>JALGPY010000006.1:32765807-35165807 GCA_023055425.1 Linanthus parryae | reverse complement strand
AGACTTGAATTTGAACAAGAATGAGTCAGAAGAAGAAGCTCAAACTTCTCTTGGATTCACGGAGAGCTCAATAGAGAACAGGGAGAATTTTCAAGGCCTTGAAAATAGGTCTCAAAGCCTTGAAAAAGATGATCAGAAAGATGAAACAGATCAGACTACTACTTCAGGCTCTCAAAGACCAGAAAAGAAAATTGGAGACCATAAACCTTGGACTCCAAGAAAGAGATTCAAATACCTGTCATCTCACCCAGTTGACAACATTATTTCTAATTCAACCACTGGTACACAAAAAAGATCACAGTTGAAGAATCTGTGTGCTTTTAATGCTTCCATTTCTCTTGTAGAGCCTAAAACTGTGAAGGAAGCCTTGCAAGAAGCAGACTGGACTATGCAAAGTGAACTCAATGAGTTTGAAAGGAACAAAGTATGGAACCTAGTTTCTCCACCAAGAAATCAGTCTTTTATTTGTACCAGATGGGTATTCAAGAACAAGTTAGATGAAAATGGGAAAGTGATTAGAAACAAAGCTAGATTGGTAGCTCAAGGCCACAATCAAGAAGAAGGTATTGATTATGAGTAAACTTTTGCTCATGTTTCCAGATTAGAAGCATTTAGAATTCTACTTGCATTTGCATCTCACAAGAACATGGAATTTTTTCAAATGGATGTGAAGTGTGCATTCTTACATGGCTATTTTCAAAAAGAAGTTTATGCTGCCCAACCTTCTAGATTTGAAAATGACAAATTTCTAGATCATGTTTACAAACTTGACAAAGCTCTTTATGGTTTGAAACAAGCTCGAAGGGCTTGGTATCAAATACTGTTAATTGTTTTACTAGAAAATGATTTCCAAAGAGGATTATTAGACAAGACCATTTTTATAAAGACTCATGAGAAAGACATACTTGTAGTTAAAATAATGTTGATTATATTTTGTTTGGAGCTACTAATGATCTTCTTTGTAAAGAATTCACAAGTCTTATGAGCAGGGAATTTGAAATGAGCTTGATGGGAGAATTGAAATTCTTTCTTGGACTTCAAATACATCAAGTTAAGAAGGACATATTTCTACATCCATGAAATTAAACTAGAGACTTGTTAAGAAAATACAATATGTCTCAATCCAAAGAGATTAAGACTCCTATGAGTTCTACACTATCTTTATACAAAGATGAATCTAGTAAGAGTGTAAATGTGAAAGAGTATAGAGGTATGATTGGATCATTGGTATATCTCACTGCTAGTAGACCACATATCATGTTCAGCGTGTGTATGTGTGCCAGATTTCAGGTTGATCTAAAGGAATCACACTTAGCTGTTGTGAAAATAATCTTTAGATATCTCAATGGTACCAAAGACTTAGGGCTTTGGTATCCAAAGCATTCTAATTTTCTTTGTGTGGATATTCAGATGCTGACTTTGCAGGTTAAGAAGTTGATATGAAAAGTACTTCTGGATGCTGGCAAAATCTTGGGTCCTCATTGATCAGTTGGCATTCAAAGAAGCAAAACTCAATTGCACTATCAACAGCTGAAGCTGAATATATAGCAGCTGGAGCTTGCTGTTCACAAGTGTTATGGATTGCTCAGCAAATGAGAGATATTGGATTTGATTTTAGAGATGTACCTATCAAATGTGATAACACTAGTGCAATATCAATCACAAAGAATCCAATTCAGCATTCAAGAACCAAACATATTGATTTTAGACATCACTTCATCAGAGATCATGTTGTGAATGGTGATATTTTTCTTGAATTTTTTTCTACTAACATGCAACTTGCAGATATCTTCACTAAACCACTGCCAGATGAAATATTTTCAGCTTTGAGATTGGAATTGGGCATGCTAAATAAAGACTTATGTGTTTTCAAAGCTTTGAACTGATTTTCAAAGCTTTGAGTTTATGTGTTACATAAAAGCAGATTTTCAAGGCCTTGAAACCCTTTCCAACACCTTGAAAATAAGCCTGTACACTGTTAGTCAATAAATTTGGATCTTTCCATCTTGGTTGTTAACTTTCTAGGGAACGTTACACGATTATGAGTCAGATGTCCGCATATATAAGGAACGTTACACTATCGTCCGCATACGTAGGACACGTCCCAACAGTCAACCGCATATATAGGACACATGATCATCATATCTCTCAGACAATTGACAAGGGTCGTGCGCGAATGTTGATGTTCGCTCGTGACGTGCCTTACTCTAGCCTCCAAGACACTTGAACCCTACAAATCCCGCACGGTTAGTATCGAGGGTGACCCTGTCTCACAGCCCCCATATGGATAAGTGCGAATATAAAGACAGTGATAGAGTAGTAGTGGAGTACCACCGATCCTCCTGGATGGCTGCCACGTGGACAGTGATTGCTCTTCCTGAGATGCACTATCTACATTAGCCCCCTTTTGCGCGTATACCACACGCGTTGTTCTGTTAACGCGGCAAATCATCCGTGCGTGGCTCCACGCATATTCTCGAATCAATTCAAATTAAATTCGAAACCCTAGCCCCCAAAAGCAGTCATCATTGCCTAGGTCTCTGTAACGTCGTATAGCCTTTAATAGGGCATGGCATGACGTGGATTGCGAACGACATCCACATATTTCCGCCGATTCTCGAGGTAGCGAATGATTCTAAAAGATCTTGAAAGGTCGGGGTCTTCAAAAGACTATATAAAATCTCCACTCCAACAGTTAGAAATTTTCACACCATTGTTGCTGCCAAGATTTATGAGTAGGAGAGAATTTCCTCTACAACAGATTCAAGGTCTCAATCAACTATTCGCAATCACCAGTCAAGCGCTCCAGTTTCTTAGACAATGACAAGGTTAGTAGATCTCATCTATTAATAACGTAATTCTCATGTTTGAAAATTTAAATCAAGTAGGCATGCATATCTGGTTTTATCTTTGATGCTCATCTTTCTTGTGTTATGTATGCAACAAAGATGGCTCGTACTAAGTCTTTGAAAGAAGAAATCAATTAACCATAATTCCCAAAGGATTTGTGGTGCAAGTGCCCTTATTTCGGTGGGGAGGATTTCTATTTGGCAACCATCAGGGCAACATAGGTTAAAGCATCCCCGGTGAAAAATGCTCTGCAATTGACGCCTGAACCGAAGAGAGATGACTGGGATCTCGTCAACATCAACAACGTAAGCCGGATTGGTCTCGAAGCTGGGTTGTATCCCTTCACTGATATTCTCCACCAAACTTCCAAAGAGAAGCTGAATTGGATGGAAGATATATCATGTTGTGCGCGCGACTAAGGGGTCGAGCGTCAGGCTCGATAACGACTAAGGGGTCGAGTGCCAGGATATATCATGTTTTTAATCCGTTTTCTCGAGGTATCCAAAGAAAACCCTCACATTTCAATTCTCGACCTTCGAATCTTGTCCTGCTCTCGAGGATATATAAATGCTGCTAGAGCTTCCCTGCATGGGGAACGTGGATCCTTTGGCCCCTTGGATTCATATGATGATATCTCCCTCTTCGAACAGATGAAGGAGTGTCTATGGGAAGTGAAAAAGACAACCACAAGGTGGATCTCGACCACCCCTTCGGAGAAGCACCTGCTAGTTAAAACAGGCGCAAAAAACATGTGGTCGAGGTGGATAAATTATTTCTACCGCGACTTCTCAAAGCAAGAGACTACTCAAGAAATATTGAAGAAGAATAAGGACGCGCCAACTTCGCTAGAAGGAAGTGGCTCGACCTATTAGCTGTGCGGCTTCCTTTGTGTCTGGCTGTCGAGGTAACTCATTTATGGACACCCTCATGATGGCGTTTTCCCCATGTCCTCGCGCTTGCAGTTCGCCTTTCAGTTGGTCAGAAGGTTGCACTAGAGCCATTGGTCCTTGGGTCTCTATATTATCATCAGGACCTGACCATGACGCATGCAGAACAATCTCAAGGCAGGGTTAACATCGTAACCTATGTCAATGTTGCGTTGTTGTCGATGTGGGTATTCGAGAGATGGCCTATATATGCTCCAATTCCCACGTCTGTTGTTGTAGATAGTGCTTTCTGAGCTAGCAGATCTTGGCCACGTGGCAACCATCCAGCACACCATATTGTGCTCCACACACACTGGATCACCAGCCGAGCTGATCCATGTGGGGGCTGCGAGACAGAGCCCTCGCATACCACTGCACGGGACTTGTAGGGACTTAGTGGTTTGGAGGCTAGAGTAAGTCCTGTCGCGTGCGAGCCAAGCCCGCGCGCGACCTTTAGTAACTGCTTTTGAGAGATTTATGGCACGAGCTCCATAAACCCGGTCAATCCGGTCAAACCCGGTCAACCTCATAACGGTTCCAGTATTCGCGCATAACGTGCTGTAACGGTCCCTATATAGGCGGACGAACGTGCCGTTGCGGTTAAGCTAATTAAGCCGCCATTAATGGGCGCATTAACCACACTACAACGGTCACATTCTCCGTTATATATAGGACGTTAACCTTTCCATACAAAGGAGAACACATTAGCCATACGCAGAAGCTCTGCCAAACCTCTGTCTCTCTCTCAGACATTACTACTGCCTTACTCTCTCCCTACACACAACCCAACTCTTCCTGTGCCATCTCTAATCCTCTACATACGGTGTACACGGAGGTCTCCCCGCCGGAATCTCTTGTGCACATTTTGGTGAACCCGACGTGAACTTACCAACAAAAGCAACCATGTCTCAGGAGGATGATGTTAGCAACAGATCGCCTTCCACCGAAGCTGCCTCAGGAGAGGAGACCCGCCGTACTCCTACGACCCCCGGCGAGGCACCGACGCTAGAATCCTTGGACGCCACTATCCAAGGTCAGGCGAAAGCTCTTAAAGCTCAGTCTGCGCAGCTAGAACGGATCCTGGCCGTTCTGGGCACCCTTGCACCAAACCCTTCACCAGCCACCGCCGTCTCTCAAGGAGGAGGAGCCCCTACCGTTTCAGGACTGGGGATGTCAACCACACCTCCCAACCCTAATCTGCAGACTCCACCGACGACTACGCAGCTGCCTTCAATTCAGGGGTCAACAGCTCAGATGTTGCCTCTCACTGCTCATATTCCTCATCCTCCGGCTTTGGCTTCTAATCCGGCTTTGCAGTATCCCTTGCCTCCGCCAACGGCGATCTAGGGCAGTGCGAACGGCCAATATGTCCCCAATCCTCCGGCGGCATACGTGTCGCCTCCGCCTGCGGCAACCCCTCCTCCTGTTACCGAGGGAAGCATTCCAGAATGTATGACGTCACTGCAGAAGAGCATGGACACTATTCTGGCTAATCAATCATTCGCGGATACCATCATCCCGAAGCTAGACAACGATCCACCCATCCCGCGGGAGATCTATCTCATGCCTAACCCGGCGGGGTATAAGGCTCCTAAATGGGACAAGTTCGAGGATGTCAATGGGAACGCTCATGAGCATGTCATGCGTTTCATCGATGTCATGGGGCCATACGGAGCCGATTCCAAACTGCTGATGCGAGAGTTCCCAAAATCCTTGGGAAACGTAGCGTACAAGTGGTACCAAACGTTGGAGGCTGGATCCGTGAAGACTTGGGACGACATGGTCCAGAAGTTCTATACCAAGTTCTTCCAGATGGAAGAAAAGGTGACGATGATCCACCTCTGGCGGATGTATCAGAAGCGCGAGGAGGATGGGATAACTTTCATCAAGAAGTTCAGGGCGAAGTCCTTGGAATGCAAAGATCCAATGCTCGGAAGTCGGCTTGTAGAGATATGCCTGCAGTGCATGCGAGACGAATACAAAGGTATGCTCATCAATTTGCAAACACCTACGTTTTCAAAGCTAATCGAATGCACGAAGAACATCGAGCCTATAGTTGAGAGGCAGAAAAAGAAGAACGCTCCGGAGCGATCTTCGAGCGGCACCACCTACAAGATCGGGAGATTCAGTTACAAGAGGGGAAGCGAAGCTGAGGTTAATACAGTTTCACCCCAGAAGCAAGCGAAGGTTGTGAACTTCGACGTACCACCTCTGCCATGTTCGGTGGAGGAGGCAAGCGACCTCTGCAGGCAGTGGCGCAAGGACGGTGTCCTACCGCCGCTCGAGAAGATACCCTCAAAGGAGATGGTGAGGGACCCGAAGTGGTGCGAGTACCACGGCAAGGTCATGCATCCCACAGCGGAATGTAAGAAGCTCAGGATTGCATTCAACCCGAAGATGAAGAACGGCGAGCTGATCGTCAGCGATCACAGGAAGGATGTGTGCAACAATCCACTTCCTGCCCATGCGGAGCAAGACTCAAAAGGCAAATAGGTCGCCATGATCTCGATTGTGGACTTGGAGGAAGTCGCAGAGGATGGTCTACCCATCATTGTCGAAGTCCATGATGACGAGGACTACAGTGTAGACACAGAAGATGAACGTGCCGATCGGATGAAGGGGTCGCACGGCTTTAGCAGATTCTTCGACGAGATGAACTTCTCCGAGAAGTGCCGGACAGAAATGACGAAAGCAATCTTGAGGATAGCGGTGGACTACGAGGAGGATCTTGTAGTCTCCAACGGGAAAGTCATCAGGGCGTGTCGCTCTACAGAAAAGATTATGACCTTTTCTGCCAGCGACAAAAAGACAGATGCGAGCCACCAGAGGCCTCTGTATGTGACGGCCATCATCAATGGCGTCGAGTTCAAACGAGCATTCGTCGATGGAGGAGCAGCGGTCAACGTCGTTTTGCTCCACACGCTGAAGCTAGCAGGGATCCCCGAGCATAAGATTGTCAGGCGTCCATCTCCGCTGATGGGATTTGGAAGCGATTCTAGAATGACGATTGGATGGATCCGCCTGGGCGTTCAGATCGGCAAAATCAAGTGCTCATCGAAGTTCTATGTCATAGATGCGAACACTACGTATCACATGATCATAGGTCGAGCCTGGATTCATCGCTTTGACGCGGTCCCTTCAACAGCTCACCAAGTCATGAAAGCCATTTGGAACGACAGAATAGTCGAGATACCGGCTTCAACGAATCCATTCAACATGGATGATGCACATCTCAGCGAGGCGATGTGGTTCACCGAGATGGCGAACGAGCAAACACCGGGGCCGTTCAACCCTACTCTTTTACCTCTCTGGGAAGATATCAAGGATCAGTCACCTGCGGGAGTGATGGTGACAAGGGAGGATGCCAAGGAAAAACAGCCCACACGCGAAGAGGCGCCGCGAATCGCTTACCAGCGAAAGAACGTGTATACTCTGAAGAGAATAGCAAAGCATGACCCCGAAGGCAAGGAGATAGAGAGCTTCTACGCCAATGGGAAGAAGTGCTATCGCATATGAAGGCGCGCGGGGATGTCCTCACGCGGGCATGGGGATATCCCTGGACAAATCAACCAAATCGAGCAGATTGCGGTCACAGAAAGGCCAATGCAGAGCACTCCAGATGAGAAGCTCAAAGAAGCACCCGAATGCATGGAAGACAGAACCAGACCACAGAAGCAAGAGCTAAAAGAAGTGTTCCTCAGCCCGAACGAGGAAAAGAAGAGGCCAGTCTTTCTAAGTGCGGACCTCACAAGCGAGGAGGAGCAAGGATTACTGCAGCTCCTGACTAAGTACAAAGACGTGTTCGCATGGGAGTATGATGAGATGCCCGGACTGGACACAAGCATCACTATGCATCGTTTAGACATCATCCCGGGTTCTAAACCGATAAAGCAGAGCACAAGAAGCTTCAGGCCGGAGCTTAATGTGAAGATCAAACAGGAGATCGTCAAACTCCTGGATGCCAAGTTCATAGAGCCGAATCATCATCCAACATGGCTGGCCAACATTGTGCCAGTGGTAAAGAAGAACGGACAGCTTCGCATCTGCGTGGACTTCCGAGATCTCAAACGTTTCTGCCCCAAGGACGATTTTCCGCTCCCAAACATCGATTTGCTAATCGATTCGACAGCGGGTAATCGCATGTTCAGTTTCATGGACGGCTTCAGCGGGTACAACCAAATCAAGATGGACCCCGAAGATGCACGAAAGACTGCCTTCATCACCCCAGTGGGAGTGTTCAACTACACGGTGATGCCCTTTGGTCTCAAAAACGCAGGTGCAACCTACCAGCGGGCCATGATGGCCCTATTCCACGACATGATGCACAAGGAAGTGGAGTTCTACGTGGATGACCTTGTGGTTAAATCCAAGCAAGAGGCAGACCGCCTGGCAGATTTGCGGAAGGTGTTCAACAGATGCAGACACTTCCAGCTGAAGATGAACCCTATGAAATGCGCATTCGGGGTAACATCGGGAAAATTCTTGGGATGCGTGGTACATCGCCAAGGAATAGAGCCTGAACCTGCGAAGGTTTCAGCCATCGTCAGCATGACCCCGCCGCAAGACCAGAGTGCCTTGAAAACATTCTTGGGGAAACTATCATATCTGCGAAGATTCATCCCTGCGATTGCCGAGATTACTTTCTGCTTCAGTAATCTCCTCAAGAAAGATGCCGCATACAACTGGACCCCGGAGCACGAAGGTACGTTCGGGAAGCTGAAAGAACTGCTGACGTCTTCAAAAATAATGATCGCACCTCAGTTGGGGTCACCGCTTTTACTGTATCTGACGTCAACCAGGAAATCCATAGGAGCACTTTTGTCTCAGGAGTACGAAGGCCAGGAAAGGCCTATCTACTACATCTCTCGCATTGTGCAGCCCGCAGAATCAAGGTACACGGACATTGAGCGTCATTGCCTTGCCTTATTCTTCATAATAGAGAAGTTGAGACATTACTTTGCGTCGCACAAAGTGGTGGTTGTTACGAAAAGTGATCCCATATGATATCTGTTAACTCACACTACTCCTGGAGGAAGATTGGCGAAATGGTACATGACCATTTCTCAATACGATATCACATGCGTGAGACCGCGAGCGATCAAGTCGCAGGCAGTAGCGGATTTGTTGGCACAATTCCCCGACAACAGTCATGAGCCCGTGATCGAAGAAGAACTCGAGGGACCTGAGATCTATGCGATCGATGTACCCTATTGGACGCTCCATTTCGACGGGTCGTCAACAAGGAAATGCGGAGGAATTGGGATAGTCTTGACCAAGCCAGATGGGGAGGTCATACAGATGTACGCAAAGCTCGACTTCGCAGTCACCAATAACGAGGCAGAATATGAAGCCCTCATAGCGGGGCTGCGTGCAGTAAAAGCCTTGGAGGTAAGAAATTTGATGGTCATGGGAGACTCCAAGTTGATCGTCAAGCAAGCCTCGGGCGAGTACGATTTGAAGGAGATTAACCTTCTGTCCTACCGCACTCTGGTACAAAAGCTAGTGCAGCAATTCTGCGATGTGAGGTACGAGCACAAGCCCCGAGTAGACAACTGACATGCAGATAATTTGGCCACCTTGGGATCCAAGGTTAGTACAGACAAATGTCCCGCAAGGATCTCCATTGAGATGCGAACATCGTCGGCGTTGACAGAAGACGCGTGCGACGATGAACACATGGATTATACGGACTGGAGAAAAACAATTTTGCGAGCTATTGCAGAAGGCATAAGCAGCGAAAGCTGGGCACTCACAAGAGGGTATTGCATACATGACAACACCCTTTACTACAAGGGCCCTGGCGGAATACTCATGCGATATGTTTCCTAGCAAGAGGGACAATTTTTGCTGGAGAAGATTCACCAACATGCTTGCGGAGAAAGCGAGGTGTCAATCTATCGGAAGGCTCAGAGATATGGCATTCATTGGCCGGATATGTCAACAGCCGCTGCCCTGATACAAGGGAAGTGCGAGAGTTGTGCACTGATTAAAGATTCCTTACTCATCGCTCTAACCGACGATGATGCGGATTGGAGGAAACCGCTCTTTGATTTTCTCACCCAGGGTACCGTACCTGAATCGAGAAAAGAAGCGGAGAAGTTGAAAAGGAAAGCATCCCGGTATGTGGTGCAAGAGAACTTACTTTGGCGAAGAGGTCATGAAGGCAACTTGCTGCGATGTCTAGACGACAGGGAATCACATGAAGTCATGGACCTTTCCCATCAGATAGAACACCAAGGAGGTGCAAAACTATGCAGGCAGCTCCTCTCAATCGGATATTTCTGGCCTACGATGGAGGCCGATTGCCGCACCAAAGTAAGACGATGTCAATTAAAAGGAAACCTAGTGCATGCTCCTGCTGTGGACTTACATGCATTGGGAACGCCATGGCCATTTCACACATGGGCGTTGGATTTCATTGGCCCCATCCGACCAACTTCGCACGGGAATCATTTTATTCTCACCGCAAATGAGCTGTTCACTAAATGGGTGGAGGCGATACCATTAAAGACGGCAAATGCGTTAGTTGTGGTCAATTTCATCCAAGAAAACATTATATGCAGGTTCGGAATTCCCAACACCATCCTTTCGGATAATGGTACTCCTTTTTTTAATCGCCAGGTGGCTGCAAAGCTAGCAGAGTACAATATCAGGCAAATATGTTCCACCCCCTACTACCCGAAGGGGAACGGGCAAGCCGAAGCGACCAACAAAACGCTGTTGAGGATTTTGAGCAAGATGGTCGCAGATGACCACAAGAAGTGGGCTGATTCTCTAAACATAGCCCTGTGGGCTTACCGGACTTCTCCAAGGACACCCACGGGGGTCTCACCATTCCTCCTATGCTATGGAGCTGAGGCCGTGGTACCTGCGGAGGTGAGAGTCAATTCGGCGAGATTGGCCTTCCATGCATTGTACGACAATCAACGCGATCATGACTTAGTCTTGCTAGAGGAAAAGCGAGAGCAAGCTAAAAGGACCAACAAGCGGTATCAAGAAAGGATCGCTCGTGCTTACAATAAGACGGTCCAGAGAAGAGATTTCGCAGTTGGAGATTTGGTCCTGCGCGCATCTGATCATTGCATGCGAGAAGCGGCTCACCCAAAGTTCGCAGCTAATTGGGAAGGACCCTTCGAAGTCACAGAAGTCTTTGACAGTGGTTACTGCAGCATACAGAGGTTGCACGGAACGACCTCAACCCCAAGCTCAGTCAACATGCGCTGGATTAAGAATTACTATCCTTGACTTCTCTCATTTTATGCGTTTTATTATAACGTTGCCTCATGTACCGTATGGCTATGACTCACACAATCTTCTCTCCCAAATGAGAGAATTGTAAGCTCATCTCTCCCATATGAGAGCATTATAATAAAAGGATTCTCCCAAATGAGAATTTCATATTTCTAGCTGTTAATGTTGCTTTAATTAGTTTGTTATTACTGTTAGTAATGGGCTATCCGCCACGATAGCAACCTATGCGAAATGCGATCTTAATTGATCATCTAAGCCTATCTGTCACGATAGCAGCTCATGCAAATGCGATCTTAACTAATATTCTAAGCCTATGTGTTACGATAGCAACCTATGCAAATGCGATCATAATCGATCTTCTAAGCCTATCTGTCACGATAGCAGCCTATGCAAATGCGATCTTAATCGATCTTCTAAGCCTATCTGTCACGATAGCAGCCTATGCAAATGCGATCTTAACTGATCTTCTAAGCCTATCTGTCACGATAGCAGCCTATGCAAATGCGATCTTAATCGATCTTCTAAGCCTATCTGTCACGATAGCAGCCTATGCCAATGCGATCTTAATTGATCAGCTAAGCCTATCTGCCACGATAGCAGCTCATGCAAAAAATGATCTTAATTGATCTTCTAAGCCTATCTGCCGCGATAGCAGTTCATGTGAAAACAGTATTAAGTGATCTTTCAAGCCTACCTATTGTGATAGCAACATATGCGAACATGATCTTAAATGATCCTTCTAGCCTATCTAAAGTGATAGCAGCATCATACGAATGCGATTTAAAATTCGTCCTTAAGCATGTCTATTGTGATAACGACATCATGATCTTAAGTGATCTCCAAAAGGTCTATCTAATGACATAGCACCTGCACTTGAATCTGAAGATGAATCACAAGCCCATCTGCAAAGATGGCACAGCTACGCAAATACGATCTCGAACGATGCAATAACATATCTGCGAATTTATGCGGCAGATAGCAAATGCGAAGTATGTATGTGGCACTACAAAAGGCGAAATATGCCGATACGCATGCGAAGTTGTATTTTGTTGTAACGAGACAGCAGATAATACAAAAGCCATTATGAGTCGAAAAGACTTACAATTTATCTGTCCAGATAGCAGCTTACAAGCGAAAAAGCTCAAATCTAACTACGCAGCCAACATGGCTTACAATGCATTCGAAAAGTAACTTACAAGCTTGAAGTTACACATCGCGGGAATCCTGACTGAAAAAGGATGAACCTAATGGTCCTAACACCGGCTATGCGATGCACAGATCTGCGGCCAAAGATCTGTAGCAAGTAGGATGCTTCTGCGAAGAGATCAACTCGCCATTCGCTACATCCATAGCAGCAAAGATCTGGGTGGTTCAACGTCCAAGATCTCAGGATCTGACAAGACCCCTGTTTGATCAAGATATGTACCAGAGGAACTACCTGTTCCGACGTATGCAGTCGTGCAAAATAGGGAAAGCAGTCATTCCTCTGGTACTGGGTTCCTTGTCCTGATAGACAAGGGCATTGGCGAGCCTCCTGAGTTCAAGAACGAAGAGGCAAAAAATCCTCCTCCAGTGATGCTGGAGGAGAATTCCGCCGTTCATTACGAGTCGGTAGCAAGGTCACTACGGCGCTGCACCTCACCGGGAGGCGGCCGGAAACATGACCTGCAAACATAATAGACGAAGAAAATTCTTCGAATACACATGAGATATCATCTCCATTTTCTTTATGAAGGTTACAAAGAATAGTAAGTCTCATAAAGCGGATCTTGGAAACTATTTCTATGGCACAAAGCGCAAACTCAGGTCTCATGACTTGGAGTTGCCATGAATCAACGAAAAACAAGCGTTGAAGCCAGCAGTCGTAAGGACTCACGACAAAGCACATTTTTGGGATGAAGAACCCAAATGGCAAAGACAGGGTTTATATAGACCTTGTGGAGACTCTTCAGTTGCCAAGATGAGTCAGCAGAATTCGAAAAGAGGGTAAGGTCAATCACTTACGCCTTGAAAAGCGGTAACGATCAATTACCCTACTAAAGGCTACGACGATTCAGTTGCGTATCCTAATAAATGACGGATGGTCATGATTCTGATGGATTTCCCAAGGAAAGCGTGCTTATCTTATGAGAAATTAGCGCGAAAATCAAGCAGAATATCAATTGCTGATGTCATAATTAGATATGCACAGAGATATTCCATCAAATCCCGGAAAGGGCAAAACGGGCATGTCGATTCTTTTGTTAAAAAAAGGGGGAGAAACTCTAGCAACATTACATTAATGTTTCTGGTAACATTACATTAATGTTTCTGCTATTTGTTTGCTACTTTTCAAATTAAAAAGTCAAAGTAAATTCTTGATCAATGAGTCATTAAGGGTGAACTGACGGCTCAGCTTCTCTACCTGCTCCACTTCTTGCTTCAATTGCTCGCACTTGGCATTAATCTCATGATAGAGCTTTAAAGCCTCTTCAACCCTTTGCTTTTGCTGCTCCACCTTCTGCTTCTCAGCTGCGAGGTTTTGGTGGCCGAGTTTCAAAGTTACGGCTGCGCGAATCAAAGTAACTCTTTTCATAAGAAACTTGAAACCCAGCCTGCCTTGGACTTTAGTCAGAAGATTTTGGCACATGCCAAAAAGCAATTCAGCACTGAGCAGAAATGGTTGCAGGTGTGGCCGCAGACAGCTGCTCCAAAATCCAAATGGCCTCGGTAAGAAACAGCCTTCTGTCAAAGGGCCCTATCTCCAGAGATCTCACAAATGATTGGGGATAAGTGAGGCGCATCCGAACTAGCCAGTCCACATCGGCTTGCTTCAAACCTAAAGCAATGTCAAAGCTAATTTATGATAACAAACTCGCAAATGAATAATGCGAGATGCAAACAGCAAGCCACGACGTACCAGTTCCTTCAAGGATCTCACGAAGAGAAGGAATGCGCATTGCTGGAGTGGTCGAAGACTGTCCACGCTCCATAGCTCTCCTGTCAGCTGAGAGCTCTAACTCCTCATAGTTAGAAGGAAGAGTATAAGTCGCACCAGTTGCGATTGCAGCCCCGACCTGCGAGCCCCAAAAGCTCCACGCAGGAAGTGGCGTCACAGACTCAGTCATCGCTAAAGGCATAGTGGCAGCCGAAGTTGCTTGGCGAGGGACACTTTCAGATGCGGTAGCATCGACAGTACTTGTTCTTACTTCCTCAGCGCCAGCATGGGCATCATCCTCCATTAACACAGCGTCAGCTTCGGCATCATCAGAAAGTTCGACGATGTCCTCAAAAGGCTATCCTGCGTATTCAGCAGATGCGACGGGCTTCTCGGTATGAGAACTCGGCACTGGGACATAGGATGCAGAAGTTTGACTTCTTTGCTCCAACACGGGTTCATCAGCAGTACCTGCGATACAAAATGCGATGATGTGAGGTAAATTTTATCATACGTTATTTTACTATCTTTTTCTAAAGCTAAGAGCAAGCACCTCCACGCGAAGGTGGAATTGCAGTGTCTTCGTCTTACACTAAAGACGTGGAACCATGCCCTATTAGTGTGTCCTCATTAAGCATGTCTTTAAAAGGAGCATGAACTGGGGCGCGAAGAAGCTAGTCATGATTATGCTTCGAGTTACTAATCTTAGTTCATGCATATCGATCAAGTGATTACCTGAGGGTTCACCGCACTTGCCTACTAGCCAACGGCGAATGTCGGCCTTTGACACACCATGCTTTAACGCACCCACAATAACATCTCGATAAGTTACTTCGAGATTAAAAGTCTCACCTTTATTGCCGCCTGCATTTCTTCAAAATCTGCCTGGGCTTGCTCCAAAGCTGCTGCATCCTCTTCTGGAGCCGCATCCTCCTCCTCAGCTTGAGGAGTTACCTCTTCGGGAAGCAAATCTTCCTCATCAGCTGGACGCACTAAGTCGTCGACATGTTGCTCTTCGAGGCTCCGCTGCCTCACACGCTCGAGCTCCTCCTCTTCTCGTTGCCTCCTCCTTTCAGCAGCTTCCGCGGCTGTCTTCCTAGACTCGGCGAGAACATCCTCGCTTATGGGTTCATCGGAAATGCCAGAATGAGCATCCCTCTTCTGTCTCTTGGCCAAAAGGCCACCAATGGTCTCATCATCATCATCATCTGCGAAGAAACGATTGGTTCAAGATCAAGTTGCAAAAGAATTATGATAATGAGAAGGGAAACGCGATGGAGGTACCTCCTGATTCTTCCTCATGTATCACAATTGTTCTTTCTTCTTCTTCTTCATCACCTTCTCTGGGCTCCTGCCTCTCCTCTTCTTCCTCCTGGTTGAATGGAACGAAGGTCTCAACTGCGAGCTCCTTCCGCGCTTTACTGGGCATGCGACCTTTGCCTTTGTCCTTGGCAGAAAGGGACTTAGCTGGAGGGGAAGTTGGAGCGCTCCTAGGGGAAGATATTGTAATTCCCTTTTGCCTGGGTCTCTTCGCTCTCGGCGCTGCAGTCGCTGGAGGAGACGGATTATCTCTGGGTGGAGACGAGGCCGGATCATTATCTATCAGCGAGTCAGAAAAAGCATTCATGACTGCGCGAATCCTGGTTTCGACTTTGGGGTCCATCCTCGATGCTAGCAGGAACGACTGTCCTTGTCTTCTGGTGGCAACAATGGTGTTAACCAGCGACTTAGAATGATCACCAGATGCGAATCTCCGCACATGACACTACAGCAAACAGTGTGGAATAAAGGCATCAACACGTGGAAATCAAGAAGCTTAACACACGCGGAAAAAGTTGCTTACCTTAGAAAATGTCTCGCTATATCTGATGACATGCGAGTCGCCTTTCTTAACTACGGCGATCTTTTCATTCAGAATGACGTCAGGGCACAAATGGTTCTCATGATCCAACAATGAGTAGCAACCATCTTCAGACTCGCTCAGACTGCAATTGGGACGAAACGGAAAAGAGTTTCTTTTGATCAAGGGAGCTCTGCTTGGCTGAGGAGCCGACTGCGTCTCAAACCTGACGTGCTGGGCGATCCAGTATGCGAGCCAGTTCTTGGAACAACCACCCTCGCGGTTACCTTCAGGCTGCTCAAAAGGAAGATTGTTCATAAAGACTGTTTTGCACTCCTTTGTCAGCAAGCGCCTTTAGCAACCTCTGATAATGGACTGTGGCCAGATTGAGGGTGCCACTGCATCAAAGCCCAACTGGGGAGAAACTCGAGTGGGGTCAACATCCACAGTAATCCTCTCATACCTTGGTGCGAGCTCACGAATATGCTCTGCGAGAGCAGGAAGAGAACCTCGCAGGCACCAGCAAAAGAATTCGCGATAGCGCTCATGGAAATGCGATCCCTCTTCGAAGAGGAGCTCTTCTGAGAAGACAATACCTTTAGAAGGGTACAGACTTGGAAACCACCGCACATTCTCAATACGCACGGCATAGGGCCTGGCAACGAACTCTTTCCGATTGTCGCATATCAGGCTCCAAACGCACTTGGTATTGTTCGCTCCGAACCACCTCGCAGCTCTGCCGCAGTTACGCTCCTCCACCTCGCCTGGGGGACACCACTTGTTGGGCTTGGAGGCAGTTGGGGCATAAGAAGGCCACCGCTCAAAGACCCACATCGTCAAGAAGGCAATGTTGACAAAGGTTAGTATGTCGAGGCGGCCACGCGACTCCTTCATGGCCACAACCAGCTGATCCAATCTATAGTACAATGTGCCCAAAACCAAGGGCCCGAGTGCGACTCTCTGGCCAAGGACCAGTTTCACAGCGAGCGACAGAACGTAGTAGAAGACCCCGTCGTGCGGGTGACCATCGATTAAGTACCTCGACAGCCAGGCACAGAGGAAAGCACAAAGGGTCAAGTGATAGCCCTTACCCTCCACGTAATTCTTGGCCTCCGGGTCTTGACTAAGAAGCTTCTTGGTGATGCTGCTGTTCGCGTAGTCACGAAAGAAGTACTGCACCCATTTATTCCAAGTATTCTTCGCAGACGTGTCAACTAACTGCCAATTGGGAAGAGCTTTGGTAGTGGTCCACCGGGTGGAGATTTTCTTTACCTCTGATAGACACTCCTCCATCTGCGTGTACTAAGCGATCTCCGCATCCGTCCTCAAGGGACTCAAAGGGTCCACTTCACCCATGGGAGACAGATCGTACAGCATGTGCACGTCCTCGAGTGTGGGTGCAGCCTCGAACTCAGCAAAGTGAAAAGTGTGAGTCGCAGGCGAGTAGCGGGAAAGAAGGTTTAGAAGCATGGACTGGTCCAGCTTCACGGAAGCACCCTTCATAGCACGAACAGCGAAGTATACACCGCCCTCATTAAGAGTCGCAGCATGATCGGTCAACACATGGTCAATCCACTCATCCATGTAGTCCAATTTCTGGACAAAAGCTTGGGTGGAAATCGAAGCATAGGGGAAGTACCCATTTTTGATTCCCAATCAAACCACATCCTCGCAACCAATCAACTCGAGCAAGGCTGAGTTAACTGGGGGAGTCAACGTTAGCAATCCCTCATTGGGGACAGAAGCAGGCAGTTTCTTTGCCTTAACCCTCGCGTGGTAGAAATCTTTGCCACCCAGATAGGGGGCTTTCCGCCACAAAGCTTGCGGAAGATCAGGTATCTCTTCGTCCTCCTTGGTGGGTTTGGTTCCTTTTGTCTTGGCCATTCCTGCGGAAGAGCAAGAAAAAAGGGGGGAGAAATATGCCACACTTCAGTTTGAATTTCGAGATTCAAGATCTATGGAAAGAAAGATGAACAGTTTCTGGTATCAATTTCAGAAATTAGCAGTTGGAAATTGTTTGCATTATCAGGGATTTTAAAGCCCTACATCCATGATCCTTATCATTGAAGGATTAAGCCAAAATTGGGTCCAAAGCTTGAAGTTTCTTTACAAGTTTCAACAGATTATATGTCATGGTTTTACAGATTCAACGCAGTTTGAAGCATATACTAGTACTGTAAATCGAAATTGAACAAGGCCAACCTTGTTTTCGTAAAGCCTGCTTGGATACACACAGTTGAAGGAGACGATTCGCAGTTCTGAACTGGTGATTGATTATCTGAATCTGCTCTCGAAGACTTCCGGGTACCATTCACTTTAAGAGAAAGAAGTGATGCTTTGCAACAATGGAGAGTACAAAGTATTTATCCAAAAACAATGAAGGGTTGCGTCCTTTCAGTAGTCGAATCGCAACCGTCACCGTCGAATCGCGCAATCACAGGACAAGCTGACGTCACGCCTGAAACCCTAAAGGCCAGACGGCACGACTCTAGGGGTTTTAGGTCATAATGGCACGCACGGGGGCTTAATTTGCTCGTGTTTGAATTGGTGCGTGGCGGCGACGCGCATGTTGGTTTCCGCGCATGGAAGTCTATACAGCTATGAGCCTTCACGCGCAGAAAGGGGGCTAATGTAGATAGTGCTTTCTGAGCTAGCAGATCTTGGCCACGTGGCAACCATCCAGCACACCATATTGTGCTCCACACACACTGGATCACCTGCCGAGTTGATCCATGTGGGGGCTGCGAGATAGAGCCCTCGCATACCACTGCACGGGACTTGTAGGGACTTAGTGGTTTGGAGGCTAGAGTAAGTCCTGTCGCGTGCGAGCCAAGCCCGCGCGCGACCTTTAGTAACTGCTTTTGAGAAATTTATGGCACGAGCTCCATAAACCCGGTCAATCCGGTCAAACCCGGTCAACCTCATAACGGCTCCGGTATTCGCGCATAACATGCTATAACGGTCCCTATATAGGCGGACGAATGTGCCGTTGCGGTTAAGCTAATTAAGCCGCCATTAATGGGCGCATTAACCACACTACAACGGTCACATTCTCCGTTATATATAGGACGTTAACCTTTCCATACAAAGGAGAACACATTAGCCATACGCGGAAGCTCTGCCAAACCTCTGTCTCTCTCTCAGACATTACTACTGCCTTACTCTCTCCCTACACACAACCCAACTCTTCCTGTGCCATCTCTAATCCTCTACATACGGTTTACACGGAGGTCTCCCCGCCGGAATCTCTTGTGCACAGTTGTAAATTTGAATGCGCCCAGTGCCAAGAAGGATTTTCTCTGCCTCGCGCATGGAGTTGGTACAAAACCAATGGCGTTCAACCTTCATTTTCCCTGATGTGCGACGATGCCAGTTATTTTATAGCCACGCCTTATGTTCTCGCCTCGTAGGACATTGTGCATCACGAATACATGTACCCAAATAAGAATACAAAATTTTCTGCGGGGCATATCACCCAGGGTTTGCTGTCCTACTCCAGATTCGTCAACTGGTGCAGAAGAGGGTACTTGCCTGCTTTAACTGAAAACGAAGCCGTTCCATAAAACTCGAGCTATAAACTCATGACAGTTTACTATGATCAGGTTCGAGTGAGCCCCCAATTCAGTTTTGACGCAGTGGCTCGTCCCTTGTGGCCTGACTCGATTGTTCGTGGTTGCTACAACAGACTTCTATATGGTAAGTGTAACGATTCACTGGTTAGCATGCTTCTTAACCCAACCTTCACAAGAAAGACTAGGAGAATTGACTCCCAATTGGGTCACATTCTAGAAGCTCGCCTTCATATGAGGTCTCGGCTTCAATTCCAACCGCTGAAGGATCCTGCCCTAAGAATTGGGGATTATCCATGCAGGTCGTCGTGTTTGAGAGATGAGAATCAATATGGCTTCTATTCGATCTGGGACAAAGATCATCACTTGTGCCCCGAACTAATTTTGGGAGAGAAGGCGGATGTGGTGAAGGAGTCCTATAATGCGAGGAGGACTTATGCAAACAATTTCAGCAAGGTAAACTTCAATAACTCTTTCATATTATTTGAATGCGCGATAAGCACGTTTGATGCTAAAATTCCTCTTGTATTCTAGTGTTGCTTCAGGAGATATGCATCTGGGGATCGAAGCACTGGATTCACAGACATCCTGTGGTCGAAGGATAAAGTTAACATTGCTACCGAGCCTGAAATAACAATGTCTCAAGAAGTCCAGGATCATATCTGGAACGCGCTTGCAAACTTCATTGTGTCAATCACTGAATCTGATAAGAATCCAAGGTAGAAGAAAGCTTCTAATGAGCCCTCAGCGGATGCGACGGATCTCGGAGTGTCCAGGCAAGTTAAGTGCCCAAGGAGCAATATTGCTCCAAGTAACAAACCTGCTCCAAGAGAGAGAGAGAGTGGTGACCAGGGAAAGAGGTAGGGCTGCTGAACGCAACACAAAGGACTTTGTGAATACGATCCTGATACATCCTTTGCCATGAGAGAAGGTACTAACATTGCATTTCCATTAATCTTCTGAAAGGGTAGTATGCAGATAAATAAGCAGTACAGATACTCTAGAAGAGGGGGGGGGGGTTGAATATAGTATGTCAAGTTTTTGCAAAACTTGTCGAAGAGAAGAGTTTAAGTTTGAGAAATTGAGTTCAAGGCCATGAACACAAATTCAAACCTTTGAAATGAAATACAATTTGAAATGAAACAGTCAAGTCTTTTTCAAGGCCTTGAAAAGAGTTTCAAACCCTTGAAAACAGACTAGTTTGAGTGCTGCAAAAACTAAGTATGAAAATGAAATGTAAATGCAAGAGACACAGAGTTTATAGAGTTCAGTCCACTTGGACCTACGTCTCTACCCCAGGGATCTTCTCCCTGCTGAATTTCCAACTCAAATCTTATTAATCATAAGCTAAGCCCTAGATCTCAAGCACAGAGAGTTCCCTTACTCTGTTAGAGCTTATGGTTCTTCCTAACCTATCTAGTACCTGCTATAGCTAACTGATTATTTAAGAATTCTCTGTTTTTCAACTTGAAAAATCCTTGAGAATGAAATAGAGAAGTATTACAAAGATGAACTACAAATAAATCACAATACAGAAGAGAACTAGAGTGTAGAACTGCAGGGAAGAATGCAGTGAACTTCTGTGAGTTGGATTGTGGGAGTGATGAAATTCTTTGATGCTTGTCAATCCAGAAATGTGTCTCTCTTTTTTCCTGTTAAATGTTGTCTCTTGATGTTTCAAACTGCTCTCTATTTACACAGTTTGAATCTCTGCAAATCTCCCTAGACTTTCAGCAACAAATTCTTGGTTTTCTAGGCATAGCTTTGACTCACTTCAACAGCCTTCTCTAACGGATAGTTGATCACAATCTCCAGAGATATTTTTGTGATTTTGTCTTTCAAAAAACTGAGAAGCTGTCATGGAGGTCTAATTGATCACAGAATCATCTTCTTCCAATGTTTCCTTTCCTGCAAAATCCAGAATAGGAAACTGAACATGCACATTTAGGAAATAAAATTTCCCTGCAAAACTTAGTCAAACAAATCGATTAAGTGCTGTTACATAAGTTAAAACAGTTTTTCTTTCATCATAAAAAAATCAAGCATAGGGGTGAGAGGGACATAATTAAATCAAAAGAGTTTAGAGAAACTCCCCCTCAGAACAAGCATGTAGGTCAGACAGTTTCAAGGCTTTGAATCCTGGTTCAAGGCCTTGAAATAGCTCAGGCCTGTGAAACCTGATTCAAGGCTTTGAAAACTGTTTCAAGGCCTTGAAATACATCTGACCTGTATTTCAAGTCCAAGAAACCTGTGAACTTACAATCTCCCCCTTGATGAAAGACAAAACTTAAATCTGTTTGAGCCTTAGATTCTGCAAAAAATACTGATTAGTACACAGTTCAAAAAGATAATAACACATTAATTCCAAAAGATCCAACTTATTAATAGAGCAATAAAAACACATAAGTTGCAAATAATCCTATGACCAAAAGACTGGTCACTAAAGCTGAAAGAAAACCTAAGATTTTCTCCCCCTTTTTGACTTTCATCAAAAAGAATGAGAGGATGTTGGATTAGAGTATGGAAAATTTTGAAAATAAAACCTAAGAGAAGAAAAGAAAGAATGGGTAAGATTATGGGGTTGGGTTGTCATCTCCATCTTGATCCCCCTCTTCTTCCTCACTGCTTTCATCATTGTCCTGTACTTCTTGATCTTCTTCATTCCCGACTAGCAGTCTTGTCCTTGGCAGCATTCTTAGGAGATTTCTTTTTCTTCTTCAGAGTTATCAGCAAATGATCTAAACCAGGACTGTCTGCTTCATCTCCTTCCTGAGCAGCTTTGTCAACTACCACCTGCTTTCCCTTATCCTTGACTAGAGCATCTTCTTCCTGATTAAAGTGTTCACTTGTCAAGTTCTTGTCAGATCCATCTTTCTTGGCACATTCTTCATCCTCAGGGACATCAAACACAGTCATGCTTGTAAAGATGGTCTCCACCATGTATTTCACTTGTTTGAGATCAGTCTCAAACCCATGCTGATTCTCTTTGATCTCACTATTATCCATATCTAGACCATCAAGCCTATGAAGAATGGAATACAAATCAGGAGGCTGAGATGTCTGGCTTGAAGTAGGGGTCAAGGTCTTGGGCTTGACAAACTTCTTTGTATTAAGCTCTTCTTCTGTAAAATTAGAATACAACTTCCAAACTTTCTCCTTGGTCTTAACCACTCTAATCTTCTCAAAGGTTTTCTCATTGACCAAACCCATTCCAGAACTGATAGATTCTTCACCAGCATTAGGAATATCAAGGTGTTGGAAGAACATAGTAAGCCGATTTTCATAAGGCAAAGGATGCTTTCTCTGATCTGTTTGGCTGAACAACATATGCTCCATCACATGCTTCTGCAGATCAATATCATTACCATGCATAACCAGATACATAATATTAAGCACTCTCTCAGTGATCAACTCCTTGGAATGTTCCCTTCGGACGATACATCTCATCAAAATGGTGAACAAAACTTTAGCTTCAACATTTAACACAGAGTGTGTTACTTGTTTGGATGAGGCATGAACATTTGATAGAAAGAATTCTTCTCTTGCCAACTTCAAAGCTTCATTCTTGGGTGGATAGTTCTGTGTATCATACCTCTTAGGACAAACTAGGACTATTGAGAACTCAGAATGATCCAATTCAATAGTAACACCCGCAACTACAGTCTTGATCACCAAGTGTGGAGAGTTCTTAAGTTGCTTCATGTTTAGATAGAACAGTCTGGTAAGCCTAGGGTAGGCTAACTCAGGAGGGTTTAGCATGAACCAAAGAGAGCTTTTCTTTAACATGGTAATGCAATTTAGATGTCCCAGTCAACACAGGTATACTGACCAAGTACAAAAAGCAATAGACCTAGAAGCAAAACCATCCAACCACTGACCTTTTGAAGTATTTGAGATGAACCAAGATTCACCAGGAGAAGTGTTTTTTGAGTAGATCTGCAAGGCTCTTTCCACATTGTCATCTAGTTGTTCCTCTTTCACCTTCCCTTTCCCTTTCTCAGCTTGAGTAGCCTTCTTCTTTTTCTTCAACTTCTTGGGGCTAGAGATCTCTGTTTCTGGTTGCTTTTCTGCAGCAGCCTTCTCTTTCTTCTTCTTCTTGTCTGAAGAATGTGTCACGTCCTTCTTGGCTTTCTTCATTGCTGGAGGGAGATTTGCAACTACTTCTGTACTGGGAGTTCTAGAGCTTGAATATCCACTAAGCTCTTGACCTCTTCCACTGCTGTCTTTCTCTTCTTCTCTGTACTCTGTTTTGAACCTCCGGCCATCTTGATTTTGTCTGAGACTCTTCTAGTGCTCATAGGGTTTGGGAGAAGAATAGAGAGAGGTAGATTTGATACGAAGTGAAGAGAGGAAAAGGAGATAAATATTGAAATAGTTTGTGTTTAAAAAGGAAACTGCAATCTCTCTGATCTCAAAAGATCTGTAATGATCAGAGATGATTCAAATATTTGAAGTCGTTGGAAAGAAATAATTAAATACTATATTTGGCCAAAAATCAATTTTGAAAAAGGTAGGGGCAATATTGAGAAAAGATCTACAAAGAAAGCACCCAATACTGAATGATCCAGGAGTTATTCACTAACCAGTTTTCGGTCTTATTTCAAGGTTTTGAAAATAGTTTCAAGGTCTTGAAACGTTGTTGAACTGAAACAAATACAATCAAAGTTTTGAATAGATTTTCAAGGCTTTGAAAATCAGTTCAAACCTTTGAAACACATAATAACTCACCTTCCTTACCTGATGCTCCCCCTAAACCAATGCATCTTTATTTAGCATGCCTAATTCCAGTCTTAGAGCTGAAAATCTTTCGTCTGTCAATGGTTTAGTGAAGATATCTGCAAGTTTCATATTAGTAGAAACAAATTCAATAACAATATGACCTTTCTCAATATGATCTCAGATGAAATGGTGTCTGACATCAATGTGCTTGGTTCTTAATGTTGAACTGGATTCTTTGTAATTGATATTGCACTAGTGTTGTCACATTTGATTGGTATGCTTTTGAAATCAAATCAAAGATCTCTCAACCGTTGAGCAATCCACAACACTTGTGAACAACATGCACCAGCATATATATATTCAGCTTCAGCTGTTGATAGAGCAAATGAGTTTTGTTTCTTGGAATGCCAACTGATCAAGAATGATCCAATGAATTGGCAAGTTCCTGAAGTGCTTTTTCTATCAACTTTGTAACCTGCAAAGTCAGCATCTGAAAATCCATGCAAAGAGAAGTTAGAATGTCTTGGATACCAAAGCCTTAAGTCTTTGGTACCATTGAGATATCTGAATATTCTCTTCACAGCAGTTAAGTGTGATTCGTTTGGATCAGCCTCAAATATTGCACACATACATATACTGAATATGATATCTGGTCTACTAGAAGTAAGGTATAGCAATGATCCAATCATAACTCTATACTCTTTCACATTGACACTCTTACCAGATTCATCCTTATCTAAAAATAGTGTAGAAATCAAGGGAGTCTTGATCTCTTTGGATTGATAAATGTTGTACTTGTTCAACAAGTCCCTAGTGTACTTGCTTTGACGCAGAAAGATGCCCTTATTCAATTGATGTATTTGTAGTCCAAGGAAGAAATTCAACTCTCCCATCATGCTCATTTCAAATTCCCTGCTCATAAGACTTGAGAATTTTTTGCATAGAAGATCATTAGTAGCTCTAAACAGAATGTCATTAAAACAAATCTGAACTACAAGTAAATCTTTCTCATGAGTCTTTATGAAAATGGTCATGTCTACCAATACTCTTTCGAAATCATTTTCAAACAGGAACTTTGACAATCTTTCATACCAAGCCCTTGGAGCTTGTTTCAAACCATAAAGAGATTTGGCAAGTTTATAAACATGATCTGGAAACTTATCACTTTCAAAACCAGGAGGTTGTGCAACATAAGCTTCTTCTTGAAAGTAACCATTCAGAAATGAACATTTCACATCCATTTGAAATAGTTTAATGTTTTTGAAAGATGCAAATGCAAGTAAAATTCTAATACCTTCTAAACTGGAAACTGGAGCAAAAGTTTCCTCATAATCAATACCTTCTTCTTGGTTGTAACCTTGAGCAACTAACCTTGCTTTGTTTATGATCACCTTGCCATTCTCATCTAGTTTGTTTCTGAACACCCATCTGGTACCAATGACAGACTGGTTTTTTGGTGGAGGAACTAGGTTCCACACATTGTTTATTTCAAACTCATTGAGTTCACTTTTCATAGCTCTAATCCAGTCTGCTTATTGTAATGTTTCCTTCACAGTTTTGGGTTCTACAAGAGAAATGAAAGCATTGAAAGCACAAAGATTATTCAACCGTGATCTTGTTTGTGTACCAGTGGTTGGGTTAGAGATGATGTTGTCAGCTGGATGAGATGAAAGGTATTCGAATATCTTCCTAGGAGACCAAAGTTCAGGTTTTCCATATTGCTTCTCTGGTCTTGAAGTAGCAGCCTGATCATTCATCTCTTTATAATCATATTTGTCAAGGCTTTGATCGTTGTTTTCAAGGCCTTGAGTCTTGTTTTCAAGGTCCTGAAAATGGATTTTGTTTCCTTCTGAGCTTTTCTTGAATCCAAGTGAGTTCTCAGTTTCTTCCTCTGATTCATGCTTGTTCAGATTCAAGTCAGCAAAACTTTCACTCAAAGAACCATCATAGCTTTCATAAAAAATAACATGAATACTTTCTTCAACAAGTCTGGTTGTCTTATTGTAAACTCTGCCAGCTTTTCTAGTAAGATAATAACCAAGAAATATACATTCATTACTTCTTGCATCAAACTTACCCAAGTTTTCCTTACCATTGTTGTGGACAACGCATGTGCAGCCAAAAGGGTATGAAGTAAGAAATGTTTGGATTTCTCCATTTAAAAAGTTCATAGGGGTTCTTCTTCAAGACAGGTCAGATCAAGCACCTGTTCAGAATGTAATTTGCTGTATTCACAACTTCTGCCCAATAATGTTTTAGCAGCTTGTTTTCTAAAAGCATTGTTCTTGACATATCTTCAAGAGTCATGATCTTTCTTTCAACAACTCCATTCTGTTGAGGAGTTAAATTTCTTTGTCTTGAATGAGCTTCTAGTATGCTTACCTTGAGCACAGGCTTTGCATACTTCATCATCTTTGAACTTGATGGATGGTAATCCTCTTACCAGATCTTTGGAGATCAGCTTGTTCAAGGTATGCAAACTAATATGACCAAGATTTCTGTGCCAAAGCTTTGAATCCTCTTTCAAGGCCTTGACACATTTCAAGATTTCACCTGCAACTTTGTTAGTATGAAAAGTTTAAACATAATTTGATTTAGAGGCTGTGAGAATGAAATTGCCTGATTTCTCATTTTGCACCACACACTTCTCTTTATCACAGATAACCTTATTGCCATTATCACAAAGATGAGATACACTAACCAAGTTAAATTTCAAGCCATCAACTAGATATACATCGATATTGAATTTTTAGAACCTCTACCAAATTTACCAATACAAAGAATGTTGCATTTGCCTTTTTCAGCAAGTGTAATTGAACCTTCAGATTGCTCTTTCAATTCAGAGAATAGATATCTCTTTCCACTCATGTGTCTTGAGAAACCACTGTCCATTAACCACTTATGTTCTTTGACATTGGTGACGACCTGCAAACACCAATCACTGCCTTACCCAGCAGTTAGACCAAGTGTGCAATTCGGACTCATACTCAGGATAAACCATGTTAGGTGGTCTGACCCCTTTAGGAACCCAAATCTGTGTTACTTATCCTTTAAGTTGAAATGGGAATTTGTTCCTCATTATGTGAGGGTCTCTTCTTCTGAAAGAACAAGTCATCTTCATATGACCAATCTTTTTACAATATGGCACTTAGGAGAAGTTTTGCTTCAAGCTTTCACAAATATGGTATTGTTCTTTCTTGTAAAACTTGGATTGTATCCAATACCAGTTTTGTGAACAGAATTTGAACTTCCTCCACGTATCAAGTTCAACTTGTGTTCTTAGCCTGCAAGCTTGAATTTGACTAATTAAGATTCTTGAAGTTTCTCAGTAAGAGTAGTATTTTGTTTATCTAATTCATCAACTCGATTTCTTAGATTAACAAGGCTATCACTCAGAGAGGTGTTGTCAGTGACTACTTCCTTGGTTTGTGTTTTCATGGATTTGAAATTGGTTTTCAAGGCCTTGAAAACACTGTAGTTTTCTTCCGAGAGATTTCAAGATTCTGATTCAGACAAACCAAATGTAAATTCTGTTTTGCTTGATCATGTACTTTTTCATTCAAAACTCTGATCTCTTTCAGAGTCCTCTTCATTTAAAAGTATTGTTTAAGATAATCAGAGAGGACTTCTTTTGTTTTTGAAATCAAACAGTTTACCATTACCTCAATGTTCTTCTCAGAACTTTCATCATGTTTGGCCATGAAGCATAGGTTGGCCTGTTCTTCTTTAGATTCAGAATCACATGAGCTATTTGAATCACTCCATCAAGCTATCATAGCTTTCTTTATCATGTCACGGTCTTTCTTCTGAAAGCTCTTGCTTTTCTTGTGGAAAGTCTCTTATCAAATGTCCTGCATCACCACACTCAAATCAGTTAATGACTTTGGATTTATTTTGTGAAGAAGACTTACCTTTGTAATCCTTGCTACTGTATGATATGTTTCTTTCTCTGTAGAAGTCTTTGTTTCCAAGTTTTTCTTCATTTTGAGGATCTTTGTCAGGGCTTTGGAAATCAAAGCAATTGGATCTTCATCATCATCATCTTCAGTTTCAAGGCTTTGATTTTTCTCATTCTCGTTGGCCTTGAGTGCTAAGTTCTTGACACCTTCTGGTAGCTCTCCATCAGCCTCATTCATGGATATTTGATGTGTCAGGAGCTTCCCTTGTAGATCATACAGTTATAGTGATGAGACATCTTGAGCTTCTTCAATGGCTGTTTTCTTTGGTTCCAATTTAGCCTTTGGAAGACTTCTCAGTATCATCGTCACCTTTTCTTCATTGGAGATGTGCTTCCCCAGTGACTCAAGGTTGTTTACAATTTCTGTGAACCTCTTGAACATGTCTCTGATAGACTCATCTGCATTCATTCTGAACAGCTCATATTGCTTGAGATAGATGTTGATCTTGGTTTGCTTGACTTGACTGGTTCTTTCAAATGTCACCACAAGCTTATCCCAGATCTCTTTCGTTGTTTTGCATCCTTAGATCCTATTGAATTCATCTGTACTTAAAGCACAATATAAGATGTTAATAGCTTTTAAATTCTTAGAGAATTGTTCTAATTCAGAGGAGGAGAGTGACTCTTCAGGTTTGGGAGTTTTAATGCAATCTATCTCTGTGTGTGAGGTCCATTCTGAATAATGGTCCAAAGCTCTATGTCTTGATCAATGATGAACATTTTCATCAAATCTTTCCAGTGAGCAAAATTTTCTCCACAAAATAGAAAAGGCCTGTCAGAAGCTCTTCCCTGTGAGAAACCACTATCACCTGCAGTACTCATGATAAACAGATGGTTAAATCTTATACAGTGATACAATCTCTGATATTAATTGAAAGGGGAGTATGCAGATAAATAAGCAGTACAGATACTCTAGAAAACGGGGGGGGGGGGGAGGTTGAATAGATTATGCCAACTTGTTGCAAAACTTGTAGAAGAGAAGAGTTTAATTTTGAGAGCAATGGAGTTCAAGGCCTAGAACACAAATTCAAGCCTTTGAAATGAAATACAGTTTGAAATGAAACAATCAAGTCTTTTTCAAGGCCTTGAAAAGAGTTTCAAACCCTTGAACACAAACTAGTTTGAGTGCTGCAAAAACTAAGTATGCAAAATGAAATGTAAATGCAAGAGACACATAATTTATAGAGTTCAGTCCACTTGGACCTATGTCTCTACCCAGAGATCTTCTCCCTGCAGAATTTCCAACTCAATTCTTATTAATAAAAAGCTAAGCCCTAGATATCAAGCACATAGAGTTCCCTTACTCTATTACAGCTTGTGGTTATTCCTAACCTATCTAGTACCTGCTCTAGCTAACTGATTAACTAAGAATTCTCTGTTGCTCAACTTGAACAATCCTTGAGAATGAAATAGAGAAGTATTACACATATGATCTACAAATAAAGCACAATACAGAAGAATACTAGAGTGTAGAATTGCAGTGAATAATGCAGTGAACTTCTGTGAGTTGGATTGTGAGAGTGATGAACTTATTTGATGCTTGTCAAGCCCGAAATGTGTCTCTCTTTTTCCCGCTGAATGTTGTCTCTCAATGCTTCAAACTGGGCTCTATTTATACAGTTTGAATCTCTGCAAAACTCCCCAGATTTTTAGCAACAACTTCCTGTTTTGTAGGCATAGCTCTCACTCTCTTCAACAGCCTTCTCTAACGGATAGTTGATCACAATATCTAGAGATATTTTTGTGATTTTGTCTTTAAAAAAACTGAGAAGTTTTCATGGAGGTCTAATTGATCTTAGAATCATCTTCTTCCAATGTTTCCTTTCCTGCAAAAGCCAGAATAGGAAACTGAACATGCACCTTTATGAAATAAAATTTCCCTGCAAAACTGAGTCAAATAAATCGATTAAGTGCTGTTAGATAAGCAGTTTGTCTTTCATCATCAAATAATAACACATCAAGCATAGGGGTGAGAGGGACAGAGTTAAATCCAAAGCGTTTAAAAAAACTCCCCCTCAGAACAAGCATGTAGGTCAGACAGTTTCAAGGCTTTATCCTGGTTCAAGGACTCAGCTATTTCAAGCCTGTGAAACCTGATTCAAGGCTTTGAAAACTGTTTCAAGGCCTCTGTATTTCAAGTCCATGAAACCTGTGACCTTACAATCTCCCCCTTGATGAAAGACTAAACCTAAATCTGTTTCAGCCTTAGATTCTGCAAAAAATACTGATTAGTACACAGTTCAAAAAGATAATAACACATAAATTACAAATGATCCAACTTATTAATAGCACAACAAAAACACAGAAGTTGCAAATAATCCTATGACCAAAAGACTGGTCACTAAAGCAGAAAGAATGAAAACCTAAGATTTTCTCCCCCTTTTTGACTTTCATCAAAAAGAATGAGAGGATGTTGGATCAGAGTCTGGAAAAATTTGAAAAAAAAAACTAAGAGAATAAAATAAATAATAGGCAAGATTATGGGGTGGGGTTGTCATCTCCATCTTGATCTCCCTCTTCTTCCTCACTGCTTTCATCATTGTCCTGTACTTCTTGATCCTCTTCATTCCCACCAGCTGTCTCTTCTGCAGTCTTGTCCTTGGCAGCATTCTTAGGAGATTTCTTCTTCTTCTTCTTCTTCTTCTTCTTCTTCTTCTTCTTCTTCTTCTTCTTCTTCAGATTTATCAGCAAGTCATCTGAACCAGGACTGTCTGCTTCATCTCCTTTTTGAGCATCTTTCTCAACTACCACCTGCTTTCCCTTATCCTTGAATAGAGCATCTTCTTCCTGATTAGAGTGTCCACTTGGCAAGTTCTTTTCAGATCCATCTTTCTTGGCACCTTCTTCATCCTCAGGGACATCAAACACAGTCATGCTTCCAACAACTCTTTTAGAACTGCTATGCTCGAATCTATCACCTTCAAGTAATGATAATAATACTTCGCACATAACCAGGTCATGCAATGTTAAAAGGAATTGATGATAACCTTTACGCAGATATCCCATATGAATGTGGAGGTGTCTTTTCATCATAAGATCTTCAAGTTTTGGCAAAATGACTCTTTGAACTCATACTAACAAACGAAATTTGCATTTTTGGCAGAGGTGGAGACATTGACTACCGGAAGAGCTCATAGACTTCGCAGTACTGTGGTTCGTGTTCCCGAGACCGCTTGTGAAGCTTCCAGTGATGTGATAATGGAAGATCGAACTATACAAGTACCTGAAGCTCACACGGTCGGGGATGGACCCGGCATCGAGGATGAACAGCTCGAACTCATCATTGAGCAAGAGGAAGAGGAGGACCTCCGGCAGGAGGGAGAGCAAACAAGTGCTAAAAATGCTGATCAAGATGCAGCTCCACAAGGGGTAATCACTTCGCCCCTAGAATATGATTCACATGTTGCTCGTGGGACTTGACAAAGAGTTAATGCCTCCGTTGAAAATGCTGAGAAAACTGGAGCAAGTGTCCTTCCACCAACGGAGACCATTCCAGGAGTGACTACCTCATCAGTTGAAGTCCCCTCAAATGTCTTATCAGGAAACGTTCAGCCAGCAGAAAGTGCTCATCAAACAAATGAGGTTCCCCCTCCTCCATCTGAAACCGTTGACCTCAGCTCGCGCGAGAAAAGAAATGAGGCGGAGCCGAATGCAACAAGGGTTTGAACTTCGCCTGAGGAAAGGAATGAAAATTAGCGAAACACGACCAGCGACACGCCAGACCAAAACATGAAAAATTCTCAACTTCCAAAAGCTCCAGAATCCAACGTACCAAGTGTGCTCGAGGCGAGAGATGAGACTGGCGCAAACGCGACCATAGATGACCCCCCCAGAATGCAACTTGAAGGACGAAAGCTCCAGTGGCCCCGACTGAGAAACCGGTAGGAATTACTCCGCCCGTGAAAAATCCAGACACATCTACATTGAGAAATGTCACATCTTCAGATGGCCTTAGTGAAAATATGTCGCTTTCTGACATGATTACTTAAGGATCTCATGATGGAGATGGATCGTCTGATTTGGAAGTAATTCTCGCTCATAATCCTTGGAAGGATTGGGCTACCGAGGCTTTTGAAGCTATCAAAACTATGGGAAGTCGTGTTATTCCCAAGGGATAATTTGCAAAAGAGGCTCTTGCAAATAAACGATTACCTAAAATAGAGGCTTCCAACAGAGATCAAGCGGCGATTTCAATTCCTTCTCTACGCAAAATAGTTACAAGCACTGGTAATGCATTTAATAAGCATGCGACTATGGTAAGACATGTATTAAAATTTATTTTGGAGAATTCATATTTTGCTCTTGACATCCAGGCATAAATCAATCATATCTGAAATGGCTCATGAAAATGTGCATTTCATATCCTAAGAATTTTACCAGAGCAATGGAGTTACCGGATAAAGACAGAAAAGATCTGCTCACTGAGATAACAGATCTCATGGAGAGAATAAGTGACGCGATTTACTAACGCGTTTAAACGCAAGCGCACGGTCACGTAATACAGGGGTGGTACTTCAACCCCGAGTTATCGATCCCACGAGGACAGACTTGAGATTATTTAATTAGTAGAATAATGTAGAGTACTGTACTAGGAGGAAAGTACAGTGATAAATGAGTTCGTTACCCACAAACAAGTGACCGAAAAATGAAATAACAACTAAACTAATATTTTTAAATTTTTCATTTTAATAAAGAACGAATATGGAGAAACTAGGCAATCTCTAGATCACCTAGGGTCGTAGACGATTTCTGGATTATCTGAGTAACACGTTAATCCTATTCTAGTTCAGCCGGGTAATAGACTATGACAATATCCTGTCGGTCTCATGTCATTTTACGTTTCGGTTAACTACAATCTCCTCTCGGTCTCATGTTGTCTACCGGTCGGTTCTAATAGGTTATCTACTGGTACGATGACGAGTCTTGTCGGTCCACCGTTTCACGGAACAGCTCTATAATCCTAGAGAATCTACCCACACTAAGGCCAATCCTAACACTTCTCCTTTTAGGTCTCGGTGATTCGGAAATGTGTTCATACTCTCTTAACAACTAGGTTAAATCACCGTCGTGCACTTTCTAGTTAATTAACAAGTCCGGGTCGCGAATCCATTCTTTCTAAGGATTAAGCACAACGTATGAACATGTAGCGAGAAAAGAAATTTACATTAAGCAAGACAATGATTCAAGAACAAACCTTAGCTTCAATGAAAATTGTGTACAAGGAAATCCTCAAGAGATCTCCTAGTGTACACTTCAAACAGGGAATAAGAACACGGAGATTTATAGGGTGTGTGTAGGGAGAGAGTAAGCACTGGTAACTGCTTATGAGAGAGAGACAGTGAGCTATGGCACTGGACCAATGTATCTTTACGAGTCTTGTTGTGTCGCAACGAGGAGCTAACGATCCTATATATAGTGGGGAAGTGACCGTTGTGGGGTTTAGTGCACCATAAATGGAGGTTTAATGATAGAACCCCCAACGGCACGTTCGACCGTGTATATAGGAACCGTTACACATCTTTCCCCAAGTATCGAAGACCGTTATGAGATCAGCTGCATTAATGGGACACGTAAGCCTAGGATCTCTCAGTCAAATACCAGAGGTCGCGCGCAAGCTTGGTTGTTGCATGCGCGCGACGGACCTTACCCTAGCCTCCAAACCACTAAGTCCCTACAAGTCCTGTGTTATAATGCGCAGGGGCCCTGTCTCGTAGTCCCCAAGTGGATCAGCACGGGTGGTGATCCGGTGTGTTGGATAGCTGCCACGTGGTGACGACCTGTCTATCTAGAAAGCAGTATCTACAAAAGCCCCCTTTTGCGCGATTTTAACGCACCCTTCTGTTGTGCAATCGCGCAAAATCAACCATGCGTGAAGCTCACGCAGGCCCTTTTGAGTTTTAAATTCAAATCCCCATAGCCCCCAGTCTCAGCTATGATTGCATAGGGTTTGGAGAAAGCCGTCTAGCCTTTGATGAAGCGTGACTTCTGTTAAGTTAATCAATCACCATCCAAACTCGCCTATTTTCGAGGCGGGGATAAACCAAACGTGAAATCTTCTCAGCAATCGAAGCGTTGCTTGGCTCATCAATCGCCAATAGTCGTGACTTTTCAAGGGTTTATTTAAACTTCATGATTCCTTCGATTGCAAATTTTCCATTGTTAAACTTTTGAGTTCGTATGCATCGGAGAGAGCTCCCTCAGCAGGAAGAAGTGTCTTTCGACCAAGTTTGCGGCCAAATCCTCGACAATTTCTCCAGAGTAATTCAAATACTCAGGCGTGGGCAAGGTAGTTTGACCTCCCTCTTTTGCAATTCGCAGTCAATTTCTTATACTTCCTTCTCCCCCTTTTTCCTTCTGCATGATTCTCCAATTCTTTAAATCTGGTCCTCTTTTCTTTACAGTAATGGCTCCCAAGAAAACCACCGAGGCCTTAGAACTACCCGGCGAACTATGGCGAAAAGCCCCCTACTTTGGTGGTGATGACTTCTACCTGGCCTCTATACGAGGGCACGCCCTTGAAGCCTCTTCTTTAGGCACGATCTTAGGCTTGAAACCTGAGCAAGAAAGGGAGGAGTGGGAAGTTGCATAGGTTCACGATGTTCATAGATGCGGCATCGAGGCTGGTCTTTACCCTTACAACGACATTCTCTTCCAAGCTTTCTCGGAGAAACTGGACTGGATGGACGAGTGGAATGATTATATCCTTGATAATCATGAGGCTGTGCTAATGAAAGCTGGAATTTATCATGCCATCCGCGCAACCAGAGGGTTCGATCTGAAATCCGACCAGAATATGCTAAAGTTTTTATTTTCTCGATACTCTCCGAAGACTCATACATTCCACTTTGCATCTCGTGGGGCCACACCTACTCTGGAAGATGTGGAGAATTTGCTGATTCTTCCAACATGGGAGCCTTTGATCCTTTGGAAGCACTTAGCTCCGATGAAGAAATTGCTCTTTTCGGCCAGATGCTAGAATGCATTGCGGCCTTGATATGGTTCCCGAGGCAATGAAACCTGCTGATACCTTCATGACAGTTTCTGCTGGCGCGAAAAACATCTGGTCTAAATGGATCATGATCTTCTTCAAGGACTTCCCCAAACCTTACATCATCAAGAAAATTGAGGAGGAAACTCTGGATGAGGTCACTTCCACTATAGGAGAAAGGTGTGAGTACTCCTTGTGTGGTTTTCTCTGCGTCTGGTTGTCGCGCTTTCTTGTAGATGGGAGTCCGCGAGATGGAGTTTTTGTCTGTGTACTCCCTCTGGCGGTGAAGCTTGCTTTTGGTAATAGGATTGCCCTTGGACCCCTTGTCTTGGGTTCTCGATTTTATCGTCTTGATCTAGCAGTGGAAAATGTTGAGCAATCACAGGGCAGGGCTGATGTCATGTGTTTTCCCAACATTGGGTTTTTGACCATGTGGGTTTTTGAGCGATGGCCCTCATATGCTCCAATACCCACTACTGTCGAGCTATGGAATGCTCCGAGATGCGAGGAAGTCTTTTTGTGCCCCCGCTCTTGGCGTTGGTTTAACACCAAAAATGCTCGCCGCAATTTCTCTTTGGTCTGTGATGATGATGACTCCTTCGTATCCCTTCCTTATGTTGAGGAGTTGAAAAATATCATGTTTCTGGGGGACATGTACCCCGAGATTGATACTCCTCTCCGCACCTGGCATATTACTAGCGGGCTCCGTCACTATGGTCAGTACAAAAATTGGTGCAGACGGGGTTATTTGCCTGCTTTGACAGAGTATGCCCCTGGAATTGAATCCTGCAAATATGTGCCCATAACTGTCCACTTTGACCCTCTTCGCGTGGCATTTCAGCTGGTTTTTGACTCCATCACACCTCCCATGTGGTCCAATCTCCCTGCCAAGGACTGATATGACGGGATCATTTTTGACATGAGCCGTGAGCTGCTTCTCGCAGAGCTTCCCCTTGTGCAACCTTCAAGAAGTACAAAGGGAAAGGTAACAGCTGGTTGGGTGGCCTTCTGGAAGACTCAAGTCCGTTGTCTGACAAACCCCCCAAGTTAAACTGCAAGTTCCTAAGGCACTTGCTCCCTTGTACAAGGATTATCCTTTCAAGTCTACTCTCTCCCGAGGTTGGGCTCCCTATTTGTACTACTCGCTGTTAGCTGCGGACCATCTTTGTCCACAACTTATCTTGGATGAAAAGAAAACCGCAGTAAAGAAGACAGCAGTCGCGCAAGACTCCCTCAACTCGCGGGCTCAGTACGCGAGAGACTTTCAAGTTGTATTTTAGACTCCTTGTATATTTTCTTCTATTCGAGTTACCTCATTCCCCATCTTTCTTGACACCTTGTCGTTTTTTTTCAATAGTGCTTCTTTAGGCGCTTCGCCTCGGGGGATCGCAGCGGGGGACTCTTGGACCTCTGCCGGTCAAAGAAAAAGTATGCTGACGACGTCATTCCCCCAGTGCTGCGTATGGAAGAAGGAATTAGGGGCGTAATTTCGACCAGACTCGAGACCTTTCTCGCACCATTCCTTAAAGTGATGAAAAAGAGAGGTGCCGATGCTTCTGCAACTGACGACCTGCCAGCTCGGCAACCAAAGCTGGCACGAAATGAGCCTGCTCCTAAGAAGGCCCCTCCAGCGAAGAAGAAACCTTCTTCCCTCAAGAAGAAATCGCTTCCAGAACCAGTCTCGGACTTTGTTGCCTGGGAGAAAGAAGGTTTGGCAGGAAATATCCCTGCTTTTTTAAAGTTTCTTGAAATGTGTTTCACCTTCTTTCTGTCTTCCTCCTTTAGATAATGATGATAGTCCCCTCAAAGGGACAACCCTCATGACTGAAGGGGAAGCCGTTGAAGAGTCCCGGCGAATGGCGAGGAGAGGTCCCTACAAGAGAAGTTATCAGAAGCAGAGCGCATTGAGAATGCCAAGAGACGAAGCATTGCCGAGATTGCTTATCAAGAAGGCACTGAAACGCGAAGACCGCGCACACGCTCTGGGCGTTCGCGCCCCTCTCGCGTAGTCTCAAAAACTATGGATGAACTTCACCAGGCGCAGCTAGCACTTCATGAGCTCGTCGATGATGAAGATGAAGAACGTACAATCTTTAAGTTTGGTTTATCAAACTGTGACATTGTAACTGGTTCCTTATATCATGGCGTGCCTATTTGGGACATTCGTACATGGGTAAGGGATCAATGTGGGGAATCTTCCGGTAAGTCACTGCTCTAGCCACGCGTAATACCCCTCCTTTTTGTAGACTCGATGCATAATGTTTTCGCTCCCAAGCAGGTCATGCTAGATTGAAGGATTTCGATGATAACTTGCAACATGACAACTGCGCGGGTACCCCATATAAGTGGGGAAGTATCACCCGTAGCATTAGTAGAGGTTTTGCCATTCTTATCTGGCTTATCTTTCTGTTGAGGTTGTTGAAGTTTTATTCTTTTCTTCCCGAGGGTGCGATAATGGCATGTTATTTTTGCAGAACCTGACCCTTTCCCCTCGGTGCGCCGTCGTCCTCACATTACTCAAGTGTTTTCTGAGTCTGCTGATAACGTGTCTGGTGCAGGTTCTCCAGAGCAAGTCTTGATGTAAGAGACTCTAGCGGTTGAGGGTTATCCAGACACGGAGCCTACTATTGAGCAAGAGAGGGAACTCCCAGTGCAGGAAGATCTCATTGCCTCACCTGCCGAAGTGATACCTATTTCTTCGGACGAAGCTGATATCGAGCACGAGACCGGTCTTGAGCAGGTGACCGTGACTAAAAATGTTGAGCCTAGAATGTTGTCCGAGAAGAATACCGAAGGGGTTGCACATGACACTGTGTCTGCTGCTCACCCCATTCCTGCTGAGTTTGATCCTCCTGTTACTCAAAGTGTTGAGGAGGTCGAGCATGCCAATCTGATTCCACCCCCTGCACCAGGTACGACGAGGAGCGAAGATCCTACGGGAGGCTTTGATCTGGACTCTCTCTTTTATGAGAATCCCTTTGAATTGTGGGGCTCGAAGGCTGCAAACCCTGTCGCTCCCGCGAGGAATTTATAATTCCTGAGTCGTACTTAGCGCGCGAGGCGAGGGCAGATCAAAATTTGGTTGAGGAAATCCAAGCCGGCTTGCGGGTAGCAATATCTGTTTCTCCTCTTCAACAAATCGTCGAAGGGACTGGTAGGATCTTTCTTTTCCTCCTAATACCCTGACTCTCAGGCTCGCATTTCTCTGATTTTTTGGTTCTGCCTCTATGCGCAGATATCGACCAAGCTTGTTTGGAATGGTTAATAAAGGTGCGAGTGACCTTTCCTACTTTGTTTGCTCGAGTGCTGGAGCTGGCACCAGAAGACAGAGGGAAGGTTTTCAGAGAGATGGCTGCTCTCTTGGAAAGATTGTATAAAACCACCCCCGAAAGTACCACAGCTGCTAGTGCTCAAGATCTTCTCACGCTCGTTCAGAGGCTTGAAGAGACTACGGCAGGTCGACTGCATTTGGACTTCCGCGTGCAAAGACTAACCTTCTGCCTGTCTTGGAGCTGAGTATACTTCTTTCAGAGAGGAGACAATAGCCCTTAACGCTCGCAGGGAGGCGTATGAGCAGATGGCCCGGAAGTATGAAGCTATCGTGAAGCATTATGAAGAGATGAAAGTTCGCATTCCAGAACTTGCAGCATACTCGCTCAAGCTATCCGCGAAAGACTCCCTTTTGAAAGACTTCTTTAAAGAATGAAGCGGTAGTCCTGTCGATTCTTCGTTTATAGATTACGAGTTTGATGTTCTTTCACGTCGGGTTCACCAAAATGTGTACAAGGAAATCCTCAAGAGATCTCCAAGTGTAAACTTCAAACAGGGAATAAGAACACGGAGAGGTATAGGGTGTGTGTAGGGAGAGAGTAAGCATTGGTAATTGCTTGTGAGAGAGAGACAGTAAGCTATGGAACGGGACCAATGTGTCTTACGAGTCTTGTTGTGTCAAAACGGGGTGCTAACGATCCTATATATAGTAGGGAAGTGACCGTTGGGGGGTTTAGTGCACCATAAATGGCATCTTAATGATAGAACCCCCAACGGCACGTTTGAACGTGTATATAGGAACCTTTACACATCTGTCCGCAAGTATCGGAGACCGTTATGAGATCAGCCGCATTAATGGGAAACGTACGCCTACGATCTGTCAGTCAGTTACAAGAGGTTGCGCGCAAGCTTGGTTGTCGCATGCGCGCGACGGACCTTACCCTAGCCTCCAAACCACTAAGTCCCTACAAGTCCCGTGTTATGGTGCGCGAGGGCCCAGTCTCGTAGCCCCCACGTGGATCAGCAGCAGTGGTGATCCGGTGTGGATGGAGCACATCTAGGTGTGCTGGATAGCTGCCACGTGGCGACGACCTGTCTATCTGGAAAGCAGTATCTACAACAATCAAATCCTACACTAGTCATTTCAATAGACTAAAATCATCAATTAGATCATGAAACTAACAACTATTCATTGAATCAAAGACATAGGCATGAAACAAAGACTTGAATCCGGGAAATAGTCTGTCTACATAACCCTAGGCTCTCATAGAGATGACTAGCAATGGAGTTTAGCTAATAGTAATCAACCAAACACAACTTACAAGTTTCTCCATACAATGATTGAGAAGAGAAGAAGAAATAATTCAAACCCTAGAGTCCTCCAATGGTGGGGTTTTTATCTTCACCTTCGTCTTCGTCCGTGGCCTTCTTCTTTTTTTATCCAAGCTGCGTGTGTCCTCCTAAAAGATGTGTGTATTACTCCCAAGACACGGCCTCCTAGGTTAGAACAAGTCCTCAAAGCTCCAACTCTCAAAAAATTACAAAACAGCCCCGAAAAATCGCATTATGACCCTTTGTTCGCACGAACACACGGGTGTTCACACGAACATATTTTTTTTCTCTGTTCGCACAAACAGAATTTTTGTTCCCACAATTTTGCAGTCCCTTTTTCCACCCTTTTTGCAATCTGAAAATTTTTCTAAGTGTTTTTGTTCGCACGAACACAAAAGTGTTCGCACGAACACCCCTAGAGATGAACTCAGATTTTCATCCTCTTCGACGGACAATAACTTTCTCGTCCGATCTCCGTGACCTATCAATGGAAAGCTCTTTGAGTCTTCTTTCATTTTTCACTGGTCTCACTCCAAAATGTATTTTAGAACTCAAGATACTGTCAAAATACTGGGGATTGGTCACTTTTGCTCCTCCGACTTTGCTTCTCTTGCTTCCTCTTGAATTTGCTTTGCTTCCGAAGTTCGTTTCATGCCTCCCAGCCATCGTTTAGCATTCGTTCCTATCAAGACAACATGAACAACCTTACCAAGCGATTATATTTGATAAATAACATCGAAATATGCATCGAAACACCCGGATTAACAATAAAGTGCTAAAAGCTCAACTTTCTACGTTTTCTCAACATTCATAGTGTAAAACTAAAATTTCAACCCCGGAATCACGCTAAACGATATAAAGTATGCAAGAAATATAACTCTAATAAGGAGGTATCAAATTACCCCACACTACCCTTCTGCGCATCCCGAGCAAAATCAATCCTCACACTACGTTTTAATCCTTCGAATTGCATACAACTACACTAGCCATGTGACACACACAACACACACACCCAATGCAATCTACATGACTATAAACAATGCAACTCAATTATCAAACAATGCAAAAATTGAAAGAAAACAAATATTTTTTTTTCTTTTTAGTTAGAGATCGGGCAATCTCAATAAGAAAACCGGCTAGCCATAAGGCTCTCATATTCCCTCGGAAATTCTATAACTTTAGTGATCGGTAGAACTTGCGGCCAGTTTCGTTAGACAGAATGGGCACGAACACAAAAGACATTGCTTCCGCACACTCGTCAAACATATCAATAGCACTTACCATCCGAGCTATTTATCCACGAGTTCACACTGCTGACGGCTTAGGACGGGTAGGATAGGATATTTAGAAGCGTAGTCCTAGATGTCATGATATAACTCACAAAAACCCGATTCTCTTACTCCCTCACCAAAATCCAAGGAACCACACCGAATCTCACTACTCCGGCCCTCATTCCCTCAATCTTGGTGCAATGCCGTTCTCGCGGACACGAACGAGAAAGAGTGATCAAGATCTATAGCTAATCTCCCCGGTCCTCAAGAAATTCAATTGAGCTCCTTATTCCCTTTCACTTTCACTTTCAATTTTTGTTTTTCTTTTTTTTTGCTTTTTCTTGTTTTTCTTCTTCTAACAAATTTCATGCAGCCAACATAATGATAGTAATATCCGCGGAGATCCAAGTATCAAATACTGTGGGGGTGGAATGTGTCAAATCAGTAGTGTTATCAATAGATGTCGCCACCCCCACACTCAATGTAAAGCATATGAAAAAAAACCCGGTAGTCAATGTGTAAACGTGCTTTTCCAACCGATCCTCTTCATCACCTAAGATATAGAGAATTTAAATGAAGCATAAGCACGACCTCCTATAAGCTCAATCAACACTTACCCCATGACGTGCGGAAAAAAATATCACGCACTATGTGATCGTGGTGTAAGGACACGACTCACCGCCACACCTAAGTGTGCTGCCGTCTCTAACTCACCCTCACATCCCCTCAAAAGACGACATGTAAGATAATCCACGTAAGATGCATCAATTAAGCACACCCTCATCGAACCTCCCTAACTCGACTCCCTCTATCATGACGCATAGGAAAGGACCATTCTAACTAGTGATTAAAGTCACAATGAAAGGCTTCCTAGGCTAGAGGCTGTGAATAACAGGGGTAAACGGATCAATAGAGGTAACTAGTGGACCTAGGAGATGGAGACGGGACATGAGGCCCCCATAAAAATCACTCGCACAGCTATTCTGTTGCCGCTACGAGGAGGGTTGACGACTACCTAATTGAAAGTAGTGTAGCGCTAGTAGGATAACCAGTCTTAGAGGGAGCTACTCGCATTTCTAATGTGCATTAGCCCTATAAGTCATCCTACTCCAGATTCTCGCGTCTACCTCACCTCAGATTTTCATACTCCTAAGGAATTCTATCATTAATCCCTCTCCACATTCACTCTCTTTGATTGCCCTTTCTCAAAAGTTTTCAATCTTTCATGATTTTTGAATTTTTGATTTTTTGATTTTTTTTTCTTTGTATTTTCCTAGACTCTATGCTTTTCGCCAACTCGATTAACCACACGTTTTGGGTAGGGGACTCAATAATTAAACGTGCAACAATGCAAAAATATTAAACTAGCACAGTACGACACTAAAACACCACTCTACACTAACCACATTAACACAATACTACACAAACTACATGTAACAAGGCTATGCAAGACAAAACATGGCTGGTGAAATTATACACAAACTCCCCCACACTTAAGCGTTCCGTTGTCCTCAACGAATTTAAAGATCAAGTACGAGGTGTACTCGCTTAAATGTGTTGGCGGTGGTTCTACAAAATTGTGGCTCAAAATGTAGAACATAGAGAGTTAGAGATACCTGTGGTGCCCGGACCTACATGGGCACCGTTGCCACGAAACTGCAACAAGAAGGGGTCTTGTGGACCGTTGATAGTTTCAGGAAAAGTCTCACCTCGCGTCCGAATTCTGATGCGCCTACTCAACATTCTCTATCGCACGCATCAAGAAGGGGAACCCGGAGCGTCTTCTGCACATGTGTCCCTGCACACTGATTGGAAGAATTAACACAACTCTCTCTCACCCCTCAAAATAAAATATGGAGAACTAAAAGCAAAAACAGAAACAAATTGCATCCTACTTTACATTGGGTTGCCTCCTAAGCAGCGCTTGTAATTTAAGGTCGACAGCCCGACCCGATTACCTCAAGCGAAAAGGATGGTGGAGGATGCTTTATCCCTCCACTTCTTCTTCTTCCACCATATCTTTTCAATGAAATTTTTCCCATGAACACCCATGTGCTCTGAAGATGGTTGATAGTTGTGGAAGCTGACTCCTTTCATTTTGCAATTGATCTTCTTGAGAAACTTCCACCAAGTACCACTGGGCTCAAATGAATCTGTGGCCATAAAATCATCCCATTAATACCACATCTGTGCTAGATGCTCTTCACATGACCCATTCAATTCATCCACACCCCCACACTTGTTGGTTTCCAACTCCTTGACTATGGCATATGGATCATCAATAAAGTAGCCAATATGACAAGGAATTGAAAATTTCCCATGATGCTCTTCCCCATAAGAATGTTCATACACAAGTCTTTCCAACTCATCACAGACTTGATTAATATGAGATACGGAGAACTCTTCGAAAGTATGAGTAGGGGCATTTACCTCAATAGGTATGGGCACAAGTGAATCATCAGCTTCATCATCGGCACACCACAGGCTTCCAATGGTGGTGTCTTCCCATTCATGCCAAGGATGTGAGGGCGCCTGCGGTCTTGGCTCGCAATACGGCATATCTTCCCATCTTCGGCACACAGGTCAACCCTAGTCTGAATCAGATTCTGAGTCCTCATAAATGGCAGAGTCCACCAATGGTTCCCGGACACTGCAGTCTTCGTTCGGCTCAGGTATCTCTTCTTCCACTTGTGGTGAGGATGATGAAGGTTCAATTTTTGGCTCACTGTCATATGGCAAGGTCTCTTCTTGTGGCTCTTGAATGCTTGATTCCCTTGCTGTTGACAGTTTCTCAAGGCGTTCCTTTATCGTCTCCATCATCTCCCTCACGTATTCCATACCTATGGATGAAGCCTATTGTGGAACTTAGTCAGCTATGGACAAAAACTTGGCGCACACTTCGATGTCATTCATAACTCTACGCCGTTCTGCCATAATCGCTGATGAGTCTTCCTGGTGCTGATGAAGTTGGAGGCATGTACTCGACATGATTCTCTACGGTCGTGCCAAATGTCGCATACGTAGAACCAAGTTATGCATGCGTCCTCTTCTTCATGGTTACCCCTGCAGTGGAAACAGTAGTGGGGACCCGAATAACAGTCTTCGCTCCACATGCTTATATTGTCTCTTGCTTCCTGTGTTCCTGAGAAACAGACTCCCAAGACACCCGTGAAGCACATAGATATAGAATAAAAAAAATTAAAACTAAAACTAAAATAAAAGTACTCTAAACTAACTCCTAACAAAATAATCTAACGCTGTCCCCGTCAACGACGCCAAAAACTTGACGCGATTTTTTAACGCGTTTAAACGCAAGCGCACGGTCAAGTAATAGAGGGGTGGTATTTCAACCCCGAGTTATCGATCCCACGAGGACAGACTTAAGATTATTTAATTAGTAGACTAATGTAGAGTACTGTATTAGGAGGAAAGAATTGTGATAAATGAGTTCGTTACCCACAAATAAGTGACCGAAAAATGAAATAACAACTAAACTAATATTTTTGTATTTTTCTTTTTAATAAAGAACGAATATCGAGAAACTAGTCAATCTCTAGATCACCTAGGGTTGTAGACGATTTCAGGATTATCTGAGTAACACGTTAATCCTATTCTAGTTCAGCCGGGTAATAGACTATGACAATATCCTGTCGGTCTCAAGTCATTTTACGTCTCGGTTAACTACAATCTCCTCTCGGTCTCATGTTTTCTACCGGTCCGTTCTAATAGGTTATCTACTGGTACGATGACGGGTCTTGTCGGTCCACCGTTTTACGGACTAGCTGAATAATCCTACCGAATCTACCCGCACTAAGGCCAATCCTAACACTTCTCCTTTTAGGTCTCGGTGATTCAGGATTGTGTTCATACTCTCTTCACAACTAGGTTAAATCACCGTCGTGCACTTTGTAGTTTATTAAAAGGTCCAGGTCGCGAATCCATTCTTTCTAAGGATTAAGCACAACGTATGAACATGTAACGAGAACAAAAATTAACATTAAGCAAGACAATGATTTAAGAACAAACCCTAGGTTTAATGACAATCAAATCCTACACTATTCATGTCAACAGACTAGAATCATCAATTAGATCGTGAAACTAACAACTATTCATTGAATCAAAGACATAGGCATGAAACAAAGACTTGAATCCGGGAAATAATCTGTCTACATATCCCTAGGCTCTCATAGATATGCCTAGCAATGGAGTTTAGCTAATAGTAATCAACCAAACACAACTTACAAGTTTCTCCATACAATGATTGAGAAGAGAAGAAGAAATAATTCAAACCCTACAGTCCTCCAATGGTGGAGTTTTGATCTTCACCTCCGTCTTCGTCCGTGGCCTTCTTTTTCTACACCAAGCTGCGTGTGGCCTCCTCAAAGATGTGTGTATGACCCCCAAGGCACGGCCTCCTAGGCTAGAACAAGTCCTCAAAGCTTCAACTCTCAAAAAATTATAAAACAGCCCCGAAAAATCGCATTCTGACCCTTTGTTCGCACGAACACACGGGTGTTGCACGAACGGAATTTTTGTTCTCACAATTTTGCAGTACATTTTTCCACCCTTTTTGGCCAGCTGAAAATTTTTCTAAGTGTTTTTGTTCGCACGAACACAAAAGTGTTCGCACGAACACCCCTAGAGATGAACTCAGATTTTCATCCTCTTCGACAGACAATAACTTTCTCGTCCGATCTCCGTTTTATCTCCGTGACCTATCGTTTGAAATCTCTTTGAGTCTACTTTCATTTTCCACTGGTCTCAGTCTAAAATATATTGTAGAACTCAAGATAGTCTAAAAAAAGTGGAGATTTGTCACTTTTGCTCCTCCGACTTTTCTTCTCTTGCGTCCTCTTGAACTTGCTTTGCTTCCGAAGTTCGTTTCATGCCTCCTAGCCATCGTTTAGCATCAGTTCCTGTCAAGACAACATGAAAAACCATACCAAGCGATTATATTTGATAAATAACATCGAAATATGCATCAAAACGCCCGAATTATCAATAAAGTGCTAAAAACTCAACTTTCTACGTTTTCTCAACATTCATAGTGTAGAACTCAAATTTCAACCCCAGAATCACGCAAAATGATATAAAATATGCAAGAAATATAACTATAATAAAGATTTATCAATAAGCAACATATCGCCAGTGACCACGTTTTTGACAAACGCACAGCATTTCCCTAAGAGTGTGCAAGGCGTTCAAAACGTTCCACAAAACCGGCTCAACTTTTATTTTTCTTGTTTAAAGGTTGAAAAGAATCAGCAATTCTGTCAAGCTGAGATTTGGTTATGAAAACTATCATCTGGAAAGTTCTAAACTTCCACCCAAGGGGAAGAAATTTATAAGGTTATAGTCCAGTATGAGGAGGCAAGAAAGAGTCATAAGAGCATAAAAAGTATCTTGATCAGTGGGCTAGCAACTGTTTCCAATTAGCAGCTCAAGATTCGCTTTTCAAGTGTCTCTTTTGGGAAGACCAGTAGCATTTTTTTCATGTAACATTGTGAACATCGAGTGTCATGTCAGCTTTGCGGTGTGAACTATATAAGCCTTATTTGGCCTTCGCAGTTTTGAACAATGTTTTTGTGAGCTTGAATCACCAAATTTTTGCATATCTAAGTTTTGCGCATATATCAATTTGCATCTCTTGAAATGGACAGGTCTTTCATCTAATATTATTGCCATTTGACAGAGGCGTTCAGGCTCATGCTATTTGACTTGATAAGCATTTATCAAGAAACTCTCTTATCTCAACATGTAGCTTTAATCAAGTATCGCAGCTATCTGAATAGATAGTCTTTTGATCGCGTATTGCTGCTACCTAAAGAGATAGGCTTATTAAGTGGTGCTATATAGACAGATAGGACTATATTCTGTTTTGCAGCAATCTAAGTAGGTAGTCTTATGTTCGAGCATGGATTCTACCTAAACAGATAGGCTTTTGATCACATATGATTACTATCCGGACGGATAAGTCTATATTGAATTTTGCTGTTATCTAGTCAGATAAAATTGAGCTCACGTAGTGGTTCTATCTATGCTGATAGGCTTGTATTGAATTTTGATGCTATCTAGACATATAGGATTTGATCGGATGTCGCTGCTATCTAGACGGATAGGATTGTATTGAGTATTGCTGATATCTAGACATATAGGCTTATGTTGGGGAGTAAGCAATCGACTATCAGTCATAAAACAGCCAAAATGAGACAAGTGATTAATATCATTAATGTAAGATCCTCATATGGGAGGAAAATCAGCGATTATAGCATTAAAAGCATCAAAAATTCTAAGGATAGTATTTTTTGAGCCATCGCATATTAACTGGGCTGGGAGTTGTAGCAGTCCCATGACATCTCAAGATTGTGCAATAGCCACTATCAAATATTTCTTTTACCTCAAATGGACCTTCCTAGTTGGCAGCGAACTTAGGGTGAGCCGCCTCGCGCATGCAATGGTCAGAAGCTCGCAGGCCTAGATCTCCAATGGCAAAATGTCGATGTTGAACAATTTTGTTGTATGCATGAGAAATCCTTTATTTGTACTTTGTATTCTTACTCTTGGCTTGTTCGCGCTTCACTTCGAGTAACATAAGATCATGATCGCATTTATTTTCATATAAAGCATTAAAGACTAACCTTAATGAATTAACATTGACTTCAGTGGGAACGACTACTTCAGCGACCATCTTGCTTAAAATCCTCAACAAAGTTTAGTTTTTAACCTCCGCTTTCCGGTTCCCTTTTGAATAGTATGGTGTCAAGCATACCTGCCTTACATTGTACTCAATCATTTTCGAAGCAACTTGGCGATTGACAGAAGGAGTACCATTATCAAAAAGGATTGTATTAGGAATCCAGAAACGATAAATGATGTTCTCTTGAATGAACTTGAAGATAGCCAATGCATTGGCTGTTTTGAGAGGAACTACTTCCACCCACTTCGTGAATTGTTCAGTTCCAATTAAATTGAACTGATTCCCATGCGATGCTGGACGGATGGGACCAATGAAATCAAGACACCAATTATCAAACGGCCAAGGGGTTCCTAATAAGTACAAGTCAACTGCAGGCGCGTGCACCAAGTTGCCATTGAATTGGCATTGTTGACACCTTTTGACCTTCGTGCGACAGTTATCCTCCCTGGTAGGCCAAAAGTAGCCAATAGTCAAGAGTTGTCTACAGAGTTTCGCACCTCCTTGATGCTCCACCTTATGCGATAATTCCATAACTTCCTGTGTCTCTTGACCATTCATGCATCTAAGTAGATTTACGTCATGTCCTTTATGCCACAACACGTTTTCCCTCAACATGTAGCGTGTCGATTTCTTCTTGATCTAGTCAGCTTCTTTCTTATAACTTGGTGGAATTTCATCTCGCAGACAGTCGATTAGAGGCTTTCTCTAATCGAAATCAACATCATTTTCAGCAATTTCTAGGGAGTATTTTACCAATGTGTACTTCTCGCAGTTGCCTTGCAGGATTGCAGCGTAGCACGACATTTGAGGCAAATAAATCCCATACCTCTGTGCCTTCTTGTAAATGGAGACTTAGTTTTCTCCACAAGAACTTTCATGGATATTGTCTAGTAGGGCTCGACCCTCCTTTTGGCAACGCATCGCATTAGGATCCCACAAGGTCCTTTGTAATAAAGCAAGTTGTCGTGTATGCAGAATCCTTTTGTGGAGACCCAACTTTCCTTGCTTGTTCCTTCGGCGATCGCGCGCAAGACGAAGGTCCTCCAATCTTCGACTTTGATATATTCATCCTCAAACAAGTCTTTCATCAAATAAGGAGTGGTATTGACCTCAATTGAGATTTTTGCTGGACACTTGTTTGTGCTGATCTTCGACCCAAGAGTAGCTAGAGCATCTACATGTCGATTATCAGATCTGGGAGTGTGCTCGTACTTGATGGAATCAAACTTCTGCACTAGCTTTTGCACAATCGACCTGTAGCTCAATAGGTTGATCTCTTTCAAACCATATTCGCCTGAAGCTTGCTTCACGATCAGCTTAGAATCTCCCATCACAATAAATTATGAACTTCCAGAGCTTTGGCCGCAAGGAGGCCTGTTATTAGAGCATCATACTCGGCTTCATTGTTTGTTATTGCGAAGTCCAGCTTGTCTAACATCTGAATGACATCTCCATCGGGCTTAGTTAGGACAATTCCAATTCCTCCTCTTGCTCTTGTCGACGAAGCATCGAAGTGCAACTTCCGATAAGTGATTCTATCAAACATTGATAATTCCCATTTATGAGTTATCTGTGAGCTTATATTGGAATGATTTATGGACGATCTATCATAAGTTTGAGCATGTTTAGCTAACAAAATTTGCGTATTATGCAAAAGAGGAATTTGAGCTTAGATGTGAAATCCGGGCATTTTCATGCATGATTTGATGTATTTGGCGAATATAATCTCTTGGTATGGTTGTTCATGTTTTCTTGACAGGAACGAATGCTTAGCGGTTGATTAGAAGCATGGAACGAACTTTGGAAACAAAAAAACGCTCAAGCACGGTGAAGAGACACAAAGTTGGAGAAGCTAGAATGACAAGCGTCCACTCTTTTGAAGATATCTTGAGTTCTACATATAATTCGGGAGTAAGATCAACGGAAAACAAAAGTAGACTTCAAGAGTTTTCCAGCGATAGGTCACGGAGCCAAATCAGAGTCCGGATGAGAGGGTTATGGCCTTGCAAAATTGAAGTAGAAAGTGAGAGCTGTTGTGTGCGTATATACGCACAGGACATGCGTATATACGCACACAGCAAGATAAAAACATGATTTAGGCCAAGACTGAGTCACTCTGTGCGTATATACGCAGGGGATGTGCGTATATACGCACATAGTGTCTCCAACTTTGCCAAAAATCACACCCAGTATGTGCTGTGTGCGATATACGCACAGCCTGTGCGTATATCGCACACAGCACATACTGGGGGTGATTTTTGGCCAAGTTGGAGACACTATGTGCGTATATACGCACATCCCCTGCGTATATACGCACACCGCCGATTTCATACGCACAAAGGACGAGATTCAGAAGACAACAGGGAGCCAAAAAGTTGTTGTGTGCGTATATACGCACAACACTATTCATCAAACGCATTAAGTGAGTTATTTCTGAGGAGGTGGAGCAGTGGCAGTTTTGTAATTTCAGACACAACGTTTCGTAAACGTTCCAACACTATATAAAGACATGTCCACAGCTCGTTTTTTACACACAACACACCCAAGGAGATGTCTTAGTATCCCCGGAGAGCATAGAAGCGCGAATCCTGATTTCAAGACACTCGTTTGCTATTATTTTCTTTTTTATTCAAAATCTGTGTTATTTCGTTATGAATTTTAGTAGCTAAACTTAACTAGGTTCTCGGTGAACCTAGGGTTTGGTACTCAGAGCTTAGTTCTAACTATGAATTCATGATTGCAATTTCTTAATATCACCAGCTTTATTCGTTATTCTGTCTTTGAATTTTACTGTTCATGCATGCTCGACTTGATCACCCAGAATTTCTACAGAACCGAGCCAGTTGGTGAAAACGGCTGGTTAGGGTTAGAAAGAGAATACAGGATTAGCACCTTACCCTGATGGACCGACCAGAGAAGGGGAGTTAGGACTAGCCTGAAACCGTTTGACCAACTGTTAGAGAATCTTACACAGCATTTTAGGACATGTTAGAAACTCTAGGAGACTTAGAATGAGACTGCAGACCTAGGCAGCTTAATAGGAATCCAAAAGTCTGCAGAATCGTGATAACGTGTGGGATCTGAAAAGTTACTGCACAACTAGTACGTGGCACGGATAACTAGACTGCTGTGTGTTTTCATATCAAACTAGAACAAAAATCTGAAGAGACCCTAGGGGATCCTGGAATCTAGTATCTCAAACCCTAGTTTTATAATCTTAAGATTATTCAAAAAATTCTCACAAAAAGATTTACGTTTCAGTTATTTACTTTCAGTGCTTAGTTCCTAATCACAAACTCGAAATATTCCTCCTTTTTACATTCTGTTTGCTAAAACTCATTACTAGAAAAACCTGCAGAAACCCTGTGGGATTGACAATCCGAGTTGAAAATACTCTCTATATTACTTGATTCGTATACTTGCGAACAAGACGTTAGTTTGCGCATCAAGCATATTTCTGGTCCTTCGAGTATTTCTTCTGTCATGGGCTCGTAATTTTCATCCGGGAACTGCGCTAGCAGGTCTTCCACTGCTTGAGAATTAACGGCCTTTGGAAGCGCATATATGATGTCATACGGCGATATGGTCATGTACCATTTCGCCAATCTCCCACAAGGAGAAGAATCCCCCCAACAAGTATCGGATAGGGTCGCTCTTGGTTATCACAACCACTTTATGAGAGACAAAGTAGTGCTTGAAATTTCCAATGAAAAAGAATAGACCAAGGCAGTGTCGCTCAATATCTGTGTACCTGGATTCTACAGATTGTACCACGCGCGAGATATAGTAGATGGGTCTTTCCTGACCTTCGAACTCCTGAGCTAGAAATTCCCCAATCGATTTATTCGTGGAAGTAAGATACTGAAGTAAAGGTGCTCCAAGCTGTGGCGAGATTATGAATTGGGGAGATGTCAGCAATTGCTCCAACTGTTTGAACATCGTCTGGTGCTCTTCCATCCAAGTATATGTTGCATTCTTATTGAGCAAATTGCTGAAGCAGAAAGTCAATTCTGCAATTTCCGGTATAAATCTTCGCAAAGACGAAAGTTTGCCCAAGAAAGTCTTTAGTGAACTTTGAGTTCGTGGAGCTGGTAGGCTGGTGACAGCTGAAATATTTGCAGGGTCAGGCTCGATTCCTTGCCTGTGAATATTGCATCCCCAGAACTTCTCTGAGTTTACCCAAATGCGCACTTCATGGGGTTCATCTTCAGCTGGAACTTTCTGCATCTTTCAAAAACTTTCCTGAAGTCTTTCAGGTGATCTCCCTTTTTCCTGGACTTGATGACCAGATCATCCACATAGAATTCGACCTCTTGATGCATCATATCATGGAAAAGCGCAATCATCGCGCGTTGATAAGTTTCTCCAGAATTCTTCAAGCCAAAAGGCATGGCTGTGTAATGAAACACTCCCACAGGTGTGATGAAAGCAGTCTTCTTCGCATCCTCGGGGTCCATCTTGATCTGATTGTATCCATTAACCCATCCATGAAGCTGAACATCTGGTGGCCTGCAGTAGAATCAATCAACAGATCGATGTTTGGCAGCGGGAAGTCATCCTTTGAGAAGAATTGATTCAAGTCCCTGAAGTCAACACAAACTCGAAGCTGCCGATTCTTCTTTATAACCGGTACGATGTTGGTGAGCCAAGTGGGATGGTGCTCAAGCTTGATAAACTTCGCATTTAGCAGCTTCAATATCTCTTCTTTTATCTTCACATTGAATTCTGGCCGAAAGCTCCTTGTACTTTGTTTTATGGGCTTCGTCCCTGGAATAACTTCCAACCTATGCATGGTAACTTCTGTATCGAGGCCGGGCATTTCGTCATACTCCCAAGCAAACACATCTTTATATTCTTTCAACAGCTTCAACAGTCCTTGTTCCTCCACATCATCGAGATCCGCGCTTAAGAATACTTGTCTTTTCTTCTATTCTTTTGGGCTTAAGTTTCAATTCCTGATTTTGTGGTTTTGACTTATCTTCCATGCATTCAGGCGCTTCTTTCAGCTTCACCATTGGTGTCCTGACTATGTCTTTTCCTGGCACTTTTTCCTCTAACTCATTCATTTTTTCAGGGACATCTTCGACAGGTGGATTGGAAGATGACCCCGCGCACCTTCAGATGCGATATAACTTCTTCCCATTTGCATAGAAACTGTCTATCTCCTTTCCGTCATTGCCGTGCTTGACGATCCTTTTGAGGGTGTAGACATTCTTCTTTTTGTAGGTCTCCTTTGGTAGTTCTTCCTGCGAAGGCTGCTTCTCCTTTTGTGCCTCTCTCATCAGCATTACCCTGCTCGTGACTGGTCTTTGATGTATTCCATCTAGGCAAGGGGTTGGCTTGAAGGGTGCTGGAATCTCTTAGTCTTCCATCTCTGTGAACCAGACTGCCTCTGTCAGGTGTGCTTCATTTAGGTTAAATGGATTTACCGAAGCTGGTATATCCACCACCCTGTCCTTCCTGATAGCTTTCATCATTTGATGAGCCGTATATGGCACATCATCGAAGTGATGAATCCACGATCGACCTATGATCATATGATAAGTTGTATTCGCATTTATAACGTGGAATTTGGTGGAGCAATTGAATTTTACAACTTGGATCCCTAGGCGAATTCAACCGACCATCATCCTCAAGTCTCTTCCAAGTCCCATAAGAGGCGATGGTCGCTTGACGATCTTCTTTTCTGAGATACCAGCAAACTCAAGAGTATTGATTGGTATGAAGTTTACGGCTGCTCCTCCGTCGACGAATGCCCTCTTGAACTTGACACCATTGAGAAAAGCCGTGACATATAATGGTCTTTGGTGGTTCGCGTCCGTCTTCTTGTCCGACTCTGAAAAGGACATTACCAAGTCGCTCGAGCGTGCGGCCTTGATAACCTCCCCATTCGAGACTACCAGCTCTTCTCCAAAGTCTTCTGCTTCCCTTTGGATCGCCTTTATAATTTCTGGGCGACACGCCTCCGAGAAGTTCATGTCATCAAAGAACGTTTTTAATTTTTACGAGCCCCTCATTCGTTCAGCTCGAGCATCCTCCGCGTCCATGCCATAATCCTCATCTTAACGGATTTCCACAACAATTGGAAGTTCCTCATCTGCGACTTCTACGTGGTCCAGGATTGAGATCATTTCCACCTCTTTTCTCGTAGGCTTCTGCTGTAAGTGGGATGGAAATGGGTTACTGCGCACATCCTTGGTTGGCTCATTGATGACCAACCGTCTTTCTCTTATCTTCCTGTCCAATAGCCATCTTAACTTCCTGCATTCCTTCGTCGGGTGCATGATGCACCATTTTGGGTCTCTTAGTTGCTCTACGGTGGGATTATTATCTAGTGCAGGTAGGATCCCATCTTTCTGCCACTGCTTGCAGAAACTTGTTATCTCCCCAATCGAACATGGCAATGGGGGTGCCTACCTTGGCGTAGGTTGTTGCTTCTTTTGAGATGAGACCGCATTCACTTCAGTCTCGCGTCCTCTTTTGTAGCTGAATCTCCCGACTTTGAAACCAGAGCCTGCTGGTGCTCGGTCATGCGAGTACTTATTCTTTTGTTTCTCCACAATGGAATCAATATTCCTGGTACAGTCAATTAAATTGGAGAATGTAGGCATCTGCAGATTAATCAGCATACCTTTGTATTCGTCTCACATTCCCTGGAAACAAATTTCCACCAGGCGGCTCTCTAGCACCTCATCCACGCATTCCAGCGATTTAGTCACTTCTTTATGAGTGTGACCCCTTCCTCGTCATGTTTGTGGTGCATGCGCGATAGGTGAATCGTCGTAACCTTCTCCTCCACTTGGAAGAACTTGGTGTAGAACTTCTTGACCATGTCCTCCCAGCTTCTGATGGAGCCCGCCTCATAAGTCTTTTACCATTTGTACACTACATGGTCCATATATTGAGGGAACTCGCGCATAAGTAGTCGTGGGTCGATGCCTTGTGGACCCATCATATCAACAATCGCATCGCATGCTTCTGCGCGTTTCCGTTGATCTCATCAAACTTCTCCCACTTCGGCGCCTTGTAACGACATAGTTAGGCATCATGTATATATCACGTGGGATTGGTGGCGCGCTATCGACCTTCATGATAACAGTTTCTGCAAAACACTGGTTTGCGATGAGACTGTCCAAGCGCTGCGCCAAGGCTGTCACGTTGGCAGGCGCATTCTCTCCTGAGGTTGACGATGGGGTTGCAGCGAGCCCAGGTATATAAGGCATTCTAGGGTCATAGGGAGGTGGAGGTGTGTAACTGTCTTGGACTCTAGTCGCATATGATGGAAACACAGGGTATGATGATGGATTCCCAGCAGATGCGTGCTCAAGCTAATAACCAGGCGCGAAAGGGGAATCTTATGGAAACCTTGGTTGTTGAGGCGCAGACCCGTTGGGGAGGGGTGGTTGGGAAGAAGGTGGTGGGTTCGGTGGGACAGGGTTATGTGGCATAGTTCCCATAGCTGCTCCTGGAGGGACCGAAGCCCCTTGGGTAGCATATTGTGCAAGTCCTCACAGAATTATAATGTGGGCTATCTGGGTAGATTGGGCTTGCATAGCCCTGACTGGGCTCTGAATCGTGGCATTCAGCATCTCCAAGGAATGGTTGTTCCCAAAATTTTCCTGTGTTTTGATGTTGGTGTTGGTTGTGATGTTGGGTGGAGCCTCCTCCCTTAAGACTCCTTCCCTTGGGGGGGGGGGGGGGACTGGTGGCATTCACTACGTTCGCCGTCGTGAGACATCGTTGCAGGGTTGTTTTGAGAGCTTGAGGATTGTTGTGTTCACGTCGGCTTCATCAAATGTGTACATGGGAATCCTGTAGGGAAGATCCAAATGTACACCTGTAATAGAGAAAAAGAATACATAACACAGAACAGAGCACAGAGAGATTGAGAGTAAGTGTAGGGGAAGAATAAGCTCTTGATAATTGCCCGAGAGAGAGACAGTATGATGATTAGAAAAAGATCCGAGAGTTTCCATAGGAGGCCAACATTCCTATATATAAGGCATAGGAGTGCCGTTACGAGGGGTTAATGCGGCCGTAACTGAGGGCTAGATAACTACCTCTTACACCGCACGTTATCTGCTTATATAGGGAACGTTAAACGATCGTCCGCATACTTAGTAAGCGTCGTGACGATCAACCGCATATATAGGACACGTGATCATCAGATCTCTCAAACAATTGACAAGGGTCGCGCGCGAATGTTTATGTTCGCGCGACTTGCCTTGCTCTAGCCTCCAAGCCACCTGAACCCTACAACTCCCGTGCGGTTAGTATTGTGGGCGAGCCTGCCTCACAACCCCCGTATGTATCAGAGAGAATATAAAGACAATGATATAGTAGTAGTGGAGTACCACCGACCCTCCTGGTTGGCTGCCACGTGGACGGTGATTGATCTGCCTGAGATGCACTATCTACAGTGTTCAATCATTAAATGTGACCCATGCATGCCAAATATGTTTTAATGTTGTAATTATGTCATTTAAATGAGCCTCATATATTTGAGGTCACACCCAACTAGGTGTTGGAATAGATGCCCTAGAAGCAATCTAATTAGTATGAATTTATTTTGGCTAGAACATTCATTGTATTATTTATTGGATATTTAATATAATGAACTCCTTAGATTTAAAATTGTGTTGGCTATCTTAAATATCCCTAGTCCAGTAAAATGATTAATAGGACAATCATGTATAGACTAGTATGGGGTTGGATTGATATGGAGATATCATGATCCAACACATGGGTATGCATTAAGGGTAATGGCGCACTGGATTGACCCATCTCCGAGAAGGCTACATACACGTTATGTTGAGTCACAAGTGCTTCTCGTGGTGACAACGGTATTTTCATCCTTAGACTTGAAGTCACTAGATTGTCTAGCAGTGGGTTATTGTTATTTTGGTAGTGTCAAACGCTACACCGTAAATGGGTAGCTATAAAGGCGTGTACCGGATACAATAAGAAGAAAGCTTAGAATTCATAGTAGACGGAGATAGAATTTGTCCCTCCCACATAACGGGAGAAAATATCCGAGGAAACTCGAGCGATAGTGCTTATAGAATGTCTGGCCAGACTCAAATAAATCAATATGGGATACTGATGTTATTCGCACGAATAAGGCTATTTCCAGGATCGAGAAACTATGGATTTATACGAGTTTGGCTTGTATGTCTCGTGTCCAATCCGGATATGGAGACAAAGGGATGTGACAATTACTTGCACAAGGTTTGTCGGATGACTATTCTATTAGTTGGCTAGAATGGATGTTTTGCTAGAAACCGCTCCATATTAGCAAATTGTTTGTACCAAGTAGATAGAACCTATGGGGTCACACGCTATATAGAGTTGAACTAGATTTGGGAATTAATTAATATAATTAATTAGTTATAAGGATCACTTTGAAACACCTTGCAAACTTTGTAGGACTAATTTTCAAGGAAGGGAAACCGAATTCTAGTAGGACTAGAATAGGTCCATTAGGTAGTTAACAAGGATTTGTTGGACTATATAAGGATGCTCGTTCCTTCCTTCCCACACTTATGACTCTATTATTAATAACTTCAGTGGGAGAGAACAAAGGAGAGAGAGCAAGCAACAAGAGGGCCGAACCCGACCCCCTTGCCGCCGCCCCGTCCCCGTCGGATAACCAAGGAGGCGGAATCCTCCTTGTTGCCTCGTGTTGTGTGATTTCTTCTTCCTCTTCCTCCGTTTTTAGCTAGCACAAAGGAGTAGAAAGATCTAGATCTCAACTCTAGCCGTGGATCAACCGTAGAGACGTGACACAATTCGCGTTACAAGTCATCACAGGAGAAACCCTATGGTGTGTAACATGATTCTTCCATTACCATCTTTATGCTTCTCTTCCTGCGATCCTTGGAGGGTATTTAATGGATAAATTATCTTTTTCCGCTGCGTATCCATGATCAAAACCCTACAGTGGTATCAGATCCACAGGTCGTAGAACATAGACGTGGTTTATGTGTTACGTTTAGATAGTTTTACACTTTAAATTTATTGTTTATCGCGTAAAACAAGATAAATCAAGCATATGATGCAATTTTTCAATAATCAAACAAAACAAGACCTAGTTTTTACATTAGATGCATGAATTAGTGAGTTTGAGAAATTTTAGGATCATAGATCTAGGGTTTGGGCACCAATTTGGAAACTAGTTTCAAATTTGGAAACATTTTGGACTTGGGGAACAAGGAAGGAGTTGTTTTGGAAACAACTAAGGAGGTTCGGCCCCCCCTATTGACCACCCTTATCCTTCCTTGTCACCCAAGCCACCTAGGCCGAAGGCCGAGACGGTCGACCGACCCCTAGGGTTGGGCCAACAGGCCTAGGCTCGGCCCGGGATGGCTCCAATAGGGTTCGGCCATTAGATGGTGGGCCCCTTGGGCCGTTTTAACCCTAGAAATCCTAAAATCAATTAAAAATTGACCAAGCGCGTTAAAATTGGATTTTAACTGTTTATGGCAAATCGCATGGTGGTTGGATATGGCCTTAGGATGTGGTTTGGTGTTATTTGATTAATTTTGTTGTTTGGTTTACGGCCTGCGAGCTCATCAATTTGATGTAATAATTAATTAGGGTTTTATGGCCTGCGAGCCATTTTTTTCTCAACTTGTGAGATTTATTTTATTTAGTATAGTTGATTAGCTAGTGCTAGATAGAATAGATTGTTAGCCAAGATTGAAGAAAAGAAGCCCAAAGCCAAAAGGAGCCACAAAAGAAGGAGCATGAAGCATTCCACATGACTATGAAGGATGGACCAAAAGATGAAGACGCATGGAGATGTGTTTGCTTGTAGGGTTCATAGATAATTCCATTGGATTGGAATTATCTTAGTCTAGAAAAGGCCATATCCACATCACGTTTTATTTTATTTTGTGGTTGTTTATTTTATTGTCTTTTATTTTGTGGTTGGTGTATGGATGATGCATGCAATTAGGATAATAAGATAATTAGACAACCCGGATCTATTATTTGGAGTTGTGCCCAAACTCAAATAGACAGATCAAGTTGATATGGATCAACAAAACAATTAAAATTGAATTTCAAAATCCCTTAAAATTCAAGTATTGTGTTTTTTCCTTCTCGTTCTCGAAACACTCATTATCATCATGATTTATCAAGTTCGTGAATGCCAAAGCAAGGTGACTTGGTTCATAATGATGGAATGCGATGGCACAAACAAGTAATGTGCAACTGTTTAAATAACATGTTGGAAAAATATGATTAAAACCTAGAGGCAATAAATTGGGATTATCCATGCGGATGGATAAATAAGGAGTTATTTGCCCAATTTAAATAAGAGTTGCATAGGGATGCAATTGGAATTGTTCGTACCTAAAGTAGTCAAATTTGGGGTGGCTTGCCAAAGCAAGCTCAAAAGGAGATGAAACATGGATCTTGGCCCACTAGAAAATATAATGATATTCTCTGCATTAATATCTTGAGGGTTATTAATCCGTAGAGAAATAGTGGGAGCTATATTTGATAAACTAGCCATTATTGAATATAGTCAAAAATTCACAAATACTAAAACTTGCGTATTTTCCTTTTGTAAAATTCCAAATGACAAACAACTCATCAAGTTCACAACATTCCCTACGATCTGTCCTTGAGAAGGACAAGCTCTCTGGAACCAACTTCCTTGATTGGTACAGAAACTTGAGAATCGTTCTCAAGCAAGATAAGAAACTTTACGCAATAGAGGAGCAAGTTCCAGCAGGTCAAGAGAACAATACCCCCGCAGCCCCAAAGGCGTATCAAAAGCGTGTTGATGACGCTAATGATGCGGCCTGCCTTATCCTATGCACCATAACCTCTGAGCTTCAGAAGCAACACGAGAACATGAATGATGTCGATATGATTGAGCATTTGAAGTAGATCTTCCAAGAGCAGGCAAGGGTTGAGAGGTATGAGGTCTCTAAGGCATTGTTCAAGTTTCATCTGGCTGAAGGAAACCCTGTCGGACCTCATGTACTCCGTACGATCGAGTAATTGGAGAATCTCGCGCGACTAGGATTTCCGGTCGGCCAAGAGTTGGCCACCGATCTCGTGCTGCAATTGTTTCCAGAGAGTTATGGACAGTTCATCATGAACTATAACATGAACGAGATCATGAAACCACTGCCAGATTTACTCAATATGTTGAGGACAGCTGAACAAAGCATCAACAAGGGTAAGGGCAAGGCCATTATGATGGTCCAGAAAGGAAAGGGCAAAAGGTTTGCGTCATCCTCCAAGGGCAAGGGCAAGTCAGTTTCCAAGTTCAAGGAACCTTCCCTTAAGCCTGTTGGTGGAATTGCCAAAGGTGTGACTAAAGGTGAGTTTCACTACTGCAGTTAGCATGGACACTGGAGGAGGAACTGCCCAAAATATCTGAAGGACAAGAGGCTTGGAATAGTGACTCCACCACCACCAGGTATTTGTGTTATAGATGTCAATTTAACTATCTCTACATCATGGGTATTGGATACTGGATGTGGGTCTCACATTTGTCGAAATGTGCAGGATCTAAAGAGAAGTCGAAGATTGGCTAAAGGGGAGATAGACCTGCGCGTTGGGAATGAAGCAAAGGTTGCTGCATTGGCCGTGGGCGTGTGCGAGCTGTCTCTGCCTTCAGAACTAGCTTTAGAATTAAATAATTGCTATTTTGTGCTTTCTATGAGCAGAAACATTATTTCTATTTCTTGTTTGGACAAGAAAGGTTTTATTATTTCAATAAAGAACAATTGTTGTTCCTTTTATTTTATTAATATTCAATATTGTAGTGCGCAATTATTTAATGGACTATATGTTCTTGATCTAAGAAATCATGTCTACAACATTAATACCAAGAGTATTAAAATAAATGATTTTAATACTGCATACTTATGGCACTGTCGTTTAGGCCATATGAACGAGAAACGTGTATCTAGACTCCATAAGGATGGATTTCTAGATTAATTTGATTTTGAATCATATGAGACATGTGAGGCTTGTTTATTGGGAAAAATGACAAAGTCCCCTTTCAATAATAAACGTGAGAGGACTAGTGAGCAATTGGCACTCATACATACTGATGTGTGTGGGCCATTTGCCACACCTGCCAGGGGTGGTTACATTTACTTCATTACATTTACTGATGATTTCAGTAGATATGGATTTGTATACCTCATGAGGGCCAAATCCTAATCCTTTCAAAGGTTCAAAGAATTCAAGAGTGAAGTAGAGAAGCAACTTAGCAAAAGTATCAAGGCTCTACGATCGGATCATGGAAGAGAATACTTGAGCCAAGAGTTTGACGGTTATCTTAGAGAGTGTGGGATCGTGTCCCAACTCACTCCACCCGGAACGCCACAATGGAATGGCGTGACCGAGAGGAGGATTCTAAATCTATTGGATATGGTTCGATCTATGATGTGTCAACCCGATCTTCCATTATCATTTTGGGGCTATGCTCTATTAAGTGCAGCTTTCACCATTAACCCTGTTCCATCTAAATCAGTCATGAAGACACCACATGAGATGTGGAGTGGGAGGTGTCCCACACTGTCGTTCATGAAGATTTGGGGCTGTGATGTCCATATAAAGCGTTTACAATCAAACAAGCTAGGGTGAAAGTCGGATAAGTGTAGGTTTGTGGGGTACCCTAAGGATACTAAGGGTCACTACTTCTACAATCCAACTGAGAACAAAGTGTTTGTTGCTCGGTCCGGCGTGTTTCTAGAAAGAGAGTTTGTCTCTAAAGAAGCAAGTGGGAGGACTATAGAACTTGAAGAATTCAAGAAACACAAATCACTGAACCAACTATGGAACATCAACAGGATCCACAAGGAGTTGTGGAACAGCCTGTTCAGGTAACACAAGAGCTTCGTAGATCTTGTAGAGTGCGCCAGGAACCTGAGAGGTATGGACTTCTCGTGACAGACTCTGGTGACACAATTCTCATATATGATGAGCCAACTACCTAAGAAGAGGCCATGAAAGGGCCAGACTCTCAGAAGTGGCTAGGAGCCATGAGATCCGAGATGGAATCCATGTATACCAACAAAGTCTGGACTTTGGTGGAACCACCCGAATGGGTGCGACCCATAGGGTGCAAGTGGGTCTTCAAGAAGAAGATCGACATGGATGGTAATGTGATTACCTATAAGGGTCGATTGGTGGCTAAAGGATTCAGACAGATTCATGGTATTCACTATGATGAAACATTTTCACCAGTCTCTATGACCAAATCCATCCGAATCCTACTTGCCATTGCAGCATTCTACGACTATGAGATTTGGAAGATGGATGTCAAAACATAATTCCTTTATGGGAATCTCCTCGAGGACGTGTATATGATACAGCCGGATAGTTTTGAAGATCCAAAGCAAGCCAACAAAGTCTGTAAGTTACAACGATCCATTTATGGATTGAAGCAAGCTTCTAGGATTTGGAATCGACGTTTTGATGAAGTAGTCAAAGAGTTTGGCTTCATCAGAAAAAAAGATGAGTCTTGTGTCTACAATAAGGTTAGTGGGAACTCTGTAGCTTTTCTGGTCTTATATGTGGATGACATACTACTCATTGGAAACAACGTTCCCATGCTGCAATCTGTTAAAGATTGGCTAGGAAAGTGTTTCTCAATGAAAGACTTTGGGGAAGAAGCCTATAAAGTTGGTATAAAGATCTATAGAGATAGATCTAAAAGACTGCTACGCCTAATTCAAAGTACATATATCGACAAGGTGTTCAAGCGGTTAAATATACAAGATTCCAAGAAGGGATTCTTGCCCGTGTCACATGGAATTACTCTTTCGAAGAGTAGTTGTCCTTCCAATGAGATTGAGAAGGACCGCATGAGTATAATTACCTATGCCTCGGCCATAGGATCTATCATGTACGCCATGTTATGTACTAGACCAGATGTGTCATATGCCTTGAGTATGACAAGCAGATACCAATCCAATCCATGTGAGAGTCACTAGATTGCAGTCAAGAACATCCTAAAGTACTTGAGAAGAACTAAGGATGCCTTCTTGATATTTGGCGGTGAAAAACAGTTGTGTGTAAGGGGTTACACGGATGCAAGCTTCCAAACCAACAGAGATAACTTTAGATCACAATCCGGATATGTGTTTTGCCTGAATTGAGCAGCGGCGAGATGGAAGAGTTCCAAGCAAGATACGGTGGCTGATTCTACAACAGAGGCTGAGTACATTGCTGCAAATGGCGCAGCAAAAGAAGCTGTTTGGATTAGAAAATTTGTTTCTGAACTTGGTGTGGTTCCTAGCATTGCGGATCCAGTAGAGTTGTACTGTGTCAACACCGGGGCGATCGCGCTATCAAAGGAGCCCCGGTCACACCAGAAATCCAAGCACGTGCTCAGGAAGTTTCATCTTATTCGAGATATTATCGATAGAGGAGACATTCGGATATGCAAGATTCCTACAGATGAGAATCTGTCTAATCCACTTACAAAGCCGCTTGTTCAGTGGAAGCATGAAGGCCACACTAGGAGCATTGGCATACGAGATGCATCAGATTTGCTCTAGTGCAAGTGGGAGACTGTTGGAATAGATGCCTAGAGGCAATATAGTTTAGTATGAATTTATCTTGGCTAGAACATTCATTGTATTATTTATTGGATATTTAATATAAAGAAGTCCTTAGATTTACAATTGTGTTGTTTATCTTAAATATCCCTAGTCCAGTATGATGATTAATACGACAATCATGTATAGACTAGTATGTGGTTGGATTGATATGGAGATATCATGATCCAACACATGGGTGTGCATTAAGGGTAATGGCGCACTAGATTGACCCATCTCCGAGAAGGCTACATACAAGTTATGTTGAGTCACAAGCGCTTCTCGTGGTGACAACGGTATTGTCATCCTTAGACTTGAAGTCACTAGATTGTCTAGTTGTGGATTATTGTGATTTTGGTAGCGTCAAACGCTACACCATAACAGGGAAGCTATAAAGGCGTGTACCGGATATAATAAGAAGCAAGATTAGAAGTCGTAGTAGACGTAGATAGAATTTGTCCCTTCCACATAACGGGAGCAAATATCCGAGGCCACTCGAGGATAATGCTTATAGAATGTCTGGCCAGACTCAAATAACTCAGTATGGGATATTGATGTTATTTGCACGAATAAGGCTACTCCCAGGATCGAGAAACTATGGATTTGATATGCGAGTGTGACTTGTATGTCTCGTGTCCGATCCGAATATGGAGACAAAGGGATGTGACAATTACTTGCACAAGGTTTGACGGATGACTATTTTATTAGTTGGCTAGAATGGATGTTTTGCTAGAAACCGTTCCATATTAGCAAATTGTTGCTACCAACTAGATAGAACCTATGGGGTCACACGCTATATAGAGCTGAACTAGATTTGAGAATTAATTAATATGATTAATTCATCAGAAGAATCACTTTGCAACACCTTGCAAACTTAGTAGGACTAATTTGCAAGGAAGGGACTAAACCGAATTCTAGTAGGACTAGAATAGGTCCTTTAGGTAGTTAACAAGGATTTGTTGGACTATATAAAGGATGATCCTTCCTTCCTTCCCACACTTATGAATCTATTATTCATAACTTGAGTGGGAGAGAACAAAGGAGAGAGAGAGCAAGCGACAAGAGGACCGAACCCGACCCCCTTGCCGCTGCCCCGTCCCTGTCGGCTAACCAAGGAGGCCGAATCCTCCTTGTTGCCTCGTGTTGTGTGATTTCTTCTTCCTCTTCCTCCGGTCCAAGCTAGCACAAAGGAGTAGGAATATCTAGATCTCAACTCTAGGCGTGGATCAACTGTAGAGACGTGACACAATTCGCGTTACAAGTCATCACAGGAGAAACCCTAAGGTGTGTAACATGATTCTTCCTTTACCATCGTTATGATTCTCTTCCTGTGATCCCTGGAGGGTATTGAATGGATAAATTATCTTTTTCCGCTGCATATCCATGATCGAAACCCTACACTAGGACACGTGAACAACAGGGAATAGGTTGTAACCGACTATCGACATTGTGAGACTTAACATTGTGAAAAATCACCACGTTTCCTAAGTCTCCAAATTGTTCTTAGGGAGTCATATAGTGTTAATAGGTGTTGAATGGTGGCACACATGACATGCATAGGAATGAAATTTTGTCCTTATTTTGGGAACTTGGTGGCTCCTTATGTTTTTTCCAGGCATGAAAATGTGCACAAGATCCAAATACACACATATTGGCATCTTTGTGTTGTGATTTTACTGTCTTTTAAGAGCTCCCTCTAAATAACTAGGTATGTTCGCTTTGAGCTAAACATTCACAATAACGTGTTATCATCTATATCTATGTGAAATACCATTCATTTTGGTTTATTCAATTAATTGAGTAACTCTGATAGTCGCCATGTGCCCTAGATACCATACCCCTTTCATGCCAGGGAGCTATTTCCAAATTACTTCAAATTATCTTCTTGTAAGTTGCATGAAAATGCCCAAAATGAATGAAAACTAGATAATTGTACGTGTTGAACCATGAAACGTGCCCATTCATTCCTTATATGTTTGAATGTTCCAAATATGTCATTTAAATGATCTAATTATGTCATTAAAACTAAATTTGTGTATGGATTTTACTGTATATAAAGACTTCCTTCTAAATACCTAGTCTTGTTTTCTATTAAGCTAAAGGTTCACATTCGAATCTTAAACCTATAACCTTTAAAATATCACATATTTTTGTTTATTCATCGATTGAATAACCTCTGGGAGTAACCACGTGTCCTACAGACTACACCAATGTTGTTTATTCTGAAACACGAGGGTGTACATAGGATCCTAACCTCTTTAATTGCCAAAAGGTTCAAAAAACACTGACGAAGAATTCTACCAAACTGAGCCATTAATGAAGGATCCTGTTAGGAAGAACTGTGATGACCCACATGTGCAATCCTTTCGCCGGGGTTGCATGAGGAGCCAAGTTGAACTGTATACCAATTTGGGATGTACTTCATCCGAGACATAAGTTCTTCAAAGAGCATATCGCTGATGGGATTCGGAGAATTCATAGAATGATTTCTCAATCTTTTCAGGGTACACAAGGAGAGACTAAGAAGGAAGAAAACCCCTATGCCCATGTGGAAAATCCGACCCTCGGACATACAAGGCCATAAAGGACCCAAGAAAGACAAGAGAAGGAAGTGTGTAAATTGCAAGGAGCTGGAACACAACTGGACAACATGCCCCAATCCTCCGGTGGACTCTGTCGAATAAGTAGACGATCCAGAAGACGATTCTCAACAAATACCATTTGAGTTCGATGTTAAAGAATAATTCTTGTGGTCTCAGTCACCTAATCATTCCATGTAAGGCCTACATGATTAATCTAGGTTTGTTTAGAGTGATTTTATTTGCAATTTTCTGAAAAGAAAGACGATAAGGGAGACGATTATCAGCCACCACCGTATTGGTTTAATGTTATTGTGGAATTAGTCTGATATTAGTCGTTAATCATGCCGTTAAAGGACATTCTAGTTGATATTTGTCTGTTTATAGTTAATTTAATCATTATTTTATAACAAGAAAACTGAATTTCTTAACAATGTTGAAAGTGTGATTATGCAGTTGTAATAGCAGCTAAGATACCCTAGAAGAAGGGTTGAATAGAGTATGCAAAATTTTTGCAAAACTTGCTAGGAAGATGAAAAACTTGTGCAAACAATGAATTTCAAAGCCTTGAACACAAGTTCAAGCCTTTGAAGTAGATGCAGAAAGAATATATCAAGTATTTCTTTTTCAAGGCCTTTAAAACAAGTTCAAACCCTTGAAAAATAAACAGTTTTTGTATGCTGCAAAAGCTCTGAAAGTAAATGAACTGAAAATGCACAAGACAAGTGATTTATAGAGTTCAGTCCACTTGAACCTACGTCTATACCTCAGGGATTAGATCCCTGCAAGATTTTCAACTCAATTCTTATTAATCAAAAGCTAAGCCCTAGAACTCAAGCACAGAGAGTTCCCTTACTCTGTTACAGCTTTTGGTTTTCCCTAACATGTCTAGTACCTGCTCTAGCTAAATGATTAACTAAGAATTCTCTATTTTTCACTTTTAACAATCCTTGATAATGAATGTATAAATAATATAGAAATGATCTACCAATATAGCTCTATACAGAAGATCAATTAAGAGTAGAAAAACTTCAGTGAAAATGCAGTGAGCTTCTGTGAATGGATTGGAATAGATGAAGAACTTCTTTGATGCTTGTCAATCCAGAATACTTTCTCTGTATTTGCCCTTTGAGTATTGTGTATTGTTTCTTCGAATTTGAGCTCTATAAATACTTCAAATAGCTCTGCAAGTATCCCCAAATTTTCAGCAACAACTTTACTATTTTGTAGGCAACAGAGTTTGACTAATTTTAATTCTTCTCCAACGGTTGAATTATCACAATATTAAGAGATATTATTGTAATCCTTCATTTAACCACCATGAGAAGCTGTCATACACGTCCGATTGATCACAGGATCAAAGTATTCAAGTGTTTCCAAATCTGCAGCAATTTAGTTTAGGAAATAATCCTGCAAAACTTAGAAACAAAATTTCCTGCATTATCATGGTCAAACAGATGATATATTGCGATTTAAAACATGTTTGACAATTTGTCTTTCATCATCCAATAACATAGAATCAAACATATGCAAGAGAGCAGGGGCGGAGCCATGTAGGGGCACGGGGGGGGGGGGGGGGGCACGTGCCCCCCCCCCCCCAAATTTTCCGAAAACACTAGATATCCTCTAATTTTTTTAAAAAATTAACTGTTTTAGTATAAAAATATAAAAGTGCCCCCCTCATTTCGGAAGTGTATTCAGCGCAGTTGGTGAAATGCTACACTTTAAATCCTTGAGACGAAGGTTCGAATCTGCGCATGCGCGCTTTTTATTTTTTTATAGGAAAAAAAATATTTGCCTTACCCAAGACTCGAACCCTCGTAGGCGAACTTAGCATGGGAGTGGTTTGCCATTTGAGCTAGGTGGGCTGTGACATTTTAACTTATGTTTAATTTTCAAATATCGATAAATAAGAGTAAAAATCCTCGAATTTAGCAGAAAACTCCCCCTGAGAATATGCATTCAGGTTAAGCAGTTTCAAGGCTTTGAATCCAGTTTCAAGGCCTTAAAAATAGCCAAACTATTTTCAAGCCTCTGAAGCTGATTAATGGCTTTAAAAGATGTTTCAAGGCCTTGAAATGGCCAAGCTATTTCAAGTCTTGAACAACCTGACCTTTCAATCTCCTCCTTGATGAAAGACATAACCAAATTCTGTTCGATCCTTAGTCTTTGCAAAATAAATTGATTAGTCCACAATTTAAAAACACAATTTTTCCAAAAAGATCCAACTTATTCAAATACCAAATAAGAACACATAAATAGTTCAGCAGATAAAGCCAAAAAATCCTAAGACTAGAAACTAAAACCAAGAATTTTCTTTCCCTTTTTGACTTTCATCAAAAAGATAGAAGATGTTGGATCAAGTGTCTTAAAAATTTTGAAAACTTAAAGAATTATTTAAAGCAGAGAGAATATGGAAGAAAGAATAGGCAAGATTAAGGGTCCTCCTCATCTTCTTGATCTCCTGATTCTTCCTCACTTTCTTCACTGTTGGTTTGAACTTCTTGAGAGATCACATCTATTTCTTCAATTAAGGAACTGATCTTTTCAATAACACTGTTGAATAGGAAGGTGAGTACTTCCAAGGCTTTCTTCCCATGCTTCAATTTCTTCTTCACAGCGAACCTTTTCTGTTGAGGAGAGGCAGTCTTTATATTCATCTTTCCTGCTTTCGATGCTTCTTGGGATGGATCTTTGTCTAGTTTTCCTTCAAGTTTCCCTTTGTTGGGCATGGCATACACACCATAAGATCCTGAAGAAGTGTCTGAGTGTGAATCTTGAATAAGGATTTCCTTTCCTTTTCCTTTAACCTCAGAGACTGTCTTCTTCTTGTCTCTCTTAGGGCTTCCAATATGGATACCCTTCTCCTTATATTGTGTAGATGCCGTCGATTGTTTCTTCCTTGCTGGAGCTTGATCTTTTCTCACTATCTTTTTGGGTGGTGAGAATTCTTCTTCTTCCTCAGTGAAGCTTTTTGACACAGAGTCCTCACTGATCTCTTGAACCTCTTCCACTACTGCTTTTCTCTTCTTCTTTGAGACAGGTTTCGAACCTCCAGCCATCTTGATTCTGTCTGAGGCCCTTCTTGTGCTCATTAAGGTTAGGGAGAAGAAAAGAGAGAGATGGAATGATAAAGAATGAAGGAGAAGAGAAGAGGATAAATACTGAAAGAGTTTGAGTTTCCAAAGGAAACTAGTATCTCTTTTGATTTTCAAAAAGATTTGCATAGATCAGATAAATTTAAAACTATTATGCCGTTGGAAAATAAAATATACTAATACTATTTTTAGATAAATCAAATTTTTGAAAAGGGTAGGGGCTATATTAGGAAAATATATACAAAGATATCACCCAGTATAGAATTATCCAGGTTTATTGACTATTTGTGTAACAGATTCATTTTCAAGGCTTTGAAAAGGCTTTCAAGGTCTTGAAATGCTGTAACACTACAACAAGTAAAAGTCAAGGCTTTGAACAAATTTTCAAGGCTTTGAAACTCATTTCAAACCTTTGTAAACGCATACAGCTTACCTTTCTTACCTTATGCTCCCCCTAAACCAATGCAGCCTTATTTAGCATTCAAAATTCCAATCTTAGAGCTGAGAATCTTTCATCTGCTAATGGTTTGGTGAAGATATCTGCAATTTTCATGTTAGTAGCAACAAATTCAAGAACAATATCACCTTTCTTAGCATGATCTCTAATGAAGTGGTGTCTAACATCAATGTGCTTGGTTCTTGAGTGTTGCACTGGATTCTTTGTAATTGAAATTTCACTAGTGTTGTCACACTTAATAGTTATGCCTCTGAAGTCAAATCCAGGTCTCTTAGTTGTTGAGCAATCCATAGCACTTGTGAGCAACATGCTCCTGCAGCTATATATTCAGCTTCAGCTGTTGATAGAGCAACTGAATTCTGTTTCTTGGAATGCCAACTAATCAAGGATGATCCAATGAATTGACGAGGTTCCAGAAGTGCTTTTTCTATCAACCTTGTAGCCTGCAAAGTCAGCATCTGAAAAAACACTCAAAGATAAGTTAGAATGTCTTGTATACCAAAGCCCTAAGTCTTTGGTACCATTGAGATATCTGAATATTCTCTTCACAACAGTTAACTGTGATTCTTTTGGATCAGCTTGAAATCTAGCACATATGCATACACTAAAACATAATATCCGGTCTGCTTGCTGTCAGATAGAGTAATGATCCAATCATTCCCCTATACTCTTTTACATTGACACTCTTACCATATTCATCCTTGTCTAAGGATAGTGTAGAGCTCATTGGAGTATTGGCTTCCTTTCATTGAGCCAAGCTATATTTATTTAGCAAGTCTCTTGTGTACTTGCTTTGATTTAGAAAGATGCCTTTCTTCAATTGATGTATTTGAAGTCCTAGGAAGAAGTTTAATTCTCCCATCATGCTCATTTCAAATTCCCTTCTCATAAGACTTGGGAATTCTCTGCAAAATTGATCATTAGTAGCTCCAAACAGTATATCATCAACATATATCTGGACTACAAGTAAATATTTCTCATGAGTCTTAATGAAAAGAGTCTTGTCTACTAAACCTCTTTTGAAATCATTTTCAAGTAAAAACTTTGACAGTCTTCCATACCAAGCCCTTGGAGCTCGTTTCAAACCATAAAGAGCTTTGTAAGGTTTGTAGACATGATCTGGAAATTTGTCATTTTCAAAACCAGGTGGTTGTGCAACATAAACTTCTTCTTGTAAGTATACATTCAAGAAAGCACACTTCACATCCATTTGAAATAGTTTCATGTTCTTGTAAGATGCAAATGCAAGCAAAATTCTAACTGCTTCTAACCTGGCAACTGGAGCAAAATTTTACTCATATATCAATACCTTCTTCTTGATTGTAACCTTGAGCAACTAACCTTGCTTTGTTTCTGATTACATTGCCACTTTCATCCAACTTGTTTGTGAATTTCCATCTGGTACCAATGACATACTGGATTGTTGGTGCAGGAACCAGATTTCAAACCTTATTCCTCTCAAACTCATTGAGTTCACTTTGCATAGAAATGATCCAGTCTGCTTCTTGTAAAGCTTCCTTCACAGTTTTTGGTTCGACATGAGAAATAAAATCATTAAAAGCACATAAGTTCTTCAACTGTGATCTAGTTTGTGTACCAGTGGTTGGATCTGATATGATATTATAAGCTGGATGGGATGAGAGATATTTGAATCTCTTCCTTGGAGACCATGGTTCAGGTTCTCCATAGATCTTTTCTGGTCTTGAAGTAGTGGTTTTGTCACTTGAATCCTTCTGATCATCTTTTTCAGGGCTTTGGGCTGTATTTTCAAGGCCTTGAGAACTATTTTCAAGGTATTGAAAATGTCTTCTATTTTCCTCCGAGCCTTTCTTGAATCCAAGTGGATTCTCAGTCTCTTCCTCTGATTCATGCTTGTTCAAATTCAAATCTGCAAAACTTTCACTCAAAGAACCATCATAGCTTTCATCAAAAATAACATGAACGCTCTCTTCAACCAGTTTGGTTCTTTTATTGTAAACTCTATAAGCTTTGCTATTCAGAGAGTAACCAAGAAATATACCTTCATCACTTCTTGCATCAAACTTACCAAGATTGTCTTTTCCATTGTTATGGATAAAACAAGTACATCCAAAGGGTCTGAAGTAAGAGATGTTTGGCTTCCTCCCTTTCAATAGTTCATAGGGGGTCTTCTCTAGAATAGGTCTGATCAAGCACCTGTTCAAAATATAATTTGCTGTATTCACAGCTTCTTCCCAGTAATGTTTTGGCAACTTGTTCTCAAGAAGCATTGTCCTTGACATATCTTCAAGAGTCCTTTTCTTTCTTTCAACAACACCATTCGTTTGAGGAGGTCTTGGAGCAGAAAATTTGTGAGAAATACCATGCTTATTACAGAATAAATCAAAATCTAACTGATCAAATTCTCTACCATGATCACTTCTGATTGAAGCTATAGGTATGTTTTTCAAGTTTTGAAGTTCTCTGAAAAGCTTTGAAAATTCAGAGAGTGCTTCAGATTTTTCTTTGAGAAACATAACCCAAGTGTATCTAGAAAAATCATCTACAACAACTAGCATATACCTTTTACCTTTTGGAGTAGGAGTCCTCATAGGACCACAGAGATCCATATGAAGTAATTCAATTGGTCTAGTTGTACTTACAAACTTCTTTGGCGTGAAGGAGCTCCTGGTCTGCTTTCCTTGTGCATAGGCTTTGCACAACTCATCTTCTTTAAACTTGGTGGATGGCAATCCTCGTACCAAGTCTTTGGAAATAAACTTTTTCAAAGTATGCAAGCTGATATGACCAAGTTTCCTATGCCAAAGCTTTGAATCCTCTTTCAAGGCCTTGAGACACTTCAAACTTTCACCTGCAACTTTGTTAGTTGTGCACAAGAGATTCCGGCGGGGAGACCTCCGTGTACACCGTATGTAGTGGATCAAGGATCGCACAGGAAGAGAGGGTTTGTGTGTAGGGAGAGAGTAAGGCAGTAGCAATGTCTGAGAGAGAGACAGAGGTTTGGCAGAGCTTCCGCGTGTGGCATGTGTGTTCTCCTTTGTATGGAAAGGTTGACGATCTATATATACTGGAGAACATGACCGTTGTAGTGTGGTTAATGCGCCCATTGATGGCGGCTTAATTAGCTTAACCATAACGGCACGTTCGTCTGAGTATATAGGGACCGTTACAGCACGTGGTGCGCGAATACCGGAACCGTTACGAGGTTGACCGGGTTTGACCGGATTTACCGGGTTTATGGAGTTCGTGCCATAAATCTCTCAAAACAGTTACTAAAGGTCGCGTGCGGGCTTGGCTTGCACGCGACAGGGCTTACTCTAGCCTCCAAACCACAAAGTCCCTACAAGTCCCGTGCAGTGGTATGCGAGGGCTCTGTCTCGCAGCCCCCACATGGATCAGCTCGGCTGGTGATCCAGTGTGTGTGGAGCACAATATGGTGTGCTGGATGGCTGCCACGTGGCCAAGATCTGTCAGCTCAGAAAGCAGTATCTACATTAGCCCCCTTTCTGCGCGTGAAGACTCATAGCTGTATAGACTTCCATGCGCGGAAACCAACATACGCGTCGCCGCCACGCACCAATTCAAATACGGGTAAGTTCAGCCCCCGTGCGTGCCATTATGACCTAAAAGCCTTAGAGTCGTGTCGTCTGACCTTTAGGGTTTTAGGCGTGACGTCAGCTTGTCCTGTGATTGCGCGATTCGACGGTGACGGTTGCGATTCGACTACCGAAAGGACGCAACCCTTCATTGTTTTGGATAAATACCTTGTATCCCCCATTATTGCAAAGCATCACTTCTTTCTCTTAAAGTGAATGGTACCCGGAGATCTTCGAGAGCAGATCCAGATAATCAATCACCAGTTCAGAACTGCAAATCGTATTCTTCAATTGTGCATATCCAAGCAGGCTTCAAGAAAACAAGGTTGGCCTCGTTTACTTTTGATTTAAGATACCAGTGTTCGCCTTGAACTGCTTTGAATCTGTAAACCCAACAAATTTGTGAAGAGGTTTTGATCTTTGAACCCACTTTGTTTTAATCCTTCAACAATATGAGATCTTGCAACTCCCCGATTTCTGAAATTGATACCAGAACTGTTCGTCTTCCTTTGCATAGATCTTGAATTTCAAAATTCAAACTGAAGTGTGGTATTTCTCCCCCCTTTTTCTTGCTCTTCCGCAGGAATGGCCAAGACAAGAGTAACCAGACCCGTCAAGGAAGATGAAGAGATACCCGACCTTCCGCAGGCCTTGTGGCGAAAAGCCCCCTTTTTGGGCGGCAAAGATTTCTACCATGCGAGGGTAAAGGCGAAGAGGATGCCTGATCCTGTCCCAGTTGAGCGGTTGTTGACGCTAACTCGCCCAGTTAACTCAGACTTGCTCAAGTTGATTGGTTCCGAGGATGTGGTTCGATTGGGAATCGAGAACGGGCACTTCCCATATACTGCAATTTCTACCCAGGCGTTCGTCCAGAAATTGGACTATATGGACGAGTGGATCGACCACGTGTTGGATCATCACGCCGCGATTCTTGATGAAGTCGGCGTATACTTTGCTATCCGTGCTATGAAGGGTGCTGCCGTGAAGCTGGATCAATCCATGCTTCTAGACCTTCTGTCCCGTTACTCGCCTGTGACCCACACGTTCCATTTTGCTGAGTTTGAGGCTGCCCCCACACTCGAGGACGTTCAAATGCTGTACGAGCTTTCCCCCATGGGCGAGGTGGACCCTTTGAGTCCCTTGAGGACATCTGCGGAAATTGCTTTATACACGCAAATGGAGAAATGCCTAGCAGAGGTAAAGAAAATCTCCACTCGGTGGACCACTACGAAGCCTCTTCCGAACTGGCAGCTGGTTGATACGTCTGCGAAGAATACCTGGAACAAATGGTTGCAGTACTTCTTCCGAGACTATGCGAACAGCAGCATCACTAAGAAACTTCTGAGTGAGGACCCGGAGGCCGAGAATTATGTAGAGGGTAAAGGCTATCATTTGACCCTTTGTGCTTTTCTCTGTGCTTGGCTGTCAAGGTACTTGATTGATGGTCACCCCCATGACGGAGTCTTCTACCATGTGTTGCCACTTGCTGTGAGGCTAGCCCTTGGCCAGAGAGTCGCACTCGGACCCTTGGTCTTGGGCACGCTGTACTATAGACTTGATCAGCTGGTTCTAGCTATGAAGGAGTCGCGTGGCCGCCTCGATGTACTGACCTTTGTCAATATTTCTTTTTTGACGATGTGGGTTTTCGAGCGGTGGCCGTCTTATGCTCCAACTGCTCTCAAACTTGACAAGTGGTGTCCCCCAGGCGAGACGGAAGCGCGCAACAGCGGAAGAGCTGCGAGATGGTTCGGAGCAAGCAACACCAAGTGCGTTTGGAGTTTGATATGCGACAAGCGGAAGGAGTTTACCGCCAGGCCCTATGCCACGCGCGTTGAGAATGTGCGATGGTTTCCAAAGCTGTACCCCTCTAAAGGCATGGTCTTTTCAGAAGAGCTTCTCTTTGAAGGGGGACCTCATTTCCATGAGCGCTACCGCGAGTTCTTTTGCTGGTGTCTGCGAGGTTCCCTTCCTGCTCTCGCAGAGCATATTCGTGAGCTCGTGCCGAGGTATGAAAAGCTTACCGTGGACGTTGACCCCACTCGAGTTTCTCCTCAGTTTGGTTTTGATGCAGTGGCCCCATCAATCAGGCCCCAGTTCATTATCAGAGGATGCTACAAGCGCTTGCTAACAAAGGAATGCAAGACGGTCTTTATGAACAATCTGCCCTTTGAGCAGCCTGCGGGAACCCGCGAGGGTGGTTGTTCCCAAAACTGGCTCGCATACTGGATTGCCCAGCAAACGAGGATCGAGACGGATTCGGCCGCGCAGCCAGGTAGGGCTCCCCTGATCAAAAGAAACTCTTTTCCGTTTCGCCCCACTTGCAGTCTGAGCGAGTCTGAGTATGGTTGCTACTCACTGTTGGATCGTGAGAACCATTTGTGTCCCAATGTCATTCTGAAGGAGCAAGTCGCCGCGGTCAAGAAGGGCGACACGCAGGTCGTCAGATATAGCAAGGCGTTTGCTGAGGTAAGCAATTTCTTCGCGTGCGTTAAGCTTCTTGATTTCCTTATGCTGACACTTTCATTCTGTACTGTTGTAGTGTCATGTGCAGAGATTCGCAGCTGGTGATCGCTCCAAGTCGCTGGTTAACACCATTGTTGCCACCAGAAGACAAAAGCAGTCGTTCCGGCTTTCATGGAGGATGGACGCTGAGGTCGAAACAAAGATTCGCGCAGTCATGAATGCTTTTGCTGACTCGCTGATAGACAATCCTCCGGCTCCGTCTCCTCCTGGAGATGACCCGTCCCTTGCAGCGACTGCGGCGCCGAGGGTGAAGAGACCTAGGCAAAAGGGAATTACGATTTCTTCCCCTCGAAGTGCTCCAGCTTCTCCTCCAGTGAGGTCCCTTTCCATCAAGGACAAAGGTAAAGGTGGCATGCCCAGCAAAGTGCGGAGAGATCTCGCAGTTGAGACTTTCGTTCCATTTAATCAAGAGGAAGAGGAAGAGAGGCAGGAGCCCCAAGAAAGTGATGAAGAAGAAGAAGTAACAGTTGTGATGCATGAGGAAGGATCAGGAGGTACCTCCGTCGCATTTCCTTTCCCGTTATCGTAACTTTTTTTGCACTTCTTTTCTTAAGCCAATCATGTATTCGCAGATGATGATGATGAAGCCATTGGTGGTCTTGTGGCCAAGAGACAAAAGAGAGATGCCCATTCTGGCATTCGAGATGATCCCATAAGCGAGGACGTTCTTGCTGAGTCCCGGAAGACAGCCGCGGAGGCTGCTGAGAGAAGGAGGCGGCGGGAAGAGGAGGAGCTCGAGCGTGTGAAACAGCGGAGCCTCGAAGAGCGGCATGTTGACGAATTAGCGCGTCCAGTTGACGAGGAAGACGAGCTTCCCGAAGAAGTGGCTCCTCATGCGGAAGAGGAAGAGGAGGTTCCGGAGGAGGATGCAGCAGCCTTGGAGCAAGTCCAAGCGGACTTTGAAGAGATCGCACGCGGCGATAAAGGTGAGATCTTCAATCTCGCAGTAACTTATAGAGATGTTATTGTGGGTGCATTAAAGCATGGTGTGTCAAAGGCTGACATCCGTCGTTGGTTAGTAGGCAAATGCGGAGAACCCTCAGGTAATTATTTGAGTGATACGCACGTACTAGGCTTTAGCAACTTGAGGCAGAATCATGACTGGTTTATTCGCATCCCAGGTCACGCTTCTCTTAAAGACTTGCTTAGTGAGGACACACTGATAGGGCATGGTTCCACGTCCTTAGTGTATGATGAGGATACCTCAATCCCACCTTCGCGTGGAGGTGCTTACTCTTAGCTTTAGTAAAGATAGAAAAATAACTTATAGCGCAAGTTACCTCATATCATCACATTTAATGTCACAGGTCATGCTGAGGAACCTGTGCCGGAGCAGGGAGGTCAGCCTTCTGCGTCCCATGTTCCGGTTCCGAGCTCCCATACTGAGAAGCCCGTCCCGGCTGCTGAACATGCAAGTGAGCCTCTCGAGGGCATCATCGAACTTTCCGATGATGCTGAAGCAGATGCTGTGCTGATGGATGAAGATGTCCGTACCGGTGCTGAGGAAGTAAGGACAAGTGCTGCTAATGTGTTCGCATCTGAGAGCGTCCTTCGCCAAGCGACTTCGGCTGTCCCTTCGCCTCCGGCGATGACTGAGTCAGGAGCACCTATTCCTGCGTGGAGCTTCTGGGGCTCGCAGGTTGGGAATGCAGTCGCAGCTGGTGCGGCCTACACTCTTCGATGATGCTGAAGCAGATGCTGTGCTCATGGATGAAGATGTCCGTACCGGTGCTGAGGAAGTAAGGACAAGTGCTGCTAATGTGTTCGCATCTGAGAGCGTCCTTCGCCAAGCGACTTCGGCTGTCCCTTCGCCTCCGGCAACGACTGAGTCAGGAGCACCTATTCCTGCGTGGAGCTTCTGGGGCTCGCAGGTTGGGAATGCAGTCGCAGCTGGTGCGGCCTACACTCTTCGATGATGCTGAAGCAGATGCTGTGCTCATGGATGAAGATGTCCGTACCGGTGCTGAGGAAGTAAGGACAAGTGCTGCTAATGTGTTCGCATCTGAGAGCGTCCTTCGCCAAGCGACTTCGGCTGTCCCTTCGCCTCCGGCAACGACTGAGTCAGGAGCACCTATTCCTGCGTGGAGCTTCTGGGGCTCGCAGGTTGGGAATGCAGTCGCAGCTGGTGCGGCCTACACTCTTCCTCCTGACTACGAGAGATTGGAGCTCGCAGCTGACAGGAGAGCTATGGAGCGAGGATAGTCTTCGACTACCCCAGCAGCGCGCATTCCTTCTCTTCATGAGATTCTGGAAGGAACTGGTAAGCAAAGCTTTAGTGTTCGCATTTTGCATTATTTTCTTGCGAGTTCGACATCATAACTTAGTTTTGACGTCTCCTCAGGTTTGAAGCAAACCGATGTAGACTGGGTGGTTCGAATGCGTCTCACCTACCCGCAGTCGTTTGTGAGATCTCTGGAGATAGGGCCCTTCGACAGGAGGCTGTTTCTTACTGAAGCCATCTGGATTTTGGAGCAGCTGTCTGCGGCTACGCCTGCGACCATTTCGGTCCAGAGTGCTGAATTGCTATGTGGCATGTGCCAAAATCTCGTGACCAAAGTCCAAGGCAGACTGGGCTTCAAGTTTCTTATGAACAGAGTCACGCTGATTCGCGCAGCCGTAACTTTGAAGCTCGGCCACCAGAATCTCGCAGCTGAGAAGCAGAAGGTGGAGCAGCAAAAGCTAAAAGTTGATGAAGCTCTGAAGCTCTATCATGAGATGAATGCCAGGTGCGAGCTATTGAAGCAAGAAGTGGAACAAGTAGAGAAGCTGAGCCATCAGTTCGAGCCCCAAGACTCCTTGATCAAGAATTTGCTTTGATTTTCGAATTTTGAAAAATAGCAAGAAAATAGCTGAAACATTAATGTAATGTTTGGGACATTAATGTAATGTTGCTAGGGTTTTTCCCCCTTTTTTTAACAACAAACAATGAATTTGCCCGTTTTGCCCTTTCCCGGGAATTGATAGGATATCTCTGTGCATATCCAATTATGACATCAGCAATTGATACTTTGCTTGATTTTCGCGCTAATTTCTCGGCAGATAAGCACGCTTTCGTTGGGAAGTCCATCCGAATCATGACCATCCGTCATTTATTAGGATACGCAACTGAATCGTCATAGCCTTTAGTAGGGTAATTGATTGTTACCGCTTTTCAAGGCGTAAGTGATTGAACTTACCCTCTTTTTGAATTTTGCTGACTCATCTTTGGCAACTGAAGAGTCTCTACAGGGTCTATATAAACCCTGTCTTTGCTATTTGGGTTCTTCGTCCCGAAAATGTGCTTTGCCGTGAGTCCTTACGACTGCTGGCTTCAACGCTTATTTTTCGTTGATTCATGGCAACTTCAAGTTGTGAATCCTGAGTTTGCGCTTTGTGCTGTAGAAATAGTTTCCAAGATCCACTTTATGAGGCTTATTGCTCTTTATAACCATCATAAAGAAGATGCAGATAATATCTCATGTGTGTTCGAAGAAATTTCTTCGTGTATTATGTGTGCAGGTCATGTTTCCGGCCGCCTCGTGGCGAGGTGCAGCGCCGAAGTGACCGTGCTACCGTCTCGTAATGAACGGCGGAATTCTCCTCCAGCGTCCCTGAAGGAGGATTTCTTGCCTCTTCGTTCTTGAACTCAGGGGGCTTGCCAATGCCCTTGTCTATCATGACAAGGAATCCATCACCGGAGGAATGACTGCTTCCCCTGTTTCGCAGGGTAGCATATGTCGGAACAGGAAGCTCCTCCGGTGCCTATCTTGATCAGACATATGCTTTTGTCACCCCTTGGGGTCCTGGACATACCGTTTCGCAGATCTCGCTGCTAGGGACGTAGCGAATCACAAGCTGATCTCTTCGCGGCAGTATCCCTTTTGCTATAGATCTTTGGCCGCAGATCTGCGTATTGCATCGCCGGTGTTAGGACCGGTGGGTTCATCCTTTTATTAGTCGGGATTCCCCTAGTGTGTCTCTGGCTTGTCAGCTACTTTTCGAATGTATTGTAAGCCATGTTGGCTGCGTAGTTAGATTCGAGCTTTTTCGCTTGTAAGCTGCTATCTAGACAGATAAATTGTAAATCATTTGACTCATAATGATAAATAGCCTTTTGTATTATCTGCTGTTTCTTTACAACGAAATAAAACTTCGCATGCGTTTCGGCATATTTCGCCTTGTATAATGCTACGTAATGGTTTCGCATTTGCGATCTGCTATATGGATTTGCAGATGTTTTGCTAGATTGTTTGAGATCATATTTTCGCAGCTGCGCCATCCTGGCAGATGGGCTTATGATTGGCCTTTGTGAATCATTTAAGATCATCTTCACAATATTGCAAGTTGCTTATCGTGGCAGATAGTCTTTAGTAGATCAATTAAGATCGTTAAATTGTGCGAGTTGCTATCGTTGCAGATAGGCTTTACTAGAAAATCAATCGGGATCATCTTTTAGCATTCGCATGAGCTGCTACCGCAATAGATAGGCTTTTAGAAGATCAAATAAGATCATGCGCACATGAATTGATATCGTAACAGATAGGCTTTAAAGATCAGTTAAGATTGCATTTGTATGTGTTGCTATCGTGACAGATAGACTTTAGAAGATCAGTCAGGATCGCATTTGTATAGGCTGCTATCATAACAGATAGGCTTTTATGATCAATTAAGATCGCATTTGCATAGGCTGCTATCGTGACAGATAGGCTTTGATGATCACTTAAGATCGCATTTGCACAGGCTGCTATCGTAAGAGATAGGCTTAGGCGATCAGTTAAGATCGCATTTGCATAGGCTGCTATCGCGAGAGATAGGCTTTAGAGATCAATTAAGATCGTATTTGCATAGGCTGCTATCGTGAGAGATAGGCTTTAAAGATCAATTAAGATCGCATTTGCATAGGCTGCTATCGTGAGAGATAGGCTTAGATGATCACTTAAGATCGCATTTGCACAGGCTGCTATCGTAAGAGATAGGCTTAGGCGATCAGTTAAGATCGCATTTGCATAGGCTGCTATCGGGAGAGATAGGATTTAGAGATCAATTAAGATCGTATTTTCATAGGCTGCTATCGTGAGAGATAGGCTTTAAAGATCAATTAAGATCGCATTTGCATAGGCTGCTATCGTGAGAGATAGGCTTAGATGATCACTTAAGATCGCAGCTGTACAGATTGCTATTGCGGCGAATAAACCATTGTTAACAGTAATAACAAACTGAATAGGGCAACATAAACAGCTAGAAATGTGAACTTCTCATTTGGGAGAATTCTTTTATTATAACGCTCTCATATGGGAGAGATGGGATTACAATCCTCTCATATGGGAGAGGAGATTGTGTAAATCGTAGCCATACAAGATATCAAGCAACGTTATAATAAAACGCATGAAATGAGAGAAGTCAGGGATAGTACTTCTTAATCCAGCTCATGTTGACTGAACTCGGAGTAGAGGTTGTGCCGTGCAACCTTCGTATGCTGCAGTAGCCACTGTCAAAGACTTCTGTGACTTCGAAGGGTCCTTCCCAGTTGGCTGCGAACTTCGGGTGAGTCGCTTCTCGCATACAGTGATCAGATGCGCGCAAGACCAAGTCTCCGACTGCGAAGTCTCTTCGCTGAACCGTCTTATTGTAGGCGCGAGCGATTCTTTCTTGGTATCGTTTGTTGGTTCTTTTGGCTTGTTCTCGCTTTTCCTCCAGCAAGACTAAGTCGTGATCGCGTTGATTTTCATAGAATGCATGGAAGGCCAGCCTTGCCGAATTGACTCTTACCTCCGCAGGTACTACAGCTTCAGCCCCATAACATAATAGAAATGGCGAGGCCCCTGTGGGTGTCCTTGGAGAAGTTCGGTAGGCCCACAGAGCTATGCTTAGCGAATCAGCCCACTTCTTGTGGTCATCTGCGACCATCTTGCTCAAAATTCTCAACAGCGTTTTGTTAGTCGCTTCGGCTTGTCCGTTTCCCTTTGGGTAATAAGGGGTAGAACATATCTGCCTGATATTGTACTCCGCTAATTTCGCGGCTACCTGGCGATTAACAAAAGGAGTACCGTTATCTGAAAGAATGGTGTTTGGGATTCCGAACCTGCATACGATGCTTTCCTGGATGAAGTTGACCACAGCCAACGCATTTGCCGTTTTTAGTGGTATTGCTTCCACCCACTTGGTGAACAGCTCAGTTGCAGTGAGAATGAAATGGTTCCCGTGCGACGTCGGTCGGATGGGACCGATGAAGTCCAGAGCCCATGTGTGAAATGGCCATGGCGTCCCTAGTGCATGTAGATCCACAGCGGGAGCGTGCACTAGGTTCCCTTTAAATTGGCATTCCTGGCAGCGTCGCACTTTGGTGCGGCAATCGACCTCCATCGTGGGCCAGAAATACCCGATTGAGAGGAGCTGTCTGCATAATTTCGCACCTCCTTGATGTTCTACCTGATGGGAAAGGTCCATGACTTCTTGTGCTTCTTTGTCGTCTAGACACCGCAGCAAGTTGCCTTCATGACCTTTTCGCCAAAGTAGGTTTTCCTGTACCACATATCGAGACGCCTTCCTCTTCAATTTCTCGGCTTCTTTTCTCGATTCAGGCGCGGTGCCCCGGGTGAGGAAATCAAATAGTGGCTTCCTCCAATCCGTGTCGTCATCGATTAGGGCGATGAGTAGGGAATCTTTGATTAATGCGCAACTTTCGCACTTTCCTTGTATCAGGGCTGCGGCTGTTGACATGTCTGGCCAATGAATGCCATATCTCTGAGCCTTTCTGTAGATTGACACCTCGCTTTCTCCGCAAGCGTGTTGGTGAATCTTTTCTAACAGCTGTTGTCCCTCTTGCTCTGAGACGCATCGCATGAGTATTCCGCCAGGACCCTTGTAATAAAGGGTGTTGTCGTGGATGCAGTATCCCTTTGTGAGTGCCCAGCTTTCGCTGCTGGTGCCTTTTGCAATAGCTTGCAGGATTGCTTTCCGCCAGTCTGCGTCATCCATGTGTTCGTCGTCGCACGCATCTTCCGTCAATACCGACGAGGTTCGGACTTCAATGGAAATCCTTGCGGGACATTTGTCTATGCTGACCTTAGATCCCAAGGTTGCTAAGGCGTCTGCGTGCCTGTTGTCTGCTCGGGGCTTGTGCTCGTACTTCACATCGCAGAATTGCTGCATCAGCTTTTGTACTAGGGTGCGGTAAGACAGGAGGTTGATCTCCTTCAAACCATACTCGCCCGAGGCTTGCTTGACAATCAGCTTGGAATCTCCCATGACTGTTAATTTGCTTACTTCCAAAGCTTTCGCCGCACGGAGCCCTGCGATGAGAGCCTCGTATTCTGCTTCGTTGTTCGTGACTGCGAAGTTGAGCTTTGCGGACATCTGTATAATTTCCCCGTCTGGCTTTGTCAAGACTATCCCAATGCCTCCGCCTTTCCTGGTTGATGAACCGTCGAAGTGGAGTGTCCAATAGGGCACGTCGATTGCGTAGATTTCAGGGCCTTCGAGCTCTTCTTCGATCACGGGTTCATGGCTGTTGTCGGGGAACTGTGCCAACAGATCCGCTACCGCCTGCGACTTGATCGCTCGCGGTCGCACGCATGTGATATCGTATTGGGAAATGGTCATGTACCATTTCGCCAACCTCCCGCCCAGAGTAGTGTGAGTTAGCAAGTATCTTATGGGGTCGCTCTTGGTGACCACTACTACTTTGTGTGATGCAAAATAGTGTTTCAACTTCTCTATCACAAAGAATAAGGCAAGGCAATGACGTTCGATGTCTGTGTACCTTGATTCAGCAGGCTGCACGATGCGAGAGATGTAGTAGATAGGCCTCTCTTGGCCTTCATACTCCTGAGCCAAGAGCGCTCCTATAGATCTCCTTGTTGACGTCAGATATAGCAGAAGCGGTGATCCCAGTTGAGGCGCGATCATTATCTTTGAGGACGTGAGTAAATCCTTCAGCTTTTCGAATGCGGCTTCGTGCTCTGGAGTCCAGTTGTATGCGGCGTCCTTCTTGAGAAGAGCGCTGAAACAGCATGTGATTTCGGCGATTGCTGGGATAAATCTCCGCAGATAGGATAGCTTTCCTAAAAATGTCTTTAATGCACCCTGATTATGGGGCGGCGTCATGCCAGTGATAGCTGATACTTTCGCGGGGTCGGGCTCGATCCCTTGGCGATGAACTACGCATCCCAAGAATTTCCCTGATGTCACCCCGAACGCGCATTTCATGGGATTCATCTTCAGTTGAAAGCGCCTGCATCTATTGAACACCTTTCGCAGATCTGCGAGGTGGTCTGCTTCGTGCTTGGATTTAACCACCAGGTCATCAACATAGAATTCCACCTCTTTGTGCATCATGTCGTGGAATAGAGCCATCATGGCCCGCTGATAGGTCGCGCCAGCGTTCTTAAGACCGAACGGCATCACTGTGTAGTTGAATACCCCCACAGGAGTGATGAATGCAGTTTTCCGCGCATCTTCTGGATCCATCTTGATTTGATTGTACCCGCTGAAGCCGTCCATGAAAGTGAACATGCGATGACCCGCTGTTGAATCGATAAGCAAATCGATGTTGGGCAGTGGGAAATCGTCTTTAGGGCAGAAGCGATTGAGATCTCGGAAGTCCACGCAGATGCGGAGTTGTCCGTTCTTCTTCACCACTGGCACGATGTTGGCCAGCCATGTGGGATGATGATTCGGCTCTATGAACTTGGCATCTAGGAGTTTGACAATCTCCTGCTTGATCTTCACGTTAAGCTCTGGCCTGAAGCTTCTTGTGCTCTGCTTGACCGGTTTAGACCCTGGTATGATGTCTAAACGGTGCATGGTGATGCTTGTATCCAGACCTGGCATCTCATCATATTCCCATGCGAACACATCCTTGTATTCAGTTAGGAGCTGTAGCAGTCCTTGTTCCTCTTCGCTTGTGAGGTCCGCAATCAGGAAGACTGGCCTTTTCTTTTCCTCGTTTGGGCTGAGGAACACTTCCTTTAGCTCTTGCTTTTGTGGTCTGGGCCTGTCTTCCATGCATTCAGGTGCTTCTTTAAGTTTCTCGTCTGGAGCGCCCTGTGTTGGCTCTTCCGTCAGCGCAATTTGCTCGATTTGATTGATTTGCCCAGGGATATCCCCATGCCCGCGTGAGGACATCCCCGCGCACCTTCATATGCGATAGCATTTCTTCCCATTGGCGTAGAAGCTCTCTATCTCCTTGCCCTCGGGGTCATGCTTTGCGATCCTCTTCAGAGTATACACGTTCTTTCGATGATATGCGATACGCGGCGCCTCTTCGCGTGTAGGCGGCTTTTCCTTGGCATCTTCCCTTGTCACCATTACTCACGCAGGCGACTGGTCCTTGATGTCCTCCCAGAGAGGCAAAGGAGTAGGGTTGAATGGTCCGGGTGTTTGCTCGTCCGCCATCTCAGTGAACCACACTGCCTCGCTGAGATGTGCCTCATCCAGGTTGAATGGGTTCGTCGAAGCCAGTATCTCGACTATTCTGTCGTTCCAGATAGCTTTCATAACCTGGTGAGCCGTTGAAGGGACTGCGTCGAAGCGATGAATCCAGGCTCGACCTATAATCATGTGGTATGTGGTGTTCGCGTCTATGACATAGAACTTTTCTGAGCACTTGATTTTGCCAATCTGAACGCCCAGGCGGATCCAACCGATCGTCATTCTAGAGTCGCTTCCGAATCCCATAAGCGGAGATGGACGTGTGACGATCTTGTGCTCGGGGATCCCTGCTAACTTCAGTGTGTGGAGCGAAACGACGTTGACCGCTGCTCCTCCATCGACGAATGCTCGTTTGAACTCGACGCCATTGATGATGGCGGTCACGTACAGAGGTCTCTGGTGGCTCGCATCTGTCTTTTTGTCGCTGGCAGAAAAGGTCATAATCTTTTCTGTAGAGCGAGACGCCCTGACAACTTTCCCGTCGGATACTACGAGATCCTCCTCGTAGTCTTCTGCTATTCTCAAGATCGCTTTCGTCATATCAGTCCGGCACTTGTCGGAGAAATTCATCTCGTCGAAGAATTTGTTGAAGCCGTGCGACCCTTTCATGCGGTCGGCACGTTCATCCTCCGTGTCCATGCTGTAGTCTTCGTCTTCATGGACCTCAGCGACGATGGGTAGACCATCCTCTGCGACTTCTTCCAAGTCGACGATCGAGATCATGGCGACCTCTTTGCCCTTCGAGCCCTGCTCCGCATGTGCGGGAAGAGGGTTGTTGCGCACATCCTTCCGGTGATCGCTGACGATAAGCTCGCCGTTCTTCATCTTCTGATCGAACGTGAACCTGAGCTTCTTGCACTCGGCCGTGGGATGCATGACCTTGCCGTGGTACTCGCACCACTTAGGGTCTCTCACCATCTCCTTGGAGGGTATCTTCTCGAGTGGCGGTAGGACACCGTCCTTGCGCCACTGTCTGCAGAGGTCGCTTGCTTCCTCTACCGAGCATGGCAGAGGCGGTACATCAAAGTTCGCAACCTTCGCTTGTTTCTGGGGCAAAACTGTATTAACCTCAGCTTCGCGTCCCCTCTTGTAGCTAAACTTCCCGATCTTGTAAGTAGTGCCGCTCGCAGGTCGCTCTGGAGCGCTCTTCTTTTTCTGTCTCTCAACTATAGGCTCGATGTTCTTCGTGCATTCGATTAGTTTTGAAAACGTAGGTGCTTGCAAATTGATGAGCATACCTTTGTATTCGTCTCGCATGCACTGCAGGCATATCTCTACCAGCCGGCTTTCGGGCATTGGATCTTTGCACTCCAAGGATTTTGCCCTGAATTTCTTAATGAAAGTGATTCCGTCCTCTTCACGCTTCTGGTACATCTGCGAGAGATGAATCATTGTGACCTTTTCTTCCATCTAGAAGAACTTGGTATAGAACTTCTGGACCATGTCGTCCCAAGTCTTCACGGATCCGGCCTCCAATGTTCGGTACCATTTTTATGCTACGTTCCCAAGAGATTTTGAGAATTCTCGCATCAGCAGCTTGGGATCGGCTCCATACGGACCCATGACATCAATGAAACGCATGACATGCTCATGAGCGTTTCCATTGACATCCTCGAACTTATCCCATTTGGGAGCCTTGTATCCCGCCGGGTTAGGCATGAGATAGATCTCTCGTGGAATAGGCGGATCGTTGTCTAACTTTGGGATAATGGTATCCGCGAATGACTGATGAGCCAGGATAGTGTCCACGCGCTTCTGCAAAGACGTCATGCATTCTGGAATGCTCCCCTCGGAAGTCGATGGCGGGGTCGCCGTAGGCGGTGGCGACACATACGCCGCCGGAGGGTTGGGAGCATACTGACTAACCGTATTTCCCCAGATCGCCGTTGGGGGAGGCAAAGGGTACTGCAGAGTTGGGTTAGACGCCAAAGCCGAGGGCTGAGGAGTGTGAGCAGCAAGAGGCAACATCTGAGTCGTTGACCCTTGAACCGACGGCAGCTGCGTAGTCGCCGGTGGTGTCTGCAGATTGGGGTTGGGAGGTGTGGTTGACACTCCCGATCCTGGAGCAATAGGGGCTCCTCCTCCTTGAGGGGCAGCGGCGGCTGACGAAGGATTTGGCGCAAGGGTGCCCAGAACGGCTAAGATCCGTTCTAATTGCGCAGACTGAGCCTTGAGAGCTTTCGCCTGACCCTGAACAGTAGCGTCCAAGGACTCTAGCGTCGGTGTCTCGCCGGGAGTCGTACGAGTACGGCGGGTCTCGTCTCCCGATGGTGCTTCGGTGGACGGCGATCTGTTGCTGCCATCATCCTCCTGAGACATGGTTGCTTTTGTTGGTAAGTTCACGTCGGGTTCACCAAAATGTGCACAAGAGATTCCGGCGGGGAGACCTCCGTGTACACCGTATGTAGTGGATCAGGGATCGCACAGGAAGAGAGGGGTTGTGTGTAGGGAGAGAGTAAGGCAGTAGCAATGTCTGAGAGAGAGACAGAGGTTTGGCAGAGCTTCCGCGTGTGGCAAGTGTGTTCTCCTTTGTATGGAAAGGTTGACGATCTATATATACTGGAGAACATGACCGTTGTAGTGTGGTTAATGCGCCCATTGATGGAGGCTTAATTAGCTTAACCATAACGGCACGTTCGTCCGAGTATATAGGGACCGTTACAGCACGTGGTGCGCGAATACCGGAACCGTTACGAGGTTGACCGGGTTTGACCGGATTGACCGGGTTTATGGAGCTCGTGCCATAAATCTCTCAAAACAGTTACTAAAGGTCGCGTGCGGGCTTGGCTCGCACGCGACAGGGCTTACTCTAGCCTCCAAACCACAAAGTCCCTACAAGTCCCGTGCAGTGGTATGCGAGGGCTCTGTCTCGCAGCCCCCACATGGATCAGCTCGGCTGGTGATCCAGTGTGTGTGGAGCACAATATGGTGTGCTGGATGGCTGCCACGTGGCCAAGATCTGTCAGCTCAGAAAGCAGTATCTACATTAGTCTTAAAATTATAAACATTGTTTGATCTAGAGGCTGTGAGAATGCAATCTCCTGATTTCTCATTTTGCACCACACACTTCTCTTTATCAAAGATAACTTTGTTACCATTATCACAAATCTGTGTTACACTAATTAAATTAAACTTCAAACCTTCAACCAGATAAACATCAGAACTAGAGTTTTCAGAATTTGTATCAACTTTTCCTATACCAAGAATATTGTATTTTCCTTTTTCACCAAGTGTTATTGAACCTTCTGATTGCTCCTTTAATTCTGAGAATAGAGATCTCTTTCCACTCTTGTGTCTTGAGCAACCACTGTCCATGAACCACTTCTAATCTTTGGTGACAACCTGCAAGCACCAATCACTGCCTTACCCAGCTGTTAGACCAACTGTGGAATTTGGATTCATATTCAAGATCAACCATGTTAGGTGTTCTAACCCCTTTAGGAACCCAAATCTGCTTAACATGTCCTTTAAGTTGAAAAGGGAAAGTGTTCCTCATTATGTAAGGGTCTCTTCTTCTAAAAGGACAACTCATTTTAACATTACCAGTTTTACAGCAGTAATGACAAGTAGGAGAGGTTTTGTTTCCAGCTTTCACAAATCTGGTATTGTTACTTCTTGGAAAGTTTGGATTGAATCCAATACCAGCTTTGTAAACAGACTGTGAACTTCCTCTAAGAATCAAGTTCAACTTATGTTCTGATCCAGTAAGCTTGATTTTTACTAATTCAGATTTTTGAAGTTTAATCTTTTATTTCTCCAAATCATCAACCTGATGTCTTAGATTAACAAGGCTGTCACTCACAGATGAGTTTTCAGTGACTACTTCTTTGACTTTTGTTTTCAAGACTTTGAAACTGGTTCTCAAGGCCTTGAAATCACTGTCAGTTTTCTTCTGAGAGATTTCAAGATTCTGATTTAGGCAAACAAGTTGTAAGTTTTCTTTTGATTGATCATGAACTTTTTCTTTCAAAAGCCTGATCTCTTTCATATAATCTTCCTCATTTAAAAGAATTGTTCTGAGATATTCTGAAAGATCTTCTTTTGGCTTTGAAATAAAATAGTTTACCATTACCTCAATGTTCTTTTCAGAACTTTCATCATGCTTGGCCATGAAGCATAGATTGGCATGTTCTTCTTCAGATTCAGATTCACTAGAGCTATCTGAATCACTCCATGAATCTAACATGGCTTTCTTTCTTCTTTCATGATCCTTCTTCTGAAAGTTCTTCCTCTTTTTGTGTGGACAGTCTCTTATCAAGTGTCCTGCATCGCCACACTCAAAGCAGTTCATAACTTTTGACTTGTTCTGTGAAGAGGACTTACCTTTATAATCCTTGCTGCTGGATGGTCTATGCCTTTCTCTGTTGAATTCTTTGTTTCTAGAGTTTCTCTTCATTTTGAGAATCCTTGTGAAGGCTTTGGAAATTAAGGCAATTGGATGTTCATCATCACCATGCTCAGTTTCAAGGCTTTGAATTCTCTCATTCTCTTTGACTTTGAGGGCGATATTTTTTACACCTTCTGGGAGTTCTTCATCAACTTCATTCATAGATATCTCATGTTTCAGGAGATTCCCTTGTAGTTTATCAAGTTGTAAAGTTGAGAGATTCTAAGGTTCTTCAATAGCTGTGGTTTTTGGTTCCCATTTTGCCTTTGGAAGACTTATGAGAATCTTCCTTACCTTTTCTTCCTTGAAAAAGTGTTTTCCCAGTGAGTCAAGGTTGTTGACAATATCAGTGAATCTCTTGAACATATCTCTGATGGACTCATCTACATTCATCTTGAACAGCTCATATTGTCTGAGATAAATATTGATTTTGGTTTGCTTGACTTGACTGGTTCCTTCAAATGTAACCACAAGTTTATCCCATATTTCTTTAGTAGTTGTGCATCCAGAGATCCTGTTGAATTCATCTGTACTCAAAGCACAATACAAAATGTTAATAACCTTGTAGTTCTTAGAAAATTGCTCTAATTCAGAAGAGGAGAGTGAGTCTTCTGTTTTGGGAGTTCTGATTCCATCTTTCTCTATGTAGAAAGTATGAGGTCCATTTTGGATAATGGTCCAAAGCTCTAGATCTTGATCAATGATAAAAATTTTCATGAGAGCTTTCCACAGAATAGAGGAGGCCTGTTAGCAGCTCTTCCTTGTGAGAAACCACTATCACCTGCAGTACTCATGATCACCAGATGGTTAAATCTTATACAGTGATACAAGCTCTGATACCAATTGAAAGTGTTATATGCAGTTGTAATAGCAGCTAAGATACTCTAGAAGAGGGGGTTGAATAGAGTATGCAAACTTTTTGCAAAACTTGCTATGAAGATGAAAAAACTTGTGTAAACAATGAATTTCAAGGTCTTGAACACAATTTCAAGCATTTGAAGTAGATGCAGAAAGAATATAGCAAGTATGTGTCTTTCAAGGCCTTGAAAACAAGTTTATACCCTTGAAAAATAAACAGTTTTTGTATGCTGCAAAAGCTCTGAAAGTAAATGAACTGAAAATGCACAAGGCAAGTGATTTATAGAGTTCATTCCACTTGGACCTACGTCTCTACCTCAGGGATTAGATCCCTGCAGGATTTTCAACTCAATTCTTATTAATCAAAATCTAAGCCCTAGAACTCAAGCACATAGAGTCCCCTTACTCTGTTACAGCTTGTTGTTTTCCTTAACCTGTCTAGTACCTGCTATAGATTAACTAAGAATTTTCTATTGTTCACTTTCAACAATCCTTGAGAATGAATGTAGAAATAATATAGAAATGATCTACCGATATAGCTCTATACAGAAGATCACATAAGAGTAGAAAAACTTCAGTGAAATGCAGTGAACTTCTGTGAATGGATTGGAATAGATGAAGAACTTCTTCGATGTTTGTCAATCCAGACTACTTTCTTTGTATTTGCCCGTTGAGTATTGTGTCTTGTTGCTTCGAATGTGAGCTATATAAATACTTCAAACAGCTCTGCAAATCTCCCCAGATTTTCAGCAACAACCTTCCTATTTTGTAGGCAACAGAGTTTGACTACTTTGAATTCTTCTCCAACGGTTGAATGATCACAATCTTCAGAGATATTGTTGTAATATTTCATTTAACCACCATGAGAAGCTGTCATACACGTCTGATTGATCACAGGATCAAAGTATTCAAGTGTATCCAAATCTGTAGCAATTCAGTTTAGGAAATAATCTTGCAAAACTTTGAAAAAAAATTTCCTGCATTATCATGGTCAAACAGATGATATATTGCGATTTAAAACATGTTCAACAATTTGTCTTTCATCATCAAATAACAGAGAATCAAACATATGCAAGAGAGAGAATAAATCAAATCAGAGAGTTATCAGAAAACTCCCTCTGAGAATATGCATTCAGGTTAAGCAGTTTCAAGGCTTTGAATCCAGTTTCAAGGCCTTGAAAATAGCCAAACTATTTTCAAGCCTCTAAAGCTGATTCAAAGCTTTGAAAGCTGTTTCAAGGCCTTGAAATGGCCAAGCTATTTCAAGTCTTGAAAATCCTGAGCTTTCAAATGTTATCTTAATATGTAGTAGTTCGGTCGACTCATTGTAATTTATTAACTTTAAAGTAGCCTTTTTATCTTTCTGTTGCGCAAACATTAGCAATTTTATCTAAAGCGAGAAATATGTTAACAACTTTATTCCCAACCCTAATGACCTGCTATACCGGGTAACATTTTTTTCTTTTAGCAGCTGGGACCACCTGCAAAAAAAACTGTCAGAGGCCCTAAAAAGGGAAACACCATTGACAACCCCCTTGTTTGCAATATATAGATTGTACATCAAAGATAAATATCTGAGTTTCAGTAAACCTTTTGATAATCTTACTTTATTTAAAGGATAGTTGCATCTCAAAAAAAAAAGGCGAGGATAGTCATTGTTTTTATGAGTGAGAACGCAACATGCGCTCCTCTATATTACTCTCTAAATGTTTGAAGGTGCTTTACTGATTTAACAATTTCTTTTCCTTGGAAAACAAGAAACTAAAACGATAATACAAAAAAACAAACAAACAAACAAACAAACAAACAAACAAATTCGTATAGTTGTGACTCTTGAAATTAGAATAATAATTTAAAATACCTTTTTTGACGAATTTAATTAAACCTTAGGAGTTGTGACTATTCAATTCTTGTCATTTCTGAATAGTTTCTTACAATATTTTTTTTTCTTTGTAAGATTTTTTAATTATTTTCGAGACAGTACCATTGGAGGCATAACAAGGCCTAATTGGACCGCACTATGCGACTTACGTGATGAATGTAGCTGGTATCATCAGAGACATTTTTCGAATTGGTTTTCCAGACTATCTGTACTGGACTGGACTGGACTAAATTTTCCGGATATGATTGGATTGGATTAGCTGAGCTATAATTAATAATGTATTTGGTTTTGTGCAGTATTAATTCAGTATTAAGGTATAAATAGTCCAATCGAGCTAATACCCTCATGTGAGAAGGTACTAATTTGGAGTATTAAACACCATCTTTTCACTATTTAGTACTAGTATTAAAATTAGTCCAGAACAACCAAAAACAGTATTAACTAATACATTGACTATATTTAGTCCAAGCCTAACTAATACCGCTGATACAGGAAAACCAAACGTACCCTAAGGGGCATATAAGTCTTAATAAGCATATTTTCAGTATGTAAAATTGTTTTACACATATTTACCATTTATTTGCTAAATTTAATATATTTTACTCATCGACTTTAAAATATGTGCTTCTTGTATTGATATTTCCTTCGTTTAAATTATATTCCTCATCCTATTTGTTAAAATTCGGTTTTAAATAACACAATTTAAGTGTAAATATTGTGACAAATAAATATTAACATGCAACGCACGTGCTCAAAACTACAACCTATGTTTCTTCTCTCTCAACTCCATTTAACTTTACAACCCGTAATTGGGTCACTTTGTCTCCGTGATTTGGATAGCAAAACGATGTATTTTTTTGGATTTTTCGTAGTGTTGGAGAGTAAAGTTTACTCTACAATTTCATGCAAAAATTGTAAATTTGTGTATCATTTTGCTAATTAAATTACCGGGCCAAATAACCCAGTGAATAGTGTGAAAAAGTCAAATAAACTGAAAGAGAAGAAACAATTGTAGTTACTAACAAAACAAAACAAAACATAATTTTACATTAAACATGGGTAACCAGCCACCATCCCTGTGATCAGGTACAACATGCATTTTACAGATCTGATGTTTGCTTATAGGTTGATAGAGCTCAATACCAGAGCATTATTCAATCACACAAAATAAGTAGAGCATACAAGGTACAAGAAATAACATCCAAGCAGGGTTGCCATCGTCATGCATCACCAAAAGATTTCATTTGGCGACCGCCTTTTCAGTGTCATTATAAACATTTCCGAACTTGATCGGATAAACGGCCTTGAGTAAAATCCCGCATTTACCCCAACGGAGACCAGTATTCCGTACCAACCTCATGTAACCGTCTTCTCCCCAGTTTGTACCCCAAGAGTTCCTCACAATCCAGTAATCCATGCCATTCTCGCTACCATAACCAACTATAGTCACAGCATGGTCCAATCTTCTACCACACTGTCCAGTAAATATTCCCTAAAATAGCAACAATAATAAGTTTTAGGCACGACTAATGCTCTCCATTATTGAGCAATCTATGTGGCTTTACGATTTTTATGGTCACAATTAATGATTGAAGTTATCCTCACCCATGTATATAACTGGAATGCCAAGGAACTAGAAGCAAGGGCAACACCGATTGGCTGGTTTGCCACTGCCTTCTTCAACACCCTCTCGCTTCTAGGAACTCTTCTATACCCATCAATTGATGCAACATTGATGCGTCTCTGTAGTACGAGAAGGGCGTTAGTGGTTTATCGGTGATATATTTAGCTTTAGGAAAAAGCAGTTGTATGAACACTGACCTTGTATAGGTCACATACACCATTTTCAGCTGTGTAAGGGTAATCCTCCTCGGAATCGATACCACCATTTCTTAAAATGAATCGAAAGGCGCGATCAATGGAACCACCATTACATCCTTTTGACAATCTATCGCAGTCTACTATCTCCTGTTCTGATAGAGAGAGTAGTTCGCCCGTCGCAATCTGGTTGATTCCTTCCACCGCAGCTACAGCAGCGAAAGCCCAACAGCTCCCTTATTCATTTTACCCAACCAACAAAGTTCTTAATCATTTCCCAAATGAACATATACTTTTAAGTCTATATTGGAGTATACAATAAATTCATAAATACAACTTCCATACATACATTAATTTTTTCAGAGTAACCTTCATACGATACGGAAACGGACACGAGATACACCATTTTCTTAAAAAAGAGGATACGACACGGCATGAATACAACATTATTATTATTATTATTATTATTATTATTATTATTATTATTATTATTATCATTATTATTATTATTATTATTATTATTATTATCATCATCTCTTTATACAGACACACACCTATATATATATATATGTATATTTACGAATTTTTATATTACGAGATATGATAAAATATTGATTCCAACTTCTTTATATATATAGCTTAAATATCAAGGAAAACATATATTAAGCATAAGAATGAGAAGGGAGAAGCTGAGGTGAGAGGTTGCGTCTCTCCTCACCTCAACTATTCATTCCCATAATCTGATAAAGTCTCATCTCATTTAAATTCATCCAAACACACCCATTAAGTGTCCCTAAAGTGTTCGAGTATCCCACGTGTCCGTCACGGTTAGGGCCCCTGTTTAGGAGTGTCCATGCTTCCTAGCTTCACATATATTACATACGTACGTACATACATACATATATACATACATACATTTGTGTGTGTGTCTCTCTCTCTCTCTCTCTATATATATATATATATATATTACAAGACACCAGTAAATTATTATGTCACTCCACAAATGATATTGATTTTGAGCATCACATATCATGTTTACGCGGTGTTACCGGAGCAGCTCAAAATTCTATTTCTTTCGTCAAACAAGGTTTGTGATATGCATAAAGAACAAGTTATGTTCTTACCGCAGGAACTCTGGTCTTTGACATCATTGACGGCGCCTTCCTCCCTCCAGTCAATATAATCTGGTAGCACTTCTCCTTCAACAGGAGCATATCGGTTGCTCATATTGGGCCGAAAATGGCTCCGCTCCGAGATGTCGTTCCTGAAGCCGAGATACTTTGAACGGTACTCCTCGTTGGTCATATCAGCAAACTTGTTCAGACCAACCTTGTGAGTCCGGTTCTGGACCGAGTTGTAGTCGTCGATGAACTTGAGGTTGTTTTTGAAGATTTGGAACCTGTTTTCCTTCTCACCCAGACCATTGTAAGACTTGCCGTTCTTGACAAGCCATGACTCAAACATGGCCATCACTTCGGAATCTGTCCGCCATCCTGGTTTCCCTGGATGTGTTTCATCGTAGCTTAGGATGGACATGTCCGTGGCTGATGAGAAGACCACGAACAGCAGAGTGAAAAGGAAGACAAAGGCCATGAAGAGAAAGGATCTCTGTGAATTCATAATGATGATTGTTTGTGGTGTTCAGAAGAAGAGGTAGGAGGGCTTTGTGATTGTGGAATGTGTGTGCATGGGTTGGCTTATATAGTCAATGTAGTGAGAATTTTACTGAAAATTATCGACGGTAAAGTTTCACAGTAAACGATTAATCAAGACGAACTCTGAGTTGGTAGATTCTTCAATAATTGTTAATCCCTGTTTATAACCGGGTAATTTTTCTCAATCATTCCTCAAATAGCTTTCTTTTATCCTTACCTACCCAATAAAGGAAAAAAAAATGTGGAAAGCAAACAAAATTTTTCTCAATCAGTCCTCATATAGCTTTCTTTTTATCCTTACCTACCCGATAAAAACAACAACAATAAAGAAAAGAAAAAAAATAAAAGGTTTGCCTCCTAGTACCTAACAGAGACCAAATAAATCCTAACAACGATGTATTGCGCATGTGTGAGAATTTGAAAAGGAAGGCAGCGCGAGACCGAGTACGAAAAGGGTGAAAATGAGAGCAAGCAATAGCAGAAGAGTGGGGAGAGAGACGAGGTTTTGATTTGTGATCCATGCCAATTCTCCCGTCATGTCTTTCTCTCATTAATTTTCAGGCGTTGGATTTCATTCAAATTTTATTGAAGTTATTAAGATAGCCATACTGTATTGAACAGGAAAACTCCCTCCCCCCTAACAATGTTAGGGTTTTTATCATATAGTACAGCATATGAAACAAATGTACATGATGTGTAGAGCTGATGGATCTTAGTTGCAACTCTCATCTTCGAGATTCACTAATTGCATCCTCTATCTGCGGTATTAGTATTTAGCTAAAGGCGCCAGGTACCGAGGGTTACCTTGCTTTGATTTTCAAAAGCTACTGGCATATCGGTGGTTCAGAAGTTCCTAATCTGTATCTCATACGCTAGGATTTATATCATCCGGTACCACGTATGAGACACATATATGGTCAGCGGTGACGGTAGTGGCATCGGGTTCTTGTTGATGTTTCAGCTGTGGCCCTGGTACCCTTGGGCTGGTTGTGGTCCAACGAAAATTCGTGAGCGGGTCTATGTGCGTGGCGCAGAAAGGAGCTTGCCAAAGAGAGTGTGTGTTTGTATTATGGTTGAGCTTTGTGAGAAACTTTGAGAGAAGAAATTTTAAGCATGTATAAATAGGTTTGCTGTTTTACCAAAATCGTAGATTTTTTTTGAGAAATTGTTTTGTCGTCAACCGGGTTTGAATCCGAGACCTCATGCAGAGGCTTCCAACGCTCTACCACTTGAACTACCACCCTACATGCTACCAAAATCGTAGATTAGTACTAGATTTAGTGTTATACTTGGAGCTATACTATGTGCTGGAGATATAGAGAGTTTAGGAATGTTTCCATATCTAAAATTTGATTATTGGTAGGATTGAGACTCGCATAAGTCCTTAGGAACCTATATAAACACCTAGGAGTGTAGGATTTGACCTAAACCGCAAATTTTGGACTCTCCCAACACCCCTAGAGATGAACAGAACCTGCCGGCATACCCTAGCAGAATTTTCCATTTCTGTTTGCCCAGTGCAGCTTTTTGCCTGCCTAGGCATGTTTTTCTTGTATTTCTTCTCGTTCCTGTCAGTTGCTTATCACTATTGACTATTCTCTTCCACTTCAATCTAGAATTATTGTGCCGCATAAACACATACTTGGAGAATGTCACAGAAGTTCTCTAGTTTGTAGAAGAAAGAGAGGTCTTGTCAGTTTAGGAGAAGTTTGTGTTCTTCCAATAGATTGGTTCGGTGATGTAAGCATGGCCCGAATTCGAGTGGTCTCTCGCTATTGATCTTCAATTGCAACTAATAAGAAGCACATGCTTTACATATGAGTAATTTTCAAATTACAACTACGTTATGATTTGGACATTGTAATATATTTAGCTACTATGATTATTTATTAGTATAAGCGAAGTGGATATTAATATTGCAGTTCATAGTTTCTTTGGATGGGAATTTATCGCACTATCCATGGAGTCAAAGGTGAAATTTGTTTTGATCTCCAAGAGTCCGATTCACCCAATAAGAGATGCAAAACATATATTATTTTAGGAAAGATTTTGAAGATATTATTACAATAGTACTACTGACCATCATTTTATTATAAAGAGTCTCGTCAGTTTTTGGAGTTAAGTTGCTAACATTGGTTGCATAATTTGATTTCATCAACAATATATTTTGAACAATCTCTTGGTGGAAACATTGAAAAAAAAAATTCTGACACTACACAACTCAACTCTTTGGTAGGTATACTCAATTATGAAAAAGTACAAAAAATATGTAAGCTATTCTACACAATATGATAATATAATTAAAAACTCAACATAGACAACAACACTGTCTCATAAACAACCTAAACATCCTACATGTAAGTGGTTATGCAAGATACATTTGCTAAAAAATAGATAAACCACCCCCAGACTGAATGCTTCGTTGTTTTCGACGAATTTAGAGATTAAACATATGACTGAGCAATCAGATGTGTAGGTCAGTAGATGAGATGGAGCTATAACATACTTAAATAAAAAAAACGCAAATTTAGACAAAGGACAAAGATACTCACAGCCACCTCAAGGGTGGGGACGGAATATGCAAAAACAATCCCCAAGCACTAGTGGCGCCACAATGCTCCCATCAAGTCAATGTGTACTCGCACACCGGGGTTTACTGCCTCCTCTGCTATAATCCATGTCTGAAGAATCCTCAACTCGCCAATTTAAGTCCCTTTAAAGTTCAAGTGTGCCATGACACACCGGGTAGATTCTACCATTACCTGCTAATGTATGTCAATAGGAAATCACATTAGTCCCTCACTCTCTCATCTCTCCAAATTTATTAAACAAAACGCTAATGTATTAAAATGCACTCCTTAAATTAATGCAATAAATACGTTGCGCTGCCTCCCAACAAGCGCCTTGTAATTTAATGTCGACGACACCACCCAGTTACCTCAAGAGATGTTAAGGAGATTTTTGTCTCCACTTTTTCTTCTTCCACCATCGCTTCTCTTTTTGTCTCTTTCAAGTGAGCATGCATAAGTCAATGGCAGAAAGAAAGAAAAGTATTTAGCCGCCACATGCCTCACTCTACCTTTCCTCTTCTGTTTCCAGTTCTTCAAAACTACAATTGTCGAGGATTGGCCCTTTGAATCTAGTATCTCAAGTGGAACAGCTACAACCATGAGTTATGACTTCCTTGCTTACTTCACTAGCTCTTGTCTCAGGATCATGGGTGGAAATTCATGAACTACGTAGGATTGGGGTATGTGGTCTTCTTCATGTGATTCACCCAATTTTATGATCTCCAAGAGATATGGATTAGACTGAGGAATTACCTAATACATGTCCATGTGAACATCTTCGTGCAGTAATTCTTCAAGTTCATGGCGTTGTTCAGTGATTGTGGAGAACTCATTATTAATGAAATTAGGAGCTTGTTCTTCACTAAAACCCACTTCCATGTCTTTAGTCCACAAGCTCAAGATGTCAACGCTCTCTCATTGATTCCATGAATCCGGAATTACGCGAGGCACAAGTTGTATAGGCTTCACAACATCATCCCATTATGAGTCCAAATCTGAGTCTAAGCGGCCCAAGTATCTATTAATTTATGAGAAACAATACAATAGACCTCTGGGGGTTCTTCATCATCCTCTTCTCACTCCCCAACTAAGTCAGGAATGATGCTGCTGTGACCATTTTCATTATCTGTATATGCACGAGAAAGTTCTGAAAGTTGTTGTCCATGATGCATGACAATTTCCTCAGACTTATTAATCCCTTCCTCCATTCTGTCTAATTTAGCTAACATGAGCTTAGACATTGATTTAATTGTTGGAATAGATGCCCTAGAGGCAATCGTAGATTTAGTATGAACAATGTTTTGGCTAGAATATTCATTTATTATTTATGGCGATATTTAATATAATGAAGTCCTTAGATAAATTGTGTTATTTATCTTAAATATCCCTAGTCCATTATATTGATTAATAGGACAATCAAATATAGACTAGTATGTGGGTAGATTGATATGGAGATATCAAGTCTCACACATGGGTATGCATTAGGAGTAATGGCATACTGGATCGACCCACGACGAAAAGGATACATTAGATTATGTGAAGTCACAATCGATTTTCGTAGTGCTAATATTATTGCAATCCTTGGACTTGAAGTCACTAGATACTCTAGTTGTGAAATATTGCGCTTTGATGTTATCAAACGTTACACCGTAACTGGGTAATCATAAAGGTGGCTATCAGGCGTGATAGGAAGCAAGCTTAGAGATCGTAGTGATGTAGATAGGATTTGTTCCTCCAACATAATGGGGGTAAATATCCACGGCCACTCGAGGGATGAGGCTTATTGAATGTCTGGCCAGACTCAGATAAATTAATATAGAGATATTAATGTTATCTGCAAGCATAAGCATATTCCCAGGATCGAGGAGCTATGGATTGGATATACGAGTGTGACTATTTATGTCTCGTGTCCAATCCGGATATGGAGACAAAGGGATGATGCAATATGACATATTGGGCACAAAGGTTTGTCGGGATCACTGACTATTTCTATTGGTTGGGTGGCATGGATGTGTTGCTAGACACCGCTCCATGTTAGTAATAGTTACTACCAACTATATAGAAACCTATGGGGTCACACGTCAAATAGAGTAGAGCTAGATTTGGGATTAATTAATATGGATTAATTAATAGAAGGATCATTGTGCAACATCTTGCAAACTTAGTAGGACTAATTTGCAAGGAAGGGAATAATTCTAGTTCATCTAGAATTAGGAAACTCTTTTATGGAAACAACAAGGAGTTGTTGGAGTATATAAAGGAGGCTCTAGCTTCCTTCCCACTACATGAGTTATTATTAGACATAACACAAAGAGCGGGAGAGAGCAAAAAGAGAGAGCATGACAAAGAGCTAGGGCCGAAACCCTAGCCCCCGTCCGCCCCTCTACCCGACGGCAAAAGGAGGCCGCCCCCTCCTTTGTGCTTCGTTGCTTTGTTGCTTTGATCTTCATCCCTCTTCCTCCGGGTTCAAGCTAGCACTTGTTTGAAGGAAGAATCTAGATCTCACCTCTAGACGTGGATTAACCGTAGAGACGAGGACATCATTCTTCGTGTGATCTCACAAATAAAAAGGTACACATCTTCTATGACCTTAATCATGTTATGATGTCTCTTCCTGTGATCCTTGGTGGGCTTTGAGTAGGATTAATTTTTGTTATTCCGCTGCGTTACCTACGTCAAAACCCAACAGTGGTATCAGAGCCACAGGTCGTAGAGCATAACATGATATTATGTGTTTACGATTTCAGTTCATACACCGTATTATTGTTTATTACGCGAAAACTGAAAAATTGGCATAGTAGATGCAATATTGAATTTGATTCAATCAAACAAGACCCAATTTAACATTGGATGTTAGAATTGGTGAGTTTAATCACATAGGATGTGAATAATTGGGTTCTTGGAAAAATTAGGGTTCATGGGCACATGATTGAAACGGGGTTTTCAATTATAAAAACAAAGTTATGGAAATAATTCCATAAGGAAACAACCTTGATTGGGCAACAAGGAAGGAGGAAGGGGACTAGGGCCGAAACCCTAGCCGCCCGCCCCTCCCTTGCGCGCCAAGCAAGGCCGCGGGCCTCTAGGCGTGCGGCGGTCCTAGGGTTCGGGCCACTTGTTGGCTTGAACCCTTTGGACCGTTGTAAAACCCTAGTTACCAAATTTTATTAAAATTAAACAAGCGCGTTAAAAATTGGTTTTAACTGTATTATGTGCTTTATTGCATGGTGGATGGATATGGCCTAGGATTGTGGATGTTTATTGTTTTTGTGGTTAGGTTTACGGCCTGCGAGCTGATCAAATTAATGTAATAATTAATTAAGTTTTACGGCCTGCGAGTCGTCTTTTTCTCCTCAACATGTGAGGCTTTTGTTATTTATTTATTCTAGATGTTAGGTTAGAATTAGAAGTATTTAGATGATAGCCAAGAACATGGAGAAGAAGACCGGAGAACCAAAGGAGCCAAAAAGACATCCCTAGGCGCGCAGCTATGGTGGAGCACATGGAGATGAGCTCGGCACTTTAGGGCAATTAGATATTATCATTGGCTTGATAATATAATTAGTCTAGGGGCCATATCCATGCCACGTTTTTTTATTTTGTGGATGTTTATTATTCATGCCTTGTTATTTATTTTGTGTGTATGGCGCTACAAGCAAAAACGATAACAAGATAATAATAAACAAGGTTGGTCTTTTATTGTGGATGGCCCAGTCTAAATAAGTAGACCATGTTGATAAGATCAACCAAACAACTTAAAAAGAAATCCCTCAATTAAATATTGCGTTTTGCCTTCTCTTGCCAAAACACCCTTCATGATCATGGCCTATTAAAATTCGGTCTTTCCAAAGCAAGGCGATTTTAATTTTTCATGATGTGTTGCGGACGACGCAAGCTAGTAATGCGTGTATGTTGAAAGCAAGAGGTTGGACGCAACTAGGCAAGAGTCAATTGGATTGATGAGCTTAGAGGCATGACAATTAGGAGTTATCCAATTGGATAAAGAATAAAAGGAATTTATTCACCTAATTGGACCAAGAGTTGCATGGGATGCAATTGGAATGGTTCCTACCTAAATAACCAATTCTTGGGTGACTTGCCAAAGCAAGCTCAAGAAGAAGTGAAAAGGGATCTTGGACCCACTAGAAAGTATAAAGATATTTTCCGCTTTAATAGTGAGGGCTATTAATCCGAGAAAAATAGTGGGAGCTATATTTAATGATCTAGCCATTGCTAAATATAGTTAAATTGTTCAAAATACTAAAATTGCATATTTCTCGTTTTGTAGAATTCCAAATGGCAAACAACAACGCATCGAGTTCATCCCTACGATCTGTCCTTGAGAAGGATAAACTGTCTGGAACAAATTTCCTTGACTGGTACAGAAACTTGAGGATTGTCCTCAAGCAAGAAAAGAAGCTGTAAGTCTTGGACACTCCAATTCCAGACCCACCACAAGATGAGTCTCTACTAGCGGAAGTAAGGGCACGTCAGAAACTTATTGATGATTCTAATGACATGACTTGCCTCATGCTTTGTACCATGACTGGTGAGCTTCAGAAGCAACACGAGAACATGGAAGCCTATGATATGATCAGACACTTGAAACAATTGTTTCAGGAACAGGCAAGGCACGAGCGCTATGAAGTGTCTAAAGCATTGTTCAAAAGCAGTCTTGCAGAGGGGAATCCAGTAGGCCCTCATGTACTCCGAATGATCGGGTACATAGAGAACCTTGAGAGACTGGGGTTCCCACTCGGCCAGGACTTGGCGACTGATCTCGTCTTGCAATCGTTGCCTGACAGTTATAATCAGTTCATTATGAACTATAATATGAATGAGATCAACAAGTCTTTGCCAGACCTATTGAACATGCTAAAGACAGCTGAGCAAAGCATCAATAAAGGCAAGGGCAAGGCCATAATGATGGTACACAAGAAGAAGGGAAAGTCAGTTGCATCTACTTCAAAAGGAAAACGCAAGAAAGTTGCGAAATCCAAGGATGCCCTAAAGCCTAGTGGAGGCGTGGCTAAAGGTGAATGTCACTACTGCAGCCAGCCGGGTCACTGGAGGAGCAATTGCCCTAAATATCTGGAGGATAAGAAGCTTGGAATAGTGATTCCACCACCACCAGGTATTTATGTTATAGACGTCAATCTCTCTATTTCATCATCCTGGGTATTGGTTACCGGATGTGGTTCTCACATTTGTCGTAATGTGCAGGATTTGAAAAGAAGTAGAAGATTGCGAAAAGGGGAGATAGACTTGCGCGTCGGGAATGGAGCAAAGGTTGCTGCATTAGCTGTAGGCGTTTATGAGCTATCTTTGCCTTCTGGACTTATTTTAGAATTAGACAATTGCTTTTATGTGCCTGCTATGAGCAGAAACATTATTTCCGTTTCTTGTTTGGACGAGAAAGGTTTTTCTATTTCAATAAAGGACAAGTGTTGCTCCATTTATTTTGATAGTATGCACTATTGTAGTGCGCATTTGTCTAATGGATTGTATATCCTTGATCTAAATAATCCAATCTATAACATAAATACTAAAAGGATTAAAACTAATGATTTAAATCCTACATATCTATGGCACTGTCGTTTAGGCCGTATAAATAAGAAACGCATATCTAGACTCCATAAGGATGGACTACTAGACTAATTTGATTTTGAATCATATGAGACGTGTGAATCTTGTTTATTAGGAAAAATGACAAAGTCCCCTTTCAATAAGAAAGGAGAACGGACTAGTGAGTTATTGGCACTCATACATACTGATGTATGCGGACCATTCCCCACGCCTGCCAGAGGTGGTTATACCTACTTCATCACATATACTGACGATTTCAGTAGATATGGATTTGTATACCTTATGAAGGCCAAATCTGAATCCTTTGAATTGTTCAAAGAATTCAAGAGTGAAGTAGAGAAGCAACTTGGCAAGAGTATTAAAGCTCTACGATCGGATCGTGGAGGAGAATACTTAAGCCAAGAGTTTGATGAGTATCTTAGAGAGTGTGGGATAGTATCCCAGCTCACTCCACCCGGAACACCGCAATGGAATGGTGTATCTGAGAGGAGGAATCGCACTCTATTAGATATGGTGCGATCTATGATGTCTCAAACAGATCTTCCGATATCCTTTTGGGGACATGCTCTAATGACGGCAGCTTTTACCATTAACCGTGTTCCATCCAAATCGGTCATGAAGACACCATATGAGATATGGACTGGGAGGCGTCCCATAGTGTCGTTTATGAAGATTTGGGGCTGCGACGTCTATGTAAAGCGTTTACAAACAGACAAGCTCGGGCCTAAGGCGGATAAGTGTAAGTTTGTGGGATATCCTAAAGAGACTAAAGGATATTACTTCTATAACCCTACCGAGAAAAAAGTGTTCGTTGCTCGGACCGGCGTGTTTCTAGAAAGAGAATTGGTCTCTAAAGAAGCAAGTGGGAGGGTTGTAGAACTTGAAGAAATTCATGAACCACAAACCACTGAACCGATAATGGAACATGAACAGGAACCACAAGAAGTTGTGGAAGAGCATGTTCAGGTAACACAGGAACTCCGTAGATCAGGAAGAGTGCGTCATGAGCCAGAGAGGTATGGACTTCTCGTGACTGAGCCCGATGACGTACCACTCATGGATGATGAGCCTGCAAACTATGGAGAAGCCATGAGTGGCCCAGACTCTAAGAAGTGGCTAGAAGCCATGAGATCCGAAATGGATTCCATGTACACCAACAAAGTATGGACTTTGGTGGAACCACCCGAAGGGGCTCGACCCATAGGGTGCAAGTGGGTCTTCAAGAAGAAGACCGACATGTATGGCAAGGTAGCTGCCTATAAGGGGCGATTGGTGGCCAAAGGTTATAGACAGATTCATGGTATTGACTATGATGAGACCTTTTCACCAGTCGCCATGACTAAATCCATTCGAATCTTACTTGCTATTGCAGCATACTACGACTATGAGATTTGGCAAATGGATGTCAAAACAGCGTTCCTTTATGAGAACCTCCTTGAGGATGTGTACATGACACAACCAGAGGGTTTTGAGGATCCAAAGAATGCCAATAAAGTCTATAAACTGCAAAGGTCCATTTATGGATTAAAGCAAGCTTCTAGGAGCTGGAATCGACGTTTTGATGACGCAGTCAAAGAGTTTGGCTTCATCAAGAATGAAGATGAGCCTTGTGTTTACAAGAAGGTTAGTGGGAGCTCTATAGTATTTCTGGTCTTGTATGTGGATGACATACTAATCATTGGCAATGATATTCCTACTCTGCAATCTGTTAAAGATTGGCTAGGAAAGTGCTTTGCGATGAAAGACTTAGGAGACGCAGCCTATATACTTGGTATAAAGATCTATAGAGATAGATCTAAAAGGTTGCTTGGCCTAAGTCAGAGTACATATATTGACAAGGTGTTGAAAAGGTTCAACATTTAAGATTCCAAGAAGGGATTCTTGCCCATGTCACATGGAGTCACTCTTTCCAAGAATGACTGTCCCTCCAACGAGATGGAGAAGGACCGCATGAGCAGGATACCCTATGCTTCGGCCATAGGATCCATCATGTACGCCATGCTATGTACTAGACCAGACGTATCATACACGTTGAGTATGGTGAGCAGATATCAGTCCAATCCGGGTGAGAGTCACTGGATTGCTGTCAAGAAAATCCTAAAGTACTTGAGAAGAACTAAGGATGTATTCTTGATATTTGGAGGTAAGGAAGAGCTGAGTGTAAAGGGTTACACTGACGCAAGCTTCCAAACCGACAAGGATGATTACAGATCGCAGTCTGGATACTTGTTTTCCCTGAATGGAGGAGCTGTGAGCTGGAAGAGTTCCAAGCAAGGCACAGTTGCTGATTCTACAACAGAAGCTGAGTACATTGCTGCTGCGGAAGCGGCTAAAGAGGCAGTTTGGATAAAGAAGTTTATCACTGAGCTCGGTGTGGTCCCTAGCATAGTGGATCCCATAGAGTTGTACTGTGACAACTCTGGGGCAATCGCACAAGCAAAGGAACCAAGATCGCACCAAAAGTCAAAGCATGTACTTAGGAGATTCCATCTTATTCGTGATATGATCGATCGAGGAGATGTGAAGATATGCAAGATTCCGACGGATGACAACGTGTCAGATCCGCTCACGAAACCTCTTGCGCAGCGAAAGCATGAAGGGCACGCCAGATCTATACGCATACGAGATGCACCAGATAGGCTCTAGTGCAAGTGGGAGACTGTTGGAATAGATGCCCTAGAGGCAATCGTAGATTTAGTATGAACAATGTTTTGGCTAGAATATTCATTTATTATTTATGGCGATATTTAATATAATGAAGTCCTTAGATAAATTGTGTTATTTATCTTAAATATCCCTAGTCCATTATATTGATTAATAGGACAATCAAATATAGACTAGTATGTGGGTAGATTGATATGGAGATATCAAGTATAACACATGGGTATGCATTACGAGTAATGGCATACTGGATTGACCCACGACGAAAAGGATACATTAGATTATGTGAAGTCACAATCGCTTTTCGTAGTGCTAATATTATTGCAATCCTTGGACTTTAAGTGACTAGATACTCTAGTTGTGAAATATTACGCTTTGATGTTATCAAACGTTACACCGTAACTGGGTAATCATAAAGGTGGCTATCAGGCGTGATAGGAAGCAAGCTTAGAGATCATAGTGATGTAGATAGGATTTATCCCTCCCACATAATGGGGGTAAATATCCACGGCCACTCGAGGGATGAGGCTTATTGAATGTCTGGCCAGACTCAGATAAATTAATATAGAGATATTAATGTTATCTGCAAGCATAAGCATATTCCCAGGATCGAGGAACTATGGATTGGATATACGAGTGTGACTATTTATGTCTCGTGTCCAATCCGGATATGGAGACAAAGGGATGATGCAATATGACAAATTGGGCACAAAGGTTTGTCGGGATCACTGACTATTTCTATTGGTTGGGTGGCATGGATGTGTTGCTAGACACCGCTCCATGTTAGTAATAGTTACTACCAACTATATAGAAACCTATGGGGTCACACGTCAAATAGAGTAGAGCTAGATTTGGGATTAATTAATATGGATTAATTAATAGAAGGATCATTGTGCAACATCTTGCAAACTTAGTAGGACTAATTTGCAAGGAAGGGAATAATTCTAGTTCATCTAGAATTAGGAAACTCTTTTATAGAAACAACAAGGAGTTGTTGGAGTATATAAAGGAGGCTCTAGCTTCCTTCCCACTACATGAGTTATTATTAGACATAACACAAAGAGTGGGAGAGAGCAAAAAGAGAGAGCAAGACAAAGAGCTAGGGCCGAAACCCTAGCCCCGGTCCGCCCCTCTACCCGACGGCAAAAGGAGGCCGCCCCCTCCTTTGTGCTTCTTTGCTTCTTTGCTTTGTTGCTTTGATCTTCATCCCTCTTCCTCCGGGTTCAAGCTAGCACTTGTTTGAAGGAAGAATCTAGATCTCACCTCTAGACGTGGATCAACTGTAGAGACGAGGACATCATTCTTCGTGTGATCTCACAAATCAAAAGGTACACATCTTCTATGACCTTAATCATGTTATGATGTCTCTTCCAGTGATCCTTGGTGGGCTTTGAGTAGGATTAATTTTTGTTATTCCGCTGCGTTACCTACGTCAAAACCCAACATTAATCTCCTCATCTTTTTGATTGGAAGAAGGAGGAGTGTACATATCTTCAAAGGAGTATGACTAGTAGCTTGGAGGTTGCTCATAATATATCTCCCCCCACATGATCACCAATATGTCTGCAAAGTTATTCACCAGGAAGCAGGTGAGATTAAAAATTAAATATATAAAACAGAAACTAAAATTCCATAAAGTTAACAATTCTAATGTGGGCAATTAGGATAATTAACTTTAATGAGGGCAAGCAAGAGAGTTTGTTTAATAATTCTAATAAAATCAACAAGTTAATGATTGACATTGGGAGTAAATATGAGACAAGTGTCACGATTTTCTCTGGGTTCACTAGGTTTCCACCGTTCACGACTTATGTTTTGAAACACAGATGATGAATCAGTTTTTCAAATGATCAATAATGCTAACCGAGTTACCAAGCTAGCTTTCTATGCCTAGGTCAAATTACAACCGAGTTACCAAGTTCTAATTATCCCTAAAACATATAATGACGAACATCTAATTCTACTCAACCTTCACAGTCTGTGGTTGATTTATCTAAGCTGTGACTACGTGCTTAATTCAATTATCCGGGCAATTTGTTGCTTTCACTAACCAATTACCTATGATCTTCCTACTATAATGTCTCACAATAGCCAGATAGATTAAGAACAAGAATTAAACATAGCATAAACATTCCCATCAATTAAGTTCATAAAACGTTAATCAAATCCATAATTCGCCAAAACGTCTTCAAACCCTAGCTACCATTGAGAAAATACCGAGATTAAATTTAGCTACTGCGATACATGATCAAAAATAACAACTTTACGTTGATCATGATAAAAAAACAATGAAAAAGATAGGGAAGAGAGATCAAACGATGGAATCCTCGCTCTCACGACGAACTCGAAGCTCCAAGCCTTCCTCCAACGTGTTCTTCCTTGTCTCCAGCAGTATACTTTGCGTTATATGACCTAAAAATCGTGATATATGGAATGGGCAGGATTTTGTTTAAGTATTTTGGCCGAATTTGCAATTCAGCTCCTCCAGTTTGCAATTCTCGGACATAATTGTAAGCTAATCTTGCGTGGGGATTTTCTCCCTCATCGAGAATCAGTTTTGGGCCTATCTTATATATTTGGAAAGCCCTATATGTATACTTTCTAATAGAGTAGGCCTTTCTCGATAAAACCCTTTGTAACTCCAGATACAGCCCGAAGATTGCACACTAGTCCAGTGAAACTTTACCCATAGTTTTTTAAAAACCTGACCGGCCGGTTCGACCGATCGGGCCAGTGAAACGGCCTGTGAGCGGTTTGAACACCGGTCAAAAACCGGCTGGTTTTGCAGTCCAATCGATGAACCGGCCGGTTTGAAGACAGACCGGTTTTAAAAATTTGAAATCTGAACTATATAGTAGGGATGTAGTAGGCTGTAAAAGTTAAGCCCACTTGCTACAAATGGCCCACACCCACACACCAGCCCACAAAGCCATTTATATAGAAGTTTGAAAATGAAGACCTTTGAAACCAGCGATGTGGGACAATTACCTTTGAAGTTTGAACTTTGAAGCATTATAAACCCTTCATAACCACTGGAACTAGTTACAACATTCTACCACACCGATCTGGGACTTTCTTAGTGTCATATTACGACCCACCGATGTGGGTTTGAAAAAAGAAATTGTAAGTCTCAATTAGTAACTGAACATTTTGATCTTTGATTGTCAAATAGATCTATATCAGTTCCTGTAGCATCATGAAGGTATGGATTTCTTATGCACGGAGGAGGCATTACACGACAACGTAGGGAAATGGCAGACTGGGAAAGATAATTTTTTTCCTTTGGAAGTTCAGATCCAACAAGCTCAGACTTGATTTCGTCTGCTTTATCACAATATTTGGGATTTTCTTGGGAGGACAAATTGGTATTCACATTATCAGCAAAGACGCCATCTGCCGATCAAATCCCAAAACAAGAAAAGTTATCAAAACTGTGAATCGTGTAATACATATGACACAAAAATCCAATCTATCAGATAATAAGGTGGTGAAGCAAAAAAGGAACTACACAACCATTAAATAAGATGAATCAAACAAAGACTGGCTCCAAAAATTGAACAAAGAGCAACATATATAGATCCATTTGACATTCAAGTATTTATTTTGACTATTTTCTATTATGTTTAATATTTTTTATATAAAAATAATAAATACATATTAATAGATAAATGTGCAGTTGAACTGGTCCGACCGTTCCGACCATGAATCGGTGCCTCACCGGTTCGATGGCAGGTCCGGTTTTTAAAACTTTAACTTTACCATCTTTTCTTATTTTTTGCGTCGTCTTCGCCGGACCATAACTTTCTCATATGGCCTTTGATTTAGCTCTGTGACCTACCGTTGGAAAGCTCTTTGAATCTTATTTCATTTCCCACAGATCTCACTATAGGAGGTTTTGTAGAACTTAGGATATCATCAAAATAGTGAAGGCTGGTCACTTTTGCTCCTCTAACTTTGCTTCTCTTTATTCTTCTTGGCCATTCCCGAGCTTTTCTCATCTTCATAAGTTCGTTTCATGCCTCCTAGAATTTTTTTAGAATTCTTTCCTATCAGGACAACATGAACAAGCATACCAAGTGATTATATTTGACAAATAACATCTCAAAATGCATAGAAACGCCCGGACTAGCAATAAAGCACAACAAGCTCATTCTTCACAAGAATCGGCCTAAATTCCGTCACTTTGCACCAAAACGCACACAATTAGCAATGCATTTCATACGTAAGATAACTCTAATGAAGGAGTTATCAATAAATTTCCTTTGACAAACATAGATCTATTGATTGACTCTAGTGCATGTCACCAAATGTATAGTTTCATGGACGGCTTCAGTGGTTACAAAAATATCTAATTGGAGCCAGAAGATGCAAAGAAAGCTGTCTTCATCACACCTGTTGGAGTATCTTACTATACCGGCATGCCTTTTGGCTTGAAAAATGCGAGGGCGATATATCAACACGCGATGATGGCATTATTTCATGACATGATGCATCAGGAGGTAGAATTCTACGTGGATGATGTGGTTATCAATTCTTGTCAGAAAAAGATCATTTGACAGATTTGAGAAAGGTGTTCGAGCGCTCTAGAAAGTACTAGTTGAAGATGAACCCAATGAAATGTGCGTTCGGGTAACTTCAGGAAAATTCTTGGGTTATGTGATCCATCGAGAACCTGATCTTGCAAAGGTTTATGGAGTTACTAGTTACCATCACCACAAACACAGAGTGCACTAAAGACCTTCTTGGGCAAACTATCATATGTGCGACGCATCATTCTTGCGGTTGTATAATTGACATTCTGTTTCTTCAAATTGCTCAAAATGAATACGGTGTACAATTGGACGGAGGAACATCAAGACGCATTTGACAAATTAAATTTATTGCTGACGTCACCACGATTCATGATTGCACCTCAACTTGGGTCTCCATTGCTTCTTTACCTCATCTCGACAAAAAAATCGATTGGAGCTTTATTAGATCAAGAATTTGAGGTACAAGAAAGATCCATTTATTACAACTCCCGCGTAGTACAAGCAGCAGAGTCGAGATATACTGATATTGAAAGACCTTGCATCACACTTTTCTTTGTTATAAACAAGCTGGAACATTATTTTGCATCTCACAATGTTGTAGTGCTGACCAAAAGCGATCCCATACGATATGTTTTGGCACATCCTTCTACTAGTGGGAGGTTAGGAAAATGGTGTATGACCATATCAGCATATGATATCACTTGTGCACGACCAAAAGCTATCAAATATTAAGCAGTTGCTGACTTATTGGCCCAATTCCCAGATGCGAACCATGAACCTATGGTGGAAGAAACATTTGAAGAGCCATAATTTATGCGATATAGTCACCCTACTGGAAATTTAATTTCGATGGTTAGTCAACTAGACAGAAGGAGGTGCATGCATTGTGCTGAGAAATCCCAACGGTGAAGTAATTCAAATGTCGTGCAAACTAAATTTCACAGTTACAAAAAATGAAGCAGAATACAAAGTGTTGATTGCAGGTCTTCTCGCAGCCAAAGTTTTGGAAATTCAGAATCTGTAATGGGAGATTCGAAACTGATTGTGAAGCAAGCTTCAGGAGAATACGCCTTAAATTAAGTCAATCTTATGGGTTACAGATCAATTTTTCAAAAGCCAGTGCAGAAATTCACTTCAGTTAAATATGAACACACTCGAAGAACTGATAATCGTCATGCGGATGCTCTTGGTACACTTGGATCGGTGATGAGTGCTGATAAATGCCGAGAAAGATTTTAACTGACTTAAAGACTTCTCCTTCGTTATTTCGTGATTTGTGTGAGAATGATGATATAGAGAAAGATGATTGGAGAAAGCCTATTTTGAACACGATAACCGAAGGAACTAGTTAAGAAACTTGGATTTCAACAAAAGGTTTCTACATTCATGATGATCTCTTGTATTTCAAAGGCCCGAGAGGCATTCTCATGCGATGTGGTTTAGATGATGATGGCAAGAATCTTTTGAGTAAAATTCATGAGAATTCTTGTGGAGATAATGAAGTTTTCATTTACAAAAAGGGCAACGCTACGAAATCCGTTGGCCTCAAATGTCTAGTTATGCTGCAATACTGCAAGGAAGTTATGATAAGTACTCATTGAATAAAAACACTCTTAATATTTTTTCTATCGACAATGATGTAGATTGCGAAAACCAGTGATATATTTCCTCAAGGATGAAATTCTACCAGATGCCCTCTCCAGATGCAGTTCCTTCCTTTTCTTCTGAAAACCCACTTGCAACAGACTATCTTCCTTCCCGCTGGCAATTTAACAAGCTCCCAAGTCGACTTCTTGCTAAGAGACTCCATCTTTTCTCCCATCGCGGCAATCCATTGTGCTGACTCTGAACTAGATATAGCGGCCTTGTAGGAGGATGGCTCGAACTCTACCTCTTCTGCTACCTGTAATGCATATCCCACCATACCATCATCTTTGAATCTCGCCGGAGGCTTTATGACTCTCCTTGGTCTTCCTTAAGCAATACTTTGATGAACTGGTTCCTCTGGTGTAGATGCATCCTCACTATTAGATTCTTCTGCTTCTTCCTCTTCTGCTTCTAGCGGCGGTGTAGGGATTTCGGAATCCTTAGGATCAGTAGGATTCGACTCTCCCTCCACCTTCTTCTTTGCACCTCCAAGCTCCACCTCCACGGAGTTCTTCAACATATGAGTATCATCAAAGACTACACTTCTGCTAAGTATAATCTTATTGTCCGTCCATATCTTGTATCCCTTCACACCTGTTCCAAAACCCATGAGTACTCCCTTCTTAGCTCTTGGTTCTAGTTTGCCATCATCAACGTGATAATAGGCAACACAACCAAAAACTCTCAAATCCGAGTAATCCACTGCATTACCGGACCAGACTTCCATAGGAATCTTGCATCCTATACCCGTGTCCGGGCTCCGACTTATGAGATAGCATTGTTGGAATAGATGCCCTAGAGGAAATCTAGTTTAGTATAAATTTATTTGTGGCTAGAAATTCATTTATTATTTATTGTATATTTAATATAATGAAGTCCTTAGATTTAAAATTGTGTTGTTTATCTTTAAATATCCCTAGTCCAGTATAATGATTAATGGGACAATCGTCTATAGACTAGTATGGGGTTGGATTGATATGGAGATATCATGATCCAACACATAGGTGTGCATTAGGGGTAACGGCGCACTGGATTGACCCATCTCCGAGAAGGCTACATACACGTTATGTTGAGTCACAAGCGCTTCTGTCGGTGCAATGGTATTGTTATCCTTAGACTTGAAGTCACTAGATATTCTAGTTGTGGATTATTGTGATTTTGGTAGCGTTAAACGCTACACCGTAACTGGGTAGTTATAAAGGCGTGGACTGGATACAATAAGAAGCAAGCTTAGAGATCGTAGTGGACGTAGATAGAATTTGTCCCTCCCACATAACGCGAGCAAATATCCTAGGCCACTCGAGGGATAGTGCTTATAGAATGTCTGGCCAGACTCAAATAAATCAATATGGGATATTGATGTTATTTGCACAAATAAGGCTATTCCCATGGATAAAGAAACTATGGATTGGATATACGAGTGTGACTTGTATGTCTCGTGTCAAATCCGGATATAGAGACAAAGGGATGAGACAATTACTTGTACAAAGGTTGTCAAGATGACTATTCTATTAGTTGGCTAGAATGGATGTTTTGCTAGAAACCGCTCCATATTAGCAAATAGTTGCTACCAACTAGATAGAACCTATGGGGTCACACGCTATATAGAGTTGAACTAGATTTGGGAATTAATTAATTGGATTAATTAATTAGAAGGATCACTTTGCAAAACCTTGCAAACTTAGTAGGGACTAATTTGCGAGGAAGGGACTAAATTGAATTTTAGTAGGACTAGAATAAGTCCTTTAGGTAGTTGGCAAGGAGTTGTTGGACTATATAAAGGACCTTCCTTCCTTCCTTCCCATAACTTATGCTCGATATTGAACATAACAAGAGTGGGAGAGAACAAAAGGAGAGAGAGCAAGCAACAAGAGGAGCCCGACCGCCCCTCTTGCCGCCGCCAGTCCCGTCGGCCACAAGGAGGCCGAGAGCCCCCTTTTTGGGTCTTGTTTTTCGTGAGTTTTCTTCCTCTTCCTCTTCCGGGCTAGCAACAAGGACTTGGGAGATCTAGGATCAAATCTAGGCGTGGATCAACCATAGAGAACGTGACACAATTCGCGTTTGAAGTCATCAAAGGAGAACCCTAAGGTGTGTTATTGATTTCTTCCTTTACCCTCGTTATGTCTCTTGACTTGTGATCCTTGGAGGGTTTTGCATGGTTTATTTTGTTTTCGTTGCGCATCCATGAATGAAAACCCTACAGCGGTATCAGAGCCACATCTCGTAGAGCATAAACGTGGTTTATGTGTTACGTTTTAGTTGCTTTACACCTAAATTTGATTGTTTATCGCGTAAAACAAGACAAATCAAGCATGGGATGCAATTTGTTCATAATCTATCATAAAAAGATCTAATTTTTTGCATTGGATGCATGAATTAGTGAGGTTGAGAAATTTTAGGATCTTAGATCTAGGGTTTGGGCATCCTTGGGGAAGAAGGAGTTCTTCCAAAAGAAGGAAACAACCAAACTTGGGCACCAAGCAAGGGAGTTGTTTTGGAAACAACTCCCTCAAGGAGGTTCGGCCCCCTAGGAGACCGCCCCTCTTGCTTGCCGCCCAAGCTTGGCCGCCCTAGGGGCCGGGCAGCCCTAGCCCGCGGCCTAGGCATGCGGGTTATGGGCCGGGCCGGCCCTAGGGCCTTATGATTCACCTTTTTGGGCCCGCGCAATTTTGATTGTGGGGCCCATGGACCGTTTTAACCCTAGAAATCCTAAAATCAATTAAAATTGACCAAGCGCGTTAAAATTGGATTTTAACTGTTTATGTGAAATTCGCATGGTGATTGGATATGGCCTTAGAATGTGGTTTGATGTGGATGTTTAATTTTGTGGTTTGTTTTTACGGTCTGCGAGCTGATCAATTAATTGTAATAATTAATTAGGGTTTTATGGCCTGCGTGCCATTTTTTTTCTCAACTTGTGATATTTATTTTATTTAGTATAGACGTTAGCTAGTGCTAGATAAAGTAGATTGTTAGCCAAGATTGAAGAAAAGAAGCCCAAAGCCAAAGAAGCCACAAAAGATGGAGCATGGAGCATTCCACATGACTATGAAGGATGGACCAAAAGATCAAGACGCATGGAGATGTGTTCGCTTTTACGGTTCATAGATAATTCCATTGGCTTGGAATTATCTAAGTTAGAAAAGGCCATATCCATATCACGTTTAATTTCTGTTTTGTGGTTGTTTATTTTATTGTCTTATTATTGTGTGGTTGATGTATGGATGATGCATGCAATTAGGATAATAAGATAATTAGACAACTCGGATCTATTATTTGGAGTTGTGCCCAAACTCAAATAGATAGATTAGTTGATATTGATCAACAAAACAATTAAAATTGAATTTAAAATCCCTCAAAATTCAAATATTGTGTTCTTGCCTTCTCGTTATTTAAACACTCATTATCATCATTATTTATCAAGATCGTGCGTGCCAAAGTATGGCGTCTTGGTTCATAATGATGGAATGCGATGGCACGTAACAATGTGCAATTGTTTAAATAAGAGGTTGAACACAACTGGGCTATTAATATGATTAAGAAACCTAGAGGCAATCAATTGGGATTATCCATATGGATGGATAAATAAGGAGTTATTTGCCCAGTTGAACCAAGAGTTGCATAAGGCATGCAATTGGAATTGTTCCTACCTAAAGTAGTCAAATTATGGGTGACTTGCCAAAGCAAGCTCATAAGACGATGAAACATGGATCTTGGCCCACTAGAAAATATAAGGATATTTTCCGCATTAATATCTTGAGGGTTATTAATCCGTAGAAAAATAGTGGGAGCGATATTTTATAAACTAGCCATTATTGAATAGAGTCAAAAATTCACAAATACTAAAGCTTGCGTATTTTCCTTTTGTAGAATTCCAAATGGCAAACAACTCATCGAGTTCATAACATTCCGTACGATCTGTCCTTGAGAAGGACAAGCTCTCTGGAACCAACTTTCTTGATTGGTACATGAACTTGAGAATTGTTCTCAAGCAAGAGACGAAACTGTACGCAATAGAGGAGCATGTTCCAGAAGGTCCAGAGAATCAGACACCTGCTGCCCTAAAGGCGTATCAAAAGCGTGTTGATGACGCTAATGATGCGGCCTGCCTTATGCTATGCACCACGACTTCTAAGCTTCAGAAGCAACACGAAAACATGAATGTTGTCGATATGGTCGAGCATCTGAAGCAGCTCTTCCAAGAGCAGGCGAGGGTAGAGAGGAATGAGGTCTCTAAGGCACTGTTCAAGTGTCATCTGGCAGAAGGGAACCCGGTGGGACCCCATGTACTCCGTATGATCGGGTACTTGGAGAATCTCGCACGACTGGGGTTCCCGGTCGGCCAAGAGTTGGCAACCGATCTCGTGTTGCAATCGTTGCCTGAGAGTTATGTACAGTTCATCATGAACTATAACATGAACGAGATCGTGAAAACACTGCCATATTTACTCGATATGTTGAGGACAGCTGAACAGAGCATCAACAAGGGTAAGGGCAAGGCCATTATGATGGTGCAGAAAGGAAAGGGCAAAAGGTTTTCCTCATCCTCCAAGGGCAAAGGCAAGTCAGTTGCCAAGTCCAAGGAACCTTCCCTTATTGCCAAAGGTGTGACTAAAGGTGAGTGTCACTACTGCAGTCAGCCTGGACACTGGAGGAGGAACTGCCCAAAATATCTGGAGGACAAGAGGCTTGGAATAATGATTCCACCACCACCAGGTATTTTTGTTGTAGATGTCAATTTGACTGTCTCTACATCATGGGTATTAGATACTGGATGTGGATCTCATATTTATCGAAATATGCAGGATCTAACGAGAAGTAGAAGATTGGCTAAAGGAGAGGTAGATCTGCGCGTTGGGAATGGAGCAAAGGTTGCTGCGTTGGCCATGGGCGTGTGCGAGCTATCTCTGCCTTCAGGATTAGTTTTAGAATTAAATAATTGCTATTTTGTGCCTGCTATGAGCAGAAACATTATTTCTATTTCTTGTCTAGACAAGGATGGTTTTATTATTTCAATAAAGAACGATTGTTGTTCCTTTTATTTAAATAATATTCACTATTTTAGTGCGCAATTATTTAATGGTCTTTATGTCCTTGATCTAAGCAATCCTGTCTACAACATTAATACCAAGCGGATTAAAATAAATGATTTAAATCCTGCTTATTTATGACACTGTCATTTAGGCCACATAAATGAGAAATGTGTATCTAGACTCCATAAGGATGGATTACTAGACTCATTTGATTTTGAATCATATGAGACATATGAGGCTTGTTTATTGGATAAAATGACTAAGTCCCCTTTCAATAAGAAAGGGGAGAGGACTAGTCAGCAATTGGCGCTCATACATACTGATGTGTGTGGGCCATTTGCCACGCCTGCCAGGGGTGGTTATGTCTACTTCATTACATTTACTGATGACTACAGTAGATATGGATTTGTGTACCTCATGAGGGCAATATCCGAATCCTTTGAAGTGTTCAAAGCATTCAAGAATGAAGTAGAGAAGCAACTTGGCAAAAGTATCAAAGCTCTACGATCGGATCGTGGAGGAAAATACTTAAGCCAAGAGTTTGACGACTATCTTAGAGAGTGTGGGATCGTGTCCCAACTCACTCCACCCGGAACGCCTCAGTGGAATGGCGTGTCTGAGAGGAGGAATCAAACCCTATTGGATATGGTTCGATCTATGATGTGTCAAACCGATCTTCCATTATCATTTTGGGGCTACGCTCTATTAAGTGCAGCTTTCACCATTAACCGTGTTCCATCTAAATCAGTCATGAAGACACCATATGAGATGTGGAGTGGGAGGCGTCCCACACTGTCGTTCATGAGGATTTGGGGCTGCGATGTCTATGTAAAACGTTTACAATCAGACAAGCTAGGGCCGAAATCCGATAAGTGCAAATTTGTGGGGTACCCTAAGGAAACTAATGGCTACTACTTCAACAATCCAACCGAGAACAAAGTGTTTGTTGCTCGAACCGGCGTGTTTCAAGAAAGTGAGTTTGTCTCTAAAGAAGCAAGTGGGAGGAATGTAGAACTTGAAGAGGTTCAAGAACCACAAATCACTGAACCGATTATGGAACATGAACAGGAACCACAAGCAGTTGTGGAGCAACCTGTTCAGGTAACACAAGAGCTTCGTCGATCTAGTAGAGTGCGCCAGGAACCCGAGAGGTATGGACTTCTCGTGACTGATTCCGGTGACACGATGCTCATAGATGATGAGCCTACTATCTATGAGGAGGCCATGAATGGCCGAGACTCTCAGAAGTGGCTAGAAGCCATGAGATCCGAGATAGAATCCATGTACACCAACAAAGTATGGACTTTGGTGGAACCACCCGAAGGGGCGCGACCCATAGGGTGGAAGTGGGTCTTCAAGAAGAAGATCGACATGGATGGCAATGTGATTACCTACAAGGTCCGATTGGTGGCTAAACGATTCAGACAGATTCATGGTATTTACTATGATGAAACCTTTTCAGCAGTTGCTATGACCAAATCCATCCGAATCCTACTTGCAATTGCAGCATACCACGACTATGAGATTTGGTAGATGGATGTAAAAACAGCATTCCTTTATGGGAATCTCCATGAGGACAGCTATATGATACAGCCGGAGGGTTTTGAGGATCCAAAGCAAGCCAACAAAGTCTGTAAGCTGCAACAATCCATTTTTGGATTGAAGCAAGCTTCTAGGAGTTGGAATCGACGTTTTGATGAAGTAGTCAAAGAGTTTGGCTTCATCAGAAACGAAGATGAGTCTTGTGTGTACAAGAAGGTTAGTGGGAGCTCTGTAGCTTTTCTGGTCTTGTATGTGGATGACATACTACTCATTGGAAATGACGTTCCCATGCTACAATCTGTTAAAGATTGGCTAGGGAAGTGTTTCTCAATGAAAGACTTAGGGGAAGAAGCCTATATACTCGGTATAAAAATCTATAGAGATAGATCTAAGAGGTTGCTAGGCCTAAGTCAAAGTACATATATTGACAAGGTGTTGAAACGGTTCAACATGCAAGATTCCAACAAGGGATTCTTGCCCATGTCACATGGAATCACTCTTTCGAAGAGTGGTTGTCCTTGCAATGAGATTGAGAAGGAACGCATGAGTAGAATACCCTATGCCTCGGCCATAGGATCTATCATGTACGCCATGTTATGTACTAGACCAGATGTGTCATATGACTTGAGTATGACAAGCAGATACCAATCCAATCCGGGTGAGAGTCACTGGATCGCAGTCAAGAACATCCTAAAGTACTTGAGAAGAACTAAGGATGCTTTCTTGATATTTGGCGGTGAGGAATAGTTGCGTGTAAGGGGTTACACTGATGCAAGCTTCCAAACCGAAAGAGATGACTTTAGATCACAGTCGGGATATGTGTTTTGCCTGAATGGAGCAGTGGTCAGCTGGAAGAGTTCCAAGCAAGAGACGGTAGCTGATTCTACAACAGAGGCTGAGTACATTGCTGCAAATGGCGCAGCAAAGGAAGTTGTTTGGATCAGAAAGTTTGTTTCTGAACTTGGTGTGGTTCCTAGCATTGCGGATCCAGTTGAGTTGTACTGTGACAACACTGGGGCAATCGCGCAATCGAAGGAACCCAGGTCGCACCAGAAGTCCAAGCACGTGCTCAGGAAGTTTCACCTGATTCGAGATTTTATCGATAGAGGAGACGTTCGGATATGCAAGATTCTTACAGATGAGAATCTGTCAGACCCGCTTACAAAGCCGCTCACGCAGTGGAAGCATGAAGGACACACTAGGAGTATGGGCATACGAGATGCGCCAAATTGGCTCTAGTGCAAGTGGGAGACTGTTGGAATAGATGTCGTAGAGACAATCTAGTTTAGTATGAATTTATTTGTGGCTAGATATTCATTTATTATTTATTGGATATTTAATATAATGAAGTCCTTAGATTAACAATTGTGTTGTTTATCTTAAATATCCCTAGTCCAGTATAATTATTAATGGGACAATCGTCTATAGACTAGTATGGGGTTGGATTGATATGGAGATATCATGATCCAACACATAGGTGTGCATTAGGGGTAACGGCGCAGTGGATTGATCCATCTCCGAGAAGGCTACATGCACGTTATGTTGAGTCACAAGCGCTTCTCGCGGTGCAATGGTATTGTCATCCTTAGACTTGAAGTCACTAGATATTCTAGTTGTGGAATATTGTGATTTTGGTAGCGTTAAACGCTACACCGTAACTGGGTAGTTATAGAGGCGTGTACTGGATACAATAAGAAGCAAGCTTAGAGATCGTAGTGGACGTAGATAGAATTTGTCCCTCCCACATAACGGGAGCAAATATCCTAGGCCACTCGAGGGATAGTGCTTATAGAATATCTGGCCAGACTCAAATAAATCAATATGGGATATTGATGTTATTTGCACGAATAAGGCTATTCCCATGGATCGAGAAACTATGGATTGGATATACGAGTGTGACTTGTATGTCTCGTATCCAATCCGGATATAGAGACAAAGGGATGAGACAATTACTTGTACAAAGGTTGTCTAGATGACTATTCTATTAGTTGTCTAGAATGGATGTTTTGCTAGAAACCGCACCATATTAGCAAATAGTTGCTACCAACTAGATAGAACCTATGGGGTCACACGCTATATAGATTTGAACTAGATTTGGGAATTAATTAATTGGATTAATTAATTATAAGGATCACTTTGCAAAACCTTGCAAACTTAGTAGGGACTAATTTGCAAGGAAGGGACTAAATTGAATTCTAGTATGACTAGAATAAGTCCTTTAGGTAGTTGGCAAGGAGTTGGTGGACTATATAAAGGACCTTCCTTCCTTCCTTCCCATAACTTATGCTCATTATTGAACATAACAAGAGTGGGAGAGAACAAAAGGAGAGAGAGCAAGCAACAAGAGGAGCCCGACCGCCCCTCTTGCCGCTGCCCGTCCTGTCGGCCACAAGGAGGCCGAGAGCCCCCTTTTTGGGTCTCTTTTTGCGTGATATTTCTTCCTCTTCTGGGCTAGCACCAAGGACTTGGGAGATCTAGGATCAACTCTAAGCGTGGATAAACGATAGTGAACTTGACACAATTCGCGTTTGAAGTCATCAAAGGAGAACCCTAAGGTGTGTTATTGATTTCTTCCTTTACCATCGTTATGTCTCTTGACTTGTGATCCTTGGAGGGTTTAGCATGGTTTATTTTGTTTCCGTTGCGCATCCATGAATCAAAACCCTACAAGCATGCCATGGAAACTGCCTCTCCCCAGAAACTTCTAGAAATACCTGCATTCGAAAGCATGCACCTTGCTTTTTCTAAGAGTGTCTGATTCATTCTCTCGGCTACACCGTTCTGCTGCGGTGTGTGCCGAACGGTGCGATGGCGTGCTATACCCTAATCCTTGCAGAATCCATCAAACTCTGATGAACAAAACTCTAAGCCGTTATCCGTGCGCAGCCTCTTCACCTTCTTTCCCACCTGTTTCTCTACTAGTGTCATCCACTCCTTGAATCTTGCAAAGGCTTCACTCTTGTGCTTCATCACGAATATCCAAGTCATCCCGGATTAGTCGTCTATGATGCTTAGGAAAGAACTGTACCCTCCAATCGCCTCAACTCGAGATAGACCCCAGCAATCCGAATGGATATAATCAAGAGTACCTTTCGTTCTATGAACCGCCTTAGGGATCTTGCTACGCTGTAGCTTCCCATAAACTCAGTGCTCACAAAACCCTAGGCTCTTGGGCGCATGCCTGGTGAGATATCCTTTCTTGTGAAGTTCTTGCATTCCACGTTCACACATATGACCGAGCCTGATATACCACAACTTTGTTAGATGAGCTTCCTTAATCTCGGCTGAGACAACTCGAGCAGAACCTGTGATCGTCGAACCTTGCAACATGTACAAAGTCCCACTCTTGACTCCCCTGAGAGTCACCTTAGAACCCTTGCAGACTTGTAGATCTCCGCCTTCACCTTTGAAACTGTACCCCTTGCTATCGAGTAGAATCAAGGAGATCAGATTCTTCTTAATAAGTGGTACATGTCTGACCAGCTCCAAGGTACATAACTTCCCTTCATTCGTTTTCAATCTAACTGAGCCGCTCCCAATCACCTTACAGATGGCTCCATTTTCCATGTAGACAGACCCTCCATCCGTTTGGTCGTACGTCGAGAATAGCTCCCTGTTAGAGAAAATATGATAGGAATCTCCGGAATCAAGGACCCACGCATCTTGAGAGTGCGTGACAACATCCGCCATTAGAACCTGAGGGCTGTTTCTTCTTGTTCTTCTTACCCTTCTTGCTTCCTCCCGTTGCCATCGGTTTGGAAGTATGGTCCTCTGTACCTATGCCTGCACCCTTATGGCGCAATTACCTAGCATGGAGCGCTGATCTGACCTCCTCTAGGGATAAGTCGTCCTTGTTCACTATGAACGACTGAACGAAGTTCTCGTATGATGGAGGTAACGAGATCAATAACAAGAGTGCGGCATCCTCATCGCCCACCTTCTCGCCAATATTACGCAAGTCTAAAAGAATTGTATTTAATTGATCAAGATGGTCCTTGAGATTCGTACCTTCGAGCATCCGCAAAGTAAAGAGCCTTTGCTTTGGCATCAACTTGCTAGTGAGACTCTTCGTCATGTAGAGACTCTCCACCTTGAGCCAAACACCTGCTGCTTGCTTCTGACCTGCGACCTCGATGATCACGTCATCCGATAAGCACAAAATAATCGTTGCGCGTGCCTTATCGTCCAATACCTTGAACACTTATGATGCAAAATTCATGCCTCCTTTGTCCGCGGTCAAAGGTGCCCACAAGCCTTGCGATTTGAGCAAAGCCTCCATATTTATCTTCCACAGACTGAAGTTGTTCTCTCCTGTGAACCTGTCGATCTTCAACATCGATCCGGACATCGTTCTTGGGGGTCTTGAACCCTAGTCGCGTGCTCCACCTAGATCGCAAAACCCTAGCTTTGATTTCACCAAGCTGTGAAACCCTAGCTTTGCTCCGCCTTGATCTTGATCTTGCAACACCGTCAACCTTGGCTCTGATACCTGTTTGTTATGACAAACCACCTCACGAACGAAGAACGAATAAAAGAAGAACACGATTATTTTACGTGGTTCGCTAGCAAAATATTTGCTAACTACCCCCACGGCAGAAAATCACTCTTTATTCACTTAAGTGGAACAATTACAACTTGTATTTCATACAAACTAGGACCCCAAAGAGGTCTTTTTATAGTGATAGACATGGGCATGTGCACCCACCGTCCCAAAGCTTTCCAAAACAAACTTGGAAGAAAAAGCATTGCCGCCCAAGTTGTTTCCTTCCTTTTGCCACTTTTGACTTTTTAACTCAAGCCAGGCCAAATTTGTTTCTACAATTGCCTTTCACTTTCAAGGCACCTCCTTAACAGAAAGGATAAAAGAAAAAAGAAAAATTCCCTCCTTGTACCTAGCAGAGACCAAATAAATCTTAAGATGGGATCGATTGAGCATGTGTGAGAATTGAAAAGGGAGACAATGGGAAAGAGAATACGAAAAGGGAGAAAGTGAGAGCAAGCAGTAGCAGCAGATAGTGGGGGAGAGAGCCGATGATTTGATTTATTGAGATGTTATTGAGATAACTATTCCAAAGTTCCCTCTCCTCTCATAACGCTAGGGTTTTTATCATACAGTACCGCTTATGCTCATGTACATGATATGTAGAGCTGATGGGTAATTTGCAATTCTCACTTTTGAAACCCAACTAATTTGTGTCCTCTATTTACTAGTATTATATGCCCTTAAATGCGTGATCGAAACTCAACATATATAGATATCGAATTTACTTGTTTTTCCTAATTAATTTGTTAATTTAACTCACTCAAAAGGACCAGAAAACATGCGGACCTACAACGGAAAATCCAGGAACTAATTACAGTGGGGCTAAATGGAAATATAAAGGAAACTGGAGTATATTATAAATTGAAAAACATTTAATAAGGGTTATAGTGTTTTTTTTTCGAGGGCTAAACTAGAAATACCAGACAAATAAGGGAAAATGAAAAATTTGGAAACTTTTTTTTTGGGTTACAGACCCACTTCCTCATAGCGTAGATGTCAACGACAAGCTAGTCAATATTTACTCTTTTTAATAAGTGAATAATGAAAAATGATACCTTAGGTCATTTTCTACAAACACACCTCTCGTACAATAATGTGTTACAAATGAACCCGCAGAAGTTGTTGTAACTATATTTGTGCCCCTCTTTACTATTTGACAGAGTGAACTGAAAATTGATTCCTCAGATTATTTTTTTAGAAACACACCTCTCATAAAAATTTGTGTTCCAAAAGAGCCCACATAAGTTGTTGTAGTTACATTTGTGCCCCTCTTATAAAACCTTCCCTGCGTAATTTTTTTCGAACACGGCCCTCTCGAGAGACCTTTTATCGAATCAACTCAAATTAAAACACCTTTTTAGAGAAGCGTGTGGTTTATTAAGGGGCTCTGTTTGAAAATATGTGTGCTCTGAACTAAAACACAAGATAATTCGTGCAATGTCAAGGAATTAACTTAGTTCACTGCCTCTTAACATCTTTGCGTACAGCTTTATTGTAAATCCTCGCAGACGATGTGGTCCAAGAAAATAGAAATGCAACTTGTTCTTAGAAATTGATATTGTTAGAAAATTAAGTGGTGCGCCCATGTGGGGTTTACGTGTAATTATCATCTTATGGGGTTGCTGCAGTAAGGCACAAACCCTAAGGGGTTAGTAGCAAAGGCACAAACTCTATGGGGGTATATTGCAAACAAGCTATAACTTTTGGCAATATAAGGATACATCCTCCTACATATTATAATGATGAAAACTATAGAGATCATGTGCTGATCAGAAACAATTCTAGGATCCCTAGCCTCTCTCTCTCTCTAACTATCCTCCATTGGTGGAAAGTGTTGTGATCAGTTTTCGTCCTAGTGATTCGAGCCAGACTGTTGGTAGCAAGACGTTTGTACATGAAAGCAAGCAATCTACGATCATCCACTGCGCTAGGAGCTTAGGCGAAGAGGTAACACATGAATCTTCTGATTTAATTCATATTGTATATATATATATATGTGTTTAGAACAGTCCCTCCTTACAGATATATTCGATAAGGCAACGGTGAGTTTATACTCAAATCCCTTCAGAACCTCATGGATGTAGTGACAAGCTGTGAGGTTATTTCTTAAACTAAGAGATTTTAATAAAAAATATAATTAAAATTTCTAACAAATATGAGTGGTACAAAATGAGGAACTCAGTCAGAGTGATCTCTGATGATGGTTGCTTGGGTTGATAGTCTTAGATCACTCACTACGAGAGAATTATCCAGTTACACGTACATATAGGTATAGTGTATTGAAATATCTAGATATAGTAGAGGGATTTATTGTCATTTGAGATTATTTCTTTCCCCTAAGGCTGATATATATCAACCATGTAACAATCAATTTTTCAACAACTGAATTAATCAATTATCTTCAGCTTCCTCTTCCATTTCGTCTACTTCATCTTCATTCTTCGATTTCTTCGATTCATTAACATGGTATTAGAGTCATGGTTGGAGCTCTCTATTCCTTTCGAATTTTATCTCTTTGTGAGTTAGGGCCACGAGGCCTGGGTGTAGGCAAGGATTTTATCTCTTTGTGAGTGACGGCGACGAGGCGAGCAAGGCTTCGGTTTAGGCAAGGATCTATTCGTCCATCAGTCGTTTGATTCAATATAGAGCTTCAACAACATCGGAGAAGGCAAGTGGTTTGAGTTCTTCATCGGCGTGGGCGATGGCAGCCGTACCAAGGTCGTCGAAGTTACTGGGCCTCACGACCTTGATGTGAATGGTGCTAAATTTCACTGTGATTTCTTTTACCTGAGTTTTTCATCATTTGATATGATATGGGGGACTCTCAATTCCGTGTTAATGCACGGGACTTCAAAGGTACATGATCAGTACTCTCAATTGAATGATCTCTCAGTTGGTAATCGTGAAATTGAGAAAATAGTTGAGAAGATTGTGAGTGGTTTTTTCTGATTTTTGGCTACACCTACTGTGATTTGGTGTTTCTGGTTCAGTGTTTCCACTATTTGTGGATTTTTGGAAGACATTGTGCTTCTACTTTTGTTGGCGTTGGAGAACTCTGCTATCTCTTAGGTTGACTTTGGTTTATATCAGTTGGTTGATGATTTTAGACTTTTTCCATTATTTTTGGTTGTTTTTTATGCTTTTGTGCTTTTTCTTTTGATGAGGTTGGAGATCTATGCTATATCTCTGTTCGCCTCTTGTTTACATCAGTTTGATGCTGATTTGATTTTGTTTCCACCATTTATGGATGTTATTGAAGATTTTGTGCTTTTTCATTTGATGAGTTTGGAGAGCTCTGCTATGTCTCATGACACCTCTTGTTTGAACATAGATTTGTTGCTGATTGTTCTTTATTATGCATTCTTGTTGTGCTTCCGTATTCAAGCGTTCTATGGAGGGTGTGGTGATCCTGACATAATTAGAGACTGCTTGATTCAAGCTTTCTGATGGAGATTCAGGACTCGACCGCTTGTTGTACTGGTTTGAGCTATTTGCCAAGTTTATTGCTGATTATTGTTCGTTGCAAGTACGTGTTTTGCTTCGATATTTAAGTGTTTTATGGATGGTGTGATTATCCCTATTTTCGCAACTATTGCTTGCTTCGAGTTATATCAATGGTGGTTGAAGATTTGGCTGGTTATGACACTGTTTCTTTTGGTGTTTCGTGTTTGTGTTTTATTTGGAAGACTCGGTTGCTTCTAGACTTTCTATCCTTTCAGAGGTTATTGGATGTTTCGTGAATTTTCTGTTGGCGAGGAATGCGAACAATGCTATTCAGTTCAGAGAAGAAACATCAGTTTTGGGAAAGGAATTGCCTCTATGGGAAAGTTGCAAGGGTCTTGTCGTTATACCTATCAGTTTCAGCTCTATTGACATGGCTATTAATCTCTCGCTTCTTGAAGCTTATGGTACAACTTTCATCTCAGAAAACTGTAAAATGAAGCTGCATTCACTGAGGTTCAAAGACGAGCTTCGAGACTCTTTATCTTCAGCTCCTTCTTATGTAGATACTTCATTGAAGGAGCTCTGAACTGTTTTCTTCGAGGAGGATGATGTGCTTAAGGATGCTTTACCAGATTTCATGTTGCCCGATTCCATCACTTGTTCATAAAATTATGATATGGCATGTGCAGCAAAGTTAAGTGATATATCTGATCTTCGTGGCTTCAAACTTATAAGAAACTTAAATCAAGAGAAAGATTGCTTCTCAACAAGGAATCTGAATGCACCTTATTATGATGGTATAAATACAAAGATGAGCATTAGCATGTCAAAGTTGGAATTATTTTGCAATCTACCCATTGTTGTTATATTAATGGGTTTTGGGTTTCATCTGAGCTATTCAAGTAATGCAGAAAGGGATAATAGTATCATAGTTAATCTAGATGATTGATCTTCAACCAACAAAGAGAATAATGAAGAAAATGGTTGTTCTTTCGTCAAAGGCTTTCTTTGTTATGGTAGAGGCCGTGTAGTATTCAATTTGATCATGGATGTCGACAGTGTGTGTGTGTTTCTTAATAAGGAGGATAGTTCCCAGTTCGCTATGTTTGTGCAGGAGAGTTTTATATTTGACCTCAAGGTTCATCCAAGTTCTATATCGACTGAAAACTGGAAGATTTCAGGGTATGTGTTATGTTGCTTGGAGTGGATAGCTTTTGGGGCTCGTTTTGTCATTTATAAAATCAGGGGGCTAAATCTCTTATAAAGTTTACTTTCAATTCCTACATCACTCACGATGATGATTATGAAGGATATGATTATAGCTTACAAGGTCGTCTTTCTGATCCATAGTCGTTCTCTATAGATTTTTCTAGAAGATAATTGTGTACTTCATGGAACTTGCAACCCCACATAAAAATGAAAAAATTAAACTTGTTGAAAAAGTTCGAGGTATTGAGTGGTTTATCAATATGGATGAGATTGAAGGATCATCGGTTTTGAAGTTGGACTTTTCACTCGACATTAGCCTTGAGTTGGGATCATTTGTTGCCAGTGTAATGATACCAACCACTGATCTTGTGTTGGAATAGATGCCATAGAGGCAATTTTTTTTAGCATTAACTTTATTTTGGCTAGAACAATTATTGTATTACTTAGGGAGATATTTAATATAATGAAGTCCTTAGATTACAATCGTTGTTTATCTTAAATATCCCTAGTGGCTTATATTGATTAAGAGGACGCTCAACTATAGACTAGTATGTGGGTAGATTGATATAGAGATATCAAGTCTAGCACATAGGTATGCATTAGGGGTAATGGCATACTAGAATGACCCACTACGAGAAGGCTACATTAATTATGTTAAAGTCACAAGTGCTTCTTGTTGTGACAATGATGTTGTGGTCCTTAGACTTGAATCACTGGATTCTCTAGTTGTGAAACATTTTGGAAATATGCCCTAGAGACAATCTATTTCTTGTGACATTTATGGATTTACGATTCGTTATGTTATCGATATGGAGATATGTTAACATAAATGAAGTCCTTAGAATATAAATGTTATATTCTTAAATATCCCTCGTCCATTATATTGATTAACAGGACGATCAACTATAGACTAGTATGGGGTTGGATTGATATGGAGATATCACGATCCAACACATGGGTATGCATTAGGAGTAATGGCATACGGGATTGACCCACAACAAGAAGGCTACATACAAGTTATGTAAATTCACAAGTTCATCTCGTAGTGACAATGGTATTGTTGTCCTTAGACTTTAAGTCACTAGATACTCTAGTTGTGAAATATCATGCTTTGATATTGTCAACCACTACACCATGACTGGGTAGAAATAAAATCGTTAATTGGGCATGATAGGAAGCAAGCTTAGGGATGGTAGTGATGTAGATAGGATTTGTCCCTCCCACATAACAGGAGAAAATATCTGCAGCCACTCGAGGGGTAGTGCTTATAGAATGTCTGGCCAGAATCACACAAATAAATATAGGATATTGATGTTATCTGTATGGATAAGACTATTCCCAGGATTGAGAATTGATTGGATATACGAGTGTGACTTGTATGCCTCGTGTCCAATCCGGATATGGAGACAAAGGGATAATACAATGCCGTAAAATTGGTAACAAGGTTTGTCGGATGACTATTTCTGTTAGTTAGGTGGCATGGATGTGTTGCTAGACACTGCTCCATGTTAGTAATTTTTTCTACCAACTAAGTAGAAACCAATGGGGTCACACTCCCTATGGATTAGACCGGACTTGGGAACTATGTAGTATGATTAATTAAATAGAAGGATCAATACGCAAATACTTGCAAACTTAGTACGACTAATTTGCAAGTTGGACTAATCCGTGTATGGACAGGATTATGAGAGGGGCTAATATGTAGTTAAAAAGGAGTTGCTAGATGTGTACGAGAGAATCCTTTAGGGAGGATTCAATATACACCAAGAGCAGAAAGAGTAGAGTTGTGCGTAGTGAGAGAGTAAGGCAATAGCACTGTATGAGAGAGAGACATAATTTTGGCAGAGCTTCCGCGTATCTCAGGTAATTCGCCCTTGTATGGAAGGGTTAACGATCCTATATATAACGGAGAATGTGACCGTTGTAGTGGGTTAATGCACCCATTAATGGCGGCTTAGTTAGCTTAACCACAACGGCACGTTCGTCCGCGTATATAGGAACCGTTACGCACGTCGTCCGCGTATACCGGGACCGTTATGAGGTTGACCGGGTTTATGGAGATCATTCCATAAATCTCTCAAAGCAGTTACTAGGGGTGGTGCGCGGGCTTGGATGTCGATCGCGCGCGAGAGGACTTACTCTAGCCTCCAATCCACTAAGTCCCTATGAGTCCCGTGTGGTGTTATGCGAGGGCCCTGTCTCGCAGCCCCCACGTGGATCAGCGCGGGTGGTGATCCAGTGGGTGTGAAGCACAGCTAGGTGTGCTGGATGATCGCCACGTGGCTAAGATCTTCCTGTCTAGAAAGCACTATCTACATTAGCCCCCTTTCTGCGCGTGAAGACACATAGCCGGATAGGGTTCAATGCGTAGGAACCAATGTACGCATCGCTGCCACGCACCAATTCAAATACACACAAAATCATCCCCCGTGCGTGCCATTATGATCTAGAATCCCTAGAGTCGTGCCGTCTGTTCTTTTAGGGTTTTAGGCGTGACGTCAGCTTCTCCTGTGATTGCGCGATCCAACGGTGACGGTTGCGATTCGAGTACTGAAAGGACGCGACTCCTCATTGTTCTTGAATAAGTACACTATGTCTTCCATTGTTACAAAGCATCACTTCTCTCTCTAAAGTGAATGATACCCGGAAGCCTTCAAGAGCAGATTCAAGTAATCAACCATCAGTTCTTCCTTGTCAATCGTCTTCTTCAACTTGCTTTAGCAAAACAAGGTTGGCTTTGCTCAATTCCATTAATGTACTCAAATATTCTTTGAACTGTCTTGGATCTGTAAACCCATAGCTATTTGGAATATATCGTTCATTGAGAACTGCAAAAGAGGCCCTTTTCTTAAACCCAGGACTGATCGAATCACCAGATTGTGACGATTTTGAATGTAGAAATTCTGAAATTCTGAGTAATATACACAAATTCTGAGCTTCTAAACCCAGAATTGACCCCGGACTGTTCATCATCTCTTGACAAAACATAATTGCTTCCTGAAATTCAAACTGAAAGTGTATATATTTCTCCCCCTTTTTTCTTGCTTTTCCGCAGGAATGGCCAAGAAAAAAGGATCCAAAACCATTAAAGAGGCCGGAGAAATACCTGATCTTCCAAATACCTTGTGGAGAAAAGCCCCGTATTTGGGTGGAAAAGATTTCTATCATGCCAGAGTTAAGGTGAAGAATCTACCAGATCCTGTTCCCTCCGGAGAATTGCGAACTCTGACTCCGCCTACAAATGCAGCCATGTTAGAGTTAATCGACTCCAAAGACGTGGTAAGACTAGGATTTGAAAATGGGTTTTTCCCTCATACTGCAATTTCCACCCAGGCCTTTGTCCAAAAGTTGGACCTGATGGATGAGTGGATTGACCACGTATTGACCCACCATGCCATCGCATTGGACAATGCTGGAATTTACTTCGCAGTTCGTGCTATGAAGGGTGCTGCCGTGAAGTTGGACCCGTCCATGCTTCTAAACCTTCTTTCTCGCTACACACCTGCGACTCACACCTTCCATTTTGCTGAGTTCGAGGCTGCTCCCACTCTGAAGATGTGCCCATGTTGTATGACCTTTCTCCCATTGGCGAAGTGGATCCCTTGAGCCCCTTGAGAACTGATCCGGAACTTGCTCTATACACGCACATGGAGGAATGCTTGTCTGAGGTGAAGAAAATCTCTACCCGTTGGACATCTGCGAAAGTTCTTCCTGATTGGCATCTTGTCGATACTTCTGCGAAGAACACCTGGGGCAAATGGGTGGAATACTTCTTTCGCGACTATGCGAATAGTAGTATCACCAAGCAACTTCTAGACAAGAATCCAAATGCGAAGAATTATGTTAATGGGAAAGGATACCATCTAAACTTGTGCGGCTTCCTCTGTGCCTGGATGTCAAGGTACCTGCTCGATGGTCACCCTCATGATGGGGTTTTTTATCATGTCCTTCCCCTTGATGTCAAGTTGGCCCGTGGTTAGAGAGTCGCACTTGGTCCTCTGGTCTTGGGCACCTCATATCACAGATTGGACCAATTGGTAGTGGCGATCAAGGACTCTCGCGGTCGTCTTGATGTGTTGACTTATGTAAACATCGCATTCCTCACCATGTGGGTTTTTGAGCGATGGCCCTCCTATGCTCCTGTTCCTTCTAGGCCCATCAAATGGTGTGTCCCATGCGCTGAGAATGAACTTTCCAGTGGGAGAGCTGCTCGATGGTTTAGAACCAATCCTCCCAAGTGCACCTGGAGTCTGATATGCGACGACAAAAACAAGTTTACAGCTAGGCCTTATGCCACGCGTATCGAGAATGTGCGATGGTTCCCGAAGCTATATCCCGCCAAATCTCTTACTTTTTCAGAAGAGCTCCTTCTCGAACGTCGTGAGCGCTATCATGAGCGCTATCGCGAATTCTTTTGCTGGTGTTTAAGGGGTTCTCTCCCTGCTCTTGCTGAGTATGTTCCTGAACTTACTCCCAGGTATGAAAGGATTACCGTCGACGTTGATCCAACTCGCGTACTTGCGTTTCCCCCCAATTTGGTTTTGATGCAGTGGCGCCTTCCATTTGGCCTAAATCGATTGTAAGAGGCTGCTACAAGCGGCTGTTGTCTGGCGAGTGCCAAACGATCTTCCGGAGCAACTTTCCCTTCGTTCAACCTTCCGGTGGCCGTGAAGGTCGCCTCTCCAGAAATTGGATTTCTTACTGGGCCGCTCAGCAAGCCAGGTTCGAGACGCATTCGACCCCTCAGCCCAGCAAAGCTCCCGCGATCAAAAGGAATGCCTTCCCATTCCGTCCTAATTGCAGCTTGTATGATTCCCAGTATGGCTTATACTCCTTGTTGGATCTTGACAATCACTTGTGCCCATCCACCATTCTTGAGGAGAAGATGACCGCTGTTAGGGATGGAGCTTCGCATATTATCAAGTACAACAAAGATTTTGCCAAGGTAAACAGTTTTCTCTGTGCGTGTTAAACTCCTTTCCTTTGATTCATTTTGAAACTTACATACCATTTTCTGTTTTAGTGCTATCTGCGGAGGTTCCCATCTGGAGAGCGCTCTAAATCGCTGATCAACTCCATCGTTACAGCGAGAAGGCAGGGCGAGAAAATTCTTTTAACCATGGGAATGGCTCCCCAAGTAGAGACTCGGATTCGCGAGGTAATGGATGCGTTTGCTGACTCGCTGATAGACAATACCCCGGCTCTGTCTCCTCCCAGGAATGCTCCGCCTCCCCAAGCAGATGTTCCCCCGAGGGCCAAGATACAAAAGCAGAAGGGTATTGCAATCTCCTCTCCTCCTAAGAGTGCTCCAGCTTCATCTCCTGCGAAGTCTCTTGCCTCTAAATACAAAGGAAAAGGTCGCATGCCAAGCAAAGCGCAGAAAGAACTCGCAGTTGATACTTTTGTTCCTTTTGGTCAGGAGGAGAAAGAGGAGGATGAGAGGAGAGAAGTGAGAGGAAGAGATGATGAAGAAGAAAGAGGCGAAAGCGATAGAGAAGAAGAAAGAGGTGAGATACAAGAGAAGATTCAGAAGGTATCTCGAATAAACTTGTCCTATTCATATTTTAACTCTTGCAATAGTTATTGAACAGTTTGTCCTTTCGCATGTGATGACACAGAGACCATCAGAGGCCTCTTAGCCAAGGAAAAGAAGAAAACCAAGGGTTCTCGCTCTGGCATCTCCAGCGAGGCCATAGACGAAGATATCCTTGCTGAGTCTGAGAGAACGGCTGCGGAAGCCTCAGAGAGAAGGAAGAAGCGAAAAGAAGATGAGATCGAGCTCATAAAGAGGAGAAATTTGGAAGAACAACATGTTGATGACTTGGTGGAGCAAGTTGATGATTTATATGCGGCTGCTTTGGAACAAGCTCAAGAGGACTTTGAGGAAATCGCAGGTGGAAAACAAGGTGAGATTTTTAACCTTTATGTGACTTACCAAGAGATAATTATTGGTGCATTAAAGCATGGCTTATCAAAAGCTGATATTCGCCGATGGTTAGTAGGCAAGTGTGGTGAACCCTCAGGTAATCATTTAAACAATGTTTGTAAACCCATCTTGGCGATCCAATCATCATTGTAACGAGTTTCTTCGCACCCCAGGTCACGCTCACCTTAAAGATGTGCTTAACAAAAATACTCTAGTAGGATATGGTGTCGCATCTTTAACATATGATGACGGTGCTGCGATCCCACCTAAGTGTGGAGGTGCTCGCTTTTGATTTATCAAAATAACAGAACACTGTATAATATAAATTACCTCAACATTTTACTGCCTTGTATCGCAGGCGATGCTGATGAGGACGTGCCAGAACAAAGGGGTCAGCTCCCTACATCTTATGCTCCAGAGCGAAGCTCTCACGTTGAGAAGCCTGTCGCAGCTACTGAATATACAGGAGAGCCTTTGGAGGATATCATTGAGGTATCTGATGATATCGAAGCTAACGACGTGCTAAGAGAGGAAGATGTTGATGCTGCAGTTGAGGAAATGGAAAATGATGGCGCTGGAGATGAAATTCATGAAAATTGAATAGGTCATTGAAGACATAGCATTGCATGCAAATATTGATGTCCAAATGAGTAGCCCCTCGCAACCGAAGGAGTTCCTGGTCAAGCAGCAGCTACTACTGTTGTTGTCCTTCAACGGAGGTAGAGCTTCTAGAGGTTCCCCCAGCATGGAGTTTTTGGAGCTCCCAAATTGGAGCTGTTGTCGCGTCTGTTGCGGCCTATACTCTTCCCGCCAACTATGATGAGCTCGAGCTCACGGCTGACAGACGAGCAATGCAGCAAGGGCAGTCTTCAGCTATTCAAGGAATGCGTATTCCCTCTTTGCGTGAGATCCTTGAAGGGACTGGTATGTTACCATTTTTCGCATTCTACACCCTTGTTTAAAAGCTTTCATGCTCTGAACTTGAATCAACTTTATAAGGAATGAAGCAAGCTGATGTGGACTGGCTGGTTCAGATGCGCCTCTCATACCCCTGGAGAAACTATCTGTGGCCACTCCTGCGACCATTTCTCCTCATAGTGCACAGCAGCATTTCAGCACATGCAAGGGGCTTCAAGCTAAAGTTCAAGGAAATCTAGGCTTCGGTTATCTTCTCAACAGGATCACCAAAATTCTCGCAGCTGTGAGTTTGAAGCGCGGCTACCACAACCTCGCATCTGAAAAGGCGGAAGGTAGAGGAACAAAGGCAGAAGGCTGAAGAAGCTGTCAATCTCTTTTATGCGATGAATGCCAAGTATGAACAGCTAAAGCGAGAAGTGGACCAAGCAAGAGAGGTGTCATTCTCGTTTTCTCCAGAAGACCCTTTGATTTATTAGATAAGCACGATTTCCTTGGGAAGCCCATCCTTATAATGACCTTCCATCATTAATTAGGGCGTGCCACCGAATCGTCATAGCCTTTAGTAGGGTAATTGAATTTTACCTCTTTTGAGACGTAATAATTGATTCTTACCCATTTTCCAAGCTTTGCCGACTCAGCCAGGGAACTGAAGAGTCCCCCTAAAGTCTATATAAACCCCTGCCTCTTACTGCTTGGGTTCTTCATCCCAAAATGTGGGTTGCCATGAGTCTTTACGACTGCTGGCCTCAATGCTTGTCTTTTGTTGATTCATGGTAATTTCCAGTTGTGAAATCTGAGTTTGTGCCTTGTGCCATAGAAATAGGTTGCAAGATCTTCTTTATAAATCTTACTGTTCTTCATGATTGCTTTGAAGAAGATATACACAATACATCATGCTTCTACGAAGATTCTTCTTCGTCAATTATGTTTGCAGGTCGTATCTCCGGCTGCCTTCCGGCGAAGTGCAGTTTCATACTGACCTGTTTACCGACTCGTAATGAATGGAGTGTTTCTCCTCTAGCTTTCCTGGTGAAGAACTATTTGCCTCCACGTTCTTGAACAAGGCTTGACGAGTCATGGCGCTCGTCTCTGTGGACAATAAGCTTTCTGCCCCAGGAGTTGTTCTCCACTTGTTCTTCACCGTCACATCTGCCTGGACATAAGGTTCATCTGGCACATCTCTTGGGCAGAAGACCAATCAAGAGCCTTGTTCAGATCTAGGACCTCGACGATAGCGTCGCATAGCTTTTGTCAGCATTTGTAGGCCGTTCATTTTATTGTAAGAATTTTCTTAGTATGAGCTTTTGCTTGTAAGCTGCTATCTAGACAGATAAATTGTAAGTCATTTTGACTGTTAATAAAGTGTACCTTAGCATTTGCTGTTCTTGTTTGATACAACAAATTGTAATATCGCATGCGTGTTGGCTACAAAAACAAGTTATGTTTCTTTGGCCTTTTGCATTCGGATATTTGCCTGAATAATTCTTTACCTCAAGCTTGATGAATTTTGCATCCGCACAAGGCGTTGTTGCTATAGCTTGCTATCTAAGCAGATAGGCTTACAGATCAGTAAAGATCATGATTACATATTATTACTATCTGAACAAATAGACTTCGCTCGCACAAAGGCGTTATCATAATTGCTGCTATCTAAGCAGATAGGCTTTCGGATCAATTAAGATCATATATCATGGCTGCTATCTAGGCAGATAGGCTTTTAGATCACTTATGATCTTTTTTGAACATTGTTGCTATATCGGAAGATAGGCTTTGGCTCGCATAGGATTATACATTATGGATGCTATCTAGGCAGATAGGCTTTTAGATCACTTAAGATCGCATTTGAACATTGCTGCTATCTCGACAGATAGGCTTTGGATCGCATAGGATCGCATATTATGGCTGCTATCTCAGCGGATAGGCTTTTTTGTTGTAAATGAGCAGAGAAGTAAAAAAAATGATAAGAGACGATTGAGGTAATAAAATTCTTCTCATAAGGGAGAATTCTTTTATTAAAAGAACCCTCATATGGGAGAGGCAAGATTACAAGTCCCTCGTATGGGAGAGGCAAGATTTACAAGTTCCTCATATGGGAGGAAACAACGCATGGGTTTTATCAGAGTACTAGACATACATTTCAATAGACATTTGAATCCAATGTATGTAAAGAGAGAGAGAGAGAGAGGTTAAGGATAATACTTTTTAATCCAGCGCATATTGATCGGGCTTGGGGTTGTGGCAGTCCCATGAAGCCTCTGTATTGTGCAGTAACCACTGTCAAAGGCTTCTTTAACTTCGAATGTTCCTTCCCAGTTAGCTGCGAACTTTGGATGGGCTGCCTCCCGCATGCAATGATCTGAAGCGCGCAGGACCAAGTCCCCCACCGCGAAATCTCGATGTTGGACTGTTTTGTTGTATGCGCGAGCGATCCTCTCCTTGTACCTCTTGTTGGCCCTCTTAGCTTGCTCTCGCTTTTCCTCCAATAAGATCAAGTCGTGGTCACGTTGACTGTCATATAATGCATGAAAGGCCAATCTCGCAGAATTGACTTTCACTTCCGCCGGTACTACAGCTTCAGCTCCATAGCATAGAAGGAACAGGGAGACTCCTGTGGGAGTCCTCGGCAATGTTCGATATGCCCATAATGCTATGTTCAAAGAATCAGCCCATTTCCTGTGATCGTCTGCGACCATCTCGCTCATAATTCTTAGCAATGTCTTGTTGGTTGCTTCTGCTTGACCATTCCCTTTTGGATAATAAGGAGTGGAACAGACATGCCTTATGTTGTACTCCGCTAGATTTGCGGCCACTTGATGATTTACAAAAGGGTGTGCCATTATCCGAAAGAATCGTATTGGGGATTCCGAACCTATATATGATGTTTTCTTGAACAAAATTGACCACCGCGAGCGCATTAGCTGTCTTGAGCGGTATTGCCTCCACCCACTTAGTAAAAAACTCGGTCGCAGTCAGGAAAAACTAATTCCCATCTGAGGCCGGTCGAATGGGGCCAACGAAATCTAGGGACCAAGTGTGGAATGGACATGGCGTCCCCAACGCGTATAGGTCTACAGCAGGGGCATGTACGAGGTTGCCCTTAAATTGACATTCTTGGCATCTCGTTACTTTGGTGCGGCAATCTGCCTCCGTTGTGGGCCAAAAATAACCAACTGTGAGGAGCTCTCTACATAACTTCGCGCCCCCCTGATGCTCTACTTGGTGGGATAGATCCCCCACCTCTTGAGCTTCTTTGCTATCCAGGCATCGGAGTAGATTACCCTCATGGCCCCTTCGCCAAAGTATGTTTTCATGTACCACATATCGAGCCGCTTTTCTTTTCAGTTTCTCGGCTTCTTTCCTTTGCTCAGGCTGGATTCCTTCTGCGAGAAAATCGAAGAGTGACTTCCTCCAGTCCGTGTCATCATCAACCAAAGTGATTGTTAGAGAATCCTTGATCAATGCGCAAATTTCACAATTCCCTTGAATTATTGCAGCAGCCGTTGACATGTGCGGCCAATGAATCCCATATCTTTGGGCTTTTCGATAGATCGACACCTCACCTTCTCCGCACGTGTGCTAGTGAATCTTTTCCAATAACGCTTGCCCCTCCTGCTGCGAGACGCATCTCATGAGTATTCCTCCTGGGCCTTTGTAGTAGAGAGTGTTATCATGTATGCAGTACCCCTTACTGGATGCCCAGTTCTCTTTGCCCCTCAGCAATTGTATGCATTATCGGTTTTCTCCAATCTTTGTCATCCATGAACTCATCCTCGCATGCGTCCTCTGTCAATGCCGGTGACATTCAGACTTCGATCGAGATTCTCGCAGGGCATTTGTCTGTACTCACTTTAGATCCCCAGAGTAGCTAAAGCATCAGCATGCCGATTATCTGCTCTAGGCGTGTGCTCATACCTAACATCGCAAAAGTTTTGTACAAGCTTCTGAACCAAAGTCCGGTAGGGTAACGGATTTACCTCTTTCAATCCGTACTCGCCTGAAGCCTGTTTGACGATTAACTTAGAATTCCCCATAACCGTCAAATTGCTTACTTCCAGCGCCTTGGCTGCACGGAGACCTGCGATGAGAGCCTCATACTCCGCTTCATTGTAGGTTACTGGGAAATCAAGTTCCGTGGACATTTGGATGACCTCCCCGTCTGGTTTAGTCAAAACGATTCCAATTCCTCCACCTTTCCTTGTTGACGATCCATCAAAATGAAGCGTCCTGTAAGGTAACTCGACTGCATAGATCTCGGGTCCTTCCAGTTCCTCCTCGATCATGGGCTCATAGCTGTTATCTGGGAACTGTTCCAGAAGATCCGCCACTGCTTGAGATTTGATTGTTCGTGGTCGAACACACGTGATATCGTATTATGAAATGGTCAAATACCATTTTGCCAATCTTCCACAGGGAGAGGTGTGAATCAAGAGATACCGTATGGGTCGCTCTTTGTAACCACCACAACTTTGTGCGAGGCAAAGTAGTGTTTTAACTTTTCTATTACAAAAAATAAGGAAAGACAATGGCGTTCGATATCTGTGCACCTTGATTCAGCAGGTTATACTATGCGAGAGATGTAATAAATCGGCCTTTCTTGCCCTTCATATTCTTGAGCCAAAAGCGCCCCTATAGACTTCTTTGTCGACGTCAGATACAACAGAAGCGGCGATCCAAGCTGCGGTGCAATCATTACCCTTGGCGATGTCAGCATGTCCTTTAGCCTCCCGAATGCGGCCTCATGTTCCTCTGTCCAATTGTACACAACATTCTTCTTGAGGAGATCGCTGAAGCAGAAAGTTATTTCTGCAATTGCTGGGATGAATCTCCGCAAGTAAGACAATTTCCCCAAGAACGTCTTCAGAGTGCTTTGATTGTGTGGCGCAGTCAGGCTTGTGATAGTCGATACCTTCGCGGGGTCAGGCTCGATACCCTGGCGATGTATTAGGCATCCCAAGAACTTCCCTGAAGTCACTCCGAATGCACACTTCATGGGGTTCATCTTCAGCTGGAAACTTCTGCATCTTTCAAATACCTTCCGCAGGTCCTCCAAATGGTCCGCTTCCTCTTTGGACTTGACGACCAAGTCATCAACATAGAACTCCACTTCCAGGTGCATCATGTCGTGAAATAGAGCCATCATTGCTCGGTGATAGGTCGCGCCTGCGTTCTTGAGCCCGAACGACATAACCGTGTAATTAAAGACTCCCACCGGCATGATGAATGCGATTTTCCGCGCATCTTCAGGGTCCATTTTGATCTGGTTTTACCCACTGAAAGCATCCATGAAGCTGAACATTCGATGACCCGCAGTAGAATCAATGAGCAGATCGATGGTTGGTAACGGAAAATCGTCCTTGGGGCAGAAGCGGTTGAGATCTCTGAAGTCTACACAAGTGCAAAGCTGCCCATTCTTCTTTACCACAGGCACAATGTTGGCCAACCAGGTGGGATGATGATTCGGCTCGATGAACTTGGCAGTCAACAGTTTTGACAATTTCTTGCTTGATTTTTACATTTATCTCCGGTGTGAAGCTTCTTGTACTTTGATTTACTGGTTTAGATCCTGGGATAACATCTAACCTGTGCATAGTGATGCTCGTGTCCAAAAAAGGCATTTCATCATATTCCCAGGTAAACACATCCTTGTATTCAGTCAGCAGCTGCAACAATCTTGCTTCTGCATCGCTTGTGAGGTCTGCACTCAAAAATACGGGCCTCTTCCTTTCTTCACCTGGGCTCAGAAACACTTCCTTCAGCTCTTGCTTCTGGGGCCTCGACTTATCCTCCATGCATTTAGGTGCTTCTTTCAGCTTTTCCTCTGAAACATCTGATGTTTGTTTGACATGCTCGATTTGATTGATTTTCCCAGGGATATCCCCATGCTCGAATGGGGGTACCCCCGCGCACCTTCATACGCGGTAGCATTTCTTTCCATTGGAGTAGAAACTTTTTATCTCCTTGCCTGCGAGATCATGTTTTACCACATTTTTCAGAGTTTGCACGTTCTTTCTTTGATAGGCGACCGGCGGTGCCTCTTCGCATGCGGAAAACTTTTCCATAGCATCCTCCCTTGTCACCATCACTCCCGCTCGCGATTGATCCTTGATATCCTCCCATCGAGGCAAAGGAGTCGGATTAAAGGGCCCTGGCATTTCCTCGTCCGCCATCTCGGTAAACCACATTGCTTCAGTGAGGTGCGCCTCATTTAGATTGAAGGGGTTTACCGAGGCCGGTATCTCAACTATCCTGTCGTTCTAGATGGCCTTCATCACTTGGTGAGCTGTCGAGGGGACTGCAGCGAAACGATGAATCCAAGCTCGCCTTATGATCATGTGACACGTGGTATCCGCATCGATGACGTAGAACTTGGCTGAACACTTGATTTTCCCTATCTGGACGCCCAGACGAATCCATCCTATCGTCATTCTGGAGTCACTCCCGAATCCCATCAGCGGGGATGGGCGTCTGACAATCTTCTTTTCCGGAACTCCTGCCAACTTTAAAGTGTTGAGCGAGACCACGTTGACGGCTGCTCCTCCATCGACGAATGCCCTCTTGAATTCGACATCATTAATCACCGCCGTTACGTACAAAGGCCTCTGGTGGCTTGAGTCTGTCTTCTTGTCACTTGCGGAGAAGGTCATAACCTTTTTCGTAGAGAGAGACGCCCTAACAACCTTTCCATTGGAGACCACGATGTTTTCCTCGAAGTCTTCTGCTACCCTTAGATCGCCTTTGTCATTTCTTTCCGGCACTTCTCCAAAAAGTTCATTTCGTCGAAGAACTTGCTGAACCCGTGCGACCCCTTCATTCAATCGGCACGCTCGTCCTCCGTGTCTATACTGTAGTCCTCCTCGTTGTGAACTTCAGCAATGATAGGCAAGGCATCTTCCGCAATCTCCACAAGATCCATAATCGCAATCATGGCTACCTCTTTTCCTTTCGGGTCTTGTTTCGCATGAGCTGGCAGCGGATTGCTTCACACGTCCTGCCTTTGATCGCTGAAAATCAACTCGCCCTCCTTCATTTTTCGACTCACCATGTGCCTGAGTTTCTTGCAGTCAGCTTTGGGGTGCATAATTTTTCCATGACACTCGCACCACTTCGGGTCCCTCATCATCTCCTTAGAGGGTATCCTTTCGAGCGGAGGCAGGACTCCATCTTTACGCCACTTTTTGCATAAGTCGATCACTTCCTCTAACGAACATGGCAGCGGCACATCTGAGTTTGTAACCCTGGGCTGCTTGTGTGGCGAAACTGTATTGACCTCAGCTTCGCGCCCCCTCTTATAGCTAAACCTTCTGATCTTGAAAGTGGTTCCCCCTGAGGGTAGTTCAGGGGCGTGCTTCTTCTTTTTCCTCTCCACTATAGGCTCTATGTTTTTCGTGCATTCAATCAACTTTGAAAAAGTAGGAGTTTGTAGGTTGATCAGCATACCTTTGTACTAATCTCGCATGCCTTGCAGGCATATCTCCACGAGCCTGCCCTCAAGAACTTCATATCTGCACTCCAAGGATTTGGCCCTGAACTTCTTGATGAAGGTGACTCCATCTTCCTCGCGCTTCTGATACATACGGGAGAGATGAATCATCGTAACCTTTTCTTCCACCTGGAAGAGTTTCGTGTAGAACTTCTGAACCATGTCGTCCCAAGTTTAGACAGATCCGGCCTCTAGCGTTCTATACCATTTGTATGCCACATTTCCCAAATATTTCGGGAACTCGCGCATCAGCAACTTGGGATCAGCCCCATATGGTCCCATTACATCAAAGAAACGCATGACATGCTCGTGGGCATTCCCGTTGACGTCTTCAAACTTGTCCCACTTTGGAGCCTTATACCCAGCGGGGTTAGGCATGAGATAGATCTCACGTGGGATAGGCGGATCGTTGTTGACCTTCGGAATAATGGTGTCTGCAAACGATTGATTGGCCATGAAGGTCTCTATGTGCCGCTGCAGCGATGTCATACATTCCGGTGTGTTACCTCAAGCAGCAGGAGGAAGGGTTGTGGCTGGCGGGGACACATATGCTGCGGTCGGGCTAGGGGTGTAGTCACGTTGCCCAGCAGTGCCGGCGGAGGAGGCAAGGGGTATTGTGAAGAGAGGTTGGGTGCCACGGTTGGTGGTTGAGGAATATGTGTGGTAAGGGGCGGTATTTGGGCTGTTTGCCCTTGAACAGAGGGTAATTGCACCATTGCTGGTGGGGTTTGCAAATTAGGGTTAGGTTGTGTGGTTACCACTCTAGTCCCCTGGGTGGTAGAGGTTCCCCCTCCCTGAGATACAGCAGTGCCCGGTGTAGGATTCGGAGCAAGGGTTCCCAGGATGGCCATTATCCGTTCCATCTGTGCGGATTGAGCCTGAAGGGCCTTTCCCTGATTCTGGATGGTGGCGTTTAGAGCATCCAACGTCGGAGTCCCACTGGCGGCTGCAGAAGTGTGACGGGTCTCCTCCCCCGAGGTTGTCTCCGTGGAGGGCGATCTGTTACTGACGTCGTCTTCGTGAGACATGGTTGCTTGCAGTGGTAAGATTCACGTCGGGTTCACCAAATGTGTACGAGAGAATCCTTTAGGGAGAATTCAATATACACCAAGAGCAGAGGATAAGAACACAGGAAGAGTAGAGTTGTGCGTAGGGAGAGAGTAAGGCAATAGCACTGTATGAGAGAGAGAGAGAGAGAATTTTGGCAGAGCTTCCGCGTATCTCAGGTGATTCGCCTTTGTATGAAAGGGTTAACGATCCTATATATAACGAATAATGTGACTGTTGTAGTGGGTTAATGCACCCATTAATGGCGGCTTAATTAGCTTAACCACAACGGCACGTTCGTCCACGTATACCGGGACCGTTATGAGGTTGACTGGGTTTATGGAGCTCGTGCCATAAATCTCTCAAAGCACTTACTAGGGGTCGCGCGTGGGCTTGGCTGTCGCTCGCGTGCGTCAGGATTTACTCTAGCCTCCAAACCACTAAGTCCCTACAAGTCCCGTGTGGTGGTATGCGAGGGCCCTGTCTCGCAGCCCCCACGTGGATCAGCGCGGGTGGTGATCCAGTGCGTGTGGAGCACAGCTAGGTGTGCTGGATGATCGCCACGTGGCTAAGATATGCCTGTCTAGAAAGCACTATCTACACTAGACTATATAAACGACACTCCTAGCTTATTTTGTTATGAGTTGTCATAATTATGATCACACAAGGAGAGAAAAATCAAGGAGACAAATAAAACACTAGAGGGCCAAACCTCCCTAGTGTCTCCCCTCTACCCGTCGGCCTCAAGGAGTGTGTCGCCCCCTCATTTTCTTAAAAATGGGAAAAACAGTGTATAGATCAGACTTATTGATAAGAGGAAAAATCCCGTTGAATCTTGAATAATCATCCACAAACAAAACATAGTAACTGTATCCATGATAAGACTTAACAGATGCAGGTCCCCACAAGTCACAGTGAAGTAAATACAAAGGTTGTGTAGTATGATGAACAGCATCAGAGAAGGGTAATTTGGTAATTTTGCCCTTTAAGCAAGACTGACATAAAACAGAAGAACATGACTTAAGATCCAAATTAACATGAACTTTCTTCGAAATTTCATCAGAGGGGTGTCCCAGTCTTGCAAGCCACAAAGAGTCACTCACTTTCTTACATAAATTAGAACAAGGGGAGACAGTTTTAGAAGATAAATTAGAGAGAAACACATTTCTTGGAGTTGAGTGAATTACATATAATCCATTTTTACTCTTGCCTTGATAGAGAATTGTTCCTGCTGCATTGTCCTGAATGTAAAAAGAATCAGCATTAAACACAAATTGACAATTGTGTTCAAGACACATTTTGTGGACAGACAGAAGATTGGTTGCTATTGAAGGAACATGAAGAGTATTTGAAGTTTAAACACATGAGAAGAGGTAGTGATATGAGCAGTACCAGAGTGATTTATGGGTAGTTTTTGACCACTTCCAACAGAGACTTGATCATAACCAGTATAGGGTTCCACCAGGGAGAGATGACTTAAATCAGAAGTCATATGATTAGTAGCACCAGTATCAGTGAGCCAAGATGGGTGAGAGTATTGAGATTGGTTTGTAACAGCAGACATGGCTGTGAAACTCTCAGGTGGTGTCTTGCCTTGATAGACATGGTCCATCATGTGCCAACAATCAAGAGCACTGTGGTAGTCATAGCCACAGATTTGACATGTAAAAGGAGCATCGCTAGACCCATTAGACCTTCCTCTACCACCATTTCCAGTTCTGTTATTACCACCTCTATACCCCACTTGGGTTTCTTCCAGAATTGTTGAAGCCTTGATAACCTCTACCTCTAGATTGTCCACCACCTCTTCCTCCATTTTTGCCACCTCTATTAGTTCCTCCTCTATAACCACCCCTAGAGTTATTATAGTTAGCACTAGGGTTTTGACCCGTCTGACCACTAGAAACAGAGGCAGAAAAAGCAGTAGAATTCATTTCATTTCCAGCACTTATCTGAGCTTCAAACATTTGTTCTTTAGTTTTAAGAAGAATATGTAATTCCTCAAGAGACATAGACCCAGAACCAAGAGTTATACTGAGAGTGGTACGAAACGAATTATGTCAAGAGGCAGACCATTCAAGGTGAACAGAAGCATATCTTCATCATCAATAATAACAAGAGCAACATGTAATTTATCTCTAAGAGATTTGAGTGTCTGAATGTAGACATCAATAGAATCACCCTTTTTCTTTAGGGTTTGCAATTCAGTCTTGAGTTACAGGATATTAGAGCGAGTCAAAGAGGCATACCTGCGCTTATGGGCTAACCATACCTCTCGAGAAGTTGAACGGCCAATAACCAGAGTTAGGGCTTCCTGGTTCAGAGTTGCGTTGAGAAGAGTAAGGATCGCTTGATCTTGAACTTGCCATGCAGAGAAGGCTGGATTCACCACCAGAGAAACCGAACCGTCATCAGCCGTCAGGTACTGAGGGGGACATGGAATCGAACCGTCGAAGTAACCAAACAGAGACTGAGTACGAAAGATGGATGAAATCTGGTGTTTCCAGATTACAAAGTTTGTATTATCCAACTTGAAAGGCATTAGATTATTGATGCTGGAAAGAAGGTAAAGTGGGTTTTGATTCCCCGACAAGACTGGGTTTGTCATGGTGAGAGAAGATGATTGAGTGATTTGATTATCAATCAGATGAGGTAGCATCAGAGCAACCTGGCTCTGATACCATGAAAAAACCCGTTAGGATTTTACAAGATTGATTTGCAGAGAACAAAGAGGAAGAAGATGATTCATTATCAAGAGAAGCCAAACGGCACAGTAATACAGAGAGTTTAGGGAGTACTTACACTCACCACTTAACAATGGTCACTTACCTAACTAAGGTAAGTGACCATTACAAAAATAGTACTTGGCAACATAACGTTGTAGAAAATATAAAATAACCCCTCTAATTATCAAAACACTTTCTTTACTCAATAGCAAGTAGTCGAATACCATAAAAAGGCCAGGGAAGAGGAAGTATGCCATCAGTTCTCAGAATCCATAGTATCAATTATATATACCCTAGAACAATTAATTGGGTTATGTTAGATGAAACATATGATACAAGCAAAATACGAAGATCAAACTAAATGAAGCATTCAATATGCAACTTTGAGAGAAGATGAAGCCTACCTTCTGTTCGAAACACTGAAGGGAATAGATAGTGAGATATCCTGAGGATCTCTGGTTAGGTGGGGCTTGCTTGTGGTCTATGATTACGCATGTTGCTTTGTTATAACGTTTTGGGTTTTAGCCGAAACGTGGAGAATCCCCGCTATCATGGGGATCTCTCGTCCAGGACTCTATTAAAAAATAAACGTACGCTTAGAAATATCTTAGGGGCAAACGGGTATTCTTCCGAAGGACTCTTTTTTAAGAGGAAAGGTAGGATCTCGGTGTGTAGATTGGTTTTTAGTAATGAATTTAAAAATTGGGTTAAGAATGAGTGTAATACGGGTATAAGACCATAGGAACTTAGGCATCGTCTAAACTCCTGCAACTTTTAAATAGTAAAAGATACACACAACATGTGTAACCAATCATAATCCATGTGATCAGGTAACACATCAGTACAACACATAATATTACATAGTACAAAAACAACGACTCAGCCGAGCATTGTTCAGTCATACAAATAAGTAGAGAGGATAAAAAGTACAATAGATAACATCCAAGCAAATAAGTAGAGAATTTAATGTACATCCATAGCAGGCTTGCCATCACCAGAAAGCTCCATTTTTGTGTTATCAAATAATGTCTATCACCTTTTCAGTTTCATTGTAGACCTTTTTGTTCTTGATTGGGTACAAGGCCATGAGTAAAATCCCGCATTTACCTCCAGGGAGACCAGTGTTCCGTTGTATCCTTATGTAACCGTCTTCTCCCCATTTTGCGCCCCAAGAGTTCCTCACAATCCAGTAATCCACCCCTCTTCGCTACCATAACCAACTACAGTGACACCATGGTCCAAATTTGTTCCACACTCGCCAGTATATATTCCCTAAAATAGCAACAGAGTAGTGTGCATTTATTAGTTATGATTTCTATCTATGCTGCTTAACGATCGAGTATCAAATGGCAATATTGATAGAAGTTTAATCTCACTGATTCACGATCATGTAACCAGAATGCAGTGTTGTTACTGTCAATTTCGACACTGACAGGCTGGTTTGCAACTGCCTTCTTCAAAGCCTCCTCGCTTACAGGAACTCCTTCATACCCATCAATTGATGCAACCTTGAGGCTTTTCTGCACAACAAGGGTGCTAGTAATTAATAGGAGTAAATAGACGTATTTATTTATTTAGCTGAAAAAAAAATAGTTGTTTGAACTCTGACCTTGTGTTGGTCACATACACCATCTTTAGCTTTGTAAGGGTAATCTTCCTCGGAATCGATACCGCCATTGTTCAAAATGAAACGAAATGCTTTATCAGGGCGACCACTTTTACATCCGTGTGACAATTCATCGCAGTCTACTAGTTCCTGTTCTGACAGAGAGAGTAGTTTGCCAGTGGCAATCTGGTTGATCCCTTCCACCGCAGCTACTGCTGAGAAAGCCCAGCAGCTCCCTAATTCATTCATTTCCCAATCAACAAAATTAGTTATTTATTCATGTACGAGATATCAACATGATGCTCAAATGCGGAGTATTTACATGTTTATGTGGTGTTCTTTGGAGCAACTCAAACTTCTCTGTCGTACTTCTACAAACAAGATTGTGTCCATATTATGTTTACGAGGTGTTAATGGAGCACCTCAAATTTTTATTTCCTTCGTCAAACAAGATTTGTTATATGCATTAATAACAATTCTGTGTCCATGTATGTTCTTACCGCAGGTTTTCTGTTCTTTGACAGCATTGACGGCGCCTTTCTCCCTCCAGTCAATAGAATCTGGCAGCACTTCGCCTTCAACAGGAGCATATCGGTCGCTCATCTTTGGCTGAAAATGGCTCCGCCCCGAGATTTCGTTCCTGAAGCCGAAATAGTTTGAACGGAATTCCTCGTGGGTCATATCGGCGAAGTTGTTCAGACCGACCTTGTGAGTCCGTGTTAGCAATTGGTGCGCCCATGTGGGGTGCCCAATGCAATTAACATAACCTTATGGGGTTAGTTGCACTAATACATAAACTAGAGGGGTTAGTAGCTAAGGCTCAAACCCTAGGGGTTTATGTACAAACTTAGGAGAAGTTATGCCTATATAAGGAGGCAGCCTCCTACATATTATATTGGTTATTCCATACAGTAAAGTCTCTCTGTCTAGATTCATACTAGTTGTAGAGAACCCTAGTCTCTCTCCAACTTCATCCAAGGAGGTGGAACGTGGTGTGGAAATCAGTGTTCGTCCTCGAGATTCGCACTCGATTGGTGGGAGCAAGATCAAGGAGTAGGCGCGTGAAAGCAAGCAACACAACGATCATCCGCTGCACTAAGGAGCTTAGGAAGACAAGGTAAACACATGAATATTCCGCTTTAGTTCATGTTGTTGATCTGAGCATGTTAGATCCTTCCTGCCCTTCATTGGTATCAGAGCCATAGGCTTACTTTTCGTGCCTCGATAAGCGTTCCCGAACCTGTTATAAAAATCGCGTTTCTGAAATTTCATAACCAGTAGACGAAACCTATATGGTTAGGTAGGGTTTTTCACGAGGATTCCAGATATATAAATTTTATATTTTTTGGATTTACGGTGAATTAGTTATGAATTTTCAAAGTTTCGGAACTGTATTAATCTGGACTGCTAGATCCAATAATTAGAACACGTTTTTCAAAAACTTGTTAAAATTGGATTTTGACCACATAATCGGGATCAGGACGAAGAGACGATCACGGGAAAATTTTTCTCGTCGCGATCGGAGCACGGGAAGGCGGCGCGTGGGCTTCACGCACCACCGACGCCGCCCCCACGCGCGGCCACGCGCCGCCACGCGCCGCACGCGCCCAAGGGCTGGCGGCGGCTGCTGACGTGGCCCTAGGGCTGACGTGGCAGATGACGTGGCGGTGCCACGTCAGCAAGAGGCTGACGTGGTGATGACGTGGCAGCCACGTGTCAGCTGACGTGGCGATGACGTGGCGGGCTGACGTGGCAGCTGACGTCAGCATAGGTGCTGACGTGGCATGCTGACGTGGCACATGGCCGATGTCAGCGCGTGGCGGAGGCGGACGCGCCCACGCGCGGCGGCACGTGAGGGCGCGTGCGGCCTCCTCCCGCCGTCATTTTTCGTCCGGTTTTTTCCTAGGGACTCCAAATTAAATTTCCTATTTTATGGGTATTTTTTCATAATTTTTGGAGCGACGGAAAATTTTAGTAATTTCCAGATTAATTAATTAGTGTTTAGCACACTTCCCGAGGCAGTTTGACGACCTTAAACACACTGTTTTGAGCCCAAATTTTTTCTGGAGACTTAGGTCAATTTTCCCTACGTTTTGCCATAGGTGGTGAGACCCTAAGAGGTAGGGAGCAATTTTCGATCTTTTTAGTTGATTAGATTATTGCTTATTAATTTCCAGTAATTATTGCTTAATTCCGGAAATTTCCAGAAAATTCCAGTATGTTTATTATATTGTTATACATGCTGTTGTGGGTTGAATGGATGTGTTTGGTGCATGGATGTGGCATAGATGTTTTATATTTTGGTTTTGGTTTTGGTTTTTGAATATGTAATCAAAATACGGCCTGCGTGTCGTGCCTCTCTATACTCTAGTGTCTTCTCTTCTCATCCACTCGCCTCTATGAGGTTACTTCTTATTAGAAATAAGATAGTTAGTAGAGATTGAAGATTGAAGCTTCAAGAGAGGTGGCCAAACCAAAAGCTATGGCGCAAGGTGCATGGAGCAATTAGACGGTCTAATGGAGCCTCAAGCTTGGAGTCCTCAAGTAGGCGAGATGGCGTGAGATGGAGTTCAGGACTTGCTCAAGAAGTGCTCTCAATAGTGGGAGTGCACCTTAGGGGCCACATCCATTGCATATTTATTTATGCTTATGCTTGTTTTATGTTATAACTGCGTGTGATTGGATATATATGTTTAACCTCGCATGCTAAAGAACTAAAACAAAAGAGCTCACATGATGACATGATTAAAATTGATAGGAAATCACAAGTGATGAGATTTGATTCCTAGGATATACGCTAGGTTTTGGTGGAGTCCTTGTGAGGAACTATTAAGTTTTAATCGATGTCACATGTTATTTTGGAGCTAAGTAAATGCTAGTGATTAACTTCCACAATGTCTCTATCAATCGTGTCTAAATATAAACTGTAAAGGCTAAATGGTGACAAAAACGACATGATAAGCCGTCGTACTATGTAACCATCCGTTGGACATAGGTTGTCAGCCACCTACAAACATGGTCGAACCTGTGATGAATAAGTTGTCACAGCAGCACATGGACATTATCTTTAGGCTCACCCTATCGTGGGAGGCAGCAGTCAAGATAATATCATAGAGCATGCTATGAAAAGGTGGGGAAATGACCTCATCAGCATGTTCATGACCACTTTTAGAATTTGTAGGAAGCCAAAGAGGAATCTTGGATCCACCTTAGCCATTTGCGTACATAAATTGTGAGTAGTGACTCATAATAAATCTTCCTTAACTATGAGTTATGGCTCATGTCATAATTATGAGCACTCGACTTTAACATCTGAGATTGATGCCATGTATGATGAGAGAGTTAAGGGTTGTCAGGAACAAGCTATCCGATTTGCAATTTGTTGCAATCTCTGCCACGTTTCATGAAACGTTATATGACACTTTTTTTTTGTAAGTGTCAAGATGTTTTGGATAAGGCCAAACATCACACTGTTCTAGGATCTAAGCAAAAAGAGTTTGCTAAGAGTACTAGTCCAACATGCTTCGGATGTCTAAGCAATATATGATTGCTAAAGGCTATTGGAGAAGTATGATCATACTTAGTGAAGTATGATAGGCAGATATAGTCCCTAGCCCGGTATTAGGACCAAGGCAACAGGTGGGGCAAGGATAAGGAAATTTAGGGGCAATATTGGTATAAGACCAAATAGCCCAAGACTGGCAAATGCAAAAGGGCAAAGGAATCTTCCTAAGACAAGAGAAAGGGCCGGATCTGGCAAATAAATTCTCGTCTAAGGATCCAAAGGATTATCTTTGAGGGAGCAGCCACCAAAATTTGTTTTGGTCACAGTTTAAACTTTGGATATGGTTATATCATGGTGTTTGCGTTCTTAAGATTCTAGCATGAGTGACGCCTCCGAATTCTTGGATGTCAACTTAAGATTATGACTTAAGATTCTGATATGTGGCGCGCTAGATTAAGACACACGATTATAGGAAAGGATGTTCAGGCTAGCTAGGGCAGGCCTGCTTGGATTTTGCCCAAGGTACCCTTACCTGTGTGTAGTTCTTGCCGGACATGAAAGGCAAAAGCGCAAAATCATCCAGTAGAGCATTTAGGACTACTGAGTCTTTTGTATATTATTCATTCTGTTGTTGTGTTCCATTAAATTGTTAAAGCTAAAGACATGGTGCTTACTGTTCCATCACATTCGTAGATTATTGTCCATGTCTCAACTATGTGTGCTTGGGCCACATAAGTCTGAGGCACAAGGGTGCTTCAGACAGGTCTCTACAAAAGGTAGAACAACCGTCTGGATAAAAGGATATGTCCTTGGCCAGAATGAGACTGGAAGTATCTATCTTAGCAAGAGCTATGTGATGGAGAAATAGTAAGGCAGTTGGCTATTCCCACGCCTCAGCAGGGTGCTGTAGAGAATAAAAGGAATAGGTTACTGTAAGAGATGGTCTGATGTATGATGGAGCGTGCAAAGTACAAGTTCCCTATTTTGAGGAGACACTTTGCTAAACGACTATCAACATACGCAGCCATAAGTCCACCAAGTCTGTAGCTACTACACCCTAAGAGATGTGGACCAAAAGGCAACCTAAATGAGGTCACCTTAGGCCATGGGGATCGGCAGCTTTTGTACTAACTAAATTTCAAGTCAGGAAGAGGTTCGTTGAGAAATAAATCTCTACGAAACAAAGGTTTCACTGGATGACACCCCATCCCTGAATGATCAACAGGAAATAGTTCCTACGGATCTTCAGGACAGTGGGAGTAACATGCCTAGTGAACAGCCCATCATAGATTATGACTATATGGAGGAACCCTCTTTTGCGTAGGAACGTTCTTTGGAGCGTACCTCGTCATTGAATTGACATCGAAAGGAAGACCATAAGGGTCACCACGCAAGACAATGATGAACCTAGGATGTTTGTCCCAGGATCTTTCATCACCTGGCAAGAAGGAATTGGAAGTTAGACCCTAGATGGAAGAAACGTATCTTCATGGAGTAACGTATCTTCTCATGCTATTCGGAGCATCCTAGGGGTTGCGTATTTGAAACGCAATAGCCGATAAGTAGTGTAAATGGATTCACGAGATATATGTTTTCTCATAGGAGATGTCCATAATTAAGGGATATGTTCGTAGAAATGATGATCTCCACGAGCATGGAGGAACCGCTGGAAGATACCCTGTTCCTTAGTTGATTGTGAGGAATTAGTTCCCCAAGGATCATTCGGACAGTGGGAGTGACTTTCCAGGCAGGGTGCTCCATCCATAAGGGATGAAAGCAAATGATGATCCTCCTATGCAAAGGTATTGCTCATAGGAGCATACCCCATCGACTACCTGAGATCGAATGGGATGATCTTAAGGATCACCTTGCATAAAACGATAGGATAGAATCCTAGTCCTTATCGTACCCTAATTATGAAGAATGAATAGTAAGCTTTACAGGATAAATTAAAGTCTATAAGGGGCCAACCGAGTTTAAGGCTAGGTTGGATTTCCAACTGGATGGAAGACTATTGGAGATTAATGGATTTCCAAGGTCAATCAGAGACCCAGACGGAAGCGTGGTAAGGCATATGACTTGCGTAGGAGCGAATAAGTCTACACTCATTCTGAGAGTAGACATCGACGAATTTGGGTCGATCCGACGAATTTGCGTTGGTTCAACAAGGTATCCTTCCCAAGGTTTTGGGTGATAAGGATTACGTTGATTCGCTTGGTAGCATCAATAGTTGTGGATCCATTCTCGATAGACGTAACGACTGAATTTCTCAATGGAGAAATCCTAGAGGTGACTAAGGTCAAATGCACAGAATGTGTGCAAGCTAACTAAGTCCATATGGGATCTTAGCTAGTCCTCTGGACAATGGTATTTCATCAGGGATCGTTTACTATATGTTTACGATAACAAGTGGAAACCGTTGTATATCACTCTTACTAGTAGAGAGTTGAAGATCACGTCACTTAATATCGATGACACACTATTGGCTAGTGGAGCTCAAGGGTTGTTTGAGTCCCCTAAGGAATATATGTACTCCTGTAGCTCAGCGCAAGACTTTACGAGCCTAGACATGAGCCCTAAAGGACACCATAAAAGAATGACCAAGTGACCAGAGTGCCTGATGCAGTATGAGTCTTATATGCACTATGGTGTATACTCAGACCTAGCAAATGCTATGCAATCAGAAGAATTGGATTTCAGGATATTCCAATTAAAGACACAAGATTGTTACCAGGATACTCTATATGATGGATCACGTGCTATATCTATCGAAGATGATGCTTCGACTAGTTAGCCACATATGCTAACTAGGGTGGGGACCTAGATGCACTTGGATCCGACTCAGGCTATCGTCCATGCTCGATGATAGACTCGCATGGAACAAATGCAATACAAGTGTTGCATGATCGTAGTAGACCGCTCCATTGACCATGGAAGCGAAGCACGATTGCCTGTTCTGCCATAGGGCAGAAATGTGTTTAACTGAAAAGGTTTTCTGGTAAGCTTATGAGCTGCCAACAAACCTATTACCATGAGTAGTGTTAGCATATGGCTGTAACATCACGGTAAAGACGAACACATAGTCAAGGGTACTATTTCACAAAAGGTGAAATGACTACCTAGAAAGAGTAATCCTGGAGTGGATCGACTATGGGCCAGGATGCTGGCTCATCCCATTCCTAAACCACGTGAGAATCGTCCGTGTGGATCTCTTTAGAAAATTGGGACTTGGTAGTCGATAACTAGCAATATGATTGATGAGCACACGAGACATTGATTGACTGGATTTTAATTGGATTTGTTTTAAGCAGCATGTTGTTTTTGATACATGTATGATATGTTACATTTCCTGTACTAGCATAGAGCATGTCACGCAGACACTAGGTCGGCTCACTCACACGAGCGACCGCCTTCGCAATATCCTGGATATGTCTGGGTGTGGCGGAAGATGAGACTGAATCCAGATAAGCGCTGAAAGCCTGCGATATGATATGAGATGCCTTCTTCATATGAGCATATGGCCTATGATAAGAGCTTGAAGTCTATCAGTAGAGCTAGGAGCCTGTCAGACGGATTCAACTGTCGCATTGGAAATAAGTTCCAAGGTGAGGTTGGTTATGGCCAATCGAACATGGTTATTCCCCGAACCATGTATAGTCTGTGTGGAAGAAGCCAGATGCGAGAGCTGATAATTGTTCACAATAGTGTGACATGGCAGCACTCGGGCCCGTGGCCATAAGGGCTACTGGATAGACATCTGCATAGTGGTCCTTTTGCAAGGATAAGACATGCGCTCTGATCAGAGTCTAAACACTATGGCGCATATTCCCCTTTGAATAACGCGCGCTTATGAGTGACCATGAGGTGATGAGTAGAATTAGTCCCTGGGATTCCTCATCGTGTGAGCCTCGTCGATCGTATAAGGATGATTGACACTGTATACCCTTTGTACTTACATCTGTGTCATGAGGAGACGGGTCGGTGGTGCTACTTTGGCGTGACACCTTACGGCTATGGATGATTCGGCCTTCCGGACACTGCTGGGAAAGCAGCTGAGCCGAATCTGAGTGACACATGTATGTAAGGAAAGATTCTCGTTGCATCGCTCTTTATTATCTTTCATTGGGCCCACCTGCAAGATCTTATGGGATCATGTAGGATATGAAAATATAAATGAGATGTGGACTCATTGGAGCATGGCCTTCGGGACAAGGCAGGTGCTCATGATCCACGAGATGACAATCGGAGGAATCTGGGGGATACGAGAGTTACGGAGAGCATTATCACTGTTTTATGTTTTAAGGGTGCCTTCCTGCGCTGGCTATACGAGTTTGGTATGTGGATCTCCCGAGAGGGTGCCTTCCCATGCTGGCTATACGAGTTTGGTGTACGGATCTCCCGAAATGCAGGTACTCTCACCGGTCACACGCCACGGCCACACAATACTCTTTTGTAGATGATAGAAAGTTGGAGATTGATGGAGACTGGATGAATTGTGCAACCCCACTGTGCGAGTGGGAGATGTTAGCAATTGGTGCGCCCATGTGGGGTGCCCAATGCAATTAACATAACCTTATGGGGTTAGTTGCACTAATACATAAACTAGAGGGGTTAGTAGCTAAGGCTCAAACCCTAGGGGTTTATGTGCAAACTTATGAGAAGTTATGCCTATATAAGGAGGCAGCCTCCTACATATTATATTGGTTATTCCATACAGTAAATTCTCTCTGTCTAGATTCATACTAGTTGTAGAGAACCCTAGTCTCTCTCCAACTTCATCCAAGGAGATGGAACGTGGTGTGGAAATCAGTGTTCGTCCTCGAGATTCGCACTCGATTGGTGGGAGCAAGATCAAGGAGTAGGCGCGTGAAAGCAAGCAACACAACGATCATCCGCTGCACTAAGGAGCTTAGGAAGACAAGGTAAACACATGAATATTCCGCTTTAGTTCATGTTGTTGATCTGAGCATGTTAGATCCTTCCTGCCCTTCAGTCCGGTTCTTGACCGAGTTGTAGTCGTCGATGAACTTGAGGTTGTTTTTGAAGATTCGGAACCTCTTTTCCTTCTCACCCAGGCCATTGTAAGACTTACCGTGCTCAACAAGCCATGACTCAAACATGGCTATCACTTGGGAATCTGTCCGCCATGCCGGTTTCCCAAGATGAGTTTCGTCGTAGCTTATGATGGACATGTCCGTGGCTGATGAGGAGCCCACGAACAGCAGAAAGAAAAGGAAGACAAAGGCCATGAAAGGGAAGGATCTCTGTGAATCCATAATAATGATTGTTTGTGGTACTCAGAAGAGGAGCTAAGAGAGCTTTGTGATTGTGGAATGTGTGCATGGGTGCCTGCCTTATATAACCATTGTAGGGAGAATATTAGTTGAAGATGGCCGCTATTTTCATCATTTTCTTCTTTACCTTTTACTTCTTATATGTTAAGATATGATTGTTAGTAATTATTTATTTTAAAATATTTTTATAATCACATCACTTTTCAAAAACATCTACATATGAGGTGAAGTTAAAGGGTGAAGAAAAAATTGTGCCGTTTAGGATTTCCCTTACTGAAAATTATCGACAGTAAAGTTTCACACTAAATGGTTAATCAAGATGAACTTTGAGCAATAATTGTTGTTCCGTGTTTATATGTTCCGGGTAATTTTCTCAATCATTCCTCAAATAGCTTCCTTTTATCCTTACCTACCCAATATAGCAAAAAAATAATGTAGAAAGAAAAAGAAAATTTTCGCAATTAGTCCTTCGTAAATACTAGCTTTCTTTTTATCCTTACCTACCCAATACCCAATAAAAAACAAAAATAATTACCAAAGAAATGAAAAAAAAAAGGGTTTTGCCCTCCTTGTACCTAACAGGGGCCAAATAAATCATCGCGTGGATTGATTGAGCATGTGTGAGAATTGAAAAGCGAGACAGTGGGGAACAGAATAAAAAAAGAGAAGGTGAGAGCAAGCAGTAGCAGAAAAGAGGGGAGAGAGAGAGGATGATTTGATTTATTGAGTTGTTATTGAGATAACTATTCCAGCGTGAACAAGAAATTATTATTATTATTATTGTTATTATTCTTGTTGTTGTTGCTGTGAGGAGAGGAAAATTCCCTTTATCAGTCATGCATGTACATAATGTGTGGCGCTGATGAGTAAGTTGCTATTCTCACTTTTGAAATTCACTTATTGTGTCATCTTTCTACTACCACTCCGTTTCTTCTGAATAGTCTCCTTTTGACTTTTTCACTCGTAGTTGTGTCACTTTGACCCGGCAATTTGGATAGCAAAACGATGTAATTTTTAGATAATTTTTCATGATGTTGTAGAGTAACTTTTATTCTACAATACTATGAAAGTATATCAAAAAATTACTTCGTTTTGCTATCCAAATTACCGAGCCAAAGTGACCCAGTGAATAGTGGTAAAAGTCAAAAGGGGGCTATTCAGAATAAACGGAGTGGTAGTATTACAATGCGTGTGCGAAACTCTACATAGATATCGAACTTACTCTTGTTTTCTAATAATTTGTTAATTCAACTAACTCGGAAGGATCAGAAAACATGCCAACCTACTAATAGCAATAACTAATACTTAGTTTAGGGGCTAAACTGTAATTAGCTATCACTAAGTATTAGCTAATTACTGTTTAGTCCCTAAACTAAGTATTAACTATCACTATTACAGTGGGGGTAAACTGTAATTATGATTACAACGGCAGATCCATGAACTAATTACAGTTGTGATAAATGAAATAATAATAAAAAAATAGTATATTATATTTTCAAGAATTTAATAGGAGTTATAGTGTAGTTTTTCAGAGGGCTAAACTAGAAATACAAGACATATAAGGAAAATGCAAAATTTGAGAATTTTTTTGTTGGTGGTGGTTGACATTCCCACTACCTCATAGCATAGTTTTAAAAACCGGACCGGACCGGCCGGTTCGGCAGGTTGAACCGGTGAACCGGGCCATGACCGGTCCGGTTCGCTAATTGGACCGACCGTGCAAGAACCGCTCAAGAACCGGTCAAAACCGGCCGGTTCGTGCTTGAACCTGTGAACCGGCTTGACTGTTCGACCGGTTGAAATACATTCAGAAGAAGAAGAAGAAGCACAGAAGGTCTGCAAGAAAGAGATCCGCGAATTGATCTGCCAGAACCAACACCGCCGGTGTCCTCGTCGGCGTATTCCCCTGTCACCTCGTCCTCACCAACACCGACGGCATCATCTTCCTCTCCATCCCTCGATCTGCTATAGCCACCGACGAAACCACCGTCAACTCCACGCCATCGTTCGGATCTGACCACAGAGAGAGAGAGAGGCGAGAAGGCATGAGGAACATGGAGCTCCGGAGATGAAGACGGCGCCTCCCTCCCTACAATTCTCTTCCTCTCAATCCCTCGATCTGTTGTAGCCACCGACGAATGGGTTTTGAACCGTCTGTGCCTCTGTGGGTTTCTCTGGTCAGTAGAGGGGTTAGTTGGGATTGGATAAGGTTGGGGGTATTGAGTGGTTCTTGAATTTTTCAAGTTCTACAGTCCTCCCACTTGCTTCTTTGGAGACGAACTGTCTTTCTAGAAACACGCCGGTCCGAGCTACAAACACTTTGTTCTTGGTTGGATTGTAAAAATAATATCATTTCGTTTCCTTAGGATATCATACAAATTTACACTTATCCTCTTTGGGTCCGAGTTTATCTTTTTGTAAACGCTTTACATAGACATCGCAACCCCAAATCTTCATAAATGACACTATGGGACGCTTCCCAGCTTCCCAGTCCATATCTCATATGGTGTCTTCATGACCGATTTGGATGTAACACGGTTAATGGTAAAAGCTGCAGTCAATAGAGCTTGTCCACTAAACGATATCAGAAGATCTGTTTGACACATCATAGATCGCACCGTCTCCATTAGGGTGCGATTCTTCCTCTCGACACGCCATTCCATTGTGGCGTTCCAGGTTGAGTGAGTTGGGACACTATCCCACATTCTATAAGATACTCGTCAAACTCTTGACTCAAGTATTCTCCTCCACGATCTGATCGTAGAGCCTTAATACTTTGGCAAAGTTTCTTCTCTACTTCATTCTTGAATTCTTTGAATAATTCAAAGGACTCAGATTTGGCCTTCATAAGGTACACAAATCCATATCTACTGAAGTCATCAGTAAATGTAATGAAGTAGGCATAGCCAGCCCTGACAGGCGTGGGAAACGGCCCACATACATCAGTATGTATAAGTGCCAGAACTCACTAGTCCTTTCACATTTCTTATTGAAAGGGGACTTTGTCATTTTTCCCAATGAACAAGATTCACATATCTCATATAATTCCAAATCAAATGACCCTAGGAATCCATCCTTATTGAGTCTATATATGCGTTTCTCATTTATATGGCCTAAACGACAGTGCCATAGATAAGTAGGATTTAAATAACTAGTTTTAATCATATTGGTATTTATGTTATAGACGAAATTATTTAGATCAAGGATACACAATCCATTAGACAAATGCGCACTACAATAGTGCATACTATCAAAAAAAATGGAGCAACACATGTCCTTTATTAAAATAGAAAAATATTTCTTGTCCAAACACGAAATAGAAATAATGTTTCTGCTCATAGTAGGCACATAATAGCAATTTTCTAATTCTAAAACAAGTCCAGAAGGAAAAGATAGCTCATAAACTCCCACGGCCAATGCAGCAACTCTTTCTCCATTCCCAACGCCCAAGTCTATCTCCCCTTTAGCCAATCTCCTACTTCTTTTCAAATCCTGCACATTTCGATAAATGTGAGATCCACATCCAGTATCCAATACCCAAGATGAATTAATAGAAAGATTGACATCTATAACAAAAATTCCTGGTGGTGGTGGAATCACTATTCCAAGCCTTTTATCCTCCAGATAATTGGGGTAATTCCTCCTCCAGTGACCTGGCTGGCTACAGTAGTGACAATCACCCTTAGATTAATTTGGAAAGTCACCCAAGAATTGGTTATTTAGGTAGGAACCCTCCAATTGCATCCGATGCAACTCTTGGTCCAATTAGGTGAATAACCCTTTATTCATTATCTAATCCATAGATAACACCTATTTGTCATGCCTCTAGGCTCATCAATCCAATTGATTTTGCCTAGTTGCGTCCAACCTCTTACTTGAACAATCACACATTACTTTCTTGTGTCGCCGCAACACACCAAGGTGAATTAAATTCTCCTTGCTTTGGCAAGCCCGAATTTAATGGACCTTGATCATGAAGGATGTTTAGTTAAGAGAAGGCAAAACGCAATATTGTCATTGACGGATTTAATCGTCATTATCTAAACGTGTGGTTGATCTCATCAACTTGATCTACTTATTTGGATTGGGCAATCCAAAATAAAAGATCGCACTTGTTTATTATTATATTGTTACGTTTTGCTTGTATCATCCATACACAAAATAAATAACAAGACATAAATAATAAACATCTACAAAATAAAACTGTGTTATAGATATGGCCCCTAAGACTAAGATATTACCAAGCCAATGATAATATCTATGTGCCGTAAAGTGAAAAGCTTGTCTCCATGTGCCTCCACCATAGCCGCGCGCCCTAGGTGTGCGAGTTCCTCCATCATCTATGTGGCTCCTTGGTTATTTGGTCTTCTTCTCAATACTCTTGGCTATCATCTAATTATCTAACTCTAGCTAGCATCTAAATTAAATAAATAAAACTCACATGCTGAGAAGATGATCAGCTCGCAGGCTCTAAAACCTAATTAATCATTACATTAGTTTGATCAGCTCGCAGGCCGTAAGCCAAACCACAAAGCAAACAACCACAACAAAGGCCATATCCATCTACCATGCAACAAAGCACATAATAAAGTTAAACCAATTTTGAACTCGCTTGTTCAATTTTAGTTGAAATTAGGCAACTAGGGTCAAAACCGTCCAAGGGGTCCACCATAACCAAGGCCAAACCACCCAAGGACCAAGGCACGGCCTTCGGCCGGTCGGCCAAGACCCACGCGCGGCCAGGCCGCACGCTAAGCCGGCCCAGTCCCTTGGGCGTGCCGTAGCTTTGGCGGCAAGGCAAAGGGGACGGTCCCTAAGGGGGCCGAACCCTCTATGGAATTGTTTCTAAAACAATTCATTGCCTTGTTGCCCAAGTTTAGTTGTTTCTAAGTTTGAAAAATTCATTTTCCCAACTTGTGCCAAACCCTAGTTCCTAGATCCAAAATTCATGACATCCTATGTGATCCAAACTCACTAATTCCTACATCCCATGTAAAATTAGTTCTTGATTGGTTGAATCATATTCAATTTGCATCTAATATGCTAATTCATTTAAGTTTTTGCGTAAAATAACATGTACAGTGTAAAAAACTGAAAACAGTAACACATTAGATCATGTTATGCACTACAACATGTGGCTCTGATACCACTATAGGGTTTTGATGCATGTAACGCAGTGTATTAACAAAAATTAATCCTGCTCAAATCCCTCCAAGGATAACAGGCGAGCCATCATAACATGATAAGGGTAGAAGAGGTGTGTACCTTAGTTTGAGAGATCACACGAAGAATAATGGCTTCGTCTCTACCAATAACCATACCCTGGATCTTTGATTGGATTCCTTCCCACCGCGATGTGCTAGAAACGGAAGAAGGAGGCAAGAGATCACGCAAAAACGGAGCAAGCCGGGAGCCACAAGGGGTGGCCGACGGCAAGGGGTGTGTTGAGGCTTCAGCCTCAACTATCTCTCTCTCTCTCTCGTTGCTTTGTTATGCTCTCTCAATAATGACTTGTCTGGAGAAATAACAAGCTAGGATGTCTTTATATAGTTAGTAACTCTTTATTAACTACATAATTTCCTCATTACTAATCATGTCCATATATGGATTAGTCCACCTTACAAACTAGTCCTACTAACTTTGCATGTGGTTGCGTTTAGATCCTTTTGATTAATTAATCCAACTAATTAATGCCAATATCCAATTTAATCCATTCGGTGTGTGACCCTATAGGTTTTTGCTTAGTTGGTAGTAACTATCTACTAAAATGGAGCGGTGTCTAGCAACACATCCATGATCGACAAACCTTGTGCCCAATGTTCATGTATCTTGTTATCCCTTTGTCTTCATATCCAGATTGTACACGAGACATAAAAGTCACACTCGAATATCCAATCCATCGTTTCTCGATCCTAGGAATATGCTTACCCGTGCAAATAACATCATGTAGGGTTTTGATTCATGGATCGCGCAACGGAAGCATAATCAAACATAAAACCATGCAAAACCCTCCAAGGATCACAAGTCTAGATGCATAACGATAGTGAAGGTTAGAAATCATAAACACACCTTTGGGTTCTCCTTGATGACTTCAAACGCGAATAATGTCACTTTCTCTATAGTTGATCCACTTTTAGAGTTGATCCTAGATCTCCCAAACTCCTTGGTGCTAGCCCGGAATAGGAAGAGGAAGAAGAAATCACGCAAAACGAGACAAAAAGAGGCTCTCGGCCTCTTTTGGCCGACGGGGACGAGGGCGGCGGCAAGGGGCGGCGTCGGGCCCTCCTTGTTGCTTGCTCTCTCTCCTTTGTTCTCTCCCACTCTTGTTATGTTCACTAATGACCATAAGTTATAAGGAAGGAAGGAAGGAGGGTCCTTTATATAGTCCAACAACTCCTTGTTAACTACCTAAAGGACTTATTCTAGTCCAACTAGAATTCAATTTAGTCCCTTCCTTGCAAATTAGTCCCTACTAAGTTTGCAAGGGTTTGCAAAATGATCCTTCTAATTAATTAATTAATCCAATTAATTAATTCCCAAATCTTGTTAAACTCTATATAGCGTGTGACCCCATAGGTTCTATCTAGTTGGTAGCAACTATTTGCTAATATGGAGCGGTCTCTAGCAAAACATCCATTCTAGCCAACTAATAGAATAGTCATCTTGACAACCTTTGTACAAGTAATTGCCTCATCCCTTTGCCTCCATATCCGGATTGGACACGAGACATACAAGTCACACTCGTATATCCAATCCATAGTTTCTCGATCCATGGGAATAGCCTTATTCGTGCAAATAACTTAAATATCCCATATTGATTTTTTGAGTCTGGCCAGACATTCTATAAGCACTATCCCTCGAGTGGCCTAGGATATTTGCTCCCGTTATGTGGGAGGGGCAAATCCTCTCTACGTCCACTACGATCTCTAAGCTTGCTTCTCATTGTATCCAGTACACGCCTTTATAACTACCCAGTTACGGTGTAGCGTTTAACGCTACCAAGATCACAATGATCCACAACTAGAATATCTAGTGACTTCAAGTCTAAGGATGACAATACCATTGCACCGCGAGAAGCGCTTGTGACTCAACATAACATGTATGTAGCCTTCTCGGAGATGGGTCAATCCAGTGCAACATTCCGTAATGTACACCTATGTGTTGGATCGTGATATCTCCATATCAATCCAACCCCATACTAGTCTATAGATGATTGTCCCATTAATCATTATACTTGACTAGGGATATTTAAGATAAACAACACAATTGTAAATCTAAGGACTTCATTATATTAAATATCCAATAAATAATAAATGAATTTTCTAGCCATATACAAATTCATACTAAACTAGATTGCCTCTAGAGCATCTATTCCAACAGTCTCCCACTTGCACTAGAGCCAATCTGGCGCATCTCGTATGCCCATACTCCTAGTGTGTCCTTCATGCTTCCACTGCGTGAGAGGCTTCGTAAGCGGGTCTGACAGATTATCATCTGTAGGAATCTTGCATATCCGAACGTCTCCTCTATCGATAATATCTCGAATCAGATGAAACTTCCTGAGCACGTGCTTGGACTTCTGGTGCGATCTTGGTTCCTTTGATTGCGCGATCGCCCTAGTGTTGTCACAAAACAACTCCACTGGATCCGCAATGCTAGGGACCACACCAAGTTCAGAAACAAGTTTTCTGATCCAAACAGCGTCCTTTGCTGCGCTATTTGCAACAATGTACTCAGCCTCTGTTGTAGAATCAGCTACCGTCTCTTGCTTGGAACTCTTCCAGCTCACCGCTGCTCCATTCAGGCAAAACACATATCCCGACTGTGATCTAAAGTCATCTCTATCAGTTTGGAAGCTTGCATCAGTGTAACCCCTTACACGCAACTCTTCCTCACCGCCAAATATCAAGAAGGCATCCTTAGTTCTTCTCAAGTACTTTAGGATGTTCTTGACTGCAATCCAGTGACTCTCACCCGGATTTGATTGGTATCTGCTTGTCATACTCAAGGCATATGACACATTGTTGGGTTTTGACGTAGGTAACGCAGCGGAATAACAAAATTAATCCTACTCAAAGCCCACCAAGGATCACAGGAAGAGATATCATAACATGATTAAGGACATAGAAGATGTGTACCTTTTGATTTGTGAGATCACACGAAGAATGATGTCCTCGTCTCTACGGTTGATCCACGTCTAGAGGTGAGATCTAGATTCTTCCTTCAATCAAGTGCTAGCTTGAACCTTGGAGGAAGAGGGATGAAGATCAAAGGCACAAAGCAACAAAGCAACAAAAGGGGGGGCGGCCTCCCTTTTTGCCGTCGGGTAGAGGGGCGGACGGGGCTAGGGTTTCGGCCCTAGCTCTTGTCTTGCTCTCTCTTTTGCTCTCTCCCACTCTTTGTGTGTTATGACTAATAACTCATGTTGTGGGAAGGAAGCTAGAGCCTCCTTTATATACTCCAACAACTCCTTGTTGTTTCCATAAAAGAGTTTTCTTGTTCTAGTAGGACTAGAACTATTCCCTTCCTTGCAAATTAGTCCTACTAAGTTTGCAAGGTGTTGCACAATGATCCTTCTATTAATTAATCCATATTAATTAATCCCAAATCTAGCTCTACTCTATTTGACGTGTGACCCCATAGGTTTCTATATAGTTGGTAGTAACTATTACTAACATGGAGCGGTGTCTAGCAACACATCCATGCAACCCAACCAATAGAAATAGTCAGTGATCCCGACAAACCTTTGTGCCCAATATGTCATATTGCATTATCCCTTTGTCTCCATATCCGGATTGGACACGAGACATAAATAGTCACACTCGTATATCCAATCCATAGTTCCTCGATCCTGGGAATATGCTTATACTTGCAGATAACATTAATATCTCCATATTAATTTATCTGAGTCTGGCCAGACATTCAATAAGCCTCATCCCTCGAGTGGCCGTGGATATTTACCCCCATTATGTGGGAGGGACAAATCCTATCTACATCACTAAGATCTCTAAGCTTGCTTCCTATCACGCCCGATAGCCATCTTTATGATTACCCAGTTACGGTGTAACGTTTGATAACGTCAAAGCGCAATATTTCACAACTAGAGTATCTAGTGACTTCAAGTCCAAGGATTGCAATAATATTAGCACTACGAAAAGCGATTGTGACTTTACATAATCTAATGTATCCTTTTCGTCGTGGGTCAATCCAGTATGCCATTACTCCTAATGCATACCCATGTGTTAGACTTGATATCTCCATATCAATCTACCCACATACTAGTCTATATTTGATTGTCCTATTAATCAATATAATTGACTAGGGATATTTAAGATAAATAACACAATTTATCTAAGGACTTCATTATATTAAATATCGCCATAAATAATAAATGAATATTCTAGCCAAAACATTGTTCATACTAAATCTACGATTGCCTCTAGGGCATCTATTCCAACACACATCTGGTCTAGTACATAACATGGCGTACATGATAGATCCTATGGCCGAGGCATAGGGAATCCTACTCATGCGTTCCTTCTCAATCTCATTGGAAGGACAACCACTCTTCGAAAGAGTGATTCCATGTGACATGGGCAAGAATCCCTTCTTGGAATCTTGCATGTTGAACCTCTTCAACACCTTGTCAATATATGTACTTTGACTTAGGCCTAGCAACCTCTTAGATCTATCTCTATAGATCTTTATACCGAGTATATAGGCTGCTTCCCCTAAGTCCTTCATTGAGAAACACTTTCCTAGCCAATCTTTCACAGATTGCAGCATGGGAATGTCGTTTCCAATGAGTAGTATGTCATCCACATACAAGACCAGAAAAGCTACAGAGCTCCCACTAACGTTCTTGTAGACACAAGACTCATCTTCGTTTCTGATGAAGCCAAACTCTTTGACCACTTCATCAAAACGTCGATTCCAACTCCTAGAAGCTTGCTTCAATCCATAAATGGACCGTTGCAGTTTACAGACTTTGTTGGCTTGCTTTGGATCCTCAAAACCCTCTGGCTGTATCATATACACGTCCTCGAGGAGATTTCCATAAAGGAATGCTGTTTTGACATCCATCTGCCAAATCTCATAGTCGTGGTATGCTGCAATTGCAAGTAGGATTCGGATGGATTTGGTCATTGCGACTGGTGAAAAGGTTTCATCACAGTCAATACCATGAATCTGTCTGAATCCTTTAGCCACCAATCGGCCCTTATAGGTAATCACATTACCGTCCATGTCGATCTTCTTCTTGAAGACCCACTTGCACCCTATGGGCCGCGCCCCATCGGGTGGTTCCACCAAAGTCCATACTTTGTTGGTATACATGGATTCCATCTCGGATCTCATGGCTTCCAGCCACTTCTGAGAGTCTGGGCCACTCATGGCCTCCTCATAGGTAGTAGGCTCATCATCTATGAGCATCGTGTCACCGGAATCGGTTACGAGAAGTCCATACCTCTCGGGTTCCTGGCGCACTCTACTAGATCTACGAAGCTCTTGTGTTACCTGAACAGGTGGTTCCACAACTGTTTGTGGTTCCTGTTCATGTTCCATAGTCGGTTCAGTGATTTGTGGTTCTTGAACCTCTTCAAGTTCTACATTCCTCCCACTTGCTTCTTTAGAGACAAATTCTCTTTCTAGAAACACGCCGGTCCGAGCAACAAACACTTTGTTCTCGGTTGGATTGTAGAAGTAGTATCCCTTAGTTTCCTTAGGGTACCCCACAAATTTACACTTATCCGATTTAGGCCCTAGCTTGTCTGATTGTAAACGTTTTACATAGACATCGCAACCCCAAATCCTCATGAACGACAGTGTGGGACGCCTCCCACTCCACATCTCATATGGTGTCTTCATGACTGATTTAGATGGAACACGGTTAATGGTGAAAGCTGCACTTAATAGAGGGTAGCCCCAAAATGATAATGGAAGATCGGTTTGACACATCATAGATCGAACCATATCTAATAGGGTTCGATTCCTCCTCTCGGACACGCCATTCCATTGTGGCGTTGCGGGTGGAGTGAGTTGGGACACGATCCCACACTCTCTAAGATAGTCGTCAAACTCTTGGCTCAAGTATTCTCCTCCACGATCCGATCGTAGAGCCTTGATACTTTTGCCAAGTTGCTTCTCTACTTCATTCTTGAATTCTTTGAACACTTCAAAGGATTCGGATTTTTCCCTCATAAGGTATACAAATCCATATCTACTGTAATCATCAGTAAATGTAATGAAGTAGACATAACCACCCCTGGCAGGCGTGGCAAATAGCCCACACACATCGGTATGTATGAGCGCCAATTGCTCACTAGTCCTCTCACCTTTCTTATTGAAAGGGGACTTTGTCATTTTTCCCAATAAACAAGCCTCACATGTCTCATATGATTCAAAATCAAATGAGTCTAGTAATCCATCCTTATGGAGTCTAGATACACGTTTCTCATTTATGTGGCCTAAACGACAGTGCCATAAATAAGCAGGATTTAAATCATTTATTTTAATCCGCTTGGTATTAATGTTGTAGACAGGATTGCTTAGATCAAGGACATAAAGTCCATTAAATAATTGCGCACTAAAGTAGTGAATATTATTTAAATAAAAGGAACAACAATTGTATTTTATTGAAATAATAAAACCATCCTTGTCCAAACAAGAAATAGAAATAATGTTTCTGCTCATAGCAGGCACAAAATAGCAATTATTTAATTCTAAAACTAATCCTGAAGGCAGAGATAGCTCGCACACGCCTATGGCCAACGCAGCAACCTTTGCTCCATTCCCAACGCGCAGATCTACCTCCCCTTTAGCCAATCTTTTACTTCTCTTTGGATCCTGCATATTTCGACAAATATGAGATCCACATCCAGTATCTAATACCCATGATGTAGAGACAGTTAAATTGACATCTACAACAAAAATACCTGGTGGTGGTGGAATCACTATTCCAAGCCTCTTGTCCTCCAGATATTTTGGGCAGTTCCTTCTCCAGTGTCCAGGCTGACTGCAGTAGTGACACTCACCTTTAGTCACGGCCTTGGCAATGCCACCAACAGGCTTAAGGGCAGGTTCCTTGGACTTGGCAACTGACTTGCCTTTGCCCTTGGAGGAAGAGGCAAACCTTTTGCCCTTTCCTTTCTGCACCATCATAATGGCCTTGCCCTTACCCTTGTTGATGCTCTGTTCAGCCGTCCTCAACATGTTGAGTAAATCTGGCAGTGGTTTAACGATCTCGTTCATGATATAGTTCATAATGAACTGTCCATAACTCTCGGGCAACGATTGCAACACGAGATCGGTTGCCAACTCTTGGCCGACCGGGAACCCTAGTCGGGCGAGATTCTCCAAGTACCGATCATTCGGAGTACATGGGGTCCCACCGGGTTCCCTTCTGCCAGATGACATTTGAACAGTGCCTTTGAGACCTCATACCTCTCTACCCTCGCCTGCTCTTGGAAGAGCTGCTTTAGATGTTCGATCATATCGACATCATTCATGTTTTTGTGTTGCTTCAGAAGCTCAGAAGTCATGGTGCAAAGCATAAGGCAGACCGCATCATTAGCGTCGTCAACACGCTTTTGATACGCCTTTAAGGCAGCAGGTGTTTGGTTCTCTGGACCTTCTGGAACATGCTCCTCTATTGCGTACAGTTTCTTCTCTTGCTTGAGAACAATTCTCAAGTTTCTGTACCAATCAAGAAAGTTGGTTCCAGAGAGCTTGTCCTTCTCAAGGACAGATCGTAGGGAATGTTGTGAACTCGATGAGTTGTTTGCCATTTGGAATTCTACAAAAGGGAAAATACGCAAGTTTTAGTATTTGTGAATTTTTGACTATATTTAATAATGGCTAGTTTATTAAATATAGCTCCCACTATTTTTCTACGGATTAATAACCCTCAAGATATTAATGTGGAAAATATCCTTATATTTTCTAGTGGGCCAAGATCCATCTTTCATCTCCTTATGAGCTTGCTTTGGCAAGTCACCCATAATTTGACTACTTTAGGTAGGAACAATTCCAATTGCATCCCATATGCAACTCTTGGTTCAATCGGGCAAATAACTCCTTATTTATCCATCCATATGGATAATCCTAATTGATTGCCTCTAGGTTTCTTAATCAAATTAATAGCCTAGTTGTGTTCAACCTCTTATCTAAACAATTGCACATTGTTACGTGCCATCGCATTCCATCATTATGAACCAAGTCGCCATGCTTTGGCACGCACGAGCTTGGTAAATAATGATGATAATGAGTGTTTAAATAACGAGAAGGCAAGAACACAATATTTGAATTTTGAGGGATTTTAAATTCAATTCTTTAATTGTTTTGTTGATCAATATCAACTAATCTATCTATTTGAGTTTGGGCACAACTCCAAATAATAGATCCGGGTTGTCTAATTATCTTATTATCCTAATTGCATGCGTCATCCATACACCAATCACACAAATAATAAGACAATAAATAAACAACCACAAAACTGAAAAATTAAACGTGATGTGGATATGGCCTTTACTAGACTAAGATAATTCCAAGCCCATGGAATTATCTATGAACCCTAAAGCAAACACATCTCCATGCGTCTTGATCTTTTGGTCCATCCTTCATAGTCTTGTGGATTGCTCCATGCTCCATGCTCCATCTTTTGTGGCTTCTTTGGCTTTGGGCTTCTTTTCTCCAATCTTGGCTAACAATCTACTTTATCTAGCATTAGCTAAAATCTATACTAAATAAAATAAATCTCACAAGTTGAGAAAAAAAAATGGCGCGCAGGCCATAAAACCCTAATTAATTATTACAATTAATTGATCAGCTCGCAGGCCGTAAAACCAAAACACAAAATTAAACATCCACATCAAACCACATCCTAAGGCCATATCCAATCACCATGCGATTTGCACATAAACAGTTAAAATCCAATTTTAACGCGCTTGGTCAATTTTAATTGATTTTAGGATTTCTAGGGTTAAAACGGTCCATGGGCCCAACAATCCAATTGCCCGGGCCCATTAAAGTGAACCACAAGGCCCTAGGGCCGGCCCGGCCCAAAACCCGCAAGCTAGGCCCGCGGGTTTGGGCCGCCCGGCCCCTTAGGGCTCCCAAGCTTGGGCGGCAAGCAAGGGGGCGGTCCCTAGGGGGGCCGAACCCTTCTATGGGAGTTGTTTCCAAAACAACTCCCTTGCTTGGTGCCCAAGTTTGGTTGTTTCGTTGTTTTGGGAGAACTCCTTCTTCCCAAGGATGCCCAAACCCCAGATCTAAGATCCTAAAATTTCTCAAACTCACCAATTTCATGCATCCAATGCAAAAATTGGATCTTGTTATGCTTAGTTATTGACAAATTGCATCCCATGCTTGATTTGTCTTGTTTTACGCGATAAACAATCAAATTAAGGTGTAAAACAACTAAAACGTAACACATAAACTGCGTTTATGCTCTATGACCTGTGGCTCTGATACCACTGTAGGGTTTTGATTCATGGATCGCGCAACGGAAGCATAATCAAACATAAAACCATGCAAAACTCTCCAAGGATCACAAGTCTAGATGCATAACGATATTGAAGGTTAGAAATCATAAACACACCTTTGGGTTCTCCTTGATGACTTCAAACGCGAATAATGTCACGTTCTCTATAGTTGATCCACGCCTAGAGTTGATCCTAGATCTCCCAAACTCCTTGGTGCTAGCCCGGAATAGGAAGAGGAAGAAGAAATCACGCAAAACGAGACAAAAAGAGGCTCTCGGCCTCTTTTGGCCGACGGGGAAGAGGGCGGCGGCAAGGGGCGGCGTCGGGCCCTCCTTGTTGCTTGCTCTCTCTCCTTTGTTCTCTCCCACTCTTGTTATGTTCACTAATGACCATAAGTTATAAGGAAGGAAGGAAGGAGGGTCCTTTATATAGTCCAACAAATCCTTGTTAACTACCTAAAGGACTTATTCTAGTCCAACTAGAATTCAATTTAGTCCCTTCCTTGCAAATTAGTCCCTACTAAGTTTGCAAGGGTTTGCAAAATGATCCTTCTAATTAATTAATCCAATTAATTAATTCCCAAATCTAGTTCAACTCTATATAGCGTGTGACCCCATAGGTTCTATCTAGTTGGTAGCAACTATTTGCTAATATGGAGCGGTCTCTAGCAAAACATCCATTCTAGCCAACTAATAGAATAGTCATCTTGACAACCTTTGTACAAGTAATTGTCTCATCCCTTTGCCTCCATATCCGGATTGGACAGGAGACATACAAGTCACACTCGTATATCCAATACATAGTTTCTCGATCCATGGGAATAGCCTTATTCGTGCAAATAACATCAATATCCCATATTGATTTATTTGAGTCTGGCCAGACATTCTATAAGCACTATCCCTCGAGTGGCCTAGGATATTTGCTCCCGTTATGTGGGAGGGGCAAATCCTCTCTACGTCCACTACGATCTCTAAGCTTGCTTCTCATTGTATCCAGTACACGCCTTTATAACTACCCAGTTACGGTGTAGCGTTTAACGCTACCAAGATCACAATGATCCACAACTAGAATATCTAGTGACTTCAAGTCTAAGGATGACAATACCATTGCACCGCGAGAAGCGCTTGTGACTCAACATAACATGTATGTAGCCTTCTCGGAGATGGGTCAATCCAGTGCAACATTCCGTAATGTACACCTATGTGTTGGATCATGATATCTCCATATCAATCCAACCTCATACTAGTCTATAGATGATTGTCCCATTAATCATTATACTTGACTAGGGATATTTAAGATAAACAACACAATTGTAAATCTAAGGACTTCATTATATTAAATATCCAATAAAAAATAAATGAATTTTCTAGCCATATACAAATTCATACTAAACTAGATTGCCTCTAGGGCATCTATTCCAACACATCAATATCTCCATATTGATTTATCTGAGTCTAGCCAGACATTCTATAACCACAATCCCTCGAGTGGCCCATGGATATTTGCTCCCATTATGTGGAAGAGACAAATCCTGTCTACATCACTACGATCTCTCTGTTTGATTCCTATCATGCCCAATAACTATATTTATAGTTACCCGGTTAAGGCGCAACGTTTGATAATATCAAAGCATGATATTCCACAACAAGAGTATCTAATGACTTCAATTCTAAAGATTACAATACCATTAGCACTACGAGAAGCACTTGTAACTTTGACATAATCTATCGTAGCCTTCTCGTAGTGGGTCAATCCAGTACGCCATTACTCCTAATGCATACCCACGTGTTAGACTTGATATCTCCATACCAATCTACCCACATACTAGTCTATAGTTGATTATCCTGTTACCCACTTGTAGATAGTGCTTTCTGAGCTGACAGATCTTGGCCACATGGCAACCATCCAGCACACCATATTGTGCTCCACACACACTGGATCACCAGCCGAGCTGATCCATGTGGGGGCTGCGAGACAGAGCCCTCGTATACCACTGCACGGGACTTGTAGGGACTTAGTGGTTTGGAGGCTAGAGTAAGCCCTGTCGCGTGCGAGCCAAGCCCGCGCGCGACCTTTAGTAACTGTTTTGAGAGATTTATGGCACGAGCTCCATAAACCCGGTCAATCCGGTCAAACCCGGACAACCTCGTAACGGTTCCGGTATTCGCGCACAACGTGCTGTAACGGTCCCTATATACTCGGACGAACGTGCCGTTATGGTTAAGCTAATTAAGCCGCCATTAATGGGCGCATTAACCACACTACAACGGTCACGTTCTCTGCTATATATAGGACGTTAGCCTCTCCATACAAAGGAGAACACACTTGCCATAAGCGGAAGCTCTGCCAAACCTCTGTCTCTCTCTCAGACATTACTACTGACTTACTCTCTCCCTACACACAACCCCACTCTTCCTGTGCGATCCCTGATCCCCTACATACGGTGTACACGGAGGTCTCCCCGCCGGAATCTCTTGTGCACATTTTGGTGAACCCGACGTGAACTTACCAACCAAAGCAACCATGTCTCAGGAGGATGATATCAGCAACAGATCGCCTTCCACCGAAACCGCCTCGGGAGAGGGGACCCACCGTACTCCTACCACTCCCGGCGAGACACCGACGCTAGAGTCTTTGGATGCCACTGTTCAAGGCCAGGCGAAAGCTCTCAAGGCCCAATCCGAGCAGCTAGAACGGATCTTGGCCGTTCTGGGTACCCTTGCACCAAATCCTTCGTCAGCCACCGCCGTCTCTCAAGGAGGAGGAGGCCCTACTGCCTCGGGACCGGGAGTGTCAACCACACCTCCCAACCCTAACCTGCAGACTCCACCGGCGACTGCGCAGCCGCCTTCGATTCAGGGGTCAATGGCTCAGATGTTTCCCCTCGCTGCTCGCACTCCTCAACCCCCGGCTTTGGCGTCTAACCCGACTCTGCAGTACCCTTTGCCTCCTCCAACGGCGATCTGGGGAAATGCGAGTAGTCAGTATGTTCCTAATCCTTCGACGGCGTATGTGTCGCCTCCGCCTGCGGCAACCCCTCCTTCAGCTGCCGAAGGAAGCATTCCAGAGTGCATGACGTCTCTGCAGAAGCGCATGGACACTATTCTGGCTCATCAGTCATTCGCGGATACCATTATCCCGAAGCTTGACAACAATCCACCCATTCCACGAGAGATCTATCTCATGCCTAACTCGGCGGGGTACAAAGCTCCCAAATGGGACAAGTTCGAGGATGTCAACGGAAACGCCAATGAACATGTCATGCGTTTCATTGATGTCATGGGGCCATACGGAGCCGATCCCAAACTGCTGATGCGAGAGTTCCCAAAGTCTTTAGGGAACGTAGCGTACAAGTGGTACCGAACGTTGGAAGCCGGGTCTGTGAAGACTTGGGATGACATGGTCCAAAAGTTCTACACCAAATTCTTCCAGATGGAAGAAAAGGTAACGATGATCCATCTCTCGCGGATGTACCAGAAACGCGAGGAGGACGGGATCACTTTCATCAAGAAATTAAGGGCGAAATCCTTGGAGTGCAAAGATCCAATGCCCGAAAGCCGGCTTGTAGAGATATGCCTACAGTGCATGCGAGACGAATACAAAGGTATGCTCCTTAATTTGCAAACACCTACGTTTTCAAAGCTAATTGAATGCACAAAGAACATCGAGCCTATAGTCGAGAGACAGAAAAAGAAGAACGCTCCGGAGCGACCTTCGAGCGGCACCACCTACAAGATCGGGAGATTTAGTTACAAGAGGGGGCGCGAAGCTGAGGTCAATACAGTTTCACCCCAGAAGCAAGCGAAGGTTGCGAACTTCGATGTACCACCTCTGCCATGCTCAGTAGAGGAGGCAAGCGACCTCTGCAGACAGTGGCGCAAGGACGGCGTCCTGCCACCGCTCGAGAAGATACCCTCTAAGGAGATGGTGAGGGACCCTAAGTGGTGCGAGTACCACGGCAAGGTCATGCACCCCACAGCGGAATTTAAAAAGCTCAGGTTTACATTCGACCAGAAAATGAAGAACGGCGAGCTGATCGTCAGCGATCGTAGAAAGGACGTGCGCAACAATCCGCTTCCTGCCCACGCGGAGCAAGAATCAAAAGGCAAGGAGGTTGCCATGATCTCAATTTTCGACTTGGAAGAAGTCGCAGAGGATGGTCTACCCATCATCGCAGAGGTCCACAACGACGAGGACTACACTATGGACACGGAAGACGGACGTGCCGATCGGATGAAGGGGTCGCACGGCTTTAGCAGATTCTTCGACGAGATGAACTTCTCCAAGAAGTGCCGGACAGACATGACGAAAGAAATCTTGAGGATAGCGGAGGACTACGAGGAGGATCTCGTAGTCTCCGACGGGAAAGTCATCAGGGCGTCTTGCTCTACAGAAAAGATTATGACCTTTTCTGCCAGCGACAAAAAGACAGATGCGAGCCACCAGAGGCCTCTGTACGTGACAGCCATTATTAACGGCGTCGAGTTCAAACGAGCATTCGTTGATGGAGGAGCAGCGGTCAACGTCGTTTCGCTACACACACTGAAGCTAGCAGGGATCCCCGAGCACAAGATAGTCAAGCGTCCATCTCCGCTGATGGGATTCGGAAGCGACTCTAGAATGACGATCGGATGGATCCGCCTGGGCGTTCAGATTGGCAAAATCAAGTGCTCAGCAAAGTTCTATGTCATAGACGCGAACACTACATACCACATGATTATAGGTCGAGCCTGGATTCATCGCTTCGATGCGGTTCCTTCAACAGCTCACCAGGTTATGAAAGCTATCTGGAACGACAGAGTAGTCGAGATACCGGCTTCCACGAACCCATTCAACCTGGACGAAGCACATCTCAGCGAGGCGGTGTGGTTCACCGAGATGGCGGACGAGCAAACACCGGGACCATTCAACCCTACTCCTTTGCCTCTCTGGGAGGACATCAAGGATCAGTCTCCTGCGGGAGTAATGGTGACAAGGGAAGATGCCAAGGATAAGCCGCCTACACGCGAAGAGGCGCCGCGTATCGCATACCATCGGAAGAATGTGTATACTCTGAAAAGAATCGCAAAGCACGATACCGAAGGCAAGGAGATAGAAAGCTTCTATGCCAATGGGAAGAAATGCTATCGCATATGAAGGTGCGCGGGGGTGTCCTCACACAGGCATGGGGATATCCCTGGGCAAATCAATCAAATCGAGCAAATTGCGCTGACGGAAAAGCCAACGCAGGGCGCTCCAGACGAGAAACTCAAAGAGGCGCCTGAATGCATGGAAGACAGGCCCAGACCGCAAAAGCAAGAGCTAAAGGAAGTGTTCCTCAGCCCGAACGATGAAAAGAAAAGGCCAGTCTTTCTAAGTGCGGACCTCACAAGCGAAGAGGAGCAAGGGCTGCTACAACTCCTAACTGAATACAAGGATGTGTTCGCATGGGAGTATGATGAGATGCCAGGTCTGGATACAAGCATCACCATGCACCGTTTAGACATCATCCCAGGGTCTAAACCGGTAAAGCACAGCACAAGGAGCTTCAGGCCGGAGCTTAACGTGAAAATAAAGCAGGAGATTGTCAAACTCCTAGATGCCAAGTTCATAGAACCGAACCACCATCCCACATGGCTGGCCAACATCGTGCCAGTGGTGAAGAAGAACGGACAGCTCCGCATCTGCGTGGATTTCCGAGATCTCAATCGCTTCTGCCCCAAGGACGAATTCCCACTGCCCAATATCGATTTGCTTATCGATTCAACAGCGGGCCATCGCATGTTCAGTTTCATGGATGGTTTCAGCGGGTACAACCAGATCAAGATGGATCCCGAAGACGCACGGAAAACTGCATTCATCACTCCGGTGGGAGTGTTCAACTATACAGTAATGCCGTTCGGTCTTAAGAACGCGGGTGCGACCTATCAGCGGGCCATGATGGCTCTGTTCCACGACATGATGCATAAAGAGGTGGAATTCTATGTGGATGACCTGGTGGTTAAATCCAAGCACGAAGCAGATCACCTCGCGGATCTACGAAAGGTGTTCAATGGATGCAGGCGCTTTCAATTAAAGATGAATCCCATGAAATGCGCATTTGGGGTAACATCAGGGAAGTTCTTGGGATGCGTAGTTCATCGCCAAGGAATCGAGCCTGACCCTGCGAAGGTATCAGCCATAACCGGCATGACGCCGCCCCATAACCAGAGTGCATTGAAGACATTTCTAGGAAAGCTATCCTATCTGCGAAGATTCATCCCAGGGATTGCCGAAATCACATGCTGTTTTAGCACTCTTCTCAAGAAGGATGCCGTGTACAACTGGGCTCCGGAGCACGAAGCCGCATTCGAAAAGCTGAAGGATTTGCTGACATCCTCAAAAATAATGATCGCACCTCAACTGGGATCACCGCTTCTGCTATATCTGACGTCAACAAGGAGATCCATAGGAGCACTCTTGGCTCAGGAGTACGAAGGTCAGGAAAGGCCAATCTACTACATCTCTCGCATTGTGCAGCCTGCTGAATCAAGGTACACGGACATCGAACGTCATTGCCTTGCCCTATTCTTTGTGATAGAGAAGTTAAAACACTATTTTGCATCACACAAAGTAGTAGTCGTCACCGAGAGCGACCCCATACGATATTTGCTAACTCACACTACTCCTGGCAGGAGATTGGCGAAATGGTACATGACCATCTCTCAATATGATATCACATGCGTGCGACCGCGAGCGATTAAGTCGCAGGCGGTAGCGGATCTGTTGGCACAGTTCCCCGATAACAGCCACGAGCCCGTGATCGAGGAAGAGCTCGAAGGCCCTGAGATCTATGCAATTGACGTGCCTATTGGACGCTCCACTTCGACGGCTCGTCCACAAGGAAAGGTGGAGGCATTGGGATAGTCTTGACCAAACCAGACGGGGAGGCCATACAGATGTCCGCAAAGTTCAACTTCGCAGTCACAAACAATGAAGCGGAATACGAGGCTCTCATCGTAGGGCTCCGTGCGGCGAAAGCCTTGGAAGTAAGCAATCTAACGGTCATGGGAGACTCCAAGTTAATCGTCAAGCAAGCCTCGGGCGAGTACGGTTTGAAGGAGATCAACCTTTTGTCTTACCGCACCCTAGTGCAAAATCTAGTACAGCAGTTTTGTGATGTGAGGTACGAGCACAAGCCCCGAGCAGACAACAGACATGCAGATGCTTTGGCAACCTTGGGATCCAAGGTCAGTACAGACAAATGTCCCGCGAAGATCTCTATCGAAGTGCGAGCATCGTCGGCATTGACAGAAGATGCGTGCGATGACGAACACATGGACGACACGGATTGGAGAAAACCAATCCTACAAGCTATTGCGGAAGGCACAAGCAGTGAAAGCTGGGCACTCACAAAAGGGTACTGTATACATGACAACACCCTTTACTACAAGGGTCCTGGCGGAATACTCATGCGATGCGTCTCCGAGCGAGAGGGACAACTGCTGTTAGAAAAGATTCACCAACATGCTTGTGGAGAAAGCGAGGTGTCAATCTACATGAAGGCTCAAAGATATGGCATTCATTGGCCAGATATGTCAACAGCCGCAGCCCTGATACAAGGGAAGTGCGAGAGTTGCGCACTAATCAAAGATTCTTTACTCATCGCCCTAACCGATGACGACACGGACTGGAGGAAGCCACTCTTTGATTTCCTCACCCAGGGCACCGTGCCCGAATCAAGAAAGGAAGCCGAGAAATTGAAGAGGAAAGCATCTCGATATGTAGTACAGGAAAACCTGCTTTGGCGAAGAGGTCACGAGGGCAACTTGCTGCGATGTCTCGACGGCAGAGAAGCACAAGAAGTCATGGACCTTTCTCATCAAGTGGAACACCAAGGAGGTGCGAAATTATGCAGGCAGCTCCTCTCAATTGGATACTTTTGGCCCACAATGGAGGTCGATTGCCGCACCAAAGTACGACGCTGCCAGGAGTGTCAATTCAAAGGAAACCTGGTGCACGCTCCCGCTGTGGATCTACATGCATTAGGGACGCCATGGCCATTTCACACATGGGCTCTAGACTTCATCGGTCCCATCCGACCAGCGTCACACGGGAATTAGTTTATTCTCACTGCAACTGAGCTATTCACCAAATGGGTGGAAGCCTTACCACTGAAAACGGCAAATGCGCTAAGTGTGGTCAACTTCATCCAGGAAAACATCATATGCAGGTTCAGAATTCCAAACACCATTCTTTCAGATAACGGTACTCCCTTTGTTAATCGCCAGGTAGCTGCGAAATTAGCGGAATACAATATCAGGCAGATATGTTCTACCCCTTATTACCCGAAGGGAAATGGACAAGCCGAGGCGACCAACAAAACGCTGTTGAGAATTCTGAGCAAGATGGTCGCAGATGACCACAAGAAGTGGGCCGACTCTCTAAGCATAGCTCTGTGGGCCTACCGAACCTCTCCAAGGACACCCACGGGGGCCTCACCATTCCTACTATGCTATGGGGCCGAGGCCGTGGTACCTGCGGAAGTGAGAGTCAATTCGGCAAGGCTAGCCTTCCACGCACTCTACGAGAATCAACGTGATCATGACTTAGTCTTGCTGGAGGAAAAGCGAGAACAAGCCAAAAGAACCAACAAGCGATATCAAGAAAGGATTGCTCGCGCTTACAATAAGACGGTCCAGCGAAGAGATTTCGCAGTTGGAGACTTGGTCTTGCGCGCATCTGACCACTGTATGCGAGAAGCGACTCACCCGAAGTTCGCAGCCAATTGGGAAGGACCCTTCGAAGTCACAGAAGTCTTCGACAGTGGCTACTGCAGCATACGAAGGTTGCACGGCACAACCTCAACCCCGAGTTCAGTCAACATGCGCTGGATAAAGAAGTACTATCCCTAACTTCTCTTATTTCGTGCGTTTTATTATAACGTCGCTTTATCTCTTGTATGATTACGATTTACACAATCTCCTCTCCCATATGAGAGGATTGTAATCTCATCTCTCCCATATGAGAGCGTTATAATAAAAAAAAAATTCTCCCAAATGAGAAACTTCGTATTTTTGGACGTCAATTTTGCTTCATTTTAGTTTGTTATAACTGTTAACAATGGGTTATCCGCTACAATGGCAATCTACAAATGCGATCTTAACTGATCATTTAAGCCTATCTGTTACAATAGCAGCCTATGCAAATGCGATCTTAACTGATCATTTAAGCCTATCTGTTACGATAGCAGCCTATGCAAATGCGATCTTAATTGATCATTTAAGCCTATCTGTTACGATAGCAGCCCATACAAATGCGATCTTAACTGATCATTTAAGCCTATCTGTTACGATAGTAGCCTATGCAAATGCGATCTTAATTGATCATTTAAGCCTATCTGTTACGATAGCAGCCCATACAAATGCGATCTTAATTGATCATTTAAGCCTATCTGTTACGATAGCAGCCTATGCAAATGCGATCTTAATTGATCATTTAAGCCTATCTGTTACGATAGCAGCCCATACAAATGCGATCTTAATTGATCATCTAAGCCTATCTGTTACGATAGCAGTTTATCCAAATGCGATCTTGATTGATCATTTAAGCCTATCTGTTACGATAGCAACTTATGCGAATGCGATCTTGATTGATCTTCTAAAAGTCTATCTGTTACGATAGCAACTCATGCGAAAAAGAAATGATCTTAATTGATCTACTAAAGCCTATCTGCTACAATAGCAATATCATGCAAAATGATCCTAAGTGATCGACAAAGGTCTATTGTATATGATAGCACTTGAATCTGAAAGCAGATCACAAGCCCATCTGCCGAGATGGCACAGCTGCGAAAATATGATCTCGAACGATCTAGTGAAACATCTGCGAATTCATATGGCAGATAGCAAATGCGAAACCATTACATAGCATTATGCAAGGCGAAATATGCCGAAACGCATGCGAAGTTGTACTTTGTTGCAAAGAGACAGCAGATAACACAAAAGGCTATTTATCATTATGAGTCGAAAAGACTTACAATTTATCTGTCTAGATAGCAGCTTACAAGCGAAAAAGCTCAAATCTAACTACACAGCCAACGTGGCTTACAATACATTCGAAAAGTAACTGACAAGTCAGCAGAAACACACTACGGGAATCCTGACTGAAAGGGATGAACCCACCGGTTCTAACACCGGCTATGCAAGACACAGATCGGCGGCCAAAGATCTATAGCAAAAGGGATGCTGCTGCAAAGAGATCAACTCGTCATTTGCTACGTCCCTAGTGGCAAGATCTACGTGACGGTACGTCCAAGACCCCAAGGGGTGACAAAGGCCTCTGTCTGATCAAGATAGGCACCGGAGGAACCTCCTGTTCCGACATCTGCTGTCCTGCAAAACAGGCGAAGGAGTCATTCCTCTGGTGATGGACTCCTTGTCATGATAGACAAGGGCATTGACAAGCCCCCTGAGTTCAAGAACGAAGAGGCAAGAAATCCTCCTCCAGGGATGCTGGAGGAGAATTCCGCCGTTCATTACGAGACGGTAGCACTGTCACTTCAGCGCTGCACCTCACCGGGAGGCGGCCGGAAACATGACCTGCACACATAATACACGAAGAAATTTCTTCGAACACACATGAGATATCATCTCCATCTTCTTTATGATGGTTATAAAGAGCAATAGGCCTCATAAAGTGGATCTTGGAAACTATTTCTTCAGCACAAAGCGCAAACTCAGGATTCACAACTTGAAGTTGCCATGAATCAACGAAAAACAAGCGTTGAAGCCTGCAGTCGTAAGGACTCACGGCAAAGCACATTTTTTGGATGAAGAACCCAAATGGCAAACATAGGGTTTATATAGACCTTGCGGAGACTCTTCAGTTGCCAAAGATGAGTCAGCAGAATTTGAAAAGAGGGTAAGGCCAATCACTTACGCCTTGAAAAGCGGTAACCATCAATTACCCTACTAAAGGCTACGACGATTCAGTTGCGTATCCTAATAAATGACGGATGGTCATGATTCGGATGGACTTCCCAACGAAAGCGTGCTTATCTGCCGAGAAATTAGCGCGAAAATCAAGCAAAGTATCAATTGCTGATGTCATAATTGGATATGCACAGAGATATCCTATCAAATCCCGGAAAGGGCAAAACGGGCAAGTAGATTCTCGTTGTTAAAAAAAAAGGGGGAGAAACCCTAGCAGCATTACATTAATGCTTCAAACATTACATTAATGTTTCCTTGCTATTTTCAAACATTACATTAATGTTTCCTTGCTATTTTCAAAATTCAAAAAGTCAAAAGCAAATTCTTGATCAAGGAGTCGTGGGGCGCGAACTGATGGCTCAGCTTCTCTACCTGCTCCACTTCTCGCTTCAATTGCTCGCACTTGGCATTCATCTCATGATAGAGCTTCGTAGCTTCTTCAGCCTTTTGCTTCTGCTGCTCCACCTTCTGCTTTTCAGCTGCGAGGTTCTGGTGGCCGAGCTGCAAAGTTACGGCTGCGCGAATCAGAGTGACTCTTTTCATAAGAAATCTGAAACCCAGTCTGTCTTGAACTTTGGTAAGAAGATTTTGGCACATGCCACAAAGCAATTCGGCGCTCTGGACAGAGATGGTCTCAGGCGTGGCCGCAGACAGCTGTTCCAAAATCCAAATGGCTTCGGTGAGAAACAGCCTCCTGTCGAAGGGCCCTATCTCCAGAGATCTTGCAAACGATCGGGGGTAGGTGAGGCGCATCCGGACTAGCCAGTCCACATCAGTTTGCTTTTAACCTGAAGCAATGTCAAAGCTAAGTTATGCTATCAAACTCGCAAATGCACCATGCGAGATGCAAACAGTGAATCACTACTTACCAGTTCCTTCGAGAATTTCACGAAGAGAAGGAATGCGCATTACTGGGGTCGTTGAAGACTGCCCTTGCTCCATGGCTCTCCTGTCAGCTGCGAGCTCTAACTCCTCATAGTTAGAAGGAAGAGTGTAGGCCGCACCAGCTGCGACTGCATTCCCAACCTGCGAGCCCCAAAAGCCCCACGCAGGGATAGGTGCCGCCGACTCAGTCATCGCCGGAGGCGAAGTGACAGCCGAGGTCGCTTGGCGAGGAACATTCTCAGATGCGGAAGCATCGGCAGTACTTGTCCTTACTTCCTCAGCGCCAGCATGGGCATCTTCATCCATTAGCACAGCACCAGCTTCAGCATCGTCGGAAAGTTCGATGATTTCCTCGAAAGGCTCACCTGCATGATCAGTAGCTGCGACGGGCTTCTCAGTATGGGGGCTCGGAGTCGGAACATAGGATGCAGAAGACTGACTTCTTTTCTCCGGCGCATGTTCCTCAACATTGCCTGCGATACAAATGCCCATGGTATGAGGTAACTTGCATTAAATAATATTTTGCTATCTTTACTTAAGCTAAGAGCAAGCACCTCCACGCGAAGGTGGGATTGAAGCCTCTTCATACACTAAAGACGAGGAACCGTGTCCTATTAGTGTGTCCTCACTAAGCATGTCTTTAAGAGGGGCGTGACCTGGGATGCGAAGAAACCAGTCATGATTCTGTTTCAAGTTGCTCAGGTCTAGCACATGCATATCGCTCAAATAATTACCTGAAGGTTCTCCGCATTTGTCTACTAGCCAACGGCGAATGTCAGTCTTTGACACACCATGCTTTAACGCACCCACAACAACATCTCTATAAGTTACTGCGAGATTGAAGATCTCACCTTTATCGCCGCCTGCGATTTCTTCAAAGTCCGCTTGGACTTGCTCCAGGGCTGCTGCATCCTCTTCTGGAACCTCATCCTCCTCCTCCGCCTGGGGAGCCACTTCTTCAGGAAGCTCATCTTCCTCGTCAACTGGACGCACTAAGTCGTCAACATGCTGCTCTTCGAGGCTTCGCTGTCTCACACGCTCGAGCTCCTCCTCTTCTCGCTGCCTTCTTCTTTCAGCAGCCTCCGCGGCTGTCTTCCTGGACTCAGCAAGAATGTCCTCGCTTATGGGATCGTCTGGAATGCTAGAATGGGCATCTCTATTTTGTCTCTTGGCCACAAGGCCGCCGATGATCTCATCATCATCATCTGCGAAGAAATTATTGGTTCAAGAAAGAAGTGCAAAAGAATTACGATAAAGGAAATGCGACGGAAATACCTCCTGATTCTTCCTCATGCATCACAACTGTTCTCTCTTCTTCTTCTTCATCACTTTCTCTGGGCTCCTGCCTCTCTCCTTCTTCCTCTTGGTTGAATGGAACGAAAGTCTCAACTGCGAGCTCTTTCCGCACTTAGCTGGGCATGCGACCTTTGCCTTTGTCCTTGACAGAAAGGGACCTCACCGGAGGAGAAGTTGGAGCACTTCTAGGGGAAGAAATTGTAATTGCCTTCTGCCTAGGTCTTTTCACTCTCGGCGCCGCAGTCGCTGGAAGGGACGGATAATCTCCGGGAGGAGACTAGGCCGGAGCATTGTCTATCAGCGAGTCAGCAAAAGCATTCATGACTGCGCGAATCTTGGTCTCGACCTCATGGTCCATCCTCCATGCTAGCCGAAACGACTGCTTTTGTCTTCGGGTGGCAACAATGGTGTTAATCAATGACTTGGAGCGATCACCAGATGCGAATCGCCGCACATGACACTACAGCAAACAGTACAGAATAAAGGCGTCAGCATAAGGAAATCAAGAAGCTTAACGCACGCGAAGAAATTGCTTACCTCAGCAAATGCCTTGCTGTATCTGACGACATGCGTGTCGCCCTTCTTAACTGCGGCGACCTTCTCCTTCAGAATGATGTCAGGACACAAATGGTTCTCACGATCCAACAGTGAATAGCAACCATATTCAGACTCGCTCAGACTACAATTGGGGCGAAACGGAAAAGAATTTCTCTTGATCAAGGGGGCTCTGCTTGGCTGTGCGGCCGACTGCGTCTAAATCCTCGTTTGCTGGGCGATCCAGTATGCGAGCCAGTTCTGAGAACAACCACCCTCGCGGGTCCCTGCAGGCTGCTCAAAGGGAAGATTGTTCATGAAGACTGTCTTGCACTCCTTTGTTAGCAAGAGCTTATAGCAACCTCTGATAATGGACTGCGGCCAGATTGATGGTGCCACCACGTCAAAACCGAACTGGGGCGAAACTCGAGTGGGGTCAACGTCCACAGTTATCCTTTCATACCTTGGTGCGAGCTCACGAATATGCTCTGCGAGGGCAGGAAGAAACCTCGTAGACACCAGCAAAAGAACTCGCGATAGCGCTCATGGAAATGCGATCCCTCTTCGAAGAGCAACTCTTCTGAGAAGACAACACCCTTAGAAGGGTACAGCTTTGGAAACCATCGCACGTTCTCAGCACGTGTAGCATAGGGCCTGGCAGTAAACTCTTTCCGTTTGTCGCATATCAAGCTCCAAACGCACTTGGTATTGTTCGCCCCGAACCACCTCGCAGCTCTACCGCTGTTGCGCTCCTCCGTCTCGCCTGGGGGACACCACTTGTCGGGTTTGAGAGCAGTTGGGGCATAGGATGGCCACCGCTCGAAGACCCACATTGTCAAAAAGGAGATGTTGACAAAATTCAGTACATCGAGGCGGCCACGCGACTCTTTCATGGCCAAAACCAACTGATCAAGCCTGTAAAACAGAGTGCCCAAGACCAAGGGTCCGAGTGCGACTCTCTGGCCAAGGGCGAGCCTCACAGCAAGTGGCAAAACATGGTAAAAGACCCCATGATGGGGGTGACCGTCGATCAAGTACCTCGACAACCAAGCACAGAGGAAAGCATAGAGGGTCAAGTGATAGCCTTTACCCTCCACATAATTCTCGGCGTCTGGGTTCTCACTCAGAAGCTTCTTAGTGATGCTGCTGTTCGCATAGTCTCGAAAGAAGTACTGCAACCATTTGTTCCAAGTGTTTTTTGCAGACGTATCAACCAATTGCCAGTTTGGAAGGGCTTTCGTAGTAGTCCACCGAGTGGAGATTTTCTTTACCTCTGCCAGGCATTCCTCCATCTGCGTGTATAAGGCAATCTCCGCAGCCGTCCTCAAAGGACTCAAAGGATCCACTTCACCCATGGGGGAAAGATCGTACAGCATCTGCACGTCCTCGAGTGTAGGAGTAGCCTCGAACTCAGCGAAGTGGAATGTGTGAGTCGCAGGCGAGTAGCGGGACAGAAGGTCTAGAAGCATGGACTGGTCCAGCTTCACGGCAGCACCCTTCATAGCACGGATACAAAAGTATACGCCGGCTTCATCAAGAGTCGCGGCATGATTGTCCAGCACGTGGTCAATCCACTCATCCATATAGTCCAATTTCTGGACGAAAGCCTGGGTAGAAATCGCAGTGTAGGGGAAGTACCCGTTTTCGATCCCCAATCGAACCACATCCTCGGAACCAATCAACTCGAGCAAGGATGAGTTAACTGGGCGAGTCAGTGTCAGCAATCCCTCAACCGGGACAGGATCAGGCATCCTCTTCGCCTTAACTCTCGCATGATAGAAATCTTTGCCACCTAGATAGGGGGCTTTTCGCCACAAGGCCTGCGGAAGGTCGGGTATCTCTTCATCCTCCTTGACGGGTTTGGTTCCTTTTGTCTTGGCCATTCCTGCCGAAGAGCAAGAAAAAAGGGGGAGAAAGGTGCTACACTTCAGTTTGAAATTCGAAATCCAAGATCTATTATGAAAAGAAAGATGAACAGTTTCTGGTATTAATTTCATAAATTAAGGGTTGCATTATCAGTGATTTCAAGATCTCACATCCGAAGCCCTTATTATTGAAGGATTAAAGCAAAAGTGGGTTCAAAGATCAAGGCTTCTTCGCAAGTTTCAACAGATTATATGTTCTGGGCTTACAGATTCAACGCAGTTCAAGGCAAACATTGGTATCTTAAATCAAAATTGAACAAGGCCGACCTTGTTTTCTTGAAGCCTGCTTGGATATGCACAACTGAAGAACACGATTTGCGGTTCTGAACTGGTGATTGATTATCTGAATCTGCTCTCGAAGATCTCCGGGTACCATTCACTTTAAGAGAAAGAAGTGATGCTTTGCAACAATGGAGGATACAAAGTATTTATCCAAAAACAATGAAGGGTTGCGTCCTTTCAGTAGTCGAATCGCAACCGTCACCGTTGAATCGCGCAATCACAGGACAAGCTGACGTCACGCCTAAAACCCTAGAAGCCAGACGGCACGATTCTAGGGGTTTTAGGTCATAATGGCACGCACGGGGGCTGAACTTACCCGTATTTGAATTGGTGCGTGGCGGCAACGCGTATGTTGGTTTCCGCGCATGGAAGTCTATACAGCTATGAGTCTTCGCGCGCAGAAAGGGGGCTAATGTAGATAGTGCTTTCTGAGCTGACAGATCTTGGCCACGTGGCAACCATCCAGCACACCATATTGTGCTCCACACACACTGGATCACCAGCCGAGCTGATCCATGTGGGGGCTGCGAGACAGAGCCCTCGCATACCAATGCACGGGACTTGTAGGGACTTAGTGGTTTGGAGGCTAGAGTAAGCCCTGTCGCGTGCGAGCCAAGCCCGCGCGCGACCTTTAGTAACTGTTTTGAGAGATTTATGGCACGAGCTCCATAAACCCGGTCAATCCGGTCAAACCCGGTCAACCTCGTAACGGTTCCGGTATTCGCGCACAACGTGCTGTAACGGTCCCTATATACTCGGACGAACGTGCCGTTATGGTTAAGCTAATTAAGCCGCCATTAATGGGCGCATTAACCACACTACAACGGTCACGTTCTCTGCTATATATAGGACGTTAGCCTTTCCATACAAAGGAGAACACACTTGCCATACGCGGAAGCTCTGCCAAACCTCTGTCTCTCTCTCAGACATTACTACTGACTTACTCTCTCCCTACACACAACCCCACTCTTCCTGTGCGATCCCTGATCCCCTACATACGGTGTACACGGAGGTCTCCCCGCCGGAATCTCTTGTGCACACCACTATAATGAACTAGGGATATTTAAGATAAACAACACGTTGTATCTAATGACTTCATTATATTAAATATCGCCATAAATAATAAATGGATATTCTAGCAAAACAATGTTCATAATAAATATAAATTTGCCTCTAGGTAACCTATTCCAACAAGAAGATGGTAGAGGAGGCTGGAGCTCGGTTTGTGTTGTTGGCTGCTTCAATTGGAGAGGTGGGATTGGCTCAACTTCGGACGCCGGTGTTGGTGGCTTGATCGGTAACGGCTGATCCACGGAATTTGGCACCTGTGTTCGGGTTTCTTGGGCCGGTTATGAGTTCCATGGCAATGGGGTTTCTGGAACGGCAGCAATTTGCCGCTATTCTTGGGCTAGCGGCAAGGGAGGTTGTTCATGGTCTATGGCTTGTTCTGGAGGCGAAAAAATTCGTCAGTGAAAATCCATCGTCTCCCACTTGCTTTGAGGCCTGAAAATGTTGGGAGGTCAAGAGAATCTTGGGATGTCATCGATGTCTTCGAGAGCAAGAATGGCGCAAAGGAGATCACCCATGTTCGTTTTTCTCTCAATGAAAGCACCAGTTGATACGGAAACGTATCGATAAATTGTGAAAGAGCAATAAAAATAAAGGGAGAGAGTAGGGTTGAGAGAATTATTTTCTTATTTATTGCATAAACGGGGAGATTACATCTCTTAAAATGTATAAACTATAAACGTGACATGATAGTTCAGGTATAAACCACCACCTCAAAAGTGGCTATTTACCGAGACCAAGCCGGAGGAGGAGGGGTTGTTTGAGGATATCAAGAGCACGGAAGGATTGGATAGTTCTGGTAGCTATTCCACTTCATATAAGAGCCCCACGGATTCGAACATGGAGCTGGACGCCAAAGCCGAGGGTGGAAACAGGGGAGTTATCATCCATGATAACCCTCTTGGAGCCAGCTCGCCCTCTAAGGGAGTCCCATCTGCAACCAGGAAGGGTAAGGAGCCGCTGGACACAGACCCACTGCCAGAGAAGAAGAAGAATAATGAAATGGAGAAGATATGTACGAAGCCTACACCTCGTCATCCGACAGAGAAGAGGAAGTCGCGAGATAGTGCTTCAAGTCCGATTGATAAAAGGAAAGCGGCTAACACGGATCGGTCAAGACAAGAAAATTGGAATGAAGAAAGGCAGCATAATAATACCCAGGTTTCTCGTTCCGGGATTCCGAACTCGGAGAAGGGCGCCGTTGTAGACCCTAATGCGCGATTGGCAATGACTGCTCAGCAGCACTATCAGGCACAATGAATCTCGTGAGTTGGAACGTGCGGGGGCTTGGAAACCCCCGTCACGTTACTTATCTTCACGATATTTTGAAGAGACAAAAGGCTAATATGGTCTTCTTAATGGAGACTATGTTTTTTTTGCGGGAGATGGAAGCAATAAAGAACAAGTGCGGGTATGAAAATGGAGTCTTTGCTAATTGTGATGATAGGAGGGGTAGTTTAGCACTTTTGTGGGAACGTGAAGTCAGTTTTATTGTAGTTTGAAATCGATCCGATCAACAATGGTGCTTAACGGGCTTCTATGAAGATCCGGTTAGGAGTGAGAGGAAGAACTGTTGGTCCTTGTTGACTAGGTTAAGGCCTCTAAATATGCCTTAGCTAGTTGTAGGGGATTTTAATGAAATATCCTCGTGTGTCAAAAAGGAGGGTGGAAGAGACGTCACTCTTGGACAAGTTGAGGATTTTAACAATGTTCTCAATAAACTTCAGCTCAGGACCTCGGGTTTTCGGGAAATCGGTTTACTTGGTCCAGTAATCAGTCAGACGGGAGATCAATTCGCGAACGGATAGATCGGTGTTGTTATAGATTGATGGATCGAAAATTTTGGAAGGGTTAGGGTTAATCACCTCGGCGTGGACACTTCAGACCACGTTCCACTGGAGGTCACTATTGATACTAGTCGTGTCAATTGCCGGCCAGCCCAACGATTAAACAACCCGGGATCTCGATTCAGGGTTGAAGAGACAATCGTTAACCAAAAGTAGAAAACTAACTATTAACATCTCATTTAATGTATACAACAAATATTTCGAAAAAGAGTACATGTGGGTAGAGAAAATAAATGTTGTGACCTACTAAGTGACGACTTCGTCTCGATACGCGTTCCCCATCCCCACATTGATTGATGATATGCGGTTTTAAAATGGCAAAAGCCGACGCAGTTTTGAAGAAAATGATCAGTAAAAATTGAGTAACTACACACTACGACATGTAAAGCAACGAGTGGCACGAAAGCATGGGTTGAAATAAGTCAAGAAATTTGAAACATTAATAAGCAAAGAGGTAGGAACTTCTGAACAAGTATAAGTAGTCGCATATCAAGTACTTACCATCTTTAGAATATCAGTAAACCATGAGTATTCTACATATTATGAAACAAGTAAGATATCAACAGTAAACAAGTTCATTTGAATTGATAATGATATTAAATCACGAGTACGCAATGCTTATAAACTCATTTAATTTGATTAAGGCATATCCAGAGCCACAAACAACGTCAGCCTCGCGTCCTCTCTTGTAACTAAGCCGCCCAACCTTGAAGCCAGAGCTTGTAGGTGCCCGTTCATTCGTGTACGTTTTCTTCTGCATCTCCACTAGTGGCTCGATGTTCCTGTGCAGTCAATCAACTTTGAAAAAGTAGGCATGTTCAGGTAGATTAGCATACCTTTGTACTCATAGCGCATACCCTGGAGGCAGATCTCCACAAGGCGGCTCTCAGCCACTTCATCGACGCACTCCAGCGATCTGGTTCTGAACTTCTTAATGAAAGCAACACCTTCCTCGTCGTGCTTTTGGTATACGCACGACAAATTAATCGTCGTGACCTTCTCCTCTACTTGGAAGAATTTGGTGTAGAACTTCTTGACCATATCTTCCCAGGTCTTGATCGAGCCAGCCTCCAGGGCTTTGTAACATTTGTATGCGACTGTTCCCAAAAACTTTGGGAATTCGCGTATGAGCAGCCTTGTGTCAAATCCGTGCGGGCCCATCAGATCTACGAACCGCATCACGTGGTCCTGCGCGTTTCCACTGACTTCATCAAACTTCTCCTACTTAGGTCCCTTTTACCCAGCAGGATTAGTCATCAAGTATATATCGCGCGGGATCGGTGGCGCTCTGTCGACCTTCAGAATCACAGTGTGCGCGAAAGACTGGTTGGCGATGAGAATGTCTAGACGTTGCTCCAAGGCCATCACATTGGAAGGTGCGATTCCTTCCAGAGTAGACGATGGGGTCTCCACGAGCCCAAGCATGCAGGGCATGCTAGGATCATAAGGAGGTGGAGGCGTGTAGCTGGCTTGCACTCCGTTCACGTATGACGGCAACAAAGGGTACGAGGATAGATTCCCAGCAGCTGCACGTTCTGGCTGGTAACCAGGCACAAGAGGTGGCTATGACGGTAATCTTGGTTGCTGGGGCGCATGGCCCTGAAGGAGAGGAGTCTGGATTGAAGATAATGGATTCGATTGAGCAGGGTTATGTGATGTCTGTGCTTTGGCGTTCCCTTGAGGAACTGGAACTCCTTGAGTAGCATTCTGGGCGAGCCCTCCCAGGATCGTCATGATCTGGGATATCTAGGCAGACTGTGCTTGCATAGCCTTGGCTTGACTCTGGATTGTGGCATTCAAAATCTCCAGGGAAGGGTTGTTCCCAGAAGTGGTCTGAGCCGGGGCATTGGTATTGGTGGTGATGTTGACTGTGTTCTCCTCTCTCGAGGTATCATCCCTTAAGGGAGTCTGGTTGCCTTCACGGGGGTTGGTTTCTTGAGACATGATTGCAGAGAATTTTGAAGGTGGGTTCACGTCGGATTCACCAAATGTGTACAAGGAAATCCTAGTGGAAGATCCAAGTGTACACCTGTAACAGGAAACAAGAACAGGAATACAACACAAAGAGATTGAGGATAGTGAGTAGGGGAAGAGTAAACAATGGTCAACTGTTCTTGAGAGAGAGAAAATATAATGATTAGAAAAAGATTCGAGCCATAGAAGGCTAACGTTCCTATATATAGTAGGGAAGTGACCGTTACGAGGGGTTAATGCGCCCGTGAATGGCGGCTACATATCTGCCTCGTAACGACACGTTCGAGCGTATATATAGGGAATGTTACATGATTGTCCGCATATTTAAGGACCGTAATGAGTTCGACCGTATTTATGGGGTACCTGGTCATTAAATATCTCAATCAGTTACCAAGGGTCGCGCGCGAGCGTGGTTGTTGCTCTCACGCGACGTTTCTTACTCTAACCTCCAAGCCACTAAGTCCCTACAAGCTCCCGCGTGGTTAGTATCGCGGGCGACCCAGTCTCGCATCCCCCAAATGGATAAGCTCGCATATAAGCATATGTGAATCAGAGGAGATATGATAGAGTGTGTGTGGAGTACCATTAGATATGCTGGATGGCTGCTACGTGGACGATGGTTAATCTGCTCACAAATGCACTATCTACACTGGGCAAATCAGATATTTTCTTAAATTGGACATTCACTCCATCCCTCACAGCCTAAAAGGATTTGTTGGTCTACACCACCCCTGTGATTCTGATAGTCAATGTTGATTGTGCTAGTGTTGAAAATATCCTGGTTTTATCTCATGGTGCTGCGTGAAGAAACAGCAATGGTGATTGAGTGTGGGGTTTTCAGAAGTGGATTGGAAAGATCACTGTGCTTAATGTGAGCTTTTGGCTATTTTGGATTGTTTACATCTCCTTCACTCCCAAGGACGATCAAATGTGCTCATTGAAACTGATAGCAGCTATGCTCTGCTTCTTATACAAAATGGAAGATAATCAGCCTTTCTGGAACATTGTGGTGGCCATTAGGCAATTGCTAGCTGCTCTCTCTTGTTCCATCTCTAAGTTTTGTAGGGAAGCAAACCTTGTTGTAGATTGCCTTGCCAAGAAGTCTCCTTCTCTTAGTTTTTCTAGAATTCTTCTTTTAGATTGTCCTGCTTACATTTCTAGTTTTCTGAATTTTTATAAGTTAGGTAGGGGAGCTGTTAGAATGATTGTGTAATGGGTTTATGCTCTCCTTGTTTACCAAAAAAAAATAAAAATAAATACAAGAGTAACAAATAAAGAGTGAAGCATAGCGGCCCTCATAAATATAATAGTACTAGTTAAAAGCACGTACGTTGCACGTGGTATTTAGTCTCTTCACTTTTTAACCTTTAATAAACACATATACAGTACAACGATTTATAACACATAAATTATCAAATTATCATAATATCATACTGCTACAATATTTCAAGGTTACAATACTTCACTCTACGTTTGATCGAAGGTAATCTGAAACTCTCAACACATGTATGAATGCTAATTAGTAATACAGTCGGTTTAATAGATGATTCTTCAAGTAAGCAATAGTAGAGTCAATGCAAAAGTTACCGACAAAAATTATGTGAAATATGAAATGGGAACACTTGGCTCTAATGTAAATGTTTCCATTCAGCAAACGTGCATGAACAAGCAAACACAAAAATTACATCATATTGGAATTTATTGCTCAATACCAAATTACTATTACATTTTACACTCGTGTTTGGCAAAATATAAAATAGTGCGAAAATGACAATTCGATTGGAGCAAAAAGAATTTCATTATTTACATGACACTGTAAAAGCACTCTACTAACCTGTTACCCATCAATTAACCCTAAGCAATCTTAACGGATAGATGAAGGTGGTACAATACTAATTCACTGATTAAGGAGACATATAATGCGTAGTAAATAAGTAAGCTTACATCATCCATGGTGAGATTGGGTTTTTCTGACTGGCTGTTTTCCCATCATCTAGTTGCAACAGCGAGACATACTAAACAAGTACAAAATCTTGCTAGTACAGATGAGTATACGCGAGAAATTATATCCGATCAAAGCATCCACATTTTGGAGAGCATTGATAATGATAGCAAATATCTTGAGTATGAGAGTGTCAGCAGAGTATTTATTTCCCTCCTCTATTGGATTGAACTTCCACCTTGTGCTACTGAAGAATTAACAAATGAGTCAAAAGCTATTTTCTCTGCACGGGGATGTCTCTCTACTAAACGACTATGTCCAAAACAACAAGTTTCTTCAATTTTCCTTGTTCCAAGTGCTACTTCGGAAGAAAGATTAGATCGCAAAGGAATTTATCGATTCAATCAAGTTATTGGGTGCTTTATGGTCATGTTGCTTGTGTGAGTACAAAGATGCTAGGAGGACATGAGTAGATAGGCAATATAAGAAAGGCGAAAGCTTAAATTTGAATCCCTTGCCCATATGACACCATGGAAGGCATCCCTTCACGGAAATTCTCTACCGATATATCTGATCTCTCTTAATATATTAGGCTTAAATATTTCTCTTGATCCAACCTAGAGTTCTTTTCCTTGAAAATATATTCTAGTTTTCTGAAAACTCCCTATACCTCAAAAATTTAAGCATTTTTTTTCTTTTCTTGGGTCTCTCTACGAAATAATGGAAATATACAGTCACTCTTTTGTTGAAACAAAAGGGAACTATTTATCATATGTTCTTAGTATGTGAGAATGTCGCCCATTCCACTTCACATACAGACTTACAAAAATTTAATTTTCCTGATTTGTATACAAAATATAGTAAATTCGTTTTCTAGAAACAACCTAATCTTAAGAAAGGAAGAAAAAGTGAAACCTCGTAACCAAATTATAAAACTTCAGTAACTTGCAATTGATATGATATTGAGTTACCAAAGCAGCAACAACATTATCAGAATTCACACAACCATCAAGGCAACAGCGAGAATCAAAGATGAAGAAGAATTGGAGGAAAAACTCAGAGCATTTTCTCATTCCTTCAACATTAACTCAATTACATTAAATTGGGAAAGTGCTAACTAAACCTGATTGAATGCCCAGTCAGCATCCAAAGTGGTCAATAATACTCTGCCATATCCTCTACCATGACACACTTAATGCTGACTGGATCAACCAGAGAAGAAACAAGAAATGACATAAAAGCACCCTAACATTCAGAAAACTACTTTAATAAAAGACAAATACACCCCCAAGTGCTGCTAATATATCCAATACACCCCCCTCAAGTTGGAGAGTGAGCAGAAAACACTCCCAACTTGGATCTGAGAAATTTAAAAGCTGGATAAGCAAGAGGTTTAGTAAGCAGATCAGCAAGTTGATGAGAAGTAGGAAAAAAGATAAGTTTCAACACCTTTTTAGCAACCAAATCTCTGACAATGTGTTGATCCATCTCAATGTGTTTGGTTCTCTCATGGAACACAGGATTCTCTGCAATTTGAATGGTAGAGTTGCTATCACTGTATATCACAGGAGTAGTAGAGAGAGCAATATGCAGATCTTTGAGAAGGACAAGAAACCATTGCAGTTCACAAGTTGCAGCTGCTAAGCTTCTATACTCTGCTTCTGCAGATGACCTGGAGACCACTGTTTGTTTCTTGGATTTCCAGGAAACCAAGGCATCACCCAAATAAACCAGATAACCACTAGTAGATCTTCTTGTATCCACACAACCACCCCAATCTGAATCAGAGAAAAGCTTCAAAGCCAGAGAGTTCTGAGAAGGGAAGAACAAACCTTGATCAACATTGCCTTTGAGATACCTTAGAATATGATGCAGAGCTTTGATATGTTCAACAGAAGGATGAGAAACATATTGTGAAAGCTTGTGCACACTGTAACACAAATCAGGTCTTGAACTGCATAAGTAAAGAAGCTTGCCTACAATGCTTCTGTAAAGACTGCTATCAGAAATAGACAAATAATTTTATGAAAACTGTTGGAGCTTGAGATTGACTTCCATAGGAACAGATGCAGGCTTGCATTGTGAATAACCACTAAATTGAAGAACATCTAAAGCAAACTTCTTTTGGCAAAGAGTGATACCAGTGTCAGTCCTGCCTATTTCAAAACCAAGAAAGAACTGCAAGGGGTCAAGATCCTTGAGTTGAAACTGTTTATGAAGCTCAGCTTTCAAATCTGCTAAAGTTTGAAAAGTGTCTCCTGCTAACACTATGTCATCAACATAGACAAATAAAACAGTGAAAGAACCTTCTTTCTTCAGCACAAACATGGTGTAATCTGACATACTCTGCTTAAAACCAAGAGAAATGAGAGAATGTGAGAATTTACTATACCATTGTCTTGAGGCCTGCTTCAAGCCATATAAAGACTTCTTAAGTCTACAAACCAAAGTAGTAGGTGGAGAAGAACTCAGATTAGATGGTATGTATCCTTTTAGTAACTTCATATAGACCTCCTGTAGTAAATCACCATGAAGGAATGCATTATTGACATCTAGTTGAATGAGATGCCAATCATGCATAGCTGTTAATGCCAATAAACACTTCAAAGTGGGTAACTTAGCCACTGGAGAGTATGTGTTTGTGTAATCCACTCCTTCTGTTTGAGTGTATCCTTTGGCTACAAGTCTTGCTTTAGATCTCTCCACACTCCTATCAGCTTTTTGCTTGATTTATGAACCCACTTGCACCCCACAACATCATGACCAGGAGGGAGAGTGGTTAAAATCCAGGTGTAATTGGCTTCTAAGGCAGCAAGCTCTGTTTTCATTTCTTGAACCCATTTAGGATCTTGAGAAGCTTCATGATAAGTAGCTGGCTCTTTGACACTCTGAACATGAGCCAGAAAATGTTGATTTCCAGAAGTATAAACTGTAGAAGCATGAGAAGACAAATTTGGAGCAGTAACAATATAATCTTGTAGATGTGAAGGTTGCTTAATGACTCTCCTTGGCCTGGTAGTGATGGGAACAGAAACAGATGTCTCTTCTACAGGTGCTAAAGGAGCTGTATTAGTGTCATGAGGTAAAGAGATAGAGGGATCCATGGGAGTGGCAGCAAATAGTGGTGTGGTGGAGTCTTCATCAGAAGCAACAATGGGAATGACAGAACCAATCCCAGAACGTGAAAGATCTTGGGAACTGGTTTGGAAAGGAAACACACTTTCATTGAAAGTCACATTTCTGGAAACTGTAATGGCACAAGTAGCCAACACATAAACCTTATATCCTTTCATCCCATAAACATATCCAAGGAAAACTCCAAAATTAGCTCTGATGTCAAACTTAGTTCTACCATGAGTCAATGTAGAAACATAACAAAGACAACCAAAAGTTCTAAAAAACTTATAATCTGGAATAGTTTTGAACAGAACTTCATAAGGAGATTTGTGAGAAAGCATCTTTGTATGGAGTCTATTAATGATATAAGCAGCAGTCAAGACACAATCACCCCAAAATTTCAAAGGCAAAGAAGAATGAATTCTCAAAGACCTAGCCACATTCAAGAGGTGTTGATGCTTTCTCTCCACCATAGAGTTTTGTTCTGGTGTCTCAATGCAGCTAAATTGATGTAAATCCCATGATAACCAAAGTAATCAAGAAGTTTATCACTTCTGATTTTGAGAACTGAAGATCCAAATTGTGTCTGAATCATAGCACAAAAATTAGGTAGAATGGTAGTAGCATCAGACTTATGAACCATTAGATAGACCCAAGTGACTCTAGAATGATCTTCAACAATGGTTAAGAAATATTTGAAGCCATCATATGTAGGAATTCTGTAGGGACCCCAAGTGTCAACATGAATCAGCTGGAAAGGTTTAGATGTAATGTGACCTTTTGAGGGAAAACTTAGTTTCTTTTGTTTGGCTTGTGGACAAACCAAACAAGGAGGAAGAGAGCACCTGGCAAGTCCCATATCAGCAAGCAAAGAGGTGAGTTTGGTGGATGAGGGATGACCAAATCTGTTATGCCATGTAGAAGGAGATTTCATAACAGCTGCACCAGCTATAGACACATAAGAAGATGTAGTGAACAAATAGAGACCATTTTGTTTCTTTCCATAACCCAAAATGGTAGAAGAGACTTTGTCTCTAATCAAACATCCACTAGCCTCACATACAAACTCACAATTATGAGACTGTGTTAACTGGGACACGGACAAAATATTGAAAGCAAAAGTAGGTACATGTGTAGGGTTTTGATTCATGGATCGCGCAAACGGAAGCATAATCAAACAAACAACCATGCAAAACCCTCCAAGGATCACAAGTCTAGATGCATAACGATAGTGAAGGTAAGAAATCATAAACACACCTTTGGGTTCTCCTTGATGACTTCAAACGCGAATAGTGTCACGTTCTCTATAGTTGATCCACGCCTAGAGTTGTTCCAAGATCTCCAATCTCCTTGGTGCTAGCCCGGAATGAAAGGAGGGTGAAGGAATCACGCAAAACGAGGCACAAAAGGGGGCTCGGCCCTCTTGTGGCGTCGGGGACGAGTGGGCGGCGGCAAGGGGGCGGCGTCCCTCTTGTTGCTTGCTCTCTCTCTCCTTTGTTCTCTCCTACTCTTGTTATGTTCTCTTTAGAGCATAAGTGTGTAGGGAAGGAAGGAAGGAGGGTCCTTTATATAGTCCAACAACTCCTTGTTAACTACCTAAAAGACTTATTCTAGTCCTACTAGAATTCAATTTAGTCCCTTCCTTGCAAATTAGTCCCTACTAAGTTTGCAAGGGTTTGCAAAGTGATCCTTCTAATTAATTAATCCAATTAATTAATTCCCAAATCTAGTACAACTCTATATAGCGTGTGACCCCATAGGTTCTATCTAGTTGGTAGCAACTATTTGCTAATATGGAGCGGTTTCTAGCAAAACATCCATTCTAGCCAACTAATAGAATAGTCATCTAGACAACCTTGTACAAGTAATTGTCTCATCCTTTTGCCTCCATATCCGGATTGGACACGAGACATACAAGTCACACTCGTATATCCAATTCCTAGTTTCTCGATCCATGGAATAGCCTTATTCGTGCAAATAACATCAATATCCCATATATTGATTTATTTGAGTCTGGCCAGACATTCTATAAGCACTATCCTTCGAGTGGCCTTGGATATTTGCTCCCGTTATGTGGGAGGGGCAAATCCTCTCTACGTCCACTACGATCTCTAAGCTTGCTTCTCATTGTATCCAGTACACGCCTTTATAACTACCCAGTTACGGTGTAGCGTTTAACGCTACCAAGATCACAATGATCCACAACTAGAATATCTAGTGACTTCAAGTCTAAGGATGACAATACCATTGTACCCGAGAAGCACTTGTGACTCAACATAACGTGTATGTAGCCTTCTCGGTAATGGGTCAATCCAGTGCGACATTCCTTAATGCACACCTATGTGTTGGATCGTGATATCTCCATATCAATCCAACCCCATACTAGTCTATAGATGATTGTCCCATTTAATCATTATAATTGACTAGGGATATTTAAGATAAACAACACGATTGTAAATCTAAGGACTTCATTATATTAAATATCCAATAAATAATAAATGAATTTCTAGCCAATTACAAATTCATACTAAACTAGATTGCCTCTAGGGCATCTATTCCAACAGTCTCCCACTTGCACTAGAGCCAATCTGGCGCATCTCGTATGCCCATGCTCCTAGTGTGCCCTTCATGCTTCCACTGCGTGAGAGGCTTCGTAAGCGGGTCTGACAGATTATCATCTGTAGGAATCTTGCATATCCGAACGTCTCCTCTATCGATAATATCTCGAATCAGATGAAACTTCCTGAGCACGTGCTTGGACTTCTGGTGCGATCTTGGTTCCTTTGATTGCGCGATCGCCCCAGTGTTGTCACAGAACAACTCCACTGGATCCGCAATGCTAGGGACCACACCAAGTTCAGAAACAAACTTTCTGATCCAAACAGCTTCCTTTGCTGCGCCATTTGCAGCAATGTACTCAGCCTCTGTTGTAGAATCAGCTACCGTCTCTTGCTTGGAACTCTTCCAGCTCACCGCTGCTCCATTCAGGCAAAACACATATCCCGACTGTGATCTAAAGTCATCTCTATCGGTTTGGAAGCTTGCATCAGTGTAACCCCTTACACGCAACTCTTCCTCACCGCCAAACATCAAGAAAGCATCCTTAGTTCTTCTCAAGTACTTTAGGATGTTCTTGACAGCAATCCAGTGACTCTCACCCGGATTGGACTGGTATCTGCTTGTCATACTCAAGGCATATGACACATCTGGTCTAGTACATAACATGGCGTACATGATGGATCCTATGGCCGAGGCATAGGGAATCCTACTCATGCGTTCCTTCTCAATCTCATTGGAAGGACATCCACTCTTCGAAAGAGTGATTCCATGTGACATGGGCAAGAATCCCTTCTTGGAATCTTGCATGTTGAACCGTTTCAACACCTTGTCAATATGTACTTTGACTTAGGCCTAGCAACCTTTTAGATCTATCTCTATAGATCTTTATACCGAGTATATAGGCTGCTTCCCCTAAGTCCTTCATTGAGAAACACTTTCCTAGCCAATCTTTCACAGATTGCAGCATGGGAATGTCGTTTCCAATGAGTAGTATGTCATCCACATACAAGACCAGAAAAGCTACAGAGCTCCCACTAACCTTCTTGTAAACACAAGACTCATCTTCGTTTCTGATGAAGCCAAACTCTTTGACCACTTCATCAAAACGTCGATGCCAACTCCTAGAAGCTTGCTTCAATCCATAAATGGATCGTTGCAGCTTACAGACTTTGTTGGCTTGCTTTGGATCCTCAAAACCCTCCGGCTGTATCATATACACGTCCTCGAGGAGATTCCCATAAAGGAATGCTGTTTTGACATCCATCTGCCAAATCTCATAGTCGTAGTATGCTGCAATTGCAAGTAGGATTCGGATGGATTTGGTCATTGCGACTGGTGAAAAGGTTTCATCATAGTCAATACCATGAATCTGTCTGAATCCTTTAGCCACCAATCGGCCCTTATAGGTAATCACATTACCATCCATGTCGATCTTCTTCTTGAAGACCCATTTGCACCCTATGGGTCGCGCCCCATCAGGTGGTTCCACCAAAGTCCATACTTTGTTGGTATACATGGATTCCATCTCGGATCTCATGGCTTCAAGCCACTTCTGCGAGTCTGGGCCATTCATGGCCTCCTCATAGGTAGTAGGCTCATCATCTATGAGCATCGTGTCACCGGAATCAGTTATGAGAAGTCCGTACCTCTCGGGTTCCTGGCGCACTCTACTAGATCTACGAAGCTCTTGTGTTACCTGAACAGGTGGATCCACAACTGTTTGTGATTCCTGTTCATGTTCCATAATCGGTTCAGTGATTTGTGGTTCTTGAACTTCTTCAAGTTCTACATTCCTCCCACTTGCTTCTTTAGAGACAAACTCTCTTTCTAGAAACACGCCGGTGCGAGCAACAAACACTTTGTTCTCGGTTGGATTGTAGAAGTAGTATCCCTTAGTTTCCTTAGGGTACCCCACAAATTTACACTTATCCGATTTAGGCCCTAGCTTGTCTGATTGTAAACGTTTTACATAGACATCGCAGCCCCAAATCCTCATGAACGACAGTGTGGGACGCCTCCCACTCCACATCTCATATGGTGTCTTCATGACTGATTTAGATGGAACACGGTTAATGGTGAAAGCTGCACTTAATAGAGCGTAGCCCCAAAATGACAATGGAAGATCGGTTTGACACATCATAGACCGAACCATATCCAATAGGGTTCGATTCCTCCTCTCGGACACGCCATTCCATTGTGGCGTTCCGGGTGGAGTGAGTTGGGACACGATCCCACACTCTCTAAGATAGTCGTCAAACTCTTGGCTCAAGTATTCTCCTCCACGATCCGATCGTAGAGCCTTGATACTTTTGCCAAGTTGCTTCTCTACTTCATTCTTGAATTCTTTGAACACTTCAAAGGATTCGGATTTTGCCCTCATAAGGTACACAAATCCATATCTACTGTAATCATCAGTAAACGTAATGAAGTAGACATAACCACCCCTGGCTGGCGTGGCAAATGGCCCACACACATCGGTATGTATGAGCGCCAATTGCTCACTAGTCCTCTCACCTTTCTTATTGAAAGGGGACTTTGTCATTTTTCCCAATAAACAAGCCTCACATGTCTCATATGATTCAAAATCAAATGAGTCTAGTAATCCATCTTTATGGAGTCTAGATACACGTTTCTCATTTATGTGGTCTAAACGACAATGCCATAAATAAGCAGGATTTAAATCATTTATTTTAATCCGCTTGGTATTAATGTTGTAGACAGGATTACTTAGATCAAGGACATAAAGTCCATTAAATAATTGCGCACTAAAATAGTGAATATTATTCAAATAAAAGGAACAACAATTGTTCTTTATTGAAATAATAAAACCTTCCTTGTCCAAACAAGAAATAGAAATAATGTTTCTGCTCATAGCAGGCACAAAATAGCAATTATTTAATTCTAAAACTAATCCTGAAGGCAGAGATAGCTCGCACACGCCTATGGCCAACGCAGCAACCTTTGCTCCATTCCCAACGCGCAGATCTACCTCCCCTTTAGCCAATCTTTTACTTCTCTTTAGATCCTGCATATTTCGACAAATATGAGATCCACATCCAGTATCTAATACCCATGATGTAGAGACAGTTAAATTGACATCTACAACAAAAATACCTGGTGGTGGTGGAATCACTATTCCAAGCCTCTTGTCCTCCAGATATTTTGGGCAGTTCCTCCTCCAGTGTCCAGGTTGACTACAGTAGTGACATTCACCCTTAGTCACGACCTTGGCAATGGCACCAACAGGCTTAAGGGCTTGTTCCTTGGACTTAGCAACTGACTTGCCTTTGCCCTTGGAGGAAGAGGCAAACTTTTTACCCTTTCCTTTATGCACCATCATAATGGCCTTGCCCTTACCCTTGTTGATGCTCTGTTCAGCCGTCCTCAACATGTTGAGCAACTCTGGCAGTGGTTTAACGATCTCGTTCATGTTATAGTTCATAATGAACTGTCCATAACTCTCGGGCAACGATTGCAATACGAGATCGGTTGCCAACTCTTGGCCGACCGGGAACCCAAGCCGGGCGAGATTCTCCAAGTACCCGATCATTCGGAGTACATGGGGTCCCACCGGGTTCCCTTCTGCCAGATGACATTTGAACAGTGCCTTTGAGACCTCATACCTCTCTACCCTCGCCTGCTCTTGGAAGAGCTGCTTTAGATGTTCGATCATATCGACAGCATTCATGTTCTCATGTTGCTTCTGAAGCTCAGAGGTCATGGTGCAAAGCATTAGGCAGGCCGCATCATTAGCGTCATCAACACGCTTTTGATACGCCTTTAAGGCAGCAGGTGTCTGATTCTCTGGACCTTCTGGAACATGCTCCTCTATTGCGTACAGCTTCTTCTCTTGCTTGAGAACAATTCTCAAGTTTCTGTACCAATCGAGAAAGTTGGTTCCAGAGAGCTTGTCCTTCTCAAGGACAGATCGTAGGGAATGTTGTGAACTCGATGAGTTGTTTGCCATTTGGAATTCTACAAAAGGAAAATACGCAAGTTTTAGTATTTGTGAATTTTTGACTATATTTAATAATGGCTAGTTTATTAAATATAGCTCCCACTATATTTCTACGGATTAATAACCCTCAAGATATTAATGCGGAAAATATCCTTATATTTTCTAGTGGGCCAAGATCCATCTTTTCATCTCCTTATGAGCTTGCTTTGGCAAGTCACCCATAATTCGACTACTTCTTAGGTAGGAACAATTCCAATTGCATCCCATATGCAACTCTTGGTTCAATCGGGCAAATAACTCCTTATTTATCCATCCTTATGGATAATCCCAATTGATTGCCTCTAGGTTTCTTAATCAAATTAATAGCCTAGTTGTGTTCAACCTCTTATCTAAACAATTGCACATTGTTACGTGCCATCGCATTCCATCATTATGAACCAAGTCGCCATGCTTTGGCACGCACGAACTTTGATAAATAATGATGATAATGAGTGTTTAAATAGCGAGAAGGCAAGAACACAATATTTTAAAATTTGAGGGATTTTTCAATTCAATTTTAATTATTTTGTTGATCAATATCAACTAATCTATCTATTTGAGTTTGGGCACATCTCCAAATAATAGATCCAGGTTGTCTAATTATCTTATTATCCTAATTGCATGCATCATCCATACACCAACCACACAAATAATAAGACAATAAATAAACAACCACAAAACAGAAAATAAACGTGATGTGGATATGGCCTTTTCTAGACTAAGATAATTCCAAGCCAATGGAATTATCTATGAACCCTAAACAAACACATCTCCATGCGTCTTGATCTTTTGGTCCATCCTTCATAGTCATGTGGTGTGCTCCATGCTCCATGCTCCATCTTTTGTGGCTTCTTTGGCTTTGGGCTTCTTTTCTCCAATCTTGGCTAACAATCTGCTTTATCTAGCACTAGCTAATATCTATACTAAATAAAATAAATCTCACAAGTTGAGAAAAAAAATGGCACGCAGGCCATAAAACCCTAATTAATTATTACAATTAATTGATCAGCTCGCAGGCCGTAAAACCAAACCACAAAATTAAACATCCACATCAAACCACATCCTAAGGCCATATCCAATCACCATGCGATTTGCACATAAACAGTTAAAATCCAATTTTAACGCGCTTGGTCAATTTTAATTGATTTTAGGATTTCTAGGGTTAAAACGGTCCATGGGCCCAACAATCCAATTGCCCGGGCCCAAACAAAGTGAACCATAAAGCCCTAGGGCCGGCCCGGCCCAAAACCCGCAAGCTAGGCCCGCGGGTTAGGGCCGCCCGGCCCCTTAGGGCGCCAAGCTTGGGCGGCAAGCAAGGGGGCGGTCCCCTAGGGGGGCCGAACCTCCTTGTGGAGGTTGTTTCCAAAACAACCTCCTTGCTTGGAGCCCAAGTTTGGTTGTTTCCTTGTTGTGGGAGAACTCCTACTTCCCCAAGGATGCCCAAACCCTAGATCTAAGATCCTAAAATTTCTCAAACTCACCAATTCATGCATCCAATGCAATAATTGGGTCTTGTTATGATTAATTCTTTGACAAATTGCATCCAATGCTTGATTTGTCTTGTTTTACGCGATAAACAAGAAATTAAGGTGTAAAACAACAAGAATGTAACACATAAACTACGTTTATGCTCTATGACCTGTGGCTCTGATACCACTGTAGGGTTTTGATTCATGGATCGCGCAAACGGAAGCATAATCAAACAAACAACCATGAAAAACCCTCCAAGGATCACAAGTCTAGATGCATAACGATAGTGAAGGTAAGAAATCATAAACACACCTTTGGGTTCTCCTTGATGACTTCAAACGCAAATAGTGTCACGTTCTCTATAGTTGATCCACGCCTAGAGTTGTTCCAAGATCTCCAATCTCCTTGGTGCTAGCCCGGAATGAAAGGAGGGTGAAGGAATCACGCAAAACGAGGCACAAAAGGGGGCTCGGCCCTCTTGTGGCGTCGGGGACGAGTGGGCGGCGGCAAGGGGGCGGTGTCCCTCTTGTTGCTTGCTCTCTCTCTCCTTTGTTCTCTCCTACTCTTGTTATGTTCTCTTTAGAGCATAAGTGTGTAGGGAAGGAAGGAAGGAGGGTCCTTTATATAGTCCAACAACTCCTTGTTAACTACCTAAAAGACTTATTCTAGCCCTACTACAATTCAATTTAGTCCCTTCCTTGCAAATTAGTCCCTACTAAGTTTGCAAGGGTTTGCAAAGTGATCCTTCTAATTAATTAATCCAATTAATTAATTCCCAAATCTAGTACAACTCTATATAGCGTGTGACCCATAGGTTCTATCTAGTTGGTAGCAACTATTTGCTAATATGGAGCGGTTTCTAGCAAAACATCCATTCTAGCCAACTAATAGAATAGTCATCTAGACAACCTTGTACAAGTAATTGTCTCATCCTTTTGCCTCCATATCCGGATTGGACACGAGACATACAAGTCACACTCGTATATCCAATTCCTAGTTTCTCGATCCATGGAATAGCCTTATTCGTGCAAATAACATCAATATCCCATATATTGATTTATTTGAGTCTGGCCAGACATTCTATAAGCACTATCCTTCGAGTGGCCTTGGATATTTGCTCCCGTTATGTGGGAGGGGCAAATCCTCTCTACGTCCACTACGATCTCTAAGCTTGCTTCTCATTGTATCCAGTACACGCCTTTATAACTACCCAGTTACGGTGTAGCGTTTAACGCTACCAAGATCACAATGATCCACAACTAGAATATCTAGTGACTTCAAGTCTAAGGATGACAATACCATTGTACCCGAGAAGCACTTGTGACTCAACATAACGTGTATGTAGCCTTCTCGGTAATGGGTCAATCCAGTGCGACATTCCTTAATGCACACCTATGTGTTGGATCGTGATATCTCCATATCAATCCAACCCCATACTAGTCTATAGATGATTGTCCCATTTAATCATTATAATTGACTAGGGATATTTAAGATAAACAACACGATTGTAAATCTAAGGACTTCATTATATTAAATATCCAATAAATAATAAATGAATTTCTAGCCAATTACAAATTCATACTAAACTAGATTGCCTCTAGGGCATCTATTCCAACAACATGAAGCACCAGTAGTAGTACCAAAGAGTCAGAAAGTTTAACTGAACCAACATGATGTACTGCAGCCTTTCCTCCAGTAGGTAAACAAACATAAGTGTTAGAAACAGCAACATAGCTGTCAAAGAATGAAATGTCATGACACATATGGTCAGTAGCTCCACTGCCTATAATCCAAGAATCAGACAAGTACTTGGAATCAGATATCCTGATTGAAATGCAAAAGAACTCAGAACACCAGCCATGAAAGAATATTGAGAGGAGTTGTCAGGAGAGGAGCCATATTGATGCATAGGACTATCATGAATGTCATGAGAAGAAGACAAAGAGGGACTAGTAGAACCCTGTTTTTGTTGATTTATATACTGCATGACTTGCTCACATTGCGATTGAGACAGCTGTGAAGGAGCTGATGTGGTAACATTGTGAGCTTGTGGTTGATGTTTAACTGGAGGTGATGATGATGATGCAGAAATGGAGTTCTTGCCTTTAAAACCTGGTGGATATCCAACTAACTTCCAGCATTTCTCCTTGATGTGTCCTGTACCCCCACAATGATAACAAACAGGTTTAGGCCTGTTGTATCTTGCATTAGATGGTGCCACATTAGCATAAGAGGGTGCAGGTGAATTGGCAAGAGACATCATAGCCATTTGACCTACTGTAGACCCCAAACTAATTTCTCTTTGTTTTTCTTGTTGCAAAACCTGAGAAAAAACTTTATTCATAGCAGGAAGAAGTTCTGTCAATAGAATTTGCTCTCTTATAGCAGTTTATCCATCATTCAATCCCATGAGAAACTATATAACCAAATCTTCTTGCTGCTCAAGCAACAATTTATGTAGCACATGACAAGTGCATTGGTGACAACCTCCACAAGAACACATAGCACCAATCTTATAATTGCTAAGTTCATCATATAAACTTCTAAACTTAGTGAAATACATGGTGACAGTCATTGCATCTTGCTTCAAATTAGCAAGTGCCTTCTTTAATTGATAAATGCGTGGACGATTCTTCTGAGAAAATCGCTCAATAAGATCATGCCAGATATCAAAAGAAGTTGCAGAATACACAATACTGGAAGCAATATCTCTAGAAAATGAATTCAGCAACCATGAAATGACCATGCTATCACAGCGTTTCTAAAGAGGATACAAAGAGTCCGTAGAATCAGGCGGCAACAAAGAACCAGAAACCAAACCTAATTTATTCTTCGCCTCAAGAGCAAGAGTCATAGATCTAAACCAGGTATTGAAGTTATCACTAGTTAAGATCTACGAAACTAGGTTGATACCTGGATTATAAGAATTCGTAAGATGATACGGAGAGGATTGATCGATCTGCATCGTCGGAGTACCTGGAGGAGTCGCCATGAAGAACAAACCCTAGAAACAACCCTCGCGATGAACAGAACTCGATTCAAAGACGAAATCAAAGAGCAAAGAGGCACACAATCGCAAGAAGCGAGTGCTCTGATACCATATCAGAATTCACACAGCCATCAAGGCAACACCGAGAATCAAAGATGAAGAAGATGAAGAAGAATTGGAGGGAAAACTCAGAGCATTTTCTAATTCCTTCAACATTAACTCAGTTACACTGAATTGGGAAAGTGCTAACTAAACCTGATTGAATGCCCAGTCAGCATCCAAAGTGGCCAATAATATTCTGCCACATCATCTACCATGACACACTTAATGCTGACTGGATCAACCAGAGAAGAAACAAGAAATGACATAAAAGCACCCTAACATTCAGAAAACTACTTTAATAAAAGACAAATACACCCCAAGTGCTGCTAATATATCCAATAAACATATATATTATTGAGCTCATAGCATTAGAACTTCTGGGCCAAAAGAACAACCCAAATGTGATCTCACTGAAGAACCATAAAATTCAGCATAGCCTGGTGGACAACTATGTGGCTTCGGCAGCAATGCATAATAGACTACTTTATCGTAGAAAGAGTCTCACAGAACAGAAGGTTCACATCGGAAGAGTCTCACACGACAGATTTAGAGCACTTATTCTGATCTCATCAACCTCCTACAAAGCTTTTGTTGTGTTCATATATGTTCTTCTGTAAGAGATAATATGGAATGGATATAAACGTTGTAGTTTAGTCTACATTGAAGTCTATGTTTCGCTCGTAAAGCGCATTCTTTGGTTTCTACATATAAATAGCCATACCGTGGAAGATATAGTTACACATGATAATCATTTTCTAATTACAACAAATAGTCAAGACCTCCACGAAACATATTTTCTATGAACATTGCGGAAGATTTAACTACAACCATTCACTTGATAAAATTTTCCGTTAGTTGCATATTCTAACCTGCATCAAGGAATATTAGTTCACTTACATGTCAAGTCAGAAATGAACACGGGTCAGGGAGTTTTTTGGAAAAATAAACTGACCCAAGAAATAGTAGAAAACAAAAAAATTCTATGGGGTGCAACTTGGACGGGCTGAACCCGACTAACCCGAACTCAGTCCGTACTAAAGTCAGGCTTACACACAATTTTAAGTAACTTAAGCGGGCTCAGGCAAAATTTCTCAACCCAAACTGCAATTAGGGTCGGGTTTGGGTACGAATATCAAACGATGGACCGACCAAATTTTTCAATTTGTATACTCATTAATATACCTATAAATGTTATATTTGAAGAGTATAATATAGAATACTTATCAATAATATATTATTTTTTATTAAATATTAATGATATTTTTAATTATGTTTATGTTCTTAACTAATAGTTTTTTTCACGAAATATTTAGTACTCTCTTGTATAAAAGGATAATTTTTAATTCACTCTAACAATATATGGTCATTATTTTTTAAGCATTAAATTAAAAAAAAAATGAAGTGTCTACATTCGGTATCTATTTTTACATGTAAGTGATTAACATAACTTTAAAGGGACAATCTTAATTGAGTTGATTTATTTAGTTTAATGTGCTAGCCCAAATTCAACTCGAACCCTAATTAGTTTCTTCGAATTAGGGCTTGGACAGACTGACGATGTTCTTAACCCGGGCTAGGCTAGGCTCGGGCAACCCCGACAGAATTCGGGCTTGGGCTTGGACAAGGGTGTCAACCCGCCCAGCCCAAGTTGCAGTCCTAGTATGCACTTACTCAAAGAATGATTGAGCAACAATGAAACTTTTTGCATTTGAGTCTAAATAGAATGCGAGCGTTAATCCCGTCGCAATCCAGAAGATATTCGCAGCAGGAGACTCTATAAATGACAAAACCATGCTACCAGAAGAACATATCTCATCCACATTAGTATGTCAGTTAAAAATGACAACTCTCTGATCGAAGAAGAGGTCGTGAATCTAGGAAAAATGGGTTCATATGGCTGCTAAATTTCTTTTATTCACATCCAAACGTCTACTCTTAATGAAAATACTTATTTTCCTTTCAAATATAGTTTCTTTTAAGTGAATCTTTTTCATGTTCTGGGTGCAGGCACAAATGAACTCAATTTTTAGGAATAGATTAAATCATCGCTATCTTAGAAAGTGCAAGATTATTAATCACACGACAAACAAGTGCTTTAATCATGTCCATGCGCATGAAGAGGATATATAATTACACGTTAGTCACATTTGAATGACGGTTGTTATAGCATAACATTTCTAAATGAAAGTAGTAGGTACCACTATGTTCCTTCTCTTTCTCCTCCTTTTGACTTTTACAACTATTCACAGGGTCAACCCGGTGATTTGGATATAAAAATGAAGCATCTTCTTACAATTCTTTCATGGGGTTGTAGAATAAGAGTTACTCGACAATACTATGGAAAAATTATCTAAAAATTACATCGTTTTGCCATCCAAATCGCCGGGTCAAATGACTCGACTACGAGCGAAAACGTCAATAGGGGGAGAAAGAGACGGGACTGACTGGTATTAAACTTTATCACCAAATTATTTAATTCAAATAAATTTACAAAATTGACTGCTAACAATATTCTTACTCAGTATAGTTATTTTGTTAGTTCACCATATTTTATTATTAGGCATGTTGGTGCCACGGGAATGGTTACTGTCGAATATATAAAAAATAACTAAGAATACATTTAAAATCTAAGAATATGATTGCAGGCTGAGACTCTAAATAAACACAATACCTCTGGATTGTTTGATGGGGTAGGCTATCAGAAATCTATCTTTCAAATGCTCAACCGGATTATGCTGTCTCGGAGGTCTGGAACTGTGTAACGAAATCTTCTATGTAATCGGCTCTCTTGGCAGAACGGCCAATCTGTGAACCATGACAAGTGACAGAGAGAAAAGAGAAAGGAACGGGGCAGTCGGCCAGACACAGAGATAGGACGATAACCTCAGTTTCCGTTCAAGTCGACTGAGATAGTGCCGTCTTGCGGGGTGGAATTGTGAGTGGCGATTGAAAGAAAAGAGTAGCAGTAAGACAGCGTGATCTGTGAAGAGTTGCGTCATTTAGATGGAAGAGTCGTGAAAGAGTCCAAGCAACAAAACATTTCTGGATAGGGACCATGAGTAAATAGCATAAGTTTAATAGCCTCCATTGTAATAAACAATTTTGAGGAGGTATATTTGTAATAAACAACATTAGGAACACATTAGGATTATTCACTCTTTTATAAGAGTAAAGATATGGAGGAGTACAATACTGTATTACATCGGTCTGGCTTTCCATTGACATGCATATGGAAAGCTCTATTTTTGGGTATTGTATCAAATAATGTTTTTTGCCTCTTCACTGTCATTGTAGACCTTTCTGTTCTTGATCGGGTAAGAGGCCAAGAGAGCAATTCCACATTTACCTCCAGGGATCCCAGTATTCCGTTGCATCCGTATGTAACCGTCTTCTCCCCATTTTGTCCCCCAAGAATTCTTCACAATCCAATAATCCATGCCTCCCTTGCTACCATAACCAACTACAGTTACGACATGGTTCATCCATGTTCCACACTCTGCAGTAAATATTCCCTAAAATAGCAACGGTTAATGTGCATTAATGGACATTAATCTCAAAGTCCACGCGATCTATATATTCAGCATAACGATCTAGTAATATGGTAATAGTGTTCAAAGTTTGATTCTCACCGATTTGGAATCATAATACTTGAATGCATCATTGTGAGCGTCAATGTTAACACTGACAGGCTGATTTGCAACTGCCTTCTTCAACGCCTCCTCGCTCTCTGGAACTGCTTCATACCCATCAATTGTTGCAACCTTGATGCTTTTCTGCAGCACCAGAAGGTGCTAGTAATTAATCGATGCTAAAAATAGAACGATATAAAACAAAAATTTGCAAACACTAACCTTGTGCAGGTTGCATTCTCCATCTTTAGCTTTGTAAGGGTAATCTTCCTCGGAATCAATGCCACCATTGTTCAAAATGAACTGGAATGCGCAATCAGCGAATCCACCATGACACCCGTTGACATCAACTGGTGACGATTTATCGCAGTCTACTAATTCTTGTTCTGATAGGGAGTATAGTTTGCCAGTCACAATCTGGTTGATCCCTTCCACAGCAGCTACTGCAGCGAAAGCCCAGCAGCTCCCTAATTCATTAATCCCAATCAAGAGAATTAATGTCAACAATCCTCTTCTCCATTATTTTAACTTTTACCACTATTCACTAGGTCACATTAAAACGGTGACTTGGATAGCTAAATGATGCTACTTCTTGATAATGTTTTCATAATGTTGTAGAGTCAAAGTTGTTTTGTAACACGGTGAAAATATTATAAAAAATCATATTATTTTGCGATAAAAATCACCCGGTCAAAGTGACACAAATACGAGTTAAAAAGTCATGATATGAAAGAGAAGATTCAGAGTGTTAGTGTTTTTTAAAACATGAATGTTGGTGTTTTTCGGTGTGATTATTGGGTCTTAAGCAGTTTAAAGACTTTCCTATCCTCACTACAATGAAAAAATACCAATCCTGTCCTAATCTTACTACTTCCCATACCCTAGCCTTATCTCTTTCCAGCCACAACACCCTTTTTTATAAACTGAATCAATCTAAGTCGATGGCTTGCATTTTCGTGTTCGACAAGGAAGATTTCGACCAACTTGACACTTAATTTCTTTCAACTACTATACATGTATCATTTCTGTGCGACTCATGTAGGTATATATGTACTTACCGCAGCCCGAACCCTGGTCTTTCACAGCATTGACGGCGCCTTTCGCCCTCCAATCAATAGAATCTGGCAGCACTTCGCCTTCAATGGGAGCATATCTTCTTTGGCGGACAATGCCTCCGACCCGAGACGTTTTTGTAACCAAAGTACTTACGGTACTCCTCGTCGGTCTTATCAGCGAAGCTGTTCAGACCGACCTTGTGAGTCTGATTTTGAGCGAAGTTGTACTCATCGATGAATTTGAGGTTGTCTTTGAATATCTGGAACCACTTTTCCTTCTCACCCAGAGAATTGTAAGACTTGCCCTGCTCCACAAGCCATGACTCAAACATGGCCATCACTTCAGAATCTGTCCGCCATGCTGGTTTCCCAGGATGTGTTTCGTTGTAGCTTATGATGGACATGTCCGTGGCTGATGAGGAGACCACGAACAGCGAAGTGAAAAGAAACACGAGGGCCATGAAGAGAAAGGATCTCGGTGAATCCATAATGATGATTGTTTTGTGGTATTCAGAAGAGGAGCTTTGTGGTTGTGGAATGTGTGTGCATGGGGGCCTAGCTTATATAGCCAATCTGGGGTGATTTTACTGAACTTAATGGACAGTAAATAGTTAATTAAGATCAACTTTGAGTTGATAGATTCATTGAGCAATAGTAATTGTTTGTCCCTGTTTATAGATTCATTCCTGAAATAGCTTCCTTTTATGCTTACCTACCCAATAGAGCAAAAAAATAATGTAGAAAGGAAAAGAAAACTTTCTCAATCATTCCTCAAATAGCTTTCTTTTTATTCTTACATACGAATAATAAATACTTGGTAGTGTAGATTAGTTTTGTTAGGTATATTATAAATAGTTTGGTAACAATTGGGTTCCAATAGCATATATATCTTGACATGTAAAACACAAATTAAGTATCCATTTCGCCAAACTTGGCCGTAATTTTTTGTTATGTAAAATCATCTTCCCCCCTATTTAGAGCATCCCCAATGGTGTTAGGTATTTATCATTCAAATTATAACTAAAATCGATAATTTTGCATGTTATGAAATGATAATTTTGTTTGTTCTCCAGCGGTAGTTAGGAAAAAGTTGAAAACCCATATAATTTTGCTCTAATTTTTCTTACAAAATACGTTTGAAACCATTTTAAATGAGAGAGGAATTTTAGGGAATAGTTATCGTCATTTAAAAAGATGAGATAATGGTTGAGAAATTATAGGGATAGTGGGTTGAAAATTACAAACACCTAAAAAGTAGGAACAAAGCAAAGATACCGAGTGAAAAATCTTCTCCAAGTTTGGCGATAAGGATGCAGATTTTGTATTTTGCATAAGTGGATGCCTAATCCATTGGAGTTGTAATTTTACTCAACTTCTTTATTTTTTTGCTAACAAATCAAGTTTGCCTAATGCATTGGAGATGCTCTTATGTGGGTAATGACATGTTTCCTAAATTTTCTCACCACTATTTTCTCTCCATGTGTCCACATTTCTAGCATAAAATAATTTAAAATGTTAATACATATCTTTTACCTAATTATTACTGAAGAACACTTTTGAAATCTTCATTATTTGTTATGTAAAAGAATAGTTTTCTCAACAATTTACATAACTTTTTCCTCCTAATATTGGAGATACTCTGAGAAAGGAAAAAAAGAAAAAGAACGAGATTTTGCCCTCCTAAGTACCTAAGAAAGACCAAATAAATCCAAACAACGATAGAGTGTCCACGTGTGAGAATTCGGAGAGGGAAACAGTGGGGAAGATAATACGAAAAGGGAGAAAGTGAGAGGGAGCCGTAGCAGAAGAGAGTGGGGAGAGAGACACTATTTAGATTTCTCAACACTTTTAATGGATTCTTAAAAAAAACAACTTTTAGTGAGATTTGTGTCACCAATTTCACTCCCTCAAGTTCAATGTAACGACAATTTTACCCCTTCTAGTTTGGGATATGACACTTTCACCCATTTTGCTTGTCGAATTTTAGAATATTTACACTCGCCAATTATAACACAGTTGGTTCAGGGAGGGTTTTCCATCACTATCGTAGTCAAAGGAATGACTCTGCTCTCTTAGTGTCGTAAAATTTGGAACACAAAAGGGGTGAGTTTTATTTCCCAAACAGGAAGGGGTGAAAGTCTCTGTTATGATAAACCACCTCACGAACGAAGAACGAATAAAAGAAGAACACGAATATTTTACGTGGTTCGCTAGCAAAATATTTGCTAACTACCTCCACGGCGGAAAAGCACTCTTTATTCACTTAAGAGGAACAATTACAATGTTTTTGCATACCTAGTAGAGAGACTACTAGCTTCTTTATATAGTACCCTAGAGGAAACCCACAGGCCAAAGGTTTCCAAAACCAAATTGGAAACAAACTTGCTGCCCATAAGTTTTCATCTTTGATATGGAAACAATTCCTAACAACTGCTACCTCATTATTCCACTGTCTTTGACTAATTCAACACATTCAAAGCACCTCCTCAACAAATCTCCACCTTGACTTGAATTCTCTTGTCAACAGCAGCTGCTCCTCTTCTCGTAAACAAAGCTACGTCGTCTCCTCTCCCAATTGTCTCTCGTCACAGAGACTCACTGGACCCCACCGGGTCCGACATGGCCCCTAAGGGCCTCACTGGCTCTAGATGTTGAGCAATTCCAGACAATGCTGCTCTCCGGAACCGGCTTGGTGAACATATCCGCGGGGGTGTCAGTAGTCCCCACCTTCATCACCTTGATCCTGCTCTCGTTTCTCAGAAAATGATACCTGACGTCGATATGCTTGGTCCTTTCAGGATGAACCTAGTCCTCAGTCAAGCAAATCGCACTCAAGTTATCACAGTAGACTATCGCCTGATCTTGAAGTAGCCCTAGATCATTGACCATTCTCTTAAGCCAAATTGCCTCCTTTTCTGCTTCCGTTAGAGCCATATACTCCGCCTCTGTGGTGGACAAAGTCACCGTCGGCTGTAGCGTCGCCTTCCAACTCACAACAGATGCCCCAAGAGCAAATACGTAGCCTGTCATTGATCTTCTACTACCAATATCCCATGCATATTCCGCATCCGAGAAACCAGCTACCAAGATGTTTTAACGTGACCCATAGCATAGGCCAATGTCTGACGTACCCTTAAGGTACCTGAATATCCGCTTCACCGCCTGCCAATGGTCCCTACCCGGATGAGCCATGAAACGACTAACCACACTAACAGCGAATGCTATGTCCGGTCGAGTACAGACCATAGCATACATGAGACTTCCAACTGCGCTAGCATATGGAATCGTGGACATGTACTCCTTCTCCTCCTCAGTCTGAACGGTGTACATTCCTAGCTTGCTGTTAGTTGCCATAGGAGTATCTATAGCTTTAGCTGATAACATCCCGAATCTTGCCAAGATCTTCTTGATGTATCCCTGCTGTGATAAGAAAAGCTTCTTCTTCTTCCTATCTCTATAGATCTCAACTCCCAATATCTACCGAGCAGCTCCCTGATCCTTCATCTCGAATTCCGCACTAAGGGACCTCTCCAGTTCTCTAATGTCCTTGATATTTCGAGTTGCAATCAAAATATCATCCACATATAGAACTAGGTAAATACGTGATCCACTATGCAAGTCTTTGTGATACACGCAACAATCATACTCGCACTTGCAGTAACCAATCTTCGACATGAAGCTGTCAAACCTCTTGTACCATTGCCTCGGCGACTTCTTAAGTCCGTAGAGAGATCTCTTCATCTTGCACACGTGGTTCTCTCTTCCGGGAACTTGGAACCCCTCCGGTTGGCTCATGTATATTTCCTCCTCCAACTCTCCGTGCAGGAAAGCTGTCTTGACATCCAATTGCTCAAGCTCTAGGTCGTGGTGTGCCAATAAAGCTAGTAACACCCGGATAGAAGTATGTCTGACCACTGATGAGAAGATCTCGTTGTAGTCAACTCCCTCTTTCTGACTGAACCCTCTTGCAACTAGCCTTGCCTTATACTTGACGCCCTCTCCAGATGTAGTTTCTTCCTTTCTTCTGAAAACCCACTTGCAGCTGACTATCTTCCTTCCCGCTGGCAATTTAACAAGCTCCCAAGTCGAGTTCTTGCTAAGAAACTCCATCTCTTCTCCCATCGCGGCAATCCACTGTGCTGACTCGGTACTAGATATAGCGGCCTTGTAGGAGGATGGCTCGTCCTCTACCTCTTCCGCTACCTGTAATGCATATCCCACCATACCGTCATCTCTGTATCTCGCTAGAGGCTTTATGACTCTCCTTAGTCTTCCTTCAACAATATTTTGGTGAACCGGTTCCTCTGGTGTAGACGCATCCTCACTATCAGACTCTTCTCCTTCTTCCTCTTGGGCTTCCGGCAGCGGTGTAAGGATTTCGGAATCCTTAGGATCAATAGGATCGGACTCTCCCTCCACCTTCTTCTTTGCATCCCCAAGCTCCACATCTACGGAGTTTTTCAACATATGTGACTCATCAAAGACTACACTTCTGCTAAGTATAATCTTGTTGTCTTCCCATATCTTGTATCCCTTCACACCTGTTCCGAAACCCATGAATACTCCCTTCTTACCTCTTGGTTCTAGTTTGCCATCATCAACGTGATAATAGGCAACACAACCAAATACTCTCAAATCCGAGTAATTTACTCCATTACCGGTCCATGCTTCCCTAGGATTCTTGCATCCTATACCTGTGTGCGGGCTCCGATTTATGAGATAGCATGCCATGGAAACTGCCTCTCCCCAGAAACCTCTAGAAAGACCTGCATTCGAAAGCATGCACCTTTCTTTTGCTAAAAGTGTCTGATTCATTCTCTCGGCTACACCGGTCTGCTGCGGTGTGTGCCGAACAGTGCGATGGCGTGCTATTCCCTGATCCTTGCAGAATTCATCAAACTCTGATGAACAGAACTCTAAGTCGTTGTCCGAGCGCATCCTCTTCACCTTCTTTCCCACCTAATTCTCTACTAGTGTCTTCCACTCCTTGAATCTTGCAAAGGCTTCACTCTTGTGTTTCATCACGAATATCCAAGTCATCCTGGAGTAGTCGTCTATGATGTTTAGGAGATACATGTATCCTCCAATCGCCTCGACTCAAGATGGACCCCAGCAATCCGAATGGATATAATCAAGAGTACCTTTCGTTCTATGAATCGCCTTAGGGAACTTGCTACGCTGTAGCTTCCCGTACACGTAGTGCTCACAAAACCCTAGGCTCTTGGGCGCATGCCCGGTGAGATACCCCTTCTTGTGAAGTTCGTGCATTCCACGTTCACTCATATGACCGAGCCTCATATGCCACAGCTTGGTTAGATCAGCTTCCTTAATCTCGGCTGAGACAACTCCAGCAGAACCTGTGATCGTCAAACCTTGCAACATGTACAAAGTCCCGCTCTTGACTCCCTTGAGTATCACCTTAGAACCCTTGCAGACTTGTAGATCTCCACATTCAACTTTGAAACTGTATCCCTTGCTGTCGAGTAGACTCAAGGAGATCAGATTCTTCTTAATATGTGGTACATGCCTGACTTGATCTAAAGTACATAACTTCCCTTCATTCGTCTTTAATCTAACTTAGTCGCTCCCAATCACTTTACAGACGGCTCTATTTGTCATGTAGACAGAACCTCCATCTGTTTGGTTGTACGTCGAGAATAGCTCCCTGTTAGAGCAAATTGATAGGAAGCTCCGGAATCAAGGACCCACGCATCCTGAGAGTGCGTGACAACATCCGCCATTAGAACGTAATCATCCTCAGACGAGTTACCTTGTTCAGCTACGGCTGCGGATCCATTCTGCCCCTGTTGACCTCGTTTCGGGCAATCTCTCTTCCAGTGCCCCCTTTCCTTGCAAAAGGCACAAACATCCTTGGGTAACTTAGAACCTGAGAACTGCTTCTTCTTGTTCTTCTTACCCTTCTTGCTTCTCGCCGTTGCCATCAGTCCGGAAGCATGGTCCTCTATACCTGAGCCTGCACCCTTATGGCGCAGTTCCCTAACATGGAGTACCGATCTCACCTCCTCTAGGGATAAGTCATCCTTGTTCACAATGAACGACTGCACGAAGTTCTCATATGATGGAGGTAACGAGAGCAATAACAAAAGTGCAGCATCCTCATCCTCCACCTTCTCGCCAATATTACGCAAATCTAACAGAATTGTGTTCAATGATCAAGATGGTCCTTGAGAGCCGTACCTTCGAGCATCCGCAGGGTGAAGAGCCTTTGCTTTAGCATCAACTTGCTAGTGAGACTCTTCGTCATGTAGAGACTCTCCAACCTGAGCCAGAGCTTCCCTGCTTCCTTCTCATTTGTGATCTCGATGATCACGTCATCCGATAAGCACAGCATAATCGTTGCATGTGCCTTCTCCTCCATCGCCTTGAACTCCGCTAATGCAACATTCATGCCTCCCTTGTCCGCGGTCAAAGGTGCCCACAAGCCTTGCGATTTGAGCAAAGCCTCCATCTTTATCTTCCACAGACTAAAGCTGTTCCCTCCTATGAACCTGTCGATCTTCAACATCGATCCGGACATCGTTCTTGGTGGATCTTGAACCCTAGTCGCGTGCTCCACCTAGATCGCAAAACCCTAGCTTTGATTTCACCAAGATGTGAAACCCTAGCTTTGCTCCGCCTTGATCTTGATCTTGAAACACCGTCAACCTTGCCTCTGATACCAGTTTGTTATGACAAACCACCTCACGAACGAAGAACGAATAAAAGAAGAACACGAATATTTTACGTGGTTCGCTAGCAAAATATTTGCTAACTACCTCCACGGCGGAAAAGCACTCTTTATTCACTTAAGAGGAACAATTACAATGTTTTTGCATACCTATTAGAGAGACTACTAGCTTCTTTATATAGTACCCTAGAGGAAACCCACAGGCCAAAAGTTTCCAAAACCAAGTTGGAAACAAACTTGCTGCCTATAAGTTTCCATCTTTGATATGGAAACAATTCCTAACAATTGCTACCTCATTATTCCACCGCCTTTGATTAATTCAACACATTCAAGGCACCTCCTCAACAGTCTCTTTGAATCCAACCTAAGGGGGTAAAAGTGACTTTTTTCCCGTCACAATATGGGTGTGAGTTTCCTGAAGTTCGACACACTGAGGGGTGAAAGTGTATTATAATTTTTTTCCGATGAATAAAAAAAAAAGTGTCTTATAATCAATTAAAAGCACTACAACAAAACTGACTTGTTGCGACCATTTTCAGATGGACAAAATTGATTTTTCGTCGTTGAAAGTAGTAGCAAAGACCAGTTTTTCAGTTTTTTTCCTTCTGCTTGTGGTTCTTTAAGTCTGACCATATATGATTTCGTCCTTCCAGAACTGAACATTTTCCAAAAATATCAAAATTAGAGTTTGATTAAAAATGTTTGTGTTAAAGAACAAAACGCTCAAGCGACTACTGAAAGATAAAAAGTGTAGTCTTCCTTGTTGGCTTTTCTTTGGGGGGGGGGGGGGGGGGTAAGGAGGGGGACCTTATATTTGGTGCGAAATTTTGGAGGCAAACAAGTTTTGAGGAGAAATGAAATTTGCAGAAACTTAACAACACATTTAGCAAAAGTATACCCCATATCAGTCGATACCGCAAATGCAGTTAAATAAGATGTGTTTTATTTTCTTTACTATGGTGTGATGTTTAAATAAACCAATGTCATTTATTGTATCATTCTTTGATCCGCACAGATGCATTCCTTGTCTTTATATAAGTTCAGACAAGATGATGGCAAGTCTAATTTCATGCAGGGCTTGTTAATTTGTAGGCAGTGAAAGGGCATCAAAGTTCATGGGTTTATAGACTACGAACTTTGGTGTCCATTTTTCGTACTACAGATTTGCCTGTCTTGCTCGAATTTTTTACCTACTCTCAAAAAAACTTGTGTTTGATATTAGTTGCTACTGAATTTATTTGATCCAATATTGTATCATGCGTGACGATTATTTAGTTTGGCAACTCAACTCCAAGTTCAACATTTGTCCTTAAATTTTCGCAGCCATTGTGGGATCATCCTTTCCAGTTATAGGAGGTTATGATGATATGCTCGTGTAGTTCTAATGCATATGTTTGTCACTCTGTAGAGTTGGCATTATTGTTTTGCAGTGCAATTCGAATTTCTTTGATATCTTATGTCATGTGATTTAGGAGTTGGAGTACCACTTAAGAGTCTTAATGTACGAGTTATCACTCATTGACATCAATAATGTCATACTTTAGGTCTTGAATAGAAGTATATTGGTATGTGCTCTTTCACGAAAATTTCATGGAAAACATCATGCCTCCAGACCCTTATTTACACCTATACCACGTTGATCGTGATCCTTATTTTTTGAAGAAGTTTCCTTACTTCTCACTCTTTGTTGGAGCGAAAGGAAAGTAGCTATGAGTCTAACATTAGTTAGTTTTATTTAATTCATATGCAATAAATGGATGTTGTTCATTGAAGTTTATTCCCAGAAAGACACGATTAGAAGAATATTTAGAAAGATTTCAGCTCGTTTTGACATCAATGTAGAATTAAGATACTTTTGTGTTATAATTATATTTCTGTATATGACCTACATAGGAAACATTTACCTAACATCTTTTGGTTCAATGTAATTTCATTCTTTTTCGAATTTTTAAGGTAATTTAAAATTATGGTTTAAATATGCATATAGTGATTGTACTAATTAGTAATTGCAAAGGTAGTGACAGCATTTGTTGTCAGAAAGGATCAGATTATCGCAATTGTGTATTGTCAGTATTGTCACAAATTAAAACATGTTGTCATTAATTACAAGCTCACAGTGCCTATATTATTTGTCACTAGTCAATAGCTAAACGGTGGCATTGTTTTTTCTGCCACTAATCGTTTACCTTAAAGTGACAACTTTTACTGTCACAATCACCAGCTGCAGCGACAATAAGTTTTGTCACTAACTGCTTAAATTTAGTGACAAGTGTTTCGTCGCTAAAGTACCAATTTTTTGTGAAATATATTTTTTACAATGATAATTTGTGGCGTATATTTAGCGACAACACATGACAAAATATTCTTTTATCCTAAAGCTTTTAGTGACAATAATTTAACATATAGTGACAAAAATCACTGGACACAAAAATATGTCGTAATGTGTTACTTTGTTTCATATGGAAAGTAGATGAAAGATAAATCTCGAGTTTCAATAGATCATTTGCTCATCTGAGAGCTTATTTAAATTTAAAGGATAGTTGTGTCTCGAGGAAAAAAAAAAGGATAGTCGGATTTTATCAGTGAGAGCACAACATGTCCATACCATATTACTAACTAAAGAAAAAAAAAATTACATTAAACACACAGACATGTCTAACCAGCCACCATTCTATGATCAGGCCCATGTATTTTACAGAGTTATACATAGTACGAAACAATAACACAACCAACATACGGATCGGTGTATGCTTAGGTTGATAGGACTCGATACAGGAGCATTATTTAATCACACAAAAGAAGTAGAGCATATAACATCCAAGAATCTTCCGAAGTAGCTAAAAAAGATAAATAACATCCAAGCAGGGTTGTCATCGACATGCATCACCAAAATGCTTTATTTTTTTGTTTATCATCAATAACGCCGACCGCCTTCTCGGTGTCATTATAGATATTTCTGAACTTGATAGGATAAAAGGCCTTGAGTAAAATTTCCGCATTTACCCCCCACGGAGACCAGTATTTCGTGCCAACCTCATGTAACCGCCTTCTCTCCAATTTGTACCCCCAAGAGTTCCTCACAATCCAATAATACACTTCTTTTTCGCTTCCATAACCAACTATAGTGACAACATGGTTCAAGCTTGTTCCACACTCTTCAGTAAATATTCCTAAAAATGGCGACAATAATAAGTTTTACGCACGAGTTATGTTCTCCATTTTTGAACAGTCTATGTGGCTTCATGATTAATACGGTAACAAATAATGATTGAAGTTATCCTCACCGATGTATATAACTGGAAAGCGAAGGAACTAGAGTCCATGGCAACACCGATAGGCTGGTTTCATGCTGTTACAGAATTCAACATTCCATCACAAATGAACTTTCGGGAACATCCATTACATGTATGGATGTTCCCAAAAGTTATACTGTCACAAAAGAGTGTTTGCACAGTCCGGAAATAACTTATTCATCACAAAGGAGTGTTTGCAACGGCAATAGGCCGTCGCATGTCGTTAGGTGTTGTCTCTAAATGAGTTTATGTGACAAGTCTTTGCAAATTTAGTTTCTTGAAACACCATTTTACCCTCACAAAAGAAAAAATAGTTATCTTAGATTGTGAATTTTTGATGGTTTCATGCTGTTCTAGAATTTAACATTCCATCACAAATGAACTTTTGGTAACATCCATTACATGTAATACAGGCAAACTAGCCATCCCAAATATGCATTTTGCAAAGGCACAATCCTAATTTTTTTAAATGTTTGCAAGTACATAAATTATGGAGAAACTATACCATTTTCTTTAACCTATGAATTCGTGACTAAATGAAATCACAATAGTTTCGTGTCATATGAGAAAGAAAGTTGTGGTCGAGCGTTATGATTATAAAATTACATTTTCAGTATTATTGTGATTATTCAAGTCCCCAGCAAGTTTGAGGGCATCCATCTACTGGAGTAGAACAAAATTCAGATTAAAGAGATTGGTCCTATGAAAAAAGATTGAATGTATATTCATACAGTATACTATTACAATTGCATCATGAAATAAATTCCATACATGGCTATCCAATTATATGGTACAACTTCTGTACTAATACAACCAAAGAATTCACATATCCTAAGTGTTGTAACAGAACTACTGTTTCACAGCTCTTTTGCCAGTTTGTTATAACCTGGGGGCACTCAAGCAAGAATGACGAACGCAAAACAAGAACGAGACAGATATTTAACGTGGTTCACTAACGAATTCTTAACAAACCCACTAGCTACTCTGCGGCCAGAACCAGATATTTATTGAGAAGAAAACCCGATTACAATGCACGTCGTGGCCACAACGACCACGACGGCCACCCCGATTACACCCACCCGACAACCACAAGTACCAAAGCTCTCAACTCACCAAACATGTGTATATAGCTCCTATGTGTGTGTGCTATTAAGCAACCCAAAATCTTTATATATATATATATATATATATACCCATGTGTGTCTGTGTGTGACGGTGTGGATTAACAAAACAAAAGGAAACAGCTTTGGGCACCGCCCCATTGCTTCTTTTGCCGACTTTGATTCAAAGTCAAAACCCAACAAATCTCAACCTTGACTTGAATCATCTCAGCAACCCGAACGAGAACTGATGTTCTCTCCTCAAACGGATGCGTCTCCCAGAACCAGAAATGAGCACGCCTCCCCGAACAGATGTTTCGCAGCTGTATGCGAAACCTGAATCGCCAAATCGTTGCTCCAACAACCATGCGTTCGTGAAACGACTGCGCCAAATGTGGTTGCACTTCCTAAAACAGAAACAAGTGCTCCACCCAGAACCAGACACGAATACATTCACTGAGAAAGCAGGACCGAATGTATTCTCCATGCGCCTAATTGCGCCAGACATATGCACCATGACATAATGCCGAGATATCGCTACGAGACCTGATGCTTAGCGATGAGTGCCCCAACAGTTGTCATGCCCGATGCGCCCTGTATGCCTTAGATGCGTCAGATGCTCGCAAGAAACAAATCGCGCCAAATGCGTGCTCAATTGCGTGTCATTGTGCACCCCCAAAAACAGAAGATTTGCACGCAAGAACAAACTCATGAATAATGCGCGCCAGAACCAGGATCACATGAGCGTGCCAGAAATCTCACGCGCCAGATGCTCCATGCTATTGATCCAACTCCAACGAGTTCCTGCAACGCATGAGCCAGTACCAGATTCAATTCACACGCCAGATACTCCACGCCGGAAGTCGGATTGCGCCTGAACGTCAATCGCCAGAACGCCAGATGCGCGTGAACCGCCAGATTCGCGCTAGTACCGAATGCATACTGGATTTGCCAGATCCCTTGCACGCTTAATGAGATGCGCGTCATATTGCTCCAAAAGGAGCCCGGATAGCCCCCTCCATGGTTGTGTACCAGCTTTTCTCTCACGAATAGATCTGTCTTCATTGCCAAATCATACATTGTTCTTGGTGGAATCTCGAAACCCTACCTCCCAATAGCTTGCTCCACCATAATCATGAAACCCAAGGTTCAACCTGGCTCATCCCTGCCATCTTTGCCTATGCAATTCTCCAACCACTTGTTCGTTACTTTCAAATGCAAAGTTTGGTTCTTCCCATAGTCCTAAGATCATGTGTCACGCTCTCTCTCCACATTCCACTCTGTTGGGCTCTTGTCTTCCACACCAGTTTGGGGAATCTGGGAGGTGCACTAGCAATGGACATCTCGATTTGGTCAAATGTGACTTTCCTCTTATTTTACATGAAATACTCCTCAGCTTGCGCACGAACACGAGTCCCTATATCCATTGAGGTGCTACGCGGAGTTGGAGAGTTTTTCAGCTTTGCTATCCCCTCTGCTGTTGTGATTTGGTAATTTTACTGTCATTTACTTGAATCTTTCTCACTCAAGCACATATATTGCACCGGAAGTAACACACATTTTTTACAGTCTCCAGTGGTGGTCATTTGAGCTGCTTATTTTATTGTCGGGGCTTTTACCAAATCCAGAGCTAGAAACATCTGTACTGTCTATCTGGTATTATAACTTTTCCACTGCATGTTTTAATAAGAACTTGTCATTTCGTTTTGTTTTGAGTTTCCAACATGCACTCTTCTAACAAATGTATTCTATATTGCTTGTAGTTTAAATACAGCGGCGACACTTTACTCATTGCCTTTCGGACTTGCTGCAGCAGTGAGGTAATATTATGCAATACCTAGATACTTTTCTATTATATGCTTACCATATGCATAATATGTATTTTTTTGTCTTCTGCGGATCAGTACATTGTAGTTGGACATTTCATCCCACAGAGACTTCAATTTTGTAAAATAAGCAGTAACTCCTAGATCACCTTGTCTAAGCTCAGCAATTGCAGTAGACAATTGAAATATACGAGGCAAATTTTTATGCGAATATCTAGCTTTCAAGTCATTCCAAATGGCAAGAGTTGTTTCATGATAAACAATGCTAGCTGAAATCTCCTTAGAAACTGAATTGAGCAACCATTTATCACCATATTATCACATCTAATCCAGTACTCATGCAAAGGATCATCAATTTCAGGTTCAGAGAGAGAGCCATTGATAAACCCTAACTTATTCTTCGCTTTAAGCGCAACCAAAATTGAACGGCTCCAAGTGTTATAATTCTCTCCTGTTAGAAACTGAGAGAGGAGCACGATACCTGGCGATTCTGAGTGACTGAGGAAGTACGGCGACGCCGAACTGAGATTCAACTGCCGAGCACCATGCGACGATGAATCCTCTGTAGGAGGCATGACGGAAGATCAATCACAAGGTGCCGAGAAGTGAAATGATGAAATCGACAACCTCAGACTTTCCGGAGACGGAACTGCGACCATGAATCGAACATCACCGGAGTGATTTGGCTCTGATACCATATCAAATTTAAGAGAAGATGAAAGAGGGAAAATGAATTTTCATTCCAAATTGAAAAATGTTCCCCAATACATGAATTTATATCAACTGATAAATTGCAAACCTAGACCTTGTAGTAAGAGCTAATTACAGAACAACCCTAACAACAAAGTTACTAGTAATTGCAACTACCTACCCACACAACATAAAACTGTAACAATTATCTAAGAAAGCTAACACTGCACTTTCATCTGCGTCGCCAAAGCTTAATTGCGCCCTCAAGCTTCTATCCTTGAGCACGTTCTTCACAACTTCAATCTCCTCGTGCTTGCTGTGAGATGTCAGACAATAGTTAGAACTTTTCATCCTGGCATTGTAAGTTTCAAAATGCAACCAAAATTGTCTAAAGTCCTTGTTACCTAAGATCAGTATTTTCCTTCATCCTCTGGATTGAAAACTTTGAAGCATAACATAGACGATGAATCACCGGAACTAAAAAGGATGTACAGCTACACCTTCGGATTATCAAACTATGGAGGCAAGAAGAGGGATAAAGATTAAGAATTAACATGTAACACCATCACATGCTTTCTTCAGGGGAAGAGACACAGAGGAAAGCTTAAAGGACTCAGTGTAGCTTGCAAGATCAACTGAAGCTTCTCCAACTGCAGAAACCAAGAAAAGGTTGCACGTGAAAATACAAATCATTGTGTCGAGAAAGAGAGGATCTATTGTACGTGTCAGCATTACATCAAATAATACGACAAACTTGTAGATCTTCTCAAGAACCCTCCCTGTCTTTGGATCAAGAGAGAATTTTACGGTTTCATCTCGAACCACAGATTTTTCCAATCTCACTTTCGGCTTTCCTACATAAGAAGGGATAAGAGATATCACCAATGGACCCCCTTCAACACGAACCACCTGAAAAAAGTAACAAAAAGTCTTGTACTCTCTTGTAAGTGAAAAGAAAATGCATATGAAAATTGAAAGAGTTGATTTATCACAATGAAAGCACCAGTAACATGACTTCAAACAGCATTTTCAATTCCTCAATCAAGCATAAGAGCATGTCAGCGTATGTTAATGTAGCTCAGTTACCATGTCAATGTAGCCCAAAACTGTAAAATCAACTATTCACGTGTCCACCAATTCACTAAGCAACTGGTGAAGGGCATTTCAAGAGACATCGCAGTGCACTAGAAGGAAACAACAAAAAGTGCTTGAATAGGGTAATACTATCCACAATGGTGGTTTCATCCACCACAGCATGAACCCACTAACCCAACCACTAATTTCTCACTGTTATGTAATCTATCCTCCAACAAATCTGCCCCCCCCCCCAAACGCGTCACAGAGAGTGGTCCCGAAACTGGCGAGCCCTCGTTCCCCCAGCCCCCACCACTGCGCCTTCTAACTTTGGACAACAAGTAAGAGATCGCTTCTTTGTCCCTATTAGATTTTTTTTGTATCATGATTGTAATGAATCATGTCTCTCCTATCATCGCCACTATACCACCATGGTCGGACAAAACTCTGGATATCTAGACTTCCAAAATTGAACACGGGATCAAACTGATAACACCGCTACAACAATAGACCCAAAAAAAATTCAAATTAGTTACCCTCCTTCAGGCTATTTACGCTATTTTTCTTTTTCTTGTCTGAGAATAAGTCGGCCGAGTTCTCAGTGCCCAATTCACGCATAAAATATCTGCATTATGGCAGGAAATTGAATGTGTTATTAAATCTGGAATCGAGAGAAGGAGAAAAGAAAGATCCAAAAATTAAAATAAACTGATCGAAAGTATACCAACCAAACCGAATCTAAAAAAAATATGGCATGATCCCCTGCCATAATTCTCAACTAAGTATAGCATCAAAAATAAAATAAACAAAGGAATGCACTCAACTATGAGGACTTTCTGCTCTTTGCGGAACTATTGTTCATCAGCAGCACTGTCCTATAATGTCTACACACAAGCATGCTACGTCTAAACATTACATTGCCGATCAAAGTGAACGTTTGGATGAAAATTCCCCTCGGATGACAAGTCAAATACTTGTAAACCCGAATTTGTACTCGTAGCTTCTAAAACTACCCCATATGAGCCATCTGCATTGGAGGAGTCAGATGCTTCAAAATCACAACTTACTCAGGTTAGTTTAAAAACTGTCTTCTCTAATTAATAAAATAATTAAATAGAATATTGTCTTTGAAAAATACTATACTCTTAAATAATTCTCATGTCTTCAATTTAATTGTTCCTAAATTTGACTAGAATAACTTCGATAATGGAGTAACTTTGACATATACACTGATCACCAACCACAACGCTACCCGAATAAACGATTTTATTATTTCTTCACACAAAAGGTAACATGATGAATATGTACTTTTCATGTTTGATGTCAGCGTAAAAATTTGCCCTACATCATGAATATATGCAATTATATTTGTTTTTGTATTTTAATTTCCCTTACAGATTGTTGAAAGGTCCAAAAATATTATGATTACCATGGACAGCACTTTTAGCTGTTTTTTATGCACGTTCTTACATCTATTCAACTCCATCACTTAATTAAAAGGCTAGTTGGATACAAAGTGCAAAATTAAAAAAAAAAAATCACGTGCAACGCACGTGCTCCTAACTAGTATTATTAAACACACAGCATGTATAACCAATCACAATCCATGTGATCAGGTAACACATTAGTACAACACACGGAATGGTACATAGTACAAAACAAGGACACAACCGGCATACCAATGTGAAGGATGCTTAGGTTGATAGTGCTCGATACCAGAGCATTATTCAATCACACAAATAAGTAGAGAGGATAAAGAGTACAATAGATAACATCCAAGCAAATAAGTAGAGAGGATTTAAAGTGCAGTAGATAACATCCAAAGCAGGCTTGCCATCACCTGAAGGCCCCATTTTTTATGTATCAAATGATGTAGATCGCCTTTTCAGTTTCATTGTAGACCTTTTTGTTCTTGGTGGGGTAAGAGGCGTCGAGTAAAATGCCGCATTTACCTTCAGGGGCACCAGTCTTCCTTGGAAACCTTATGGAACCGCTTTCTCCCCAAGTTGTACCCCAAGAGTTCCTCACAATCCAGTAATCCACCCCTTCCTCGCTACCGTAACCAACTACAGTAACAGCTGTAGTTAAATATTCCCTAAAATAGCAACGAGAGTAATGTGCATTAATTAATTATAATCTCCGTATCAGTTTGACCTATGCAGCTTAACGGTTGATTATCAAAATGGCGATATTGGTAGAAGTTTAGTTCTCACCGATCTATGAAGCGAGAATGCAAGGCTTGAAGAATCAATGGCGACACTGATAGGCTGGTTTGCAACTGCCTTCTTCAAGGCCTCTTCGCTTACAGGAACTCCTTCATATCCATCAATTGATGCAACCTTGATGCTTTTCTGCACAAGAAGGATGTTAGTAATTAATAGGTGCAAATAGACGTATTTATTTATTTAGCCAAAGAATTGTTGTTCGAACTCTGACCTTGTGTTGGTCACATTCACTATCTGCAGCTTTGTAAGGGTAATCTTCCTCAGAATCGATACCGCCATTGTTCAAAATGTAATGAAAGGCTCTATCAGCGCGACCACCTTTACATCCGTGTGACAATTTATCGCAGTCCATTAATTCCTGTTCTGACAGAGAGAGTAGCTTGCCAGTCGCAATCTGGTTGATCCCTTCCACCGCAGCTACTGCTGAGAAAGCCCAGCAGCTCCCTAATTCATTCATTTCCCAATCAACAAAATTAGTTATTTATTCATGTACGAGATATCAACATGATGCTCAAATGCGAGTATTTACATGTTTATGTGGTGTTCTTTGGAGCAACTCAAACTTTTGTGTCGTACTTCTACAAACAAGATTGTGTCCATATTATGTTTACGAGGTGTTAATGGAGCACCTCAAGTTTTTATTTCCTTCGTCAAACAAGATTTGTTATATGCATTAATAACAACTAGTCGTTAGCCCGCGCTTTGCGCGGGGATAATTTAGTACTGAGATTATAGTCGTCATTGTCGTGGTTCATTCAACGGTCAGTTTATCAGTTTGGTTAAAAGGTATTGTAGAATCCGCTGGAAAAGAAAATGAGGTATGGAGCTTTAACATTTTATGCACGGCTGCGACGATATTAAAGAGAAAAAAATGTTGAAAAAGTAACTACTTGAAAATGATAGTAACTTGGTGAAAAAAAATGATGGTAACGAACTTCATAAAAATTATGGATTTTATTTTGTTAACGTTATCCTTTTATCATAGGATTCCACACTTTTGTTGCACTTACAACTATCTAAACTTTAGGTGTTTGGGTTAAATCGAAGTGTATATCAATACTTGGATTGGTTCACCATCTTCAGTGGATTACCACATGAAACTTTTTTTAGATCAATTACCCCATGAAACTTGATTGACCTCAAAAGGAATTTGACTTCGCATTAAAAGCTATACAAAATGGATAAGAAAGAATCAAATCGTGACCTCAGTGATATACTTGAATAATGGTCATGTTCCTCTAAATCCATCTGCTACTTCGACTACTTGAAATTCATGTGATTGGTGATGAATGAAAGTTTAGATTAATGTTTGGGTTGGTGCAGTATCTTCACCACCTCACCTTAGTAGACAAATCTTTGATTTTACATAAAAAATACCAAATAGATATGAAAGACTTACCGTATGTAAAACTCGTATCTGCATGCATAGACCAATAATAGTTGCTGGATAGAATTTATCATTTCCTCCAAACCTATCAAAAAACTATTCTGAAACAAAGTTCATTAAGATCATGGTCAGGATATGGCAATATGACAAATTTAACCAGTCCTTGATGAGATAGCATTTTCTTCTGCTATCATACCGTTACCTTAATCCTTAGTGATGCCCCAGTAGTGTAATAGGAGTAAACGAAATGTCAATATGGAAGTATAAGTTAAAATCATCTTGTATGCGTTCGTTTGAAATTGTCTCGGTTTATCTTAACATTCATAGCAGTAGCAGATGATGTATTTGCAGGACAATTGTGAGTGTCTGTGTATCATGACGTATGGCCTCTTATATGTTGTCTATCCACACATATGTCTCAACTTCGGACAATAATCGTTGAAGAAATTTGTATTTCCATATATACAAACATTACACAAAAACATGTAAGCATTTGTTGTCAGATGATAGGAAAGGTAGCCAAAAAAAGATTCGCAAGAGTAAAATTAAAAGAAAAATGAAGCCCAATATCATATATTAACATTGCTAACAAACAGATTGATATTGATGGCAAAATTGAGATCTAAATGTCCGAAATTTTTGCTTACCTTTCGAATGATATTGAAGGAGATGTCAAATTATTCCGGATTTATCACGGCAGGTGGACGGTACAGAGAGGACGCATGTGCCACAAAATATTGGGGGAAAAGTATCTTAGCAATGATAACATACAACAGCATGGGTGAATTAGCCTCCTCACATTAAGGCCATAACTTTTCCTGATCTCTCAGATGAAAGAGCGGACATTCATGATTTTTTATTTCTTGTTACTTCTAAGAATCATCATGGAACTGATTGATTTATGAAACTGGTCAATGGATATGAACTGATTTTTTTGGTGAAAGATTGATGGACTGAACTTTTGATAGATGCTAAATTCATTGAATACTTCAATTGTACAATGAATCAGTAGAAGATGAAAAATTAAAGTTGAATTCTCAGTAAATAAGGCAATATTAGATGTTCATATTCATCCAATATATATCTGATGTGGATAAAGTGTGGTCAAGAACAATCTTCAATGTAAAATTAAATGACACGAAAAACAAAGTTTACACATGTAAGATTACATGTCATAATATATCCAGTTGGAAAAAATTGATTGGCACATACATCCAACATGGATGCCATTTGGATTAGTAGCATGACACATGTCTTGCATAGAATGCATCTCATATCACACATGGCACATGGAGAAGCCTATTCCTTTGCTTATATGTATATATAGATTATGTGTCCATGTATGTTCTTACCGCAGGTTTTCTGTTCTTTGACAGCATTGACGGCGCCTTTCTCCCTCCAGTCAATAGAATCTGACAGCACTTCGCCTTCAACAGGAGCATATCGGTCGCTCATCTTTGGCTGAAAATGGCTCCGCCCCGAGATTTCGTTCCTGAAGTCGATATACTTTGAACGGAATTCCTCGTGGGTCATATCGGCGAAGTTGTTCAGACCGACCTTGTGAGTCCGGTTCTTGACCGAGTTGTAGTCGTCGATGAACTTGAGGTTGTTTTTGAAGATTCGGAACCTCTTTTCCTTCTCACCCAGGCCATTGTAAGACTTACCGTGCTCAACAAGCCATGACTCAAACATGGCTATCACTTGGGAATCTGTCCGCCATGCCGGTTTCCCAAGATGAGTTTTGTCGTAGCTTATGATGGACATGTCCGTGGCTGATGAGGAGCCCACGAACAGCAGAAAGAAAAGGAAGACAAAGGCCATGAAAGGGAAGGATCTCTGTGAATCCATAATAATGATTGTTTGTGGTACTCAGAAGAGGAGCTAAGAGAGCTTTGTGATTGTGGAATGTGTGCATGGGTGCCTGCCTTATATAGCCAATGTAGGGAGAATATTACTTGAAGTTGGCCGCTATGTTCCATCATTTTCTTTTTTACCTTTTACTTTTTATGTGTTAGGATATAATTGTTAGTAATCATTTATTTTAAAATATTTTTATAATCACATCACCAATCAAAAACATCTACATATGAGGTGAAGTTAAAGGGTGAAGAAAAAATTGTGCCGTTTAGCATTTTCCTTACTGAAAATTATCGACAGTAAAGTTTCACACTAAGTGGTTAATCAAGATGAACTTTGAGCAATAATTGTTGTTCCGTGTTTATATGTTCCGAGTAATTTTCTCAATCATTCCTCAAATAGCTTCCTTTTATCCTTACCTACCCAATATAGCAAAAAAAATAATGTAGAAAGAAAAAGAAAATTTTCGCAATTAGTCCTTCGTAAATACTAGCTTTCTTTTTATCCTTACCTACCCAATACCCAATAAAAAACAAAAATAATTACCAAAGAAATGAAAAAAAAAAGAAAAGTTTTTGCCCTCCTTGTACCTAACAGGGACCAAATAAATCTTCACGTGGATTGATTGAGCATGTGTGAGAATTGAAAAGGGAGACAGTGGGGAAGAGAATAAAAAAAAGGAGAAGGTGAGAGCAAGCAGTAGCAGAAAAGAGGGGAGAGAGAGACGATGATTTGATTTATTGAGTTGTTATTGAGATAACTATTCCAGCGTGAACAAGAAAATTATTATTATTATTATTATTATTATTATTATTATTATTATTATTGTTGTTGTTGTGGTTGTGGTTGTGGTTGTTGTTGTTGTTGTTTTGAGGAGAGGAAAATTCCCTTTATGAGTCATGCATGTACATAATGTGTGGCGCTGATGAGTATGTTGCGATTCTCACTTTTGAAATTCACTAATTGTGTCATTTTTCTACTAGTATTACAATGCTTGTGCGAAACTCTACAAAGATATCGAATTTACTCTTGTTTTCTAATAATTTGTTAATTCAACTAAACTAAGTATTAGCTATCACTATTACAGTGGGCGTAAACCGATTATAATTACAACGGCAAATCCATGAACTAATTACAGTTGTGATAAATGAAATAATAATATAAAATAGTATTAAATATTTTCAAGAATTTAATAGGAGTTATAGTGTAGTTTTTCAGAGGGCTAAACTAGAAATACAAGACATATAAGGAAAATGCAAAATTTGAGAATTTTTTTGTTGGTGGGGGTTGACATTCCCACTACCGCATAGCATAGTTTTAAAAACCGGACCGGACCGGCCGGTTCGACAGGTTGAACCGGTGAACCGGTCCATGACCGGCCCGGTTCGCTAATTGGACCGCCTATGCAAGAACCGGTCAAAACCGGTCGGTTCGTGCTTGAACCTGTGAACCGGTTTGGCCGTTCGACCGGTTCAAATACATTCATAATAATAATAATAATAATAATAATAATAATAATAATAATAATAATAATAATAATAATAATAATAATAATAATAATAAGAAGAAGAAGAAGAAGAAGAAGAAGAAGAAGAAGAAGAAGAAGAAGAAGAAGAAGAAGAAGAAGCACAGAAGGTCTGCAAGAAAGAGATCCACGAATCGATCTGCCAGAAAGAGATCCGCCAACACCGTCGGCGTCCTCGTCGCGTATTCCCCTGTCACCTCGTCCTCACCAACACCGACGACATCATCCTCCTCTCCAACCCTCGATCTGCTATAGCCACCGACGAAACCACTGTCAACTCCACGCCACCGTTCGGATCTGACCAAGAGAGAGAGAGAGAGAGAGAGAGAGAGAGAGAGAGAGAGAGAGAGAGAGAGAGAGAGGCGAGAAGGCATGAGGAACATGGAGCTCCGGAGATGAAGACGGCGCCTCCCTTTCTGCAATTCTCTTCCTCTCCATCCCTCGATCTGCTGTAGCCACCAACGAATGGGTTTTGAACCGTCTGTGCCTCTGTGGGTTTCTCTGGTCAGTAGAGGGGTTAGTTGGGATTGGATAAGGTTAGGGGTATTGAGTGGTTAAAGTGTACAGTAAAAGTGGTGTAGATTTTTAGATATGAAAAAAGTGGTGTACATTTTAATAAGCATGTAATATTTTCTGATAAAAATAATAAATATATATTTTTATATAAACGTGCGATTGAACCGGTCCGACCACCGGTCCGAGCGGTCCGACCATGAACCGGTGCCTCCCCGGTTCGATGGCCGGTCCGGTTTTTAAAACTTTGCCTCATAGCGTAGATCTGTCCATAACAAGCTAGTCAATCTTTACAAACACACCTCTCATAAAAATTTTGTTACAAAAGAACCCACATAAGTTATTGTAACTACATTACTGAATTATGATCATTTTTCACAAACACATACCTAGGAATGGCAACGGATAGGGTTTGGGGCGAGGTTCGCCTTTCCCAATACCGTACATGTTTAGAAACTCTAATTCCATCCCCGTCCCATTCCCACGTAGGTTTATCCCATACCCGTCCCGTCTCATACCCAGTATCCACCGGGTTCCCATCGGATCACAGATAATATTTTTAATACTAAATTAAATTATTATATAATTTATATGAGCCCCAATATTTATGTATAAATAGTCTATGTAAGCTCTTCTGAACTTTTTCACTATCTTGTTACTTCAATTATTGCGTGGTGGTTGTACAATATATTATAATATTATAAAGTGGTTATTCAATATATTACAAATTTCACGGTAGTATTTAATTAATAATAATCATACTAGTTTATATGAGGGTACAAATATAATTTCATAATATATTTGAAAGTGTGTAATGTAGACTAAATACAGTACCTAAATACTCTAGAAGGGGGGGGGGGGTTGAATAGAGTATGGAAACTTTTTGCAAAACTTAAAGTTTACAGAAAGACTTTGTGTGAAACTCAAATCTCAAGGCCATGAGATTTTAGTAAACTGTCTGAAACTTACAAAGGCAAAAAAGTAAGCTTCAAGGCCTTGAGCTGTAAACAATTCTAAACAGCTTTTAAACCCTAGTTTGATTTGAGTAGTGTGCAGCAGATAATAATCAAACAGAAAAGTAAAGAACACAAAGTAATTTACAGAGTTCAATCGCAATGGACCTATCTCTGCCATAGGGATCTAATTCCACCCGGATTGGGCAAACACTTCTTATTACTCACACAGAAACAGCCCTAGATCTTCAAGCCTAAGTGATTTCCCTTACACCAATACAGCTTGTGGTTCCAAACCTATCTAGTTCCAGCTACTAACTGTTGAGCTAACAAGAACCTCTTGTTGTTCACTTGAACAACCAACCACTAGGTTAAGTGAGGTTTAAGATAATCTAGAGATACGCAGATAGAAGTACAAGTGAAAAACACAGTATGAAGATAAGCTGTTGAAGCCTGGAAGTGTTCTTCTGGAAAACTGGATTGATTTGATCTTCAGAAGTCTGGAATGAAGCTTGAATGATTGTGTGTTTGAATGGATGATTTCCCACGATTTTTTCACACCTCTCAAAGTATTCTACAAGCCTCTATCTCCTTCAAAATTCAAACAAGTCTCTTTTATCCACAGCTGCAACTGACTGAGAGATTTTAGGATCTCAGTTCCTACAAATCCTCCTTCTGTTTTCAACTTAAATTCAAACAGCCTCAAGTGGATATCCGTTGGAGTTTGTTGAGATTGCTCGTGCACGTTTAATAACCCTGCAACAGCATTGAAACACAGCAACAACAAAATCCAGAGAGCTAACAGTACTATGACTGTTAGGTTATACAGTTTCTGATAAAACTGTTTAACAAACTTAGAACAATAACCAGTTTATCTTCTAAAACATATGAATCAAGAAAAACAAGTTTAAGACACTTAAAAGTGAGTAAATAATCACAATACTAAGAATCATAACCTGCAAGAAAGAATCAATTAAGTTCTGTAAAAACTGTCAGCAGCTCAAGGCACATCTCAAGGCCTTGGAGCTCTGAACCTGCTTCACAGAATTTCAAAGTTAAACCCAGATAACTTTGATTCTTCCTGTTATGATCATCTGCAATTGTGTTAGATATATAAATAGTATAATCCATAAGTATATGTAGTAAACCACTGATTTGCATACTCAGAAATCCAATCTGCAACACATAATTGTCAGAACATACAGCAGAATAAAATGACTCAAGGCTTTGAAGTTCAGTCAATCTCAAGGCCTTGAGATAACTGAAATGCCTTTTCTGCTTATGTCTTAGCCTTTTGTCTTTCATCAATCAAAACAATTACCAGCCAAAGCACATTCAGGGATCTTGACTCAACAATCTCCCCCTTGATGAAAGACAAAACATACAGTCATGCATAGATTTTCCTACCACTCATATTCAAAAATTAAATAACCACAATTTGCAGATACAATATATATACTGAACCCAAACAGATAACCAGTGAGAATAAATATTACAAATTACCACAGAAATAAAAATTCACCAAAACACAAGTAGGCAATTCTTATAATTAATAGTCCAAATACTGCAAACAAAACACAAATACCACATTAACTCTCCCCCTTTTTGACTTTCATCAAATAAGGTTGAAGAAATGTAGGATCATTACTCAGAGTCTGGAAATAAACTTAAAACAAAGAATTTAGCTAATAAGTCAAGGCCTTGAGACAGAAAAGATAGAAGAGAATGAGATAGAGGGTCAAGGCTTTGGCAGACTCTGATCTTCACTTCTTCTTTGATGTCTGGCCTTTCTCTGAGCCTTCTCCAATTTCTTCCTCACTTGCAGCATCTTCTGCAGACTGATTACCTTTTTGTTCAGCTTCAACTTCAGCAACCACTTCTTGGATTATCTCATCCACTTTCTTCTTGGCCTTTACTGAATCTACCTCTGTAGCTGCATCAACACCTGTGTCTTCACCAGCATCTTCTTCATCAGTTTGTTCAAACAAATCTTTTGAAGCTAGCACTACTGGAATTGGCTTCTTCTTCTTCTTAAGAAAATCTCGCAACTTCTCTTCTGAATCCACACTGGTGTCATGACTAGTAGCAGAAGGTATCTTCTCCAGATTCAAGCCCTTGATGACAACATCCAGCTTCCCATTCATAACATTCATCAAGCCCTTGAACTGGTTAAATTCAGTTGACAGGTCAAACAACCTTTTTCTGAGATCTTCAATCTTAACCTGCCGATCTTCTAACTTCTCAACCAGCAGAGAGTAATCCTCATTGGCTTGTACTTTCCCAGATGCAGTCCCCTTAGGCTTCACAAAATCCTTCTCAGCAAGTTCTTCCTTTGAAAAATCAGAATAAAATTTCCAATGCCCTTTCCCAGTCTGAACTACCCCAATCCTCTGAAGTGCAGTCTCATCTATCAACCCAAAACCTCCAGCAATCTTTTCTTCTCCTTTCACAGGTACATCAAAATATTCAAAGAAAAGAGGTAACAGGTTGGCATATGGAAGAGGATGGTTTCTGGTCCTGGTTGCACAATAAATCATATGCTCCATAACAACTGTTGGCAAATCTATCTCAAACCCTTGAGATATCAGATACATCAAAATCAGAACTTTATCAGTTACCAACTCTCTTGAGTTCTCCCTGGGAACTACACTCCTCATCAGAATAGTAAACAAAATTTTGGCTTCACAGTTGAGCACAAAGTGTGTCAACTGCTTTGGACCAGAGGGAACATCTCATTTTCCTTATCCAGACACTCCTTTTTATCTGGATAATCTCCAACATTGTACTTTCTAGGAATGCCCAATACTTTGGCAAAAGTCCTATGATCTAACCTCAAATCCACACCAGCCACTTTAGAAGTTAATACCATTCTATCATCACCTTCAGACACCAAGTTCAGATAAAATAACCTAGTTAACCTAGGATAAGCCTTTGAACTAAGATTTAGAACTTTCCAAACAGCAGTTTCCTTCAATTTTATCATGCATTCTATGTCCGGTTTATCCAATAACTCATCAGAAATCATGTTACAGAAAGTTACCTTAGATGATGCACATCCTTGCATCCAAACAGTTCTAACTTCAGAACTAACAAACCACTCAGTGGAAGTACATTCTTACCTTGATATCCTTTCTTAGTTGCAGCAGCAACTTGCTTAACCCTAGTCTTCTTCTCAGAGGGTTTGGTCTTTTCTTGTCCTCCTTCAGTTGGTTTCTTCTGGCTTTCCTGATTTGATTTCCCTTTTTCCTCTTCAGTAGACTTTTTATTTTCTCCTCCTTTCTTCTTCTCTGACCTAGGTTGATCACCACCCTGAGTCTTTTGTTGTGGATCAACACTTGAGCCTTCATCTCCCTTCTTTGTCCTTGACTTCTTTGCAGGAGGGGTATCCTCATGCAAGCTTTGAGTATTTTTTGAATCTGAATCAGAAATCACTATCTTATCCTTCTTGTTTGCTCTCTTCTTGGATCTGCCAGAGGGCTTTCCCTGTTGCTGAATTCTGGCTGATTTGCGCTCCATTTTAGGGTTTAGGGTTTTGAGAAGAGAATGTCATTGAGAGGAATTGAGATAGAGAGTAGAGTCGCAGAAAATTGGAAGAGAATGAGAAGAAAAAGCCCTGACTTTCAGCTTAAGTAGGTTGAAAAGGATGAGTCATAAAAGGACTCTGCAATATCTACATGCAAAAATAGAATCTTGAAAAATATTTTTGGAATACTTTAGAAAATCTCTGAGTAATTCAAATATTATACAGTTATCTAAAAAGATAAGATATAATATTTGATGATCCATTTAAAAAAAAATACAGATATTATCAAGACCTGGAGAACAATCTCAAGGCCTTGAGATTTTCTGCAGTTTGAGAAACTTCAAAGCTTTGAGCTATACTTTCAAGGCTTCAGAAAGTATAATCTCAAGGCTTTGAGATTCCAGCACATATTCACATATAGGTACTAATACTCCCCCTAAACCAATGCATCCTTGTTTAACATCCCCAATTCAAGCCTTAGAGATGAAAACCTATCATCTGGCAAAGGTTTAGTGAAAATATCAGCAATCTGCATTGAAGTAGAGATAAAATTTAAAACAACATCACCTTGTTCTGCATGATCTCTACGGAAATGATGTCTCACATCTATGTGCTTTGTCCTTGAGTGCTGAACTGGATTCTTAGAGATTGAAATAGCACTTGTATTGTCACAATGAATTGGCACATTTCTGAAGTTGTAGCCAAGATCTCTAAGTTGCTGAGCAATCCATAACACTTGTGAACAGCAAGCACCAGCTGCAATATATTCAGCTTCCGCAGTTGATAATGCTACAGAATTTTGCTTTTTAGAATGCCAACTGATCAATGAAGATCCAAGTAATTGACAGCATCCAGAAGTACTTTTCCTGTCCACTTTATATCCTGCAAAATCTGCATCTGAGTAGCCACTTAACATAAAATTAGATCTTATTGGATACCAAAGCCCTAAGTCTCTGGTTCCATTCAAATATCTAAAAGTTCTTTTAACTGCAGTTAAATGACTTTCCTTAGGATCTGCTTGAAATCTAGCACACATACAGACACTGAACATAACATCAGGTCTGCTAGCAGTTAAATATAACAGTGATCCAATCATACCTCTGTATTCCTTCTGATTCACACTCTTACCAGTTGAATCTTCATCTAAAGAGGGTGATGAACTCATAGGGGTCTTAAGCACCTTGGACTGTGACATATTGTACTTATTCAATAAGTCCTTGGTATATTTTCCTTGATGCACAAAAATTCCTTTCTTCATTTGTAATATATGAAGTCCAAGAAAGAAATTCAGTTCACCCATTAGGCTCATCTCAAACTCCATGCACATCAGACTAGAAAACTCTTTTGAAAGAGTATCATTAGTAGCACCAAATAATATATCATCTACATAAATCTGAAATGCTAACAAATCACTTTGTTGGTGTTTAATGAAAAGATTTTTGTCAACTAAGCCTCTTCTGAAATTGTTTTCAAGTAGAAATTTTGAAAGTCTGTCATACCAAGCCCTTGGAGCTTGTTTTAAACCATAAAGAGCTTTATCCAGTTTATAAACATGATCAGGAAAATTTTCATCTTCAAAACCAAGAGGTTGTGCTACAAAAACATCTTCTTGTAAATATTCATTTAGAAAAGCACATTTAACATCCATTTGATAAAGCTTTATGTGATTGTGAGATGCAAATGCAAGAAGTATTCTAATAGCTTCTAACCTGGCAACAGGAGCAAAAGTCTCCTCATAATCTATACCTTATTCCTGATTATATCCTTGAGCTACCAGTCTGGCTTTATTTCTTACCACTTTGCCATTCTCATCAAGCTTGTTTCTGAATACCCATCTGGTTCCAATAACTGATTTCTCTTTAGGTCTGGGGACCAGATTCCAAACCTTGTTCCTTTCGAACTCATTCAGCTCACTCTGCATTGTAATAATCCATTCTGCATCTTCCAGAGCTTCCTTGGTATTCTTAGGCTCAATCAAAGATACAAATGCACTAAAAGCACACAAGTTCTTTAACTGTCCTCTTGTCTGAGTTCCAGTTGTTGGATCTGTTATAATGTTGGCAGCTGGATGGTCTTCAAGGTACTTAAACTTCTTTCTTGGTACCCAGGAGTATTCTCCTTCAAGGATTTGAGTTCTTGAAACAGTGGAAGGAGCATCATAGAAAGTTTCAGCTTCTGTCTCAAGGCTTTGAGATTTTGGTTCAACAGGAGGTTCAAGGCCTTGAGATTTTGCTGGTTGATTCTGTACATTAGTTTTTCCTTTGTCTTCCTTCACAGTATCATCATCTGATTCATGCTTGTTCAAATCTAGATCTGCAAAACTTTCACTCAGAGAATCCTTAGTACTTTCATCAAAAATTACATGAATGCTCTCTTCCACAATCTTGGTTTTTCTATTATAAACTCTATAGGCTTTGCTAGTTTGAGAATATCCAAGAAATACACCTTCATCACTTCTAGCATCAAACTTACCAAGATTGTCTCTACCATTATTATGCACAAAACAGATACAACCAAATGGCTTAAAATAAGAAACAGTAGGCTTTCTCCCTTTAAACAGTTCATAGGGAGTCTTTTTCAAAATAGGTCTGATCAAGCATCTATTCAGCACATAATTGGCAGTGTTAACAGCTTCTACCCATAAAAAATTTGGCAAATTACTTTCAAGAAGCATGGTTCTGGACATATCCTCAAGTGTCCTATTTCTCCTTTCAACTACTCCATTCTGCTGTGGAGTTCTAGGTGCAGAAAAGTTGTGTGAAATGCCATGCTTTGCACAAAACAAATCAAAGTCAAGTTGATCAAACTCTCTACCATGATCACTTCTAATGGATGCAACAGATAAGTTTTTCAAAGTTTGAAGCTCTTTGCACAATCTAGAAAACTCAGATAAAGCTTCAGTTTTGTCTCTAATAAACATCACCCAAGTAAATCTAGAATAATCATCAATTATAACAAGCATATACCTCTTACCTTTTGGGTTCTGAACTCTCATAGGACCACACAAGTCCTATTGAGCAATTCTAAGGGTCTATAAGTACTTACAAAGTTCTTTGGCTTAAATGAGCTTCTGGTCTGTTTACCTTGTACACATGCCTTGCAAACCTCATCATCTAAAAATTTCTGTGATGGTAAACCTCTTACCAAGTCCTTTGAGATGAGTTTATTCAAAGTATGTATACTAATATGCCCAAGCTTTCTGTGCCAAAGCTTTGAATCTTCCTTCAAGGCCTTGAGGCATTTTAGCTTGTCACCTGCAACACTGTTAGTATTCATAGCATATAGATTATACGATCTAGGAGCAGTGAGTATGCAATCACCATATTTCTCATCTTGCACCACACATTTCTCCTTGTCAAATACAGCTTTATAACCTTTATCACATAACTGAGAGATACTAAGAAAATTATACTTAAGTCCATCTACCTGATAAACATCAATTACCAATACTACCTATACCAATGATATTGCATTTTGCTTTGTCACCAAGTGTGATTGTTCCTCCAAATTTTTCTGTAAGTTCAGTAAAGAGAGACCTCATTCCACTCATAAGTCTGGAACATCCATTGTCTAATATCCATTTCTGATCTTTCAAGGCCTTGGTGACATCCTGCAAAAAGCAAATCATTGCCTCAACAGGCTGTTAGACCAAGTGCAGAACTTTGAGTCATACTCAGAATCAGCCATATTTGGTGGCCCAATTCCTTTTGGAACCCAAATCTGCCTAACTTGTCCCTTAAGCTGATAAGGATAAGTATTCCTCATAATGTGAGGTTCTGATCTTCTGAAGGGACAAGTTAGTCTGACATGACCAATTTTTCCACAGTAATGACATTTTGGAGAATGTCTGCTACCAGATTCGACAAAAGTAGTTTGACCTTTCTTGGAAAATTTGGATTATTGCCAATCCCACTTTTATGCATTGATTTCGGACTTCCTCCAATAATGAGACTCAGATTATGTTCTGAGCCTGTAAACTTAGCTAGGACCTTCTTGGACTCTTGAAGTTTCTCAGTCAAAGTACAGATCTGTTGTTCTAAATTCTCAGAATGAGCCTTTAGATCAGCATATCTTTCAGTTAAAAGAGTGTTTTGATCAACAACCTCTTTTATCTGTGCCTTCAAGACTTTGAACCTGCTTTCCAAGGCCTTGAAGTCTTTTTCCAACTTCGTCTTAGAAACTTCAACAATTTTGTTTGAAAACACAAGGTCCAGGTTTTCTTTTACCTGCTCATGAATCTTAATCTTTAAAGCAGAAATCTCATTTCTATAACTTTCCTCATTTAAAAACATACTTTTGAGAATTTCAGGAAGTACATCAGAAGGACTAGAAAGTAATTTTTTTACCATGTCTTCAATGTGTCTGTCTGATGAACTTTCCTCATTATGCTTTGCCATGAAGCATAAGTTTGCTTGCTCTTCTTCTGTGTCTGAGTCGCTTGATGAATCAGAATCACTCCAAGAAGCCATCATGGCTTTCTTCCTTCGGTTTTCACCATCCTTCTTCTGAAATTCCTGTTCTTCTTCTTTTGTGGACAGTCCCTTACTAAATGATCTGCATCACCACACTCAAAAAAATTCATTACTTTAGTTTTATGTGACTGTGATGAAGATTTACCTTTGTAATCCTTGCTTCCTGAGGGTCTTGATCTCTCTCTGTTAAAATCCCTGTTACCAGAGTTTCTTTTCTTTTTGAGAATCCTGGCCAAGGCCTTGGAGACCAATGCTAAAGCCTCTTCATCATCAAGTTCCTCCCCAGTCTCAAAGATTTGAGACTTTTCACTGCCTTTTGCCTTAAGTGCTAGGTTCCTAATATTTTCACTCAAATCACCTTCCACATCCTTCATGGACATTTCATGAGTAAGCAGCTTTCCTTGTAGATCATCTAGCTGAAGAAGACTCAAGTCCTGAGCTTCCTCAATGGCTGTTGTCTTTGGCTCCCACTTGGATTTTGGCAAACTTCTCAGAATCTTTCTGACCTTCTCTTAATTTGAGAACTTCTTTCCCAATGACTCCAGGTTGTTCACCACATCAGTGAATCTTTTGAACATTTCCTTGATGGTCTCATCTGAATTCATCTTGAACAACTTATATTGCCTCAAAAGAATGTTGATTTTTGTCTGCTTAACCTGGCTGGTTCCTTCATATGTCACCACCAGTTTATCCCATACTTCTTTGGCACTCTTACAGTTTGACACTCTGTTGAACTCATCTGCATTTAAAGAACAGTATAGCAAATTCATAGCCTTGTAACTTTTTGATACCTTTTCCAGTTCAGTGACAAAAAGATCTTCCTCAGACTTGATATTTCTGACTCCATCAATTGTAGTGTAGTACTCATGAGGACCATTCTGAACTATTGACCATAGTTCCATATCTTGATCTATGATGAACATCTTCATCAATGCCTTCCAGTGCATGAAGTTGTCACCACAGAACAATGGAGGTCTGTTGGCTGCCCTTCCTTGTGAGAATCCACCATCTCCTACATTACTCATAGTCACCAGATTGTTATATCTAAAAAACAGTGACACAAGCTCTGATACCAATTGAAAGTGTGTAATATAGACTAAATACAAGACATAAATACTCTAGAAGGGGGGGGGGGTTGAATAGAGTATGGAAACTTTTTCCAAAACTTAAAGTTTAACAGAAAGACTTTGTGTGAACTCAAATCTCAAGGCCTTGAGATTTCAGTAAACTGTTTGAAACTTACAAAGGCAAAATAGTAAGCTTCAAGGCCTTGAGCTATGAACAATTATAAACAGATTTTAAACCCTAGTTTGATTTGACTAGTGTGCAGCAGTTAATAATCAAACAAAAAAGTAAAGAACGCAAAGTAATTTACAGATTTCAGTCCCAATGGACCTAATCTCTTCCTGAGGGATCTAATCCCACCAGGATTGGGCAAACACTTCTTATTACTCACACAGAAACAGCCCTAGATCTATAAGCTTAAGTGATTTCCCTTACACCTATACAGTTTGTGGTCCCAAACCTATCTAGTTCCAACTACTAACTGTTGAGCTAACAAGAACCTCTTGTTGTTCACTTGAACAACCAACCACTAGGTTAAGTGAGGTTTAAGATAATCTAAATATACACAGATAGAAGTAAAAGTGAAGAACACAGTATGAAGATAAGGTGTTGAAGCCTGGAAGTGTTCTTCTGGAAAACTGGATTGATTTGATCTTCAGAAGTCTGGAATGAAGCTTGAATGATTGTGTGTTTGAATGGATGATTCCCCACGATTTTCTCACACCTCTCAAATTATTTTGCAAGCCTCTATCTCCTTCAAAATTTAAACCAGTCTCTTTTATCCACAGCTGCAACTAATTGAGAGATTTTAGGATCTCAGTTCCTACAAATCCTCCTTCTGTTTTCAACTTAAATTCAAACAGCCTCAAGTGGATATCCGTTGGAGTTTGTTGAGATTGCTCATGCACGTTTAACAACCCTGCAACAGCATTGAAACACAGCAACAACAAAATCCAGAAAGCTAACAGTACTTTGACTGTTTGGTTATACAGTTTCTGATAAAACTGTTTAACAAACTTAGAACAATAACCTGTATATCTTCTACAACATATGAATCAAGAAAAACAAGTTTAGGACACTTAAAAGTGAGTAAATATTCACAATAATAAGAATCATAACCTGCAAGAAAGAATCAATTAAGTTCTGTAAAAACTGTCAGCAGCTCAAGGCACATCTCAAGGCCTTGGAGCTCTGAACCTGCTTCACAGAATTTCAAAGTTAAACCCAGATAATTTTGATTATTCCTGTTCTGATCATCTGCAATTGTGTTAGATATATAAATAGTATAATCCAAAAGTATTTGCAGTAAACCACTGATTTTCATAATCAGAAATCCAATCTGCAACACAGAATTGTCAGAACATACAACAGAATAAAATGACTCAAGGCTTTGAAGTTCAGTCAATCTCAAGGCCTTGAGATAACTGAAATGCCGTTGCTGCTTATGCCTTAGCCTTTTGTCTTTCATCACTCAAAACAATTACCAGCCAAAGAACATTCAGGGATCTTGACTCAACAATATTAATCAGGGTTGGGTATATAAACGGGGATTTTGTCGAAACCCATCCCCATCCCATACCCAGCAGGGCTTTGAGGGTTAGATACCATACCCGTCCCGTACCCTAATAATCATATCATCTACCCTTCCTACTAGGGTCGGGTCCCCATCGGGTTCAGGAATTGCCATCCCTAAACACACCTCTCATTAAAAAATGTGTTACAAAAGAACCCCACATAAGTATTGTTGTAACTACGTTTGTGCCCCTCTTATAAACCATCCCTGTATAATTTTGTTCAAATACACCTGAGACGCTAAACGTATCGATAATTAAAGAAAGTAAAAGAAAATAAAAGATAGAATAGGGGAGATTAGGGTTGAGAGACGACATATTTTCTTATTAATTGCATAAAAGGAGAGATTACATCTCTTTAAATAGATAAACTACCTAACCCTAACAGAAAGGATAGATTACATCATCCATGAGTGGTACGTCACCGGGCTCAGTCACGATAAGTCTGTACCTCTCTGGCTCATGACACACCCTACTCGACCTACAGAGTTCCTATGTTACCTGAACAGGTTCCTCCACAACATTTTGTGGTTCCTGCTCATGCTCCATCATCAGATAAGTGTTTTGTGGTTCTTGAATTTTTCAAGTTCTACAGTCCTCCCACTTGCTTCTTTGGAGACAAACTCTCTTTCTAGAAACACGCCAGTCCGAGCTACAAACACTTTGTTCTTGGTTGGATTGTAGAAATAATATCATTTCGTTTCCTTAGGATATCCTACAAATTTACATTTATCCGCTTTGGGTACGAGTTTATCTTTTTGTAAACGATTTACATAGACATCGCAAACCCCTTCATAAATGACACTATGGGACGCTTCCCAGCTTCCCAGTCCATATCTCATATGGTGTCTTCATGACCGATTTGGATGTAACACGGTTAATAGTAAAAGCTGCAGTCAATAGAGCTTGTCCACTAAACGATATCAGGAGATCTGTTTGACACATAATAGATCGCACCATATCCAATAGGGTACAATTCCTCCTCTCGACACGCCATTCCATTGTGGCGTTCGAGGTTGAGTGAGTCGGGTTAATATCCCACACTCTCTAAGATACTCGTCAAACTCTTGACTCAAGTATTCTCCTCCACGATCTGATCGCAGAGCCTTAATACTTTGGCCAAGTTGCTTCTCTACTTCATTCTTGAATTCTTTGAATAATTCAAAGGACTCGGATTTGGCCTTCGTAAGGTACACAAATCCATATCTACTGAAGTCATCAGTAAATGTAATGAAGTACGCATAACCAGCCCAGGCAGGCGTGGGAAACGGCCCACATACATCAGTATGTATGAGTGCCAGTAACTCACTAGCCCTTTCACATTTCTTATTGAAAGGGGACTTTGTCATTTTTCCCAATAAACAAGATTCACATGTCTCATATAATTCCAAATCAAATGACCCTAGGAATCCATCCTTATTGAGTCTATATATGTGCTTCTCATTTATATGGCCTAAACGACAGTGCCATAGATAAGTAGGATTTAAATAACTAGTTTTTATCATATTGGTATTTATGTTATAGACGAAATTATTTAGATCAAGGATATACAATCCATTAGACAAATGCGCACTACAATAGTGCATACTATCAAAATAAATGGAGCAACACATGTCCTTTATTGAAATAGAAAAACCTTTCTCGTCCAAACAAGAAATAGAAGTAATGTTTCTGCTCATAGCAGGCACATAATAGCAATTTTCTAATTCTAAAACAAGTCCAGAAGGCAAAGATAGCTCATAAACGCCCACGGCCAATGCAGCAACTCTTTCTCCATTCCCAACGAGCAAGTCTATCTCCCCTTTAGCCAATCTCCTACTTCTTTTCAAATCCAGCACATTTCGATAAATGTGAGATCCACATACAGTATCCAATACCCAAGATGAATAAATTGAAAGATTGACATCTATAACAAAAATACCTAGTGGTGGTGGAATCACTATTCCAAGCCTTTTATGCTCCAGATACTTGGGGAATTCCTCCTCCAGTGACCTGGCTGGCTAGAGTAGTGGCAATCACCCTTAGCTACGCCTCCAGTAGTTTTTAAGAATCCCTTGGACTTAGAAACTTTCTTGCTCTTTCCTTCGGAGGTAGAGGCAATTCCCTTGCCCTTCTTCTTATTGACCATCAGTATGCCTTGACTTTGCCTTTATAAGCAAATCTGGCAGAGGTTTATTGATCTCATTCATGTTATAGTTCATGATGAACTTGTTATAACTATCAGGCAACGATTGCAAGATGAGATCTGTTGCCAACTATTGGACGAATGGGAAGCCTAACCTCTCGAGATTCTCTATGTATCCGATCATACGAAGTACATGAGGCCCGACTGGGTTCCCTTCGGCGAGATCGCTCTTGAACAGTGTTTTGGACACCTCATACCGCTCATGCCTTGTATGTTTCAAGTGTTCGATCATATCGTAGGCTTCCATGTTCTCGTTGATTGTTTTCCATTGTAATTCTACAAAAAAGAGAAATATGCAATTTTAGTATTTTGAACAATTTAACTATATTCCACAATGCAAGATCATCAAATATAGCTCCCACTAATTTTATCGGATTAATAACCCTCACCATTGCGGAAAGTATATACATATTTTCTAGTGAGTCCAGAATTCGTATTTCACTTCTTCTTGAGCTTGCTTTGGCAAGTCACCGAAGAATTGGTTATTTAGGTAGGAACCCTCCAATTGAATCCCATGCAACTCTTGGTCCAATTAGGTGAATAACCCTTTATTCATTATCTAATCCATATATAACACCTATTTGTCATGCCTCTAGACTCATCAATCCAATTGATTTTTCCTAGTTGCGTACAACCTCTTACTTGAACAATCACACATTACTTGCTTGTGTCGCCGCAACACACCAAGGTGAATTAAATTCTACTTGCTTTGGCAAGCCCGAATTTAATGGACCTTGATCATGAAGGATGTTTAGGTAAGAGAAGGCAAAACACAATATTTTCATTGACGGATTTAATCGTCATTATCTAATTGTGTGGTTGATCTCATCAACTTGATCTACTTCTTTGGGTTGGGCAATCCAAAATAAAAGATCGCACTTGTTTATTATTATCTTGTTACGTTTTCCTTGTATCATCGATACACAAAATAAATAACAAGACATAAATAATAAACATCTACGAAATAAAACTATGTTATAGATATGGCCCCTAAGACTAAGATATTACCTAGCCAATGATAATATCTATGTGCCCTAAAGTGAAAGGCTCGTCTCCATGTGCCTCCACCATAGCCGCGCGCCCTAGGTGTGCGAGTTCCTCCATCATCTATGTGGCTCCTTGGTTCTTTGGTCTTCTTCACCATGCTCTTGGCTATCATCTAATTATCTAACTCTAGCTAGCATCTAAATTAATTAAATAAAACTCACATGTTGAGAAGATGATCAGCTCGCAGGCCGTAAAACCTAATTAATTATTACATTAGTTTGATCAGCTCGCAGGCCGTAAACCAAACCACAAAGCAAACAACCGAAACAAAGGATATATCCATCCACCATGCAACAAAGTACATAGTAAAGTTAAACCAATTTTTAACTCGCTTGTTCAATTTTAGTTAAAATTAGGCAAATAGGGTCAAAACGGTCCAAGGGGTCCACCATAACCAAGGCCGAACCACCCAAGGACCAAGGCACGACCTTGGGCCGGTCGGCCAAGCCCCACGTGCGGCCAGGCCGCACGTTAAGCCGCCTAGGCCCTTGGCCGTGCCCTAGCTTTGGCGGCAAGGCAAAGGGGACGGTCCCTAAGGGGGCCGAACCCTCTATGAAATTGTTTCCAAAACAATTCATTGCCTTGTTGCCCAAGTTTAGTTGTTTCGAAGTTTGAAAAACTCCTTTTCCCAACTTGTGCCAAACCCTAGTTCCTAGATACAAAATTCATCACATCCTATGTGATCCAAACTCACTAATTCCTACATTCCATTTAAAATTAGTTCTTGATTGGTTGAATCATATTCAATTTGCATCTAATATACTAATTAATTTCAGTTTTCGAGTAAAATAACATGTACAGTGTAAAATACTTAAAACAGTAACACATTAGATCATGTTATGCGCTACGACCTGTGGCTCTGATACCACTGTAGGGTTTTGATACAGGTAACACAGTGTATTAACAAAACTTAGTCCTGCTCAAATCCCTCCAAGGATAATAGGCAAGCCATCATAACATGATAAGGGTAGAAGAGGTGTGTACCTTAGTTTGATAGATCACATGAAGAATAACGTCTTCGTCTCTACCAATAACCATACCCTGGATCTTTGATTGGATTCCTTCCCACTGCGATGTGCTAGCAACGGATGAAGGAGGCAAGTGATCATGCAAAACGGAGCAAGCCGTGAGCCACAAGGGGTGGCGTACGGCAAGGGGCGTGTGGGGGCTTCATCCTCAACTCTCTCTCTCTCTCTCTCTCTCTCGTTGCTTTGTTATGCTCTCTCAATAATGACTTGTCTTGATAAATAACAAGCTAGGATGTTTTTGTATAGTTAATAACTCTTTATTAACTACATAATTTCCCCATTACTAATCATGTCCATACATGGATTAGTCCACCTTGCAAACTAGTCCTACTAACTTTGCATGTGGTTGTGTTTAGATCCTTTTGATTAATTAATCCCACTAATTAATGCCAATATCCAATTAATCCATTCGGTGTGTGACCCCATAGGTTTCTGCTTAGTTGGTAGTAACTATCTACTAAGATGGAGCGGTGTCTAACAACACATTCATGCCACCCAACTAATATAATTAGTGAGTGATCCGACAAACCTTGTGCTAAATGTTCATGTATCGTGTTATCCCTTTGTCTTCATATCCGAATTGGACACGAGACATAAAAGTCACACTCGTATATACAATCCATCGTTTCTCGATCCTAGGAATATGCTTACCCGTGCAAATAACATCAATATCTCCATATTGATTTATCTGAGTCTAGCCAAACATTCTATAATCACAATCCCTCGAGTGGCCCATGGATATTTGCTCCGATTATGTGGGAGGGACAAATCCTGTCTACATCACTACGATCTCTCTACTTGATTCCTATCATGCCCAATAACTATATTTATAGTTACCCGGTTAAGGCGCGACGTTTGATAATATCAAAACATGATATTCCAAAACTAGAGTATCTATTGACTTCAAGTCTAAAGATTACAATACCATTAGCACTACGAGAAGCACTTATAACTTTGACATAATCTATCGTAGCCTTCTCGTAGTGGGTCAATCCAGTATGCCATTACTCCTAATGCATACCCACGTGTTAGATTTTAAATCTCCATATCAATCTACCCATATACTAGTCTATAGTTAATTGTCATGTTAAACACTATAATGAACTAGGGATATTTAAGATAAACAACACATTGTATCTAATGACTTCATTATATTAAATATCGCCATAAATAATAAATGAAATTCTAGCCAAACAATGTTCATAATAAATATAGATTGCCTCTAGGGCACCTATTCCAACAAGACGATGGTAGAGGAGGCTGGTGCTGGGTTTGTGTTGTTGGTTGCTTCAATTGGAGAGGTGGGATTGGCTCAACTTTGGACGCCGATGTTGGTGGCTTGATCGGTAACTGCTGATCCATAAAATTTGGCAGCTGTGTTCGGGTTTCTTGGGCCGGTTGTGAGTTCCATGGCAATGGGGTTTCTGGAACGGAAGCGAATTGCCGCTTTTCTTGGGCTAGTGGCAAGGGCGGTTGTTCATGGTCTATGGCATGTTCTGGAGGCGACAAAATTCGTCAGTGAAAATCCATCGTCTCCCACTTGCTTTGAGGCCTGAAAATGTTGGGAGGTCAAGAGAATCTAGGGATGTCAACGATGTTTTCGAGAACAAGAATGGCGCAAAGGAGATCACCCATGTCCGTCTTTCTCTCATTGAAAGCACCATTTGATACGGAAACGTATCGATAAATTGTGAAAGAGCAATAAAAATAAAGGGAGAGAGTAGGGTTGAGAGAATTATTTTCTTATTGATTGCATAAACGGGGATATTACATCTCTTAAAATATATAAACTATTAACGTGACTGGATAGTTCTGGTATAAACCACCACCTCAAAAGTGGCTATTTACCTAGACCAAGCCGGAGGAGGAGGGGTTGTTTGAGGATATCAAGAGCACGGAAGGATTGGATAGTTCTGTTAGCTATTCCAGCTCAGATAAGATCCCCACGGAGTCGAACATGGAGCTGGACGCCAAAGCCGAGGGTGGAGACAGATGAGTTATCATCCATGATAACCCTTTGGGAGCCAGCTCGCCCTCTAAGGGAGTCCCATCTGCTATCGAGAAGGGTAAGGAGCCGCTGGACACAGACCCACAACTGGAGAAGAATAAGAAGAATGAAATGGGGAAGATAGGTACGAAGCCTACCCCTTGTCATCCGTCAGAGAAGAGGAAGTCGCGAGATAGTGCTTCAAGTCCGATTGATAAAAGGAAAGCGGCTAACACAGATCGGTCAAGACAAGAAAATTGGAATGAAGCAAGGCAGCAGAATAATACCCAGATTTCTCGTTCCGGGATTTCCTAACTCGGAGAAGGGCGCCGTTATAGACCCTAATGCGCGATTGGGAATGATTGCTCAGCAGCACTATCAGGTACAATGAATCTCATGAGTTGGAACATGCGGGGGCTTGGAAACCCCCGTCACGTTACTTCTCTTCACGATCTTGTGAAGAGACAAAATCCCAATGTAGTCTTCTTAATGGAGACTATGTTGTTTTCGCGAGAGATGGAAGCAATAAAGAACAGGTGCGGGTATGAAAATGGTGTCTTTGCTAATTGTGATGATAGGAGAGCACTTTTGTGGGAACGTGAAGTCAGTTTTATTCTAGTTTGAAATCGATCCGATCAACAATGGTGCTTAACGGGCTTCTATGAAGATCCGGTTAGGAGTGAGAGGAAGCACTGTTGGTCCCTGTTGACTAGGTTAAGGCCTCTAAATATGCCTTAGCTAGTTGTAGGAGATTTTAATGCATTATCCTCGTGTGTCAAAAAGGAGGGTGGAAGAGACGTCACTCTTAGAAAAGTTGAGCATTTTAACAATGTTCTCAGTAAAATTCAGCTTAGGACCTCGGGTTTTCGGGCAATCGGTTTACTTGGTCCAATAATCAGTCATACGGGAGATCGATTCGCGAACGGATAGATCGGTGTTGTTATAGATTGTTGGATCGAAAATTTTGGAAAGGGTTAATCACCTCGACGTGGACACTTCCGACCACGTTCCACTGGAGGTCACTATTGATACTAGTCGTGTCAATACCCGGCCAGCCCAACGATGAAACAACCGGGGATCTCGATTCAGGGTTGAAGAGACAATCGATAACCAAAAGTAGAAAATTAACTATTAACATCTCATTTAATGTATACAACAAATAATTCGAAAAATAGTACATTTGGATAGAGAAAATAAATGTTGTGATCTACTAAGTGACGACTTCCCCATCCCCAATTTGATTGATGACTTGCGGTTTTAAAATAGCAAAATCCGACGCAGTTTTGAAGAAAATGATCAGTAAAAATTGAGTAAATACACACTACGACATGTAAAGCAACGAGTGGCACGAAAGCATGGGTTGAAATAAGTCAAGAGATTTGAAACATTAATAAGCAAAGAGGTAGGAACTTCTGAACAAGTATAAGTAGTCGCATATCAAGTACTTACCATCTTATAAATATCAGTAAACCATGAGTATTCTACATATTCTTGAACAAGTATGATATCAACAGTAAACAAGTTCATTTGAACTGATAATGATAGTAAATCACGAGTACACAATGCTTTTAAACTCATTTAATTTGATTAAGGCATATCCAGAGCCACAAACAACATCAATAGAGTAGTCAATTTTATTTAAAGATCAATTAACCGTTAAGTTTAGCCGAGGCATGTCCAGAGCCACCAGCAGGATCAATGTAAGCAGAGGCATCATGAAATAATCAAAAAGGTAGGGTATGTAAAACCCTATTTCACCTGAGCGTTAATGGAGCTCATACGTCAATCCCCGCTCACAACAATAGCTAAAAGGCCTAAAGTGTCGACACCCCTATACCATAGTGACCCTTACAAGTATAAATAGCACTATATAGCTATAACAAACCCCTTGGCCTCAATATCTTGGTACATTTGGCTCATCGAAGACGGATTTGTGAAAAATTAAGTTTTATCAATAATAATAAGCATTTCTCGAATGGTCTTAGCCATAAGGAAATGGAGGATCGCCTGACGCCTCCCATTAATAACACTACTATGTACATCGTCCTAAATCTATTAGAGGTATCTTATTACCTTTATTTATCATAAACAAAGTTGGTATACGTACTTCACAAGTCATTTCCAAGAGTTCTCAGTATAAATCAATAATCGGAATTTTTCAGTATAAATCATGCTTTTCATACTCTTCCAAATAAGACGATAGTCATTTATAACGTCACACACATGGTCATAATGCGATAATTAAAGTTTGTACATATGTATTTTATTTCTTATCTTTACCATAGACAAAGTCAGATTGTCAAATTATCACAAGTAAAGTTCCAGGACTTATAAAGAGGATTCAATTTAATTCCAAACAATTTGGAGTATAAATTCATGCTTTGCATACTTTTTCAATCAACAAATATTCATTCGATACATCACACAAACACTCATATTTGATAATTAAAAGTCGCACATATGTACTTACCACTGAGATGAAGCACATCCAAAATTAAGAAATTAATCCTAGCACTCCCACGTCAACCGCTCTCTCCTACGAGGTTGATGACTACAGTCACGCGTATAACGTACTCGTTACAAACATTTACACATGCATAATACAAATGACAACATACATGCTACATAGTCCTATATGTAACCAATGCACATATAATGATGTTCACTTATCAAAATAAATCAAATAATACACTTAGAATTTTAAAAATTCAAGTTTTATAAAAACAGTGAAACTACAATGCTGGTCAAAAATTTAGCTCTGAACTTAGAGGCATATTTACCACATCAGAACATCTCTTAAAATTTTAAAATTAATATATGATCAACCTACATGTGTCTGATTTCAGAAACATCAAAAAAATCATGCATATCTATTATAAAAATCATGTTAAAAAATAAACAAACAATTTTGTGCAGAGACAAGTTTGGCAGAAAGTTTCAACTTTAAAGAACAATTACTCCTACTTGGAAAATAGAAAAAATTCCCATATTCTTTAGAATGTATACCCTATGTGTCTAGTGTCATCACAAGAAAAATTGGGTGTCATAAGTTTCTGAAAATAATATTTTTAACAAAAATGGTAAAACTTGTTCAACAACAGATTTTCCGAAAACATGCAACTTAGAATGAGCATATCTGCCTAACCAAAAAGGATATGGAGTTGAGTTTTCTTTCAAAATGACCCTCTCTGAGTCTAGTTTTAGAATATGAAAGAGTTAGAAATTCTACAGAGACAAAATTTAGAGATAATATACGTTTTTCACAAACTGGTCAGATTGTATGAACATGCATTTTTTTCAAAAATCAGCAAGAATGGTTCTACTAGTACATGCAACTTAAGAAGAGTTGATTTTCACCCAAATAACATCATTGTAGGCATTAATTAAGATTCTTACATGCTCTTGAAACATGTGATCAAAACCTTCTTGATTTACAAATGCAAAGAAGATGACATTCACAACATGCATGTAGGTTCTAGTGTGAGTTTTGGGAAATAGTCAAAATTTTGAAGTCAAACACATGATCTAACCATGGAAATGAAGAATCAAACATGGAATGAAGAAAAATAAGATGAAATTTCATCAATCAAAGCAAAATATGGACATGCAAGCTTGAATTCAAGACTAGAAGAAAGTTTACCCCAAGACCAAAATGATGATGGATGAAAGGGTGAAATTGAGCTTCAATCTTTGAGTATGATGGTGAAAGAACACCCCTCCATGATGATATTAATATTGGACTCAAGATTTTCATAATTTAGAGCCAAGAAATTTGAGTTTTGTTGAAGTATTGTGGAGGTCAAGATATCCAAAAACGGGAATGGAGTTTTGGGAGAGAGAAAAGAGCTTGTACGAGTGCTCTTGAAGAGAAAACCATATGAATAATTGTGGGAGAAAGAGATAGGAAGTTGTGGATGAATGGGATGAGTGATGGTGAGTTGGTGTAATTATAAGAGTGTGTGAATGTATGTAGGAGTAGTATGAAGAGATAATATTTTAATGGGGTTGACCTAGTTAGTGGAAAGGACTTGAAGCGAAATTATAAGTCTCCCAACAAGCTAGTTGGGGATAGAAATGAGAAATGTCAAAAATTAAGGGGTGAAAATATCAATTTCATGAGTTGATGGATGGAGTTAAGTATAAAAACCAAGAGTAAAAAGGGGGTAAAAATGTAATTTTCTATTACTGGCTATCACATAAAAGTTAATTTTTATAAATTATAAATTTTTTAAATAATTTCAACTATATCACTTTGTATAAAAATGTCAAAACCACTTCTAAAAAACTACAAGTATGTCTTAAATATACAAAATAAGTTTCATATAGTATCATGTAAGTTTCAAAAACTACAAAATAAATTAAAACGAAATTCTTTATAATCATAGATGTCCAATGACACCCATATACTTTAAATGAAAGAAGAAGTCAAGAACAAGTTTGAAATATAAATTTCTTAAAATTCTAAAATATTTTTCGAAATTACTAAATAACCTCCAACTAAAATACGGGGTATTGTAAACGACGCTTCCATTTAGAGGCAATGTGGCTAGAATGGGAGGATTGCAAGCAGTTGGTTGTTGATAGTTGGACCCAAGGGTCGGGCTCGGTGGGCTAAAATTTACATATTGTGGCCACTAAGGTGCGGGAATGGGACATTGAAGTATTCGGTAATGTCCGGAAGCATCTCAAGGCTCCTCGAAACCGATTGGAAGTCCTAGGTGGCTTCCCACAGTCGGTGACGAATTTAGAAGAGACAAACAAAGTGAAGGCAAAGAACTCGGAGCTTTTACGACATGAAGAGATTATGTGGAGACAGCGGTTTCGCGACCTCTTGCTCAAGAATGGGGATCGCAACACAAAATATTTTCATAGGAAAGCTTTGAACATGCGAGCATGGAACAGAATTATGGGCATTGAGAATACTAATGGGGAGTGGATTGAAGATCAAAGCGAGGTAATTGGTATCATTGATCTTTACTTTAGACATATTTTCTCCTCAACAGACCATTTTCGAGCTGATATGGAGCCTCTTATGAATCCCATTGAGGAGATGACAGTCATCGTCTCTTTGAGCAACCATTTACGGCTGAAGAGGTAGTTGAAGCAGTAAGGTCTGTGTTGCCTCAGATGGAAACGGGTCCCGATGGGTTCCCGACTCTCTTTTATCAGACCTTCTGGCAGTCTATAGGTGAAGAGGTAACAATTACCTGTTTAAAAGATTTGAATAAAGGTGTAGACATTTCAGAAAATAATCACACTTTGATCGCCATTATCCCTAAAGTAAAACAAGTTCGGCAAGTATCTAATTTCAGACCAATTTCAATAAGCTCTACAGTTTAAAAGATTATCACCAAGACTCTGGCTAACTGTTTGAAAAAAGTTCTTGGAGAGCTAATTTCAGAAATCCTGAGCGCATTTGTTCCCGGACGCCCTATTTCAGATAATATCCTAGAAGCTCATGAGATTCTCCACTCAACGTAGATGAGGAAGAGTAAGAGCGGTACATTGGCTATGAAGTTATATATGAGCAAGACATACGATAGGCTAGAGTGGGATTTTTTGAGTGCTAATATGGAAAGGAGGGGTTTCGGTTTCAAATGGATCTCTATCGTCATGCAGTGCATTACCCTGGCTACTTATAGCGTGGTGGTGAATGGTTCAATCCAGGGGAATATTGTACCTGAGAGAGGGTTGCGGCAGGGATGTCCCTTGTCGCCATACCTCTTTCTTCTCGTTAGTGAAGTTCTCTCCTGAAATATCACGGATGTCGTGGCAGAGGAGCATATCACGGGAGCTAGAGCTTCGCGCGGAGGGCCAGTGGTATCTCACTTATTCTTCGCATACGATAGCATGATCTTTACCAGAGCATGTGCTTCTGAGCTAACAAGTTTGATGAATATGTTAAAGATTTATGAGAACGCGTCGGGTCAGTGCATTAATATTCTGAAATCTGCTATGGTTTTCTCTGATAGTGTGGCAGATGACTTGCGAGTACAACTCAGCCAATTATGTGGAATCCCGATCGAAAATAGCCACGAGAGCTACATGGGGCTGCCAATCGTCTTTGGCCGGAGTAAGAAGATTTTATTCTAGAAGATTATTTAGGTTATAGCTGCTAAACAGAAAGGATGGAAGGAAAAGACACTCTCAGTAGCAGGGAAAGCGGTGGCCGAAGCGATCCCGAATTATGCCATGAGTTGTTTTCTACTCGTGGTAAGTACGTTCCAGGAGATTGAGAAACTAATACGACAGTTTTGGTGGGGAGACATGTCAGATAGAAGAAGAATACACTGTACCAATTTGAAGCAAAGTAAAGAAGTTGGGGGACTGGGTTTCAAAGATTTCCAGGATATCAATTTTTCTCACCTAGCCAAGAAAGCGTGGCAGGTTATTCACAAACCCGTCAATATTTTGAGCCGGATCTTGCATTTCAAATATTTCCGTAATGACGATTTATTACATGCACAGCCGAAGGGACATATTTCATATGGTTTCCGCAGTATACTTGCTGGCCGCACTCTTCTGAAAAGAGGTCTGGAATGGAAACTGAGACCGGAGTTAAATATCAACATTTTCAAAGATAGGTGGGTGCCTAGAGGATGTGAGTCTAAGGTGATTACAACCAGTCCGGATAGCGGCGCAAATTTGTTTTCTCATAGGTCTGTCAGTTTCTCACAATTCAGGTTACATACCCGTCCACCTGATTGGGCGATGAATGTACTGGAGAACGACCTTGATGGCCTCTTGGCTAGTCGAAATATAATTTTTAGATAAACTCATAACCCTAACCTAACGGGCCTACTCTGTGTTCTAATTAAATACATAATTATAATTAAATAACTAATAAATAAATAAATAAATAATATTGATATGTGACCCGTATCAACACCCCTCTCGAGACACCTTTTCACGGATCAACTCCACTTAACACGCCTCTCTGAATAAACCTTTTCACGAATGAACTCTAGTTATTGAATTGCTTACACTCAAAACCTATGCATTTTTTTAATCTCTTCATCTCATTCTCCTTATTCCCTTAATCGATTAGTGTTTTCTTTTCAGGTAATTTTGTCTTGCTTTATCGATTTGTTTGACGGAAAAAAATCAGGGAGTCTACCTGAGTAGGTTGATGTGCATTTAGGAACTTAATCACGGATCAACACTCTCTTTTTTTGGATGATGCCGATTCATAGTATGTAATACGGATGAACCTATGTCACGGAATTATTCTCGCAGTTCAGAGAAGCGTGTGGTTTATTAATGGGTTCTTGTTTCAAAATATGTGTGCGCTGGTGTTAAAAACAAGATGATTCGTACAATGTCAAGGAATTAACTTAGTTCACCACCTCTTAACACCTTTGCGTACAAAATTATTGTAAATCCTCGCAGACGATGTGGTGCAAGAAATAGCAGTGTTGCATGTTCTTAGAAATGGATATATTTGATAAAGCAACCGTGAGTTTCTACTCAAATCCCATCAGAACCTCAAGGATATGGTGACAAGCTGTGAGATTATCTCTTAAACTAAGACATTTTAATACAAAATATAATACAAATATCTACGAATAGGAGTAATATGAAACGAGGATCTCAGTCAGACTGATCTCTGATGATGGTTTCTTAGGTTGATAGTGCTCGAGCACTCAATACTAGAGAACTATTCAGCGACACGTACATATAAGTATAGGGAAGGCTTTCCATTGTCCTGATCGTCTGAGAGGATCCATTTTTGTGTATCAAATACTGTTTATTCCCTCTAGTGTGTCATTTTAGACCTTTCTTTTCTTGATTGGGTAAGAGGATAAGAGAGCAATTCCGCATTTACCTCCAAGGAGACCAGTATTCCTTTGCATCCTCATGTAACCGCCTTCTCCCCATTTGTGATGAAGGAAAAAATTGGAGAACTATCAGATGCATCCAGAAAAGCAGTTTCGGTCAAAACGCAGAATCATGGGCAGAGTTGAAGGATTAATGATTCGGGTCGAACCATACATAATTTTGACTGGAAACAATATTCCAAAAATATAATTACGGGTGCCACCTCAATTTGGCCAAAATTGACTGTTTAAGGGTCGAAAGTGCCAGTTTTCTATTTTTCAGAATATTAATTTATCAATTAGGATTTTGATTTGAAACCGATTAGGGTAAATCTTCTAGCTGAGTGTTTTACTAGGTTAGTATTATTATTTAGCATTAATTTTAGGATTTTTATTATATTTGGAATGATTATAATTTTCAGCTATTTATACCCGGCTTGTGGGTAAATTTCGACTTAGGCTTTGATTATTATTATTATTTCGGAATTCTAGAGAGCTTCATGCCCTAGTTTCTTTGCCCTGTTCTTCGTTGATTCCGCTGTCAACCCACGCTTGGTGTTTAACCCGGCGTCATATTGGTATCAAAGCAAGTTCGACGTGGGAGGAAGATCATCATCAACGATGGCGCGTGGACGTCCTGGCGGTTGTGGGCAGGTTCCGGCTGAGGAAGCCCCCCAATGGAGACCTAACGTCCAAGAAGTTATGATGATAAAAGATCTGCAGAGGCAACAAAGGGAATCTGCAGAGGCAGATTGGTGTGTAAGCCCATCGCCTAGCATTGCGGGATTCGGAGCGACAAGTTGCAAAGTTAGCCCAACGCTTGGCGGAGCAGGATTGCAAAGATCGCAAGGTCTTTGATCGTTACTCGCAACGAGATCCACTACAAAGGCAATTCCGGTGGTTGCAGCGAGCGTTATGGAGGAGCGAGTTTGAAGAATGATCTCTCTCATTACTCAGGTACGGTACAACCTGGTGAGTTCTTCAATTGTTCTGGGAAGTTGATAAATAGTTGGAGAGAAAGTTGAAGATACCTCCTATGAAGATATCTTTTATGACTGCAATTCATCTTCATCTAATTATGAGGTGGCTTGGACTAAGCCTCCAGTTTATGACGATTATGGAGATGATGAGGAAGAGTTGATTGTGGAGGATGACAAGCATACTTCATAAATGCCGATTCGTTATGAGGTAATTTCAGATTCATCTCCAAGAATTTCTCAATCAATTATTTCTTATCAAGTTGAGGATGAATTGGTGGGAACTGAATCAGAAGAGTCCATGATTTTTCCGCTCAAGCCGCAATCTTTTTATTGTGATCCGTTTATGGTCCCTCACATCTTTCAAGAGACTATATTGAACTCGAGGACGAGTTCTTTTGAAGAGGGGGTGACTGATGAAGGAAAAAATTGGAGAATTTATCAGTTGCATCCAGGAAAGCAGTTTCGGTCAAAACGCAGAATCAGGAGCAGAATTGAAGGATTAATGATCCGGGTCGAACCATAATTTTGACTGGAAACGATATTCTAAAAACAACTCGTGATTTATCGCAGTTTATTAGTTCCTGTTATGACAGATATAGTAGTTTCCCAGACGCAATTTGCTTGATACCTTCAACCGCAGCTACTGCTGAGAAAGCCCAGCAGTTCCCTTCATTTCCCCCAATCAGCAGGATTAAGGTATCTATGATACCGTAAAGGTATCGGGGTTGACGATTTTTGTGAAAATCGACAAAACCTCACATTGCTTAGCCTACGGTGCTGTTCCTAACAAACTAATTTTTGGTCAACCGAAGACATTTTCTCTCTCAATTCATCTGATAAAAAGTAAGTGAATACTACAACTTGTTTAAATAGACAAAACGAAACCTAACCCTAGACTCCTACGGGCCAGTTGACAAGAAAGTCCGACTAACTAATTAAACGCAATAAAATAATTAAATAAATACGCAATTAAATAAATAATTAATAATAATAGTCATCGGTATGCTCCGACGAGTAACGGTATCGCAGTGTAGTGTGCAGATACATGTGTGTTCCTGTATCAATATATTATGGGTTAAAGACATTATGCACCCTCGTATTTTGGGTTATATACAAAAACAACCCTCTTCTTCGGAGATATATAAAAACCACCCCTATCAGCTAACGGTTACTAACTGCGACTAACGGAACACACTAAATACCCAATTTACCCTCAAATGAAAAAAATATACCCCACTATATATGTCTTTTATTCTCCTAATCCTTCATTCTAACATCTCTTCCTTCTCTCTCTTTCTCTTCTCTTCTCCCACTTCATCCGTCTCTCTCTTTCTCCTAACCCTAGCCGCCACTCCCCTTCTCTCCCCCTTCTACCCCTGTTCAACTTATCGCCACTGCAGTTTGGTGCTTGGAGCGCCCAACCCACCTGGGTTTCAAGTCGGAAACGCATCGAGGTATTCGTGGTTGTGCAAATAAGACGATTGGAGTAATAGGCCTCAATTGGACAACGTCAATTGCAGCAATCGGACCGTCCTTTGACGGCGTTGGGTCCAGGGGCTTTGGCGGCGGCGATTGTAGCGGTGCCGTCCTCCTTCATCGTCCACTTCCATCTTCACCTTTGTATTCAGCAAGTTCAGCAAGAACGGCGACGGAAAGGTCTCAATCTCCGAGCTCGGATCGGTCATGGAAGCTCTCGGCTCCACGCCGTCGGAGAAGGATCTGAAGAGCGCGACGACGGATTTCGACAAGAACGACGACGGATTTATCGATCTGAAGGACTTTGTCGACTTGTTCAGAGAAATTGATCCGCCAGCGTCGCGCGACGGAGCGGACTCAGCAATCGTCGAATTTTTTTGGCAGGCACCGAGTAAATTTGCGTAACGTCTTTGAGAGCAAACTTATCTTCGGTTAAATTGGTACTTGGCTTAAATCTTGATCTGTATCGCCAAGGAACTTTTTGTTTAGAAACTTATTGAAAGGAATGGAAAAACTCTGCTCTGGGTTTTCATTGTTCGTTCTGAGTTCACATCCGTTTGATTTTTCTGGATTTTCACTCATGAATTTGGAGCGAAATGAAAAAAAAAGTTAATGCTTCAATCTGAAATACTCTATGCATGTTTACAGTGGTAAGATATCATGGACAAACAACAGTTAGGAAGATAAACTTGTTCTGATTATTAGTGCATCTCACCCAAACCAAATTGAAGTAGTTCTGAATCTTAGATTGTTACTGATGTTTGCTGCCAATGGACACTATTATGCATTTAACAACATTTTCGACACTATATGGTTGCATATGCGAATAAGGGGACGATGGTGAGATTGTTGAAAAGGTTCCGCGAAAGTGCAAGTAGGATGGTGTTGTTGGTGGAGGCGGTCTATGTTGACAAATAGGGGTGGATGGGAATGGTGGAGAAGGCTGGGTGTTGTTGTTGGTGGTGGTGGTATATGAATGACAAAACAGGTTATGTTTTGAATAGAAGATGGTTTGGATTTCTGGAATTGCTATGTCTAATCATGTTGGAGCTTTGATAGGTTGGTTCAAGAACATCAACAAATTGTGGGTTATGTGTTTTTGTGTTGTTTGTTTCGGTGGTGGTGGTGGTGGGGTTTTAGTGGTGGTTGTTGTGGTGGTGGGGATTTGGTAGTGGTGTTGAAGAACACCAAAAATAGTGGTCAAGAACACCAAGAAAATCAACAAAATAAACACAAAAACACAAAGAGGGGCAAAATGGTCATAAATAAGACATATTGCACCCCTTACTGAGTGACACTAACAGAAGGGTGGTATTTGTCCAACGTCCATCAACTCATAGGGGTGGTTTTTGTATATCTCCGAAGAACAGGGTTGTTTTTGTATATAACCCAAAACACGACGGTGCAAAATGTCTTTAACCCATCTATTATATACGAGTTCATAAATAAAACCTTCATACTTCAATTTATTAGATAACACTGATGCTTGGGAAGGTTTGCACAAACATCGCTTAAATGCAGGTGCCCTAGAGGAAGCAGATGAAAGTTCCGGTGGCTTCAAGGAAATATAACTCATATGGATTGAACTTAATGCCTCGAAGGGAGCAAACCCTGCGCTCCTAAGCCTTACCACTCCGTCCCAGCTCTATCTTCCCATGGCGGCTGGGCTCGTGGTTTAAGAGATGGGACGGAAAGACCAAAATGCCCCTGCTTTTTCACACAAATAGCACTGCCCCACCAGCCACCATCAACACCACCACCAGCCACAACTCCGCCACTACGCCACCAGAAACAAAAACACACCCTCAACTCCACCAAAACACCAACATAAGCCACCATATGGAAGTAAGCCACCAACAAAACCACCATCAATTTTGCCACTAACAACATATTGTTAACAAAAGAATCACATAAACAAGAACACAAATTGACAAACTTATTAGTTTACAAACCTGGACTAAAATTTCCAGATCTACACTTATTATTTTACATATCTTAAAAAAAATTGCAAGAAGAAGAAGAAGGAGGAGGAGGAGGAGGACGGAAGAACCCTCAATCCGCCACTGCCACAACCCACTCATTGCCGAAACCATCAAAATCGCCGGACCACCCTAGACCTGTGAGAGAAAGGGGATAGAAGAAGAAAAGGAACAACAAGAAGAGGAACAGAAGAAGAACCGCCGTCGCCGTTCACAGCCACCGTTCGAGCAACGGAGAGAGGCAGTAGCTTCTCTAGGGAGAGAGATCTGAACCGCCGTCGAAATCGCCGTCCTCATCGCCCCCATCATGGTCGCCGTCGTTGTGGACTTCTCCCGGTGGTGGCTGTGTGTGGACTTCTCTAGGGACTTTGTTCTCTCCGCCCCTCTCTCTCTCTATCAACTATGTGTGGTGGGTGTGTGGTGGGTGTGTGTGAGTGATGAGAGGATGAGAGGATAATGTAAGGCTGAGTGGGTGTTGTTGGGAAAGAGAAAAAAAATTATATGAAGTATTATTTGTGAGGGTATTGTAGACATTTTAACTGTTTAAGGTTACCTAAAAAGGAAATGGGAAGAAAGAGGTGGGACGTCCTAATAAGGAAATTGGGAAGAAAGAGGTGGGACGGAGTGGTAGTTACCAAATCCCAACTGTCCCCGCTCCTTTTTTACAACACATAATATAGGACATAAATCAAATGACATCAAACCTACATGCAGTTGACAACTGTAATACGAAGTGCCTTTTTGGTATAGCTTATATTAATCAAGTTTGTCTTGTCAATAATTTCGTTTGTTATGCCTGTAATTTAAATTTAATAATTTGCAGATTAAAATAATCTTTGTGAAATTGTAGAATCTGCAAAATCGGGGATCAAGCAGTTGAAAATCTCTAAAAAACTAATTTTGATATATTTTTTTACATTAAGATGATCACAGTTCAGTAGAAAAAACAGGTGCATTAATTTACTTGACTATAGAGCTATTTAAATTTTGTTAAATGGAAGATTGTGATTTTCAGTTAAGTTGCATTTTCTTTTCACATTACTTTTAGCTGATTATTGAGATTTTCAGCTCGTACGAAACAAGCACTAAATCTCGAGCACTTTTTAATTTCATTAAAACCATCTACACTTTTTATTTTCAGACAAATAGCCTCCAATTGTTAACATGGATGGATTAAATTAGAAGTTATTGTAATACCCATCAACTGAGCACATCAAGGTTGGAAAAGATATTGTGGTAAGAGTTCCGGTGTTCCAGTGATCGCAACCAGAATAGCGGATTTGACTTAGACAGGCAGGGAGAGCTTATAAGGGCCAAAATTCTGACTGAGGTGTCCTGTTTTCCTGACGAAACCAATCATTTAGGCCGAATCCTGCCGGAGGAACGACATTTAATACTATGTGTTCCACTACTAAGCCAACCCCCTCTGGTAGGCTTGTCAATGCGCCGGGTCGGACCCAAAACCAAACTGACCCGGCTCGGACCAGTCTCAAGCCTGTAGTCTGGAGCGGACTATGGCTCCCACTTAAATTTCAACAATTGTAACTTTTCACTATAATTTTTCGGATAAATAAGTTTTATCCGCTACTGAAATCAAGCAATCTAAGGTGATGGCTTGCCTTTTCGTGTTCGACGAGGAAGCTTCCAATGTGAAGAGACAATCTTGACACTTAATTTTTGTTCAACTACTATACGTGTATCATTTATCTCTGTGTGAGTCATGTAGGTACGTACTTACCGCATCCCATATTTTGGTCTTTGATAGCGTTGACCGCGCCTTTCTCCCTCCATTCAATAGAATCTAGCAGCACTTCTCCATCAATGAGAGCATGTCGGTTGCTCTTCTTAGGGGAACAATGTTAAGGAATAGTAATGAGGGCTTAGTTGTGAGTATTCACAAACTCTAAGGGTAGAATTGTCTTTGTGAAAAGCGCAGGTAGTTGAGTTTGTTAAAAACCAAATTAGTCGTATAATTGTAATTGTGAAGTCTGAATTCAATTAATATAATTTTCCCTTTTCTCCATTTTCCCTCTTTCATCTTCTTCTCTCTCTTTCCTAAACCCTAGAACTTCTTTATGGTATCAGAGCTTTGAGGCACATCGCTGGTGATTTTCTTGTTGATTTCTTGATTGCTCCGCTCTATCTTCTGTGATGACGACCACTGACTCATCGTCGTCTTCCTCCTCCGCAAAAACCATACTCATCCGGCCACAACACCATTCTGGTATATCAGAAAGAGAAGCTCCATATCGATGGAGGAAAAGAATAGGGTGGAGGGAGGCGCCACTGCAATGTGAGAATGAGAGAGGCTCAAGAAATTGTAAGGATAGAGTTTACCATCCTATAGCAGTTTTGTAAAAACCACCGTTAAAGAATACCCCCTTACACGACGGTTTAGGTTGTGACACCGTTGAATTTGCTATATACAACCACTTTGTTAGACCGCCGTTAATGTTAGTCCCTTATACAGCGGTTTTTGTAATCAGTTGTTTGTTTTTCTACTTACAAAAGTTCACGTATAACCGCCGTTAAAGAGATCCATAACGGCGGGTTTTCCTGCCACGCCGGAAAAAGACATAATTTTAGTAGTGACAGAATATTTTCATGTGTCAATTTGTAAGTTCAACACAGCAACTTTAAGCATGAATTGAGGCAGTTATAGGTGGATTGACTAATAAACATAGGACTTGTAGTATTAAGTTTAGGGAGTATTGGGATTCAATTGGCACGCCACTTCATTGAGTAATGAATGAGATACAAGTCTCAGAAGTAGGCAAGAATCCCCAGGAGATGTTCATGGCAACATTAACAGATCCTTGTATCCATATTTAGTTTGAATTCCATGTAGTTTAAAGAACAAATTAAAGGAGCTAATCAACACGAAATTCATAGACAAACATTCTAGGAACACAAAGAAAAATTTTACGTATGATTTTGTTAAGCCGTTAAGAAGCTAGTCATCAATTTACAGGGAACTAAAAGTAGCTAGAAAATTATGAATTGCAGGAATTACACGTAAAGATTTCTTGGCCAAGTGCATTCAGCAAGAATCAGGGTCACACATGAGAAATTTGTAGAGGAAATCAAGCAGAAGAGAGAGCTTACAGTAGCTCCGGTGACCAACAGCAGAACCCGGCAGCAGAGTGCACATATTCCGGCGAAAACGGCGGCGATGGACGAGTTAGATCCTCCTACTTGGTTCTCTGGGTTCTCATGGGGATGAGGACGAAGATCAACTGTTAAATTTAGCAATTCATTACAAGGGAAGAGAATTTGATCAAGATTCGCGCTAGGGTTCATGCTTCGCTTACCCGATTTATCTCTCATTACACGATGAATCACCGAATTGATTAGGGGATTTTGTTCTCCATATTACCTAGTATTTCCAGCAGTATCACCTTTTCAAATGGAGGAGGATGGTGGTGCTGCAGTGATGGTGGTGGTGGTCTTCATGGAGGTTCTTTGAAGATGATGTTTTATTAGCTGAGGGGGTGTAGTTAAGCCACTAGCACTACTAGAAAAACCAGTAAAACCCGCGGTTTAAAACCACTGTTCAATGAGCCCGAACCGTGATTTTAGTAATAAATAGCGATAATCCATATTTTTCACAGAGGTTCATTTTGAATTTTCTTTCAAAATGAACCTCTCTGAGTCTAGTTTCAGGATTTGAAAGAATTAAAAATTTCACAAAGGAAAAATTTAGAGATAATCCATATTTTTCACAAACATGTCAGATTATATAAACATGCATTTTTTAAAAAAAATCAACAAGAATGGTTCCAATGAGACATGCAACCAATGTAGACTTTATTTTCACCTAAATAGCACCATTTTAATCATGAAAATAAAATTTTTACATGCTCTTGACACAAATTATCAAAAATCTCTTGAGTAACAAATGCAAAGAATATGACATTCACAACATGCATGTGGGTTCTAGCGTGTGTTTCATGAAATAGTTAAAATTTTGGAGTTTAACTCTTGACCAAACCATGAAAATGAAGAATCAAGCATGGATAGGAAGAAATCTAAGATGAAATATCATCAATAAAAGCAAAACATGAACATGCATGTATGAATTCAAGACTAGAAGGAAAATTTACCCCAATATTCATGACATTGTGATGAAAATTGTGAAATTGGACTTCAATTTATGTGTAGAATGGTGTAATGACTCCCCTCCATAGTTATACCAAGGTTGGAATCAACTTTTTCATGCTTGGAAGAATAGAAAATGAGTTATTGATAGGGTCTTTGTGAGGTCAACACCAAAAAAACGGAATGAAATTTGGAAAGAGAGAAGAGAGCTATATTAGTGTCTACAATGGAGGAAAAGAGTGAAGAGGGAGATGATGATGATGATGATGATGATGATGATGATGCATTGAGATGGAGAGGTAGTGTGGGAGTTGTAGGTTGATGGGTGTGGGTTGATTGTGATGGGGAAGTGGATAATTCAACAAGGGGATGTACATAAAAAAAATGATAGGTAGTATTATTTAATTTGAGAGTTTACTTACATGAGCGAGGAGGAGGAGGAGTTTGAGTGGAATAAAAGTCTCACAACAAGTTTGTTGAGGTAGAAATAGAAAATATAAAAAATTGAGGGGTGAAAATACAATTACCAATTAATAGGTAACACATAAAAGTTAATATCCATAAATTAGAAAATTTCCAAATAATTTCTAATAAATTACTTTGTTAATAAATGTCAAAATTCAATTCGTAGAAAATTACAAGTATCTTCCCAGTATACAAAATAAGTTTCATATAGTATTTTTTTTCCAAGTTTTAAAATTACAAAATAACTCAAAATAAAAATATATATCATCGTAGATGTCAAATGACACACTTATATTTTAAAACTAAGAACAAACCAAGAATAACTTTGAAATATAAATTTCTTGAAATTCTCAAATACTTTTTTTTCAAAACTACCAAATAACCCCAACTAAAATAAGGGGTATTACATGTAAGATGGTGGACATGGGGTTTGGTGTCCTCACTTTACTTAGAAAAATTCTCAAGAAGTTGGGAGAATTAGTCAGAGAATTGATAAGGCCTACTGTAATGAGAGTTTGAGATTGCTCTTTCCTGAGGCCATTGTAAAGCACTTGCCTAAAGTCAACTCTGATCACCTTCCTATTCTAATTGATGCCAATGGGATCCAACTCCCTAATCTCATTCTGAGGCCTTTTAGAATGGTATTGGCTTGATTCACAGATGATAGCTTTCATGACATTGTTTGGCAAAGCTAGAATCCAAATGTAGGGATTGCTACAACTGTTAAAGAGCTCACTGATCAACTTCAGCACTGGAATGTAAATGACTTTGGAAATATCTTCTACAGAAAGAGGAAGTTTCTTGCCAGATTGAGTGGAGTTCAGAAAGCACTTGCTCTACAAGATAACAAGTTTTTTTGGAGACGAAATTTCAAACTCAATTGAACTTAGTTCTTGCTCAGGAAGAGCTCTTTTGGTTTCAAAAGAAAGAGCTCACAAAACCTTACTTGGTGACATAAACACCAGATATTTCCACTTAAGAACGATTGTAAGAAGAAGGAGGAACAAAGTTTGTATGCTGCAGATTGAAGATAGCATTTGGTGTGATGATGAGACTAGACTCAAGCAAGAGGTTACTAATTACTTCAAACAACTGTACATTAAGAAAAATCCAGTTATGCCTATCAATTATTGGAAAGGGGGGTTAGGAGGGGGGGGGGGGGTCCTTATAAGGAGATACAAATCGGAACTCGCATCGGAAGAGTCGAAGGATGGGTAGCTTTTGGATTTAGTTAATTGCGTCTCCTTATTTAAGGATACGAACTAGAACATATTTTGTAGTAGCTTTGCCAAGTACGATTGGATGTTACTGGTTCTTATGTTGTGTTTAATTTGCTTGGATGAGTTGAAAACTAGTATTTGTATTGTTTTTTGAAAAGTAAATGAAAAATGTGAAAATGTTCCAGCAATTGTGAATGCAAGTTGAATTTTGCATTTAAATTAATTGTGGAAATTGGATGAATGATTAATAAGCAGAATATAGATACAAATGTGAAATCGAAGATGGGATTACTAGTGTGGCATGGCTATTATATATATGTATGTAAATGTATGTATATGTATATATATATAGGTGGAAAAAATGAAAATAAATGTGACGGTTTGTAAAACTGCAGTAATTAACTAAACGACGATTCTCTTCTTACTGTCGCATTTATGTAAACGACGGCCTCATCATGGCTGTCGTTTTTATGTAAATAAATACAACACTTTTCGTGTACCCTTTGTAATTTTATAAACGATGGGAAATATGCTATCGTTTAGCGTAAAACCACGCCTTTTGATACGACGACAGTGTTGTCCGTCGTATTTACTAAAAACGATGGTATTTACAGTTTATGACCGTCATATTTAGCAATAATTCATGTAGTGATACTAACTCTGAGTTGCAAAATGTCTCTGCCTGCATTACTTCAGTTAAAATTTTTAAAGTAGTGCAGTATATGGGAAGCTATAAAAGCCTTGGGTCTGATGGTATCATTCCTTACTTCGACCAAAAATGTTGGTCTACTGTGGGGAAAGAGATTGTGGCTATGACTGTTGAGGTAGTTAGAAGTGGTAAGCTTCCTCAGGGGATAAATGACACTTTAATTGTTGTCATTCCCACAGTGGATACTCCTATAAATTTTAGTCATTTCAGGACCATAAGCCTGTGTAATGTGACTCTTAAAATTATCTCTAAAGTCCTAACTCACAGACTTAGGCCCATTCTCAAAAGAATTGTGCACCCTAAACAGTTTCGCTTTCTAGGTGGGAGAATGGCTTGTGACAATGTTCTACTTGCTCAAGAATTGATCTTCTCTATGCAGAATATGAAGGGGTGTTTGGCTATCAAAATTGACTTAGCCAATGCATTTGAAAAAGTTAGCTAGAGTGTGCTTAGGCCTATCCTTGCTCAGATGGGCCTCCTTGGCAATTGGCGTTCTCTCATTATGGATATGGTCAGTTAGAACTCTTTTTGAGTTCTTTGGATTGGAGAGAAACAATAGAGTTTCCAGCCCCAAAGAGGTGTACGGCAAGGTCATCCTATCTCACCTTACCTCATTCTTTTTATTATTAATTGCTAGCTCAAAAGATTGTAGCTAAAGTTCAAAATGGTGAGTGGAAATGTGTGAAATGTGCTAGAGGAGGTCCTGCAATTTCTCATCTCTTCTTTGCAGATGACCTCATCCTCTTTGGTGAAGCCACTGGGGGACAATTAGAGGTTATGAAACATGCTCTTGAAGAATTTGTTTATAATTTGGGCAAGTTATTAACTTTGATAAATCCAAGATTTTGTTGCTCCTTGTATGCCTAGATGGAGAGCTAGAGATCTCTGTCACCAAATTGGCGTTGGTTTAACTGATGATTTGGGGGTTCATCAAAGTATTCCCCTTATTCACTCTACTTTTATTAAAGCTAAGTTTCAGTACCTCAATGATAAAGTCAGGAAGAAGCTCACTAGTTGGATGGATGCTCAATTGTCTCTTGCTGGGAGATCCACTGTGGTGCAGTCTTTTTTTCAAGCACTGCCTTGTTATACCATGCAGTCAACTTTAATCTCAAGTCAACCATTGATGATATTGACAAGGCTTGCAGAAAGTTTCTTTGGGGTGGAAATTAAGAAAAAGCCAAAATTTTGCTTGGCTGGGACACAGTCACCCTTCCCAAGAAAGATGGGGGGGCTAGGGTTTAAGAATTTAGCAGCTTTTAATTGGCTCTTCTGGGCAAAGCTGTGTGGATAATGGAGCATGACCCAAAATCTATGTGTGTTAGGGTTCTTAAACAAAAATGTGAGACAAACCTCTAAAGTCTCACCACTCTAGGGTTTGGAGACACTTGTATAATGCAGCTAAAGCAATCAAACCTGGAATGGGGAAAACTGTCAAGAATGGTGCTACTACTTTGTTTTGGTTGGATTGCTGGTTGGGGAATTTTAAGTTTGCTGACATGGCTCTCACCCCCATTAATGATGATGAGCTCTTGTGGCAAGTTAATTATTACTGGAGTGCTTATTTTTTGGGGGAGATTGGAACTTCTTGAAGATTTGGTTCCTTAAGGTCTCACTGAACTCATTGATGTGGTTTCACTTCAAAATGGGGATGATGAGGAGGATAAGAAAATTTGGTTACACTCTGTGTCTGGAGATTACTCTGTAGCTTCTGGCTAAAACTTGATCAGGCAAAATGAATTTTCAACAGTGATTCATAAAGGCTGGAAAAATTTTTGGACATTGAGAGGCCCACAAAGAGCTAGGTCTCTTATCTGGCTTCTAAATCATGGTAAGTTGTGCACCCAATCTCTCAGAGCTAGTAAAGGTACTAACACCTGTGCCAAGTGTCCTTTTTGTGAATGTCAAATTGAAACTGCTATCCATGATGTGAGAGACTGCTTATGGGTTTCTGCGATTTGGAAAAAATTGGTCAATAAAGATCACTGGAGTGATTTCTTCTCAGCTTCCACTACTGCCTGAGTGGATATGAATTTGAAAGGTAAGAATTGGTCAAATTTTAAATTAGATTGGCCTCTTATCTACATTACTACTCTCTCCATGGTATGGTTGTGGCACAAAAAAAGAACTCATGATGAAACTTTTATTATGCCAATTAGCCCCAAATTTCAAATTTTGAAACTTTTTGGGTGTGTACGAGGAAATCCTATAGGAAGATCCAAGTGTACACCTGTAACAGGAAAAAAGAACAAGAATAGAGCACAGAGAGATTGAGGGTAGTGAGTAGGGGAAGAGTAAGCAATGGTCAACTGTTCTTGAGAGAGAGACAATATAATGATTAGCAAAAGATCCGAGAGTTTCCATAGAAGGCTAAAGTCTCATATGATATGAAAGAGAAGATTCAGAGTGTTAGTGTTTTTTAAAACACGAATGTTGGTGTTTTTTCGGTGTGATTATTGGGTCTTAAGCAGTTTAAAGACTTTCCTATCCTCACTACAATGAAAAAATACCAATCCTGTCATAATCTTATTACTTCCCATACCCTAGCCTTATCTCTTCCCGGCCACAACACCCTTTTTTTTAACTGAATCAATCTAAGTCGATGGCTTGCATTTTCGTGTTCGACAAGGAAGATATCGACCAACTTGACACTTAATTTTCTTTCAACTACTATACGTGTCATTTCTGTGTAACTCATGTAGGTATGTACTTACCGCAGTCCGAACCCTGGTCTTTCACAGCATTGACGGCGCCTTTTGCCCTCCAAGTAATAGAATCTGGCAGCACTTCGCCTTCAATGGGAGCATATCGGTTGCTCTTCTTAGGCGGACAATGCCTCCGAACCGAGACGTTTTTGTAGCCGAAGTACTTATGGTACTCCTCGTCAGTCTTATCAGCGAAGCTGTTCAGACCGACCTTGTGAGTCTGATTTTGAGCAAAGTTGTACTCATCGATGACTTTGAGGTTGTCTTTGAAGATCTGGAACCTCTTTTCCTTCTCACCCAGAGAATTGTAAGACTTGTCCTGCTCCACAAGCCATGACTCAAACATGGCCATCACTTCGGAATCTGTCCGCCATGCTGGTTTCCCAGGATGTGTTTCGTTGTAGTTTATGATGGACATGTCCTTGGCTGATGAGGAGACTACGAACAGCGAAGTGAAAAGAAACACAAGGGCCAACAAGGGAAAGGATCTCCATGAATCCATAATGAGCTAAGAGAGCTTTGTGATTGTGGAATGTGTGTGCATGGGTGCCTGGCTTATATAGCCAATGTAGGGATGGTTTTACTGAACATTATGGACAGTAAATGGTTAATCAAGATGAACTTTAAGTTGATAGACTATCTATCTAAGCAATAGTTGTTCCGGGTAATTTTTCTCAATCATTCCTGAAATAACTTCCTTTTTATGCTTACCTACCCAATAAAGCAAAAAAAATTATGAAGGAAGGAAAAGAAAATTTTCTCAATCAGTCCTCAAATAGCTTTCTTTTTGTTCTTACCTACCAAAAAAAATACTGGTACTTGTACTAAAGAAAAAGATTATGCCCTCCTAGTACCTAACAAAGGCCTAATAAATCAAAACAACGATAGATTACGCACGTGTGAGAATTCGGAAAGGGAGAGTGCCAGAGTGGGGAAGGGAATACGAAAAGGGAGAAAGTGACAGCGAACAGTAGCAGATGAGAGTGGGGAGGGAGACAATGTTCAGATTTCAGATCCCTTGTCAATTCCCTTGTCATGTCTTTCTCTTACTCTCTCCGTTTCTTCTCTTTCTTCCAATTTTGACTTTAATCACTATTCATCGGGCCGCTTTGATCCGATGTTTTGGATAGTAAAACGATGTTATTTTTAAAAAAAATCATAGTGTTGTACAGTAAATTTTGCTCTACAACACCATAAAAAATACCTAAAAAATTACATCGTTTTGGTATCTAAATCACCGGGTCAAAGTGGCATAGTTACGGATGAATAAGTCAAAACTGAAAGGCAGAGAAAAAACGGACCCAAGTATCAACTTTGAAGCGTTGGATTTCTTTCAAATTTTATGGATGTAATTGAGATACTATAACTGGTCGAAAAAGGAAAATTCCGTATACTCTAACAACGCTAAGAATTTTAACGCGTACCTGATTTGTAGAACTGGTGGTTCTGGGTTGCAAATGTCACTTTGAAAATTCACTAACTCTGTCCTCTATTGATACACGTCAACTGTATCATCATCAAACGTATTATTTATTTATGTACTTAATTAGTATTATTTATTTAATAAGTCGAACCGAATTTTCTTGTCGGTTCTTTCTCGGACCCGTTAGGTCGAAACGTCTAGTTAGAGACTGTTAATTTTTTATTTAAATACGTTATAATCACACTTTATTTTAGTCAATCAAGAAGAAGAATAGTAAATTGGGTCGTGTTTTTTACTTTTCTTGTTCGTGTGTATTCGTGTGGAGATTTGATAGCGTCTCCAATAGCTATCGCGTTAGGTAAACCCTACTTTGTTACTGAAAGCTGCTTCAAGAAGACATTAAAGTCTTATAGTTATTTTCTTTCATGCGAGGACTGTTCGTGCGAAGACCTTTCTTCTTCGTGAGAAGGGGTCAGGGACTTCTCTCTTTTGTTGCTCCTTTGAGTCTCTTCATGCTTCAAGGAACAATTCTAACAAAATCTCCACCTTGACTTGAAGTCTCTCGTCTGCATCAAAGTCTTCCTCGTTCTTGAGAACAAAGATCGTCTTCTTGCCTCCCGATGTCTCCCGTCATGGAGACTCACTGGACCCACACCGGGTCCGACATGCCCCCGAAGGACTCACTGGTTCATTATGTTGAGCAATTTCAGACAATCCTGGAACTTGCTCTCTGGAACCAGCTTTGTGAATCCATGCTTCAAGGCAACATTTCGACAAATCTCCACCTTGAATTGAAGTCTCTCGTCTGCAATAAAGTCTTCCGCTTACTTGCGAACAAAGCTCGTCTTCTTGCCTCCCAATGTCTCCCGTCGTGGATAATCACTGGACCCACACCGGTCTGACATACCCCCGAAGGGCTCACCGGCTCATGATGTTGAGCAATTCCAGACAATGCTGGAACTTGCTCGCTGGAACCGGCTTTCTGAACATATTCGCGGGGTTGTCAATTGCCCCCAACTTCATCACCTTGATCGTGCTCTCACTTCTCACAGAATGATACATGACGTCGATATGCTTCGTCCTTTCATGATGAACATGTTCCTTAGTCAAGCAAATCGCACTCAAGCTATCACAGTAGACAATCGCTTACTCTTGTAGTAGGCCTAGATCATTGACCATTCCTATAAGACATATTGCATCCTTTGCTGCTTCTGTTAGAGCCATGTACTCCGCCTCCATGGTAGACAATGTTACTGTCAGCTATATCGTAGCCTTCCAACTCACAACGGATGCTCCCAGAATAAATACATAGTCAATCATTGATCTCCTGCTATCAATATCACATGCATAATCCGAATCTGAGAACCCAGCTATCAAGATGTTTTCATTAGCCCCATAGCATAGGCCAATGTCTTACCTACCCTTAAGGTACCTGAATATGCGCTTCACTGCCTGCCAGTGTTCCTTACTCGGTTGAGCCATCAAACGAATAACCACACAAACAACTAATGCCATGTCCGATCAAGTACAAACCATTTCATACATGAGGCTTCTAACTACGCTAGCATATAGAACATTGGACATGTACTCCTTCTCCTCATCAGTCTGAACGGCGTACATTCATAGCTTGATGTTACTTGCCATAGGAGTGTCATTAGCTTTAACTGATAACATCCTGAATATTAACAAGACCGAAAAGCGTCTTCTTCTTCCTATCTCTATGTATCTCAACTCTTAGAATCTTTTGAGCAGCCCCCATATACTTCATCTCGAATTCCGTGTTAAGAGACCTCTTTAGTTCTCTAATATCCTTGATATTCTGAGTTGCGATCAGAATGCCATCCATTTATAGAACTAGGTAAATATGTGATGTTGGAATAGATGCCCTAGAGGCAATCTAATTTTAGTATGAATTGACTAGAATAATCATTTTATTATGGAGATATTTAATATAATGAAGTCCTTATATTTACAAATCGTGTTGTTTATCTTAAATATCCCTAGTCAAATATAATGATTAACAGGACTATCATCTATAGACTAGTATGGGGTTGGATTGATATGGAGATATCACGATCCAACACATGGGTGTGTATTAGGAGTAATGACATACCGGATTGACCCAAATCCGAGAAGGCTACATACAAGTTATGTAAAGTCACAAGCGCTTCTCGCGGTGATAGGATATTATCATCCTTAGACTTGAAGTCACTAGATCCTCTAGTTGTGGAATATTGTGCTTTGACAACGTCAAACGCTACTCCGTAACTAGGTAGTTATAATAGCGCATGTTGGGCACAATAGGAAGCAAGCTTAGAGATGGTGAGTGATGTAGATAGGATTTGTCCCTCCCACATAACGGGAGCAAATATTCGAGGCCACTCGAGGGATGGCGCCTATGGAATGTCTGGCCAGACTCATATGAATCAATATGGAGATATTGATGTCATATGCATGGATAGGGCTATTCCCAGGATCGAGAAACATGGATTGGATATACGAGTGTGACTTGTATGTCTCTTGTCCAATCCAGATAATGAGACAAATGGATGCGATAATAAAATCACAAGGTTTGTCAAGATGACTATTCTATTAATTGGGTGGCATGGATGTGTTGCTAGACACCGCTCCATGTTTGTAAATAGTTACTACCAATTAAGTAGAAACCTATGGGGTCACACGCCGTATGGATATAATTGGACAAGAGACTTAATTAATAAGGATTAATTAAAAGGATCGTATTGCAACAAGTTGCTAACTTAGTAGGAATAGTTAGGAAATAATACTAGTACATATATGGATATGATTAGTATTGGGCCATTTATGGAAACAACTAGGAGTAGTTGGACGATATAAAGGAACTCCTTCCTTCCCTCTCAATACATGTTATTCATAAAACATATTGAGAGGAGAGAAAAGAGTTAAGAGCAAGCAAGGCAAGAGGCGTCTGCCCCTTACCCGCCGCCTCAAACCCGTCGGCCACACAAGGAGGCTGAGCCCCTCTTTGTGGCTTCGTTCCGTGATTCCGTTGTCTCCTTCCTCTTTTCTAGCTATCACAAGAAGATTGGGAGGTCCAATTCTATATCCTAGGCGTGGATCAACCGTAGAGTACATGACATTATTCGCGTTTGAAGACATCAAAGGAGAACCCAGAGGTAAACACATATTAATCATTTACTATCGTTATGTGTTCTTGACTTGTGATCCTTGGAGGGATTTGAACGGAATAATTATCTTCTTCCGCTGCGATTACATGTTCAAAACCCTACAGTGGTATCAGAGCCACAGGTCGTAGAGCATAACGTAGTTTATGTGTTACGATTTTGTTGTTTTAACACTTTAAATTCATGTTTATCGCGTAAAACCACAAATTAAGCATAGTAGATGCAATTGAATGGAGATTCAATCTAACAATATCTAATTGTGCATTGGATGAAACAAATGATAAAACTTTATTAGAGTTATATTTCTTGCATACTTTTTATCGATTTGCGTGATTCCGGGGTTAAAATATGAGTTTTACACTATGAATGTTGAGAAAACGTAGAAAGTTGAGTTTTTAGCACTTTAATGTTAATCCGGGCGTTTCGATGCATATTTTGATGTTATTTGTCAAATATAATTGCTTGGTATGGTTTTTCATGTTTTCTTGACAGGAACGGATGCAAAACGATGGCTAGGAGGCATGAAACGAACTTCGGAAACAAAGCAAATTCAAGAGGAAGCAAGAGAAGCAAAGTCGGAGGAGCAAAAGTGACCATATCCACTATTTTGATAGTATTTTGAGTTCTACAATACATTTTGGAGTCAGACCAGTGGCAAATGAAAGTAGACTCAAAGAGCTTTCCAACGATATGTCAAGGAGCTAAAACGGATATCGGACAGAAAGTTATTGTCCGTCGAAGAGGATGACAATCTGAGTTCATCTCCAGGGGTGTTCGTGCGAACACTTTTGTGTTCGTGCGAACAAAAACACTTAGAAAATTTTTGGGACAGCCACGAAAAGGTGAAAAACAAGCAGAAAATTTGTGCGAACAAGATTTCTGTTCATGCGAACAGAGAGTTAAGCTGTGTTTGTGCGAACAACAATTCCGTTCGTGCGAACACAGTGCTAAATCGCAATTTTTTGGGCTGTTTTGTAATTTTTAAAGAGTTTGAGCTTTGGGGACTTCTTCTAACCTAAGAGTCCGTCCTTGACGGAGTATTCACTCATATTTGGAGCAAGAAACAAAGGGAGGACGAAAAGGACGAAGACGGGGATGAAGAGAACACAAAAGCCACCATTGGAGAGCTAGGTTTTTGATTTCTTCTTCTTCTTCTTTCTCAATCTTTGTATGGAGAAACTATTGCACCGTGTTTGGTTCATTCTTCTTAGCTAAATACTTTGCTAGGCATCTCTACGAGAGCCTAGGGTTTATGCAGACGGTCATTTTCTGGATTTCAGACTTTGTTTCATGCATTTGGATTTGATTCTTCAATTAAATGTTAGTTTCTTGAACTTGTTGATCTTAGTCTATTGACACGATTAGGATATGATGTGATATTCAACGAAACTAGGGTTTATTTTATGTATCAATTTCTTGCTTAAAGTTAATATTCGTTCAAGTTACATGTTCTTGTTCCGAGCTTAATCCTTAGTGTGAAAGGAGTGATCAACCGGACGCGCTAGTTAATTAGATGAGTGCACGACAGTGACTTAGCCTAATTGTGATGATAACTTGAACACAATCCGGAATCACTGAGACTGAAAAGGAGAAGTGTTAGGATTGGCCTAGTGTGGGTAGATTCGGTCGGATTATTTCGCTGTTTCTTGAAACGGTGGGCCGACAGGACCCGTTATCGTACCAGTAGATAACCTGCTAGAGCGGACCGGTAGACAACATGAGACCGAGAGAAGATTGTAGTCAACCGAGATGTAAAATTACATGAGACCGACAGGATATTGTCATAGCCTATTACCCGACTGAACTAGAATAGGATTGACGTGTTACATAGCTGAACTGGAAATCGTCTACAGCCCTAGGTGATCTAGAGATTGCCTAGTTTCTCCATATATATTTCTTAAATATAAAAAAGTACAAAATATTATCTTAGTTCACTACTAGAAATGTTGGCTTTGGCCACGGTGAATGTGGCCACATTTATTTAATGTGGCTAATGAAGCTATTAACCACTTGGGTTGACCGTGGCTACTTTATTTTTTGATATATTCAAAATACCGTGGCTAAATGTCGATTTCGTCACGGTAACATTGCATTACCGTAGTTTTTTTTAGATAAATTTGCCACGGTGTTTATATTACCGTGGTTAAACCTTTTAGCCACAGCTCTTGCATGTGATGAATTAGTGGAATTGCCAAAATTACCCTTCACCCATTCTCAACCTGCGAAGATGTCCCTCTAATTTTGATTTCCCCCAAATTTTCAATCAATCGCGGCTGAAATATATCCACACACGAAGCCCTAGGAGCTAGCTAGAGGTTAAGTGTGGATCGAACGGTTGACTGTGAGATTGCAGATCGAGGGAAGCGCGCATCAATTTTATCGATCGCTTCATCGGTTAGTTCACCAAATCACAGTCAGTTTCGCTGCTTGATTTGTTGTTTAACACGAATCGAGTCCCTCTTACGTTTCTCTCTCGCTATTGCAGAAAAGACAAACGGTCACCCAGCACCCGCGTCGACGCCACTCTGCAACGTACGAATCGGCGTAAGGAAAAACATCCCAGGTATACCTTCAATGATCCTCTGCTAATTTATTCGAACCGCTTTCTCCATCTGTGTATTCCGATTCAAATCAGAAACTGGGATTTCTGTTTGTCGACAATTGATTTGTTAATACATTCAAAGTGAACAATAAGAAACATAAAAGAAGAAAATTACAACAATCAGTTGATGTTGATGACCGACTCTAATCGATTCAAAGGTCTCAAAATCGATTTGCTTCCATTATTCGACGAGTTTCAGTCAGGCTATATCTGTTCGATTTTGGATTTTTTTTCACGATATGTTTATACTTTTGGGGGGGCTCAGTTATTGTGGGTTCCCGAAATTGGGTCTGTGAATTCACTTAGGGTGAGTTTGGGAATGCTTCTGCTGCCAGCACAGCTACTTCCCGACAGCAGAAGCAGTGTTAGAGTGTTTGGTAAAAATAAAATTTCTACATTTTCGGACAGTTTCTGCTGTCCCACAGCAGTTTTTAGGAAGCAAGGGGGAGATGCTTTTCCAGAAAGTGCTTTTGATTAATTTATCTACAACCGATTTTGACCTTACAATTTTTTAAAATATCAATAGTTATCTTTTCAGAAATGACACGTGTCATATATTTTTGTCATTTTACCCTCTCACAGCAACTTCACAGTTGATTTTACCAAACACAAAATTACTATATCAATATTTCACAGCAGCTTCTACGTAATATTTACCAAACAACATTTTATCAAAAATTCACAGCAGCTTTCTATAGTGTTTTCACGCAGCAGCTTTCTACCACCGCCACAGCATTCCCAAACTAGCCCTTAGTCAGTTTTTGTATTCTCTGAGAAATTTTATCTTCCAGTGTTTTGTTTATGGCTCCATTGGTATTTTTGGTGCTAAATAGAGTAGCCATTGAAAATTGTGTTGGTTCCATCCAAAAAAAAACAAAAGAAATTGTGTTGGTTATTTTCCTTCTATCTCTGTCTTTTGTGTACTGGAATCAACATTTGACCACAGTTTGTAATTCTTTTTGTTGTTTTTCACTATATGGTTGGAGACATGGAGTAATTTGGAGAATTGGAGTGGTTGTGTCTCTACATCCAATTTAAGAGATGTTTGTGGTTCGATAAAAATACTATTAACTGTATATGTTTCATTTGTTGAGTGATTTTTCTTCTGTTTCTTTTACTATAATCCATGTGGAGATAATGCAGACGCATCATGTGTGCCGAAAAAGCCATAATAGAAACTGGAATAAAAAAGCATTGCGTGCCCAAATACATGTAGGTTTCCAATTTTTCTTGCAGGTAGAATGCCGTAATAATAGAACCCGTAATAGAAAAATATCGGACCGGTGTTTGTGATTGTTACAAATTTAGAGTTCTTTAATATCATGAAGTAGTGATTTACCTCTGTGGTTCAAAGTTATTTTTAAAGTTCAGAATATGCTTGTCGAGTTAAGTATCCTGCTTTCGATTGTAATTATCATTTCTTCTTGTTGATTACGACATTTTTCAAAGAAGGTTGCATAAATCAATTTGTCACAGATTTTTTAGAAATTTTGGTGACCAAGTACAAGGGTAATTAGGGAGCTACCAAAGTTTTGAGCTGTTCAAATTATATAAAAGGTTCTGAAGTCCCAGACTATTCAATTTTGTAGCTAGGACCCTTGTATTATTTGATGAACAGTTGGAGTTGATTTTTTTTAAACTGCCTAGCTACTAAGCGATTCTTTTCTTTGATTACTTTAGTATATTCTTGGAGTATACTTTTTCACAGAAAATAACCTTTATTAATATAAACTTTGATCATCGACGGTAGTATGAAACCTTTGTGGCAAAAGTTGCTTATCGCCACGGTTTGAGATTTTGATTTTTCAGGTCTTGGAGTATACTTTTTCTCTACGATGGATAAGAGCTGGATTCACCATCCAATCAGGGTTGATTCGGTATACATGACAGGGTGCCAATCCTTTTTAGAATTTGCATTTGCTAATAACAAGGGAGCCCCTAAGATACGTTGCCCTTGCAAGAAGTGCTGCAATATATTTTTTCACGAGCGAGGTGTGGTTGAAGAGCATATTATTGTAGACGGGTTCGAACCGAGTTACACTACGTGGACTTTCCATGGTGAGATGGAATTAGATAATCCCGTTTTGTCTGATGTTGTGGTCGATAGCATGGGATATTCGAACATAGATGATATGGAAGGCTTGATCACGACGGGCTTGGAATACCTAGGAAAGAAAACTCGGAGCCAAATGAGGAATCAATGAAACTTTTTAAGTTGTTGAAAGATGCTGAGCGAGAGTTATATCTAGGTTGTTTGAAGTTCACCTTATTGTCATTCCTAGTTCGTATATTGCACACGAAAGCCTTGTTTGGGTGGAGCAATAAATCCTTAGATTTGTTGCTACAAATATTGAATGAGGCATTTCCCCAATGTCAATGGCCCGCCTCAACTTACGAAGCAAAAAAGTTTCAGAGTGCCCTCAGTTTTGACTACAAGAAGTATGATGCAAGTTCGAATGATTGCATGTTGTTCTGGAAAGATAATGCTCACAAGGACAAGTGTGACTTCTGTGAGGCATCAAGGTATAAGAAGTTTGAAGGGGACACAGACGATGAGAACCAAAAAGGTAAAAAGGTTGATGTGAAACAATTGCGGCACTTTCCTTTAAAGCCGAGGCTACAACGGTTGTTCATGTGTAAGGATACTGCCTCATCCATGAGATGGCATGTTGCGAAGCGCCAAAAGGATGGCCTTATGAGGCATCCAGCAGATTCACCTGCTTGGAAATCCTTGGATGAGAAACATCCTGACTTCGCTGCGGAGCCTACAAATGTCCGACTGCGACTTGCATCTGATTGTTTAAATCCATACAGGACAATGACCATTACTCACAGTACATGACATGTCCTTTTATTTACGTTGAATGGTCCCCCCGAGTCTGGTTACTCACAACCTGATTTCAAGTTATCGTTATTGATTGATGGGCCTTCCGCTCCGGGAAATGATATCGATGTGTATTTAGAACCATTAATTGACGAGCTGAATGAATTCTGGTCAAAAGGGGTGGATACATATGATGCTGTTAGTGACGAGATGTTTCGACTACATGCAGCAGTCTTGTGGACAGTCAACAACTTTCCTGCTTATGCTAACTTGTTAGGTTGGAGTACAAAAGGAAAATATGCATGCCCCGTCTGTAATATGGAAACTGCACATATATACTTAACGCATAGTCATAAGTTATGCTATATGGGAAGTCGCAGAGCACTAGACATTGGGCACAGGTTCCGGAAAGACAAAAATAGTTTTGACGAGACTGTGGAGACCAGAACGATGCCAACTCGATTGTCAGCTTCAACTAGCATTCCTAAATATGGTTGGAAAAAGAAAAGCATATATTTTGAACTGCCTTATTGGAAAGACAATCTTCTGCGCCACAGTCTTGATGTGATGCGTATTTAGAAGAATGTGTGCGAGAGTTTACTTTACACATTGTTAGGTTGTGAGAACAAGTCCAAGGACGGTTTGAAGGCACGTCGCGACCTTGAAGAGATGCCTATTAGAAAAGAGCTGCATCCCGTACCTCTACCTTCGGGAAAACTGTCTTTACCTGGTGCCGATTTCACTTTGACTAAGGAAGCAAAACGCACATTTCTCAGAATTATGAAATGTGTTAAAGTTCCTGAGGGTTATGCAGGTAACATCTCATGTAGTGTTAACTTGAAGAAGGATATCATTTATGGTTTGAAGAGTCATGATTATCATATCTTGATTTAACAACTTCTACCAATTGCGGTGAGAAAGCTTCTTCCGAAGAATGTAGCTCATGTGATAGTTGAACTTGGAAATTTCTTTCGAATACTGTGCTCTAAGGTCATAGATGAAGCTGAGTTCACGCTTCTTCAGGAAAGAATACGGTTAACTCTCTGCCAACTCGAGAAGATATTTCCACCTTCTTTCTTTGACATTATGGTCCACCTTCTTGTTCACTTACCAGAGGAGGCAAAAAATGCAGGGCCTGTGCCAAAGAGGTGGATGTATTCTCCGGAGAGGTATATTCAAATAATTAACATATAAATTAATTTTTTCATGTTTTTCATTAATAATTTATCTTCATTACTGTAGATATATGTATGAACTAAAACAGTATGTGCAGAATCGAAATCGCCCTGAAGGATCAATTGCAGCAGGGTATTTGGCAGAGGAATGCACCACCTTCTGTTCTATATATCTGAATGATGTCGAATCAAAGTTGAATCGCACTACTCAAAACTATGTAAGTTCTGAAGAAGGGATGGGGAAGGGAAAGAGAGATGAGTTTGTAATTGGTGGTACTGAATGGGAACAAGCTCATAGGTATGTGTTAGCAAACTGTCCGAAAGTTGCCTCGTTTCGAGAGTAAGTCCACATACTAATCCATCAAATTACATATATTGTGAATAACTTAATACATAAAATCTTTTTCTCCTTCGTAGGAAACATAGAACGGAGATTGAATCTGACAGGAAAAAGGGTCGCATGGGTACGAGAGAACTAGCTCAGATACTGCACAAGTTATTTTCAAATTGGTTTCGAGAGCAAGTAAGTACCCGCTTACTTTAATTTAGCGTTTGGTACGTGTATTTGTGGCGACAAAGTTATATTAATTAATTTTATCTTAATTGTAAACTAGGTGTAGGAAATGCTAAAACTCGACTTTTCTTCTGTTTCTGAAGAACTGAGAAGCCTCGCAATGGGTCCTAATATGTGGGTTAAGAGGTACAAGGAGCTTCGGATTAATGGGTTGAGGTTTCGGACAGTTGGCAGCGAAAGGAAGTTGACAACCCAAAATAGCGGAGTTATGGTGACTGCATCCACTTTGAGTTTCTCAAGTGGAAGTGATCATCGTCCGGTTGAAGGAGATGTTACATATTACGGAATTTTTATTGATAATATTGAATTGAGCTACTCCGACAAGATGAAAGATGTCATGTTCAAGTGTGATTGGGTTGATAATGAGCATGGTATGAAGGTAGTTGAGTTCAAGTACGAAATGATGAGTTTCAAACATCTCATGTACAAACATAATTTGGTGTCTGACGAACCATTCATTATTGCATCACAAGCACAAAAAGTGTGGTATATGAAAGATCCGGTAGAATTGGACTGGAAAGTCGTTGTCAAATCGACTCCACGTGATTTTTACGCGCGTAGCGGTTATGGTGCAGTTGACTCGCAGTTTGAGAATAACACATTAGAACTACAACAAGGTGTATCTGAATCCATATTGGTAGATGAAGCACTTGCCGAGGGCGAGAATATAAATTTTGATAGTCAACTTGGTGATGATGTAGAGGATGAATATGTTGATCGTGGATTTGATGGTGATGATTACTAGTAGAGTGATTATTACGTTTTGGGGTCCTTCTAATGTCCGTATTTACTATTTTGTAATAAACTGAATACGGAGCTAACATGTCCTCCTTTCGCTATTTCTCTTTAGTCAATTTCTGGCTCTTGGTCTAATTTGTTTTATTTTTGATGCAATAAATTTATACACACTTGATATCGTGCTGCTTTATGTTTATGCAAAATTGTTAGTTATCATTTCATATTATTTTCTAGTCATGTAACTGATCCATTTCAATTGCAGGTTACTATGAAGAAACAGGCTGCTCCAAAGAGGCGACGGGTTTTATCTAAAGTAACTACTCCGTCACAACTTACAGGTGCTTCTCAAACCATCTCCCACCATACTAATCTTCAACCGACCATTTCTCATACACGACCCCCTCCCCAAAAACAACTCCGGATTGCTTCTCAAACCACCCCTCGTTCTCAATTACATATTAATCAGCCACGCCCCAATATACAACCTCCCATTTCTCAACCACGACCACCTCTCCAAACCACACTCATGTTTGCTTCTCCAAACAACCCCCACCCTTCTCATGTACGTCCATCCGTTAATCAACAATGCCCCCCAATACGACCCCCCAATTCTCTGTCACGACCCCCTCCCCAACCACAAATCCCAATTGCTTCTCCAACCACCCCCCACACTTCTCAACCATCACCCACTACACTTGAGGGGCAAAATGGTGCAACTAGTCAACCTGTGCCGTCAGCGGAAGGTAGGTCCATTGTTATGGTATTTTTATAGAACTGTCATGTTAACCTCGAAACTGTATAAATAAATCAGTTTAAAGGTAGTTTATACTTGTTTAACTCCCTGCTTGTTTTCTGTACTTAATCTGTCCAGTCAAGCTTTCTGTTGTAGTTCACTTGGCCAATTTTCTGTCTTGTCAAGTTTCTCTCTTTTTTAGGATCATTTTATTTATGTGATATGGATTAGAGCTAGCAAACTTGAAAGAAATTTAACCTGTACATTTATCCTTTCTTTTTTGTGCATTTACCTGATTCGTTTCCTGTGTGTGGGTGACTTCTACGGTAGAATGAGGTGAGAGCTCCTAGGATAAAATTTATTACACCATCTAGCACATTCATTTTCATAGCTGATGAATATAGCGACATAAGCCATCCTAAGTTGTGTTTTTTTTTTTGTTTTGTTTGTCTTTGTGGGTTGTAATATATACTATCATAGAAGAAAGAACTCACTCATTGTTTTTTTGTGGATATTCTAACATTAAGTTGTGTTTTTATTTTTTTTTGTTATGTTTGGCTTTATGGGTTGTAGTATATACTATCATAGAAGAAAGAACTGTGTGGCTGTGTTTTTGTTAATATTCTTACATTCAGCTTTGCTGCCATATGGAAGTATGATTCCATAAAACTTATTGTAACCTAGGTTCTGAATGTGCTCAAGTTGAGAGGTGGTACAGTGGTGGTGGTGGTTTAGTGCAGTTTAGTGCTTGTTCACATGAATGCATCTCCTATCGCTCGCTAGTTTATCTGAATGTCCTAATTTCACTGCAATATGTCATAGTTCACAAACTTTGCCAAAAGAAGATGAACTAAATAATGATACAAATTGTTACATAAAGTTATTTTTATTATGCAGGATCTTGCTCAAGATCTTCTTCCCGGTTGGGCAAGAGAGGGTACGCACGCCCAGTAGCAGGATGGAGTGACACCAACAAAATGGTCATAGAGTTTGATGATTATTGGAAACCGGTTGGTCATAATCAAACAAAATTTTAAACACAACTAGGAATTCTTGCAAGAAGAGGTGACCTTGCACCAATTCAATACTCTGATTGGAAATGTGACGAGATGAAACACTATAAGGATCTACTTTGGGGTGAGGTACAGAAGAATTCCACTGCTCCTGACGAGTTCAAGGACGTCTTCCTGATGATGGTTGCTGACATGTGGAGAGGTTAGAAATACGCTCTTCGAAAATACATGCGCAAATTTAATACTAGAGAAGAACGATTGGCGAATTGTCCTAATAGGGTTGTTCCTGCTCAGTGGCCCTACTTTGTAGAAAATGAAGAGGGGGAAGACAGGATGGTATGATGTAATTTCTATCATGTAAATTGTTTTACAAATTCGTCGCCTATATTATCTTTTTTTACTAAGGTATAATGATATTTGTCGGCTCTATGTGCAAGAAACAAGACTAACAGAGAGAATCTGAAAATGGCTCATACATCAGGCCGGAAGTCTCGTGCAACAGTAAGAAATGAGGTTACAATCACTTTTTAATGATTATACATACATGTTTCCATTAAGAATAGGTTATTCATGTTAGTTCTCTTATTATTAACTTTTTACCATGTAGATGGAGAAGGAGAAGAGAGGGAAAGTCGCACGTATGGACGTGTTTATTAAGACGCACACCCAGAAGGGCGACAAGGCTCCAAATGATGTAGCCGGAGAAAAAATTGTAACTTTACTTATCAATTGGTTTTCCTCTGAAATTAATAACCTTTAGTTTTCTTTATGCCCACTGTGTTTGTATCATCTAATTATCAAGTGTGCCCCTTTCGTTAATGAAAATGTTAAGTGTGCCCATTAACTTATTGATACCAGTCTTAGCACTTAGTTTGTTCAGAAAAGATGTAAGAAAATCACAATACGTACATCTATCTACAGAAGCCATGTAACTGAATAACAAAATATTCAAATTCAGCAGACTTTTTTATTTGGGTTAAGAATGGGAATTTAGCGTCTTAGTGGCTACTTTTTTTTGTACCCTTACTCTGGGGCGAGATAACCAAATGTTTCAACTACTCTTGTAGCTGAAACCTCTCCCTTATTAGTCTTGCCTATTAGTTTTGCTAGCCCAAAATCTGAAATCAGGATGAGAATAATGATCAGACACAATCTGGACTCTTACGATCCAAGAAAGTGAAGTAGGACCTGTATCATTTTTTTGCTCAGAGTGAGAACATTGAGAAAAAAGAATACATATACACATGCAAGTTGATCAGACACAGAGAAAGATGGATATGTGGTACCGAATGATTGACAGAGGAGCAAAGAACCACAATGGCAACAGCTTGTGTGTTGTTCGTCTGGCCGATAGGAGAAATGGATAAATTAATAGGTTTACTAGACTTACCCAAACTTACTCAAGTTTTCTAACCCAGCTCTAATTTTTTCAAATGTAGAGTTTTCTAAGTAAGAAAAAGAGGTTGTTCTTACTTTTCATATTAATGGATAGTTTTTTTTTTTTTTTTTTTTTTTTTTTTTTTTTTTTTTTTTTTTTTTTTTCTGAGTAATACGTATGGTTTTGATTTCTTTTGTTAAAGGCGGTAACTTTTCTATGTACTTGCTGCAGGACACAATGAAAAACATGTACGCACAAGTCTCCCTGAAAGAAAAATGTACCCAAGAGCTAGAAATTAAGTAAGGCATTTATGACAATATCATGGGACCTGATAGGCATGGCCGTGTACGTGGGTACGGTGTTGGTGTGTGCCCAACACAAGTGTTTGGGAGCAGATTGAGCAGACGAACACCCCAAAATACTATGGCTTCCATGCGAGATGAGATGGATCGACGAGCGGAAGAGGTGGATCGACGGTTGGCAACAGAGGTTCAACGACGTGTTTCAGAGGAAATGAAGAAGAAATACAAGAAATTACGTTTGCAACAAAGGGGCAATGCAAACGATGACGAGATGCTTGACTACGGATCATCAGATAGGGATGAAGCTGACGATGGTTACTTTTCTGACGATGGACTAGAGGAAGATGTAGTCGAGGGAGATGCGGATTATGTTGAGGATGAGGTCAGTCCATTGTTATTTGTAATGCTTTATGAACCATAACTCTGATGGCTTTATTGGTATGCACGTAATTAACATTTTTTTATATTCATGTAGATTAATGTTGGAGATTTGGTCCACTTGGTAACTCCGAAGCCCCCAACAAAGATTGTGGCGACTGCAATCCTGATATCAAAATGTAGTAACTCAAAATGTAGCGACTCAAAGGAGGTTGGTAATGGTAATTGGGCAGTTCGTATTGAAGATGTTGTGAAATTTGAATACCCGTTAATGGAGCCTATTAGAAAACATTTTGCAATAGGTACTTGTGTAGGATTTACCGTGCCTTGGCGAGCTACTTGTGTAAGTTACACTCTACTGTGTGTATTTTTCTATTTGTGAAATTATATTATGCTATGTAACTCATTCTTTATCGGTGTTGTAGGTACTTCCACTATAATGACGGTCTATATTGTGTGGGAGCATGGCCGGTCAATTTTTGTCATTCATCGTATGTACATTATTGACCCTGTTTTATGTTCATACTAGTAGATACCCATGATTAGTTGCATGGATGTTCTTGTAATGGGTGTGCTATTATTATGTCCGAAGCCCCTAAATACTTTGACTTCATACTTGTACTTTTACGCTAAGCTATAACATATCTATTTTAGTATCACTTGAATCCTATGCTTGTCTAAGGACCTCGTAAACAAAACATATTATTTTTAAGATAAACAAGATGCTTCTCCCTACTCAAATTATGGCCTCTTGAAGTTTGAAGCGGTTCAACTTTGTTTTTTATTAATCCTCGACTACATCAGTTTCTTAAATTGTGACATGGTTGACCAGTTCTAATTGAGGATCAAAACTGTCTTTGCTGGGAAAATTTCCGATCACCATTCACTTTCACATCTTTATAAGTACTACTCTGTAACTATTAAAACACTGTCCTTCAATTGGATTTTTTCTGTAACCTATCTATACGCTTATTCATGGTAGATCATTGATATATGATTGAATAAGATTGCATCTGCACTTGGATTCGTCGATGTGTTGCATCATCGTTTATATCTTTCGTAGTGGCCAATAGGTATTTGTTTCTTGAACCATACATGGTATAGGAGTACATAGTTTCTCAAACATGGCCCCTATATAACCAACTAATACCACCACCACCACAACATATTACATGATATCCATTATGATAGATGCTTTCACATTTCAGTTGATATCTCCATTATAATAAACTCGTTCACTCAGTCAAGATCCAGTTTCAATGACAAACCAACCCTCGTTTTTCGATATATCTTGTTTTTCGATTGTTCTTTTGAAGAGAAACCAATCTACAAGAAGATACTGGTCCTTTTTCACCAACCAAATGTTTATTTCCACAAACAGTTGACGACATTTTTGGATGTATACATGAAAATATTTGATGAGATATGAGTATTATCTCACGCACTTTTCCAATTTTTGGATGTATACAATGAAAATGTTTGATGAGATATGAGTATTCTCTCACGCATTATCCAATGTTGTAAACAAGCTTATCTCACCAGCTGGTTCGGGAACTAGTATTTCCCTACTAGCCAAACCAGTTAGATGGGGAAGTGTTTGAGAGACATGTAACTCACTCTTACCCTTCATCTAAGGGTACAAAATATCTCAAATGAAGGGCTGAGATATATTTTCACACTGGGACCCACACCGCTATAAATTGTTATATAGATTTGGATGCTTATTTTTGTCATTTGTCGTAGGTACAAATTTTCTGGAACTTCAGTTCTGATTAGTTGTCAGATTTGTAATTGCTAAATTTGTGCATATGATCTGTCGAGGTTATAGCTCTGCGTGGTTATGTTTAGAATCTGAATTTATGTTTCATGAAATTCTGCTTTCTCTTTATTTGAAATATGGAAGTTATTGTCCAGTTTGTTTACATGTTTGACCTTCCCTCTTTGTTCAGTACATTCGTAGTTTGTTTCGTCGCTCAACTGCTCATGTCCAGATTGCTAAACAGTTCCTTGTAATTGTTACGTTGTCCCGACAGTGATGTTCCATGAAAATAGCAAGCAATCAAATAAAATTGGATAAGTTATTAAAAGATGACATGATTCACGCAGATTTGTGTTGGTTATAAAGAGTAATTAAATATGCTTGGCTGCAGTATGAGAAGTCCATGTATTTGGTATATGTCTTTAATCTAATCATTCGAGATAGGAGAAGCCGATTTGTTGGATTAGTCGACCAGTTTTAGATAAGAGCGGCCACGGGTAGGTTATTATAGCTAGCGCCTAAAATACTAACACTTTGAGCATCTCCAATAGGTTATTTATATGGCGGTTATCTTCAAAATATAAATAATATGGGAAAAATATTGTCTCCAATAGGCTCTCTACTACACTCTTTATTTTAGCGGATAGTTATCCCGCTCACTACTTTTAACGAGCCGGATAAATAACTTCATATTTTGTTTACCCATGTTCTTAGTGGTTATGTCATGAATTCCTTAAAATTCTCATACAAGAAATATTGAGAATGTGCCACGTGTTACTTAGCTAATCATTAAACTAACACTATTGGAGCACTAACTAAATTTTTACAATATCTAAAATAGAAATGTTAATTTCATCAAATTATAAATAACTTTTAACTAGTACTATTAGAGATGCTCTAAGGTTTGAGTCCAAGATGATCTCTAATCTACCTTCTGTCAAATGAATGTTATCCAGAACCATGTTAATGGTCAATGGTTTCGGAATACAACTGAAACCCAACATCCCTTGCTCTAGAAAAAAACTTGTGATTGGTCCTGCTGACATGCCATGGATACCACGTCGTAGAATCAGATTGGACAGAGAGACAAATCTCGTCACGAAAAACAAATTAATGGACATGGGTTCCATCTTATCCAGATTTGAGCTAGAACTATCCATAACGTCCCACCAGAGTCACACGCCCGTGACAACTGACTTAACTACAATAAACACCCTCTATATCAGTAACACGGGACATTCAACTATGAATTTCATCAGGTTTATTCATTTTCATCAAATTTGCCTAAACCTGTATTGTTTGGTCTTCTGTTTGAACTCTGAGGAAGAGTGCTTTGAACTAGTTTATGTGTTGTATTACTTGTTCACATGTGAAGTTAGTTTTCAGATATCAATAGTTATTGTTTCCTTTTATATTTACCTGTGTTGACTTTATATGCTGCTTGTAGCTAGTACTCTGTTTTGTTCTAGCAAATCTTTGAATCAGTGTTACCGGTGGACATGGTATCGTCTTCTAGTTCTTGAGCCAGTTGTCAACTCTCTAAGGCCTGAACTTATTTAGGTTTTAATTTTTTTTACCTCTGTCTTGTAGTTCATGCTTCTTTGCTATCTACTGTGTGAAGTTTTAAATGATTTACTTGTTTGATTTATTCAATTCTTTTTCAGTAAGAATGTTCAATGGTTAGCATATTTCGTTTCGTTGCTGCAACTTGTTCCTTTTTCATTAATCATTTGAGTTAATCTGATAGCATATTTACTCTGCTGAGTTGAGCAATCTAGTTATTTATTGGTTAACCGTTTATGCATTTACTTTAGCATCTGCTATTAGTTTTTTGATGAACTTAGACACTGTTAAAGCTGGTATTGTGCATAGGTTTATAGCAAATGAAGTACTAAAGGCAAAAATTAACTGATTTGGCGAGTTCCTACAGATATGAAATAAAGATGACTGTAAATATTGCATCTGATCTGATTTGATTTGTCAGATTTCTTCAATTGCAGCTAACATTTTGGTTCAGTACTGAGTATGGGGGATTGCTTCTTGTTGATTTTGGTTCAATTTTATCAGTATTTACATTTCAGCTTCATGAGTATGGTTACTAACATTTTTTTGACAGTTTATTGCAGGTTCATGAACATGGTATATATAGGAGGGTGTTGTCCACTACTTTGCGGAGATGCTACTTTTGTCCCCGAGTGTCATCTACATGACTGTTTATGTTTTGAGAACTTTTAGTTAAAATAGAACATGTTTTTTCTATGTTTCTTTTATTGTTTTTTGTGTATTAATATGACGCGACTTCAAACACTTGTTGGAAGTGTTAATTTGCTGTTACTATATTTATATATTTAAGAGTTTTGAATTTAATCGATCCATTGTTTTTGTACCATTAATTGATAGTTTTTGAATTCACATATTGTCATTCTAGCTAGTCCGGGGTTTCACATATATTGTAGCACTATAATTAGCCACGGTAGATTTATGTGGCTAAATCAATTTATTTTGGCGGGTAGAATAACAATTAGCCACGGGAGCTTACTGCGGAAAATAAATATAATTTGGCGGGTAAGAGATAACCCGCCACGTTCATTGGTCGTGGCAATGAATATAATAGCCACGGTTAAGTGATGTGGCAAAATAAAATTACCAACGGTTACAACCCGTGGCGCCTACATCATTTAGCCACGGACTTCCATTTACCGTGGTATTTGGCGGACGCAAAAACCGCCACGGGTACCACTATGGCAAACAATTAGCCGCGGCTTTTGTGCGCGGCTAAACCGAAAAACCACGCCCTCTGCTGTCACAGTTAGTTATCGTGGCTTCTCCCTTGGAAGACCATTTTTTCCACGGTAATACGAGCTTTTGCCACATTCAGTGGACGTGGCTAAAACCGGTTTTTATAGTAGTGGTTGTTATTTTAATTCATAAATCAATCAAATCCTTCCTCTTGTACCGTACTCTAAAGTAAGTAACTAATTAAATAGTCTCAAGTCTGTCCTCGTAGGTTCGATAATTCGGGGTTGAAATACCACCCCTATATTACTTGACCGTGCGCTTGCGTTTAAACGCGTTAGTAAATCCCGTCAAGTTTTTTCCGCCGTTCCCGGGGACAGCGGTAGATTATTTAATTAGGAGTTAGTTTAGAGTACTTTTGTTTTTGTTTTTATATTTTTTTCTTTTCTATCTCTGTGCTTCACCGGTGTCTTGTGAGTTTGTTTTCTCATGAACACAGGAAGCAGGAGATTCTACTAAGCATGTGGATCGAAGACTGTTATTCGGGTCCCTCCTACTGTTTCCACTGCAGGGGTAACCATGAAGAAGAGGACGCATGCATAACTTGGTGCTATGTATGCGGCATTTGGCACGACCGTAGAGACTCATGCCGATTTCAAGCACCCCAGCTTCATCAGCAACAGGAAGACTCATCAGCGAGTATGGCAGAACGATTTAGTATTATGGAGGACATCCAAGTTTGCTCCAACTTTTTGTCCATAGCTGCAAAAGTTCCACAAGAGAATTCAGCCATAGGTAGGGAATACGTGAGAGAGATGATGGAGAGGATAAAGAAACAAATAGAAAAACTGTCAACAGGAGGGGAATCTAGTATTCAAGAGCCACAAGAGGAGCCCTTGCCACATGAAAGTGATCCTCATATTGAACCTTCATCATCGCCACCACAAGTGGAAGAAGAGAGACCTGATTCGAGCGAAGACTGCAGTGTCCAGGAACCATTGGTGGACTCTGCCATTTATGAGGACTCAGACACTGATTCAGATGGGAAGATCTGCCGTATTGCGAGCCAAGACCGCAGGCGCCCTCACATCCTTGGCATAATTGGGAAGACACCGACATTGGAAGCATGTGGTGTGCCGACGATGAAGCTGGTGAAACACTTGTGCTCAGTAAAAGCCCCAACTCTGATTAATGATAAATTCTCCATATCCTATGTCACGCAAGTCTGTAATGAGCTGGAACAATTACTGTATGGGGATTCTTATGGGGAAGAATGTGATGAGCAACTTCCAATATCTTGTTCTATGGGCGATTCTATTGATCATCCATATGCAATAGTCAAGGAGTTGGAAAATAGCAAGTGTGGGGGTGTGGATGAATTGCATGGGTCGGGTGAAGAGCATCTAGCACAGATGAGGTATTACTGGAACGATTTTATGGCCATAGATTCAATTGAGCCCAGTGGTACTTGGTGGAAGTTTCTCAAGAAGATCAATTACAAAATGAAAGGAGTCAGCTTCCACAACTATCAACCATCTTCAGAGCACACGGGTGCTCATGGGAAAAATTTCATTGAAAAGAGATGGTGGATGAAGAAGACGTGGAGGGATAAAGCAGCCTCCACAATCCTTTTCGGTTGAGGTAACCGGGTCGGGCTGTCGACCTTAAAATTACAAGCGCTGCATGGGAGGCAACCCAATGTAGAGTAGGATTCTATTTATTTATGTTCTTTCTTTTAGTTCTCCATATGATTTTGAGGGGTGAGAGAGAGTTGCTTTAATACTTTCAATCAGTGTGAAGGGACACAGGTACAAAAGACGCTCCGGATTCCCCTTCTTGATGCGTGCTATAGAGAATGTGTGTAGGCGAATCGGAATCCGGACGCGAGTGAGACTTTTCTGGAAACTGTCAACGGTCCACAAGACCCCTTCTTGTTGCAGTTTTGCGAACACGGTGCCCATGTAGGTCCGGGCACCCCAGGTATCTCTAACTCTCTCTTTTCTGCGTTTTGAGCCATAATTGTGTAGATCCACCGCCAACACATTTAAGCGTGGACACTCGTACTTGATCTCCAAATTCGTTGAGGACAACGAAACACTTAAGTGTCTTGGGGTTTTGTGTATATTTTGCTATCCATGTCAGTTATGCATCGCCAGTTACATGTAGTTTGTGTAGTACTGTGTTAATGTGGTTAGTGTAGAGTGGTGTTTTAGTGTCGTACTGTGCTAGTTTGATATTTTTGCATTGTTTCACATTTAATTATTGAGTCCCCTACCCAAAACGTGTGGTTAATCGAGTTTGCCAAAAGCATATAGAGTCTAGGAAAATATGAAAAAAATATTGAAATAAAAAAATAGAAAAGCAGAAAAATCAGAAAATTTAAAAATTGTTAGTTGGGCAATTGATGAAGCTTGAAAATAGAAAGAGTTCAGTGAAAGAGTCTCAATGAATAGGAACCGCCGTAGTGGGGAAAACCTTAACTTTTAGTATCCTGCAAACCGGTTTCACGAAAGGATGTCCCGGGTATTCAGAGAAAAGTGGAATGTAGACGAGGGCATACCCTTAGTTCCTATATTGTGCTAGGAAAATTTAGTCCTAAGAAGTCGACTAGTCTGTTTTCGAGTGGAAACTTGTGGACTCTTAGAGTCTCGGGTGGACCTTCGTGTAGAGTCGGTTCTATGTGGTACGAGTCTTCGGCCTAAGCGAAGTCGAGGAGCGTACACCACCATCCCATAAGGTGGTTCTAAGAGAAAACTCGAAAAAGACCTCACTTAGTTTCTCTAAATGCACGGTTGAAAAAACTAGAAGAGAATGCAAAACAAAAGAATCAAAAATCTTCTCTTGGATTAGATACGGTGAACAACCTAATGTGCCCCCGTTCGCGCGGGGAATTTGGATTCAATCCAATTTGAGTATCTAAGGAAAATTAAAGTCAAGCCGTATTACACGGAGTTGTGTCTCTCTTCACTGGTACAACTTGCATTCAATGCAATAACGGCTAAGAGGTTCTGAAAACCTCATATGACTTGGCGACGAAAGACTACTATAGGACTAAGGGTGCCTAGACCCTCTGAGCTAAAGGACGTGCCCGAATCTTGGATTGAGTTTGGTGGATGTTTGGGGACCCCTTAGTGAGCTTGTGCGTAGGATCATTGTATTTTCAATTCCTTATTGCGGTTGTGTGAATTGCAAAAGAGACGTGTGAGAACTTGATGATTTTGGTTAGTGATAGCGAGATTGCCCGATCTCTAACCAAAAAAAAAAAAAAAAAAAAAAAAATTGTGTTGTTTCAATTGTTACATTGTTTGATAATCGAGTTGCATTGTTTATAGTCATGTAGATTGCATTGGGTGTGTGTTTTGTGTGTGTCACATGGCTAGTGTAGTTGTATGCAATTCGGTGGATTAAAACGTATTGTGAGGATTGATTTTGCTCGGGACGGCAAAAGGGTAGTGTGGGGGAATTTGATAACTCTTTATTAGAGTTATATTTCTTGCATATTTTATATCGTTTTGCGTGATTCCGGGGTTGAAATATGATTTTTACACTATGAATGTTGAGAAAGCGTAGAAAGTTGATTTTTTAGCACTTTAATGTTAATCCGGGCGTTTCGATGCATATTTCGATGTTATTTGTCAAATATAATCGCTTGGTATGGTTGTTCATTTTGTCTTGACAGGAACGGATGCTAAACAATGGTTAGGAGGCATGAAACGAACTTCGGAAACAAAGCAAATTCAAGAGGAAGCAAGAGAAGCAAAGTCGGAGGAGCAAAAGTGACCAATCTCCACTATTTTGATAGTATCTTCAGTTATACAATACATTTTGGAGTGAGACTAGTGGCAAATGAAAGTAGACTCAAAGATATTTCCAACGATAGGTCACGGAGCTAAAACGGATATCGGACGAGAAAGTTATTGCCCGTCGAAGAGGATGAAAATCTGAGTTCAGCTCCAGGGGTGTTCGTGCGAACAAAAACACTTAGTAAAATTTCGGGACAGCCAAGAAAAGGTGAAAACAAGCTGAAAATTTGTGCGAACAAGATTCTGTTCGTGCGAATAGAGAGTAAAGTTGTGTTCGTGCGAACAACAATTCTGTTCTTGCGAACAGAGGGCTAAATCGCAATTTTTTGGGCTGTTTTGTAATTTTTAAAGAGTTTGAGCTTTGGGGACTTCTTCTAACCTAGGAGTCCATCCTTGAGGGAGTATTCACGCATATTTGGAGCAGGAAACAAAGGGAGGACGACAAGGACGAAGACGGGGACGAAGAGAACACAAAAGCCACCATTTGAGAGCTAGGTTTTCGATTTCTTCTTCTTCTTTCTCAATCTTAGTATGGAGAAACTATTGCACCGTGTTTGGTTGATTCTTCTTAGCTAAATACTTTGCTAGGCGTCTCTAGGGTTTATGTAGATGGTTATTTTCCGAATTTCAGACTTTGTTTCATGCATTTGGATTTGATTCTTGAATTGAATGTTAGTTTCTTGAACTTGTTGATCTTAGTCTATTGACACGATTAGGATATGATTTGATATTCAACGAAAATAGGGTTTGTTTTATGAATCAAATTTCTTGCTTCAAGTTAATATTCGTTCAAGTTACATGTTCTTGTTCCGAGCTTAATCCTTAGTGTGAAAGGAGTGATCAACCGGACGCGCTAGTTAATTAGATGAGTGCACGACAGTGACTTAGCCTAATTGTGATGATAACTTGAAAACAATCCGTAATAACCAAGACTAAAAAGGAGAAGTGTTAGGATTCGCCTAGTGTGGGTAGATTCGGTAGGATTATTCCGCTGTTTCGTGAAACGGTGGGCCGACAGGAACCGTTATCGTACCAGTAGATAACCTCCTAGAACGGACTGGTAGACAACATGAGACCGAGAGGAGATTGTAGTCAACCGAGATGTAAAATGACATGAGACCGACAGGATATTGACATAGCCTATTACCCGGCTGAACTAGAATAGGATTGACGTGTTACGTAGCTGAACTGGAAATCGTCTACAGCCCTAGGTGATCTAGAGATTGCCTAGTTTCTCCATATCTATTTCTTAAATATAAAATAATACAAAAATATTAGCTTAGTTGTTATTTTAATTCATAAATCAATCAAATCCTTCCTCTTGTACCGTACTCTAAATTAAGTAACTAATTAAAAAGTCTCAAGTCTGTTCTCGTGGGATCGATAACTTGGGGTTGAAATACCACCCCTATATTACTTGACCGTGCGCTTGCGTCTAAACGCGTTAGTACATCGCGTCAACAAATTAGTGAGTTTCTTGGTTTGAAGATTAGGGTTTGGGCGCATGTTTGAAAAAAGGATTTTTCAACATGGAAACAACTTGGATTGGGCAACAAGGAGTTGTTTTTGTAAACAACTCCTAGAAGGGTTTGGCCCCCAATAGGGGACCGCCCATGTGCCTTGCCGCCCAAGCCACGCACGACCTAAGGGCCGGGCGGGCCTAGGCCGACCGGGGGGACCAGCGGCTTGGGCTAGGCCGGGCCCTAGGGCCGTGTGTGATCCAATTGGGCTTTGGGAAGTTCTTTTTGGATTGTTTATGACCCTACTTCTTCCAAAACAATTAAAATTGAACAAGCGCGTTAAACATTAGTTTTAACTGTTTATGTGCTAATCACATGGTGGTTGGATATGGCCCTAGGTTGTGGTTTGTGTGTGAATGTTTAATTTGTGGTTTGTTTTTACGGCCTGCGAGCTGATCAATTAATGTAATAATTAATTAAGGTTTACGGCCTGCGAGTCGTTTATTTCTCAACTTTTGAGATTTATTTTATTTAGTATAGGTGAGCCTGCGAGCTGATCAATTAATGTAATAATTAATTAAGGTTTACGGCCTGCGAGTCGTTTATTTCTCAACTTTTGAGATTTATTTTATTTAGTATAGGTGTAGCTTTAGCCAAGATTGAAGAAAAGAAGCACAAAGACATTGGAGCCATGGAGATGGAGCATGGAGCATTCCACAATATATGAAGGATGGACCAAAAGATGGAGGCGCATGGGGATGTGACCTATTTTAGGGTTCATAGATATTCTCATTGGCTTGGGAATATCTTAGTCTAGAAAGGCCATATCCACATCACGTCTATTTTATTGTATTGTGGTTGTTTATTTTATTGTCTTATTATTTTGTGGTTGGTGTATGGATGATGCATGCAATTAGGATAATAAGATAATTAGACAACCCGGATCTATGATTTGGAGTTTTGCCCAAAACTCAAACATATAGATCATGTTGATATAGATCAACAATACAAATTAAAATTGAAAGACTAATCCCTCAATCAAAATATTGTGTTTATGCCTTCTCGTTATTTAAACACTCATCATGATCATGATCACTATATCCCATGATTGTGCGTGCCAAAGCATGGCAACATGGTTTATCGTGATTAGATGCGATGGCATGTAAAAATGTGCAATTGTTTAAGTAAGAGGTTGGACACAACTAGGTAGATTTAATAAGATTAAAAGAACCTGGAGGCATACAATTAGGATTATCCATGGGGATGGATAAATAATGGTTATTTGCCCAATTGAACCAAGAGTTACATATGATATAATTGGAATGGTTCCTACCTAAATAACGGATTCCGGGTGACTTGCCAAAGCAAGCTCGGAAAAGGCAAAATATGAATCTTGGCACACTAGAAAATATAAGGATATTTCCGCATTAATATGGAGGGTTGTTTATCCGAGAAAAATAGTGGGAGCTATATTTAATAATCTAGCCATTATTGAGTATAGTAAAATCATAGTAAAATCTTGTATGTTTCTCGTTTTTTGTAGAATTCCAATGGAAAACAATTCATCGAATTCATCACACTCCCTACGGGCTGTTCTTGAGAAGGACAAGCTTTCTGGAACCAACTTTCTGGACTGGTACAGAAATCTAAGAATTGTTCTTAAACAAGAAAAGAAACTGTACACACTAGAAGAAGTCGTTCCAGAGGGTCCAGGGTCTAAAGTAGTGAATTTTTAGGTGACTTGCCAAAGCAAGCTCAAAAGGAAATGAAACATGGATCTTGGCCCACTAGAAAATATAATGATAGTTTCTGCATTAATATCTTGAGGGTTATTAATCCGTTGAAAAATATTGGGAGCTATGTTTAATAATCTAGCCATTATTAAATATAGTTAAAAGTTCAAAAATACTAAAACTTGCGTATTTTCTTTTTGTAGAATTCTAAATGGCAAACAACTCATCGAGTTCACAACATTCTCTACGCTCTGTTCTTGACAAGGACAAGCTCTCTGGAACCAATTTTCTTTACTCGTACAGAAACCTGAGAATCGTTCTCAAACAAGAAAAGAAACGGTACGCTATATAGGAGCAAGTTTCTGCAGGCCCAGAAAACAATACTCCTGCAGCCCTAAAGGCGTATCAGAAGCGTGTTGACGAAGCTAATGATGCGTCCTGCCTCATGCTTTGCACCATGACGTTTGAGCTTCAGAAGCAACATCAGAACATGAATGCAGTCGATATGATCGAACACTTGAAGCAGCTCTTCCAAGAGCAGGCAAGGGTTGAGAGGTATGAAGTTTCCAAGGCATAGTTCAAATGTCATCTGGCTGAAGGAAACCCTGTGGGACCTCATGTACTCCGTATGATCGGGTAACTGGAGAATCTCGCACGACTAGGGTTCCAGGTCGGCCAAGAGTTGGTCACCGATCTCGTGTTGCAATCGTTGCCTAAGAGTAATGGAAATTTATTCATGAACTATAACATGAACGAGATCGTAAAACCACTGCCAAATTTACTCAATATGTTGAGGACTGCTGAGCAAAGCATCAACAAGGGTAAGGGCAAGGCCATTATAATGGTACAGAAAGGAAAGGGCCAAAGGTTTGTCTCATCCACCAAGGGCAAAGGCAAAGCAGTTGCCAATTCCAAGGAACCTTCCCTTAAGCCTGTTGGTGGCATTGCCTAAGGTGTGACAAAAGGTGAATGTCACTACTGTTGAAACAACCCGAAATTTAATTGCGTATTTTAAGAATAAATATGCATGTTTTATGGCAATATAGAGTGTAAACTGACATCTTGACCTTAATATTTTGTGGTATTATTTTTATGTGGCTAAGTTCTAATAAAAATAACATGGTGCTATATGTCTACCACAATAATATTTGATAACGTGTACACTATTATAGTATCACATATTTTACGTGGCGACTTTTATCGTGCTATGCCTATTATTACGGTACAATCATCACACCCAATTATTTACATATGTCGGTAAGATTATTTTCTGCAAAGTTCAACTGCATCAAAGAAATTTTGCCAAACATTTAATTCCCTATAAAATGGATCTTGCCTAGGTGAAAAACACATTCACATTCTGACAACTTTTACCCTTTATTTCCTATTTCTTTTCATCATTTCCTACCTATAAATATGACCCAAACTCTATTGCTACTTCACGGCAAAAACCAACAACGTCATAACAAGAGCTTCAGAAACTCCATAGCCACCACCACCATCATCACCACCAACTCTTCCATCTCCAACACCAACACCGCCTCCACCAACACAACCCCTTCACCTCGCCGGAAAACTCCATAGCCACCAAGCTTTGGTGACTTCCCGAGAGCACTACACAACTGTCTTGTTCACCAACACCACCAACGACCACCGTTCAAGTCACGGTTACTACCAATCACTCCGTGACACTCCATAGACTCATTTACAACTATCCGAAGAGAATCACAAGGTCCCAAAAGCTCATCCCGTTTCACCGCCTACTTTAGCGAAAAATCGACACCGAGTTTACCGACGAAGGCTACGTCGAGTACATTTGAACCACAAACGGACGTGTAGGTGAGTTCGTAGGCTCAACCCTTACTCTCAAAACACGTGTTTATATATAATGCCTCTACTTACTTTGACTTGGATATTAAATGCTTTAAAATCATGTTTACTTAATACTTGTGTTTACTAAATATTTGATTTCGTTAATTGATCTACATTCTTTAACACGTTCAAATTAAATATTTCAGAAGTTTACATGGTTGACCAAGCAAAGCTTGGGACTTAATATGGTAGACCAAGCAAAGCTTGGGACGTGAGCCGAAGGTGACTCTATGAGTACCCCTGGGGCACATTAGCACATGGTAAGGCTCTAGTACTATTCTCTTGGGACAAAAGCTTCCCTCGTAGGGGGTGTCGACACTTAAGGTCTAGTTGCCGAGGTGGAATCGGTTCGGACAGGCGAATTACTTCGCCGTCGACACTGGATACGATATTGGTTATGGATCATCCTGATCAAATAATTAAACTGCATTTTTTCGGAATAAATAAACTTGGAATAACTTGTTGTGCCTCATTCTTGTTTACGCGTTGTGATACGTTCTCGCTCAGTTTTCACTGACTTTTCAACTGTGGTGTCCTTTTTGTAAAACCACCACAGGAGAGGCCTACGCCGGGGATGGGAACGTCGAGTACTAGCGCAAGCATCACCTAGCCTAAATAAAGTAGTAATCTCACTATTTTCCGCTGTTTGTAAGATATTGGTTTGTAATAACTCTGAACAAGGTTGTGAACGCTTTTATGTATTAAAGTATGTTTTTCTGAATCCGAAGCAAAGATCCTTTTCCTGATCATGGTGGGTAACTCTCCGTGAGAAGGGCACGCCCAGACTTTCAGTAATGAAAATTTGGGGGTGTTACAGTTGGTATCAGAGCATCTTTGGATTCAAAGTTTAATACACCCTAATTAAAGTGGAAATCGATTTCCGAAAAAAATAAATAAAAATAAAACGCAAGATCTATTTTCACAAAAATGGATTAGGGAAAGATAAAATATGAACTTAAGGAATGAGAACGGGGGAAAAAGGGTACCAACGATAATGTGAGAAGCATGCTCTATTTACGCGGTATAACAGGACACTAAATGTGTAATTTCTTTCTAGATGGAAATCTGGAAGAGTCGCGAGCTAGACAGTGACCACCCGGTCAACACTACCTTGGGTGATGGGCGACTACCTCGAGCGTATGATTGACCGATGTTCCGATTGGGTGGACATGCATGAGGGCTACACCAAGAGCAGATTTTTGAACCCGAAGGTCATTACGTACTGCATGCTAGCAGCCTTACCCAATCGACAACCCTGGATCCTACTCAAGGAGCGATACCAAGATGCCATCACAGGAAACTTCTTCCCGAACCCCTATGTGTACCCCCTCATACCTGTAGGGTTTTGATTCATGGATCGCGCAAACGCAAGCATAATCAAACAAACAACCATGCAAAACCCTCCAAGGATCACAAGTCTAGATGCATAACGATAGTAAAGGCAAGAAATCATAAACACACCTTTGGGTTCTCCTTGATGACTTCAAACGCGAATAGTGTCACGTTCTCTATAGTTGATCCACGCCTAGAGTTGTTCCTAGATCTCCAATCACCTTGGTGCTAGCCCGGATTGAAAGGAGGGTGAAGAAATCACGCAAAACGAGGCACCAAAAGGGGCTCGGCCCTTTGTGGCGTCGGGGACAAGGGGCGGCGGCAAAGGGGGCGGCGTCCCTCTTTGTGGCTTGCTCTCTCTCTCCTTTGTTCTCTCCTACTCTTGTTATGTTCTCTCTAGAGCATAAAGTGTGTAGGGAAGGAAGGAGGAGGGTCCTTTATATAGTCCAACAACTCCTTGTTAACTACCTAAAGGACTTATTCTAGTCCTACTAGAATTCAATTTAGTCCCTTCCTTGCAAATTAGTCCCTACTAAGTTTGCAAGGGTTTGCAAAGTGATCCTTCTAATTAATTAATCCAATTAATTAATTCCACAATCTAGTACAACTCTATATAGCGTGTGACCCCATAGGTTCTATCTAGTTGGTAGCAACTCTTTGCTAATATGGAGCGGTTTCTAGCAAAACATCCATTCTAGCCAACTAATAGAATAGTCATCTAGACAACCTTGTACAAGTAATTGTCTCATCCCTTTGCCTCCATATCCGGATTGGACACGAGACATACAAGTCACACTCGTATATCCAATCCCTAGTTTCTCGATCCATGGAATAGCCTTATTCGTGCAAATAACATCAATATCTCATATATTGATTTATTTGAGTCTGGACAGACATTCTATAAGCACTATCCTCGAGTGGCCTTGGATATTTGCTCCCGTTATGTGGGAGGGGCAAATCCTCTCTACGTCCACTACGATCTCTAAGCTTGCTTCTCATTGTATCCAGTACACGCCTTTATAACTACCCAGTTACGGTGTAGCGTTTAACGCTACCAAGATCACAATGATCCACAACTAGAATATCTAGTGACTTCAAGTCTAAGGATGACAATACCATTGTACCCGAGAAGCACTTGTGACTCAAAATAACGTGTATGTAGCCTTCTCGGTAATGGGTCAATCCAGTGCAACATTCCGTAATGCACACCTATGTGTTGGATCGTGATATCTCCATATCAATCCAACCCCATACTAGTCTATAGATGATTGTCCCATTTAATCATTATACTCGACTAGGGATATTTAAGATAAACAACACAATTGTAAATCTAAGGACTTCATTATATTAAATATCCAATAAATAATAAATGAATTTCTAGCCAATTACAAATTCATACTAAACTAGATTGCCTCTAGGGCATCTATTCCAACAGTCTCCCACTTGCACTAGAGCCAATCTGGCGCATCTCGTATGCCCATACTCCTAGTGTGCCCTTCATGCTTCCACTGCGTGAGAGGCTTTGTAAGCGGGTCTGACAGATTATCATCTGTAGGAATCTTGCATATCCGAACGTCTCCTCTATCGATAATATCTCGAATCAGATGAAACTTCCTGAGCACGTGCTTGGACTTCTGGTGCGATCTTGGTTCCTTTGATTGCGCGATCGCCCCAGTGTTGTCACAGAACAACTCCACTGGATCCGCAATGCTAGGGACCACACCAAGTTCAGAAACAAACTTTCTGATCCAAACAGCCTCCTTTGCTGCGCCATTTGCAGCAATGTACTCAGCCTCTGTTGTAGAATCAGCTACCGTCTCTTGCTTGGAACTCTTCCAGCTCACCGCTGCTCCATTCAGGCAAAACACATATCCCGACTGTGATCTAAAGTCATCTCTATCGGTTTGGAAGCTTGCATCAGTGTAACCCCTTACACGCAACTCTTCCTCACCGCCAAACATCAAGAAAGCATCCTTAGTTCTTCTCAAGTACTTTAGGATGTTCTTGACAGCAATCCAGTGACTCTCACCCGGATTGGATTGGTATCTGCTTGTCATACTCAAGGCATATGACACATCTGGTCTAGTACATAACATGGCGTACATGATGGATCCTATGGCCGAGGCATAGGGAATCCTACTCATGCGTTCCTTCTCAATCTCATTGGAAGGACAACCACTCTTCGAAAGAGTGATTCCATGTGACATGGGCAAGAATCCCTTCTTGGAATCTTGCATGTTGAACCGTTTCAACACCTTGTCAATATATGTACTTTGACTTAGGCCTAGCAACCTCTTAGATCTATCTCTATAGATCTTTATACCAAGTATATAGGCTGCTTCCCCTAAGTCTTTCATCGAGAAACACTTTCCTAGCCAATCTTTCACAGATTGCAGCATGGGAATGTCGTTTCCAATGAGTAGTATGTCATCCACATACAAGACCAGAAAAGCCACAGAGCTCCCACTAACCTTCTTGTAGACACAAGACTCATCTTCGTTTCTGATGAAGCCAAACTCTTTGACCACTTCATCAAAACGTCGATTCCAACTCCTAGAAGCTTGCTTCAATCCATAAATGGATCGTTGCAGCTTACAGACTTTGTTGGCTTGCTTTGGATCCTCAAAACCCTCCGGCTGTATCATATACACGTCCTCGAGGAGATTCCCATAAAGGAATGCTGTTTTGACATCCATCTGCCAAATCTCATAGTCGTAGTATGCTGCAATTGCAAGTAGGATTCGGATGGATTTGGTCATTGCGACTGGTGAAAAGGTTTCATCATAGTCAATACCATGAATCTGTCTGAATCCTTTAGCCACCAATCGGCCCTTATAGGTAATCACATTACCATCCATGTCGATCTTCTTCTTGAAGACCCACTTGCACCCTATGGGTCGCGCCCCATCAGGTGGTTCCACCAAAGTCCATACTTTGTTGGTATACATGGATTCCATCTCGGATCTCATGGCTTCAAGCCACTTCTGCGAGTCTGGGCCATTCATGGCCTCCTCATAGGTAGTAGGCTCATCATCTATGAGCATCGTGTCACCGGAATCAGTTACGAGAAGTCCGTACCTCTCGGGTTCCTGGCGCACTCTACTAGATCTACGAAGCTCTTGTGTTACCTGAACAGGTGGATCCACAACTGCTTGTGATTCCTGTTCATGTTCCATAATCGGTTCTGTGATTTGTGGTTCTTGAACTTCTTCAAGTTCTACATTCCTCCCACTTGCTTCTTTAGAGACAAACTCTCTTTCTAGAAACACGCCGGTCCGAGCAACAAACACTTTGTTCTCGGTTGGATTGTAGAAATAGTATCCCTTAGTTTCCTTAGGGTACCCCACAAATTTACACTTATCCGATTTAGGCCCTAGCTTGTCTGATTGTAAACGTTTTACATAGACATCGCAGCCCCAAATCCTCATGAACGACAGTGTGGGATGCCTCCCACTCCACATCTCATATGGTGTCTTCATGACTGATTTAGATGGAACACGGTTAATGGTAAAAGCTGCACTTAATAGAGCGTAGCCCCAAAATGATAATGGAAGATCGGTTTGACACATCATAGACCGAACCATATCCAATAGGGTTCGATTCCTCTCCTCGGACACGCCATTCCATTGTGGTGTTCCGGGTGGAGTGAGTTGGGACACGATCCCACACTCTCTAAGATAGTCGTCAAACTCTTGGCTCAAGTATTCTCCTCCACGATCCGATCGTAGAGCCTTGATACTTTTGCCAAGTTGCTTCTCTACTTCATTCTTGAATTCCTTGAACACTTCAAAGGATTCGGATTTTGCCCTCATAAGGTACACAAATCCATATCTACTGTAATCATCAGTAAACGTAATGAAGTAGACATAACCACCCCTGGCAGGCGTGGCAAATGGCCCACACACATCGGTATGTATGAGCGCCAATTGCTCACTAGTCCTTTCACCTTTCTTATTGAAAGGGGACTTTGTCATTTTTCCCAATAAACAAGCTTCACATGTCTCATATGATTCAAAATCAAATGAGTCTAGCAATCCATCCTTATGGAGTCTAGATACACGTTTCTCATTTATGTGGCCTAAACGACAATGCCATAAATAAGCAGGATTTAAATCATTTATTTTAATCCGCTTGGTATTAATGTTGTAGACAGGATTACTTAGATCAAGGACATAAAGTCCATTAAATAATTGCGCACTAAAATAGTGAATATTATTCAAATAAAAGGAACAACAATTGTTCTTTATTGAAATAATAAAACCTTCCTTGTCCAAACAAGAAATAGAAATAATGTTTCTGCTCATAGCAGGCAAAAAATAGCAATTATTTAATTCTAAAACTAATCCTGAAGGCAGAGATAGCTCGCAAACGCCTATGGCCAACGCAGCAACCTTTGCTCCATTCCCAACGCGCAGATCTACCTCTCCTTTAGCCAATCTTTCACTTCTCTTTAGATCCTGCATATTTTGACAAATATGAGATCCACATCCAGTATCTAATACCCATGATGTAGAGACAGTTAAATTGACATCTACAACAAAAATACCTGGTGGTGGTGGAATCACTATTCCAAGCCGCTTGTCCTCCAGATATTTTGGGCAGTTCCTCCTCCAGTGTCCAGGTTGACTACAGTAGTGACATTCACCCTTAGTCACGACCTTGGCAATCCCACCAACAGGCTTAAGGGCTTGTTCCTTGGACTTAGCAACTGACTTGCCTTTGCCCTTGGAGGAAGAGGCAAACTTTTTACCCTTTCCTTTATGCACCATCATAATGGCCTTGCCCTTACCCTTGTTGATGCTCTGTTCAGCCGTCCTCAACATGTTGAGCAAATCTGGCAGTGGTTTAACGATCTCGTTCATGTTATAGTTCATAATGAACTGTCCATAACTCTCGGGCAACGATTGCAACACGAGATCGGTTGCCAACTCTTGGCCGACCGGGAACCCAAGCCGGGCGAGATTCTCCAAGTACCCGATCATTCGGAGTACATGGGGTCCCACCGGGTTCCCTTCTGCCAGATGACATTTGAACAGTGCCTTTGAGACCTCATACCTCTCTACCCTCGCCTGCTCTTGGAAGAGCTGCTTTAGATGTTCGATCATATCGACAGCATTCATGTTCTCATGTTGCTTCTGAAGCTCAGAGGTCATGGTGCAAAGCATTAGGCAGGCCGCATCATTAGCGTCATCAACACGCTTTTGATACGCCTTTAAGGCAGCAGGTGTCTGATTCTCTGGACCTTCTGGAACTTGCTCCTCTATTGCGTACAGCTTCTTCTCTTGCTTGAGAACAATTCTCAAGTTTCTGTACCAATCGAGAAAGTTGGTTCCTGAGAGCTTGTCCTTCTCAAGGACAGATCGTAGGGAATGTTGTGAACTCGATGAGTTGTTTGCCATTTGGAATTCTACAAAAAGGAAAATACGCAAGTTTTAGTATTTGTGAATTTTTGACTATATTTAATAATGGCTAGTTTATTAAATATAGCTCCCACTATTTTACTACGGATTAATAACCCTCAAGATATTAATGCGGAAAATATCCTTATATTTTCTAGTGGGCCAAGATCCATCTTTTTCATCTCCTTATGAGCTTGCTTTGGCAAGTCACCCATAATTCGATTACTTCTTAGGTAGGAACAATTCCAATTGCATCCTATATGCAACTCTTGGTTCAATCGGGCAAATAACTCCTTATTTATCCATCCATATGGATAATCCCAATTGATTGCCTCTAGGTTTCTTAATCAAATTAATAGCCTAGTTGTGTTCAACCTCTTATCTAAACAATTGCACATTGTTACGTGCCATCGCATTCCATCATTATGAACCAAGTCGCCATGCTTTGGCACGCACGAACTTGATAAATAATGATGATAATGAGTGTTTAAATAACGAGAAGGCAAGAACACAATATTTTAAAATTTGAGGGATTTTCAATTCAATTTTAATTATTTTGTTGATCAATATCAACTAATCTATCTATTTGAGTTTGGGCACAACTCCAAATAATAGATCCGGGTTGTCTAATTATCTTATTATCCTAATTGCATGCATCATCCATACACCAACCACACAAATAATAAGACAATAAATAAACAACCACAAAACAGAAATTAAACGTGATGTGGATATGGCCTTTTCTAGACTAAGATAATTCCAAGCCAATGGAATTATCTATGAACCCTAAACAAACACATCTCCATGCGTCTTGATCTTTTGGTCCATCCTTCATAGTCATGTGGTGTGCTCCATGCTCCATGCTCCATCTTTTTGTGGCTCCTTTGGCTTTGGGCTTCTTTTCTTCAATCTTGGCTAACAATCTACTTTATCTAGCACTATCTAATATCTATACTAAATAAAATAAATCTCACAAGTTGAGAAAAAAAATGGCACGCAGGCCATAAAACCCTAATTAATTATTACAATTAATTGATCAGCTCGCAGGCCGTAAAACCAAACCACAAAATTAAACATCCACATCAAACCACATCCTAAGGCCATATCCAATCACCATGCGATTTGCACATAAACAGTTAAAATCCAATTTTAACGCGCTTGGTCAATTTTAATTGATTTTAGGATTTCTAGGGTTAAAACGGTCCATGGGCCCAACAATCCAATTGCCCGGGCCCAAATAAGTGAACCATAAAGCCCTAGGGCCGGCCCGGCCCAAAACCCGCAAGCTAGGCCCGCGGGTTAGGGCCGCCCGCCCCCTTAGGGCGCCAAGCTTGGGCGGCAAGCAAGGGGGGCGGCTCCCTAGGGGCCGAACCTTCCTTGTTGAGGTTGTTTCCAAAACAACCTCCTTGCTTGGAGCCCAAGTTTGGTTGTTTCCTTGTTGTGGGAGAACTCCTTCTTCCCCAAGGATGCCCAAACCCTAGATCTACGATCCTAAAATTTCTCAAACTCACCAATTCAGGCATCCAATGCAATAATTGGGTCTTGTTATGATTAATTCTTTGACAAATTGCATCCAATGCTTGATTTGTCTTGTTTTACGCGATAAACAACAAATTAAGGTGTAAAACAACAAGAATGTAACACATAAACTACGTTTATGCTCTATGACATGTGGCTCTGATACCACTGTAGGGTTTTGATTCATGGATCGCGCAAACGGAAGCATAATCAAACAAACAACCATGCAAAACCCTCCAAGGATCACAAGTCTAGATGCATAACGATAGTAAAGGCAAGAAATCATAAACACACCTTTGGGTTCTCCTTGATGACTTCAAACGCGAATAGTGTCACGTTCTCTATAGTTGATCCACGCCTAGAGTTGTTCCTAGATCTCCAATCACCTTGGTGCTAGCCCGGATTGAAAGGAGGGTGAAGAAATCACGCAAAACGAGGCACCAAAAGGGGCTCGGCCCTTTGTGGCGTCGGGGACAAGGGGCGGCGGCAAAGGGGGCGGCGTCCCTCTTTGTGGCTTGCTCTCTCTCTCCTTTGTTCTCTCCTACTCTTGTTATGTTCTCTCTAGAGCATAAAGTGTGTAGGGAAGGAAGGAGGAGGGTCCTTTATATAGTCCAACAACTCCTTGTTAACTACCTAAAGGACTTATTCTAGTCCTACTAGAATTCAATTTAGTCCCTTCCTTGCAAATTAGTCCCTACTAAGTTTGCAAGGGTTTGCAAAGTGATCCTTCTAATTAATTAATCCAATTAATTAATTCCACAATCTAGTACAACTCTATATAGCGTGTGACCCCATAGGTTCTATCTAGTTGGTAGCAACTCTTTGCTAATATGGAGCGGTTTCTAGCAAAACATCCATTCTAGCCAACTAATAGAATAGTCATCTAGACAACCTTGTACAAGTAATTGTCTCATCCCTTTGCCTCCATATCCGGATTGGACACGAGACATACAAGTCACACTCGTATATCCAATCCCTAGTTTCTCGATCCATGGAATAGCCTTATTCGTGCAAATAACATCAATATCTCATATATTGATTTATTTGAGTCTGGCCAGACATTCTATAAGCACTATCCTCGAGTGGCCTTGGATATTTGCTCCCGTTATGTGGGAGGGGCAAATCCTCTCTACGTCCACTACGATCTCTAAGCTTGCTTCTCATTGTATCCAGTACACGCCTTTATAACTACCCAGTTACGGTGTAGCGTTTAACGCTACCAAGATCACAATGATCCACAACTAGAATATCTAGTGACTTCAAGTCTAAGGATGACAATACCATTGTACCCGAGAAGCACTTGTGACTCAACATAACGTGTATGTAGCCTTCTCGGTAATGGGTCAATCCAGTGCAACATTCCGTAATGCACACCTATGTGTTGGATCGTGATATCTCCATATCAATCCAACCCCATACTAGTCTATAGATGATTGTCCCATTTAATCATTATACTCGACTAGGGATATTTAAGATAAACAACACAATTGTAAATCTAAGGACTTCATTATATTAAATATCCAATAAATAATAAATGAATTTCTAGCCAATTACAAATTCATACTAAACTAGATTGCCTCTAGGGCATCTATTCCAACAGTCTCCCACTTGCACTAGAGCCAATCTGGCGCATCTCGTATGCCCATACTCCTAGTGTGCCCTTCATGCTTCCACTGCGTGAGAGGCTTTGTAAGCGGGTCTGACAGATTATCATCTGTAGGAATCTTGCATATCCGAACGTCTCCTCTATCGATAATATCTCGAATCAGATGAAACTTCCTGAGCACGTGCTTGGACTTCTGGTGCGATCTTGGTTCCTTTGATTGCGCGATCGCCCCAGTGTTGTCACAGAACAACTCCACTGGATCCGCAATGCTAGGGACCACACCAAGTTCAGAAACAAACTTTCTGATCCAAACAGCCTCCTTTGCTGCGCCATTTGCAGCAATGTACTCAGCCTCTGTTGTAGAATCAGCTACCGTCTCTTGCTTGGAACTCTTCCAGCTCACCGCTGCTCCATTCAGGCAAAACACATATCCCGACTGTGATCTAAAGTCATCTCTATCGGTTTGGAAGCTTGCATCAGTGTAACCCCTTACACGCAACTCTTCCTCACCGCCAAACATCAAGAAAGCATCCTTAGTTCTTCTCAAGTACTTTAGGATGTTCTTGACAGCAATCCAGTGACTCTCACCCGGATTGGATTGGTATCTGCTTGTCATACTCAAGGCATATGACACATCTGGTCTAGTACATAACATGGCGTACATGATGGATCCTATGGCCGAGGCATAGGGAATCCTACTCATGCGTTCCTTCTCAATCTCATTGGAAGGACAACCACTCTTTGAAAGAGTGATTCCATGTGACATGGGCAAGAATCCCTTCTTGGAATCTTGCATGTTGAACCGTTTCAACACCTTGTCAATATATGTACTTTGACTTAGGCCTAGCAACCTCTTAGATCTATCTCTATAGATCTTTATACCAAGTATATAGGCTGCTTCCCCTAAGTCTTTCATCGAGAAACACTTTCCTAGCCAATCTTTCAAAGATTGCAGCATGGGAATGTCGTTCCAATGAGTAGTATGTCATCCACATACAAGACCAGAAAAGCCACAGAGCTCCCACTAACCTTCTTGTAGACACAAGACTCATCTTCGTTTCTGATGAAGCCAAACTCTTTGACCACTTCATCAAAACGTCGATTCCAACTCCTAGAAGCTTGCTTCAATCCATAAATGGATCGTTGCAGCTTACAGACTTTGTTGGCTTGCTTTGGATCCTCAAAACCCTCCGGCTGTATCATATACACGTCCTCGAGGAGATTCCCATAAAGGAATGCTGTTTTGACATCCATCTGCCAAATCTCATAGTCGTAGTATGCTGCAATTGCAAGTAGGATTCGGATGGATTTGGTCATTGCGACTGGTGAAAAGGTTTCATCATAGTCAATACCATGAATCTGTCTGAATCCTTTAGCCACCAATCGGCCCTTATAGGTAATCACATTACCATCCATGTCGATCTTCTTCTTGAAGACCCACTTGCACCCTATGGGTCGCGCCCCATCAGGTGGTTCCACCAAAGTCCATACTTTGTTGGTATACATGGATTCCATCTCGGATCTCATGGCTTCAAGCCACTTCTGCGAGTCTGGGCCATTCATGGCCTCCTCATAGGTAGTAGGCTCATCATCTATGAGCATCGTGTCACCGGAATCAGTTACGAGAAGTCCGTACCTCTCGGGTTCCTGGCGCACTCTACTAGATCTACGAAGCTCTTGTGTTACCTGAACAGGTGGATCCACAACTGCTTGTGATTCCTGTTCATGTTCCATAATCGGTTCTGTGATTTGTGGTTCTTGAACTTCTTCAAGTTCTACATTCCTCCCACTTGCTTCTTTAGAGACAAACTCTCTTTCTAGAAACACGCCGGTCCGAGCAACAAACACTTTGTCAAGGAGCACTGGGAGAGACGAAGATTTTCTGGTAATGTCTATAGGAGGCGTAGAAAGTGCAAAACCGAGACCGAGATGCAGAATAACAACTGCGAGGAAGAGTGTGTTAGCCCGCCCACGTTTGCCTAAATGAATGTTTGGGTCTAGCTAAGCGTGTTATTATGATGCCTAAGTATTATGTGTGCGAATAATTATGTGGTGTGCCTTAATGATCTTGTTGTGTGTACTTGTACTACGTAGTCATGTTGATCTTGTAATAAAAGACTTCTTGTTAGAAATAGTGGTAACTCAAAAAAAAATGTGACCTTTATTCAAAAAGGAAAAATAGGAAATAACTACATCACTGGTACTTCATCCTTTCGTACATCGTTGTCTCCTGTTTTTCCCAACGAAATACTACCAACATGAGAATGAAGCCGAACAACCAAATCACAAGGAAAGGGAGCAATGGCTGATTGATGAAGGGAAAGCCGAGTCGCACAAAGAGGACTACCACATACAACGTAAGGATTAGTGCCATAATAGCCATAGTACCCTCCGAAGACATTTCTAATATGTTTGAGTTGTGGGAGTCGTATGGTACGAAGCTTCTATTTATAGAAACCCCAAGGACATCAATTGACGTTTCTAACCTCCCTACTAGCCGTTATACGCATAGGTTGAAGGGTATAATTGACTTTTAGCCTTTTATAGCCGTTGGAGGGACTGTCGACCGTTGGAGGAAAAAAAATGTCCCTTTTCTGTAATTATAACCGTTGGGGGGCAATTAGGTCATTTAATAATAATAATAATATTCTGCTAAACATGCTTAGGACTAATAATTCATTACTTCCTTAAGAACGGAGAAAATACAATGTCGAGACCATTACACTTAGAGACACATAGTACAACACTGAATATGATCATGGACTATCTAGGAACGAGCATTCTGTGACCCTTCATTACGAGTTTGTCTTCTAGGATCAGCTAGATCCCGAATAGCATGACGAGCGTGCCGAAAAAGCCATTCAATAACTTGGGTGTCATTGTGGAGCCTAAGCAAACGCCCCAATTGACCCAGGCGAACGTGAACCTCTTCTGAGAGCATGACCGAACATGCACGAGCAGCGAAACGTGGCCGACCCAGTGGTCGAGATGGCAAAATTGAGGATGACCTCTGCACCGAAGGTGCCGAAGGTGGAGTTGGATATGGCATTGGGATACTGCATAGCCAAGGGAGGGGACCTGACGAATCTCTATGGAAAGAAGAAACGCCAAAGATAGCCTCTGTCTCTGAAATAACGCACACCGGCTCAGGCTCTGGTATAGGCACCGAGGGATTCGGAAGAGCCAAGGACCACGAGGACGGAGAAGGAGGGGGAGTCCTTGTGGGAGACTCAGACATGGCGATGCCTAAAGGACCATAGAAACTTAGAAAATGAGTTCAAGGAGGGGTGTGGTACGTTCTATCTGAGGTGAAAGTCTAATATAGGCAATAAGAAGAACTGTTAAGGGAACCATACCCGCAAACTAAGAAGAGTACATCGGAAACTTGTCTCCTTATTCCATGCCACTGAGACTTTTGACTACGAATGTTTGACCATCGACCTAGTTGGCAACACATCAGGGAACACAACATAGATATTGTAACCCCTAATTTATAATGCTTAGATACGTGTTACCATTAGCCTTTCGCTGAGTGAACTAATCTAACTGCGCTATTGTAATAGGAACTCGAAAATGTCGGCAGCAAGGAGGAGCACCCAAATGGAAGAACTACTCATACACTATTGCGATCTCGTTGCGAGGAGAGACGAGAAGGAACAAAGAGAAGAGAGGGAAAGAGAAGAGAGAGAACAAAGGGAACATGTTGGGACAAACTGGGCTAAGAGAGTTGCCGAGAGAAACCCAACCTACTACCTGGGGCAAGAGGACCCAGTAACCCTCGAGAACTGGATCCGAAAAATGGAGAAAATCCTGATCTCTGTCGGTTGCCCACCTGACCAAAAGGTGGATATAGTAGCACTCTACCTCGACGAAGAGGCAGATACCTGGTGGACCCTCAATAAGGACAGGTTGATGGCCCATGGTAACCTTAACTGGGAAACATTTGTGGAAGCACTGAGGGAACGCTTCTATCCCTTCCATGTTAGGGACCTGAAGTATGAAGAGTTTTTAACCCTGAGGCAAGCAAACATGACAGTGTCGGAATACTACAGTAAGTTCACAGAATTGTCGCGCTTTGCCGGGGCATTGGTGGAAACCGAAGAATTGAAGGTCAGATGCTTCGTCAAAGGACTTCGCTACGGCATCCAGAGGGACGTGATTCCTGCTAGGAGTGCTAACCTAAGGGAGGCGTACGAAGTAGCAGCTCTCATTGGGGAAGTCGAGGGAGTGCAAGGGAATCGGGCCAACAAGAGGAAGGAGGAAGAAGTAAACAACTCCAAGGAACACAACCATGCTAACAAGAGGTCCAAACCCAACACATCCGAGGGATACCGTGGAATGAACCGCACTAACTTCGGGAACTACAACACTGACGCCAACGGACGACCCCGTCACTACCATTGCAAGCAATGTGGTAGAGACCACCCTGGAGTTGACTGCGAAGGAAAGACCGTGGAATGTTTCTACTGTAAGAAGCGTGGCCACCGAGTGTTTGAGTGTAACGCTAAGAAAGCTGATCTCCAGAATGGCAGGGCAGGAGGGAGCGGATACCCGAGACAGAACCAGGGAAACCCTCGCCCGAACTACCAGCATGGAAACAAGTACCCACCTAACAATAACCAATTCGGCGGAAATGGTCGTGGAAACAACAACAATCAGGCAGGGAAAACTCAAGGGAACAACTACAACGCACTTGCAGGAAGCAACAACCGGAATGCACAACCAGCTGGGAACGGGAGCAATAACAACAAGGGGAACGGAAACCCGAGGAGCGCGGGGCAAATCTATGCCATGAACCAGACGGAAGCAGACGCTGCAACGAACGTGGTTACTGGTACATTCTTAGTTCACAACACTCCTGCTTACGTACTCTTTGATAGTGGAGCATCCTATTCTTTCATATCGTCATCTCTTGCTAGAAAACTAGGAATTCAATCTTCTCCTATGAACCCTGTGTCTATATCTACACCTGCAAAACGGGTAGTAAATTGTGATTCCATCATAAGGGGAGTAGTCATAACCATCCAGAAAAGTGAGATACCCACTGACTTAATCCTCTTCGACCTACAAAACCTTGACGTTATCCTAGTAATGGACTGGCTAGGAAAACACCATGCTCACATAGATTGTCGTAACCAAAAGGTAAGCCTTAGAGGACCAGATGGGAAAAGAATCTCTCACATAGGAATCACCGAGAAACCCAATGTTAAAATTGTGTCTGCACTTTCTGTAGTTAAAGCCATAAGTAAAGTCCACCAAGCCTATTGTGCACAAGAGATTCCGGCAGGGAGACCTCCGTGTACACCGTACGTAGTGGATCAGGGATCGCACAGGAAGAATAGGGGTGTGTGTAGGGAGAGAGTAAGTCAGTAGCAATGTCTGAGAGAGAGACAGAGGTTTGGCAGAGCTTCCGCGTATGGCAGTGTTGTTCTCCTTGTATGGAAAGAGTAACGATATATATATACTGGAGAACGTGGCCGTTGTAGTGTAGTTAATGCGCCCATTAATGGCGGCTTAATTAGCTTAACCGTAACGGCACGTTCGTCCGAGTATATAGGAACCGTTAGAGCACGTGGTGCGCGAGTACCGGAACCGTTACGAGGTTGACCGGGTTTGACCGGATTGACCGGGTCTAGGGAGCTCGTGCCATAGATCTCTCAAAACAGTTACTAAAGGTCGCGCGCGGGCTTGGCTCGCACGCGACAGGGCTTACCCTAGCCTCCAAACCACAAATCCCTACAAGTCCCGTGCAGTGGTATGCGAGGGCTCTGTCTCGCAGCCCCCACATGGATCAGCTCGGCTGGTGATCCTGTGTGTGTGGAGCACAATATGGTGTGCTGGATGGTTGCCACGTGGCCTAGATCTGCCATGTCATAAAGCAGTATCTACATTAGCCCCCTTTCTGCGCGTGAAGGCTTGTAGCTGTATAGGCTTCCATGCGCGGAAACCAACATGCGCGTCGTCGTCACGCACCAATTCAAATACGGGTAAATTCAGCCCCCGTGCGTGTCATTATGACCTAAAACCCCTAGAGTCGTGCCGTCTGACCTTTAGGGTTTTAGGCGTGACGTCAGCCCGTCCTGTGATTGCGCGACACGACGGTGACGGTTGCGATTCGACTACTGAAGGGACGCAACCCCTCATTCTTTTGGATAAATACCTTGTATCCCATTATTGCAGAGCATCACTTCTTTCTCTTAAAGTGAATGGTACCCGGAGATCTTCGAGAGCAGATCCAGATAATCAATCATCAGTTCAAGACTGCAAAATCGTATTCTTCAATTGTGCATCTCCAAGCAGGCTTCAAGGAAACAAGGTTGGCCTCGTTTACTCTTGATTTAAACTACCAGTGTTCGCCTTGAATTGCATTGAATCTGTAAACCCATGAAGTGTGTGAAGAGGCTTTGATCTTTAAACCTGCTTCGTTTTACTCTTTCGACGATATTGGATCTTGCAACTCCCCAATTTCTGAAATCGGCACTGGAACTGTTTGCATTCCTTTGCATAGATCTCGAATTCCAAAATTCAAACTAACTGGTGTGGTATTTCTCCCCCCCTTTTTTGCCCTTTCGCAGGAATGGCCAAACGAGAGTAACCAGACCTGTCAAGGAAGATGAAGAGATGCCGGAGCTTCCGCGGTCTCTGTGGCGAAAAGCCCCCTTTCTGGGTGGGAAAGATTTTTACCACGCGAGGGTGAAGGCGAAGAGGATGCCTGATCCTGTTCCCGTTGAGCAGTTGTTAACACTGACTCGCCCAGTTAACTCAGCCTTGCTCGAGTTAGTTGGCTCCGAGGATGTGGTTCGATTGGGAATCGAGAACGGGCACTTCCCATACACTGCGATTTCTACTCAGGCGTTTGTCCAGAAGTTGGACTATATGGATGAGTGGACTGACCACGTGTTGGGTAATTACGCCGAAACTCTTGATGAAGCCGGCATTTTCTTCGCTGTTCGTGCTATGAAGGGTGCTGCCGTGAAGTTGGATCAGTCCATGCTTCTAGACCTTCTGTCCCGCTATTCGCCTGCGACTCACACGTTTCACTTTGCTGAGTTCGAGGCTGCCCCCACGCTCGAGGACGTTCAAATGCTGTATGAGCTTTCCCCCATGGGTGAGGTGGATCCCTTGAGTCACTTAAGGACATCTGCGGAATTAACCTTGTACGCGCAGATGGAGGAGTGCTTAGCAGAGGTGAAGAAAATCTCCACTCGGTGGACCAGTACAAAACCTCTTCCGAACTGGCAGCTAGTTGATACGTCTGCGAAGAATACCTGGAACAAGTGGTTGCAGTACTTCTTCCGAGACTATGCGAGCAGCAGCATTACTAAGAAGCTTTTGAGCGCGAACCCGGAGGCCGAGAATTACATAGAGGGCAAGGGCTATCACCTGACCCTTTGTGCTTTTCTTTGTGCTTGGCTGTCGAGATTTCTGATTGATGGTCACCCCCATGACGGGGTCTTCTACCATGTGCTGCCACTTGCGGTGAGGCTCGCTCTTGGCCAGAGAGTTGCACTTGGACCCTTGGTTTTGGGCACGCTATATTACAGGCTGGATCAGCTGGTTCTGGCGATGAAGGAATCGCGCGGCCGTCTCGATGTTCTGACCTTTGTCAATATCAGCTTTTTGACAATGTGGGTTTTTGAGCGCTGGCCGTCTTATGCTCCAACTCCCCTCCCACTTGAGAAGTGGTGTCCCCCAGGCGAGACGAAAGCGCTCAACAGCGGAAGGGCTGCGAGATGGTTTGGGGCAAGCAACACCAAGTGCACTTGGAGCTTGATATGCGACAAGCGAAGGGAGTTCACTGCCAGGCCTTACGCCACACGTGTTGAGAATGTGCGGTGGTTTCCGAAGCTATACCCCTCCGAAGGCATGGTCTTGTCAGAAGACCTTCTCTTTGAAAAGGGATCGCATTTCCACGAGCGCTATCGTGAGTTCTTTTGCTGGTGTCTGCGAGGTTCTCTTCCTGCACTTGCAGAGCATATTCGTGAGCTCGCGCCACGATATGAAAGGCTTACAGTGGATGTTGACCCCACTCGGGTCTCTCCTCAGTTTGGTTTCGATGCGGTGGCCCCATCAATCTGGCCCCAGTCTATCGTTAGAGGGTGCTACAAGCGCTTGCTCACAAAGGAATGCAAGACGGTCCTTATGAGCAATCTTCCCTTTGAGCAGCCTGCGGGAACTCGCAGGGGTGGTTGTTCCCAGAATTGGATCGCATACTGGATTGCCCAGCATACGAGGATGGAGACGGAGGCGGCGGCGCAGCCAGGAAGGGCCCCCTTGATCAAGAGAAACTCTTTTCCGTTTCGCCCCAACTGCAGTTTGAGCGAGTCTGAGTACGGTTGCTACTCGTTGTTGGACCGCGAGAATCATTTGTGCCCCGATTTCATTCTGAAGGAGCAGGTCGATGCAATCAAGAAGGGTGACACGCAGGTCATCAAATATAGCAAGGCGTTTGCTGAGGTAAGCAGTTTCCTTGTGTTCTTTGAGCTCTTTGATTTGCTTGCACTGATGCTTTTTGTTCTGTATTGTCTAGTGTCATGTGCGGAGGTTCGCAGCTGGTGACCGTTCCAAATCGCTGGTGGATACCATTGTTGCGACCAGAAGAAGGGGGGAGTCGTATCGGCTAGCATGGAGGATGGATGCCGAGGTCGAAACAAAAGTTCGCGGGGTCATGAACACTTTTGCTGACTCGCTGATAGACAACCCTCCGGCTCCGTCTCCTCCTAGAGATGACCCGTCCCCTCCAGCGACTGCGGCGCCGAGAGCGAAGAGGCCTAGGCAAAAGGGGATTACGATTTCTTCCCCTAGGAGCGTTCCAGCTTCGCCCCCAGCGAGGTCCCTTTCTGTCAAGGACAAAGGTAAGGGTCGTATGCCCGGCAAGGTGCGAAAAGATCTCGCAGTTGAAACCTTCGTTCCATTCAATCAAGAGAAAGAGGAAGAGAGGCAGGAGCCCCAAGCAAGCAATGAAGAAGAAGAAGAAGGAACAGTTGTGATGCGCGAGGAAGAGTCAGGAGGTACTTCCGCCGCATTTTCTTGTCCTTTAGCATAACTTCTATACAGTTCTTTTCTTTGAAAAAAAAATGTATTCGCAGATGATGATGATGAAGCCGTTGGTGGCCTTGTGACCAAGAGGCAAAAGAGAGATGCCCAATCTGGCATTTCAGATGATCCTATAAGCGAGGATGTTCTTGCTGAGTCCCGGAGGACAGCCGCGGAGGCTGCTGAAAGAAGAAGGCAGCGAGAGGAAGAGGAACTCGAGCGTGTGAAGCAGCGGAGCCTCGAAGAGCAGCATGTCGACGACTTAGTGCGTCCAGTTGGTGAGGAAGACGAGCTTCCCGAAGAAGTGGCTCCTCATGTGGAGGAGGAAGATGAGGTTCCTGGAGAGGACACAGCAGAGCTAGAGCAAGTCCAAGCGGACTTCGCAGAGATCGCGGGTGGCGATAAAGGTGAGATCTTCAATCTCGCAGTTACTTATAGGGATGTAATTGTGGGTGCGTTAAAGCACGGTGTGTCAAAGCCTGACATTCGCCGTTGGTTGGTAAGCAAATGCGGAGAACCCTCAGGTAATTATTTTGAGTGATATGCGCATACTAGGCTTTAGTCACTTGAAGCAAAATCATGACTGGTTTACTCGCGTCCCAGGTCACGCTTCTCTTAAAGATTTGCTTAGTGAAGATACACTGATAGGGCACGGTTCCACGTCCCTAGTGTACGATGAGGATACCTTAATCCCACCTTCGCGTGGAGGTGCTTATTCTTAGCTTCAGCAAAGATAGTGAAATAACTTATAACACAAGTTACCTCATATTGTCGCATTTGATATCGCAGGTCATGCTGAGGAACCTGAGCTGGAGCAGAGAAGTCAGCCTTCTGCATCCCATGTTCCAATCTCGAGCTCTCATACTGAGAAGCCCGTCGCGGACGCTGGACATGTAAGTGAGCGTCTCGAGGATGTCATCGAGCTCTCCGATGATGTCGAAGCTGATGCTGTGCCGATGGACGAAGGTGTCCGTACCGGTGGTGGGGAAGAAAGGACAAGTGATGCTAATGTTTTCGCACCTGAGAATGTCTTTCGCCCAACGACTTCGGCTGTTCCTGTGCCTCCGTCAATGACTGAGCCGGAAGCACCTATTCCTGCGTGGAGCATTTGGGGCTCGCAGGTTGGGAACGTAGTCGCAGCTGGTGCGGCCTACACTCTTCCTCCTGACTATGAGAGGTTGGAGCTCGCAGCTGATAGGAGAGCCATGGAGCGAGGGCAGTCTTCGAACAACCCGGTGGCTCGCATTCCCTCTATTCACCAAATTCTGGAAGGCACCGGTAAGTAGAGATTTACCATTCGCACGTCGTATTATTTGCTTGCGAGTTCTGACATTACAACTCGTTTTTGATGTCTCAGGTTTGAAGCAAACCGATGTAGACTGGGTGGTTCGAATGCGCCTCAGATACCCCCGCTCGTTCGTGAGGTGTCTGGAGATCGTTCCTTTTGACAGGAGGCTATTCCTTACTGAAGCCATTTGGATACTGGAACAGCTATGTGCAGCTACACCTGCGACCATTTCGGCCCAGAGTGCTGAATTGCTGTGTGGCATGTGCCAAAATCTCGTGCTCAAAGTCCAAGGCAGACTTGGTTTGAAATTCCTCAAGGACAGAGTTACACTGATTCGCGCAGCTGTAACCTTGAATCTTGGGCACCAGAATCTCGCAGCTGAGATGCAGAAGGTGGAGCAGCAAAAGCAAAAGGTTGATGAAGCTTTGAAGCTGTATGACGAAATGAATGCCAAGTGCGAGCAGCTAAAGCAAGAAGTGCATCAAGTGGAGAGGCTGATCGAGCAGTTCGAGCCCCAGGACTCCTTAGTCAAAAATTTGTTTTGACTTTTCGTATTTTTTTTTTTTGAAGAGAAAGGAAAATGGCTGAGACATTAATGTAATGTTTTGAACATTAATGTGATATTGCTAGGGTTTCTCCCCCTTCTTTTTTAACAACAAACAATGAGTTTGCCCGTTTTGCCCCTTTCGGGATTTGATTGGACATTTCTGTGCATATCCAATTATGACATCAGCAATTGATTCTTTGCTTGATTTTCGCGCTAATTTCTCGGCAGATAAGCACGCTTCCGTTGGGAAGTCCATCCGAATCATGACTATCCGTCATTTATTAGGATACGCAACTGAATCGTCGTAGCCTTTAATAGGGTAATTGATTGTTACCGCTTTTCAAGGCGTAAGTGATTGAACTTACCCTCTTTTTGAATTTGCTGACTCATCTTAAGCAACCGAAGAGTCTCCACAGGGCCTATATAAACCCTGCCTTTGTCATTTGGGTTCTTCATCCCAAACATGTGCTTTGCCGTGAGTCCTTGCGACTGCTGGCTTCAACGCTTGTTTTTCGTTGATTCATGGCAACTTCAAGCTTTGAATCCTGAGTTTGCGCTTTGTGCTATAGAAATAGTTTCCAAGATCCACTTTATGAGGCTTATTGCTGTTTATAACCGTCATAAAGAGGATGCAGATAATACCTCATGTGTGTTCGAAGAAATTTCTTCGTGTATTATGTGTGCAGGTCATGTTTCCGGCCGCCTCGTGGCGAGGTGCAGCGCCGTAGTGACCGTACTACCGTCTCGTAATGAACGGCGGGATTCTTCTTCAGCATCTCCAGAGAAGAATCCCTCGCCCTCAAATTTGTGAGGTCGGGGTGCTCGTCAATGCCCTTGTCCAACACGACAAGGAGTCCATCACCAGAGGAATGACTGCTTCGCCTGTTTTGCGGAGTAGCATCTGTCGGAACAGGAAGCTCCTCCGGCGCCTATCTTGATCAGACAGAGGCTTTAGTCATTCTTTGGGGTCCTGGGCATATTGTATCCCTGACCTTGCTGCTAGGGATGTAGCGAATGGCGAGTTGATCTCTTCGCGGCAGCATCCCCTTTTGCTATAGATCTTTGGCCGTAGATTCGCACGCTGTGCTGCCGGTATCAAGACCGGTGGATTCTCTCTTTTCTTAGCCGAGAGTTTCCTTGGCGCATCTCTGGCTTATCAGCCATTTTTCGAATGTATTGTAAGCCATGTTGGCTGTGTAGTTAGATGCGAGCTTTTCGCTTGTAAGCTGCTATCTAGATAGACAAATTGTAAGTCATTTGACTCATGTCGATAAATAGTATTTGTATCAGTTGTTCTTTGCAACAAAATACAATTTCGCATGCGCTTAGGCTTGTTTTGCCTTGCATAATGACATGTTATGATTTCACATATGCGATGTCAATTCACAGATATTTCGCTAGATCATTCGAGATCGTAATTTCGCCACTGCGCCATCTTGACGGATGGGCTTGTAATTGATCGTTGTAAATCGTATGAGATCGCGTTCACAACGTCGTCATCGTTCCAGATAGTTTTCCAGAGATCAATCAAGATCGTTGTGCAAATTGCTATCATAGAAGATAGGCTTTGTTTGAGATCGTTTCTCGCATAAACTGTTGTCATAGCAGATGGATCTTTAGAAGATCTAGCAAGATGACTCTGCACTATGTTGCCATCATATCAGACGGGTTTAAATAATTAACCAAAATTGCTATCGTAACAGATAGGCTCGAGAAGAACACTATAAGATCGCATCTGTATAGCCCGCTAGCTCAAGAGATAGGCGTTAGATGGTCGATTGAGATCGTTTTTTGTACTCCGCTGCTATCGCAAAAGATAGACTTTGGATGATCATGTAAGATCGTGTTTTCGTTTGGGTGCTATCGCAAAAGATAGGCTTTAATGATCACTTAAGATCGCGTTCGCATTTGATTGCTACCACGAGAGATAGGCTTTAGATGACCGCCTAAAATCGCATTTGCGTTTGGCTGCTATCGTAAGAGATAGGCTTCAATGATCACTTAAGATCGTATTCGTATTTGATTGCTACCATGAGAGATAGGCTTTAGATGACCGCCTAAAATCGCATTTGCGTTTGGCTGCTATCGTAAGAGATAGGCTTCAATGATCACTTAAGATCGTATTCGTATTTGATTGCTACCATGAGAGATAGGCTTTAAATGATCAATTAAGATCGCATTTGCATTGGCTGCTATCGTAAGAGATAGGCTTTAGATGATCAATTAAGATCGCATTTGCGTTTGGCTGCTATCGTAAGAGATAGGCTTTAATGATCACTTAAGATTGCATTTGCATTTGATTGCTACCATGAGAGATAGGCTTTAAATGATCAATTAAGATCGCATTTGCATTGGCTGCTATCGTAAGAGATAGGCTTTAATGATCACTTAAGATCGTATTTGCATTGGCTGCCATCGTGAGAGATGGGCTTTAGATGATCACTTAAGATCGCATTTGTAGTGGTTGCCATCGTAAGAGATGGGCTTTAGATGATCACTTAAGATCGCATTTGCATTTGGCTGCTATCGCAAGAGATAGGCTTTAATGACCACTTAAGATCGCATTTGTATTTAATTGCTATCATCAGAGATAGGCTTTAAATGATCGATTAAGATCGCATTTGTAGTGGCTGCCATCGTAGGAGATGGGCTTTAGATGATCGATTGAGATCGCGTTTGCTATCATATGAGATAGGCTTTGATGATCAATTAAGATCGCGTTCGCTATCGTAAGAGATAGGCTTTGATGATCATTTAAGATCGCGTTCGCTATCGTAAGAGATAGGCTTTGATGATCATTTAAGATCGCATTTGTATTTAATTGCTATCATCAGAGATAGGCTTTAAATGATCGATTAAGATCGCATTTGTAGTGGCTGCCATCGTAGGAGATGGGCTTTAGATGATCGATTGAGATCGCGTTTGCTATCATATGAGATAGGCTTTGATGATCAATTAAGATCGCGTTCGCTATCGTAAGAGATAGGCTTTGATGATCATTTAAGATCGCGTTCGCTATCGTAAGAGATAGGCTTTGATGATCATTTAAGATCGCGTTCGCTATCGTAAGAGATAGGCTTTGATGATCATTTAAGATCGCGTTCGCTATCGTAAGGGATAGGCTTTGATGATCACTTAAGATCGTGTTTACATTTGTTACTATTGAAGCGCATAAATCATTGTTAACAGTCATAACAAATTAGATAAAGCGATATAAACGGCTAGAAAATATGAACTTCTCATTTGGGAGAATTCTTTTATTACGACATTCTCATATGGGAGAGATAGGATTACAATCCTCTCATATGGGAGAGGAGATTGCGAATATCGTAGCCACATGAGACATTAAGCAACGTTATCATAAAACGTATGAAATAAGAGGAGTCAAGGATAGTACTTCTTGATCCAGCGCATGTTGATTGAGCTTGGAGTTGAGGTTGTGCCGTGCAACCTTCGTATGCTGCAGTAGCCGCTATCGAAGACTTCTGTGACTTCGAAGGGTCCTTCCCAATTAGCTGCGAACTTTGGGTGAGTTGCTTCTCGCATGCAGTGGTCAGATGCGCGCAAGACCAGGTCGCCAACTGCGAAATCCCGTCGCTGGACTGTCTTGTTGTAGGCGCGAGCGATTCTTTCTTGGTACCGCTTGTTAGTCCTTTTGGCTTGTTCTCGCTTTTCTTCCAGCAAGACTAAATCATGATCGCGTTGGTTTTCGTAGAGCGCGTGGAAGGCCAGCCTTGCCGAATTGACTCTGACCTCCGCAGGTACCACAGCTTCAGCCCCATAACATAGTAGAAATGGCGAGGCCCCTGTGGGTGTCCTTGGAGAAGTTCTGTAGGCCCACAGAGCTATGTTAAGAGAGTCGGCCCACTTCTTGTGGTCATCTGCGACCATCTTGCTCAGAATTCTCAGCAGCGTTTTGTTAGTCGCCTCGGCTTGCCCGTTTCCCTTTGGATAATAGGGGGTAGAGCATATCTGCCTGATATTGTACTCCGCAAGTTTTGTAGCTACCTGACGATTAACAAAAGGAGTACCGTTATCTGAAAAAATAGTATTCGGGATTCCGAACCTGCATACGATGTTTTCCTGGATGAAGTTGACCACAGCCAGCGCGTTTGCCATCTTCAGTGGTATTGCTTCCACCCATTTAGTGAACAGCTCAGTTGCGGTGAGAATGAAATGGTTCCCATGTGACGTTGGTCGGATGGGACCAATGAAGTCCAAAGCCCATGTGTGAAATGGCCATGGCGTTCCTAGTGCATGTAGGTCCACGGCGGGAGCGTGCACTAGGTTCCCTTTGAATTGACATTCTTGGCAGCGTCGCACCTTGGTGCGGCAATCGACTTCCATCGTGGGCCAGAAGTATCCAATTGAGAGAAGCTGTCTGCATAATTTCGCACCTCCCTGGTGTTCCGCCTGGTGGGAGAGGTCCATGACTTCTTGTGCTTCCCTATCGTCTAGGCATCGCAGCAAGTTGCCTTCATGACCTTTTCGCCAAAGCAGATTTTTTTGAACCACATATCGAGAAGCTTTCCTCTTCAATTTGTCTGCCTCTTTTCTCGATTCGGGTATAGTGCCTTTGGTGAGGAATTCAAACAATGGCTTTCTCCAGTCTGTGTCGTCGTCGATTAGAGCGACAAGAAGAGAATCTTTGATTAGTGCGCAACTTTCGCACTTCCCTTGTATCAGGGCTGCGGCTGTAGACATGCTTGGCCAATGGATGCCGTATCTCTGAGCTTTCCTGTAGATTGACACCTCGCTTTCTCCGCAAGCGTGCTGGTGAATCTTTTCTAACAGCTGTTGTCCCTCTTGTTCGGAGACACATCGCATGAGTATTCCTCCAGGACCCTTGTAGTAAAGGGTGTTGTCGTGGATACAGTATCCTTTCGTGAGTGCCCAGCCCTCGCTGCTGGTGCCTTTCGCAATAGCTTGCAGGATTGCTTTTCGCCAATCTGCGTCATCCATGTGTTCGTCGTCGCACGCATCTTCTGTTAATGCCGACGATGTTCGCACTTCGATGGAAATCCTTGCGGGGCATTTGTCTATGCTGACCTTAGATCCCAGAGTTGCTAAGGCGTCTGCATGCCTGTTGTCCGCTCGGGGTTTGTGCTCGTATTTCACGTCGCAGAATTGCTGCATCAGCTTTTGCACTAGGGTGCGGTATGGTAGGAGGTTGATCTCTTTTAAACCATATTCGCCCGAGGCCTGTTTAACAATCAGTTTGGAATCTCCCATGACTGTTAAGTTGCTCACTTCCAAAGCTTTCGCTGCACGGAGTCCCGCGATCAGGGCCTCGTATTCCGCCTCGTTGTTCGTGACTGCGAAGTTGAGTTTTGCGGACATCTGTATGACTTCCCCGTCCGGCTTTGTCAAGACTATCCCAATGCCTCCGCCTTTTCTGGTTGACGAACCATCAAAGTGGAGGGTCCAATAGGGCACGTCTATCGCGTAGATTTCAGGGCCTTCGAGTTCTTCCTCGATCACAGGTTCGTGACTGTTGTCAGGAAACTGTGCCAGCAGATCTGCTACCGCCTGCGACTTGATCGCTCTTGGTTTTACGCATGTGATATCGTATTGAGAGATGGTCATGTACCATTTCGCCAATCTCCCGCCCGGAGTAGTGTGAGTTAGCAGGTATCTTATGGGGTCGCTTTTGGTGACCACCACTACTTTGTGCGATGCAAAATAGTGTCTCAACTTCTCTATTACGAAGAATAAGGCTAGGCAATGACGTTCGATGTCCGTGTACCTTGATTCAGCAGGCTGCACAATGCGAGAGATGTAATAGATAGGCCTCTCTTGTCCCTCATATACCTGGGCCAAGAGTGCTCCTATAGATCTCCTTGTTGATGTAAGATATAGCAGCAGCGGCGATCCCAGTTGAGGCGCGATCATAATCTTCGGGGATGTAAGTATCTCCTTTAGCTTTTCGAATGCGGCTTCATGGTCAGGAGCCCAGTTGTACGCGGCGTCCTTCTTGAGAAGAGTGCTGAAACAGCATGTGATTTCGGCGATTGCTGGGATGAATCTCCGCAGATATGACAATTTTCCCAAGAATGTTTTCAAGGCGCTTTGGTTGTGAGGTGGCGTCATGCTGGTGATGGCTGACACTTTCGCAGGGTCAGGCTCGATCCCTTGGCGATGGACCACGCACCCCAAAAACTTCCCCGAGGTTACGCCGAACGCGCATTTCATGGGGTTCATTTTCAGTTGAAAGCTCCTGCATCTGTTGAATACCTTTCGCAGGTCTGCAAGGTGATCTGCTTCATGCCTGGATTTGACTACCAGGTCATCCACATAGAATTCCACTTCTTTGTGCATCATGTCGTGGAATAGGGCCATCATGGCCCGCTGATAGGTTGCGCCCGCATTCTTAAGACCGAATGGCATTACCGTATAGTTGAATACCCCCACGGGAGTGATGAATGCGGTTTTCCTTGCATCTTCGGGATCCATCTTGATTTGATTGTACCCGCTGAAGCCGTCCATGAAACTGAACATGCGATGGCCTGCTGTTGAATCGATAAGTAAGTCGATGTTAGGCAGTGGGAAATCGTCCTTAGGGCAGAAGCGATTGAGATCGCGGAAGTCCACGCAGATGCGGAGCTGTCCGTTCTTCTTCACCACTGGCACGATGTTGGCCAACCATGTGGGATGGTGATTTGGCTCTATGAACTTGGCATCTAGGAGTTTAACGATCTCCTGCTTGATCTTGACGTTGAGCTCCGGCCTGAAACTTCTGGTGCTTTGCTTGACCGGTTTAGACCCTGGGATAATGTCTAAACGGTGCATGGTGATGCTTGTGTCCAGACCTGGCATTTCGTCGTATTCCCATGCGAATACGTCCTTGTATTCAGTTAAAAGCTGTAGCAGCCCTTGTTCCTCTTCGCTTGTGAGGTCCGCACTCAGGAAGACTGGCCTTTTCTTTTCCTCGTTCGGGCTGAGGAACACCTCCTTTAGCTCTTGCTTTTGCGGTCTTGGCCTGTCTTCCATGCATTCGGGGGCTTCTTTAAGTTTCTCCTCTGGAGTGCCCTGTGTTGGCTCTTCTGTGAGCGCAGGTTGCTCGATTTGATTGATTTGCCCAGGGACATCCCCATGCCCGTGTGAGGACGTCCCCGCGCACCTTCATATGCGATAGCATTTCTTCCCGTTGGAGTAGAAGCTCTCTATCTCCTTGCCCTCGGGGTCGTGCTTTGCGATCCTCTTCAGAGTGTAGACACTCTTGCGATGATATGCGATGCGCGGCGCCTCTTCGTGGGTAGGCGGCTTTTCTTCGGTGTCTCCCCTTGTCACCATCACGCCTGCAGGTGACTGGTCCTTGATGTCCTCCCAGAGAGGTAAAGGAGTAGGGTTGAATGGTCCGGGTGTTTGCTCGTCCGCCATCTCGGTGAACCACACCGCCTCGCTGAGATGCGCTTCGTCCAAGTTGAACGGGTTAGTTGAGGCCGGTATCTCGACAATCCTGTCGTTCCAGATAGCTTTCATCACTTGGTGAGCCGTTGAAGGGATTGCGTCAAAGCGATGAATCCAGGCCCGACCTATGATCCTGTGGTATGTGGTGTTCGCATCTATGACGTAGAACTTCGCCGAACACTTGATTCTGCCGATCTGAACGCCCAGGCGGATCCACCCGATCGTCATTCTGGAATCGCTTCCGAATCCCACCAGCGGGGATGGACGCTTGACTACCTTGTGCTCGGGGATCCCTGCTAGCTTCAGTGTGTGGAGTGGAACAACATTGACCGCTGCTCCTCCATCGACGAATGCTCGCTTGAATTCGACGCCGTTGATGATGGCGGTCACGTACAGGGGCCTCTGGTGGCTCGCATCTGTCTTTTTGTGGCCTCTGGTGGCTCGCATCTGTCTTTTTGTCGCTGGCAGAAAAGGTCATAATCTTTTCTGTGGAACGGGACGCCCTGACGACTTTCCCGTTGGAGACCACGAGGTCCTCCTCGTAGTCCTCTGCTACCCTTAAGATTGCTTTTGTCATGTCCGATCGGCATTTTTCGGAGAAGTTCATCTCGTCGAAGAATTTGTTGAAGCCATGCGACCCTTTCATGCGGTCGGCACGCTCATCCTCCGTGTCCATGCTGTAGTCTTCCTCTTCATGGACTTCAGCAATGATGGGTAGACCATCATCTGCGATTTCTTCCAGGTCCACTATTGAGATCATGGCGACCTCCTTGCCTTTTGAGCCCGAATCTGTATGGGCAGGCAGTGGGTTGTTGCGCACATCCTTCCGGTGGTCGCTGACGATGAGTTCGCCGTTCTTCATCTTCTGGTCGAACGCGAATCTGAGCTTCTTGCACTCGGCTGTGGGGTGCATGACCTTGCCGTGGTATTCGCACCACTTAGGGTCCCTCGTCATCTCCTTGGAGGGTTTTTGCTCTAGCGGTGGCAGGATGCCGTCTTTACGCCACTGTCTACAGAGATCGCTTGCTTCCTCCACCGAGCATGGCAGAGGCGGTGCATCGAAGTTTCCGGCTTTTGCTTGTTTCTGAGGCGAAACCGCGTTGACCTCAGCTTCGCGTCCTCGCTTGTAGCCGAATCTGCCGATCTTGTAGGTGGTGCCGCTCGCAGGTCGTTCTGGAGCGCTCTTCTTTCTCTGTCTCTCGACGATGGGCTCGATGTTCATCGTGCACTCGATGAGCTTTGAGAACGTGGGTGTTTGCAAATTGATTAGCATGCTCTTGTACTCATCTCGCATGCACTGCAGGCATATCTCTACGAGTCGGCTTTCGAGCATGGGATCCTTGCACTCCAGAGATTTCGCTCTGAACTTCTTGATGAAAGTGATCCCATCCTCCTCGCGTTTCTGATACATCCGCGAGAGATGGATCATCGTCACCTTCTCCTCCATCTGGAAGAACTTAGTGTAGAACTTCTGGACCATGTCGTCCCAGGTCTTCACGGATCCGGCCTCCAGTGTTCGGTACCATTTGTATGCTACATTCCCAAGAGTCTTTGGGAATTCTCGCATCAGCAGTTTGGGGTCAGCTCCATACGGACCCATGACATCAATGAAACGCATGACATGCTCATGGGCGTTTCCATTGACGTCCTCGAACTTATCCCATTTAGGAGCCTTGTACCCCACCGGGTTAGGCATGAGATAGATCTCCCGTGGAATGGGCGGATCGTTGTCTAGCTTCGGGATGATGGTATCCGCGAGCGACTGATGAGCCAAGATGGAGTCCACGCGCTTCTGCAAAGACGTCATGCATTCTGGAATGCTCCCCTCTGTAGCTGGCGAAGGGGTTGCCGTAGGCGGTGGCGACACATATGCCGCCGGAGGATTGGGAGTGTATTGACTGCCCGCGTTTCCCCAGATCGTTGCTGGTGGAGGCAGAGTGTATTGCGAAGTTGGGTTGGACGCCAAAGCCGTGGGCTGAGAGGCGTGAGCAGCAGGGGGTAGCATCTGCGCCGTTGACCCTTGGACCGAAGGCAGCTGCGTGGCCGACGGTGGAGTCTGCAGATGAGGATTGGGGGGCGTGGCCGATACTCCCAATCCTGGAGCGGTAGGGGTACCTCCTCCCTGAGGGATAGCGGTAACCGGTGGAGGATTTGGTGCAAGGGTGTTCAGAACGGCCAAAATCCGTTCCAATTGTGCAGATTGAGACTTGAGAGCTTTTGCCTGACTTTGGACAGTGGCGTCCAAAGACTCTAAAGTCGGTGCCTCGCCGGGTGTCGTCGGAGTACGGCGGACTTCTTCTCCTGAGGGAGTTTCGGCAGAAGGCGATCGGTTGCTGACATCGTCTTCCTGAGACATGGTTGCTTTTGCTGGTAAGTTCACGTCGGGTTCACCAAAATGTGCACAAGAGATTCCGGCAGGGAGACCTCCGTGTACACCGTACGTAGTGGATCAGGGATCGCACAGGAAGAATAGGGGTGTGTGTAGGGAGAGAGTAAGTCAGTAGCAATGTCTGAGAGAGAGACAGAGGTTTGGCAGAGCTTCCGCGTATGGCAGTGTTGTTCTCCTTGTATGGAAAGAGTAACGATATATATATACTGGAGAACGTGGCCGTTGTAGTGTAGTTAATGCGCCCATTAATGGCGGCTTAATTAGCTTAACCGTAACGGCACGTTCGTCCGAGTATATAGGAACCGTTAGAGCACGTGGTGCGCGAGTACCGGAACCGTTACGAGGTTGACCGGGTTTGACCGGATTGACCGGGTCTAGGGAGCTCGTGCCATAGATCTCTCAAAACAGTTACTAAAGGTCGCGCGCGGGCTTGGCTCGCACGCGACAGGGCTTACCCTAGCCTCCAAACCACAAATCCCTACAAGTCCCGTGCAGTGGTATGCGAGGGCTCTGTCTCGCAGCCCCCACATGGATCAGCTCGGCTGGTGATCCTGTGTGTGTGGAGCACAATATGGTGTGCTGGATGGTTGCCACGTGGCCTAGATCTGCCATGTCATAAAGCAGTATCTACACCTATCTATGTTCTGTCCGAGACGATAGTGTGGGAACGATGAAACTTGAGGAAATCCCAGTTGTTCATGAATTTCCCGATGTATTTCCCGAAGAGATTCCAGGAATGCCACCTCAAAGAGCCGTCGAGTTTACCATCGACCTCGTACCAGGGACAGGACCGATCTGCAAAGCACCTTATAGGATGGCGCCAGTAGAGCTAGAAGAGTTGAAGGAACAACTAAGGGAGCTGTTGGATAAGGGGTATATCAAGCCGAGTGTTTCACCATGGGGGGCACCAGTCTTGTTTGTCAAGAAGAAGGATGGTAGTTTGAGACTGTGCATTGATTACAGGGAGCTTAACAATGTGACGGTCAAAAACCGATACCCACTTCCAAGGATAGATGACCTCTTTGACCAACTACAGGGAGCCGATACCTTTTCCAAGATTGACTTAAGGTCAGGTTATCACCAGTTAAGGGTAGCCGAGAAGGACATCCCTAAGACTGCCTTTAGAACCAGATATGGGCATTACGAGTTCACTGTTATGCCTTTTGGCCTAACCAATGCACCTGCTGTATTCATGGATGTGATGAACCGGGTCATGAAACCTTACTTGGACCGCTTTGTGGTAGTGTTCATTGATGACATTTTGGTGTACTCTAAAGGGAAAGAAGAACACGAGGAACATCTTAGAGCAGTTTTGCAAACCCTTAGGCAAGAACAGTTGTATGCTAAGTTTTCCAAGTGCGAATTTTTGCTGGATAGGGTACCTTTCTTGCCACACATAATATCTATGGAGGGAATTTCTGTAGACCCAGGAAAGATAACCGCTGTTAGGGATTGGCAACGACCCAAGAGTGCAACAGACATACGTAGTTTCTTGGGACTAGCAGGTTATTACCGGAGATTCGTGAAGGATTTTTCCAAAATAGCCAGACCACTGACCAATCTAATGAAGAAAACCACCAAATACCATTGGGATGAGAAATGTGAGGAAGCCTTCCAAACCCTAAAAGAAAGGCTAACCACAGCACCTATTCTGACCCTACCATCAGAGTCGAGGGAGTTTGAGGTCTATAGTGATGCTTCGAAACACGGGTTAGGATGTGTTCTAATGCAAGAAGGGAAGGTTATTGCATATGCTTCACGACAGCTAAAATCTTATGAGGAGAATTACCCAACTCATGACCTAGAGCTAGCCGCGATTGTCCACGCATTGAAAATTTGGAGACACTACCTTTATGGTGCAACCTGTAAGATTTTCACCGACCACAAAAGCCTTAAGTATTTGTTTACCCAAAAGGACTTGAACATGAGGCAAAGGAGATGGTTGGATTTGATCAAGGACTATGAACTGCAAATCCAATACCATGAAGGAAAGGCAAATGTAGTTGTAGACGCCTTAAGCAGGAAGACGAGCCATACCATCAATGCGTTAAGAAGCTTACCGAGGGAGTTGCGAAATGACATCCAGAAACTAGGAATTGAAATCAATCAGAACGGAGCAAGGGAAGAAGTGTTGTGCAATTTAGTAGCCACCCTAGACATCTTTGAAGAGATTAGAAAAGGACAACCAGGAGATGTAAAGCTAGAAAGGATCAGGAAGAAGATCGAGGATGGATCGACCAAGGACTTCCGAGTACACGACGATGGGAGCATAAGGTACAAAGAGAGATGGTGTGTACCCCAGAAGTGTACGGAGGTTAAGGAACGAATGATGAAGGAAGCCCACAACACGCCATACTCAGTCCATCCAGGAGGTGTTAAATTGTACAAGGACCTGAAGAACCAGTTCTGGTGGCCAAGGATGAAGAACGAAGTTGCAGAGTTTGTAGCTCGATGCCTCACTTGCCAAAAGGTGAAGTCCGAACACAAGAGGAAAGGAGGTTTGGTGCAACCTTTAGAAGTACCCATGTGGAAATGGGATTCCATCTCGATGGACTTTGTGACTGCTTTGCCAGTGACGAAGAATGGCCTCAACCAGATTTGGGTTGTGGTGGACAGATTGACAAAGACGGCAAGATTCATCCCAATGAAGGACACTTGGGATATGGAGCAGCGAGCGGACGCATATATAAAAAATATCGTTAGATACCATGGAGTGCCAAAGGACATCGTGTCAGACCGAGACCCAAACTTTCTGTCACATTTCTGGCAAGCATTACAGAAAGCCTTAGGAACTCAGCTAAAGTTCAGTACCGCTTTCCACCCAGCTACTGATGGACAGACAGAACGAACCATACAGACCCTGGAGGATATGCTACGAGCATGTGTCATGGATTTCCAAGGTTCTTGGGTAGACCGGTTGCCACTAATAGAGTTCTCGTTCAACAACAGTTACCACGCAAGTATAGGGATGGCACCCTATGAGGCATTGTACGGGCGAAAATGTAGGACACCCTTGTGTTGGAACGACATCAGCGAGACGCTAGTATTGGGGCCACAAATGATTGAGGAGATGATGAGTCAGGTCAGAATCATCCAACAGCGGATGAAAGCAGCTCAGGATCGACAGAAGTCTTATGCTGACCAGAAACGAAGACCCGTGGAGTTTCAGGTTGGAGAAAAGGTCTTCCTGAAGGTATCAGTCTCTCGTTTCAATCAGAAAGGAAAACTCAGTCCCAAGTTCATCGGTCCCTACGACGTACTGGACAGGATAGGAGAAGTAGCCTACCGCTTAGATCTTCCTTCCAATTTAGGTCGAGTCCATAACGTCTTCCATGTGTCTCAAATTAAGAAGTACATTCCAGACCCATCACATATCCTAGATCCTGAACCCTTGGAATTAGACCCTATTCCTACATCCGAAGAACATCCTGTTAAAATCCTAGACACAAAGACTAGAAAGACTCGTACCACGTCAACCACGTTAGTCAAAGTGTTATGGAACAGTCATCTGACTGAAAATGTCACCTGGGAAGCTGAAGCTGACATGAAACAACGATATCCACATTTATTTGACCAGGTACTAACTCGAGTGACGAGGACGTCACTCCTTTAAGGGGGAGAGACCGTCGCACTTTTATTGTCACACGTTCATACTACATTACATACATTGAACTTTTATTGTCACACGTTCTTATCATTACATTTACCTCTATGAGATATAATCTTTGCGCTTCAAGGACGAAGCTTGATCTTAAGGAGGGAAGGATGAAACAACCCGAAATTTAATTGCGTATTTTAAGAATAAATATGCATGTTTTATGGCAATATAGAGTGTAAACTGACATCTTGACCTTAATATTTTGTGGTATTATTTTTATGTGGCTAAGTTCTAATAAAAATAACATGGTGCTATATGTCTACCACAATAATATTTGATAACGTGTACACTATTATAGTATCACATATTTTACGTGGCGGCTTTTATCGTGCTATGCCTATTATTACGGTACAATCATCACACCCGATTATTTACATATGTCAGTAAGATTATTTTCTACAAAGTTCAACTGCATCAAAGAATTTTTTCCAAACATTTAATTCCCTATAAAATGGATCTTGCCTAGGTGAAAAACACATTCACATTCTGACAACTTTTACCCTTTATTTCCTATTTCTTTTCATCATTTCCTACCTATAAATATGACCCAAACTCTATTGCTACTTCACGGCAAAAACCAACAACGCCATAACAAGAGCTTCAGAATCTCCATAGCCACCACCACCATCATCACCACCAACTCGTCCATCTCCAACACCAACACCACCTCCACCAACACAACCCCTTCACCTCGCCGGAAAACTCCATAGCCACCAAGCTTTGGTGACTTCCCGAGAGCACTACACAACTGTCTTGTTCACCAACACCACCAACAACCACCGTTCAAGTCACGGTTACTACCAATCACTCCGTGACACTCCATAGACTCATTTACAACTATCCGCAGAGAATCACAAGGTCCCAAAAGCTCATCCCGTTTCACCGCCTACTTTAGCGAAAAATCGACACCGAGTTTACCGACGAAGGCTACGTCGAGTACATTTGAACCACAAACGGACGTGTAGGTGAGTTCGTAGGCTCAACCCTTACTCTCAAAACGCGTGTTTAACTATAATGCCTCTACTTGCTTTGACTTGGATATTAAATGCTTTAAAATCATGTTTACTTAATACTTGTGTTTACTAAATATTTGATTTCGTTAATTGATCTACATTCTTTAACACGTTCAAATTAAATATTTCGGAAGTTTACATGGTTGACCAAGCAAAGCTTGGGACTTAATATGATAGACCAAGCAAAGCTTGGGACATGAGTCGAAGGTGACTCTATGAGTAACCCTGGGGCACATTAGCACAGGGTAAGGCTCTAGTACTTCTCTCTTGGGACAAAAGCTTCCCTCGTAGGGGGTGTCGACACTTAAGGTCTAGTTGCCGAGGTGGAATCGGTTCGGACAGGCGAATTACTTCGCCGTCGACACTGGATACGATATTGGTTATGGATCATCCTGATTAAATAATTAAACTTCCTTTTTTCGAAATTAATAAACTTGGAATAACTTGTTGTGCCTCATTCTTGTTTACGCGTTGTGATACGTTCTCGCTCAGTTTTCACTGACTTTTCAACTGTGGTGTCCTTTTTGTAAAACCACCACAGGAGAGGCCTACGCCGAGGATGGGAACGTCGAGTACTAGCGCAAGCATCACCTAGCCTAAATAAAGTAGTAATCTCACTATTTTCCGCTGTTTGTAAGATATTGGTTTGTAATAACTCTGAACAAGGTTGTGAACGCTTTTATGTATTAAAGTATGTTTTTCTGAATCCGAAGCAAAGATCCTTTTCCTGATCATGGTGGGTAACTCTCCATGAGAAGGGCACGCCCAGACTTTCAGTAATGAAAATTTGGGGATGTTACAACTGTAGTAAGCCTGGACACTGGAGGAGGAACAGCCCAAAATATCTGGAGGAAAAGAGGCTTGGAATAGTAATTCCACCACCACCAGGTATTTTTGTTGTAGATGTCAATTTAATTATCTCTACATGGGCATTGGATACTGGATGTGGATCTCACATTTGTCGAAATGTGCAGGATCTAAAGAGAAATAGAAGATTGTCTAAAGGGGAGAAAGACATGCGCGTTGGGAATGGAGCAAATGTTGCTGCATTGGTCGTAGGCGTGTGCGAGCTGTCTCTGCCTTCAGGATTAGTTTTAGAATTAAATAACTGCTATTGTGTGCCTGCTATGAGCAGAAACATTATTTCTAGTTCTTGTTTGGACAAGAAAAGTTTTAATATTTCAATTAAGAACAATTGCTGTTCTATTTATTTTAATAATATTCACTATTATAGTGCGCAATTATTTAATGGACTATATGTCCTTGATCTAAGCAATCATGTCTACAAAATTAATACTAAGAGGATTAAAATAAATGATTTAAATCCTGCTTGTTGAGTCAAGATCTTTGAATGTGCTATGACTGGTAATTGTTTGTAGTGATGAAAGACAAAAGGCTAAGACATTAGCAGCAAAGGCATTTCAGTTATCTCAAGGCCTTGAGATTGACTGAACTTCAAAGCCTTGAGTTATCTTATCCTGCTATGTGTTCTAAGATTTTTGTGTTGCATAATTGGATATCTGATCATGCAAATCAGTGGTCTATGGTATATACTTGTGGTTTATACTATTTATATATCTAACACAATTGCGGATGGTCAGAACAGGAAGAATCAAAGTTATCTGGATTTAAATTTGAAATTCTGTGAAGCAGGTTCAGAGCTCCAAGGTCTTGAGATATGCCTTGAGTTGCTGACAGTTTTTACAGAACTTAATTGATTCTTTCTTGCAGGTTATGATTCTTAGTATTGTGATTATTTACTCACTTCTAAGTGTCTTAAACATGTTTTTCATGTTTTATTTGTTCTAGAGGATATGCAGATTATTGTTCTAAGTTTATTAAACAGTTTTATCAGAAACTGTATAACCAAACAGTCATAGTACTGTTAGTTGTTTGGATTTTGTTGTTGCAGTGTTTCCATGCTGTTGCATGGTTGTGAAACATGCAGGAGAGATCTCAACAAACTCCAACGGATATCCACTTGAAGCTGTTTGAATTTAAATTGAAACAGAAGGAGGATTTGTAGGAACTGAGATCCTAAAATCTCTCAATCACTTGCAGCTGTGGATAAAAGAGACTGGTTTGAATTTTGAAGGTGATAGAGGCTTGCAGAATACTCCGAGAGATGTGACAAATTCGTGGGAGATCAGCCATTCAAACACACAATCATTCAAGCTTCATTCTAGACTTCTGAAGATCAAATCAATCCAATTTTCCAGAAGAACACTTCCAGGCTTCAACAGCTTATCTTCATATTGTGTTCTTCATCTGTACTTTCAACTGTGTATTTCTATATTATCTTAAACCTCACTAAACCTAGTGGTTGGTTATTCAAGTGAACAACAAGAGGTTCTTGTTAGCTCAACAGTTAGTAGCTGGAACTAGATAGGTTTGGAACCACAAGCTGTATAGGTATAAGGGAAATCACTTAGGCTTGAAGATCTAGGGCTGTTTCTGTGTGAGTAATAGGAAGTGTTTGCCCAATCATGGTGGGATTAGATCCCTCAGGCAGCGATTAGGTCCATTGGGACTGAACTCTGTAAATTGATTTGTGTTCTTTACCTTTTTGTTTGATTATTATCTGCTGCACACAACTCAAATCAAACTAGGGTTTAAAAGCTGTTTAGAATTGTTCACAGCTCAAGGCCTTTAAGCTTACAATTTTGCCTTAGTAAGTTTCAGACAGTTTACAAAATCTCAAGGCCTTGAGATTTGAGTTTCACACAAAGCTTTCCTGTTAAACTTTAAGTTTTGCAAAAAGTTTCCATAATCTATTCAACCCCCCCCCCCTTTCTAGAGTATTTAGGTACTGTATTTAGTCTACATTACACACTTTCAATTGGTATCAGAGCTTGTGTCACTGTTTTTAGATCTAACAATCTGGTGACTATGAGTAATGTAGGAGATGGTGGATTCTCACAAGGAAGGGCATCCAACAGACCTCCATTGTTCTGTGGTGACAACTTCATGCATTGGAAGGCATTGATGAAGATGTTCATCATAGATCAAGACATGGAACTATGGTCAATAGTTCAGAATGGTCCTCATGAGTACTACACTACAATTGATGGAGTCAGAACTGTCAAGTCTGAGGATAATCTCTGAGTTACTGAACCGGAAAAGGTATCCAAAAATTACAAAGCTATGAATTTTCTATAATTTGCTTTGAATGCAGATGAATTCAACAGAGTGTCAAACTGCAAGAGTGCCAAAGAAGTGTGGGATAAACTGGTGGTGACATATGAAGGAACCAGCCAAGTTAAGCCGACAAAGATCAACATACTTCTAAGGCAATATGAGTTGTTCAAGATGAATTCAGATGAGACCATCAAGGAAATTTTCAAAAGATTTACTGATGTAGTAAACAACCTGGAGTCATTGGGAAAGAAGTTCTCAAATGAAGAGAAGGTCAGAAAGATTCTGAGAAATTTTCCAAAAGCATAGTGGGAGCCAAAGACAACAGCCATTGAGGAAGCTCAGGACTTGAGTCTTCTTCAGCTAGATGATCTACAAGGAAAGCTGCTCACTCATGAAATGTCTATGAAGGATGTGGAAGGTGATCTGAGTGAAAATATCAGGAACCTAGCTCTGAAGGCAAAAGACAGTGAAAAATCTCAAAGCCTTGAGACTGAGGAGGAACCTGATGATGAAGAGGCTTTAGCATTGATCTCCAAGGCCTTGGCCAGGATTCTAAAAACGAAAAGAAACTCTGGTAACATGGATTACAACAGAGAGAGATCAAGACCCTCAGGCAGCAAGGATTACAAAGGTAAATCTTCATCACAGTCACATAAAACTAAAGTAATGAATTGTTTTGAGTGTGGTGATGCAGATCATTTAGTAAGGGACTGTCCACAAAAGAAGAAGAACATGAATTTTCAGAAAAAGGATGGTGACAACAGAAGGAAGAAAGCCATGATGGCTTCTTAGAGTGATTCTGATTCATCAAGTGATTCAGACACAGAAGAAGAGCAAGCAAACTTATGCTTCATGGCAAAGCATAATGAGGAAAGTTCATCAGACAGACACATTGAAGACATGGTAAAAAATTTACTTGCTAGTCCTTCTGATGTACTTCCTGAAATTCTCAAAAGTATGTTTTTGAATGAGGAAAGTTATAGAAATGAGATTTCTGCTTTAAAGATTAAGATTCATGAGCAGGTAAAAGAAAACCTGGACCTAGTTTTTTCAAACAAATTTGTTGAAGTTTCTAAGACAAAGCTGGAAAAAGACTTCAAGGCCTTGGACAGCAGGTTCAAAGTCTTGAAGGAACAGATAAAAGAAGTTGTTGATCAAAACACTCTTTTAACTCATAGATATGCTGATCTAAAGGCTCATTCTGAGAATTTAGAACAACAGATCTGTACTTTGACTGAGAAACTTCACGAGTCCAAGAAGGTCCTAGCTAAGTTTACAGGCTCAGAACATAATCTAAATCTCATTCTTGGAGGAAGTCTGAAATCAATGCATAAAAGTGGGATTGGCTATAATCCAAATTTTCCAAAGAAAGGCCAAACTACTTTTGTCAAATCTGGTAGCAGACATTCTCCAAAATGTCATTACTGTGGAAAAATTGGTCATGTCAGATTAACTTGTCCCTTTAGAAGATCAAAACCTCATATTATGAGGAATACTTATCCTTATCAGCTTAAGGGACAGGTTAGGCAGATTTGGGTTCCAAAAGGAATTAGGCCACCAAATATGGCTGATTCTGAGTATGACTCAAAGTTCTGCACTTGGTCTAACATCCTGTTGAGGCAATGATTTGTTTTTTGCAGGATGTCACCAAGGCCTTGAAAGATCAGAAATGGATATTAGACAGTGGATGTTCCAGACATATGAGTGGAAAAATGTCTCTCTTTACTGAACTTACAGAAAAATCTGGAGGAACAATCACACTTGGTGACAAAGCAAAGTGCAATATCATTGGTATTGGTAGTATTGGTAATGGTTCTACAAATTCTATATCTGATGTTTATCTGGTGGATGGACTTGAGTATAATTTTCTTAGTATCTCTCATTTATGTGATAAAGGTTATAAAGCTGTACTTGACAAGGAGAAATGTGGTGCAATATGAGAAATCTGGTGATTGCATACTCACTGCTCCTAGATCATATAATCTATATGCTATGAATACTAACAGTGTTGCAGGTGACAAGCTAAAATGCCTCCAGGCCTTGAAGGAAGATTCAAAACTTTGGCACAGAAAGCTTGGTCATATTAGTATACATACTTTAAATAAACTCATCTCAAAGGACTTGGTAAGAGGTTTACCATCACAGAAATTTTCAGATGATGAGGTTTGCAAGGCATGTGTACAGGGTAAACAGACCAGAAGCTCTTTCAAGCCAAAGAACTTTGTAATCACTTCTAGACCCTTAGAATTGCTGCATATGGACTTGTGTGTTCCTATGAGAGTTCAGACCCCAAAAGGTAAGAGGTATATGCTTGTTATAATTGATGATTATTCTAGATTTACTTGGGTGATGTTTATTAGAGACAAAACTGAAGCTTTATCTGAGTTTTCTAGATTGTGCAAAGAGCTTCAAACTTTGAAGAACTTTACCTGTTGCATCCATTAGAAGTTATCATGGTAGAGAGTTTGATCAACTTGACTTTGATTTGTTTTGTGCAAATCATGGCATTTCACACAACTTCTCTGCACCTAGAACTCCACAGCAAAATGGAGTAGTTGAAAGGAAAAATAGGACACTTGAGGATATATCCAGAACCATGATGCTTGAAAGTAATTTGCCAATGTTTTTATGGGCAGAAGCTGTTAATACTGCCAATTATGTGCTGAATAGATGCTTGATCAGACCTATTTTGAAATATACTCCCTATGAACAGTTTAAAGGGAGAAAGCCTACTGTTTCTTATTTTAAGCCATTTGGTTGTATCTGTTTTGTGCATAATAATGGTAGAGACAATCTTGGTAAGTTTGATGCTAGAAGTGATGAAGGTGTATTTCTTGGATATTATCAAACTAGCAAATCTTATAGAGTTTATAATAGAAAAACCAAGATTGTGTAAGAGAGCATTAATGTAATTTTTGATGAAAGTACTAAGGATTCTCTGAGTGAAAGTTTTGCAGATCTAGATTTGAACAAGCATGAATCAGATGATGATGCTGTAAAAGAAGACAAAGGCAAAACTGTTGAACAGAATCAACCAGCAGAATCTCAAGGCCTTGAACCTCCTGCTGAACCAAAATCTCAAAGCCTTGAGACAGAAGCTGAAACTTTCTATGATGCTCCCTCTACTGTTTCAAGGACTCAAAGCCTTGAAGGAGAATACTCCTGGGTACCAAGAAAGAAGTTTAAGTACCTTGCAGACCATCCAGCTGACAACATTATATCAGATCCATCAACTGGAACACAGACAAGAGGACAGTTAAAGAACTTGTGTGCTTTCAGTGCATTTGTATCTTTGATTGAGCCTAAGAATACCAAGGAAGCTCTGGAAGAAGCAGAATGGATTATTGCAATGCAGAGTGAGCTGAATGTGTTTGAAAGGAACAAGGTTTGGAATCTGGTCCCCAGACCTAAAGAAAAGTCAGTTATTGGAACCAGATGGGTATTCAGAAACAAGCTTGATGAAAATGGCAAAGTGGTAAGAAATAAAGCCAGACTGGTAGCTCAAGGATATAATCAGGAAGAAGGTATAGATTATGAGGAGACTTTTGCTCCTGTTTCCAGGTTAGAAGCTATTAGAATACTTCTTGCTTTTGCATCTCACAATCACATATAGCTTTACCAAATGGATGTTAAATGTGCTTTTCTAAATGGATATTTACAAGAAGATGTTTTTGTAGCACAACCTCCTGGTTTTGAAGATGAAAATTTTCCTGATCATGTTTATAAACTGGATAAAGCTCTTTATGGTTTAAAACAAGCTCCAAGGGCTTGGTATGACAGACTTTCAAAATTTCTACTTGAAAACAATTTCAGAAGAGGATTAGTTGACAAAACTCTTTTCATTAAACACCAACAAAGTGATTTGTTAGTAGTTCAGATTTATGTAGATGATATATTATTTAGTGCTACTAATGATGCTCTTTCAAAAGAGTTTTCTTGTCTGATGTGCAGGGAGTTTGATATGAGCCTAATGGGTGAACTAAATTTCTTTCTTGGACTTCATATATTACAAATGAAGAAAGGAATTTTTGTTCATCAAGGAAAATATACCAAAGACTTACTGAATAAGTACAATATGTCACAGTCCAAGGTGCTTAAGACCCCTATGAGTTCATCGCTCTCTTTATACAAAGATTCAACTGGTAAGAGTGTGAATCAGAAGGAATACAGAGGTATGATTGGATCACTGTTATATTTAACTGCTAGCAGACCTGACATTATGTTCAGTGTCTTTATGTGTGCTAGATTTCAAGCAGATCCTAAGGAAAGTCATCTAACTGCAGTTAAAAGAATTTTTAGATATTTGAATGGAACCAGAGACTTAGGGCTTTGGTATCCAAGAAGATCTAATTTTATGTTGAGTGGCTATTCAGATGCAGATTTTGCAGGTTATAAAGTAGACAGGAAAAGAACTTCTGGATGCTGCGAATTTCTTGGATCTTCTTTAATCAGTTGGCATTCCAACAAGTAAAATTTTGTAGCATTATCAACTGCAGAAGCTGAATACATTGCAGCTGGTGCTTGCTATTCACAAGCGCTATGGATTGCTCAGCAACTTAGAGATCTTGGCTACAACTTCAGAAATGTGCCAATTCATTGTGACAATACAAGTGCTATTTCAATTTCTAAGAATCCAGTTCAGCACTCAAGGACAAAGCACATAGATGTGAGACATCATTTCCTTAGAGATCATGCAGAACAAGGTGATGTTGTTTTAAATTTTATCTCTACTTCAATGCAGATTGCTGATATTTTCAATAAACCTTTTCCAGATGATGGGTTTTCATCTCTAAGGCTTGAATTGGGGATGTTAACACTACAACAAATTTTGCCTCCGTTGACAGGAAAAATTGTCGCTAGAAAGGCCAAATATGTCGGTAGAAATTCTATCGACAAATAATTTTTTGACGCAAAATGGTCACTACAACTCGGTCGTTAGTATTAAAGCCGACAAACCTCAATTACGTCGGCAGGAAGAAAAAAAGGCGACGTCAATTTTTGTCGACAGTTTGAATCTAATAACAAACCTTTTCTGTCGCTAGTACAACTACTGACAAGTAAATTTAGTAGTTTATGTAGATAAGTGACAAAAATATTTGTCACCAACAGATATGTTTATCACTTTTACATCTTCCTGGCGAAACACATGTTTGTCGCCAATATCACGACCAAATAAAAAAAATATAAACTTTTACATATATGCAGACATGCACCCAACATTCAAACACTACTCATAAACATATATGCACAATTGTGCTCAAATCCAAGATCAACCCTCAAAAAGTGGGATTTTTTACATTACAAACGAAAATATTACTGGATAACAAGTATTTTACATCCTTAAGCCGAGTGAATGGCCGTCCACCAGTTCACTCTAATTAAAGAGTCGTACAAAGCATAATTAAGTTAACAAAACAAGCAGCTCGCGTTTTAAAGTTCAAAAACTATGTCCAGAAAGAGGAATCAAGTGCCCAGAAAACAACTAGTGTTATATCATCAAGTGTCCATAATACCGGCCAGTACTTTGGTTCCTTCAATGCCCTGAACGTATCATAACAAGCGACGCTAAACCTGCAAACAATGAAAAAAGGAATCATAAGATAGTGGCTTTGTGGTTTAACAACAATGAATATCGCCTACCATATACATCAATATACAATCTTAAAAATCATGGAATATTTTAATCTGCATAGGTATATGAATCAGACTGAGTTCAAAGCATTAATTTCCATGGACATTGGCATGCACAGTTCTACTCTAGTAAGCATGACTCTCAATTATTATTCGAAACATACATAGGCTTCAACCAAATCACTTAGATTTTCTATTACATATCTTCCTACTTCTCGCTAGTTTTGAGAACTCTGGAGTCAAATCCTCATAGTAAGAAAAAGGTAGAGACCCATGGCAATAATTAAGCAATTTCCTGCTTCTATAATGTTGTGGATTCTTACTTTAAATTGAATATCATGTGCTAGAGGTGAACAATATATTTACTTTAAATTGAATATCATGTGCAATAGGTGAAGAATATACTTATTCTTGAAATGGTCCTTCTCCTAATGAATGCTAACCGTCAAGAGCCTGAGTCATATTGGTTTGTTGGTCACGGAGGATTGCAACGCCGACATTTTGCTCTGCCAAGAATTGGACCTATAATCACTGAAAGATGGTTTTAGCTTGAAGTCAAATATGAGATATGAGATAAGAGGAAATTGAAGAACATAGTGTCACTGAAGTCATACCACCCTGCTAGGAGTTTGATTCTCTTTTTCTTCTGCGCAGAATCGAACATGTACTAAATTGATTCAAATCGCAGAATCGCAAACATAAGTTCTGATTTCTCCTCAAGGAATTGATTTGATTGTCTTCTGATTTCTCACCTAAAAAAATACTTCTTCAACACAAAAGGAACATATACAAAATTGATCAAAATTGATCAAAAGTTAATGTTTGTAAAAGTTGATCCAAGAGACAATTGAAGTGGAAAGTAGAACTACACCTAAATTTCTGAGTCTGAAATTATGAAGCAAAGAGTCTAAAAGTTATGATTGTATGCATACTACATTTTGTTTGTTAAAACAATTATTCATATCAACAAAATAAGACAGAGAAGCGAGTGACCAGGACATTAGCATGCATATTTTCAGGTAAGTAGCCACTACTTGCAAGAATGAAAGGATTGGATGGTTAATGTCATAGTAATTTTAGGAGTAAAATGTGATAGTAATTGCAGGTACTTGTAATCGTGGCAAAAGAAAAACACCGCTTCCAAACGCAATAAAAAAATACCTAGTATCAAAACGTCTAAATTAGACATGTTAACTATGATGCTCTAACTTTCAATTACATGGATTTTGTCTCAACACAGGTTTATAATTTGCTTGGTGTAAGACCTGAGTGAAAAGGCATGGGTTTAGGCACAAAAACACGACCAAACCACCAACTTCACATTAACTTCTAGCTATAAGAATCCCTTCAGAACTTTCAATTACATGGATAATCATAATGTGGTCAAAAAGAAAAAATAGCAATACCTAAAACCCTTCAGAACTCTCACATTTCACCCTCCTGACTTCACATCTCCTTATAACTACCTTCTAGGACAATTTAGAGTTATACTTATATACCACCATAGTGTAGGCAAATAGAAGACTTACCTGCCGGACATCCCAAATTTTCAAAAAAAAAGTTTATCAGTGTGTTCCCTACCCGAAACTCACATGCCTTCATCCTCAAGTTTAGCATATTGAGCAATAGCATAATTTTGCCTAAGAGTTAAAAAGGACAGAACTCTAAATTTCCTACCAAAAGCAATTCATTCCATCATCTGGAGTTTTTTATGGTCCAGTAATTGATTAGTTCAACACGTAGGGTCGGAGTAATATAGCCTCGAAATTAGCAATACATTTCATTTCAGAGTTACATTTGTTATGTCGATTAGTCAATTTGAAGCAACAAAGTGACATAGAAGACGTGAAATCAAAGGCCACAAAAAAGGAACATTAAAAAGATTAAACAGACATAAATAGAGATTTGAATCACGCCCCCAATTGAGAAATAAAGAAACTCAATTTCTAAAAGAGACTATATGAATGAGCAGTCAGTTTATGTCCAAATGAGGACGGCAAAGGAGATTAGACAACTCATAGGTACATTTTTAAAACCAACAAATACGCATCTACAAATCCAAATTTCTTGCGAACTTTGTGAAAACGCGTTGTTAGTAAACTCGCCGATCCACATCTCTAAAGCTATTTATAACACACACAAATTTGAACAGTGAATCAAGCAACATCATAGGAAACTGGAACGTAACTGCAACATGTCGCTTTTTCCACAAACAACACTTAGCTAATCTTCTTACTAAACTGCAATACCTAGTGAGGAGTCAGGGGGAACGCATAAGAGCATTTATATTGCATCACTTTTCATAGGATGAGGCGACATACATGATTTCCTAAATAAATGTCAACCTTCATGTAATTTTTTTATCCTGCAACAAAAAGTACTACCATTATAGCCGTTGCTTCAAGCACCAAAGGCCTAATGGACGGTGTATTTTACCCATGAGCTCACTCTGAAAAGTTAAATTTACATTCAGACTTCCTTTGCTATTGGCCTAACATGAAGCTGTATCGGTGAAAATAATGCACTAAAATTCAGAAAATTACTTTAAGAACATGGCTAGTCGTTCGCAATAAAAAGCATCGCTAGTCTTTTTTGTTGCAGAAGAGACATGACGGCCTAGGATTGACATGCCTCTTGTCTCACCATTTGGGCATTTTCACGAACAAACCGACTGATTGCCTATTTAAATAACATGAGATACTGAAATAGTATGAGATATAAAAATGTTAACAACCCGACTGAGTAGAAGTTTATATTAAAAACCCATTAAATAAATAGCTAAAGCTCTTCCACGTTTTAAGACCAACTATTATGTCGTAAACATATACAGTAATATTTAGTTACACGAAGGTTGTCTTGCAAATGAAGGTGGCGTCTTTCTTTATTAGAACCCCGCCAAAGATATAACTTGAAGATATACATCGATAATGTTCTTATAAAATCCATTGTATTAGTGGCTGGTGATTGTTCCAAAGATATTAGCCATAGAAAAATAACTCAAGCATATGTAGTAATTGAAAGAACACCTCAGACTTTAAGGATATGAAATAGGCCCCTATGGAACAACCTGTTTGTGGTTTTGGAGATTCAAAGACGAAGACAATGAAGTGGGATAAAAGTTTGAGACAATGAACTCCTAAATATAGTTTAGTTATTTCGCTCAATACAATTTTTTTCCTTTAATTACTTATTAACTTCCCATAGAACTGGTCAAGAAAGAAAAGGAGCTCTACCCAAAAATAAGAAGCTTGCGGTAGCATTCAGTTAGCTTTTCAGTTTATTTTAGTTTTTCCCCATTTGATAGAGCTCTCCCTAGTCTTTTCGCCCCTAGCTATGAGTAGGGATTAACCTTAGCTATGAGTCCACTTTCACCCTTATACGGAACTACGACACCGATGTTTATCTCTTCCAATAATCCGACATGAACTCAGAAAAAATTTGAGATAAATATATTTTTGTCAATGACATTTAGCTCATAACATTATACTCACCAATGTACATGGATTAGGCAGTTACACTCACAACATCAATCAAGAAGGGTTAGGGTTAAGCCCAGTTTCAAGTTCAAGCCAAAGTCTAAAATTATCAATATCCAAAATTAAGCATGAAAACGTCTGACTGAGTTAAGCAATAAAAAATACATGGGGATCGAGCAAAACTTGATAGACCTGATCCTGTCAGAGAAAGAAGCAAATACACAAAAGTAGTAATTCACAGTTTTTACCAACAGGTACCCACAATGTTTAGCAATGCAGAATGGCTACCTTTTATAGTATAAGGTGCTGCTCCAATTTTCTTGCAACAGAATCACAATATATGACATCGAATGGTCAGTAGCTTGAAGCGAGTAGAATGTACAGCCTGTAAAGAGTTTTTCGGATTTGATTTGTAATGCTAATATACCACCCAAATAATGTATAAAAAATGCCTAAAAACAAACTAACCCAAGAACGAATGCTAAGAAAACCATTAACGAAAGCTATATAGAGAACAGAAGCAGGGAGTATTAGAGAAAACCATTCAGTTAGATAGGTAGTGTGAAGGAGAAAAAAGTAACTTTCATCTTCAGCTTATGCTATATGCTCTATTCTCAGCTCACATATTCACAGTAACACCAAGATCGAATCTTAAGGATCCACTTTAGGTACACTCTAAATCTTATGAAACAGGGATGACAGGTCAATCTTCATTTCACTTCAAGATAAGAACTAAGAAGTACATTAGTTAACAATTATATAGATGCCAGAAAAAAAAACATTTATGCTGTAAATTGAATTCAGTAGAGTGAAAAAATAATGGCTTAATTACTTAATACATACCCCCAGTATATTCAAACTAACACATTGCAACCCCCATTTCTAAAATAGCCTTATTGCATCGCCCATTTGCAATAAATCATACTTAATGAAACTGGTAAAATAAATTGACTACCATGTCCTTTTATTAGAAGGGTAAAATTGTATGTTCACTCTAATGTATGAACACTCCCAACACCACCTAAGTAACCCAGATTCCGGCGATTTAAACCCACATTCCGGCTGGTTTTTAATGAAACTATGCTAATTCCTCGTCTTCTTATACTCAAACAACATATAAAACCAATCACTCACATTATTACTCCATTTAAGCGAGTAGTCAAACATCCCAGCGGTAAGGAGCCTTAGCACCCATGCATCAAGTCTCCAGTTGACCAACGCCTTTCGTTTTAGTGTAAGATTCTGATGTAAGTTAGCCAAAGAAGAATCTCCATTCAAACTTTTTTCAGAAAGTGGTGGCCATCCCCGGACAAAAATGCTTCATGATTGGCAGCCATCTTTGTGAAACCAATATACAAGAACAATTTCACAAGCTTTATAAAAGCATCTACTTGATAAAACAAGCAAATCGATACATCACAGTAAACCTAAACCACCGATTGGGTATGAGAAATTTTGAGCACTGAAGCATAAGTTCGATAGTCGATCAGGAATAGGAAGTGGGTTACCAAAAACAGCATATAAAATGGATCTCAAGTAGATACTGGACATATTCTAGCTAGTCTAACGGTGACAAATTCGTAGAAGAGAGGACGGCGACAACGGCGATGATGGCGATGCGTTCGAGATCAGGAGCAGAGCAAGATTTCTTCAATTTTGGAACCACCGAGTTTACAAGATTTCTTCAGTTGAAAATCCCTTTCGATGAATAGCTTCTCTCTCATTTGTGCTCTGTAATTGAATAAAAAATGAGCGAGAGAGATGAATAGATAGAGAGGACAGAGAGAGGCGACAGTGAGGGGATGAACAGAGGTAGAGAAACATCCTCATCTCGTCTTCTTCTTCATCCTTATTTTCATGCCTTTTTATTTGTTGTTATTTTCTTTTTTATTTATTTTTATTAGTTTTTGGGAATTCCCAAATTTACCCTTAACTTATGGATGGTGTTGGGATAATTTTTTTTACCAGTTTCAACAAGTATGATTTATTGCAAACGGGGGATGCAATAAGCTCATTCTAAAAGTGGAGGTTGCAATGTGTTAGTTTCAGTATACTGGAGGTATGCGTTAAGTAATTAAGCCAAAAATAATCAAACTTCTACATCAGCATGCTAGGACGATAATGAACTCAAAATAACACCACGTTAGAAAAGTTCAGAATTTCACTTGAAGAACTCAAAAAAAAATAGTAAAGGGAGACAAACCTCTAGCACCGACACCCTACAAAAATCAAAGAAGAAAAGAATAGACTAACTTGGGCAACCAATCGCTGCTGCAAATCAGAGCAGAAAGATGGGCACGGCCTCATCTGAAAGCGTCTGTTTGCAATCAAAGAGAAACCAAATAAAAAAGAGCGTCGAAAAGCCAAGAAGACGAAGAATAGACTAACCTGAAGCAGAGATAGGCGGCCTCTTCTGGATTTAGACCTTAATTTGACAATGCGTAAGAAGACCCATGTCGGAAGCGAGGGAGAACGTGGATTGAGACCAATGGAAGAAGACCTTGGCCAGAACCAAGGGAGAACGTGGAAGCGACGTGAGGCAGGCGGACGATGGGAGAAGAGATTTGCTTAGGTTAAAATTCAGTCCAGTTATAAAGAAGAGATGCAATCCAAAGGTTGTAAATCAGTTATGTTTTAATCCAACGGTTCAAAACGTCTCTTCAAAATGTCTCTTCAAAATGTCTACAGAAAATGTCTCCAGAAAAAAAATATGTAGGGGGCAGCCTCGTTCTATCTTATTATATATATAGATAGATTAATTTTTTATTCCCTCCTTACAATTTGGGAGTGCGGGAAATACTAATTTTTTACCCTCCAATTGTTTTTGCAGGATTTGACAATTGGGTTTGTCACCATATAATTAGTTGTCAAACTTAAATAAATAGTCACAATCTTTGACTAAATTTTTGGGTAGACTAAAAGAAAAACCAAAATGTCGACAAAAAAATCATATGCATCGACAAACAAAAATATTGTCGATTAATCCCGTAACTATCGACATAAAACTGTGTGTCGACAAAAAAACTGTCAACAAATGTCGTATTTGTTGTAGTGTAAACAAGGATGCATTGGTTTAGGGGGAGTATTAGTACCTATATGTGTATATGTGGTGGAATCTCAAAGCCTTGAGATTATACTTTCTGAAGCCTTGAAATTATAGCTCAAAGCTTAGAAGTTTCTCAAACTGCAGAAAATCTCAAGGCCTTGAGATTGTTCTCCAGGTCTTGATAATATCTTTTTTTTTTAAAAAAAGTGGATCATCAAATATTATATCTTATCTTTTTAGATAACTGTATAATATTTGAATTACTCAGAGAATTTTCTAAAATATCCCAAAAAGATTTTTCAAGATTCTATTTTTCGCATGTAGATATTGCAGAGTCCTTTTATGACTCATCCTTTTCAACCTACTTAAGCTGAAAGTCAGGGCTTTTTCTTCTCATTCTCTTCCGATTTTCTGCGACTACTCTCTCTTTCTCTCAATTCCTCTCAATCACATTCTCTTCTCAAAACCCTAAAACCTAAAATGGTGCGCAAATCAGCCAGAATTCAGCAACAAGGGAAGCCCTCTGGCAGATCCAAGAAGAGAGCAAAACAAGAAAGAGAAGATAGTGATTTTGATTCAGATTCAGAAAACACTCAAAGCTTGCATGAGGATACCCCTCCCGCAAAGAAGTCAAGGACAGAGAAGGGAGATGAAGGCTCAAGTGTTGATCCACAACAGGAGACTCAGGGTGGTGATCAACCTAGGTCAGAGAAGAAGAATGGGGGAGAAAAGAAAAAGGCTATTGAAGAGGAAAAAGGGAAGTCAACTCAGGAGAGCTAGAAGAAACCAACTGAAGGAGTACAAGAAAAGGCCAAACCCTCTGAGAAGAAGACAAGGGTTAAGCAAGTTGCTGCTGCAACTAAGAAAGGATATCAAGGTAAGAATGTACTTCGAACTGAGTGGTTTATTAGTTTTGAAGTTAGAACAGTTTGGATGCAAGGGTATGCATCATCTAAAGTAGCATTCTGTAGCATGATTTTTGATGAGTTGTTGGATAAACTGGACATAGAATGCATGAGAAAATTGAGGGAAACTGCTATTTGGAAAGTTCTAAATCCTAGTTCAAAGGCTTATCCTAGGTTAACTAGGTTATTTTATCTGAACTTGGTATCTGAAGGTGATGATAGAATGGTTTTAACTTCCAAAGTGGCTGGTGTGGATTTGAGGTTAGATCATAGGACTTTTGCCAAAGTCTTGGGCATTCCTAGGAAATACAATGTTGGAGATTATCCTGATAGGAAGGAGTGTTTGGATAAGGCAAAGGAGATGTTCTTTGTTGAAGGTGTTCCCTCTGGTCCAAAGTAGTTGACACACTCTGTGCTCAATTGTGAAGCCAAGATTTTGTTTACTATTTTGATAAGGAGTGTAGTTCCCAGGGAGAACTCAAGAGAGTTGGTAACTTATAAAGTTCTGATTTTGATGTATCTGATATCTCAAGGGTTTGAGATAGATTTGCCAACAGTTGTTATGGAGCATATGATTTATTGTGCAACCAGGACTAGAAACCATCATCTTCCATACGCCAACCTGTTACCTCTTTTCTTTGAATGTTTTAATGTACCTGTGAAAGGAGAATAAAAGATTATTTGAGGTTTTGGGTTGATAGATGAGACTGCACTTCAGAGGATTGGGGTGGTTCAGACTGGGAAAGGGCATTGGAAATTTTATTCTGATTTGTCAAAGGAGGAACTTGCTGAGAAGGATTTTGTGAAGCCTAAGGGGACTGCATCTGGGAAAGGGCAAGCCAATGAGGATTACTCTCTGCTGGTTGAGAAGTTAGAAGATCAGCAGGTTGAGATTGAAGATCTCAGACAAAGGTTGTTTGACCTGTCAACTGAATTTAACCAGTTCAAGGGCTTGATGAATACTATGAATGGGAAGTTGAATGTTGTCATCAAGGGCTTGAATCTGGAGAAGATACCTTCTGCTACTAGTCATGACACCAGTGTGGATTCAGAAGAAAAGCTAGGAGATTTTCTGAAGAAGAAGAAGAAGCCAATTCCAGTGGTGCTAGCTTCAAAAGACTTGTTTGAACAAACTGATTAAGAAGATGCTGATGAAGATACAGGTGTTGATGCACCTACAGAGGTAGATTCAGTACAGGCTAAGAAGTGGATGAGATAATCCAAGAAGTGGTTGCTGAAGTTGAAGCTGAACAAGAAGGTAATCAGTCTGCAGAAGAAGCTGCAAGTGAGGAAGAAATTGGAGAAGGCTCAGAGAAATGCCAGACATCAAAGAAGAAGTGAAGATCATAGACTGCCAAAGCCTTGACCTACTATCTCATTCTCTTCTATCTTTTATGTCTCAAGGCCTTGACTTTTTAGCTAGTTTTTTTTTTTTGTTTTAAGCTTATTTTCAAACTCTGAGTAACGATCCTACATTTATTCAACCTTATTTGATGAAAGTCAAAAAGGGGGAGAATGTATTTGTGTTTTGTTTGCAGTATCTAGTAATAATAAGAGTTGGACTTTAGTTATTTTGGTAAATTTTTATTTATGTGATTTGTAATATTTATTCTCACTGGTTATCTGTTTGGGTTCAGTTTATATTTTGTATCTGCAGATTGTGGTTATTTAATTTTTGAATATGAGTGGCAGGATCTATGCAAGACTGTAGGTTTTGTCTTTCATCAAGGGGGAGATTGTTGAGTCAAGATCTCTGAATGTGCTTCGACTGGTAATTGTTTTGAGTGATGAAAGACAAAAGGCTAAGACATTAGCAGCAAAGGCATTTCAGTTATCTCAAGGCCTTGAGATTGACTGAACTTCAAAGCCTTGAGTTAGCTTATCATGCTATGTGTTCTAACATTTTTGTGTTGCAGAATTGGATATCTGATTATGCAAATCAGTGGTCTATGGTATATACTTGTGGTTTATACTATTTATATATCTAACACAATTGCAGATGGTCAGAACAGGAAGAATCAAAGTTATCTGGACTTAACTTTGAAATTCTGTGAAGCAGGTTCAGAGCTCCAAGGCCTTGAGATATGCCTTGAGCTGCTGACAGTTTTTACAGAACTTAATTGATTCTTTCTTGCAGGTTATGATTCTTAGTATTGTGATTATTTACTCACTTCTAAGTGTCTTAAACATGTTTTTCATGTTTTATTTGTTCTAGAGGATATGCAGATTATTGTTCTAAGTTTATTAAACAGTTTTATTAGAAACCGTATAACCAAACAGTCTTAGTACTGTTAGTTGTTTGGATTTTGTTGTTGCAGTGTTTCCAAGCTGTTTCAGGGTTGTTAAACATGCAGGAGAGATCTCAACAAACTCCAACGGATATCCACTTGAAGCTGTTGGAATTGAAATTGAAACATAAGGAGGATTTGTAGGAACTGAGATCCTAAAATCTCTCAATCAGTTGCAGCTGTGGATAAAAGAGACTGGTTTGAATTTTGAAGGTGATAGAGGCTTGCAGAATACTCTGAGAGGTGTGACAAATTCGTGGGAGATCATCCATTCAAACACACAATCATTCAAGCTTCATTCTAGACTTCTGAAGATCAAATCAATCCAATTTTCCAGAAGAACACTTCCAGGCTTCAACAACTTATCTTCATATTGTGTTCTTCATCTGTACTTTCATCTTTGTATTCCTATATTATCTTAAACCTCACTTAACCTAGTGGTTGGTTGTTCAAGTGAACAACAAGAGGTTCTTGTTAGCTCAACAGTTAGTAGCTGGAACTAGATAGGTTTCGAACCACAAGCTGTATAGGTGTAAGGGAAATCACTTAGGCTTGAATATCTAGAGTTGTTTCTGTGTGAGTAATAAGAAGTGTTTGCCCAATCCTGGTGGGATTAGATCCCTCAGGCAGAGATTAGGTCCATTGGTACTGAACTCTGTAAATTGCTTTGTGTTCTTTACCTTTTTGTTTGATTATTATATGCTGCACACAACTCAAATCAAACTAGGGTTTAAAAGCTGTTTGGAATTGTTCACAGCTCAAGGCCTTGAAGCTTACAATTTTGCCTTAGTAAGTTTCAGACAGTTTACAAAATCTCAAGGCCTTGAGATTTGAGTTTCACACAAAGCTTTCCTGTTAAACTTTAAGTTTTGCAAAAAGTTTCCATACTCTATTCAACCCCCCCCCCCTACCCTTTCTAGAGTATTTAGGTCCTGTATTTATTCTACATTACACACTTTCACTGCTTACTTATGACATTTTCGTTTAGGCCACATAAACGAGAAACGTGTATCTAGACTCCATAAAGGATGGATTTCTAGACTCATTTGATTTTGAATCATATGAGACATGTGAAGCTTGTTTATTGGGAAAAATGACAAATTCCCCTTTCAATAAGAAATGTGAGAGGACTAGTGAGCAATTGGCGCTAGTACATACTGATGTATGTGGGTCATTTGCCACGTCTGCCAGGGTTGGATACGTCTACTTCATCACATTTACTGATGATTTCAGTAGATATGGATTTGTATACCTTATGAAGGCCAAATTCGAATCCTTTGAAAGGTTAAAAGAATTCAAGAGTGAAGTAGAGAAGAAACTTGGCAAGAGTATCAAGTCTCTACGATGGGATCGTGGAGGAGAATACTTAAGCCAAGATTTTGACGACTATCTTAGAGAGTGTAGGATCATGTCCCAACTCACTCCACCCGGAACGCCACAAGGGAATGGCATGTCCGAGAGGAGGAATCGAACACTATTGGATATGGTTCGATCTATGATGTGTCAAACTGATCTTCCATTATCATTTTTGGGCTATGCTCTAATAAGTGCAGCTTTCACCATTAACCGTGTTCCATCTAAATCAGTCATGAAGACACCACTTGAGATGTGGAGTGGGAGGCGTCCTACACTTTCGTTCATGAAGATTTGGGGATGATATGTCTATGTAAAGCGTTTACAATCAGACAAGCTAGGTCCCAATTCGGATAAGTGTAAGTTTGTGGGGTACCCTAAGGAAACTAAGGGCTACTACTTATACAATCCAACCGAGAACAATGTATTTGTTTCTTGGTCCGGCGTGTTTATAAAAAGAGAGTTTGTCTCTAAAGAAGCATAAGGACTGTAGAACTTGAATAAATTCAAGAACCACAAGACACTGATCCTTCTAGGGAACATGATGAGGTACGACAAGTGGTTGTGGAGCAACATGTTCAAATAGCACAAGAGCTTCGTAGGTCTAGTAGAGTGCGCCAGGAGCCAGAGAGGTATGGACGTCTGATGACTGAGTTTGGTGACACGATGCTCATAGATTATGAGCCTACTACCTATGAAGAGGCCATGAAAGGGCCGGATTCTCTGAAGTAGCTTGAGGCCATGAGATCCGAGATGGAATCCATGTATACCAACAAAGTATGGACTTTGGCGCGACCCATAGGGTGGTGGGTCTTCAAGAAGAAGATCGACATGGATGGTAATGTGATTACCGATAAGGGTCGATTGGTGGCTAAAGGATTCAGACAGATTAATGGTATTGACTATGATGAAACCTTCTCACCAGTCGCTATGACCAAATCCATCCGAATCCTACTTGCTATTGCAGCAAACTATGACTATGAGATTTGGCAGATGGATGTCAAAACAACATTCCTTTATGGGAATCTCCTTGAGGGCGTGTATATAATACAGCTGGAGGGTTTTGAAGTTCCAAAGCAAGACAACAAAGACTGTAAGCTGCAACAATCCATTTATGTATTGAAGCAAGCTTCTAGGAGTTGGAAACGACGTTTTGATGAAGTAGTCAGAGAGTTAGGCTTCATCAGAAACGAAGATGAGTCTTGTGTCTACAAGAAGGTTAGTGGGAGCTCTGTTGCTTTTCTGGTATTGTATGTGGATGACATACTGCTCATTGGAAACGACATTCCCATGCTCTAATCTGTTAAAGATTGGCTAGGAAAGTGTTTCTAAATGAAAGACTTAGGTGAAGCAGCCTACATACTTGTTATCAACATCTATAGATATATCTAGAAGACTGCTAGGCCTAAGTCAAAGTACATATATAGACAAGGTGTTGATACGGTTCAACATGAAAGATTCCAAGAAGTGATTCTTGCCCATGTCACATGGAATCACTCTTTCTAAGAGTGATTGTCCTTGCAATGAGATTGAGAAGGAACGCATGAGTATCCATCATGTACGCATGTTATGTACTAGACCAGATGTTTCATATGCCTTGAGTATGAAAAGTAGATACCAGTCCAATCCAGGTGAGAGTCACTGGATTGCAGTCAAGAAAGTTCTTAAGTACTTGAGAAGAACTAAGGATGCATTCTTGATATTTGGTGATGAGGAAGAGTTGCGTGTAAGGGGTTACACGGATGCAAGCTTCCGAACTAACAGAGATGATTTCTGATCAAAATCGGGATATGTGTTTTGCCTGAATGGAGCAGCGGTGAGCTGGAAGAGTTCCAATCAAGAGACGGTGGCTGATTCTACAACAAGGTTGAGTACATTGCTACGAATGGCGCAGCAAAGGAAGTTGTTTGGATTAGTAAGTTCGTTTCAGAAATTGGTGTGGTTCCTAGCATTGCGGATCCAGTAGAGTTGTATTTTGAAAACACTGGGTCGATCACGCAATCAAAGGATCCCAGGTCACACCAGAAATCCAAACACGTGCTCAGAAAGTTCCATCTTATTCAAGATATTATCGATAGAGGAGACGTTCGGATATGCAAGATTCCTACAGATGAGAATCTGTCAGATCCACTTACAAAGTCGCTTGTTCAACGCAAGCATGAAGGGAACACTAGTAGAATTGGCATACGGGATGCATTAGATTGGCTCTAGTGCAAGTGGGAGACTGTTGGAATAGATGCCCCAGAGGCAATCTAGTTTAGTTTGATCTTAGTTTTGGCTAGAATATTCATTCTATTATTTATTGGATAATTAATATAATAAAGTCCTAGATTTACAATTGTGTTGTTTATCTTAAATATCCCTAGTCCATTATAATGATCAAATAGGACAATCAATTATAGACTAGTATGGGGTTTGATTGATATGGAGATATCATGATCCAACACATGGGTATGCATTAGCGGTAATGGCATACTGGATTGACCCATCTCCGAGAAGGCTACATATGAGTTTTGTAAAGTCACAAGCGCTTATCGTGGTGACAACGGTATCGTCATCCTTAGACTTGAAGTCACTATAGCATCTAGTTTTGGAGCGTTATGGTTTTGGTAGCGTCAAACGCTAGACCGTAACTGGGTAGTCATAAAGGCCTGTATTGGACACAACATGAAGCAAGATTAGATATCGTAGTGATGTAAATAGAGTTTTTCGCTCCCACATAACAAGAGAAAATATCCTAGGCCACTCGAGGGATAGTGCTTATAGAATGTCTGGCCAGCCTCAAATAAAACAATATAGGATATTGATGTTATTTGCACGAATAAGGCTATTCCCAGGATCGAGAAACTATGGGTTGGATATATGAGTGTGACTTGTATGTCTCGTGTCCAATCCGGATATTAAGACAAAGGGATGAGACAATACTTGCACAAGGTTTGTCGGATGACTATTCTATTAGTTGGCTAGAATAGATGTCTTGCTAGAGACCGCTCCATATTAGCAAATTGTTGCTACCAACTAGATAGAAACTATGGCGAAACACACCCAATAGGGTTGAACTAGATTTGGGAATTAATTAATATGATAAATTAATTGGAAATGTCACTTTGCAACACCTTGCAAACTTAGTAGGACTAATATGCAAGGGAGGGACTAATATGAAATCAAGTAGGATTAGGAAGGGCCTTTAGGTAGTTGACAAGGAGTTGTTGGACTATATAAAGGATGCTCCTAGTTTCCTCCCCACACTAATGATCATAACATAAGTTGAGTGGGAAGGAAACAAAGAGAGAGATCAAGAAACAGGGAGGCCGAACCCGACCCCCTTGGTCCGCCCCTACCCGTCGATCAAGAGAGAGAAGCCGAGCCTCTTCTTTGATTCTCGTATTTCTTCTTCGTCTTACTCTGGTCCAAGCTAGCACTAAGGAAAAGGAAGATCTAGATCTCAACTCTAGGCGTGGGTCAACCTTAGAGACGTGACACAATTCACGTTACAAGTCATCACAAGAGATCTCTAAGGTGTGTTACTTGTTTCTTCCTTTACCATCGTTATGATTCGCTTCCTATGATCCTTGGAGGGACTTGAATGCATAATTCTTTCTTCCGCTGCGTATCCATGATCAAAACCCTACAAGTAGGATTAATTTGAAAGGTTTACTAATCTGTGTATGGACAAGATTAGTATTGGGGAAAATATGTAGTTAATAAGGAGTTATTAACTATAGAAAGGCAACCCTGGCTTATTATTTCATATAGAGTCATTATTGTGTGAAATAAAAAAAGAAATGAGAGAGACAAAGCTAGAGGACAAAGCCCCTAACCCGTCCGCCCCTCTTGTCGTCGGCCATCAAGTGGCGCTGCACTTGTTGCTCCGTTTTGCATGATCCTTCTACCTCCTTCTTCATGTATCTAGACCTTGACGTGGAAGAGGAATCCATCTTGCAATCCAAGGTGTAGATACCGTAGAGACGTGGACATCACTCTACGTTGTGAGCACGCAACAAACTAAGGTACACAAACGTTGTTCTTCATCACGTTATGAATGCTTCCCCGCGATCCATTGAAGGCTTTGATCAGGAATTTATTTTTATTCCGCTGTGTTACCTTAATCAAAACCCTACATTCTCCCATCGCAGTAATCCATTGTGCTGACTCACAACTAGAAATCGCGGCCCTGTAGGTGGAAGGCTCATCCTCCACCTCCTCTGCTACGTGTAATGCATATCCCACCATACCGTCATCTTTGTATCTCGCCGGAGGCTTTATGACTCTCGTTGGTCTTCCTTCAGCAATACTTTGATGAACCAGTTTCTCAGGTAGCGACGCATCCTCATCAGACTCTTCTTCTTCTTCCTCTTCGGCTTCCAATGGCGGTTTAGGAACTTCAGACTCCTAAGGATCAGCATGATCCAAATTTTCCTCCACCTTCTTCTCTGCATATCCAATCTCTATTTCCAAAAATTTATTTAGCATTGAACTCCCATCAAAGACTAAGTATGATCTTGTTGTATGTCCAAATATTGTATCCCTTCACACCTAGTTCTAGTTTGCCATCATCCACGCTATAATAGGCGACGCAACCAATAACCCTTAGATCCAAGTAATCCGACCCTCTTCTGGGCCAAACTTTACAGGAATCTTGCATCCTATACGTGTCTGCGGGCTCCGATTTCCTTTGCTAAAAGTGTCCGATTCATTCTTTCGGCTACAACATTTTGCTGTGGTGTGTACCGAATTGTAAGATGGCGAGCAATTCCCTGATCCTTCTAGAATCCATCAAACTCTGATGAACAAAACTCCAATACTTATTCTTTCGCAGCCTCTTCACCTCGTTTCCCACCTGATTTTCTACTACGGTCTTCCACTCCTTGCATTTTGCGAAGGCTTCACACTTGTGCTTCATCAATAATATCCAAGTCATCCTTGAGTAATCGTCTATGATTCTTAGAAAATACATGTACCCGCCAAACGCCTCAAATCGAGATGAACCCCAGCAATCTGAATGGATGTAATCAAGATTACCTTTCCTTCTATGAAATGCATTAAGGAACTTGCTACACTGTAGCTTCCCATACATGTTGTGCTCACAAAAACCAAGGCTCTTGAGCACATGTCCAGTGAGATAGCATATATTGTGAAGTTCCTGCATTCCGTGTTCACTCATATGATCGAGCCTCATATGCAATAGCTTCGTTTGATCTGCTTCCTTAATCTCGGTTGAGACAACTCCGACAGACCCTGTGATGGTCGAACCTTGTAGTACATACAAAGTCTCATCCTTAAATCCTTGAGTAGCACATCAGAACCATTATAGATGCATAAATCTCCACATTCACCCTTGAAACTAAATCCCTTGCTGTCGAGTAAGAAATCAGATTCTTTGTGACAAGTGGTACGTGTCTAACGTCCTTCAATGTGCATGTCTTCCCGTCGTACGACTTGAATCAAACTGAACATTTTCCTATGACTTTGAAAACAACTTCGTTTTCCATATGAACGGATACTCCATTTGTGCGGTTGTAGCTTGAAAATAGTTCCATGTTAGAACATATGTGATAGAAAGCCTCAGAGTCAAGAAACCACGCATCGGGGTGATGTGTGACATCATTCATCAGTAGAATGATGTTGTCATCAGAATATTTCCCCTTCTCTACCACGGATGAAGAGCAATTTGTTCCCTGTTGTCCTCGTTTTGTACAATCTCTTTTCCAATGCCCTTTTCCTTGCACCAATTACAGACATCCTTAGGTAAATTAGAACCAGAAAATTGCTTTTTATTGTTCTTCTTACCCTTCTTGCTTCACCCTATCGCCATCAATCCGAAAGCATGGTCCTCTCTACCCATGTCTGCACCCGTGTGGTGTAATTCCCTTATATGGAGTGTCGATCTGACCTCCTCTAGGATTAAGGTGTCCTTATTCACATTGAAGGACTCCACGAAGTTCTCATATGATGGTGGTAACGAGACCACCAACAATAGTTCGGTATCCTCACCCTCCACCTTTTCTTTAATACTATGCAATCAAGAAGAGTTGTGTTCAATTGATCATGTTGATTCTTTAGAGAACCTTCGAGAACTCGTAGGGTAATTTTTCGTTGCTTTAGTATCAACTTGTTGTTGAGTGACTTCGTCATGTAGAGACTCTTAAACTTGAGCCAAAGAGTTGCCTCCTTCGTCTGATCTGCGACCTTGGTGATCACCTCATCCGATAAGCACAACAAGATCGTCGAGTTTGCCTTCTCTTCCATCAACCTATACTCCGGTGATGTCTCATCCATGCCTCCTTTGTCTGTAGTCAAAGGTGCCCATATGCCTTGTGATTTGAGCAAAGCCTCCATATTTATCTTCCACAGACCAAAGTTGTTCCCTCCTGTGAACCTGTCGATCTTCAACATCGATCTGGACATCATTCTTAATGGAGTGATCACGACCTAGGCTCTGATACCAGTTTGTTATGAGACTCACGATCACTCGCGCCTCACGAACAATGAATAAACGATTAGACACACAAGTTTAACATGGTTCGCTAGCACAAATTATGCTAACTAAGTCCACGGACAAGAAGATCCATTATTCAACTCAAGAACGAATTACAGTGCTCACATACAATTCTAAGACCCCCAAGTGATCGATTTATACCCTCCAAAACCGCCAAGGCACTAAGGTAATGTTTCCATCCTTATTTGCCGCCTTCGGGATGTCTTCGTGCGAACATGACGATTCTTCGTGAGAAGACATCCTGTCTTCGTACGAAGACCCTTCATACTTTGCTCTTCCAAGCTGCTTCATGAAGACATTAAAGTCTTTTTTTTCTTTTCCTTCCTGCGAGGATTGTTCGTGCGAAGACCTTTCTTCTGCGTGCGAAGGACTCTGGGAATTCTCTCATTAATTTGTTGCTCCGTTGAGTCTCTTCATGCTTCGAGGCACAATGCCAACAACTAGAAAACATGTCAACTTACTGCGGCGAAAAATAAAACTAAACAAGAATATATTATGAAGAGTTATAGTGTAGTTTTTGTTAGAGCTAAAGTAAAAATACCAAATAAATAAGAGAAAAATGCAAATCCCCCACACCCCCCCCCCCCCACCCCAAAAACGGTAGCTCTTCCCATGCCTGACCTAGTTTATTTTGGTTGAAGCACCCATGCCACATGACCTCTACTTTTTCTACCCCAAAGGAATAGTTCGTAAACCAAAACTCCCTCTCCGTCCCTCTTAAGCTTTCACTAAGATAAGGCTATGTTCTATAAAAAAAAATAAGGCTATCACAACCAACCTAACTGGGATTTTTTTTTTTTTAACTAATATTCCCTCCGTTTCGCTAGATTCTTCAAAATTTCATTTTTGGGCGTTTCGTCAGATTCTTCAAAATTTCCAACTATAGTAACTTTGAAACTGGCAAAATACAATTATACCCTTTCTAAAAGAACTCAAATCCACATTTTAATTAGGCTTAACTAATCTAAATTATCATATAATCTAATAATTAAACATTATAGACTAATTAACCCATCTTACCCCAACAGCCACCGCACTCAACCAGGGATGGCAACGGGTCGGATCCGGATCGGATCAGGCTAGATCCGATCTAGATCCGACTAGGAGAAATGGGATCCAGATCCGATCTAGATCCGTTCGGATCGTCACCGGATTCGGATCAGATCGGATCGGGTTTCATCCAGCTGATCCAAATCCGATCCGTAGATCCATGTAGTACGTGGTCAGATCGGATTCGGATTAGATCCGACTTGGGTTTGCAATTAAATACAAAAAGTAACATAAAAAATAATCACTATTTCATACGCTAAGGTATGTTTGCAAGTTATGAAGCCTAAAACACAACACAAAAATAGCTTTGTAGGTTGGAATTACTATTGTATTCTTCTTGGGAGTGAAAGTAGGGAGGTAATATGAATATATTTGTAAAGCACACATATACCTCGGATCGGATCGGGTCGGAACCCGGTGGATCTGCCCTTAGATCCAAATCCAGATCCAAATCCGATCGGATCTGGCTTTCCAGATCCAAATCCGGTCCATTTTCAATTGGATCGGATCCGAAACCGATCCATTCGTCCCGGGTCGCTCGGGTCTCAGATTGGATCGGACTATATTGCCATCCCTACACTCAACTAACATAACCTAATTCTAACCTAGACCAAAATCTAAACCCCCAACTCCCTCATGTTCTTCACGTCTCACTGCCGCCAGAGAGAGAGAGAGAGAGAGAGAGAGAGAGAGAGAGAGAGAGAGAGAGAGAGACGGAGGAAGAGGAGAAAGAGAGGGTGAGGGATCTGAGAAATTGAAGGTCCGCGGCTTCACGGAGAAACTGAAGGGTTAGTGACTTCGGAGAAACAAATCGGTGGAACGCTGCTTCGATGGCGGTGAGGCTGGTGGTTTCGACGGAAGCGATGGTGGTTTCGAACGCTGCTTCGATGCTTCGATGGGGGTTTCGAACGCTGCTTCATCACCAGATATGGTCAGAAGCACATCTATCCCTTCCCCTTCTCTCTCTCCGTTCATCAGCAGATCCGTTCTCTCTTCTTCTCATTCTCCTTCTTCTGTTCTTTCTTCCTCTTGTGCAACTTCATCTTCTCTCTTTTTTTCCGTCAATTCTGTAAATTCAAGATTTAATCTTGTGTTCTTGTTGATGTTAATTGTTGTTGCTGAAAATTACTGAAAATTGTTGAATTTTAAAATTATTGATGGATTAATGCAACATCTTCTCTTTTGTTCTTGTTCTTCTTGATCTATTCTTGTTGAAGTTGTTTTCTTCTTCTTGTTAATTTCTGTTAAGTGTTTTTGTTCTCTGCACAGAAGAGAGAGTGAGAGAAAGGGACGGAAAGAGTAAATTAATGAATCAACAAGGGCAATATAGTCAATATGCCACCTTTCTTAATCCCCGTGCCCATAAAGTTTTGAAGCATCTAGTGAAACGGAGGGAGTACTTGTTGAACCCAAAACCGTGGGAAATCTTGGCATGATGATGAGCCACAGAGTTACAAGTTTGGGAACAAAAGAAAGTTACACCAATTTTTGTACATGCTTCTGTACCGCGCGCTTTCATATGATTTATGATTTCATCCAACTCATATTAGTCAGGTAGTATTCCAACGGGTAAAAGACACTTTCACCCCTTTGAGTTTGGAATATGACACTTTCATCCCATTAGTGTGCTGAGCTTTACCCTAGATTGTAAAGCCAATGGGCTGGGGTGGGTTCCCCTACTAAAAACAGATTTAGAGACAATTTTGCTCCCATACACTTGGGTAACCCTTACCTTTGCATAATTTGGGGCAATTTGTCTCAAATATGTTTAGTGACAAATTTCAAATCCAAACTAATGGTGACACAATAATTTAACCCTCTCAAGTACAATGCACAGACACTAGTACACCTAGTTTGGGATATGACACTTTCACTCCTTATGTCTATCAAATTTCAGAATATTTACAATCGGGGTGTCAGTGTCTTGGAAATTGGAACACAAAAGAGCTGAAAGTTTCATTTCCCAAACATGAAGGGTTGAAATTTTCTTTTACCCGTCACAAAATGGTGTAAGTTTCCTAGAGTTCGACACACTGAGGGGTTGAAAGTGTCCTTATCCAAACTGAAAGGGGTAAAAGTGCCATTTCATCAATTTATAGCACTAAACAAAATTGGCTTGTTACGAACATTTTCTTTTCTTTTTTTTTTTTTTTTGAACATTTTCGAATGGACGACACTGATTTTCTTCGTTGAAAGTATTAACAAAGACCAGTTTTCGTTTTGGTCCTTCTGCTCGTCATTTTTTAAGATTTTGCCGACAATAATTGATTTCGTCCTTCGAGAAATGATCATTTTTAAAAAATACCAAAATTAAAGTTTGATTAAAAATATCGTTGTTCGTTAATATTAAAGAGGAAAAGGCTCACGCGACTAATGGAAGATGAAAAGTGTAGTCTTCCTTGTTGATATTTTGGGGGAAAATAATATTTCGTGCAAAATTCTGGAGGCAAACAAATTCGAGAAGAAATGAAATTTGCTGAAACTTAAAAACACGTTCAGCAAAAAGTATGCCCCATATCAGCCAATGGATAAGGGTTCCCCATTCATCTCATCTCTCCTCGCACCATCCTTCAGGCGCTCACATGCATCCTCCATCAGATAACTCGTATCACTCAACTCTCACACCGGTAATGGACATGAAAATCAAACCCCATAAAAATTAAAGGAGAGGTGGCCAGGGAGAGTCGAATGGTTCTTCAGAACATTCAGCGAACCGAAGAGCAGTTCGTCCATGGTGCATGGTCGTATGGTCTCGAATCCTCCAAATCAAATGTTACAATATGGACTCCTGACTCATGTAAGAAATCCTAGGTTGTCAAATATGGTTATTTAGTTTTCGATCTGGTATTGTGTTGTGCAGAGACCAATTTCAAACCTCTTCGATTGCAATTTTTATATTTGTTCTATTCCTACTCCAAACTCCGTTGTTTCTTTGGAATCCTTCGGTTTTTTTGGTGAGATTTTGGTCATTTTATGTTTGTGTTTGTGAAACTAGATCATCTGTTGAAACAGTTGATTGGAGACTTAAGAGTTTTAATTTTCCACTCTTTGCATTATGTGTATATGCCATCCCCATGTAATGAGTAATTTTGTTTACTTAAATCATGCAAATTGTTCTTGGATTGTTCTTAAATTTAACTCTAACATATCAACTCGCACTATTTAATTTTGTGAAATCGTGCATGTAAATTTGATCAATTTTCTCTACATAGCTCGAATTGCCATAATTACTAGTACAATAATGCTAAGAAATGATATTGGACACATTTTCAGTCATCCAATTACACCAATTCATCAAGGTCATTTTGTACTTCCTTTGGTCAGTTCAAAATTGGTTGCTATACAGTAGCTTTTGATTCTCAAACAGATGACTTACTTAATATTCGAAACCTTTGAATGGATATTATGAGTTTTCCAATCTTGTCAATGTTAATTGTAAACTTAATGATCATGAAATGAGTTTCTGAGTGCTTCCCTTACTGATACTGCAAATGCAGTTAAATTAGATGTGTTTTATTTTCTTTATTGTGATATGATGTTTAAAGAAACTAATGTCATTTATGGTATCACTCTTTGTTGGATGTATTTCTTGTGCTTTTCTAAGTTCCGACAAGACAAAGCCATGTCAAATTTCATGCAGGGCTTGCTGATTTGTAGATGGGGAATGGGCATCAAAGTTTTGTGGGCTTTATGGACTACGATTTAGTGCCCATTTTTTGTACTACAAATTTGCCAAAAAAAATTGAATTTTTTTATCTATTTTCAAACAAAACTTATGTTTGATAGTAGCTGCTGCTGAATTTATTTGATCACATAGTGTATCATACGTGAGGATTATTTGGATTCGTGATGCAACTCCAAGTTCAGAAATTTGTCCTTGGATTTGCGCAGCCATTGTGGGATCACCCTTCCCAGTTAAAGGCGGTGATGATGATATTTGCATGTAGTTCTAATGCACATGTCACTCGATAGTGTTGGTATTATCGTTTGGCGGGGCAATTCCAATTGCTTTGTTTTCAGCAGCCAATGTGGGAACATCAATTATGTCCTGTGATTTAAGCGTTGTAGTACTACTTATGAGCCTTAATGTACGAGCTATGCACCCACTGGCATCAATTATGTTATATGATTTAAGCGCTCGACACTTGTTACACGAACTACACTAATGGTCCCATACGAGGTCAGTTACAAAATCATCCAGATTTAACTATGTTATTGTCTACTAACAGGTAGATGTATAGAAAACATCTAGTTTTGATAGACAATAATTTCGATGCACGTATTTGTTCCATTCTTCTGGTCTTGAATAGAGGTATATTGGTATGTGTTCTTTCACAAAAATCTTATGGAATACATCATGTCTCCAGGCCCTTATTTACCTATACCACATTGATCATGATCCTTTATTTTTTAAGATTTTCCTTGCTTTTTGCCCTCTGGTAGAGCAAAGGAAATAGATATGAGTCTAACATTATTTTGTTTCCTTTCATTCATATGCAGTAAATGGATGTTGATCATTGAAGTTTCTACGCAGAGACACTATTAGAAGATTTTTTGGAAGGATTTCAGTTCGCTTTTTACATCAATATGGAATTAAGATACTTTTGTATTATAATTTTATTTTTCATATGAGTTGCGTTGGAAACATTTACCATCAAACATATTTTGGTTCAATGTGATGTCATTTTGTTTCCAATTTTACGGTAATTTATTAATTATTGATTTCCAAGGTAATGACGACATTTGTTGTCGCAAAAGATCAGATTATTGCAATTGTCTATTGTCACTAATTACAAGCTCATAGTGACAAAAAAAAAAAAAAAAAAAAATGACTAGTGAATAGCTAACAGGGGCATTGTTTTTTTGTATTGTTCATTTAGTAAATTGCTTGGAGTGACAACTTTTACAGTCACTTTTCACCAGTTGCCAATGACAATAAGTTTTGTCACTAATTGTTTAAATTTAGTAACAAGTTATTTCGTCACTAAAGTACCAATTGTTTTTTTGAGGGAACTAAAGTACCAAATTTTAGTGAAATATCTTTTTTGTCCAAATGATATTTAGGGGTATATTTTTAGTGACAGTAGAACGAATCCTCTTTTATCACTAATACTTTTAATGACAATAATTTGACATTTATTGACAGTTGTCACTGAACATAAAATATGTTGTACCAGTCTATTTCTTCTCTTTAGCCCCCTTTGGGTGGGCACTACAATTAAGAAAATTGTGTCATTTACTATTTTGTTCCTACTATTTTTTTAATTCCTCTTATATCCTCCCTCTCTCTACCTACACTCTGACTGAATTTGTGAAGAACAACAAACCCATCAATGTTGTTCGGACCCAACCAGTAAGTGGATCTGAATCCATGAGCTACTTCCGAAAAATGCCAACTTTACGTATCTTCGCCTCATTCCTCTTCATGGGTCCCTTCTTTTCTCAAGGATTTGCAGTTCTTGAAGAAGATAAGCAAGCACTTCTTGATTTCTTGGCCAACTTCTCTCATCTCCATTACCTGAGAACGCCTCCGTGTGTAGCTACTGGACTGGCGTGACCTGCGACGGAGATGGGTCGCGAGTCATCGTCGTCCGGCTTCCACGACCCCATTCCGGCGAACACCATTGAAAGACTTTCGGAGCTCCAGATATTGAGCCTCAGATCTAATGGTATTTCGTCGCCTGTTGAATCGCCGGAGAGAACAAGAAAAGAAGGGGAAGAAGCAGAGCACTCCGACTGAATCACCCGAGAGGACAGATCTCGCACCACCGGATACCTCTTCATCTCTATTCGTCGGCTTCGTCGGCCTCGTCATCTCTGTTCGTCGGCGTCTCTCTCTCTCTGCTCGGATGGAGATGGATGTGGAGGTGGTGGTTTCGGTGGTCGTGGTGATGACGATGGAGGAGGTGATGGTGTTGTTGGTGAGTGGCGAGGGAGAAGAAGAAAGAAGATAAGAATAGACGAAAAAATGAAAGGCAGAGAATGGAAGGTAGTGAGAGAAAGAAATGTTGATAATGAGGAGCTTTGAACAAAACTTATTTGTTTTGTTGATGAGTAGGGTAAAATTTGGGCTGGATTTTGTGTTTGTGATGGGTTTGGGTTAGAGAATTTGGGTCAGATGTAGGTTTAGGTTGATTGAAGATAATATAAACAAATCAAGTGGAATGTTCTTTGGAGGGTAAAACAGTCGTTTTGCAACAAAAACTTGCCAAATGAAGAAAGGGGGAACAAAAAAATGAACGTATCAAAATAGAAAGAGGGCTAAAGAGAAGAAACGGAGTGGCAGTGTGTTACTTCCTTTCATATGACACTACATCAAAGATAAATCTCGAGTTTCAGCAGATCATTTGATCATCTAAGAGTGTATTGAAAGGATAGTTGTGTCTAGAGAAAAATGAAATAAAAAATAGCCGGGTTTTTATGAGTGAGAACGCAACAGGTTCACACCATATAACTAACAAAAGAAAAAGGAAAGTAACATAAATTTTACTTTCACATTAAACACACGACATGTGTCACAAGCCACCATTCTTGTGATCATGTACAACATGTGAAACAACAACACAACCAACATACGGATCTGATTTATGCTTAGGTTGTTAGGGCTCTATACAAGAGCATTATTCAATCACACATATTAAATTAAGTAGAACATATATATAAGGTACAATGAAAGAACATCCAAGCAGGATTGTCATCGCCATGCATCACCAAAAGCCTGCATTTTTGGTGTATCATCAAATAATGTTGATCGCCTTTTCAGTGTCATTATAAACATTTCCGAACTTGATCGGATAAAAGGCCTTGAGTAAAATCCCGCATTTACCCCAACGGAGACCAGTATTCCGTACCAACCTCATGTAACCGTTTTCTCCCCAATTTGTACCCCAAGAGTTTCTCACAATCCAGTAATCCACGCCATCCTCGCGTCCATAACCAACTATAGTCACAGCATGGTCCAATCTTGTTCCACACTCTTCAGTATATATTCCCTAAAATTAAACAATAATAAATTTTAAGCACGACTTATATTCTCCATTATTGAACAATTAATGATTAAAGTTATCCCCACCCGTGTATATAACTGGAATGCTAAGGAACTAGAGGCAAGGGCAACACCGACAGGTTGGTTTGCAACCGCCTTCTTCAACACCTGCTCGCTTTCAGGAACTCTTTCATATCCATCAATTGATGCAACCTTGATGCCTCTCTGTAGTATGAGAAGGGTGTTAGTAATTTATCGGGGATTTATTTACTTTGAGATAAAAACAGATCACTAACCTTGTATAGGTCACATACACCATCTTCAGCTGTGTAAGGATAATCTTCCTCAGAATCGATACCACCATTGATAAAAATGAACTGAAAGGCGCGATCAATGGAACCGCCATTACATCCGTCTGATGCTTTATCGCAGTCTACTATTTCCTGTTCTGATAGAGAGAGTAAGTCACCTGTTGCAATCTGGTTGATCCCTTCCACCGCAGCTACTGCAGCGAAAGCCCAGCAGCTCCCTAATTCATTTTACCCAACCAAAAAAAATTCTTAATCATTCGCGATATCAACATATACTTCTATATTGGAGTATACAAGTTTATAAATACAAACTTCATACATACAGTTGTTTGCAAAGCAACCTTCATATCTAAGAAGCACAGGTACATATATACGATATGGAAACGGACATGAGATACACCATTTTTTAAAATTGAGGATACGACAAGGCACTGATACATCAACATTATTATTGTCTCTCTCTATACACACACACATATATGTATATATATATATATGTATATATATATATATATATATATATATATTTGAATTTTTATATTACGATATATGATGAAATATCGATCACAAATTTTATATTTATAACTTAAATATCTGGAAAAGCCTATATTAACTATAAGAATGATAAGAGAAATAGGAGTAGCTTAAGTTGGTTCGAGTTTAACAAGTTGTGTCTGAGAACACTCTTGAAGTTGTTGCATGTGAGAACCTCACTTGAATTTTTTGTCCAAAAGGGTAACATTTTAGCTTAGTCAAATAAGGGTTACATTTTCATATATTGAGCCATCAATATGTCAACTATTCTTAATCTATTTTAGCTCAAATATGTTTTAACCATTTAAAGTTGAAGTATCTCATAACAAAACTCATGTGAGAGTTTAATAAACACCTAGGGGCAACTGTCGTATCTCATTGGATGTGTTTGGATGAGAATAAATGAGAAGAGAGTTTATGAGATTATTGGAATGAGTGGCTGAGTGAGATGATTATTGGAATGAGTGGATGAGCTGAGGAGAGATGCAACATCTCACTCAGCCACTCATTCCAATAATCTTATGAACTCTCATCTCATTTAAGCTCATCCAAACACACTCATTAAGTGTCCGTAAAGTGTCCTCCAAATGTCTAATCTAATAAAACTCTCTAAAATACACGGACATGCCACTCGGAATGTCTGACACGTATTTTGGAGAATCGTACGAATGTCTGACAACGTGTCCCACACGGATACGGCCCCTGTTTTGGAGTGTACATGCTTCCTAACTTCACACACACATACATACATAGATATGTGTGTATGTATATATATTACAAGTGACTAGTGAGTTATTATGTCACTTAACAAATGATATTGATACTGAGCATTATATATCATGCTTACGCAGTGTTACTGGAGCAGCTCAAATTTCTATTTCCTTCGTCAAACAAGATTTGTGATATGCATAAATAAGAAGTTAGTATGTACTTCTTACCGCAAGAACTCTGGTCTTTGACATCATTGACGGCGCCTTCCTCCCTCCAGTCAATATAATCTGGCAGCACTTCGCCTGCAACAGGAACATATCGGCCACTCATCTTGGGCCGAAAAAGGCTCCGCCCCGAGATGTCGTTCCTGAAGCCGAGATACTTTGAACGGTACTCCTCGTTGGTCATATCAGCGAACTTGTTCAGACCGACATTGTGAGTCCGGTTCTTGACCGAGTTGAAGTCGTCCATGAACTTGAGGTTGTTTTTGAAGATATGTTACCTCTTTTCCTTCTCACCCAGACCATTGTAAGACTTGCCGTGCTTGACTAGCCATGACTCAAACATGGCCATCACTTCGGAATCTGTCCGCCATCCCGGTTTCTCAGGATGTGTTTGGTCATAGCTTGTGATGGACATGTCCGTGGCTGATGAGGAGACCACGAACAGCAAAGTGAAAAGGAAGACAATGGCCATGAAGGGAAAGGATCTCGGTGATTCCATATGATGATTGTTTGTGGTATTCAGAAGAGGAGCTTTGTGGTTCTGAAATGTGTGTGCATTGAAGGCAGGCTTATATAGCCAATGTTGGGAGAATTTTACCGACACTATTCGACAGTAAAGTGTGCACAGTAAATAATTAATCAAGATGAAATTTGAGTTACTCCTTTGAGCAATAATTGTTACTTCTCTGTATGTGAGTTCCGGGCAATTTTTCTCGATTAGCTTCCTTTTATCCTTACCTACCCAATAAAGAAAAAGATAATGTAGAAAGCAAACGAAACATTTCTCAATCTGTCCTCAAATAGATTTCTTTTCATCCTTACCTACCTGATAAAAACAAAAAATAATAATTAAGAAAAGAAAAAAAAAAATTAAAAAACAAAAGGTTTTGCCCTCCTCTAGTACCTAACAGAGACCAAATAAATCCTAACATGGATCGATTGAGCATGTGTGAGAATTCGAATTGGGAGACAGTGGGGAAGGAAATACCAAAAGTGAGAAAGTGAGAACCTGCAGTAGCAAAAGAGAGTGGGGAGAGAGGATGTTTTGATTTCTACTCCCTTGTCGATTTCCCCGTCATGTCCTTCTCTTCTTATCAACTTCCAAGCGTTGAATTTCTTTCAAATTCTATGGATGTTACTGAGATAACTATACCTGGGCGAACAGGAAAATTCCGTCTCTAACAACGCTAGGGTTTTTATCATAAGGTACCGCGTATGACACATTTACATGATGTGAGCTGATGGGTCTAAGTTGCAACTCTCACTTTTAAAATTCACTATCGGTGTCCTCTATCTGCTAGTATTATAGGCACTCGTAATGCATGCAAAACTCAAATTAGTTATCAATTTTAATCTCTTTTCTTAATTAATATATAAATTTAACTCTCTCAAAAGGACTAGAGAACATGCCAAACTACCGGGGCAAGATCCAGGAATTTATTGCAGTTGAGGCTGAATTGAAATATTAAACAAAACAAGAGTATATTATGAATTTCCAAAAGTTCAATGGGGGCTATAAACAAAGCAGGAGATTAATTAATAATTCTAATTCTTTGGTAGCCAAAATCATCAGGGCTACACTTTTCCTAAGGCTCTTTCCTTCATGCTAGGTTAGGGAACAATGTTTCATGGGTAGGGAGAAGTGTCTAACTGATAGAAACATAATCGTCATGGGAAGCATTTGAAAAGTTGGAAATGGCCTCTCAATTTTAACTTTGAAAGATAAGTGGATTCCTAAATCTCAAAATCTTTGCCCCACCTTAGCCAGCGAGGATGCATAAAATGTTAGAGTTGCATTATTGATGGACTAATTCTAAAAGCTGGAAAGTCTCGCTAGTAAATAATATTTTCAATGCAGGTGATGCCATAAGTATTCTATCTACTCGTATAGCCTGGGAAACAATGAAGACAAGTTGATCCTATTGGGTACGTCTCGAATTCTACAAGACCAACTGGTGCACCCGATGCGTCTAATTACTCATTTAAGGAGGTAGTCTCTGAAGATGTGATATGTAAGGCTTTGTGGCCCTTTCCACCTCATCTTATTTAGAATAGAGGTTTTAGTTATTGTTTTGGAGTTGAGAAAACGAGATGAGTGGTGAGAAATATCGTTGACTGCATGTGTGAGCTTAGGGTTTCATAGAATACTATGCGCGATGAGAGTGCTCTGTCGATGTAGTCCACAATTTGTGTTGTCTATCCACTATGGTGTATACCCTCATTGATATAGGGAAATTCTTCTCGTCCCGTAGATGTAGGCGGGTTGGGACCGAACCATGTAGTTCTTTTGTCATTTTCTCCTATATTGTGTGTGTTGAGTGCGTGATTGTGCGGTGTGTTTTTGCTTTCGCTACGGCGGAACTTTGATTTCACGATATTCCCAACAAGTGGTATGAGAGCCAGGTTCACGATCTGGGTGGAGCACGCGAAGAAAGATGTTGAAGAAGAACTGAAAAGGCTGGAAAATCGAACAAGAAAGAATGAGAAAATCATGTTTTTATTTGTTTTTTTCTGTCATTTTTCTTCTTAGTCTTGAAAGGCAACAGCCGTTGATGAGAACGGAGCCGGAGTGCTGAACTCTGAGTTGGTGGTAGGTCAAGAGAAAGTATCGGTGGTGGCGATTGTACCAAGTCAGTGCTCCATATGGTCATGTGAGCTTGATGAAGTAAGAAAGCTACAACACGGCGGTTGATGTGGGACATGGAACTGTTGCTGGGCAGAGAGAGAATCTGGTGTTGAATATCCATTGCACTTAGGTGATTCACATGTAACCAAGGGGCAAAACGAGTGGTCTAGATTGTTCGGGGTGTTTGAGTTGCTTGTAAGTCCAATCGGGCTAAAATAGGTGTCAAACCAGGGATTTCTGATGCTCCGGACGCGTTGGTGAGGTCAGATTTGACAAATAGTTGACAGAGTTTGCTGATCACGGACGTGGCAGCATGCCGAAGAGAATTGACGGCCCGAACTTGTTCGGGCAATTTCAATGTACCTGTAGATCAGATTGTGTTTATTCAGTAGTCTAACCCCATTTTCGTGGACGTTGCACGTTCAATTGGTTCGGTTAGGATTTTGAAATTTAGGGTGGATTGAGAATATTAGAATCAACCGATATCGGTAGGTAATATTTAAGACTATGGGATGCGATCAATGTCAATCTGCGAGAAGTCCAGTCAGTTTGAGTCAATTAGGTTGAGTTAATCAGGTTGAGTCAAACAGGTTGAGTCAATCAGATTTGTTCGAGATGAAGCTTAACTGGAAAGAACTTGATGAACAACACTACAGTAGTGAAAGAGAAGCAAGTGTCGTTTGAACTAGAGGTACTTGGTGGTGATCTCTCTAGTGATGAGCTAGCTAGAAGAACAAAATTACTGCAATCAAATTACGTTATATTAATTGCAGCGGTTGTAGTTGTGTGGCCACTGTTAGTAAATAGACTAGATTTCTTCTAATAAGAAGAAAACAGATGTGAAGAATAACACAAAAAAATAAAACAAACTTACAGAATAAGAGCTTACCAAACGGAGATGATTTGAAGGAGAGTCTCGTACGATAACGATCTCCATAAAGCAGTATTTTCCCACCGCAGTTGGTGCGTCTTTGGGGAATGCTACAAGGCGAATTTCTCCCTAAATAAAAGTCCTTCATGTACTGTAGATGAAGCATTAGCGTACAGTACACGACGAACGAAACTATGTTTGAGAAATATTGAGAGAATAAGAAGATGATTATTGGAAAGAATCGAATGAGAGGAGAGGCTGCTATTTATAGAGATAAGGCACCTGTTACGAAAAGTTGAAATTATTCATTTCACACTCAAAGGAAAAAACTTTTCAATTCAAATTAAAACGCGCAACTATTTAACATTCCTCAATTTAGAGATGTCAACCATCAATGTCTCCTTTTTCATTTATCAAACAATGATATTAACGGGTGAGAGTATGAACTAATCTCTTTAGTTATATATTTTTATGTAAGCTCTGAAGTGAGCTGTCTCGAACCCGGGTTTGAAGTCGGGTCAAAATCATATTTTCAAACGATCCCCCACATGAATTACAGATTAGCGTTGAAGCTGAAAGTGTCAATCAGGATTCTGGACTCAACTCTCTCAGTAGGAAATTAACTGCATAAAGAAGAGTAGCCGTAGGCCTTGAACTATCCCATTAGTGAGATACTATAGGGTATATTGGCTTAGTCTGTGTCTGAAGCACTTTGAGCTGCTTCGCCTTGGTGTATACCTAGTCGATAGTAACCACACAATTAATAACTGAGCATAGTTTGTTCTCATGGTTGTGCTCTTTTTTCCTTGAGACAAAATTGTCTGGTTTCATGAGTAGTCTTAGAGAAGTATGCCTTGTCATTCTCCTAGAACCGGCCCCAGTTCCTACTCACATAGGTGAGAGACATTTAAGGGTATCTGTCCACCCGTCTTAATATGTGACCTCATTAAAAGCATAACTTACCCTGGTCCTATCACTCGTCGTCCTAGGAATGTGATAGAAACATAGTTTCCCTGGTGAGTGATTTTAGTATTTGCACAAACAGTTAGGTTGTCCCTTTTAAAACCAGCTTTTGGGATCTCCAGTCACCTAGGTTGGGTTTTCCACTATTGTGCAACTCTTTACGAGATTGGAAATAGGCCCATTCCCCTTGACAAATTGCAACGCGTTCTCTCGATAAGCATTTAGTCAGCTGATCCGTTTTTCTTTTGACAAAATTGTGAGAGAAGCTGCCTAATGGTATCTTGTCTCTAAAATAGATGTCTAGACTTACCATTATACATATTAATTTGTTTTTAAATAGGAGACAAAAAATTTGGCCGAGTTCAGGTATCTTCGAGGAAGTAACGAAGTCATTTTTGTCTTCCCCTGCCTTGTCTTCTCTATAAATTATTCGCTCATAGTAGACCTTGCATTGCACGCATGCTTTGAAGATATCCAACTACTTGCTACTTTACCCGAGTGAATACATATTTACTTGTCGATTCGTAATCTCTTATGTTAGAGATTCGATTAATCTTTCTTAGTGATCCTTTTTTGGTAAAGCAAATAAACTCTCATGAGGAGGCATACTAGTACAAATTAAGAAAAATTGGTCCATTATGTTTTCAAACACGCGCATAAACTCATATTTCATGAGTTACATATTGCTTGTTTCTATAAAATACTTTACAGGAATTCTTTTTCTTCTAGGATTGATACCAATATGTTATAATACTTTGTTGTACTTTCAACAAGACTTCTCCTTTTAAGCAAATTTTAGTTGGTGATTGTGACTATTTATAATTTATCATACTATACGTATTGAGCACGAACATATTTCTCCTTGTGAGATACCCCCACAATTCGAGTTTTCAATTCCTTTTCATGCCTTACATAGGGAAGACTTACCCCCATTTTCGCATACTTGCGGTTTTATATTAAAAGATCTGTAGATAGATATATTTCTACCGATTAACTTGTGTGGTAGTCAAATGTTTATTCTTCGGGAAGTCAAACGTTTCAAACCAATTACTTATTTTCCGCTTACTCCAGCTTCTTTATCTGTGTGAAATAAAATGCCACCGTTCATGAGACATTTAGTAAATATTCATTCCAACAAAATAATTGAGTTTCACACAAATTTTACTACTTTATTTTTCTAATGAAATCATAGGCTCGTGAGTTTTATGTTGAGTAAACAAATCAAAAGTACTTTAAAACTCCTAATTTGCGTTACACAAAATAGCATATCCATCAGTGCTTGAGAACACTTGGATTTCCATGAGTGTATGAAAACTCTTGAACAATTGTGTAATTGACAACCACATACTACGACAAAATCAAAACTTTTGTAATGTAACTTTTTACAAGGTAGTGATTGAATTTCAGATATCTTCAACCAAAACCCTTGAATGATTATTGCACGATTCTCACTTGAGAGCTTAGAATAGGTAGAATCATATCTTCCTCCTTCAGGAATTACTGATTTTCTACGTTATACTTGCAATCTGAAGCGATCCATACTGTCACGCCCGCAAACCAGGGTTAATTTTTTCAAATAAATAAAGGAACTTATCGAACAGGAGAGGAGCTGAAGACCTCAAACTTTTAGTACACAAAATGAAATATGTTACAGAGAATTCAGAGATACTAATGGTTCCCAATCCAACTATGTTGCAAACAAAATGAGTTGAGACTCGTCTCATAAGCTACAGATAAACTAGCACTCCAAACAACTAAGACAACTCAGGGACTGAACCGTCACAACCATCATAACTTGTACCTGCAAAATGTTAGGGGTGAGCTTACTACAAGCTTAGTAGAGAACATCAAGGCAACAGTCCAAGGACATATTGTTTCATGATACAGGTAACACATCAACATGCTATCACAGTTCAATATAGTCATGTATATGTCAAGTCATGCATATGCAATTCTTTCATCGTTATATTATCTTTATGAAACATGCGGTGCTCACATTCTTGGTCGCAGCCCGGAGTGAGCCAGCCGCCCTCCGCATACGTACTCTCAAATGGGAGCGGAGTGCCCCACCTGCTATCAAGCTGGTAGTGCTTTTTGAACCAGGCCTCGGGTGCGTTCAGGGTCTTTCACCCAAGGGATGTGCAATCCCTAGTTGCTAACCCCGTTCATATATCTTCCTAATTTCCTTATTAATTTTACATGTAAATTGTGCATGAACAGTTCTATCGAAAATATCATCATGCTAACAACATATTAACATTCAACACAGTTAATAGCATGTATCTGGCATAGTAACAAATATCAACAATATATTCTAATAACAATTTAGTCAGCATCTCTGCATGATTCAAATACTCAAATTACAACTTTGACAACATCTCCACATGAATCATATATCTAAGCAGAATAACGAGTAGCATATAAACAGACAATGCAATAAGATAGGGCTATAACGTTGAGGTTCGCTACCTCGGTCAGACAAAGCTGCTAATATAATAATAGAACCTCCTGAACCTCCAAGTGATATATCAAGAATACCATCCGCAACTCTCACTATCTTTCTCTAGTACTTGACTAGAATTTGGAATGAGAATAACTATAACAACAAGTTATTTTTAAAAAGGCGGACGACCAATCACGTCGCGATGAGTCACGGGATACGTGGCATCTATGCAGGGAAGGAATTCATAGGACGTGACACATGTCAGACACATGTCACACATGAACAACGAAGGTTCCACACAACCACATGCAGCAGGGCCACATATTGAGTTTCTAGGGCTTTGAGTCGCTTGAGTAGGACATGTGTCAAGTTACTAGGACGATGACTTGCCTGAGCTGGACACATGTCTCAAACAGGGATCGTGGACCCTATATGACTAAGCCCGACTTTCTTAGACTTTAAGGAAAAAAAGTTCATCTTTTCTTATTTCTTTACTTTTATCAAAGCAAGATTCGATTTCTCTTCCTATTTTCTAGTAAAGAAGTTAAGTTCATTTTCGCTTCCTCTTTACTTTTGAAGAAGTAAAGTTCAGTTTCTCTTCCTCTTTACTTTCGAAGAAGTAAAGTCCATATCCTCATCCTCTTATATTTTGAAGAAGTAAAGTTCGTTTTCTCTTCCTCTTCTCTTTTGAAGAAGTAAAGTTTATTTTCTCTTACTCTTCTCTTTTGAAGAAGTAAAGTTCATTTTCTCTTCTTCAACTCTTTTACAGAAGCAAAGTTTATTTTCTCATCTCTTGTAAAATGATACTATCTTTAACCCATATAGATCTTTACTCTAACATAATTCAAACTCCGGGTAATTTATCTTGCATTGTCTTTCCATTGTAACTTTTGGATTTTTTAATTGCAAACACATCAATTTATATATGCTAATCTAATTATTTATTTAAACAAAGAAGAAAATCGAGATATTACATCTTTGCCCCTTTAAAGCAATTTTTTCCCCAAAAATTTAAATCGTACCTTCATGAGTGAACAGCTACGGATAATTCTCTCGCATTAGTGATTCGCTTTCCCAATTCACCTCCTCGACACCACCACGACTCGATAATAATTTTACTAAAGGAATTTCTCATCCTTTTAGAATCTTCTCTTGGTGGTCAAAAACTCGAATAGGTGTCCCCACGAATAATATGTCATAAGATACGTCTAAATCCTCAAAGTGCATTACATGAGATGGATCAGGCTCGTATTCCTCAGCATAGAAACATGGAATACACTATGAACTTCTGAAAGATGAGGTGGCAATGCCAAAGATAAGCAACGTCACCGAATCTCTCCAGAACCTAAATGGGCCAATGAAACGTGGATATAAATTTCCATTCTTCCCGAACCGGTTTAAACTTCTTCTAGGAATCACTTTCAAGAACCCGTGATCCCCAACTGCAAAGTACAAAGGCCTACGTCTCTTGCCAGCATAGCTTTTTCGAAGACTCTGAGCTGTATGAAGTGTCTGTCCAATAAGCTTAATCTTCTCGGCTGTCTCCATGACAAGCTCAGATCCTAGAATAGGAAAGTCTCCAACTTCATTCTAACATAGTGGTGATCGATAAGGTCTACCATATAATGCCTCATATGGTGCCATCACAATGCTAGCCTGAAAACTGTTAGTGTATGCAAACTCCACAAGAGGTAAATGATCTTCCCAAATACCTTTAAGACCCATGACACAGGCTCTAAGCATGTCCTCCAATATCTGAAGAGTCCTCTCAGATTGGCCGTCTGTCTGAGGATGAAAAGCAGTGCTAAAACATAACTGCGAACCTAGATCATGTTCAAGCTCGTCCAAAATAGTGAAGTGAATCTAGGGTCTCTATCAGAAACGATAGATACCGAAACTCCATGCAAACAAACTATCTCTCTAATATAGAGTCAACATAAGATATCTAATGAGTCAGTCATAAGAATAAGCCAAAAAAAGTCATGTCCTCAAGGTGATCTAGGAAACCCAGAAACGAAATCCATAGTAATGTGTTCCCACTTCCAGTCAGATATAGACGAAGGCTGTAATAATCGTGCTTGTCTCTGGTGTTCTGCCTTAACCTGCTGGAAAGTTAAACATCTAGATACAAACTGGGACACGTCTCTCATCATTCCATTCCAAATGTACTTACGACACAAATCACGATACATTTTAGTTCCACCTGGATGCACTGCTAAACGAGAATGCTGGAATTGCTGAAGTACTTATTTTCTTAATTGGTCCACCCTTTGGAATAAATAAAATTCCTCCAAGCCTTAAGCTATAATTTTTATGAATAGACAAACCCTCCTTTGCATTGCCCTCTCTTACTTGCGTCATAATTTCTTCTAATTCAGAATCCCGCCGTTGAGCCTCAATAACTCTAGCAAGAAGAGTAGGTGTAGCGTCTAAGCTTCCCAGAAAACATAAGTCATCCTTCTCCTCTAAACCCAAGCCATACTCGTTAATTGAGCTTATCATACGCCATTCTCTGACCAAAATACTTGCAATAATTCCTCGAGACTTCTGACTCAAAGAATCAGCAACACTGTTAGCTTCCCCTGGATGATACTCCAGTTGAGATCCTTCTGAGTAAATAAATGTACTTCAGACTCTTATGACCCGACAATACTTCAAAACACTCGCTATAAAGATAATGTCTCCAAGTCTTCAAAGCGAAGACAATAACTGCTAACTCCAAATCATGTGTAGGGTAATTAGCTTCATGAGACTTTAACTATCATGAGCAATAAGCCACAACTTTTCATTTTAGCATCAATACACATCCCTAACCCTCCTTAGAAGCATGGCAAACAGTATAGCCCAAACCTCTTTCTGGAACCACAAAGATTGGAGCACTTGTCAATCTATTCTTCAACTCTTGCAATACTCTTTCACAAGAATCATTCCAAACAAACTTGTCTCCCTTCCTAGTGAAATTTGTCAATGGGCCTGCCAAACGAGAGAAATTCTCTATAAAATTTCGATAATACCCAGATAGCCCAAGAAAATTCCGAATTTCAAATACAGTCTTTGGTCAATCCCAATTCATCACTTCCTCAACTTTTCTAGGATCAATTTACTCTCTATCGGGGGTAGGTTAACCCCGATAAATTACACACCCAATTTGCAAATCCGGTTGAAAATCAGCCTCTACAACTCCGCTTGCGATGATTTCAAAGGCGAATAATCTCGAAATCTAATCCTTTCAGAGATTCTTCAAACAATTTCACATGAACCTGAATCATGAAAATCAAGGACACATAGTTTTAAAAGTTGTGTTTCGCAACCTGAATTTTGATTTAGATTTGGATTTGAAATCCGAAAATATCAAATTCTAAAATTTAAAATACTGGAAGGATGTTAATTTATGTGTTTGGGTTGTATTTTAGTGATTTCAGATTTGAAGTCGGCTAGTTTCCACACTTACACACAAAACAGGGCTAAATAAGAGAACACGTAGACCCCACAAGCTCTTCTTTGATGAGTTTAATCCACCAGCTCTAAACACCTGTTATTGTCACACCATGTGACCCCTTTATCCCCTCATCTTTCATCTCTGATAGCTACAGCAAAAAATACTCACACAACTCTCTTCTCCCACAAGCCAGGGCAGATTCAGGAATTTGTTAAAGTGGGGGCTAAAATCAAAATTAGACAAATGTAGATAAATGTGTGGAGCCTAAGCTTTAAATTATATAAATAATTTTATTAATCTAAAATATTTGTGGGGCTCAATAATAATTTATGTGAAAATTATGGATGAACTTACAAATTTTAAAATCTCAGTGGGGGCTATTGCCCCCTCCAATCCCTACACAGATCTGCCCCTGCCCACAGGTAACCCACTTCGCCGAAAAAACCCAACATACTCTTCTCATCTTTGTTTGCACGCCAAGTGTTTGATAAGAGGTGCAAGAGAGTAGTCTCAAGCTGATGAACTACGAAAAGCACTGGGCCTCCTCCTGCACCGATTTCGAGGCAGAAAATGGCGAGATCCACCACGAAATCTCTGGTGGAAGACAGTGCGGCACTATTACATCTCCTACAGTGCTATCTCTGCCAACTGGATAACCAGGTCGGTCTGAGAGAATGGTCGGTGAATACGGCGAAGCGATTGCGTGCTAGACTACTTCGCTTGCGGAATGTGGATGGAAATTGAAATCCCCTGTTTAATGAAAGCGAAATCCAGTAAAATTTCGGCCAAATCAAATCCTCTTCCATCATTAACATCAAACAGTGTATTTGGCCCCAAATTCACCCAAATCTGGTCCTAAATTCAGGTGTATCCAAACAGACTGTCAAAATTGGGCTAATTACCTTGTGATTACGAGCCTGTCTCTTTGTTAGTCTCCAAAGTTTAGCGGCTGAATTAACAGTACTCTTCACGGAAAAAAATTCATGAACCGAACCCATAAACATCAGAACTCCATTTTCTGCAACTCAAACACAAAGGTTCACATAATCGAACCTTCTTTTCAACTGTCTCTTTTTCTTCACAGTTTCAATAGATGAACTATGTAAAAATAGAAGATAAGATCTGAACCGAACCTTCGCGGTTGTTCTCGCACGGGTGTCCCTTCAACCCTCTGCTCTTCTATTCCAAGAAACTCTTACACTCGATTATACGAAACCTAATTTGATGAACTCGAAATCCAGTAAGTTGAGCGAATCGACTAGTCAGATCTCCAAGGATTCGCTAAGTATATTGCTGCTGATGTCTTCGAACTCATCCTTCGTGTCGTCAATCACCAGCGAAGGAAGCTTCTCTAACGGAAAATTGTTCTTAACTCCGTCTACTCCGGCAATCTCGGCTGGGAAGCCGCCCCTCGGTTCTTCTTCAAGGAAGAGGTTCCCGAGCACGATCACACAGATATCTACGGCAAGCTATTCCTCTCCTGTCGGTGTCACTTGGGAGGTCTTCGTCCTCACAGACGTCTTCGCCCGTCAAATTACGACCGGAAACAAAGAAGAATCGGAGAATTTCTCCAATGAAAGAAGAAGAACCAGAGAAGGGTTAGAGAGATCGAAGGATTTTTGGGAAGAACTGAAATATTCATAAACGTGAAGAGCTTCATTACAAACTTAGCTTTATATAGCAAGGGTAGGTGTTGACTCAAGATCCCTGAATGTGCTTTGGCTGGTAATTGTTTTAAGTGATGAAAGACAAAAGGCTAAGACATAAGCAGCAAAGCATTCCAGTAATCTCAAGGCCTTGAGATTGACTAACTTCAAAGCCTTGAGTTATCTTATCCTGCTGTGTGTTCTAACATTTCTGTGTTGCCGAATTGGATATCTGATTATACAAATCAGTGGTTTATGGTATATACTTTCGGATTATACTATTTATATATCTAACACAACTGCAGATGATCAGAACAGGAAGAATCAAAGTTACCTGGGTTTAACTTTGAAATTCTGTGAAGCAGGTTCAGAGCTCCAAGGCCTTGAGATATGCCTTGAGCTGCTGACATTTTTACAGAACTTAATTGATTCTTTCTTGCAAATTATGATTCTTAGTTTTGTGATTATTTACTCACTTCTAAGTGTCTTAAACTTGGTTTTCATGATTCATATGTTTTAGAAGATATGCAGGTTATGGTTCTAAGTTTATTAAACAGTTTTATCAGAAACTGCATAACCAAACAGTCTTAGTACTGTTAGCTGTCTGGATTTTGTTGTTGCAGTGTTTCTATGCTTTTGCAGGGTTGTTAAACGTGCGGGAGCAATCTCAACAAACTCCAACGGATATCCACTTGAAGCTGTTTGAATTTAAGTTGAAAACAGAAGGAGGATTTGTAGGAACTGAGACCCTAAAATCTCTCAATCAGTTGCTGCTGTGGATAAAAGAGATTGGTTTGAATTTTGAAGGTGATAGAGGCTTGCAGAATACTCTGAGAGGTGTGACAAAATCGTGGGAAATCATCCATTCAAACACACAATCATTCAAGATTCATTCCAGAATTCTGAAGATCAAATCAATCCAATTTTCCATAACACTTCCAGGCTTCAACAGCTTATCTTCATACTGTGTTCTTAACTTGTACTTCTAACTGTGTATCTCTAGATTATCTTAAACCTCACTTAACCTAGTGGTTGGTTGTTCAAGTGAACAACAAGAGGTTCTTGTTAGCTCAAAAGTTAGTAGCTGGAACTAGATAGGTTTGGAACCACAAGCTGTACAGGTGTAAGGGAAATCACTTAGGCTTGAAGATCTAGGGCTGTTTCTGTGTGAGTAATAAGAAGTGTTTGCCCAATCCTGGTGGGATTAGATCCCTCAAGCAGAGATTAGGTCCATTGGGACTGAACTCTGTAAATTGCTTTGTGTTCCTTACTTTTCTGTTTGATTATTATCTGCTGCACACAACTCAAATCAAATTAGGGTTTAAAAGTTGTTTTGAATTGTTCATAGCTCAAGGACCTGAAGCTTACAATCTTGCCTTAGTGAGTTTCAGACTGTTTACAAAATCTCAAGGCCTTGAGATTTGAGTTTCACTTAAAGCTTTCTTGTTAAACTTTAATTTTTGCAAAAATTTTCCATACTCTATTCAACCCCCCCCCCCCCCTCCTAGAGTATTTAGGTCCTGTATTTAGTCTACATTAAACACTTTCAATTGGTATCAGAGCTTGTGTCACTGTTTTTAGATCTAACAATCTGCTGACTATGAGTAATGTAGGATATGGTGGATTCTCACAAGGAAGGGCAGCCAACAGACCTCAATTGTTCTGTGGTGACAACTTCATGCATTGGAAGGCATTGATGAAGATGTTCATCATAGATCAAGACATGGAACTATGGTCAATAGTTCAGAATGGTCCTCATGAGTACTACACTACAATTGATGGAGTCAGAACTGTCAAGTCTGAAGAAAATCTTTCAGTCACTGAACTGGAAAAGGTATCCAAAAATTACAAGGCTATGAATTTGCTATACTGTGCTTTAAATGCAGATGAGTTCAACAGAGTGTCAAACTACAAGAGTGCCAAAGAAGTGTGGGATAAACTGGTGGTGACATATGAAGGAACCAGCCAGGTTAAGCCGACAAAAATCAACATTCTTCTGAGGCAATATGAGTTGTTCAAGATGAATTCAGATGAGACCATCAAGGAAATGTTTAAAAGATTCACTGATGTGGTGAACAACCTGGAGTCATTGGGGAAGAAGTTATCAAATGAAGAAAAGGTCAGAAAGATTCTGAGAAGTTTGCCAAAAGCCAAGTGGGAGCCAAAGACAACAGCCATTGAGGAAGCTCAGGACTTGAGTCTTCTTCAGCTAGATGATCTACAAGGAAAGCTGCTCACTCATGAAATGTCCATGAAGGATGTGGAAGGTGATTTGAGTGAAAATATCAGGAACCTAGCACTTAAGGCAAAAGACAGTGAGAAGTCTCAAAGCCTTGAGACTGAGGAGGAACCTGATGATGAAGAGGCTTTAGCATTGATCTCCAAGGCCTTGGGCAGGATTCTCAAAAAGAAAAGAAACTCCGGTAACAGGGATTACAACAGAGAGAGATCAAAACCTTCAGGCAGCAATGATTACAAAGGTAAATCTTCATCACAGTCACATAAAACTAAAGTAATGAATTGTTTTGAGTGTGGTGATGCAGATCATTCAGTAAGGGACTGTCTACAAAAGAAGAAGAAGATGAACTTTCAGAAAAAGGATGGTGACAACAGAAGGAAGAAAGCCATGATGGCTTCTTGGAGTGATTCTGATTCATCAAGTGACTCAGACACAGAAGAAGAGCAAGCAAACTTATGCTTCATGGCAAAGCATAATGAGGAAAGTTCATCAGACAGACACATTGAAGACATGGTAAAAAATTTACTTGCTAGTCCTTCTGATGTACTTCCTGAAATTCTCAAAAGTATGTTTCTGAATGAGGAAACTTATAGAAATGAGATTTCTGCTTTAAAGATTAAGATTTATGATCAGGTAAAAGAAAACCTGGACCTAATATTTTCAAACAAAAACTGTTGAAGTTTCTAAGACAAAGTTGGAAAAGGACTTCAAGGCCTTGGACAGCTGTTTCAAAGTCTTGAAGGCACAAATAAAAGAGGTTGTTGATCAAAACACTCTCTTAACTGAAAGATATGCTGATCTAAAGACTCATTCTGAGAATTTAAAACAACAGATCTGCTCTTTGACTGAGAAACTTCAAGAGTCAAAGATGGTCCTAGCTAAGTTTACAGGCTCATAACATAATCTAAATCTCATTCTTGGAGGAAGTCTGAAATCAATGCATAAAAATGGAATTGGCTATAATCCAAATTTTCCAAAGAAAGACCAAACTACTTTTGTCAAATCTGGTACCAGACATTCTCCAAAATGTCATTACTGTGGAAAACGTGGTCATGTAAGATTAACTTGTCCCTTCAGAAGATCAGAACCTCACATTATGAGGAATACTTATTCTTATCAACTTAAGGGACAGGTTAGGCAGATTTGGGTTCCAAAAGGAATTAGGCCACCAAATATGGCTGATTTTGAGTATGACTCAAAGTTCTGCACTTGTTCTAACAACCTATTGAGGCAATGATTGGTTTTTTGAAGGATGTCACCAAGGCCTTGAAAGATCAGAAATGGATTTTAGACAGTGGATGTTCCAGACATATGAGTGGAAAGAGGTATCTCTTTACTGAACTTACAGAAAAATCTGGAGGAAAAATCACAGTGACAAAGCAAAATGCAATATCATTGGTATAGGTATTATTGGTAATGGTTCTACAAATTCTATATCTGATGTTAATTTGGTAGTTGGACTTAAGTATAATTTGCTTAGTATCTCTCAGTTATGTGATAAAGGTTATAAAACTGTATTTGACAAGGAGAAATGTGTGGTGAAAGATGAGAAATCTGGTGATTGCATACTCACTGCTCCTAGATCATATAATCTATATGCTATGAATACTAACAGTGTTGCAGGTGACAAGCTAAAATGCCTCAAGGCCTTGAAGGAAGATTCAAAGCTTTGGCACAGAAACCTTGGGCATATTAGTATACATACTTTGAATAAACTCATCTCAAAGGACTTGATAAGAGGTTTACCATCACAGAAATTTTCAGATGATGTGGTTTGCAAGGCATGGGTACAAGGTAAACAGACCAGAAGCTCATTTAAGCCAAAGAACTTTGTAAGTACTTCTAGACCCTTAGAATTGCTGCATATGGACTTGTGTGGTCCTATGAGAGTTCAGACCCCAAAAGGTAAAAGGTATATGCTTGTTATAATTGATGATTATTCTAGATTTACTTGGGTGATGTTTATTAGAGACAAAACTGAAGCTTAATCTGAGTTTTCTAGATTGTGCAAAGAGCTTCAAACTTTGAAAAACTTACCTGTTGCATCCATTAGAAGTGATCATGGTAGAGAGTTTGATCAACTTGACTTTGATTTGTTTTGTGCAAAGCATGGCATTTCACACAACTTTTTGCACCTAGAACTCCACAGCAAAATGGAGTGGTTGAAAGGAAAAATAGGACACTTGAGGATATGTCCAGAACCATGCTTCTTGAAAGTAATTTGCCAAAGTTTTTATGGGAAGAAGATGTTAACACTGCCAATTATGTGCTGAATAGATGCTTGATCAGATCTATTTTAAAAAAGACTCCCTATGAACTGTTTAAAGGGAAAAAGCCTATTGTTTCTTATTTTAAACCCTTTGGTTGTATCTGTTTTGTGCATAATAATGTTAGAGACAATCTTGGTAAGTTTGATGCTAGAAGTGATGAAGGTGTATTTCTTGGATATTCTCAACCTAGCAAAGCTTATAGAGTTTATAAAAGAAAAACCAATATTGTAGAAGAGAGCATTCATGTAATTTTTGTTGAAAGTACTAAGGATTCTCTGAGTGAAATTTTTGCAGATCTAGATTTGAACAAGCATTAATCAGATGATGATGCTGTGAAAGAAGACAAAGGCAAAACTAATGTACAGAATCAATCAGCAGAATCTCAAGGCCTTGAACCTCCTGCTGAACCAAAATCTCAAAGCCTTGAGACAGAAGCTGAAACTTTCTATGATGCTCCCTCTAATGTTTCAAGGACTCAGAGACTTGAAGGAGAATAATCCTAGGTACCAAGAAAGAAGTTTAAGTACCTTGCAGACCATCCAGCTGACAACATTATATCAGATCCATCAATTGGAACACAGACAAGAGGACAGTTAAAGAACTTGTGTGCTTTAAGTGCATTTGTATCTTTGATTGAGCCTAAGAATACCAAGGAATCTCTGGAAGATACATAATGGATTATTGCAATGCAGAGTGAGCTGAATGAGTTTGAAAAGAAAAAGGTTTGGAATCTGGTCCCCAGACCTAAAGAGAAATCAGTTATTGGAACCAGATGGGTATTCAGAAACAAGCTTGATGAGAATGGCAAAGTGGTATGAAATAAAGCCAGACTGGTAGCTCAAGGATATAATCAGGAAGAAGGTATAGATTATGAGGAGACTTTTGCTCCTGTTGCTAGGTTAGAAGCTATTAGAATACTTCTTGCATTTGCATCTCACAATCACATACAGCTTTATCAAATGGATGTTAAATGTGCTTTTCTAAATGGATATTTACAAGAAGATGTTTTTGTAGCACAACCTCCTGGTTTTGAAGATGAAAATTTTCATGATCATGTTTATAAACTGGATAAAGCTCTTTATGGTTTAAAACAAGCTCCAAGGGCTTGGTATGACAGACTTTCAAAATTTCTACTTGAAAACAATTTCAGAAGAGGCTTAGTTGACAAAACTATTTTCATTAAACATCAACAAAGTAATCTGTTAGTAGTTCAGATTTATGTAGATGATATATTATTTGGTGCTACTATTGATGCTCTTTCAAAAGAGTTTTCTAGTCTGATGTGCAGGGAGTTTGAGATGAGCCTAATGGGTGAACTAAATTTCTTTCTTGGACTTCATATATTACAAATGAAGAAAGGAATTTTTGTGCATCAAGGAAAATATACCAAGGACTTATTGAATAAGTATAACATGTCACAGTCCAAGGTGCTTAAGACCCCTATGAGTTCATCACTCTCTTTAGACAAAGATTCAGCTGGTAAGAGTGTGAATCAGAAGGAATACAGAGGTATGATTGGATCACTATTATATTTAAGTGCTAGCAGACCTGACTTTATATTCAGTGTCTGTATGTGTGCTAGATTCCCAGCAGATCCTAAGGAAAGTCATCTAAATGCAGTTAAAAGAATTTTTAGATATTTGCCTGGAACCAGAGACTTAGGGCTTTGGTATCCAAGAAGATCTAATTTTATGTTGAGTGGCTATTCAGATGCAGATTTTGCAGGATATAAAGTAGACAGGAAAAGTACTTCTGGATGCGGTCAATTTCTTGGATTTTCATTTATCAGTAGGCATTCCAAAAAGCAAAATTCTGTAGCATTATCAACAGCAGAAGCTGAATATATTGCAGCTGGTGCTTGCTGCTCACAAGTGTTATGGATTGCTCAGCAACTTAGAGATCTTGGCTACAACTTCAGAAATGTGCCAATTCATTGTGACAATACAAGTGCTATTTCAATCTCTAAGAATCCAGTTCAGCACTCAAGGACAAAGCACATAGATGTGATACATCATTTCCTTAGAGATCATGCATAACAAGGTGATGCTGCTTTAAATTTTATCTCTACCTCAATGCAGATTGCTGATATTTTCACTAAACCTCTCCCAGATGATAGGTTTTCATCTCTAAGGCTTGAATTGTGGATGTTAAACAAGGATGCATTGCTTTAGGGGGAGTATTAGTACCTATATGTGTATATGTGCTGGAATCTCAAAGCCTTGAGATTATACTTTCTGAAGCCTTGAAAGTATAGCTCGAAGCTTTGAAGTTTCTCATACTGCAGAAAATCTCAAGGCCTTGAGATTGTTCTCCATGTCTTGATAATATCTGTATTTTTTTTAAATGGATCATCAAATATTATATCTTATCTTTTTAGATAACTGTATAATATTTGAATTACTCAGAGAATTTTTGAAAATATCCCAAAAAGATTTTTCAAGATCCTATTTTTGCATGTTGATATTGCAGAGTCCTTTTATGACTCATCCTTTTCAACCTACTTAAGCTGAAAGTTAGGGCTTTTTTCTTCTCATTCTCTTCCAATTTTCTGCGACTACTCTCTCTCTCTCTCAATTTCTCTCAATCACATTCTCTTCTCAAAAACCTAAGAGCGCAAATCAGTCAGGATTCAGCAAGAGGGGAAGCCCTCTCGCAGACCCAAGAAGAGAGCAGACAAGAAGGAGAAGATAGTGATTTCTGATTCAGATTCAGAAAATACTCAAAGCTTGCATGAGGATACCCCTCCTGCAAGAAGTCAAGGACAGAGAAGGGAGATGAAGGCTCAAGTGTTGATCCACAACAGGAGACTCAGGGTGGTGATCAACCTAGGTTATAGAAGAAGAAAGGGGGAGAAAAGAAAAAGGCTACTGAAGAAGAAAAAGGGAAATCAACTCAGGAAAGCCAGAAGAAACCAACTGAAGGAGTACAAGAAAAGACCAAACCTTCTGAGAAGAAGACTTGGGTTAAGCAAGTTGTTGCTGCAACTAAGAAAGTATATCAAGGTAAGAATGTACTTCCAACTGAGTGGTTTGTTAGTTCTGAAGTTAGAACTGTTTGGATGCAAGGATATGCATCATCTAAGGTAGCTTTCTGTAGCATGATTTCTGATGAGTTATTGGATAAACTGGACATAGAATGCATGAGAAAATTGAGGGAAACTGCTGTTTGGAAAGTTCTAAATCCTAGTTCAAAGGCTTATGCTAGGTTAACTAGGTTATTTTATCTGAAATTGGTGTCTGAAGGTGATGATAGAATGGTATTAACTTCTAAAGTGGCTGGTGTGGATTTGAGGTTAGATCATAGGACTTTTGCCAAAGTCTTGGGCATTCCTAGAAAATACAATGTTGGAGATTATCCTGATAGGAATGAGTGTTTGGATAAGGCAAAGGAGATGTTCTTCGTTGAAGGTGTTCCCTCTGGTCCAAAGCTGTTGACACACTCTGTGCTCAACTGTGAAGCCAAAATTTTGTTTACTATTCTGATGAGGAGTGTAGTTCCCAGGGAGAACTCAAGAGAGTTGGTAACTGATAAAGTTCTGATTTTGATGTATCTGTTATTTCAAGGGTTTGAGATAGATTTGCCAACAGTTGTTATGGAGCATATGATTTATTGTGCAACCAGGACTAAAAACCATCCTCTTCCATATGCCAACCTGTTACCCCTTTTCTTTAAATATTTTTATGTTCCTGTGAAATGAGAAGAAAATATTACTGGAGGTTTTGGGTTGATATATGAGACTGCACTTCAGAGGATTGGGGTAGTTCAGACTGGGAAAGGGCATTGGAAATTTTATTATGTTTTGTCAAAGGATGAACTTGCTGAGAAGGAGCTTGTGAAGCCTAAGGGGACTGCATCAGGGAAAGGACAAGACAATGAGTATTACTCTCTGCTGGTTGAGAAGTTAGAAGATCAACAGGTTGAGATTGAAGATCTCAGACAAAGGTTGTTTGACTTGTCAACTGAATTCAACCAGTTCAAGGGCTTGATGACTACTATGAATGGGAAGTTGGATGTTGTCATCAAGGGCTTGAATCTGGAGAAGATACCTTCTGTTACTAGTCATGACACCAGTGTGGATTCAGAAGAGAAGCTGGGAGATTTTCTGAAGAAGAAGAAGAAGAAGCCAATTCCAGTGGTGCTAGCTTCAAAAGATTTGTTTGAACAAACTGATGAAGAAGATGCTGGTGAAGACACAGGTGTTGATGCAGCTACAGAGATAGATTCAGTACAGGCTAAGAAGAAAGTGGATGAGATAATCCAAGAAGTGGTTGCTGAAGTAGAAGCTGAACATGAAGGTAATCAGTCTGCAGAAGATGCTGCAAGTGAGGAAGAAATTTGAGAACGCTCAGAGAAAGGCCAGACATCAAAGAAGAAGTGAAGATCAGAGACTGACAAAGCCTTGACCCTTTATCTCATTCTCTTCTATCTTTTCTGTCTCAAGGCCTTGACTTTTTAGCTAATTTTTTTTTTAAGTTTACTTTCATACTCTGAGTAATGGTCTTACATTTCTTCAACCTTATTTGATGAAAGTCAAAAAGGGGGAGAGTTAATGTGGTATTTGTGTTTTTTTTTGCAGTATTTGGACTAGTAATTATAAGAATTGCCTAGCTATTTTGGTGAATTTTTGTTTCTGTGGGCATTTGTAATAGTTATTCTCACTGGTTATCTGTTTGGGTTCAGTATATATATATATATATATATATATTGTATCTGCAAATTGTGGTTATTTAATTTTTGAATATGAGTGGAAGGAAGATCTATGCAAGACTGTAGGTTTTGTCTTTCATCAAGGGGGATATTGTTGATTCAAGATCCGTGAATGTGCTTTGGCTGGTAATTGTTTTGAGTGATGAAAGACAAAAGGCTAAGACATAAGCAGGAAAGCATTCCAGTAATCTCAAGGCCTTGAGATAGACTAAACTTCAAAGCCTTGAGTTATCTTATCCTGCTGTGTGTTCTAACATTTCTGTGTTGCAGAATTGGATATCAGATTATGCAAATCAGTGGTTTATGGTATATACTTTTGGATTATACTATTTATGTACTTAACACAATTGCAGATGATCAGAACAGGAAGAATCAAAGTTATCTGGGTTTAACTTTGAAATTCTGTGAAGCAGGTTCAGAGCTCCAAGGCCTTGAGATATGCCTTGAGCTGCTGAAAGTTTTTACAGAACTTAATTGATTCTTTCTTGCAATTTATGATTCTTAGTTTTGTGATTATTTACTAACTTCTAAGTGTCTTAAATTTGTTTTTCATGATTCATATGTTTTAGAAGATATGCAGGTTATGGTTCTAAGTTTATTAAACAGTTTTATCAGAAACTGTATAACCAAACAGTCTTAGTACTGTTAGCTGTCTGGATTTTGTTGTTGCAGTGTTTCTATGCTGTTGCAGGGTTGTTAAACGTACGGGAGCAATCTCAACAAACTCCAAGGGATATCCACTTGAAGCTGTTTGAATTTAAGTTGAAAACAGAAGGAGGATTTGTAGGAACTGAGACCCTAAAATCTCTTAATCAGTTGCAGCTGTGGATAAAAGAGACTGTTTTGAATTTTGAAGGTGATAGAGGCTTGCAGAATACTCTGAGAGGTGTGACAAAATCGTGGGAAATCATCCATTCAAACACACAATCATTCAAGCTTCATTCCAGACTTCTGAAGATCAAATCAATCCAGTTTTCCAGAAGAACACTTCCAAGCTTCAACAGCTTATCTTCATACTGTGTTCTTCACTTGTACTTCTAACTGTCTATCTCTAGATTATCTTAAACCTCACTTAACCTAGTGGTTTATTGTTCAAGTGAACAACAAGAGGTTCTTGTTAGCTCAACAGTTAGTAGCTGGAACTAGATAGGTTTGGAACCACAAGCTGTATAGGTGTAAGGGAAATCACTTAGGCTTGAAGATCTAGGGCTGTTTCTGTAAGAGTAATAAGAAGTGTTTGCCCAATCCTGGTGGGATTAGATCCCTCAGGCAGAGATTAGGTCCATTGGGGCTGAACTCTGTAAATTGCTTTGTGTTCCTTACTTTTCTGTTTGATTATTATCTGCTGCACACAACTCAAATCAAACTAGGGTTTAAAAGCTGTTTAGAATTGTTCATAGCTCAAGGCCTTGAAGCTTACAATCTTGCCTTAGTGAGTTTTAGACTGTTTACAAAATCTCAAGGCCTTCAGATTTGAGTTTCACACAAAGCTTTCCTGTTAAACTTTAAGTTTTGCAAAAATTTTCCATACTATATTCAACCCCCCCCCCCCTTCTAGAGTATTTAGGTCCTGTATTTAGTCTACATTACACACTTTCAGTAGGCAAGTGAAAATATGCCAACTATCTAAAGGTCTCTTACACGTCAGCAACCGAGACCTGAATTGACCAATCAGAGGAGAGGAGGTTGATGAATGTGTTAGGACAGTTGTCCACTTGAGTTGAAAGGTGTCGTTAAACTTAGGTGTTTGAATCTAACCTAAAAAGAATAACAATAGCTGAGATCAACTTTCCAGCCTGATCTAATAGCTACTGCTAGCCTACATTAGACGACCACAGTTTACAATGCATTTCAGTTTAGTCCTAAACATACGACCACAATTTAGAAGGCATTGCATTATAGTCCTTGACCAGTAACCCTGGCAAGTGCCCTCTGCTTGACCTCAAGCTTGGAAATGAGGAAACTGAGCCTTTAACTGGTAGTAATCTTCCCATGTAGCTTTAAAATGGGACATATTCAACCACTGAACTAACACCTACACAGTGGAGCTATTACCTTGCTTGATCAATTGTCTGTCAAGGATGGCAATGGGTTCAACCAGTTGATCCTCTGGCCCCACAACAGGTAAAACAGTAGAAGCAGAGTAATTACCAATGGCCTTTTTAAACTGAGAGACATGGAAAACAGGGTTTACCTTTGAGTGATCAGGTAACTTCAATTTGTAAGCCACTTGACCGATCTTTTGCAGAATTTGAAATGGTCCATAAAACCTAGCTGAAGTTTGTAGTTGGTCCTAAGCTGCACTGAGATTTTCCTGTAAGGTTGAAGTTTGAGGAAGACCCAGTCATCTACCAAGAACTCCCTTTTTGTCCTGTCTTTGTTAGCAAAATGCATTATCCTCTCTTGGGCTTTAGATAAGTTGTAAAAACTTGGCCCTATCATTAATGAAAGCATCAACAGCCTCCACTCCTGTCCTATTAAGCTGGTGAAAATTGTAATGTTGAGGTTTAAACCCATACAAAGCTTCAAAAGGAGTCAACTGAAGAGCTCTGTGAAAGTTAGTGTTATACCACCATTCAGCCAAGCATAACCACTTAACCCACTTCTTAGGCCTATCCCCAGTCAAGCATATGAGATACACCTCTAAACATTGATTGAGCCTCTCACTCTGACCATCAGTTTGGGTACGGTATGCAGTGGAGTACTTGAGCTGAGTTCCCATCAACTTAAACAAAGAATTCCAGAACTAGCTCAAGAAAATTGTATCCCTGTCACTAACAATGGAAGAAGGTAAGCCATGGAGCTTACAAACATTTTGAAAGAATACCTCAGCCACTCCCTCAGCATTGTAAGGATGACTCAGAGCAATGAAATGTCCATACTTGGAAAGCATGTCAATCACAACCAAAATAGTTGACTTGTGTTTTGAGGTAGGTAACCCCTCCACAAAGTCCATAGCTATATGGGACCGTGGTCTATCTAGAATAGGAAGGGGTTAAAGTAGGCCTGGGTAAGGTAGGTGATCAGACTTCATTCTCTCACACACATCACACCCTTTTACCCAAGCGTTCACCTGTTTCTTCAAGCCTGGCCAAGTAAATAGCATCTTCACTCTCTTGTAAGTACCAAGAATCCCTGAATGTCCCCCTACACCAGTATCATGTACTTCTCTAATGATTTGAAGACTTAATTCAGTATGTTCACCCACATAGAGCAACCCATGGTGTTTCAATACCCCAACTTGCACCTTGAAACATGAAAAGCAGCTGCATCTATGACTAGAGCTTTCAATTTTTCAGTGGCCCAAGAGTCACCTTCATAACAATCCTTCACCTCTTGCATCCATTTGGGAGTTATTGTGAAGATGGATGCACAATGAGCCAGCTCAACTTCTTCCTGAGATAGTCTCCTAGACAATGCATCAGCCACCTTATTTTCTTGCCCCTTCTTATACTATATCTCATAGTGCAATCCTAATAACTTTGAAATTCATTTCTGCTGAAGAACTGTAGTAAGATTCTGCTCCAAGAGGTACTTAAGACTGTGGTGGTCAGTTTTGATAATGAACCTTCCTCCTTCTAAGTAGGGTCTCCATTTAGAGATGGTCTGAACAAAGGCCAACAACTCTTTTTCATCAGTAGAGAGACCCAGATGCCTTGTAGAAAGCGCCTTGCTAAAATATGCTATAGGTTTATTGTGTTGCATCAAGACTGCTCCAATGCCATCATGGCAAGCATCTATCTCCACAACAAAAGTGTTATGAAAATTAGGTAAGTCCATTACAGGAGTTGTTACCATAGCTTTCTAGAGAGTGATAAAGGCCTCTGTAGCTTCATCTGACCAATATAATTGTCCCTTCTTGAGTAGCTGGGTGAGAGGCCTAGCTAATCCCCCATAACCCATCACAAATCTCCTGTAGGAGCCAGTCAGTCCCAAGAATCCTCTCAAATCCGTAAGGTTTTTAGGAATAGGCATTTCCTCCATTGAACTTAGCTTCCTAGGGTCAGCTCGTACCCCCTCTTGACTTATGATGTGTCCTAAATATTCCACACCAGCCAGTCCAAATGAGCATTTATTATACTTGGCAAAGAGCTGATTTTTTCTCATGATGTCAAAAAACCACTTTCAAATGATGCTTATGCTCTGCCATGCTTGTGATATAAATCAAAATGTCATAAAAAAACACAAGGACTATCTTCCTGAGATGCTCCCTGCACACATAATTCATAAGACATTGAAAGGTTGCAGAGGCATTAGTCAAACCAAATGGCATTACCGTGAACTCATATAACCCCTCATGCGTCTGAAAAGCAGTCTTGTACACATCATTGTCAGCCATTCTCACCTGGTGATAACCTGACCTCAAATCTAGTTTTGAAAACACAAATGCACCTCTTAACTCATCCAATAGTTCATCAATAACTGGTATTGGAAACTTGTTTTTGATGGTAATATCATTAAGTAATCTACACAAAACCTCCAGGTTCCATCTTTCTTTTTTACTAAAAGAACAGGAGTTGCAAAAGGACTAGTGCTGGGTTGAATGATTACATTTTTTAGCATTTCCTTCACCATTTGCTCTATTTCATTCTTATGGAGGTATGGATACCTATATGGCCTCAAACAAATAGGGTTATCTTCTTATGCAAGTGATATTTTGTAGTCTTGAGACTTAGGAGGTGGAAGCTGAGTAGGTTCAGCAAAGATGTCCCCATATTGTTGTAAGAGATCCTGCAACTCTGGGGGAGTGTCTTGGTTTGTAGATACAGTGCCAATTGCATACAGTTGAGAAGCAATGCAATGCTCATATTGCTGATAGTATTCTTGTAGGACTTGCAGTTGTGACTCATGCATATCAGATCCTCCATTGTGTGCTACTATGACCATCTCTTATCCATCTAATTGAAAACCAGAAGTTCTTTTATTGAAATTCAGTGAAATGGGACTCACCATTCTTTACCATTGTGCTCCAAGCACCACATCACAGCCTCCTAAAGGCAACACTACTAAATCAGTACTTATAGTACATGACTGTAACTCAATCATGACTCCCTTACACACTGCTTTGCTACTGATTTTGCTTCCATCGTCTACTGAGACTTGCATTTCTCTAGTAACTTGACTAGCACAATATACTCTTCTAGCTGTGCTTTGGTGTATGGAATTGTGAGTGCTTCCTATGTTAGTCAAAATATGCACCACCTTGCCATTTATGTGACCAGTGATCCTGATAGTCTCAGCACTAGTACAACCAACCATGGCATGCAAAGAGATACTCAGAAGCTTTCTTCTTCAGAAACTGGTACTGCAATGTTGTCTTCCTTCATTTTCAGCTCATCTGACACTTCTGGAGTTATGTCCTCATTTTCTTCCTCATTTCCAATCAATAAGAACAATGACTTCTTAGCAGACTTATGTCCTGGGGTGTACCCTTCATCACAGTAGAACACACAGTTTCTTGTCTCTCTTCTCCTTCATCTCTGCTACACTAAGTCTTTTAATATGGGAGTGGAGGTCTTAGGAATACTCTCTTCCTTGGAGTTGTTACTCTTGAGCTTGTCCTAGATACTGTGGTTGGTGTGGCCCTTGATACCTCCTTTCCTAGACATGTGCTTTTCTAGAGAATCAACATGACCCTCCTCCAATCTGTCAATTGCCTTAGCTTGAGACAATATCTTAGGAAACTTTAGCTGGACAGCATTCTGTAAGTCCTCCCTCAATCCACTTACAAAGCTTCTTAAAAAATACATCTCATCATCACAGGGTTTAATGCCTTGATTCTTGGCCTGAGCCTCAAACCTAGACTGATACCCTGCTACTGTGGTGTGCTGCAGAAGTTTATTGAACACTCCCAAAGCATTTTCATGTGCAGGTTCACCAAATTCCCCACACAGCTTTGTACTGAATTGAGTCTTGGTAATGGTGTTTCATTCCTCAAACTTTTATCTAAACCAATTGTCAGCATCCCCTTCTAAGTGTTATGAGGCCATGACTAGTTTTTGGCAGCCATTCATCTTGTAAATTTGAAAATACCTGTCCACTTTCTGCAACCATCCCAGTGGATCAGTTCCACCAAACCTAGGAAATTCTATTTTAGGTAGTGGAATGCTTCCATTAGCAAAGTTTTTCACACACATAATATCGTCATCTGCATTGATCTCCCTAGTGTTATTGCTACTTCCTTCCTGTTTTTTTTCAGTGGACATTAGAGTCCTCTCACCATTCAACACTTCAGAATAGTTTGCTAACTTCCCCTTATCCCTTTGATTAACTAGCAAGTTATAGAAATTCATGATTTTCTTAAACTGATCATTAAATTTTCGTTCCATGGAACTAAGTCCTTTAGCTATGTCAGATTTCATTTCAGATATAATACTTTGGAATTGATTATGCATACCTTCATCCATCTTAACAACCTAAACTCGAACTCCGTCCAACAATTCCTCAAAGTCGCGGAGTCTCTCTTCTAGCCCCATCACCTTCGGATCTGTATACATGGTTGTGTGCTTCAGACTCCTGGTGTTGGCCATTTTTGAGCTAAATCAGGTGAAAACTTGGCTCTGATACCAACATGTGAGGTCTCTGTCCTCAGAGACATCGTCTCCGGTCAAATTACGACCGGAAACAGAGAAGAATAGGAGAATTTCTCCGATGAAATAAGAAGAACCAGAAGGGTTAGAGGGAGAAGGATTTTTGGGAAGAACTAAAATATTCATAAACATGAAGAGTTTCATTACAAACCCAGCTTTATATAGCAAGGATAGGCTAGTGAAAATAAGCCAACTATCTAACGCTCTCACACGTCTGCAACCGAGACCTGAATTGACCAATCAGAGGAGAGGAGGTTGTTGACTGTGTTAGGAAAGCTGTCCACTTAAGTTGAATGGTGTCGTTCAACTTAAGTTATTGAATCTAACGAAAAAAGAATAACAACGGCTAAGATCAACTCTCCAGCCTGATCTAACGGCTACTGCTAGCCTACATTAGACGACCACATTTTACAATGCATTGCAAGTTAGTCCTAAACATAAGACCACAATTTAGTAGACATTGCATTAGAGTCCTTGACCTATAACACTGACATCACTGTTTTAAAAAGAGGTATGCAGTATTCATCAGCGCATTTTAGCACCAACCGCACCATTATTTGACCATTGTACACTTCGAAGTCGTCTTGATGGCTACGGGTGAGTTTGGGAATGCTTCTGCTGCCAGCACAGCTGCTTTCCGGTAGCAGAAGCAATTTTAGTGTGTTTGGTAAAAATAAAATTTCTGCTTTTTCGGACAGTTTCTGCTATCCCACAACTGTTTTCAGGAAGCAAGGGGGAGATACTTTCCCAGAAAGTACTTTTGATTAATTTATCTACAACCGATTTTGATCTTACAATTATTTAAAATATCAATAGTTATCTTTCCGGAAAAGACACGTGTTATATATTTTTGTCATTTTACCCTCTCACAGCAACTTCACAGTTGATTTTACCAAACACAAAATTACTATATCAATATTTCACAGCAGCTTCTACGTAATATTTACCAAACAACATTTTATCAAGAATACACAACAGCTTTCTACAGTGTTTTCACACAGCAGCTTTCTACCACCGCCACAGCATTCCCAAACTAGCCCTACGTATAACAAATAGCCGTCTCTTTTTGACTTTTTTGTTCTCTCTGCGTGGAATTTTATTCATTTCCCCGCCTTATGAATACAGCGCATGATATCACTTCCTTACCAAATGAACATGAACAAAAACACTCTCAGATGAAATTTGCAGTGCCAATGAAATTTGTTAAATAATTGTAACAAATTCTGACTGTCAAATCAATTGGTGAAAAACTGATTGGGAAAATACTAAAAGACTATTATACACATAAAATTCCTGCTACCATGAAATTATCATATTCTCAACATGAACTTCCCATATTAAAATTTGCACGAAAAAAATACTGATAATACATCAGATTCACATACTATTTTCAGAGAATTAGACAGAAAAAAAGGTGTCTAATACTTCTTTACGATTGTTGGTAAATAGACTCAGATTTGTTCTACCACTCCATCCCACCTCTTTTGCCTTATTTGAACTTTTACCAATATTGAGTAAGTCACTTTGACCCGGTGATTTGGATAGCAAAAACTTGTAATTTATTTTTTTGCAATACCAAAGAACTTCAATAGATAGAGAACACATACATACGAGTTCTAGATCAAACATATACCGACAAAATCCATGACAAATCCGGACCAAACACGTACACATAAGAAGCAAAATACCCAAAAACAAAAGAAGAGATTGTTCTAAGAAACACCCAAAACAAGGAAAAAGCTGCACCTTAAAAAATCAAAAGATCGCATCAAGAACTACTCCATGATAAAGGGAACAATGAAATTCACATTGACTGAAGATTCTGGGAGAAGGGGGAGGATCACATCATCTATAGAAGAAATGGGAGGATCAACGGACGAAGCGCCGGAGGGATCTCTTGTACAGGATGGCACCAGCGAAGGATCAACAGCAGCAAGCTGAACTGGCAGCTCCAATGCCGGTACATCTGAAGTGGAAAAGGAAACAGGCTCCAAACTGGACTTTGCTGCAAACTGAGCATGACCATTCACTCAAGAGGGAGCTTCATCCGCTACAACAACCTCAACCATTTCTGAGAAATCTGAAAGTAAAATTATAATGTAGAGTGATTAGAACTACAAAAACCTTTAATAGCATAACTGAGGTCATGGGCTTGGTGAAATAATTGATCCAAATTGAAGTTATCTTTATTGAAAATCAAGTTATGTATGGCAAGCCATAAGGTCCACAAAATAGCTGGAGGCCAATGCCAATTAGGCCTGTCTTGCAAAGCCTTTCTGGATCTCAGCCAACTCTTAATCCAATAAATAATGTCATAAGCATTATAAATAGGAAAATTGTAATGAGCCATGCGCCAAAACCCTTGAGACCAAGGGCAATGAAGTAATAAATGAGAAGAAGTTTCAATACGTAGGTTACAATAAGGACAAAGAGAATTACAAGTTCTGATCCTAGCATGAAGATTATCTAGCGTAGGGAGGGAGTTAGTAAGGATTCGCCAAAAAAGACCTATAACTTTATTTGGGAGGCTATGTTTCCATAACCTATTCCAGTTAACGTTGTAACTAATATATTTAAATTGAATTTTGGTAGAGGATAAGTTAGGAGAAGAGTTATTGAAATTAAGAAGAGTATATGCACGGGAGACAGAAAAGACTCCATTGGAGGAGGCATTCTTGAAGGGGACGTAAGTTACCACCATCCTGATTATGAATAATACTTGATAGCCAATTTAGAAAAAGCTGTTGAAGAGTAGCCAAACAACATCTGTTATTACCATTAGTGGAAGTGTCCAGGAGCTGAGAAACTCTCTTAAAGGTATGATAGGGGTTAGTGCTATTAAAAATTTTTTAATCGACCCAGCTGGAACTGAATTTACCCAACCAGAAGATCTTAACCAAATGGAATCACCATTGCCAATTTTCCATCTAAGCCCCTGGTTTAGAGTACTTCTTCCTTTCCATATGGTTTTAATTTTTAGATACTTTTTTGTAGTGTTGTAGAGTAATTCTTATTCTAGAAGACCATAAAAAATTATCGAAAAGTTGCATCGTTTTGCGATCCAAATCATCGGGTCAAAGTGACCCTGTTACGAGTGAAAAAGTTTAAATGGTGCAAAAAAGGTGGGACGGAGTGGTAATAAGAAGGAAACAGAAGTGAAAAATAAGACAAAAAAAAAGATAAAACAAACTTACAGAATAAAAGCCAACCAAACGGAGATTATTTGAAGGGCAGTCTCCTACAACAACGATCTTCGTAAAGCAGTATTCTCCCCTCACAGTTGGTGCGTCTTTGCGGAATACTACAAGGCGAATTGCTCCCCAGGATAAATGTTCTTCCTGTACTGTAGATGAAACACCAGTGTACAATACATGACGAACGAAACTATGTTTGAGAAATAGTGAGAGAATAAGTAAATGATTATTATAATGAATACAATGAGAGGAGAGGCTGCTATTTATAGACATAAGGCACATGTTATGAAACGTTGCAATATTCATTTCAAATTGAAAGGTTACAACTTTTCAATTCAAACTAAAACGAGAAACTATTTTACATTCCTCAATTTAAAGACGTCAACTTTCAATGTCTCCATTTTCATTCATCAATCAATGATTTTGACGGGTGTGATTACGAACTGATCTCTTTACTTCTAAATTTTTATGTAAGCTCTCAAGTGGGCTTTCTCGAACCCATATTTGAAGTCGGGTCAAAATCATATTTTCCAACAACCAGCAAAGCGGTTAAAGTGGTCAGAAGTGGGTCCCTGGTGGTGACAAAGCGGTGGCACTGGCGGTTTGCCATCTACGTGGTGATCCTGGTGGTAGTCGTTCATGGTAAGAAATATACATTGTCCTAATTTGATTATTTTTTACATTTAATGCATTTTTTAGTTTGAACTTATTTTGATTAAAAGTTTAATTTGAACTTTTCATAGTCAAGAAACCTGAAATTTCAAATGACACCTCCTCTGGTATCATTAAAAAATCCAATTAGAACACTCAAAAACACAGCTTTTAATGAAGTGGGAATTTCTAATATTTCACCTCTAATCAATGCAAACAAGTTATATTTAACTAGCCGTGAACCCGTGCATGCGCGAATCAGTCTTATCATGATTTACTAAATAAAATTTCACTGAAATAAAAGATAACAAGTGACATAACCTTTATTTAATTTTAAGAAGATATACACATTACATTCGAGAAGATATACGCATTAGATGTTTTCGTATCACTGTTATACAAACATAGTAGACCTTTTTTTGCCAACCTGTACTATTATTGCTAAGTTAAAAGTTCAGACTCATCATTTGACCCCTCAAAAAGTCCCATGATTTGTTTATGATTTACAACGCTGCCTAAACATGCACAATGGCTCAAACAATAATCATAGTTAAGGTTGCAACAAAGTAGTAGCATTTAAAATTAAAAAGAATAAATTAATTATGTCAAGTTGATATAGTACGACAATGAAATAGCGTAAAAGAAGTGTACAATCACGTGAGTCATGTAATCGGCATTTTATAGGCAACTTCACAGCAAACCATTTAACTGAGATTTCATAATCCAACTAAAACTAGCCATCCATAGTAGGATTTATATCTATGAATAAAGATGTCCACATGAAAAAGAGTCAAAGTTGAGAAGGGTAGGTTAAAATGTTATTTTCGGGAAAAATATGGCTTTGATGTCTTGAAGCTAATTCCATGTTTTGAAAATCAGCAAATCCATAGGAATACCCATCGATAAGTGATCGTGATCAGAACGTTCTCCTTTTCCCTCCTGTCACAGAAAGTTATTCCTTACTAATGTGAATGTGTCCATTTAGCTAAATCTAAGACACATTGGTCACCCTAGTAGACAATAAATATTTTACTCGATATTTAGATCAATTACATAAGTTATAGCATGTGTTAATAATTACAGTTCAGAAAAAATCTAGTAAGCCAAAGAAAATCGTTGCAATAATTCACGGCATATGAGTGTCTAGTGAGGTTTACTCTCCTTACTTCACTGTCCTGTCAAGCAAGGTTGGCTGACATCCTAAATTAATGTTGGAAGGGAGGAAATTTTCATGTTTACGGTGACTTCGTATCATAAAACGCCAAATGAAGTCGCTCCATTGACATGAAAATTTGAAGAAAAGAACAATACATTGTAGAATTTACTACATGGTAAGTACAATTTAAGGTATGATATGAATACCTACTGTTCCAGGGATTTGACCCATGCTTTTTATAAAAATCAAAAGTAATGTTTCATGTGTAAGAACAAAGTTCGGATTATCTTCGTCCAAGCCCAAAGAAAATATAAAAATCTTTGTCCAGTCACCACATGCAATCGGACTCTGAGGACTTGAGAATTCTAAAGTCTTCTTCTATTAGTATAACTTTGGTCACCAACAGGCTTAGCAGTTAGTAGATGATTTAATAACTTGTGTCTATCGTAACCATTTAGTAATAAACCTCATGACATTTTTCCCGGTGCTTAGAGCCTGTATTTCATGACACTCATAATTTGGAATATATATATGTTTGTAGCAGTGAAGCACAGAGATATGAAGGCAACGTCTTGCATCGTTTCACCAATTGTATGATAAAATACACCCAATCGATCCAAAACTAAAACATACCCGAACGAGCTTGCTTTAATAGTGCTCCATAACATTTCTATTTGATCGATAGGAAAATGAATAAAGAATGATGAGAGAAGGAAGGAATTTTTTTTACATAAAATGCCATTGATGAAGACCATGTCATCTGGCTACATTGGGCCATATCGCTTATATACAATTGATCAAACTTATTGCTAATGTCATTGATGAAGATGCAGTCATCTGGGTACATTGGACCCAATCACTTGAATACCATGAATCAAACTTGATATTGCTTGGGAAGGTTAAAAGTTTTGTTTAGATATTCATTCAAAATGCATGTATCTCTACTAATTTAAAATTTACAGAGGTGTTTGTGGACACTAATACTTTACACTACCTATAATACCCATATTTGTTAATTTAATCACTAAAAACCCGTTAAATACCTACTAAAAAGAGTCTATCTACACCTCTCCCGAGGAATTTTCTAAAATACTCCTCTTTGTACTAAAAATACCAAAATAGCACCCTTTCAACACAAAATCCCAAAATGCCACCCTTTTAAAGAGTTGTTTTGGAATTGAGGTTTCGTTGATTTCGTCTTGGGGTTTCTAACAAATTCGGGCAGCCCATCAATTTAAACATCTGTAACGAATATTATTAAAAAAATATTGTCATTTAGGTGGTTCGATAGTTACCGCTAGACCACAGAATGATGTTCACTATTAGTTGTACTTCAAATATTATATACTGAAATTATTCCCCTTAAAGATTCATACATATCCTTTTTTTATCTCTTTTAGATATTCAATGCATCATTTTATATCAGTTTTTGCACTGCAAATATAGTATATAGTAGAACCCTAAACAAGTTCATATTGTTCTCAATATAAAAAATCAATGTATACTAAAATAAAATATACAAACAGGTCATGGAATAAAATAATGTTTATCCAAAACCTTTGGCACTACAAATCTCATAAAAACATTATAAATATCTTTATCGCAAGAAAAGAAATAAAAAAATACATTGTGACTACTGCATAAATTTCAGCAGAGTCTCGTCTGAAAACTGAATTATCAGAAAAATCAAATAAGATCGAATATAATATAACTAGTGTACCAAAACATCCATAATCTCAAATCCGGTATCATTAACAAGTCAAGATAATATTATAAATGTACAGCTCAGAAGCAAAGTCAAAACAACAAAGAGGTGAAATAGAAGCACAACGGAAGCGTAATTGCGCATATGAATTCACGAAAATTTAACACTTCATTCCTCTTTAGTTATGGAAACCAATGTATTTGCATGTTAATGCGTTTTTTTCCTGAAATACAACATCAACAAGATTAACGGCACATACATAAGAAGTACAAGTTTAAATGTTAATCAAGTTATTGTCACTTTCAATACTTACATTGACATTGAATGCGTTCAGAGATGAAAATATGTAGATTGAGAACTTGAGACTCTAACTCTGCTCATTATACTTCCAGCTGAGTGAATAATTGAATAGAGACTATTAGATTATAATACCAAAGAGAGAATGCTAAACAATTCAACTAACATACTTACATTTTTTGCACACATGTTGACGTTTTTGGGATTTAAAATCCATGTCACAAGAAATCCTTTTAGTTTGTGGATGACCTTTGCCTCGCAGGAGAGCACGGTTAGGCTTATAGAATTCCCCATTGTATTGTGGCCAATAGTCTTGGTGTTCAATGGGAATTATGGTGTGTTCATAAATCTTCTTCGAAGTTCTGGCATATAACTCATCCCCAACATACTGCTTTGTATCCTAGTGTTTGACACATCAAAATTACATGAGAACATGGCATCTGATAGATAGCCCACTTTCCACATGAACAATAGTGCTCGGATAACTTCATAGTTTGGAGGTTTCCACCACCCCTTGGTCTCCGTTGTGTCACGACAGTGTAGACCCCCTGATTTACATGTTGTGGCTTTAAAGTATGACTACCAGCCTTCTTCTGCCAGCCACTACTTTGTTTGTGAACCCGAGGAGTGACTGGCATTTTTGACTCCTCCAATGCAGCACTTACATGTGCATTAATAATTTAAATATTGTAATTAGATAAGATAAATCAATAATAAGTAATTCGAAATAAGTCATTTCATAACGTTAAATAACTTACCTTCTTATTTCTATGCACAAAGAATTCAGAGAGCCTGTAAAAAATTGATTCGACTATGGCCGTTATAGGTAACGCTCGTGCACCCTTCAGTAGTGAGTTAAATGATTCAACTAGGTTGCTTGTGAGGTGGCCATATCGTCTCCCCTTGTCATGAGACAACATCCACTTTTCCACTAGGCAATTAGTTTGCAACCATTGCTCATCTTCTTCATTAGTGGACTTGATGGTTTCATGACTCTCTCAAATTTCCTAACATGAAGCTTTCGCGCTGCTTGCTCCATCAAATCACCAAGCATTGCACATTTAAATCGATTTTCAAAATTTCCTCTGTAGTGTATGATGCAATGACAATGAAATACTTGAAAAGGCTGGTCAGTCTAACCATTTCGACGTCTACCCACAGCAACTTTGATTGCATTACTTCTATCTGAAATCAAGCATATGCCTACACACGTTTTTGCAACATGTGTCCTCAAACACCTAAGGAAGAATCCCCAACTATCCTCCGATTATGTGTCAACAACAGCGAAAAGCAAGAGGAAATATCTGACAATTCGCGTCTACGCTATTAGCAATAAGTAAAACAACCTTGTATTTTCCAGTGAGAAAAGTACCATCAATAGCAACCAATGGTCTAAAGTGATTAAAGCCTTCAATGGAACCCTTAAAAGCCCAAAATACGTAGCAAAACATGCAAACACCGGGTCTTACTAGTGCACTGTCGAAGAATACAGCTGTTCCAGGGTTATACTTTTGCATTGTAAGCATGAAACGTGGCGATGCAAGCTTTCTTTTTTGAGATGGAAATGTGTTTCTCTTGTACGAATTAAACTATTTGAGAAACTTTCATATTAGGATTAACTCGAACTCGTGGCTCAATTAATTGAGACACAAATTTAGATGTCATTTGAGTGTGGTCAGAGCCCTCTATCATATACAAGCATGTATGTGGCTCTTTGTATCTTGTAATTTTCCATTGGCCTCCAAAACTTTTCTTGCTCCTTGCCCAAACTCGCCTACTACATTTTTCTTCCGTACGCTTAAGCATGTCGAATTCAATCTAGTCGTATCTGATTTAGGAGAAAAAAAATTTCGATTCCTGGAAAGAGAATAAACCTTCATTGTCTCATAGGCAGAAACTCCAGAGTCAGGAAAGGACATGCCACCCTCAAAGGTTGGCAATGATGACAAAGGTTGCCGTAATGCATCTTCAGCTACCTAAGAGAGCAGTGAAACAAAAGTACCCAATGTTGGACCATCTCCATCATCCAGCACATGCTTTGGCCCTCTTCCACAAATCCAAATAATGCTCCACATGCCTAAATATGCCATCTCCCACAATCTGTAGCATAGACTCAACATTATCATCGTCGTCAACAACAAATGTACTATAGACCACAGGATGTTGTGCACGTACCACCCCTGGCCATCGACACATGATCTTAGAAATTACTGTTAGATGATGGTTCATTCCAATTTTCATCGTATTTCGATGAACAGTTTTGAGAGAAATCAAGCGTTGAATTGAAACTGTCAAATTTTAACGTTTTTCAGCAATTTCAGCTCAACGTTAAATCGAACACCATTCTTTATTTTTCAAAATTGTTTTTGTGGGACTTTATATACTTTAAGATGATTGTTCATACCAAATTTCATCTTATTTAGATGAAATTTTTGAGAGAAGTCAAGCTTTGAATCGAAACTGTCAAATTTTAACGTTTTTCAGCCATTTCAGCCCCACGTTTATTAGGATAAGTCGGAAACGATCCATTATTTTTCAAAATTTTTTTGTGGGACGTTATATACCCTTATATTATTATTCATACCAATATGAACGGTTTGTGAGAAATCAAGCTTTGAATTGAAACTGTCAAATTTTAACGTTTTTCAGCAATTTCAAACCCACTTTATTAGGATAAGTCGGACACGATTCATTATTTTTCAAAATTGTTTTTGTGGCCATTATATACCCTTATATGATTGTTGAATCTAAATTTCAACGTATTTCAATGAACGGTTTGAGAGAAATCAAGCTTTGAATCGAAACTGTCAAATTTTAATGTTTTCTGCAATTTCATCCCCACGTTAATTAGGATAAGTCGGACACGATCCATTATTTTTCAAAACTATTTTTGTGGGCCGTTATATACCCTTAGATGATTCTTCATACCAATTTTATCATATTTCAATGAACGGTTCGAGAGGAATCAAGCTTCGAATCAAAACTGTCAAATTTTAACTTTTCAGCAATTTCAGCCCCACGTTTAGTAGGATAAATCGGACAAGATCCATTATTTTTTAAAACTGCTTTCGTGGGGCGTTATATACCCGTAGATGATTTTTCATTCCAATTTTAATCGTATTTCGATGAATGGTTAGAGATAAATCATACTTTGAATCTAAACTGTCAATTTTAACGTTTCTCAGCATTACACAAATTGTTCTGCTACCCTATTTCCATTGAACCCTAATATGCACATTGAACTCATAGATCAAACTTTACGATATCATATACTCTAACAAAATCATCAATACTTAGTGAAAGCTCAGGTTGTACAATACTTGAATTTCAAGACCTTGAAACAGCTTTCAAAGCCTTGAATCAGTTTGGGCTTGAAAATAGTTTGGCTATGTCCAAGGCCTTGAAACTACTTAACCTAAATACACATTCTCAGGGGGAGTTTTCTGCTAACTCTCTGATTTGATTTACTCTCTTTCTTTGATATGATTGATTCTATGTTATTAGATGATGAAAGACAAATTGTTATAACTTGTTTTGAATCGTAATATATCATCTATTTGACCAAGATAATGCAGGAAATTTTGTTTCTAAGTTTTGCAGGATTGTTTCCTGAACTGAATTTCTGCAGATTTGGAACCACTTGAACACTTTGATCCTGTGATCAATCAGACGTGTATGACAGCTTCTCATGGTGGTTAAATGAAAGATTACAAGAATATCTCTGAATATTGTGATCAGCCAACCGTTGGAGAAGATTTCAAAGTAGTCAAACTCTGTTGCCTACAAAATAGGAAGGTTGTTGCTGAAAATCTGGGGAGATTTGCAGAGCTGATTGAAGTATAACTGGAGCTGAAATTCGAAGAAATAAAAATAAGACACATTCAATAGGAAAATACAGAGAAATTATTGTGTATTGACAAGCATCAAAGAAGTTCTTCATCTCTTTCAATCCATTCACAGAAGTTCACTGCATTTCACTGCACTTTTCTACTCTTAAGTGTTCTTCTGTATAGAGATACATTGGTAGATCATTTTTGTATTATTTCTACAGTCATTCTCAAAGATTGTTCAAAGTGAACAATATAGAATTCTTAGTTAATCAGTTAGGTAGAGCAGGTACTAGACATGTTAGGGAAAACCACAAGCTGTAACAGAGTAAAGGAACTCTCTGTGCTTGAGTTCTAGGGCTTAGCTTTTGATTAATAAGAATTGAGTTGAAAATCCTGCAGGGATCTAAGGTAGAGACGTAGGTCCAAGTGGACTGAACTCTATAAATCACTTGTCTTGTGCATTTTCAGTTCATTTACTTTCACATCTTTTGCAGCATACAAAACTGTTTATTTTTCAAGGGTTTGAACTTGTTTTCAAGGCCTTGAAAAAGGCATTCTTGCTCTATATTTTCTGCATCTACTTCAAAGGCTTGAACTTGTGTTCAAGGCCTTGAACTTCATTGTTTGCACAAGTTTTCTTCCTCCTAGCAAGTTTTGAAAAAAGTTGGCAAACTCTATTCAACCCCCCCCCTTCTAGAGTATCTTAGCTGCTTATACATCTACATACTCACACTTTCAATTGCTATCAGAGCTTGTATCACTGCATAAGATTTAACCATCTGGTGATCATGAGTACTGCAGGTGATGGTGGTTTCTCACAGGGAAGAGCTGCTAACAGACCTCCTCTATTATGTGGAGAAAGTTTTGCTCACTGGAAAGCTCTCATGAAAATGTTCAATATTTCTCAAGATCTAGAGCTTTGGACCATTATCCAAGATGGACCTCACACTTTCTACACAGAGAAAGATGGGATCGAATCTCCGAAAACAGAAGATTCACTTTCCTCTTCTGAATTAGAGCAATTTTCTATGAACTACAAGGCTATTAAAATTTTGCATTGTGCTTTGAGTACAGATGAATTCAACAAGATCTCTGGATGCACAATTGCTAAAGAAATCTGGGATAAACTTGTGGTTACCTTTGAAGGAACCAGGCAAGTCAAGCAAACTAAGATCAACATTTATCTCAGACAATATGAGCTGTTCAAGATGAATGCAGATGAGTCCATCAGAGACATGTTCAAGAGATTCACTGATATTGTTAACAACCTTGAATCACTGGGAAAAAATATTTCCAATGAAGAAAAGGTGAGGAAGATTCTCAGAAGTCTTCCAAAGGCAAAATGGGAACCAAAAACGACAGCGTTTGAAGAAGCTCAGAATCTCTCAACCTTACAACTTGATGACCTACAAGGGAAACTCATGAAACATGAGATATCTATGAATGAAGTTGATGAATAACTCTCATATGGTGTTAAGAATTTAGCCCTCAAAGCCAAAGTGAATGAGAGAACTCAAAGCCTTGAAATTGAGGACGGTGATGATGAAGATCCAATTTCCTTAATTTCCAAATCCTTGACAAGGATTCTCAAAATGAAGAAAAACTTTGGAAAAAAATATTTCTACAGAGAAAGGCATAGAAAATCCAGCAGCAAGGACTACAAAGGTAAGTCCTCTTCACATAACAAGTCAAAAGTTATGAACTGCTTTGAGTGTGGTGATGCAGGAAACTTGACTGTCCACACAAAAAGAGCAAGAAATTTCAAAATAAAGATCATGGAAGAAGAAAGAAAGCCATGATAGCTTCGTGGAGTGATTCAGATAGCTCTAGTGAATCTGAATCTGAGGAAGAACATGCCAATCTATGTTTCATAGCCAAGCATGATGAAAATTCTGAAAATAACATTGAGGTAATGGTAAATTGCTTCATTTAGAAACCAAAAGAAGCTCTTTCAGAATATCTCAGAACATTTCTTTTAAATGAGGAAGCTTATCTGAAAGAGATCAGGCTTTTGAAAGAAAAAGTTCATGAGCAAGAAAAAGAAAACTTTCAACTTGTTTGCCTAAATCAGAATCTTGAAATCTCTCAGAAGAAGAATGACAGTGATTTCAAGGCCTTGAAAACAAGTTTCAAAGCCTTGAAAACACAAGTCAAGGAAGTAGTCACTGAAAACTCCTCAGTGAGTGACAGCCTTGTTAATCTAAGACATCAGGTTGATGATGTAGAGAAACAAAAGATTACTCTTACTGAGAAACTTCAAGAATATGAATTGGTCAAAATGAAGCTTGTTTGATCAGAAAAAAAGTTGAACTTGATTCTTGGAGGAAGTTCAAAGTCTGTTCACAAAGCTGGTATTGGATTCAATCCAAACTTTCCAAAAAGAAACAATACCTGATTTGTGAAAGCTGAAAACAAAACTTCTCCTACTTGTCATTACTGCTGCAAAACTTGTCATGTTAAAATGATTTGTCATTTTAGAAGAAGAGACCCTCACATAATGAGGAACACTTTTCCTTTTCAACTCAAAGGATAAGTTAAGCAGATTTGGGTTCCTAAAGGGGTTAGACCACCTAACATGGTTGATCTTGAATATGAATCCAAATTCCACACTTGGTCTAACAGCTGGGTAAGGAAGTGAATGGTGTTTGCAGGTTGTCACCAATGTAAAACAACAGAAGTGGTTCATGGACAGTGGTTGCTCAAGACACATGAGTGGAAAGAGATCTCTATTCTCAGAATTAAAGGAGCAATCAGAATGTTCAATAACACTTGGTGACAAAGGAAAATGCAATATTCTTGATCTTCGAAACGTTGGTACAAATTCTAAAAACTCTATTTCTAATGTATATGTGGTTGAAGGTTTGAAGTTTAACTTACTTAGTGTATCTCAGCTTTGTGATAAAAGTTATCTTTGATAAAGAGAAGTGTGTGGTGCAAAAATAGAAATCAGGAGATTGTATTCTCACAGCCTCTAGATCAAACAATGTTTATACTTTTCAGACTAACAAAGTTGCAGGTGAAATTTTGAAGTGTCTCAAGGCCTTGAAAGAGGATTCAAAGCTTTGGCATAGGAAACTTGGTCATATCAGTTTGCATACTTTGAACAAGTTGATTTCCAAACACTTGGTATGAGGATTTTCATCCACGAAGTTCAAAGAAGATGAAATGTGCAAAGCCTGTGCACAAGGAAAGCAGACCATAAGCTCCTTCAAGCCAAAGAAGTTTGTAAGTACAACTAGACCTATTGAATTACTTCATATGGATCTCTGTGGTTCTACGAGGACTCCTACTCCAAAAGGTAAAAGGTATCCGCTAGTTGTTGTAGATGATTTTTCTAGATACACTTGGGTTATGTTTCTCAAAGAAAAATCCGAAGCACTCTCTGAATTTTCAAAGCTTTGCAGAGAACTTCAAAACTTTAAAAACCTACCTGTAGCTTCAATCAGAAGTGATCATGGTAGAGAATTTGATCAGTTATAATTTGATTTATTATGTGATAAGCATGGTATTTCTCGCAAATTTTCTGCTCCAAGAACTCCTCAACAGAATGGTTATGTTGAAAGAAAGAACAGGAATCTTGAAGATATGTCAAGAACAATGCTTCTTGAGAACAAGTTGCCAAAACATTACTGGGCAGAAGCTGTGAATACTGCATATTATATTTTAAACAAGTGCTTGATCAGACCTATTCTGAAGAAGACCCCCTATGAACTATTCAAAGGGAGGAAGCCAAACATCTCTTACTTCAGACCCTTTGGATGTACTTGTTTTATCCACAACAATGGAAAAGACAATCTAGGTAAGTTTGATGCAAGAAGGGATGAAGGTATATTTCTTGGTTACTCTCTGAATAGCAAAGCTTATAGAGTTTACAATAAAAGAACCAAACTGGTTGAAGAGAGCATTCATGTTATTTTTTATGAAAGCTATGATGGTTCTTTGAGTGAAAGTTTTGCATATTTGAATTTGAACAAGCATGAATCAGAGGAAGAGACTGGGAATCCACTTGGATTCAAGAAAGGCTCAGAGGAGAATAGAAGACATTTTCAAGACCTTGAAAATAGTGCTCAAGGCCTTAAAAATACAGCTCAAAGCCTTGAAAAAGATTATCAGAAGGATTCAAGTGACAAAGCCACTACTTCAAGACCAAAAAAGATCTATGGAGAACCTGAACCATGGTCTCCAAGAAAGAGATTCAAATATCTCTCCTCCCATCGAGCTGATAATATCATATCAGATCCAACCACTGGTACAAAAACCAGATCACAGTTGAAGAACTTATGTGCTTTTAATGATTTTATTTCTCTTGTAGAACAAAAAACTGTGAAGGAAGCTTTACAAGAAGCAGACTGGATCATTTCTATGCAAAGTGAACTCAATGAGCTTTAAAGGAATAAGGTTTGGAACCTGGTTCCTGCACCTTCAAACCAGTCTGTCATCGGTACCAGATGGGTATTCAGAAATAAGTTGGATGAAAGTGGCAATGTGATCAGAAACAAAGCAAGGTTAGTTGCTCAAGGTTATAATCAAGAAGAAGCTATTGATTATGAGGAAACTTTTGCTCCAGTTTCCAGGTTAGAATCAATTAGAATTTTGCTTGCATTTGCATCTTACAAGAACATGAAACTGTTTCAAATGGATGTGAAGTGTGCTTTCTTGAATGGCTACTTACAAGAAGAAGTTTATGATGCACAATCACCTGGTTTTGAAAATGACAAGTTTTCAGATCATGTCTACAAACTTGACAAAGCTCTTTATGGTTTGAAACAAGCTCCAAGGGCTTGGTATGAAAGATTGTCAAAGTTCTTACTTGAAACTGATTTCAATAGAGGTTTAGTAGACAAGACTCTTTTCATTAAGACTCATGAGAAAGATTTACTTGTAGTTCAGATTTATGTTGATGATATACTGTTTGGAGCTAATAATGATCAATTATGCAGAGAATTCTCAAGTCTTATGAGCAGGGAATTTGAGATGAGCATGATGGGAGAGTTGAACTTCTTCCTAGGACTTCAAATACATCAATTGAAGAAGGGCATCTTTCTGCATCAAAGCAAGTACACAAGAGACTTACTAAATAACTATAGCATGGCTCAATGAAAGGAAACCAAGACTCCTATGAGCTCTACACTATCCTTAGAAAAGGATGAATCTGGTAAGAGTGTCAGTGTAAAAGAGTATAGAGGCATGATTGAATCGTTACTCTATCTGACAGCAAGCAGACCAGATATTATGTTTAGTGTATGCATGTGTGCTAGATTTCAAGCTGATCCAAAAGAATCACACTTAACTGTTGTGAAGAGAATTTTCAGATATCTCAGTGGTACCAAAGACTTAGGGCTTTGGTATCCAAGACATTCTAACTTGTCTTTGAGTTTTTTTTCAGATGCTGACTTTGCAGGTTACAAGGTTGATAGGAAAATTACTTCAGGAACTTGCCAATTCATTGGATCATCCTTGATTAGTTGGCATTCCAAGAAACAGAATTCAGTTGCTCTATCAACAGCTGAAGCTGAATATATAGCTGCAGGAGCATGTTGCTCACAAGTGCTATGGATCGCTCAACAACTAAGAGACATTGGATTTGACTTCAGAGGCATACCTATTAAGTGTGACAACACTAGTGCAATTTCAATTACAAAGAATCCAGTGCAACACTCAAGAACCAGGCACATTGATGTCAGACACCACTTCATCAGAGATCATGCTGAGAAAGGTGATATTGTTCTTGAATTTGTTGCTACTTACATGCAAATTTCAGATATCTTCACCAAGCCATTAGCAGATGAAAGGTTCTCAGCTCTAAGATTGGAATTGGGAATTCTAAATAAGACTGCATTGGTTTAGGGGGAATATCATTTAAGAAAGGTAAGCTGAATGTGTTTAAAAAGGTTTGAACTGAGTTTCAAAGCCTTGAAAATCAGTTCAAAGCCTTGACTTTTACTTGTTGCAGTGTTACAGCTTTTCAAGACCTTGAAAACTTTTTCAAATCCTTGAAACTAATTCTTGTACACTAATAGTCAATAATCTTGGATCATTCTATACTTGGTGATATCTCTGTAGATATTGCCTAAAATAGCACCTAACCTTTTTAAAAATTTGATTTAGCCAAAAATATTTTTAGTATATTCTATTTTTCAACGGCATAATAGTTTTGAAATTTCTCTGATCTTTGCAAATCTTTTTTAGAATAAGAGAGATACTAGTTTCCTTTTGAAACTCAAACTCTTTCAGTATCTATACTCTTTTCTTCTTCATTCCGTATAATTCTATCTCTCTCTATTCTTCTCCCAAACCCTAATGAGCACAAGAAGAACCTCAGACAGAATCAAGATGGTTGGAGGTTCGAAACCTGTCTCAGAGAAGAAGAGAAAAGTAGCAGTGGAAGAGGTTCAAGAGATCAGTGAGGACTCTGTGTCAAAAAGCTTCACTCAGGAAGAAGAAGAATCCCCACCACCCAAGAAGATAGTGAGAATAGATCACGCTCCAGCAAAGAAGAAACTATCTACGACATCTACACAAGATAAGCAGAAGGGTATCCATATTGGAAGCCCTAAGAGAGACAAGAAGAAGACAGTCTCTGAGGTTAAAGGAAAAGGAAACGAAATCCTCATTCAAGATTTAGACTCACACACTTCTTCAGGATCTTATGGTGTGTATGCCATGCCCAAAAAAGGGAAACTTGAAGGGAAACTTGACAAAGATCCATCCCAAGAGGCATCAAAAGCAGGAAAGAAGAATATAAAGACTGCTTCTCCTCAACAGAAAAGGTTAGCTGTAAAGAATAAGCTGAAGCATGGGAAGAAAGCCTTGGAAGGACTCACCTTCCTATTCAACATTGTTATTGAAAATATCAGTCCTTCATTGAGGAAATAGATGTGATCTCTCAAGAAGTTCAAACTGTTGGAATAGATGCCTTAGAGGCAATCTAGTTTAGTATGAATTTATTTATGGCTAGAAAATTCATTGTATTATTTATTGGATATTTAATATAATGAAGTCCTTAGATTTACAATTGTGTTGTTTATCTTAAATATCCCTAGTCCAGTATAATGATTAATGGGACAAGCATCCATAGACTAGTATGGGGTTGGATTGATATGGAGATATCATGATTCAACACATGGGTGTGCATTAAGGGAATGGCGCACTGGATTGACCCATCTCCGAGAAGGCTACATACACGTTATGTTAGGTCACAAGTGCTTCTCGTGGTGCAATTGTATTGTAATCCTTAGACTTGAAGTCACTAGATAATCTAGTTGTGAACTATTGTGATTTTGGTAGCGTTAAACGCTACACCGTAACTGGGAAGTTATAAAGGCGTGTACCGGATACAATAAGAAGCAAGCTTAGAGATCGTAGTGGACGTAGATAAAATTTGTCCCTCCCACATAACGGGAGCAAATATCTTAGGCCACTCGAGGGATAGTGCTTATAGAATTTCAGGCCAGACTCAAATAAATTAATATGGGATATTGATGTTATTTGCACGAATAAGGCTATTCCCATGGATCGAGAAACTATGGATTGGATATACGAGTGTGACTTGTATGTCTCGTGTCCAATCTGGATATAGAGACAATGGATGAGACAATTACTTGTACAAGGTTTGTCAAGATGACTATTCTATTAGTTGGCTAGAATGGATGTTTTGCTAGAAACCGCTCCATATTAGCAATTTGTTGCTACCAACTAGATAGAACCTATGGGGTCACAAGCAATATAGAGTTGAAATAGATTTGGGAATTAATTAATTGGATTAATTAATTAGAAGGATCACTTTGCAACACCTTGCAAACTTAGTAGGACTAATTTGCAAGGAATGGACTAAACCGAATTCTAGTAGGACTAGAATGGGTCCTTTAGGTAGTTGGCAAGGATTTGTTGGACTATATAAAGAACACTTCTTCCTTCCTTTCCACACTTATGAACTTATTGATCATAACTTGAGTGGGAGAGAACAAAAAGGAGAGAGCAAGAAAGCAAGAGAGGCTCGCCCTCCCCCCTTGCCGCCGCCCGTCCCTGTCGGCCCACAAGGAGGCCGAAACCTCCTTTTTGTCTCGTTTTGCGTATTTTTTCTTCCTCTTCCTCATTCCGGGCTAGCACAAAGGAGTAGGAAGATCTAGAGTTTAACCCTAGGCGTGGATCAACTATAGAGAACGTGACACATTTCGCGTTTAAAATCATCAAAGGAGAAACCCTAAGGTGTGTTATTGATTTCTTCTCTTACCATCGTTATGACTCTTGACTTGTGATCCTTGGAGGGTATTGCATGGATTATATTTGTTTTTCCGTTGCGCATCCATGATCAAAACCCTACAGTGGTATCAGAGCAACAGGTCGTAGAGCATAAACGTGGTTTATGTGTTACGTTTTGATAGTTTTACACTTTAAATTTATTGTTTATCGCGTAAAATAAGGCAAATCAAGCTTATGATACAATTTATCAATAATCTATCATAAAAGACCCAGTTCTTGCATTGGATGCATGAATTAGTGAGTTTGAGAAATTTTAGGATCTTAGATCTAGGGTTTGGGCATCCTATGGAAAGAAGGAGTTCTTCCCATACAAGGAAACAACCAGATTTGGGCACCAAGCAAGGGAGTTGCTTTGGAAACAACTCCCAAAGGAGGTTCGCCCCCCCCCTAGGGGACCGCCCCTCCTTACTTTCCACCCAAGCAAGGCTCGGCCTAGGGGCCGGGGCAGCCCTAGCCCGCGGCATGGCCGCGTGGGTTAGGGGCCGGCTGGCCCAAGGCCTTTGCGGTTCTCTTTTGGGCCCGCGCAATTTGATTGTTGGGCCCCATGGACCGTTTTAACCCTAGAATATCCTAAAATAAATTAAAATTAACCATGCGCGTTAAAATTGGAATTTAATTGTTTATGTGCAAGTCGCATGGTGATTGGATATGGCCTTAGGATGTGGTTTGATGTGAATGTTAAATTTTTGTGTTTTGGTTTACGGACTGCGAGCTTATAAATTAATTGTAATAATTAATTAGGGTTTTATGGCCTGCGAGCCATTTTTTTCTCAACTTGTGAGATTTATTTTATTTAGTAAAGTTGTTAGCTAGTGCTAGATAGAGTAGATTGTTAGCCAAGATTGAAGAAAAGAAGCCCAAAGCCAAAGGGAGCCACGAAAGATGGAGCATGGAGCATTCCACATGACTATGAAGGATGCACCAAAAGATGAAGACGCATGGAGATGTGTTTGCTTTTAGGGTTCATAGATAATTCCATTGGCTTGGAATTATCTTAGTCTAGAAAAGGCCATATTCACATCACGTTTTATTTTGTTTTGTGGTTGTTTATTTTATTTTCTTATTATTTTGTGGTTCGTGTGTGGATGATGCATGCAATTAGGATAATAAGATAATTTGACAACCCGGATCTATTATTTGGAGTTGTGTCCAAACTCAAATAGATAGATTAGTTGATATTGATCAACAAAACAATTAAAAATTGAATTTAAAATCCCTCAAAATTCAAATATTGTGTTCTTGCCTTCTCGTTATTTAAACACTCATTATCATCATGATTTATCAAGTTCGTGCGTGCCAAAGCATGGCGACTTGGTTCATAATGATGGAATGCGATGGCACAAGCTAGTAATGTGCAACTTTTTAAATAAGAGGTTGAACACAACTAGGCTATTAATATGATTAAAACCTAGAGGCAATCAATTGGTATTATCCATGTGAATGGATAAAAAAGGAGTTATTTGCCCAATTGAACCAAGAGTTGCATAAGGGATGCAATTGGAAATTGTTCCTACCTAAAGTAGTCAAATTATGGGTGACTTGCCAAAGAAAGCTCATAAGGAGATAAACATGGATCTTGGCCCACTAGAAAATATAAGGATATTTTCCGCATTAATATTTTGAGGGTTATTAATCCGTAGAAAAATAGTGGGAGCTATATTTGATAAACTAGCCATTATTGAATATAGTCAAAAATTCACAAATACTAAAACTTGCGTATTTTCCTTTTTGTAGAATTCCAAATGGCAAACAACTCATCGAGTTCACAACATTCCCTACGATCTGTTTTTGAGAAGGACAAGCTCTCTGGAACCAACTTCCTTGATTGGTACAGAAACTTGAGAATCGTTCTCAAGCAAGAGAAGAAACTGTACGCAATAGAGGAGCAAGATCCAGCAGGTCCAGAGAACCAAACACCTGCAGCCCTAAAGGCGTATCAAAAGAGTGTAGATGACGCTAATGATGCGGCCTGCCTTATGCTATGCACCATGACTTCTGAGCTTCAGAATCAACACGAACACATGAATGTTGTCGATATGATCAAGCATCTGAAGCAACTCTTCCAAGAGCATGCATGGGTTGAGAGGTATGAGGTCTCTAAGGCATTGTTCAAGTGTCATCTAGCAGAAGGGAACCCGGTGGGACCCCATGTAGTCCGTATGATCGGGTACCTGGAGAATCTCGCCCGACTGGAGTTCCCGGTAGGCCAAGAGTTTGCAACCGATCTCGTATTGCAATCGTTGCCCGAGAGTTATGGACAGTTCATCATGAACTATAACATGAACGAGATCGTGAACCCACTGCCAGATTTGCTCAACATGTTGAGGACAGCTGAACAAATCATCAACAAGGGTAAGGGCAAGGCCATTATGATGGTGCATAAAGAAAAGGGCAAAAGGTTTGCCTCATCCTCCAAGGGCAAAGGCAAGTCAGTTGCCAAGTCCAAGGAACCTGCCCGTAAGCCTGTTGGTGGCATTGCCAAAGGCGTGACTAAAGGTGAGTGTAACTACTGCAGTAAGCCTGGACACTGGAGGAGGAACTGCCTAAAACATCTGGAGGACAAGAGGCTTAGAATAGTGATCCCACCACCACCAGGTATTTTTGTTGTAGATGTGAATTTAACTGTCTCCACATCATGGGTATTAGATACTGGATGTGGATCTCACATTTGTCGAAATGTGCAGGATCTAAAGAGAAGAAGAAGATTGGCTAAAGGGGATATAGATCTACGCGTCAGGAATGGAGCAAAAGTTGTTACGTTGGCCGTAGGCGTGTGCGAGCTATCTCTGCCTTCAGGATTAGTTTTAGAATTAAATAATTGCTATTTTGTGCCTGCTATGAGTAGAAAAATTATTTCTATTTCTTGTTTGGACGAGGAAGGTTTTATTTTTTCAATAAAGAACAATTGTTGTTCCTTTTATTTTAATAATATTCACTATTTTAGTGCGCAATTATTTAATGGACTATATGTCCTTGATCTAAGCAATCCTGTCTACAACATTAATACCAAGAGGATTAAAATAAATGATTTAAATCCGGCTTACTTATGGCACTGTCGTTTAGGCCACATAAACGAGAAACGTGTATCTAGACTCCATAAGGATGGACTACTAGACTCATTTTGATTTTGAATCATATGAGACATGTGAGGATTGTTTCTTGGGAAAAATGACAAAGTCCCCTTTCAATAAGAAAGGTGAGAGGACTAGTGAGCAATTGGCGCTCATACATACTGATGTATGTGGGCCATTTGCCACGCCTGTCAGGGGTGGTTACGTCTACTTCATTACATTTACTGATGATTACAGTAGATATGGATTTGTGTACCTCATGAGGGCCAAATCCGAGTCCCGAAGTGTTCAAAGAATTCAAAAATTAAGTAGAGAAGCAACTCGGCAAAAGTATCATGGCTCTACGATCGGATCGTGGAGGAGAATACTTGAGCCAAGAGTTTGACAATCTTAGAGAGAGTGTGGGATCGTGTCCCAATTCAAAAATGGTCATAGAAACTAGTGAAAAGGTTTCATCATAGTCAATACCATGAATCTGTCTCTTGACTTGTGATCCTTGGAGGGTTTTTAATGGTTTATGATTGTTTGTGTTTCCCTTGCGCATCCATGAATCAAAACCCTACAGTATCTGCTTGTCATACTCAAGGCATATGACACATCTGGCCTAGTACATAACATGGTGTACATGATCGATCCTATGGCCGACGCATAGGGTATTCTACTCATGCGTTCCTTCTCAATCTCATTGGAAGGACAACCACTCTTCGAAAGAGTAATTCCATGTGAAATGGGCAAGAATACCTTCTTGGAATCTTGCATGTTGAGCCGTTTCAACACCTTGTCAATATATGTCTTTTGACTTAGGCCTAGCAGTCTCTTAGATCTATCTCTATAGATCTTTATACCCAGTATATAGGCTGCTTCCCCTATGTCTTTCATTGAGAAACACTTCCCTAGCCAATCTTTAATAGATTGCAGCATGGGAACGTCGTTTCCAACGAGTAGTATGTCATCCACATACAGGACCAGAAAAGCTACAGAGCTCCCACTAACCTTCTTGTACACACAAGACTCATCTTCGTTTCTGATGAAGCCAAACTCTTTGACTACTTCATCAAAACGTTGATTCCAACTCCTAGAAGCTTGCTTGAATCCATAAATAGATTGTTGCAGCTTACAGACTTTGTTGGCTTAATTTGGATCTTCAAAACCCTCTGGCTGTATCATATGCACGTCCTCGAGGAGATTCCCATAAAGGAATGTCGTTTTGACATCCATCTGCCGAATCTCATAGTCATGGTATGCTGCAATTGCAAGTAGGATTCGGATGGATTTGGTCATAGCGACTGGTGAAAAAGTTTCATCATAGTCAATACCATGAATCTGTCTGAATCCTTTAGCCACCAATCGGCCCTTATAGGTAATCACATTACCATCCATGTCGATCTTCTTCTTGAAGACTCACTTGCACCCTATGGGCCGAGCCCCTTCTGGTGGTTCCACCAAAGTCCATACTTTGTTGGTATACATGGATTCCATCTCGGATCTCATGGCTTCTAGCCACTTCCGTGAGTCTGGGCCATTCATGGCCTCTTCATAGGTAGTAGGCTCATCATCTATGAGCATCGTGTCACCGGAATCGGTCACGAGAAGTCCATACCTCTCGGGTTCTTGGCTCACTCTACTAGATCTACGAAGCTCTTGTGTTACCTGAACAGGTTGCTCCACAACTCCTTGTGGTTCCTATTCATGTTTCATAATCGGTTCTGTGATTTGTGGTTCTTGAATCTCTTCAAGTTCTACAGTCCTCACACTTCCTTCTTTAGAGACAAACTCTCTTTCTAGAAACACGCCGGTCCGAGCAACAAACACTTTGTTCTCGGTTGGATTGTAGAAGTAGTAACCCTTCGTTTCCTTAGGGTACCCCACTAACTTACACTTGTCCGACTTTGGCCCGAGCTTGTCTGATTGTAAACGTTTTACATAGAAATCGCAGCCCCAAATCCCCATGAACGACAGTGTGGGACGCCTCCCACTCCACATCTCACGTGGTGTCTTCATGACTGATTTAGAAGGAACACGGTTAATGGTGAAAGCTGCACTTAATAGAGTGTGGCCCCAAAACGATAATGGAAGATCGGTTTGACACATCATAGATCGAACCATATCCAATAGTATTCGATTCCTCCTCTCAGACACGCCATTCCATTGTGGCATTCAGGGTGGAGTGAGTTGGGACACGATCCCACACTCTCTAAGATAGTCGTCAAACTCTTGGCTCAAGTATTCTCCTCCACGATCCGATGGTAGAGCCTTGATACTTTTGCCAAGTTGCTTCTCTACTTCATTCTTGAATTCTTTGAAAACTTCAAAGGATTTGGATTTGGCCCTCATGAGGTACACAAATCCATATCTACTGTAATCATCAGTAAATGTTTTGAAGTAGACGTAACCACCCCTGGCAGGCGTGGCAAATGGCTCACACACATTTTTATGTATGAGCGCCAATTGCTCACTAGTCCTCTCACCTTTCTTATTGAAAGGGGACTTTGTCATTTTTCCCAATAAACAAGCCTCACATGTCTCATATGATTCAAAATCAAATGAGTCTAGTAGTCGATCCTTATGGAGTCTAGATACACGTTTCTTGTTTATGTGGCCTAAACGACAGTACCATAAGTAAGCAGGATTTAAATCATTTATTTTAATCCTCTTGGTATTAATGTTGTAGACAGGATTGCTTAGATCAAGGACATACAGTCCATTAAATAATTGCGCAATAAAATAGTGAATATTATTCAAATAAAAGGAACAACAATTGTTCTTTATTGAAATAATAAAACCTTCCTTGTCCAAACAAGAAATAGAAATAATGTTTCTGCTCATAGCAGGCACAAAATAGCAATTATTTAATTCTAAAACTAATCCTGAAGGAAGAGATAGCTCGCACACGCCCACGGCCAACGCAGCAACTTTTGCTCCATTCCCAACGCGCAGATCTATCTCCCCTTTAGCCAATCTTCTACTTCTCTTTAGATCGTGCGCATTTCGACAAATGTGAGATCCACATCCAGTATCTAATACCCATGATGTAGAGACAGTTAAGTTTACATCTACAACAAAAATACCTGGTGGTGGTGGAATCACTATTCCAAGCCTCTTGTCCTCCAAATATTTTGGGCAATTCCTCCTCCAGTTTCCAGGCTGACTGCAGTAGTGACACTCACCTTTAGTCACACCTTTGGCAATGCCACCAACAGGCTTAAGGGCAGATTCCTTGGACTTGGCAACTGACTTGCCTTTGCCCTTGGAAGATGAGGCAAATGTTTCGCCATTTCCTTTCTGCACCATCATAATGGCCTTGCCCTTACCCTTGTTGATGCTGTGTTCAGCTGTCCTCAACATATTGAGCAAATATGACAGTGGTTTCCCGATCTTGTTCATGTTATAGTTCATGATGAACTATCCATAACTCTCAGGCAACGATTGCAACACGAGATCGGTTGCCAACTCTTGGCCGACCGGGAACCCCAGTCGGGCGAGATTCTCCAAGTACCCGATCATACGGTGTACATGGGGTCCCACCGGGTTCCCTTCTGCCAGATGACACTTGAACAGTGCCTTAGAGACCTCATACCTATCAACCCTTGCCTGCTCTTGGAAGAGCTGCTTCCGATGCTCGATCATATCGACAACACTCATGTTTTCGTGTTGCTTCTGAAGCTCAGAAGTCATGGTGTATAGCATAAGGCAGGCCGCATCATTAGCGTCATCAACACGCTTTTGATACGCCTTTAGGGCTGTAGGTGTTTGGTTCTCTGGACCTGCTGGAACATGCTTCTCTATTTCGTACAGTTTCTTCTCTTGCTTGAGAAAGATTCTCAAGTTTCTGTACCAATCAAGGAAGTTGGTTCCAGAGAGCTTGTCCTTCTCAAGGATAGATCTTAAGGAATGTTGTGAAATCGATGAGTTGTTTGCCATTTGGAATTCTACAAAAGGAAAATATGCAAGTTTTAGTATTTGTGAATTTTTGACTATATTCAATAATGGCTAGTTTATCAAATATAGCTCCCACTATTTTTCTACGGATTAATAACCCTCAAGATATTAATGCGGAAAATATCCTTATATTTTCTAGTGGGTCAAGATCCATGTTTCATCTCCTTATGAGCTTGCTTTGGCAAGTCACCCATAATTTGACTACTTTAGGTAGGAACAATTTCCAATTGCATCCCTTATGCAACTCTTGGTTCAATTGGGCATATAACTCCTTATTTATCCATCCATATGGATAATCTTAATTGATTGCCTCTAGGTTTCTTAATCATATTAATAGCCTAGTTGCGTTCAACCTCTTATTTAAACAATTGCACATTACTAGCTTGTGCCATCGCATTCCATCATTATGAACCAAGTCGCCATGCTTTGGCACGCACGAACTTGATAAATCATGATGATAATGAGTGTTTAAATAACGAGAAGGAAAGAACACAATATTTGAATTTTTGAGGGATTTTAAATTTAATTTTTAATTGTTTTGTTGATCAATATCAACTAATCTATCTATTTGAGTTTGGGCACAACTCCAAATAATAGATCCGGGTTGTCTAATTATCTTATTATCCTAATTGCCTGCATCATCCATAAACCAACCAAAAAATAATAAGACGGTAAAATAAACAACCACAAAACAAAAAATAAAACGTGATGTGAATATGGCCTTTTCTAGACTAAGATAATTCCAAGCCAATGGCATTATCTATGAACCCTAAAAGCAAACATATATCCATGCGTCTTCATCTTTTGGTCTATCCTTCATAGTCATGTGGAATGATCCATGCTCCATGCTCCATCTTTTGTGGCTCCTTTTGGCTTTGGGCTTCTTTTCTTCAATCTTAGCTAACAATCTACTTTATCTAGCACTAGCTAACAACTATACTAAATAAAATAAATCTCACAAGTTGAGAAAAAATGGCTCGCATGCCATAAAACGCTAATTAATTATTACAATTAATTGATCAGCTCGCAGGCCGTAAACCAAACCACAAAATTAAACATCCACAACAAACCACGTCCTAAGGCCATATCCAATCACCATGCGAATTGCACATAAACAGTTAAAATTCAATTTTAACGCGCTTGGTCAATTTTAATTGATTTTAGGATATTCTAGGGTTAAAACGGTCCATGGGCCCCAACAATGTAATTGCCCGGGCCCAAAAGAGAACCGAAAAGGGCCTTGGGCCGGTCGGCCCCAAGCCCACGCAGCTAGGCCGCGGGCTAGGTCTTTCCCGGCCCCTAGGCCGAGCCTTGCTTGGGCGAAAGCAAGGAGGGGCGGTCCCCTAGGGGGGGGGCGAACCTTCTTCGGGAGTTGTTTCCAAAACAACTCCCTTGCTTGGTGCCCAAGTTTGGTTGTTTCCTTGTTTGGAAAGAAATCCTTCTTCCATAAGGATGCCCAAACCCTAGATCTAAGATCCTAAAATTTCTCAAACTCACTAATTCATGCATCCAATGCAAAAACTAGATCTTGTTATGATAGATTATTGACAAATTGCATCACATGCTTGATTTGTCTTGTTTTACGCGATAAACAACAATTTTAAGGTGTAAAACTATCAAAACGTAACACATAAACCACGTTTATGCTCTACGACATGTGGCTCTGATACCACTGTAGGTTTTGATTCATGGATGCGCAACGGAAACACAAACAATCATAAACCATGCAAAACCCTCCAAGGATCACAAGTCAAGAGACATAACGATGGTAAGAAATCAATAACACACCTTCGGGTTCTCCTTTGATGAATTCAAACGCGAATTGTGTCACGTTCTCTATAGTTGATCCACGCCTAGAGTTGAATGCTAGATCTTCCAATCCTTGGTGCTAGCCCGTAAAGAGGAAGAGGAAGAAGAATCACGCAAAACGAGACGAACAAGGAGGTTTTCGGCCTCCTTGTGGCCAACGGGGACGGGCGGCGGCGAGGGAGGGGCGGCGGTTCCTCTCTTGCTTGCTTGCTCTCTCCTTTTGTTCTCTCCCACTCAAGTTATGATCAATGTGGTCATAAGTGTGTGAAGGAAGGAAGGAGTGTCCTTTATATAGTCCAACAAATCCTTGCCAACTACCTAAAGGACCTATTCTAGTCCTACTAGAATTTAATTTAGTCCCTTCCTTGCAAATTAGTCCCTACAAAGTTTGCAAGGTATTGCAAAGTGATCCTTCTAATTAATTAATTATATTAATTATTTCCCAAATCTAGTTCAACTCTATATAGCGTGTGACCCCATAGGTTCTATCTAGTTGGTAGCAACAATTTGCTAATATGGAGCGGTTTCTAGAAAAACATCCATTCTAGCCAACTAATAGAATAGTCATCTTGACAAACCTTGTACAAGTAATTGTCTCATCCCTTTGTCTCTATATCCGGATTGGACACGAGACATACAAGTCACACTCGTATATCCAATCCATAGTTTCTCGATTCATGGGAATAGCCTTATTCGTGCAAATAACATCAATATCCAATATTGATTTATTTGAGTCTGGCCAGACATTGTATAAGCACTATCCCTCGAGTAGCCTAGGATATTTGCTCCCGTTATGTGGACGTAGATAGAATTTGTCCCTCCCACATAACGGGAGCAAATATCCTAGGCCACTCGAGGGATAGTGCTTATAGAATGTCTGGCTAGACTCAAATAAATCAATATGGGATATTGATAATATTTGCACGAATAAGGCTATTCCCATGGATCGAGAAACTATGGATTGGATATACGAGTGTGACTTGTATGTCTCGTGTCCAATCCGGATAGAGAGACAAAGGGATGAGATAATTACTTGTACAAGGTTTGTCAAAATGACTATTCTATTAGTTGGTTAGAATGGATGTTTTGCTAGAAACCGCTCCATATTAGCAAATTGTTGATACCAACTAGATAGAACCTATGGGGTCACACGCTATATATAGTTGAACTAGATTTGGGAATTAATTAATTGGATTATTTGATTAGAAGGATCACTTTGCAACACCTCGCAAACTTAGTAGGACTAATTTGCAAGGATGGGACTAAACCGAATTCTAGTAGGACTAGAATGGGTCCTTTAGGTAGTTGGCAAGGATTTGTTGGACTATATAAAGAACAGTCCTTCCTTCCTTCCCACACTTATGACCATTGATCATAACTTGAGTTGGAGAGAACAAAAAGGAGAGATCAAGCAAGCAAGAGAGGCTCGCCCACCCCCCTTGCTGCCGCCCGTCCCCGTTGGCCCACAAGGAGGCCGAAACCTCCTTTTTGTCTCGTTTTGCGTGATTTTTCTTCCTCTTCCTATTCCTCATTCCGGGCTAATACAAAGGAGTAGGAAGATCTAGAATTCAACCCTAGGCGTGGATCAACTATAGAGAACGTGACACAATTCGCGTTTGAAGTCATCAAAGGAGAAACCCTAAGGTGTGTTATTGATTTCTTCTCTTACCATCGTTATGTCTCTTGACTTGTGATCCTTGGAGGGTATTGCATGGGTTATAATTGTTTTTCCGTTGCGCATCCATGATCAAAACCCTACACGAACCAACAGTGAAGAAAGTGAGGAAGAAGCAGGAGATCAAGAGGATGAGAAAGATCCTTAACCTTGACTATTCTTTCTCCCACATTCTCTCTGCTTTAGAGTATCTTAGCTGCTTATACATCTGCATAGTCACACTTTCACTTAGTTTATTCATTAATAGTGTTCCATGAAATAGTAAAAAAAATGATCGAACAACACCATTTGTGAGGTTTAACTTTCAAAATAGAGGCAAACACCATTTGTAGGATTTCAATGAAAATAAGTCAACACTCATCCTTAATTCCATTGAACAAAACGAATGGGACATATTGAAAAATCAAAAAGAGCTACAATATGTAGAAAGAAAAATAATTGTACCTCCACTGCCGCCGATCAACGAGAGTAGGTAGAAGAAAACAACACAGACTTGTCAATATCAACAACGAAACCACCACCGCTACCACCACTGTAGAGGACGAGGGAGAAGGGTTTTCAAAAATAAGAACTTGAAGTTGGGTTTTACAAGATGGTGACTTTTTCTTATTAAAATTGTTTTTATAAAAACTGCTTTTGTATTTCAATTTTCAGAAATTGGAATATATCCTGATCTGCCCGGGCTACCCAGAATCGAGAGAAACCCCAACATTTTTAAAAGGATAGCATTTTGGGATTTTGTGTTAAAAGGGTGGCATTTTGGTATTTTAGTACTAATGAGGGGTATTTTGGGAAATTCCTCCGTCTCTCCTCCTTCACCTAGGCACGATTCTCAAACAAAGCTCTGGCACGGAAATCGTATTTCAGCATGACACTCTCGCTCTAAGGAAGAAGCTATGGCTAACTGCAACACAGAATGTTTCTCTCTCTAGATTTTTTCGCTCCCACCTCTCTCTAGAAAATGTTTCCTGCGTTTTCCTCACCGGTAACCGTCACTGACAAATCCGCCTTCACCAGTGTCTCCGTCGGAGATCTGGAACTCCGTCATGATTCAGTAACTTCCAAGCGGAGGTTCGTCGACTCTCCAATGGATTTACAGCCGGCTCGTGAGCCAATTAACCCCCGCCGTTTTGCGGTCGCGCTTTTGAGACCTCTGGTTGGCATCTATGTTGATGATGGAGACCTATTCTCTGGCGATTCTGAGATGGATCGTTTGCGTACCTCACAATCTGAGTGGCCTGATGGCGGTGTTGAGATCCAGATTGGAGATGGAGCTCTTAGAAAACTCCATAAACCATGGAGCAGAGCCCTGATTCTTCATCTTCTCGGCAAGGCACCTGAATTCTGGGTAATCCATGCTCGTCTTACGGCGCAATGGAAGCTCGCTCGGGGCTTTGAGCTTACCGATATGGAGAATAACTATTTCATTGTCCGCTTATACTGCAAAGAGGACTACGATCGTGTTCTTCTGGGAGGGCCATGGATGATTCAGGGCAGGTATGTCACTATCCAGAAATGGATCCCCCATTTTGATCCGTTTGGATCACCTGTATGCACTACACCGATATGGATTAGACTCAGGGGCTTGCCTGTTGAATATTTTGATGAAGAAACTCTAACGGATCTGAGTAGTGTTTTTGGAAAATTTGTTCGTATTGATTCGTCTACTATTTTTGGTAATCGGGGTTGCTATGCGCGATTCTGTGTTGAAGTAGATCTATCAAAGAGCCTCCGGCCAAATATTTGGGTGAATGGGAAGCGAATTCCGGTAGAATACGAAGGGTTAGGCCTCATCTGCTTTGAGTGTGGTGTGTTTGGGCACCGGAAGGAGAATTGTCCCACGCTGGCGGTGCCGTTGAAACCAATGGAGCAACCGGATGGAGGTGAGGAGGCGGAGGCGAACCAGCCTTCGGAAAACAATATGAGTGATGCTATCACCGGTAATTATGGTGCCTGGATGCTGGCTAGGTTCCGGAAGAAGAAGAAATCTCTGGCGAAGGAAGGAACCAATGGTGATGGATCGAACGCTGAGTTGCAGAGCCCGGGTCAGGGGAGGCATTCGGGTTCGGATGCGAACATGGGGCTAGGTGCTTCGGTTTCGGGCTCCCGGTTTGATGCTTTGGCCCAAGAGGATGTTGATGGGCCTGTGCCTCTCCCTATGGGCCAAGGGAAGTTTTCTGCTGGACAGGGGCTTGGTTTTGAAGCCCAAAGAGTGCGTGATTCTCAGAATAAGCAGAAGGGCAAAAAGGGTATTTCCAAGACTGTTTCAAGGAACCCTAATTTGCGTGTTCCCTTTTCTGATTTGGATCAAAATCAGATGAACCCCAATCCTTCTAAGCAGGTGAATTCAAATCTCTCTACGAAGACGGTTGTCGGAGGGGAAGTTCATGGACCCCTTCCTTCGGCATATGCAACTGGTAACGGACGAACTCAATCTCATGGTAGGGGAGGATTGGCACGATCCGTATCTAACAATGGCGCATCCTTGGCTAAACAGAGTGGATTTTGGCCTACGCAGATTCTTCAACCCCCACGTAGGACCGGACTGGGAGGTGGAAATGAGACTCTCGGCACCATTGCGGGCGCGAATGCTGTTTTGGGCAATCGAGGAGAGAACCAGGAGGCCTTTTCCACCAATAGAGTCGATGTTCCAGGTAATGGATCCATTTCTCAATAGATTTCCCGTGAAGATCATTACATGGAATTGTCGAGGGATTGGGAATCATGAAATAGTGAGGACCATTTTGGAGTTGTGTAGGGTTCATTCCCCTGAGGTTATAGTTTTGGTGGAACGAAGAGTTGATGGAAGTCATGCACAAGTTATTTGCAGAAGGTCTAGTTTTGACCGTATGGAGTTGATTGAAGCAAATGGTTTTTCGGGTGGCTTGTGGTTGTTTTGGAATAGTCATTTGGTGGATGTTGAGATTGTGGATTCTAACTCCCAATCTATTACTGGCATTATTAGATGGAGTAGTCATGGTGATTGGCTTTTCTCAGCCATTTATGCTAGCCCATCTCCTCCGTCTAGGCAGGAGTTGTGGGATTATCTTACTCAGCTAGCTCAAGGTCATCATCTACCTTGGTTAGTTGCGGGAGATTTCAACCAAGTCACTTCTGCTAGAGATTAATGTGGTGGAAGACCTATGAATTCTCAAAGTTGTGCTAGGCTTCTTGACTGTTTCTTTGACTGCAATTTGCAAGACATTGATTTTGATTGTCCAATCTACACCTGGTCCAAATCTAGGCAGCTGTCACACAAAATTCAGCAAAGGATTGACTTGGCCCTGAGCAATCCTAGGTGGAGGTTTCTCTTCCCAGACGCTGTGGTTAAACATATGGTCAGATTGAACTCTGACCATCATCCAGTGCTTATTGACACTCATGGTCTCTGTGTTCCTCCACCAAGTCTTAAACCTTTTCGTATGGAGCTAGCTTGGTTCTCTGAGGTAGTTTTTCTGAGGTGGTAAAGAATTCTTCGAATGATCACTCTCCTATGCATGAAGCTGTTGGAATAGATGCCCTAGAGGCTATCTAGTTTAGTATGAATTTGTATATGGCTAGAAAATTCATTTATTATTTATTGGATATTTAATATAATGAAGTCCTTAGATTTACAATTGTGTTGTTTATCTTAAATATCCCTAGTCAAGTATAATGATTAATGGGACAATCATCTATAGACTAGTATGGGGTTGGATTGATATGGAGATATCACGATCCAACACATAGGTGTGCATTACGGAATGTTGCATTGGATTGACCCATCTCCGAGAATGCTACATACATGTTATGTTGAGTCACAAGTGCTTCTCGCGGTGCAATGGTATTGTCATCCTTAGACTTGATGTCACTAGATATTCTAGTTGTGGATCATTGTGATCTTGGTAGCGTTAAACGCTACACCCTAACTGGGAAGTTATAAAGGCGTGTACTGGATACAATGAGAAGCAAGCTTAGAGATCGTAGTGGACGTAGAGAGGATTTTCCACTCCCACATAACGGGAGCAAATATCCTAGGCCACTCGAGGGATAGTGCTTATAGAATGTCTGGCCAGACTCAAATAAATCGATATAGGATATTGATGTTATTTGCACGAATAAGGCTATTCCCATAGATCGAGAAAATATGGATTGGATATACGAGTGTGACTTGTATGTCTCGTGTCCAATCCGGATATGGAGGCAAAGGGATGAGACAATTACTTGTACAAAGGTTGTCAAGATGACTATTCTATTAGTTGGCTAGAATGGATGTTTTGCTAGAAACCGCTCCATATTAGCAAATAGTTGCTACCAACTAGATAGAACCTATGGGGTCACACGCTATATAGAGTTGAATTAGATTTGGGAATTAATTAATTGGATTAATTAATTAGAAGGATCACTTTGCAAACCCTTGCAAACTTAGTAGGGACTGATTTGCAAGGAAGGGACTAAATTGAATTCTAGTTGGACTAGAATAAGTCCTTTAGGTAGTTAACAAGGAGTTGTTGGACTATATAAAGGACCCTCCTTCCTTCCTTCCTCATAACTTATGCTCATTATTGAACATAACAAGAGTGGGAGAGAACAAAAGGAGAGAGAGCAAGCAACAAGGAGGCCGACCCGACCCCCTTGCCGCCGCCCTCACCCCGTCGGCCAAAAGAGGGCCGAAGCCCCTCTTTTGTCTCGTTTTGCGTGATTCCTTCATCCTCTTCCTAATCCGGGCTAGCACCAAGGAGTTTGGGAAATCTAGGATCAACTCTAGGCGTGGATCAACTATAGAGAACGTGACATTATTCGCGTTTGAAGTCATCAAGGAGAACCCAAAGGTGTGTTTATGATTTCTTACCTTTACTATCGTTATGCATCTAGACTTGTGATCCTTGGAGGGTTTTGCATGGTTATTTGTTTGATTATGCTTCCGTTGCGCGATCCATGAATCAAAACCCTACAGTGGTATCAGAGCCACAGGTCATAGAGCATAAACGTAGTTTATGTGTTACATTCTTGTTGTTTTACACCTTAATTTGATTGTTTATCGCGTAAAACAAGACAAATCAAGCATGGGATGCAATTTGTCAATAATAACTCATAACAAGATCCAATTTTTGCATTGGATGCATGAATTGGTGAGTTTGAGAAATTTTAGGATCTTAGATCTTGGGTTTGGGCATCCTTGGGGAAGAAGGAGTTCTCCCAAAACAAGGAAACAACCAAACTTGGGCTCCAAGCAAGGGAGTTGTTTTGGAAACAACCCCCAAGAGGAGGTTCGGCCCCCCTAGGGACCGCCCCCTTGCTTGCCGCCCAAGCTTGGCCGCCCTAAGGGGCCGGGCGGCCCTAACCCGCGGGCCTACCTTGCTGGTTTTGGGCCGGGCCGGCCCTAGGACCCTGTGGTTCACTTTAAATGGGCCCGGGCAATTGGATTGTTGGGCCCATGGACCGTTTTAACCCTAGAAATCCTAAAATCAATTAAAATTGACCAAGTGCGTTAAAATTGGATTTTAACTGTTTATGTGCAAATCGCATGGTGATTGGATATGGCCTTAGGATGTGGTTTGATGTGGATGTTTAATTTTGTGGTTTGGTTTTACGGCCTGCTAGCTGATCAATTAATTGTAATAATTAATTAGGGTTTTATGGCCTGCGTGCCATTTTTTTCTCAACTTGTGAGATTTATTTTATTTAGTATAGATATTAGCTAGTGCTAGATAAAGTAGATTGTTAGCCAAGATTGGAGAAAAGAAGCCCACAGCCAAAGAAGCCACAAAAGATGGAGCATGGAGCATGGAGCATTCCACATGACTATGAAGGATGGACCAAAAGATGAAGACACATGGAGATGTGTTTGCTTAGGGTTCATAGATAATTCCATTGGCTTGGAATTATCTTAATCTAGAAAAGGCCATATCCACATCACGTTTAATTTCTGTTTTGTGGTTGTTTATTTATTGTCTTATTAATTGTGTGGTTGGTGTATGGATGATGCATGCAATTAGGATAATAAAATAATTAGACAACCCGGATCTATTATTTGGAGTTGTGCCCAAACTCAAATAGATAGATTAGTTGATATTGATCAACAAAACAATTAAAAATTGAATTTAAAATCCCTCAAATTTTAAATATTGTGTTCTTGCCTTCTCGTTATTTAAACACTCATTATCATCATTATTTATCAAGTTCGTGCGTGCCAAAGCATTGCGACTTGGTTCATAATGATGGAATGCGATGGCACGTAAAAATGTGCAATTGTTTAGATAAGAGGTTGAACACAACTAGGCTATTAATTTGATTAAGAAACCTAGAGGCAATAAATTGGGATTATCGATATGGATGGATAAATAAGGAGTTATTTGCCCGATTGAACCAAGAGTTGCATATGGGATGCAATTGGAATTGTTCCTACCTAAAGTAGTCAAATTATGGGTGACTTGCCAAAGCAAGCTCATAAGGAGATGAAAGATGGATCTTGGCCCACTAGAAAATATAAGGATATTTTCCGCATTAATATCTTGAGGGTTATTAATCCGTAGAAAAATAGTGGGAGCTATATTCAATAAACTAGCCATTATTAAATATAGTCAAAAATTCACAAATACTAAAACTTGCGTATTTTCCTTTTTGTAGAATTCCAAATGGCAAACAGCTCATCGAGTTCACAACATTCCCTACGATCTGTCCTTGAGAAGGACAAGCTCTCTGGAACCAACTTTCTTGATTGGTACAGAAACTTGAGAATTGTTCTCAAGCAAGAGAAGAAACTGTACGCAATAGAGGAGCATGTTCCCGAAGGTCCAGAGAACCAAACACCTGCTGCCTTAAAGGCGTATCAAAAGCGTGTCGATGACGCTAATGATGCGGCCTGCCTTATGCTTTGCACCATGACTTCTGAGCTTCAGAAGCAACACGAAAACATGAATGCAGTCGATATGATCGAACATCTAAAGCAGCTCTTCCAAGAGCAGGCGAGGGTAGAGAGGTATGAGGTCTCAAAGGCACTGTTCAAGTGTCATCTGGCAGAAGGGAACCCGGTGGGACCCCATGTACTCCGAATGATCAGGTACTTGGAGAATCTCGCGCGGCTAGGGTTCCCGGTCGGCCAAGAGTTGGCAACCGATCTCGTGTTGCAATCGTTGCCCGAGAGTTATGGACAGTTCATTATGAACTATAACATGAACGAGATCGTTAAACCACTGCCAGATTTGCTCAACATGTTGAGGACGGCTGAACAGAGCATCAACAAGGGTAAGGGCAAGGCCATTATGATGGTGCACAAAGGAAAGGGCAAAAGGTTTGCCTCTTCCTCCAAGGGCAAAGGCAAGTCAGTTGCCAAGTCCAAGGAACCAGCTCTTAAGCCTGTTGGTGGCATTGCCAAGGTCGTGACTAAGGGTGAATGTCACTACTGTAGTCAGTCTGGACACTGGAGGAGGAACTGCCCAAAATATCTGGAGGACAAGAGGCTTGGAATAGTGATTCCACCACCACCAGGTATTTTTTGTTGTAGATGTCAATTTAACTGTCTCTACATCATGGGTATTAGATACTGGATGTGGATCTCATATTTGTCGAAATATGCAGGATCTAAAGAGAAGTAAAAGATTGGCTAAAGGGGAGGTAGATCTGCGCGTTGGGAATGGAGCAAAGGTTGCTGCGTTGGCCATAGGCGTGTGCGAGCTATCTCTGCCTTCAGGATTAGTTTTAGAATTAAATAATTGCTATTTTGTGCCTGCTATGAGCAGAAACATTATTTCTATTTTTTGTTTGGACAAGGATGGTTTTATTATTTCAATAAAGAACAATTGTTGTTCCTTTTATTTGAATAATATTCACTATTTTAGTGCGCAATTATTTAATGGACTTTATGTCCCTGATCTAAGCAATCCTGTCTACAACATTAATACCAAGCGGATTAAAATAAATGATTTAAATCCTGCTTATTTATGGCATTGTCGTTTAGGCCATATAAATGAGAAACGTGTATCTAGACTCCATAAGGATGGATTACTAGACTCATTTGATTTTGAATCATATGAGACATGTGAGGCTTGTTTATTGGGAAAAATGACAAAGTCCCCTTTCAATAAGAAAGGTGAGAGGACTAGTGAGCAATTGGCGCTCATACATACCGATGTGTGTGGGCCATTTGCCACGCCAGCGAGGGGTGGTTATGTCTACTTCATTACATTTACTGATGATTTCAGTAGATATGGATTTGTGTACCTGATGAGGGCAAAATCCGAATCCTTTGAAGTGATCAAAGAATTCAAGAATGAAGTAGAGAAGCAACTTGGCAAAAGTATCAAGGCTCTACGATCGGATCGTGGAGGAGAATACTTGAGCCAAGAGTTTGACGACTATCTTAGAGAGTGTGGGATCGTGTCCCAACTCACTCCACCCGGAACGCCACAATGGAATGGCGTGTCCGAGAGGAGGAATCAAACCCTATTGGATATGGTTCGATCTATGATGTGTCAAACCGATCTTCCATTGTCATTTTGGGGCTACGCTCTATTAAGTGCAGCTTTCACCATTAACCGTGTTCCATCTAAATCAGTCATGAAGACACCATATGAGATGTGGAGTGGGAGGCGTCCCACACTGTCGTTCATGAGGATTTGGGGCTGCGATGTCTATGTAAAACGTTTACAATCAGACAAGCTAGGTCCTAAATCAGATAAGTGTAAGTTTGTGGGGTACCCTAAGGAAACTAAGGGATACTACTTCTACAATCCAACCGAGAACAAAGTGTTTGTTGCTCGGACCGACGTGTTTCTAGAAAGAGAATTTGTCTCTAAAGAGGCAAGTGGGAGGAATGTAGAACTTGAAGAAGTTCAAGAACCACAAATCACTGAACCGATTATGGAACATGAACAGGAATCACAAGCAGTTGTGGAGCCACCTGTTCAGGTAACACAAGAACTTCGTAGATCTAGTAGAGTGCGCCAGGTACCTGAGAGGTATGGACTTCTCGTAAGCGATTCCGGTGACACGATGCTCATAGATGATGAGCCTACTACCTATGAAGAGGCCATGAGTGGCCCAGACTCTCAGAAGTGGCTGGAAGCCATGAGATCCGAGATGGAATCCATGTATACCAACAAAGTATGGACTTTGGTGGAACCACCTGATGGGGCGCGGCCCATAGGGTGCAAATGGGTCTTCAAGAAGAAGATCGACATGGATGGTAATGTGATTACCTATAAGGGCCGATTGGTGGCTAAAGGATTCAGACAGATTCATGGTATTGACTATGATGAAACCTTTTCACCAGTCGCTATGACCAAATCCATCCGAATCCTACTTGCAATTGCAGCATACTACGACTATGAGATTTGGCAGATGGATGTCAAAACAGCATTCTGTTATGGGAATCTCCTCGAGGACGTGTATATGATACAGCCAGAGGGTTTTGAGGATCCAAAGCAAGCCAACAAAGTCTGTAAGCTGCAACGATCCATTTATGGGTTGAAGGAAGCTTCTAGGAGTTGGAATCGACGTTTTGATGAAGTGGTCAAAGAGTTTGGCTTCATCAGAAACGAAGATGAGTCTTGTGTCTACAAGAAGGTTAGTGGGAGCTCTGTAGCTTTTCTGGTCTTGTATGTGGATGACATACTACTCATTGGAAACGACATTCCCATGCTGCAATCTGTGAAAGATTGGCTAGGAAAATGTTTCTCAATGAAGGACTTAGGGGAAGCAGCCTATATACTCGGTATAAAGATCTATAGAGATAGATCTAAGAGGTTGCTAGGCCTAAGTCAAAGTACATATATTGACAAGGTGTTGAAACGGTTCAACATGCAAGATTCCAAGAAGGGATTCTTGCCCATGTCACATGGAATCACTCTTTCGAAGAGTGGTTGTCTTTCCAATGGGATTGAGAAGGAACGCATGAGTAGGATTCCCTATGCCTTAGCCATAGGATCTATCATGTACGCCATGTTATGTACTAGACCAGATGTGTCATATGCCTTGAGTATGACAAGCAGATACCAATCCAATCCGGGTGAGAGTCACTGGATTGCTGTCAAGAACATCTTAAAGTACTTGAGAAGAACTAAGGATGCTTTCTTGATATTTGGCGGTGAGGAAGAGTTGCGTGTAAGGGGTTACACTGATGCAAGCTTCCAAACTGACAGAGATGACTTTAGATCACAGTCGGGATATGTGTTTTGCCTGAATGGAGCAGCGGTGAGCTGGAAGAGTTCCAAGCAAGAGACGGTAGCTGATTCTACAACAGAGGCTGAGTACATTGCTGCAAATGGCGCAGCAAAGGAGGCTGTTTGGATCAGAAAGTTTGTTTCTGAACTTGGTGTGGTCCCTAGCATTGCGGATCCAGTGGAGTTGTTGTGCGACAACACTGGGGCGATCGCGCAATCAAAGGAACCCAGATCGCACCAGAAGTCCAAGCACATGCTCAGGAAGTTTCATCTGATTCGAGATATTATCGATAGAGGAGACGTTCGGATATGCAAGATTCCTACAGATGATAATCTGTCAGACCCGCTTACAAAGTGGGAGACTGTTGGAATAAATGCCCTATAGGCAATCTAGTTTAGTATGAATTTGTATATGGCTAGAAAATTCATTTATTATTTATTGGATATTTAATATAATGAAGTCCTTAGATTTACAATTGTGTTGTTTATCTTAAATATCCCTAGTCAAGTATAATGATTAATGGGACAATCATCTATAGACTAGTATGGGGTTGGATTGATATGGAGATATCACGATCCAACACATAGGTGTGCATTACGGAATGTTTCACTGGATTGACCCATCTCCGAGAAGGCTACATACATGTTATGTTGAGTCACAAGTGCTTCTCGCGGTTCAATGGTATTGTCATCCTTAGACTTGAAGTCACTAGATATTCTAGTTGTGGATCATTGTGATCTTGGTAGCGTTAAACACTACACCGTAACTGGGTAGTTATAAAGGCGTGTACTGGATACAATGAGAAGCAAGCTTAGAGATCGTAGTGGACGTAGAGAGGATTTGCCCCTCCCACATAACGGGAGCAAATATCCTAGGCCACTCGAGGGATAGTGCTTATAGAATGTCTGGCCAGACTCAAATAAATCAATATAGGATATTGATGTTATTTGCACGAATAAGGCTATTCCCATAGATCGAGAAACTATGGATTGGATATACGAGTGTGACTTGTATGTCTCGTGTCCAATCCGGATATGGAGGCAAAGGGATGAGACAATTACTTGTACAAAAGGTTGTCAAGATGACTACTCTATTAGTTGGCTAGAATGGATGTTTTGCTAGAAACCGCTCCATATTAGCAAATAGTTGCTACCAACTAGATAGAACCTATGGGGTCACACGCTATATAGAGTTGAACTAGATTTGGGAATTAATTAATTGGATTAATTAATTAGAAGGAATCACATTGCAAACCCTTGCAAACTTAGTAGGGACTGATTTGCAAGGAAGGGACTTAATTGAATTCTAGTTGGACTAGAATAAGTCCTTTAGGTAGTTAACAAGGAGTTGTTGGACTATATAAAGGACCCTCTTTCCTTCCTTCCTCATAACTTATGCTCATTATTGAACATAACAAGAGTGGGAGAGAACAAAAGGAGAGAGCAAGCAACAAGGAGGCCGACCCGACCCCCTTGCCGCCGCCCTCACCCCGTCGGCCAAAAGAGGGCCGAAGCCCCTCTTTTGTCTCATTTTGCGTGATTCCTTCATCCTCTTCCTAATCCGGGCTAGCACCAAGGAGTTTGGGAGATCTAGGATCAACTCTAGGCGTGGATCAACTATAGAGAACGTGACATTATTCGCGTTTGAAGTCATCAAGGAGAACCCAAAGGTGTGTTTATGATTTCTTACCTTTACTATCTTTATGCATCTAGACTTGTGATCCTTGGAGGGTTTTGCATGGTTATTTGTTTGATTATGCTTCCGTTGCGCGATCCATGAATCGAAACCCTACAGAAGCTATAAGCTCCTTGACAGGAGCTATAAAAGACTGGAACTTCAATGTGTTTGGGAATATTTTCTTTAGGAAAAGACAGTTGATGGCTAGGCTTTTGGGTGCTCAAAAAGCTTTGGAAAAGGGGCCTAATGAGTTTCTTCAGAAGTTAGAGGGGGAGCTGCAGCAACAACTCAATGATGTGCTTTATCAAGAAGAACTCTTCTGGTTTCAAAAATCAAGAGTGGAGAAACACTTGTGGGGAGACATGAATTCCAAATATTTTCATCTGACTACAATTATTAGGATATGGAGAAATAAGTTCTCTCATATGAAATTGCCTAATGCAAATCGGTGTGATGATGCTGAAGAGCTCAAGGTTGAAGTCACAAAATATTTTGAAAGTCTTTATGCTGACCCGTATTCCAGTTTTGACTCTATCTCTTGGACTGGTGCTAAACTCTCTTTGGATGAAAAAGAGTTGCTTCTGTCAGAAATCACTGCTGCAGAAGTGTTTAAAGTTGTACAGTCTATGGGCAGTTTAAAGAGCCCATGCCCAGATGGTGTTATTCCATTATTTTTTCAGGAGCATTGGAAGGTGGTTGGGAGTGCTGTTATTAAAATGGTGAAAGGTGCTGTTGCAACTGGTTGTTTGCCTGCTGGTATAAATCAAACACTTCTTGTCCTAATTCCCAAGGTGGACCATCCTACTACTTTTGGTGATTTGAGGCCTATAAGCTTGTGTAATGTCTCTTTGAAGATCATTACAAAGCTTTTGACTCATAGGCTAAGACCTATTTTACGAAAGGTCATTCATCCAAACCAATTTAGTTTCTTATCAGGTAGAATGGCTAGTGACAACATACTTCTTGCTCAAGAGCTCTTTCATGGTTTGAACACTATGAAAAGTAAGAAGGGATGGGTGGCCATCAAAGTGGATTTAGCCAAAGCCTATGATAAGGTTAGATGTAATGTTTTGGAAGCCATTCTTTTTCAACTTGAACTCCCTCCAAACTGGATCTCTCTGATTATGGAGTTTGTGAGAACCACCAGCTTCAGAGTCTTATGGAATGGTGGGAAACTTAATGAATTTGTGCCAGAAAGGGGGTTAAGACAGGGAGATCCTATCTCTCCCTATCTTTTCTTGCTCACTATGGAATTGCTAGCTCAAAGAATTCAAGAGGCTGTTAATAAAGGTGACTGGGTTGGATTAAAATGTGTTAGGGGGGTCCTGCAATTACCCATTTGTTTTTTGCGGATGACTTGTTGCTTTTTGGAGTTGGCACCAAAAAGCAAATCAAGGTCATGAAAAGGGTGCTTGCTGATTTCTGCACTATGACAGGTCAGAGGGTTAACCTTGAGAATTCCAAACTGCTTGTGGCCCCTTGTGTCTCCAGGTCTCTTGCTAACTCTTTTAGTGCTTTGCTGGGTATTGGACTCACCTCTGATTTGGGGCATCACCTTGCACTACAACAAATTCTGGCTCCGTTGACAACAAAAATTGTCGCTAGAAAGGCCAAATATGTCGGTAGAAATTCTATCAACAAATAATTTTTTAACGGAAAATGGTCACTACAAGTCGGTCGTTAGTATTAAGGCCGACAAATCTCAATTACGTCGGCAGAAAAAAAAAGCGACATCAATTTTTGTCGACAGTTTAAATCTAACAACAAACCTTTTCTGTCGCTAGTACAACTACCGACAAGTAAATTTAGTAATTTTATGTAGATAAGTGACAAACATATTTGTCACCAGTAGATATGTTTCTCACTTTTACATCTTCCTGGCGACACACATGTTTGTCGCCTGTATCACGACCAAATAAAAAAAAATGAGAGTTTTACATATATGCAGACATGCACCCAACATCCAAACATTACTCATAAGCATATATGCACAATTGTGCTTAAATCCAAGATCAACCCTCAAAAAGTGGGATTTTTTACATTACAAACAAAAATAATACTGCATAACAAGTATTTTGCATCCTTAGGCCGAGTGAATGGTCGTCCGCCAGTTCACTCTAATTAAAGAGTCGTACAAAGCAGAATTAAGTTAACAAAACAAGCAGCTAGCATTTTAAAGTTCAAAAACTATGTCCAGAAAGAGGAATCAAATGCCCAGAAAACAACTAGTGTTGTATCATCAAGTGTCCAGAATCACCGGCCAGTACTTTGGTTCCTTCGATGCCCTGAACGTATCATAACAAGCGACGCTAAACCTGCAAACAATGAAAAAAGAAATCATAAGATAGTGGCTGTGTGGTTTTACAACAATGAATATCGCCTACCATATACAACAATGATTGTGGTTTTAATGAACAAACAACCTGACAACTCATAGAGATGGGTCTGGAGTTGGATGAGAGATTTAAACAAAAAATATAATTCTCAAAACCATACCAATAAACTCCATAAACCTATTTCTAAGCGATAGACTTCTTATCTTGAAGATCATATGTTTCCATGATCAAACAAAAATAAAATGAATTGCAACAACTTTGCCTCAATCAGTACCTAGATCATATATCAATTAGTTCAGGAAAACATGGAAGGGAAGTACTAATATGCAACGTATCCTTAGAGGCCCTATAAGGCGAGCACATGACTAAGATTAAGAAATTGCAGTCAACAAATAAGTAAGTTTTTGTAAGGATCTGTTCTACAAAACTGAAGCTACATAGGACTTATCAACCAACCGAGCTAATACAAAAGTATTTACTTCTCCAAAGTCCTATAGAATCTCCAGAAGTCCAATATTTTCAGCACCAGTTTATCTACAAAAGTCCCATTAAGACTTTACATAGCACCCATGGTAGAAGCTAGAGAATTGCTAAAATGACAAAACGCGAAGTTAAAATCGAGAAAGAAAGATTTTCTAAATTCCCAAAATATGATTACCTGAACCAATAAAATTGAGAAAGGAGCATTAGCATCTCATGGCTCTCTCCGAGTGAACCGCCACAATATTGGTGCTAACCTGCCACAATAGGGCACCAAAGACATTGAATAAGTTCATAAGAAAAAGGAATTAGAGAAGCAGCTATGATAAGTGGGTGAATCTTGACGAAAAGGAAAAAGTATATCATTTGCAAAGCTGCTCAAACAGGCCAAGACCAAAACCATCCAAGGTTAAATTGTGAAAAGTCATAGCTAAACCTTATGTTCGTAGATGAAACCACCCAACAAATAGATACAATAAACAAAAGTTCAGTCAAAACAGTCCAAAAATTTGCACAATCCAACAGTTTACCCCTTTGAATTTATACTGAAGTGGTAGTTTCAATTAGGACTGAGAAGGGTGACTAATTCACATGAAATACATCCCTCAAACCACGCCAATCAAAGGTGAGACAACCAAGGTGAGACAATATTCACCTATAGTTAGCAAAGAGCCCAGAAAGTCCAAACTAAGATGAGACAACTAATGAGAGTCTCCTTGGTACCGGTTTAAAAAATCTCAGAGAGTGACATAACAATAAGTCATTTTATACAACTGTTTGTATTAAATATATTCAGTAAGAACACGCTCTGTACCAGCTTCAAAATAAATATATTTTATTTTACACCAAGGTAGCATAAAAATCACTCAGGAAATTGCACACTAAAACATTTTTCATCAATCTGACTTCCGCAGCGCAACACAAATAGTTTCAAAAGCACATATTGCCAACCGGCAATAAACCTCTTTAATAAAAGGGTTACCAAAGACACTTTTCTCCACCTACATAAAACACCAACCTGCTACCTCCCTATCACCAACACACCAATTCATAACCTCACCACGACCAATTCATCTACACCCTGCCATTGACAACCAAGTAATCACCATTACACACCACTGCAACAAGAACATTATAGTTTAAACCTGTAAGGGAAAGTCTGAATGTTCCATGCTATTTCAATGAATATTGTGATTTTTTATTCAATTGACCTATAGAGGTACATAAGAACAAATCAACAATTGAATCTCACACTGCTTCAAAGGCACTAACCCATACAAAGAATCCACAGAACAAAACAAAGAATCAAAGAAGAGCCCTGCTCAAGGACAACGTGAACACTAACCCATATGAGGAAAAGACAATTCCCAATTGCAGAAGACAGTTCCTAATTGAAAGCCTTAACTCATATTTAAAGCAAATATCAAAGAAGAAGATGATGAACTGTTGCAAGCAACAATCAACTCAACAGCTATCTCATTTAAGCAATATGGTAAAAAGGGGGTATGTTGTTCCCATAACATAAACAATTTCATAATTGTAGAAGAGAAGTTTTACTCAACGAGAGAAGAAGAAGTTACTTCAAACCCAAAGCGAAACCCAGAACCTCCGTATCAAACCCAATTTCATACGAGGACAGTTATGTAATTTAGCAAGTTAGGTTAACCTTGTAAAGACAGTATATAAATGAGAAATACTTGAGGAGCCAGCCAGGGACTCTTTAACATTGAGATTAGATTGCAATCTTGGTATCTTGGTGTTTGGGTGGTGGGTGGTGGTGGTGGTCCAGTTGTAGGTAAGAGGACGTTGTGGTGAAAGAGGAGGTAGTGGCAACACATTTTCTCTTTATTAGGAGGACAAATAAGTAATAGCAAATTTTCTGTTACTGTGAGTAAAGAAAGGGGTGTTGGCAATATATGCCAAAGGTCAGAGGTAAGGGGTGAGGTAATGTCAAGCTACTAGATGTATCAGAAACTCAAAAAGAGATATATTTACCAGTGGTAATACACTGCTACCATTCTAAAGAGACAAAGAATCGCTATGAACTAAAACAGTGTCAAAAACATTACCTTGGGGCATCGATGTTAATGAGCTCTCCCGGCTGTATCTTCTCTGATGCCCTTTCTCAAGAATCATCCACTATGAGAGAAGCACGCTGCTGGAGAAAACTTAGAATAAGAATAAAAGGAGATATGCTTGTTTAAAATTAATCATAGCCCATGTAAAAATTTATACTATGCTAATAAATGGAGCATGATGATTAACTAACGGCAATCCTAGGATACTTTAAGAGGGAAGAATGTGTTTATCAGTTATGGTTCAGAAATCAGTGCCCAAACTGCATTGACAATTCATAAAATATAAACTTACATCACAAAATACAATCAAGTAATACCAGAGGACAAAGATAACTCATAATTCGTAGCATATGGATTACATAATGAACCTTTTACACCGCTGTTACATGATCTATATAACTCGACTATGAGATTAATCGAACGACCAAGTAAGAAGGAAGATTCAGTTTTTATAGTCATTTAAACTAACCCCTTAAGACTGGGTCGTAAATCCGCCATTGAGCCAGTCTAAAAAGCATCTCAGACGCACACTAAACTTCATTAGTTATTTGAATTCCCATTAGTTATTTTATGTTTTTGGACTTCTTCTCTTCTCTGGTTAGAATCTAATCAAATATGTAGGACAAAACTAAGGAACAACATAATGAAGATCTATTCAAATATGTACGACAGTAAAGAGAACTCTTGTAGATAGAAGTTAGATTTCTTGTAGCTACAGAAATAAGATTGAGAATGAAAGAGAAAAAAATGCAGCGATTCTCCTGTTGTTTGAGGAGGTAAACCAGAATCAGAGAAGAGGCCAAAATTGAAGGATTAAATCGAACCTCAACTGCGGCGGTGGTGTAAGGCCAAGTGTGGAACCAGAGGCCGACAAAACAGGGAAGTGAAACATCTTAAGGAGCTCTAATAAACCCTGCAAACACGTCTCAATTGAACATACTCAATTGAATATTGAAGAGAAAGAAGAAGCAAACAAACCTGAGATGAAACTGTAGCGGCGAAGAGCCCTAACAACCGACGATGGTGGGAGAGATAGAGCCCTTGAATCGCAGCGGCGAAGAGCCCTTGAATCGCAGCGACGATGATGGAACCGGGGACGCGATATAGCCGGAGCCGATGATGTGAGATGAAACTGTAGCGGCGAAGAGCCGTAACAACCGACGATGGTGGGAGCGATAGAGCCCTTGAATCGCAGCGACGATGGTGGAACCGAGGACACGATATTGCCGGAGCCGATGATGTTCGTCGGAGCCCTTTCAAAGGAATTGGGCTGCTGTTGTTTGCCGGAGGGGTTTGGAATGGTGGTGCTGTGAGAGGGATTCGTGGGATCGTGCGCTAACCCGTCTGTTTCAGGGTTAAGGTTTTGTTTGATGGTTTTAGTTATCTAATTGAATGGGTGAGATTAGGCACTGACTTCAATATTAAAATCCGACGATTGAAAATGTCTTCTAAAAATATACTCCTTATCTTATTATATAGATGGGACATAGATATAGATAGATTTTTTTTGAAATTTATTATATAGATAGATTAATTTGTTATTCCCTCATTACAATTTGGGAGGGCGGGAAACACTAATTTTTTACCCTCCAATTTTTTTTGCAGGAGTTGACAATTGGGTTTGTCACCATATAATTAGTTGTCAAACTTAAACAAATAGTCACAATCTTTGACTAAATTTTTGGGTAGAATAAAAGAAAAACCAAAATGTCGACAAAAAAAATCATATGCATCGACAAACAAAAATATTGTCGATTAATCGCGTAACTATCGACATAAAACTGTGTGTCGACAAAAAAACTGTCAACAAATGTCATATTTGTTGTAGTGTTGGTGTTCCTATCATTCATAAGAGATCCTCTCACACTAAGTTTCAGTTCCTAGTGGATAGGGTGAGAAGAAGAGTAAATGGCTGGGATGCCTCTGAACTGTCCTTAATGGGTAGAATCACTCTTATAAACTCTGTTGTTCAGGCCATGCCCTCATATGTGATGCAGTCCACCTTACTCCCACAGAAGACTCTAAAATATATTGACTCTGCTTGTAAAAGATTTCTTTGGGGTGGTACAGTTGATCATGCAAAGCTACCTCTTATCAGCTGGGAATCTATTTTATCTCCAAAAGTCCTGGGTGGTCTTGGTTTCAAACATCTTGCCAGCTTCAACCTTGCTATGTTAGGGAAAGCAGCTTGGAAAGTTTTTTATGGGAATAATGTGCTGTGGGCTCAGATTTTAAGATTGAAATATGGTCTTGCCTCTCCTAAACCTCATCACCTTCACAAATCTTTCAAAGAGTCTTGTGGTGGGTGTGGAAAACAGGTCACAAATGGCAAGAAAACTCTATTCTAGATTGATAAGTGGGTGGGCAGTTTTGCTCTTTGTCATTTGAATACAGCAGAGATTTCTAACAATGAGTTGCTATGCTGAGTTTGGGATTACTGGGATAGGGACTTGGGTTGGAAATTTTCCTTACTAGAAAAAAAATCTCCCCCCTGTGGTGCTTGATCTTCTTAAGACTGTGGTGCTTCATGTTGATTCTTTGGAGGGTGATAAAATTACTTGGTTGGCAGAGGCTTCTGGGACCTACACTGTGGCTTCTGCTTATGGAGAGATTAGAAATTCAGGCCAAGGAGGGGTTCACTCAAATAGTTGGAAGAAGGTTTGGTCAATCTCAGGGGTGCCAAGGTGGAAGTCATTTTTGTGGCTGGTGAAGCATGATAGGCTTTGTACTCAATCTTTGAAAGCAAAGAGAGGTATTATCAGTAATGCAACTTGTGGTTTGTGCCTTTCTGCTGAGGAAACCACAATTCATGCTCTCCGAGACTGTCCCTGGGCTCTTCAAGTTTGGAAGAGAATCCTTCCTTCCCAAGAGTGGAATGATTTCTTTTCTGCTACCTTATCTGTTAGTTACTGGGTGGACCAGAATTTGGAGAAGGATGAGCTTATTCTTTCAGGTATGAGGTGGCCTTTCATTTTCTGCTGTAGTGCTGCTGAATTATGGTTCTCTCACAATAAATGGATGCATGGTCCTCAAGATAAGAGATTAGACCTTCCTCTGATGATGCTGCTCCAAAAAGCTAGGAACATTGCCCAATTTGAGCTACTGCGTTTTGTTAAGAGGCCTCTTAAACCTCTCTGGGTGTGCTGGAAAAAGCCTCCCCCTTCTTTGCTTAAAATCAATGTTGACTGTGCTCAGGTGGGTTGGAGTGAGTTTATGTCAGTAGGTATGGTTTGTAGAGATGAAGAGGGTAACTGGGTGTGGGGTGCTTATAGCTGTGTTGGTGCTTGTTCTATTCTTAATGGGGAGCTCTGGGCTATCCTCCAAGGACTGGAGGTGGTGGAGCTTCAGAACTTGAAGAACACTATCATGGAGTCTGACTGTGCTGATGCGGTGAACTTAGTTCTTCATGGTACTAGCTCCAATGCTTTCTGGAATCTGGTTCAAAGTATTAGAGGTCTTCTTACTTCTACCAATTTCTCTTTGGTAAAAATTTGGAGAGAGGAGAATAAGCTTGCTGATCTTCTGGCGAAATCTTGTCCTATCTGCTGTAGTGATAGGGTTATTTTTGGTGTTGCTCATGATTTCTGTGTAGATGTGTTAGGAGCTGATAGAAATGGGTTAGGTTCTATTAGAATGGTTCTGTAGTCTGCTGTTTTCCTCTGTTATACCAAAAAAAAAGAAGCTATGGCTAACTCGATTGTCGTCAAGTCTTTCATCTACTGCTTCCTGTCGGGGTTTCTTCTTCGATCATGGTATTTTTTAATCGATTGATGATTGAGTTTTAGGTTGCATGAGTCTTGTGGAAGTTCCTCTTCCGTTCGCATCCAGGCAGAGATGCTAAGCAGTTCGAAACATCAGGCTTGTGTGTTTTGGTTTAGGGCTTACGGAAAAATAGAATTTTTGTTTCCGACTCTGTCCATTCACTGTATTCTCTCCCTGGGACAGACTATTTTGTTTGTGAATTCAATTTGTTTCTGGATTCAGTTTTTTTTATTGGTGAGTATTGTTTGCAGGGTCTGATTATTGGAAGTCTGGCACAATTCTTGAAATATCAGGAGCAGGAATTAAGGTAAGTTCACTCTTTGGATTTCTTCATGTTATAAGTATTGATTCACCTTCACTGAAGTTCGGTTGAAGAGTCTTGGTACTAAGGTCAATGATGAGAACGAATGATCTGTTTCTGTACCTATCTTTAGCTGAAAAAAATGATACATTGGAATTTTGAACTAGGGTTTAAGTTTTGGGTTATCGGTTATGTTTGTGTTCTTGGATTTACTGTTGTGGATTTAATTTTGGTTATTGATGAATAATGCTTTCAGCTGTTTACTTGCTTTGGACACTTAAATTGATATACCGCTTCCACGTTATAGAAGTCGATTCCTTTCAAACAAGGGAATACTGCAACTTGCTTGAGCAGATAAACTGTTTTAATAAGGCTGATTTGTAACCATATTTTCAGAATGTTATCATTAATTTCAGGTACGTTATAAATAGTGCTTTTTAATTATTTTGCGGTGTGATTTTCTGTAGAAGAGCCAGACGAATAAATAAGGTGCAGATTGCAGCCCCTTATTCCGCTTACTTGAGTATGTGGTCGGATATATATCTCCTGACTGTGACCGATTCCATGATTTGTTCCTCCACATATCATGTAGGATTTGTTCACTGAGAGGAAAAGTATCACAATCTTATTTTTTGTTTGTTCTACTTTGTGATTCTTTGGATTCTGTATTTTCCTACCTAATGCTTGACAAAATAACCATGAGAGGGAACACTCATCCCAAGTTAAATGGAAAATTTATGATTCTAATTTTTACCATACAAGCGTACTTGAGATCTTCGTGCTCCTGCAGAAAAAATAGTACATAAACAAATAACCATGATTAGGAGATAGAAAATTTCAATGAACATAGTATAAAACTGTGTATGAAGCTTATTGTGAACATTTACATTTTTTCCGCAATGTCTTCTTAGTCAGGAACCCTAACCCACGTGTTGCTTCGTAGATGAACAACAATTGATGTGAGACAATTGATAGTTGCAAATGATTCAAGTCGTCCCATTCGAGATTTGAGGTGTCCGCACTGTGCAGGTCCTCTATCGAATGAGACTCATACAAGCGTTTGGACAGTTTCGCCTGTCATAAGGGACAACTTTTCGATGATGGGAACCGATGGTGCTGCAGCATGTGCTTTCCATGGATTCAAGGGGGGTTAAAAGGACCTTGGTGGTTGTAATTCCTTATTGGTACCCCTCCCGTGATTATCTTCTCCTCAACTTGTGCAAGATTTATAGGTTAGTTTATGCCTCTTCACACCTCTAATTGTGTGTCATCGGCCATTTGGGTGAAATTGAGACATTTGAATGAAGAAACAGCAGTATGTGTCCCTAAGTTCAACATGATTTCTTCGCAGAGTTTTTGCTGTTTTGTAAAATTATATGAAGTTGATGTTTTGTATGAGTTACCATTATCTGAGTGTGTCTGTATCTCTAAGGTATCATATGATTTTGCTCATAAACTGGAACAATTGTTAAGTCACCTCCCAAGCAATTCCCACTTTGACAGCTGACCTTTTGAACATATGACTGGGGTCATGCTATAAGATTCCTTACAATATGAATGCTCTTGGTGTCGCCCTTTAGGCATTGCATATTCTCTAACATATGTAATGTAACAATAGAAAATATTTAAGGGAAAATCGCCCTCTTACATATCGCATATGTTTCTCAGCCCACCTCCTCTCTATTCTACCATACGGCTCCGCTTAAATATTGCTCGAGTTAGGAAGATATGCTCATTTTAGTAAATCATTGTGCTAGCGGCAACCCTTCAACTATATCGGGGTAGTAATCTATTCTCTATATGCTTAGAGCTCTGGTCCGATGATGCAGCCGAAAGTAATGTCTTGAATATGCTATCCCTTGCTAGCGTAGGAAAATTATGATCAGATGCATAGGATAAAGTGATGCATAGGAAAATTATGATCTGATACATGGGATAAAGTGATCGTTCATGAGTTCGGGTTTAAGGGCTCCATGTTCTGGGTAGCTTAAAGAAATTGCCACTAAAAGATCTTTCTATGTATCCTTGACATCAGCTTACTGAGTTTGTTTTTTTGCGAAGTTGTTCCATCAAATTCAAACTACCTTCCATCTTTGTGGACGACTCGAGCCTCTGATGACTCATTCGAGTTCCTATATTATTCATTCGGAAGGGTTACCTCATAGGTCTCCATTGTCTTGTGAGTGCTCAAAGTGTCTGGCTTTTGCTACAAGTCTGATTATTGGGTATACAACATTTGAAGCGTATGTAAGAGGCATCGTAGGCTAAATTTGAGAATCTCTCCTGTTGTTTCAATGCTAGTATTTAATTTTCTTACAGAGTCAGTGATACACCCAGTATCGTTACTAGTAGCTTGAGGTTACGAATCTCTACCGGTAGTTCGTGAGACTACGAAAAACTACGAATAAAACTGAAAATAAACTGAATAAACTAAAAAACAATTCTCATTCCATGACTCAATATACTGACAAAGCTACAATATAAATACTACTCTTAACCCTAACCTAGACTTTTACGGGCCAAGCCCGATTCACTAACTAACTAAATAAGCTAATAAATAAATAAGAATTACAATTAACGACAAATTAAATAAATAAACTACTAATTATCTAACTGACGATTTTAATAATAATTATTATTACAAAAGTTGATCCGGATCGTAGGGTTGACCCGTATCAACTCCCCCGCGGTTGACAAACGCCTTGTCCTCAAGGCGGATACGGCAGTAGAAACGATCCCACATGTACTGTGATGGATAGTCAGCTCCAACATGCATTTTGACCATAGGTAGGCTTTTTTGTGGGGTGGGCTGACCAAAATTACGCCATGGGCTGAAATTATAAGGGGGAGTAAATTGAGCAGTAGGCTCCTGTGTTGTGGAAGGAGGCAACCCTCACAAATAAGGAAACCCATTAGCTAACCCAAACTAGGAAGATAGCCAAATATTAGAAGAATTAGGCCCAAATTGGGATGAAACAGGCCCAAAAGTGTTAGAATGAGGCCCACTCGCAAATACTGACCCAGAGGGAGCCCTAGTTGCTTCCTGCGGCTGGAGAAGAAACCCATTCGGGTTGTAGCTGGTGGAAGATGTTGTGGCAGAATTGGTGGTTTTGACAGCGGGGTTGGGGCCGGACGGAGGTCGCCGGTGAGGCCCTGTGGTTTTGGGCGGCGGTTGATTGACTGTTTGAAGCAGAGGCGGCAACGATTGCACTGCGTAGGCGATACTTTGTTGGCCGGCGATGTGTGCAAGAGATGGAGGCTGGTACGCCGACGATGTGAACGGCGGCAGAAGAGCTTCAATTGCAACGGTGAATGCTTGGACGATGGTGGCGATGTTCGGATCTGGGGGATTCGGCGCTGGGTACGTCGGCGGCGAGGAAGTCAGCTGAAGCAGGTACGCCATGGAGATGCGCAGTGGAGGATTCGCCGGTGATTGGGATGGCGTTGCCGGAGTGTGTAGCAGCGGGGACGGTGGTTGCGTGTGCTGCTCGGACAGGGGAAACAACGGCGGTTGGCGCGAGACCCTGTGGTGAACGTCGGTGATGTCGGGTGGCTCAGGTGGCTGCTGTATGGACGGCTAGCCATTGTCCGGTTGCTGAGTTGGATCAGTGGTTTCTTCACCAAGGAAGTGGCCGGTGGCGGGGAAGAAGACCGGAGCACCGTTGGATCGGGCGGCTTCGGGTCCAGCAGCATTTTTTGACCCTCCTGCGATGGAATCTGGGTCTGAACCCTGTTGGAATAGATGCCCTAGAGGCAATCTAGTTTAGTATGAATTATTTGTGGCTAGAAATTCATTTATTATTTATTGGATATTTAATATAATGAAGTCCTTAGATTTACAATCGTGTTGTTTATCTTAAATATCCCTAGTCAAGTATAATGATTAAATGGGACAATCATCTATAGACTAGTATGGGGTAGGATTGATATGGTGTATCACGATCCAACACATAGGTGTGCATTAGGGAATGTTGCACTGGATTGACCCATCTCCGAGAAGGCTACATACACGTTATGTTGAGTCACAAGCGCTTCTCGCGGTACAATGGTTTTGTCATCCTTAAACTTGAAGTCACTAGATATTCTAGTTGTGGATTATTGTGATCTTGGTAGCGTTAAACGCTACACCGTAACTGGGTAGTTATAAAGGCGTGTACTGGATACAATAAGAAGCAAGCTTAGAGATCGTAGTGGACATAGATAGAATTTGTCCCTCCCACATAACGGGAGCAAATATCCTAGGCCACTCGAGGGATAGTGCTTATAGAATGTCTGGCAAGACTCAAATAAATCAATATGGGATATTGATGTTAGTTGCACGAATAAGGCTATTCCCATGAATCGAGAAACTATGGATTCGATATACGAGTGTGACTTGTATGTCCCGTGTCCAATCCGGATATAGAGACAAAGGGATGAGACAATTACTTGTACAAATATTGTCAAGATGACTATTCTATTAGTTGGCTAGAATGGATGTTTTGCTAGAAACCGCTCCATATTAGCAAATAGTTGCTACCAACTAGATAGAACCTATGGGGTCACACGCTATATAGAGTTGAACTAGATTTGAGAATTAATTAATTGGATTAATTAATTTGAAGGATCACTTTGCAAACCCTTGCAAACTTAGTAGGGACTAATTTGTAAGGAAAGGACTAAATTGAATTCTAGTAGGACTAGAATAAGTCCTTTAGGTAGTTAACAAGGAGTTGTTGGACTATATAAAGGACCTTCCTTCCTTCCTTCCTTCCCACATAACTTATGCTCATAATTGAACATAACAAGAGTGGGAGAGAACAAAAGGAGAGAGAGCAAGCAACAAGGGAGCCCGACCGCCCCCTTGCCGCCACCCCGTCCCCGTCGGCCAAAGGAGGTCGAGACCCTCCTTTTGGGTCTCGTTTTGCGTGATTCTTCTTCCTCTTACTCTTCCGGGCTAGCACCAAGGACTTGGGAGATCTAGGAATAACTCTAGGCGTGGATCAACCATAGAGAACGTGACACAATTCGCGTTTGAAGTCATCAAAGGAGAACCCTAAGGTGTGTTTATGATTTCTAACCCTTACCATCGTTATGTCTCTTGACTTGTGATCCTTGGAGGGTTTTGCATGGTTTTTATGTTTATTTATGCTTCCAATGCGCATCCATGAATCAAAACCCTACAATGGTATCAGAGCCACAGGTCGCAGAGCATAAACGTGGTTTATGTGTTACGTTTTAGTTGTTTTACACCTTAATTTGATTGTTTATCGCGTAAAACAAGACAAATCAAGCATGGGATGCAATTTGTCAATAATTAATCACAACAAGATCCAATTTTTTCATTGGATGCATGAATTGGTGAGGTTGAGAAATTTTAGGATCTTAGATCTAGGGTTTGGGCATCCTTGGGGAAGAAGGAGTTATCCCAAAACAAGGAAACAACCAAACTTGGGCACCAAGCAAGGGAGTTGTTTTGGAAACAACTCCCTCAAGGAGGTTCGGCCCCCCTAGGGACCGCCCCCCCTTGCTTGCCGCCCAAGCTTGGCCGCCCTAAGGGTCGGGCGGCCCTAACCCGCGGGCCTAGGCTTGTGGGTTTTGGGCCGGGCCGGCCCTAGGGCCTTGTGGTTCACCTTTTTGGGCCCGGGCAATTTGATTGTTGGGCCCATGGACCGTTTTAACCCTAGAAATTCTAAAATCAATTAAAAATTGACCAAGCGCGTTAAAATTGGATTTTAACTGTTTATGTGCAAATCGCATGGTGATTGGATATGGCCTTAGGATGTGGTTTGATGTGATGTTTAATTTTGTGGTTTGGTTTTACGGCCAGCGAGCTGATCAATTAACTGTAATAATTAATTAGGGTTTTATGGCCTGCGTGCCATTATTTTTCTCAACTTGTGAGTTTTATTTTATTTAGTATAGAAGTTAGCTAGTGCTACATAAAGTAGATTGTTAGCCAAGATTGGAGAAAAGAAGCCCAAAGCCAAAGAAGCCACAAAAGATGGAGCATGGAGCATTCCACAAGACTATGAAGAATGGACCAAAAGGTCAAGACGCATGGAGATGTGTTTGCCATAGGGTTCATAGATAATTCAATTGGCTTGGAATTATCTTAGTCTAGAAAAGGCCATATCCACATCACGTTTAATTTCTGTTTTGTGGTTGTTTATTTTATTGTCTTATTATTGTGTGGTTGGTGTATGGATGATGCGTGCAATTAGGATAATAAGATAATTAGACAACCCGGATCTATTATTTGGAGTTGTGCCCAAACTCAAATAGATAGATTAGTTGATATTGATCAACAAAAGAATTAAAAAAAATGAATTTAAAATCCCTCAAAATTCAAATATTGTGTTCTTGCCTTCTCGTTATTTAAACACTCATTATCATCATTATTTACCAAGCTCGTGCGTGCCAAAGCATGGCGACTTGGTTCATCATGATGGAATGCGATGGCACGTAACATTGTGCAATTGTTTAGATAAGAGGTTGAACACAACTAGGCTATTAATTTGATTAAGAAACCTAGAGGCAATCAATTGGAATTATCCATATGGATGGATAAATAAGGAGTTATTTGCCCAATTGAACCAAGAGTTGCATAAGGGATGCAATTGGAATTTTTCCTACCTAAAGTAGTCAAATTATGGGTGACTTGCCAAAGCAAGCTCATAAGGAGATGAAAGATGGATCTTGGCCCACTAGAAAATATATGGATATTTTCCGCATTAATATCTTGAGGGTTATTAATCCGTAGAAAAATAGTGGGAGCTATATTTGATAAACTAGCCATTATTGAATATATTCAAAAATTCACAAATACTAAAACTTGTGTATTTTCCTTTTTGTAGATTTCCAAATGGCAAACAACTCATCGAGTTCACAACATTCCTTACGATCTGTCCTTGAGAAGGATAAGCTCTCTGGAACCAACTTTCTTGATTGGTACAGAAACTTGAGAATTGTTCTCAAGCAAGAGAAGAAACTGTACGCAATAGAGGAGCATGTTCCAGAAGGTCCAGAGAACCAAACACCTGCTGCCTTAAAGGCGTATCAAAAGCGTGTTGATGACGCTAATGATGCGGCCTGCCTTATGCTTTGCACCATGACTTCTGAGCTTCAGAAGCAACACGAAAACATGAATGCTGTCGATATGATCGAACATCTAAAGCAGCTCTTCCAAGAGCAGGCGAGGGTAGAGAGGTATGAGGTATCTAAGGCACTGTTCAAGTGTCATCTGGCAGAAGGGAACCCGGTGGGACCCCATGTACTCCGAATGATCGGGTACTTGGAGAATCTCGCCCGATTAGGGTTCCCGGTCGGCCAAGAGTTGGCAACCGATCTCGTGTTGCAATCGTTGCCCGAGAGTTATGGACAGTTCATTATGAACTATAACATGAACGGGATCGTTAAACCACTGCCAGATTTACTCAACATGTAGAGGACGGCTGAACAGAGCATCAACAAGGGTAAGGGCAAGGCCATAATGATGGTACATAAAGGAAAGGGCAAAAGGTTTGCCTCTTCCTCCAAGGGCAAAGGCAAGTCAGTTGCCAAGTCCAAGGAACCTGCCCGTAAGCCTGTTGGTGGCATTGCTAAGGGTGTGACTAAAGGTGAGTGTCACTACTGCAGTCAGCCTGGACACTGGAGGAGGAACTGCCCAAAACATCTGGAGGACAAGAGGCTTGGAATAGTGATTCCACCACCACCAGGTATTTTTGTTGTAGATGTCAATTTAACATTCTCTACATCATGGGTATTAGATACTGGATGTGGATCTCATATTTGTCGAAATATGCAGGATCTAAAGAGAAGTAGGAGATTGGCTAAAGGGGAGGTAGATTTGCGCGTTGGGAATGGAGCAAAGGTTGCTGCGTTGGCCATAGGCGTGTGCGAGCTATCTCTGCCTTCAGGATTAGTTTTAGAATTAAATAATTGCTATTTTGTGCCTGCTATGAGCAGAAACATTATTTCTATTTCTTGTTTGGACAAGGATGGTTTTATTATTTCAATAAAGAACAATTGTTGTTCCTTTTATTTAAATAATATTCACTATTTTAGTGCGCAATTAATTAATGGACTTTATGTCCTTGATCTAAGCAATCCTGTCTACAACATAAATACCAAGCGAATTAAAATAAATGATTTAAATCCTGCTTATTTATGGCATTGTCGTTTAGGCCATATAAATGAGAAACGTGTATCTAGACTCCATAAGGATGGATTACTAGACTCATTTGATTTTGAATCATATGAGACATGTGAGGCTTGTTTATTGGGAAAAAAATGACAAAGTCCCCTTTCAATAAGAAAGGTGAGAGGACTAGTGAGCAATTGGCGCTCATACATACTGATGTGTGTGGGCCATTTGCCACGCCTGTCAGGGGTGGTTATGTCTACTTCATTACATTTACTGATGATTACAGAAGATATGGATTTGTGTACCTTATGAGGGCAAAATCCGAATCCTTTGAAGTGTTCAAAGAATTCAAGAATGAAGTAGAAAAGCAACTTGGCAAAAGTATCAAGGCCCTACGATCGGATCGTGGAGGAGAATACTTGAGCCAAGAGTTTGACGACTATCTTAGAGAGTGTGGGATCGTGTCCCAACTCACTCCACCCGGAACGCCACAATGGAATGGCGTGTCCGAGAGGAGGAATCCAACCCTATTGGATATGGTTCGATCTATGATGTGTCAAACCGATCTTCCATTATCATTTTGGGGCTAAGCTCTATTAAGTTCAGCTTTCACCGTTAACCGTGTTCCATCTAAATCAGTCATGAAGACACCATATGAGATGTGGAGTGGGAGGCGTCCCACACTGTCGTTCATGAGGATTTTGGGCTGCGATGTCTATGTAAAACATTTACAATCAGACAAGTTGGGGCCTAAATCGGATAAGTGTAAATTTGTGGGGTACCGTAAGGAAACTAAGGGTTACTACTTCTACAATCCAACCGAGAACAAAGTGTTTGTTGCTCGGACCGGCGTGTTTCTAGAAAGAGAGTGTGTCTCTAAAGAAGCAAGTGGGAGGAATGTAGAACTTGAAGAGGTTCAATAACCACAAATCACTGAACCGATTATGGAACATGAACAGGAACCACAAGTAGTTGTGGAGCAACCTGTTCAGGTAACACAAGAGCTTCGTAGATCTAGTAGAGTGCGCCAGGAACCCGAGAGGTATGGACATCTCATTACCGATTTCGGTGACACGATGCTCATAGATGACGAGCCTACTACCTATGACGAGGCCATGAGTGGCCAAGACTCTCAGAAGTGGCTGGAAGCCATGAGATCCGAGATGGAATCCATGTATACCAACAAAGTATGGACTTTGGTGGAACCACCCGATGGGGCGCGGCCCATAGGGTGCAAGTGGGTCTTCAAGAAGAAGATCGACATGGATGGTAATGTGATTACCTATAAGGGCCGATTGGTGGCTAAAGGATTCAGACAGATTCGTGGTATTGACTATGATGAAACCTTTTCACCAGTCGCTATGACCAAATCCATCCGAATCCTACTTGCGATTGCAGCATACCATGACTATGAGATTTGGCAGATGGATGTCAAAACAGCATTCCTTTATGGGAATCTCCTCGAGGACGTGTATATGATACAGCCGGAGAGTTTTGAGGATCCAAAGCAAGCCAATAAAGTCTGTAAACTGCAACGATCCATTTATGGATTGAAGCAAGCTTCTAGGAGTTGGAATCGACGTTTTGATGAAGTGGTCAAAGAGTTTGGCTTCATCAGAAACGAAGATGAGTCTTGTGTCTACAAGAAGGTTAGTGGGAGCTCTGTAGCCTTTCTGGTCTTGTATGTGGATGGCATACTACTCATTGGAAACGACATTCCCATGCTGCAATCTGTGAAAGATTGGCTAGGAAAATGTTTCTCAATGAAGGACTTAGGGGAAGCAGCCTATATACTAGGTATAAAGATCTATAGATATAGATCTAAGAGGTTGCTAGGCCTAAGTCAAAGTACATATATTGACAAGGTGTTGAAACGGTTCAACATGCAAGATTCCAAGAAGGGATTCTTGCCCATGTCACATGGAATCACTCTTTCGAAGAGTGGTTGTCCTTCCAATGAGATTGAGAAGGAACGCATGAGTAGAATTCTCTATGCCTCGGCCATAGGATCTATCATGTACGCCATGTTATGTACTAGACCAGATGTGTCATATGCCTTGAGTATGACAAGCAGATACCAATCTAATCTGGGTGAGAGTCACTGCATTGCAGTCAAGAACATCCTAAAGTACTTGAGAAGAACTAAGGATGCTTTCTTGATATTTGGCGGTGAGGAAGAGTTGCGTGTAAGGGGTTACACTGATGCAAGCTTCCAAACCGACAGAGATGACTTTAGATCACAGTCGGGATATGTGTTTTGCCTGAATGGAGCAGCGGTGAGCTGGAAGAGTTCCAAGCAAGAGACGGTAGCTGATTCTACAACAGAGGCTGAGTACATTGCTGCAAATGGCGCAGCAAAGGAGGCTGTTTGGATAAGAAAAGTTTGTTTCTGAACTTGGTGTGGTCCCTAGTATTGCGGATCCAGTTGAGTTGTTCTGTGACAACACTGGAGCGATCGCGCAATCAAATGAACCCAGGTCACACCAGAAGTCCAAGCACGTGCTCAGGAAGTTTCATCAGATTCGAGATATTATCGATAGAGGAGACGTTCGGATATGCAAGATTCCTACAGATGATAATCTGTCTGACCCGCTTACAAAGCCTCTCACGCAGTAGAAGCATGAAGGGCACACTAGGAGTATGGGCATACGAGATGTGCCAGATTGGCTCTAGTGCAAGTGGGAGACTGTTGGAATAGATGCCCTAGAGGCAATCTAGTTTAGTATGAATTATTTGTGGCTAGAAATTAATTTATTATTTATTGGATATTTAATATAATGAAGTCCTTAGATTTACAATCGTGTTGTTTATCTTAAATATCCCTAGTCAAGTATAATGATTAAATGGGACAATCATCTATAGACTAGTATGGGGTTGGATTGATATGGTAATATCAGGATCCAACACATAGGTAAGCATTAGGGAATGTTGCACTGGATTGACCCATCTCCGAGAAGGCTACATACACGTTATGTTGAGTCACAAGCGCTTCTCGCGGTACAATGGTATTGTCATCCTTAGACTTGAAGTCACTAAATATTCTAGTTGTGGATTATTGTGATCTTGGTAGCGTTAAACGTTACACCGTAACTGGGTAGTTATAAAGGCGTGTACTGGATACAATAAGAAGAAAGCTTAGAGATCGTAGTGGACATAGATAGAATTTGTCCCTCCCACATAACGGGAGCAAATATCCTAGGCCACTCGAGGGATAGTGCTTATAGAATGTCTGGCCAGACTCAAATAAATCAATATGGGATATTGATGTTATTTGCACGAATAAGGCTATTCCCATGGATCACTATGGATTGGATATACGAGTGTGACTTGTATGTCTCGTGTCCAATCCGGATATAGAGACAAAGGAATGAGACAATTACTTGTACAAAGGTTGTCAAGATGACTATTCTATTTGTTGGCTAGAATGGATGTTTTGCTAGAAACCGCTCCATATTAGCAAATAGTTGCTACCAACTAGATAGAACCTATGGGGTCACAAGCTATATAGAGTTGAACTAGATTTTGGAATTAATTAATTGGATTTATTAATTAATTAGAAGGATCACTTTGCAAACCCTTGCAAACTTAGTAGGGACTAATTTGCAAGGAAGGGACTAAATTGAATTCTAGTAGGACTAGAATAAGTCCTTTAGGTAGTTAACAAGGAGTTGTTGGACTATATAAAGGACCTTCCTTCCTTCCTTCCCACATAACTTATGCTCATAATTGAACGTAACAAGAGTGGGAGAGAACAAAAGGAGAGAGAGCAAGCAACAAGGGAGCCCGACCGCCCCCTTGCCGCCGCCCCGTCCCCGTCGGCCAAAGGAGGCCGAGACCCTCCTTTTGGGTCTCGTTTTGCGTGATTCTTCTTCCTCTTCCTCTTCCGGGCTAGCACCAAGGACTTGGGAGATCTAGGATCAACTCTAGGCGTGGATCAACCATAGAGAACGTGACACCATTCGCGTTTGAAGTCATCAAATGAGAACCCTAAGGTGTGTTTATGATTTCTAACCCTTACCATCGTTATGTCTCTTGACTTGTGATCCTTGGAGGGTTTTGCATGGTTTTTATGTTTGTTTATGCTTCCGTTGCGCATCCATGAATCAAAACCCTACAAACCCGACTCGTGAGAGTTGCAACCGCAGACTCCACATCCGTCAAACGGTCGGCAATGGGCGCCAGAAGCTGATTCGTGGCGGTGGCGAACTGCTGCTGTTGCGCGTCCCCCTCTGGCAGCGGCGATTGATGTTCAAGGGCGGTCACCCTGGTTTCCAGATCCGTGAATCTGGCTTCGATTTTGTCCAACTTTTCGAACATCAGTGTTGTGAAATCTTTGAGCGTTTGACGGAGGTCGTCAATCGCACCATTGTTCGACATGTTTCACCAGTTGGATGGTGAACTCAATGAAAGCTCCAAATTGGTACACCCAGTATCATTACCAATAGCTTGAGGCTACGAATCTCTACCAGTAGTTCGTGAGACTACGAAAAACTAGGAATAAAAACTGAAAATAAACTGAATAAACTAAAATACAATTCTCATTCCATTACTCAAAATACTGACAAAACTACAGTATAAATACTACTCTTAACCCTAACCTAGACTTTTACGGGCCAAGCCCGATTCACTAACTGACTAAATAAATTAATAAATAAATAAAATAAACAATTAACCACAAATTAAATAAATAAACTACTAATTATCTAACTGATGATATTAATAATTATTATTACTCTAATGTTGATCCTGATCGTAGGATTGACCCGTATCATTCAGATTACTAATGTGTCCTCTATGTTTGTTGTAACCCTTCTAATGTTATAATGTATTTACATTTTACAGTATATATCAAGGAGAAACAAGCATAGTTGCCTCAACACATCGCCTGCATTTGTTTTTAAAATTTGTGAAGTAATATTTATTAATTGATCCTCTCACCATCCTTATTCGAAATACCTGAAGGCGTTAGACTAGAGCTAAAACACTGGTTCACGAAAGTTATGAATTAGGAAAAAGTTATGTCTCTAGCAAGAATATTGTTTTGTTTGATTATTATAGAGAAGTTTTTTTTTTTTTTTACGGAATGATATATTAATAGTGCTTTAGTTATATTTAACAAAAGTTGTTTCCAGTTTAAGCTTATTGGTTAATACAACTTGGACTAACGAATGTTTTATACTAATCTCTTTTTTCGACCACTTCTTTGATTGCATCTGAGTAAGACAGGTTGCTTATTGTCATCTTCATAGCAAGTTTGGACAGTTTCACATAATTTTTCATTAAAAATGCATATTGCAGTTTAAGTCATTTTCATATTCGTTAATTCAAAATTACAATTCACGTGCAACGCACGTGCCCTATACTAGTAGGAAGTAAATGTTTGGGTGGAAACTTCATTTTTCATGGTGTTGGAAAATTAAAAGCAACATAAAAAAGTCCAATAACAAATGAAAAATCAGATGATTACATGCAAAAAAAAAAAAAATCAAACATGGCAAGATGTGATTGGCATATACCAGTCCATTTCCTCTCTTTCTCCCCCGGGGAAGACACGGAAACTAAGAAAATGTGTTCTTCACTATTTTGCCCCTTCCTTTTTCCTATATTCTATCATGTCCCCCTCTCTCTACCTACGGTCCTACACCGTGGTGTTGTGAAGAACAACGAAACAGGGAACACCAACAACACAACAACCAGCCCTCCTCCCGCACCACCAGTCCACCACCTCTACAAACAACAAAAAATTTAGATCCAAATGAAAGAATTCACAGAAGAAGAAGAAGAAGAAGAAGAACAAGCCAGATCTAGAGATTCACCGAGGAGGAGGCGCACAAATCGAAAGGAACAAATCAATTTACAGGGAGAGCCAGAGGGAGATGAAGATTCGCCGATCTGTTTCTTTACAACAGAGATGGAGATTTACAGAGAAAGCACAGGGAGACGACCCTGACGGCGGCGGGAGGAGATGACGACGATGACGGCGGCGGGAGGAAGACGACGGCGACGGCGGCGGGAGGAAGACGGGAGATGCTTCCTTTTCTTCTTCCCACCGCTTCTTCCTCATCTTGTATTCATTCGGCGCTAGGGATGGGTGATGGTGTGGAAGAAAAATGTCTCCCTCTCTCTCTCCTGTGTTCATCATCTCTAAAGAAAATGTGTGGTAGCAAATAAAAAGTGTGAGATAGTGGTAGGTTTGGGTTAGGCTAGTGGGGTTGGGTAAAGTTTGTGGAGGGTATTTTTTTGTGAGGGTAAATATGTAATTAGCCATCATTAAACATACCAAAAGAGGAAAGGGGGAGAAAGAAAGGAAACGTACCAAAATAGAAAGGGAGAGAAAGAGAAAAAACGGAGTGGTACTTACTACATGTATGCCACTTGGAGAAATGAAATGACACATGTCAGTCAAGTGATGCTCTACAAATTACACATGGCGCAAGAAGAAGATCATTCCCTTACTTTAATATATATCTTTACTATCTTAAAAGAGTGAAGAATAGAAAAGTGACTCCTAAGATCTTTTATTATGAAAGTGCCTCCCTAATGTTTATAATTACAAAAGTGTCTTCATAACTTTAAGATTTGCTCGCAGAGTTGGTAGTGATGCCTAAGTTCCTACAGTACCCCTGAGTTGTAACCCGACAAAGTATCCCCGTTAAAGCCTTTCAGGTTAGTTCAAACACGTCTCTCCTGAAGACTCACGAATTAACTCAAGTTGTCTTTGATTGAAACACTGGCTCACATCTCATCTCCTCCATGGAAGTCCTTCTACTGCGGAGGGTGAAGGTCATTGAATTCCGGATTGCTTGTTCATCGACAAGACAGAGCGGCCAGGGTACAGAGAGAACCACATCGTTCACCGTCAAAAAGGATCATCGATTCCTGTTGCTCATAGTTGTATCAAGGCAAGTCCCGTTTTCTTTTGTTATTCCTCCAAGCCAGACGGTTCAAGCGCAAAGCATACAGGTGTGTTTTCTTCTGTTAGTTTAGGGTTTACTGATAGTGCGTATTTTAGATTTTTCTTTGTAAAGCACAGGTTATTGAAGTTTTAATGATTCATTTGCACTCTTCATCTTAGCGGTTATCTTAGAAGAGCATTGACATGGACAGTTATGTAAATTTTGTTTTATCTGGATTACTCTTTTTCCCCAATTGAGGGGAAAAACACTTTTTCATGCCTTGATATACATGTTGATTCATTATGAAGCTGAAGTCCTTAGAGAAATTGCACAGTACAAAGTCACACATCCTTGATGATCCCACGGAGCTCTCTCGAGGATTTTTCTTTTTCAGAGCACTTATTTCTGCATTGTTATTAACTAGAACCAAAGTAGTACAATGAGGCAGATTGTAGAAAAGTATCAAAACCTTAATCACTATTAGAGTGATGATCTATCTCCAGGTTAGACTTAAAGCAAATCAAAATTTCTAAACTAGCAAGTAAATAATGATTTTTTAATGTATATAACGTTGTGGTTCTATTGTTACTTCTCGAATTCGAATTTAAATTCACTGGTATTTGGTAATACGTATTACATGTAGGATCTATGGATCCTAAATGCAGGATCTTGAGATTGTTGGCTGATGAAGAATAGAAAATGAAATAAGAATATCGATCTAAAATCCAATGTTTGATTGTTGAGATGCATGTGAGTACGCAATCTTATGAACGCTCATTGTTTTATTTTTATGATTTTAAACTCATTCACTGATACGGACATTGGTGGAATCCATGCCCTAAAAGAGTAACATACCAGTCTAAGAAGAACCGACCTATTCAATTAAAGAAACAAAATGAGGGAAATTCTGTTAAGCTGGAGAGTTATGGAGGAGATCCAATGGATGTTTCATAATTTTTCCACCAAATTAATATCCGCTGATAGCAAAAGGTACACACAAAGTTCATTTTTCATTGTGAAATAATGCATAGAATATATCTCTTTTCGACTGCTTTCCGTGGTACGACCAAAATGTATGCTTCATATTCTCCGTGAGTTACATATCGACTCGCTCAGGGTTACATATCCAGTTGTCAATGTATTTAGAAAACTGATCATGGATTTTAGAAACTGATGGCACAGTTATTTTTCATATTTTCTTGTCCTAGCCCATAGGTCAATGCCTTATTGTTTATCTCCTTCTTCTTTTGTTTTGTAAGTCATTTCCTATACTTTTACGTATTTTAATCAAATTCCCTCGATTTGGCATCTATAGTTTAGTTTTGGGTTAAATTGAATCCCAATTCATTGAATTGAAGGCTTATGAAATTGTATGGACAATACAGTACTTTACTGATAGTTATATTGTTCTACTATCAGTAAACTCACGGGTCATAGTATACAATCTGATAATACTCCTCTTTTAATTTTTGGTTTAGATGACTAAAAAAATTGGTAAAGCTGGCTCTCTCTTCTCTTTCATTTATGAAACTAACTAGCGGCCATCGTAGGGCCTAGGATGATTATCCATTAAATTAAGCAGCCACTTCTTTTTGGTTTCCTTATCTTCCTTAATAGCAGCTGCTCTCCCCCGACCGCCCATATCTTTTTTTTTTCTTTGTCTTCTTGAATCTAGAAACTTAACTCTTAGATGCTGAATAAGAGAGACTGTGTTGGAAAATCATCTCCGTAAACAATGAGATATTGGTTGGTTGATTGGTTTTTAACATCTTCCAACTTTCTTTCCTTATAGATTGTGGTTTGGAATACAAAGCCTTCATCTTTTCATTCCTTGCACAACTCATTCACAATCCTTTCCGATTTGTCAGTACTGTAAGGCAATCATTTTAACCCTTGTCCTTGTCACGTGATAAATTAAATGTCAAAATAAAATCAAGCCATTTTGGGTTTTAATTTGGATCCAACATTGGTAGTGGTTGCATCATTCTGGTTGCGTAGCCTATGTTCCATAGATTTGACACTTCCCTTTGAAGACTGGACTTCAACTCTGAAGTTATAATACAAATATGGTCTATTGACCTAATTTCGTCACCTCCCAATGTCATGTCTCATCAATGATGTTTTCTTTAAAATAAATTCTAATTTGTATAAACAAATTGTACCTTACCACCCGTGTACATGTCTACATGATCGCAGATATTTTTTGTTCACCAAAAATTTCCAATTCAGCTAAACCTTTCGTGAAAAAAGAAAAAGAAGAGTCCTACCTCATCGTTCGTCGCCAGTCTTTCACCTAGCCATGTCTTCTGCATACAAATAGTCCTTCTGTCTCCTCTAAGATTCAGTAGACATGTCTCTTCAACTCCTTAATGTCACGGTAGTTAACGAAGGCCCCTTGTAGATCTCTGCCAATCATTCACTGTCGGAGTCTCCGGCCAGAACCTGGGTGGTTGAAGATTCACTAGGTCCAATCGCTTGCTGGGTTGAAATTAGGAGCTCTACAGTTCATCTTGCTGGGTCGAAACCCTTTTTTAATACTGTAGAGGTATGTGATTCCGATATAGTTTTTGTATATTTTCATGCTTTTATAAATAGGCAGCCTTATAAATACTAATGAAGTAGATGTATAATGTTGCTTTGACGGTTAGTAAGTGTATTCGGCCTCTCAGGAAGTTTTTAGATCACCCCAACACCGAGTTCTTTTGACTGGAACACCACTTCAGGTTTGTCATCAATTTGTATTTCTATGGTCTCTTTCCGGGAACAATGGATACTGGGCAGATCTTTGAAAAGTTCACTTGAATACAAATGTGCGTAAAGCTGAAAAATTGTTTCTGAAAGATGAATTGATGGTATGACTTGGTTAAAATGTCTGGGAGATATGAGCATATGTTGTTTCTTGTTAAGATATCTTTGGTACAATTCAGACTTTCCTGGACCTTTGGGGAGGATATATGGGGGGACACGCTATGCCATTCCCTATTGCAGCTAGCTAATCCGTATAGTTTCCTTCAATGTCATGCACCGTATGCATTAACATCGAACAATAAATACCAGTATGTACAGAATGACCAAATCTTTTCATGATCCCCATCTAACTCTCTGTTCTGTATATCCCCGTCTTCTCTTCTCTCACACTGAAGCTGAGATAACGGGTGTGAACCCTAACTCTCAATCTTCTCTATCTCTGGCGGAATGAAGAGCACACGGACGAATTCTCTCTCTCCGATGGAGTATACTCCAAACATCCCTTGGACCATTGGACTCTCTATCTTCTCTCTCCGGCGGAGAACACATATTCCAATATCGTTTGAACTGTTGACACAAATACAATTGCAATCACGTGTATTTGGTATGTATTTTGCTGGTATTGATGGGCGCATTAACCACACTGCAACGGTCACATTCTCTGTTATATATAGATCGTTAACCCTTCCATACAGGAGGAACACATCTGAGATATACGCGGAAGCTCTGCCAAACCCATGTCTCTCTCTCATACAGTACTATTGCCTTACTCTCTCCCTACACACAACCCCACACTTCCTGTGTTCTTTCTATCCCCTGCTATTGGTGTATATTGAGTCCTCCCTACAGGATTCTCTCGTACACAGTTGGCTATTGCTTGTTGCACCTCCTGGGTCCCACTAAGAAGCTTACTGACGGGATCTCCCAGTACATTTTTGCTAGGAAGAAAAACTATGGTCAATTTTCTGTCCATTCACTAACAGTAAAGGTTATGGTTTTGCCTGGCCAGTATTAATTGAACGGGTTAGACCTCTCTCTCCTGTTTTCTTCTTCATCTATTTTGCTGGCCATGCCGAATGAATACCAATGGCAACCAAAGACCATAATCTACCATAGTGACCACCAATCATGACGACACTGAAAACACACCACCACTTTTCTCTATACCATTATACTTCTTCCGGTGATCTCTCAACCAAAAAAATGCGATTAAATCCTTGCATAGTTCGTTTCAAATTTTGTATTTGGATTTTGGACCTTTGTGGTATTGTAGAGTAATTTTTGATTAGCCCGGTTGGGTGTTTTGTTGAAGTTCAGCAGCTCATTTCTGGCCATGTTTTGCTACCAATTCTGCATGATTTACTTTAAGGGTGTCGATTTGGTTGCTGGTTTTCATCCATTCAGACACTGTAACTGGAGTAAAGTAGTACATCTGAAGTGATTTGGGTAAAAGTTACATGAACTTAGCTATGAGTTAGCTCAATAGCATTTCAATTTAGAAGTTTATAGCTTCAACCCAAAAGAATGTGTTCTTGGGTTAAATGATCTTCGGATTTACTCAAGCAATTTCATCTTAGTTTTTGAGAGAAAAGGACTCTAGATTTGCCTGGTCATGATCAGGGAGCGGATGTAACAAATTAACAATCTATATCATAAAGGTGGAAGGTTTTTCTTGGCATTCTATTGGTTGACATTGACTAGGACAATCAAAGTGCTTAAATTAGGTATGGTGCAACATCTTACTAATTCTGATATTATGTTGTTGATTTCGGTACAAATTGTGGAAGTACAAGGTTTATGCATTCAATTTTCAACGTATGCCCAGTGAAGCCGGTCTGGTATATGGAATCCCATCTAATTATCTCTATCTGAGAGTAAGGACCTGCAAATTATGCTTCTATTTATTCTTTTTCCTCTTTCTATCTATGTTTTCTTTTTTTCTTTTGAGGGAAATTTCATATATGCTTTCTTCCCATAAGATGTTTCATTAAAAGAAAGAAAAAAGTAATTGGGCATGAGTCATTCCAGTCATGCGCTATTTTATTAGTTCGCAGATAGTGTGTACCTTTGTTAGCTTACAAGAAGCTAAAAACCAAGTTATCGAAACACACCCTAGGCCAATTGCCCAACTTTTAAAGCCAGGTGCACATATTTTATTGATAGGTTATGGTTTCAATTAAAAAAGACCTGTTCCATGTGATGATTTGCATCTCAAACCCAGATATTTTTATCTAATCTATGTTGTATAGTTTCAAGTTTCCAAAGTCGAGACCTTTTCCAGTTAATCCAATTGAACTTCTAGGAAGCTATATTAAGTAGCACTTCCCTGTTGTTAGATTACGCTGGCACTAATTGGTAACATAGAATCCTATGCCATTTGGTTTCAGTAACTCCTCCTTCCCAGTATAAGTTTTCGAGTGGACATCTAATTGGCTTTTTGGATGTGCTTTTGACTTGATAGATTTACTAATATGCCCTTTGTTTTATGTGGTACTGTTCTGGGGAAGTGAGGATGCACTGATTTGGAAAAGGGTATGGAGCAAAGTAGAGTGAAAAGTAACTACCAAAAGGAGAATACTCTTCTACTGCGTGTTCACCGCTCATAAGTTGCCACGTGGATACCACTTTACTGTTAAGACGAACATGGTTGTTACCTAAGAGGAGAATACTCTATATATCTGCCTTCTTAACCCGAAGAAGGTAAAACATCGAACTATTTTACTTTCAGTTCATTCTGCTTGTGGTGTGGATCTCACTTTCCTACTTTCATGAATACACAATTTAACTGCCTGCATAACTCTTATGGTCATTTCACTTTGATTGTAGAAATATGCGTGTAGTTAGTCTATTTATTATTGATCTGAAGCACAGAAGGATTCTAATGAATCAAGTAAGATACTTCGGTCAATGTTGGACCTTAGGTTCTTATATGTTTATCCTTAATTTGGAGTAGTGTACCTGAAAATACTTTACATAATTCTGATTAGTGATTCCAGTTCTAAGTTTTAACTCATAACATCTGTAATGGAATTGCAGATTCAGAGTCTTGTTGTTCTCATTTTAGGTTCCTTATAGTGTTCAGTTGGTTTCAAAAGGAAATATAAGTAGGGGGTGAATTTTGGATAAAATGTTTTTAACATCTGAATAATGTTGCTCCAATATAGGGGGGATTATGCCCCATTTATCGTCAGTATTGAGGCTGCAAGTGCAGCTTACTAAGTTCCAGAACTACCCATTCTTATCGCCTACTAGCTCAGTTTTGTGATATACAATTTGGATAAATACATGTTTCCTACTCAATGATTGTGGAGTGTTTGGATATTTGATTTTATTAGTTGTTCAATTGTTCTATGGGGAAGAGAAGTGAGCTGAGTCATCCGTTTTGTTTTGCAATCCCATTTTCTCACTTCCAGGTCTCATTGCTGCGTGTGCGTAAAATCTGCGGGAATAGAACGTTCTGAAGTCGAAGCACCACACTGGCAGAATGGCGAAGACATCTCAAACTCGCTTTGTTCGCTACGATAAAGACCAAGCAGGCTGTGTGTGGGCTTTCATTAGCATCTTTGATCGCCATGGTTGAAATATTCCATGGTTACTTTCAGAGACAAAGCGCCAAAGAACAGAAGTTGGTGGTAAGTATCTTTCTCGTGTGAAGCAAGACTGGTCAGTTTGTAATATGCTTGAACTTTCGTTGGTCATTTTGTTTTCAAAATATAAAACTCACCAAATTTTAACGGCCATCAGGTAAAAACCACAACTGCAAGACCCATATGTGATTCTCTGATGTTTTTGGTAGTTAGGCTCCGTAGGAGTAGATTATGGTATTTTCACTCAAAAACGTTTAACAAAATAAAAAGTGAAAATCTGATTATTCGCTAACAACTGAGGGTCTTACATTTTATTTTTTCTAATATAACTTAAGGATTAAATGTTCCACGCGATTTAGGCTCCCATGATTCAATAGGATTATTGTTTCTGCTACTAATTAAATTTTGTAATCTCTGGCAAATATTGGGCACAATGTTGAGTAACAGTTGCAGATTGTGTTACTATAAATTCCAGCTATGGGAAGCCGACTGCATTAAACATGAATTGTTACCTGTAAACTACATCAACAGCTTTGCAGACATCCCAGCATAGAATGTAGGGGTCCTAAATCAAAATAATCTGTCTTCAATATGTTAATTTCATAGAAACTAAAACAGGCTACTGTAGGTGGAATTTTTTCAGTTGAATCAATGACCAGTTGTTGCTTGGGCATGCTCTTTGACCTAAATGAATTTAACCTTTACTTGATGCTCTATTAGAGAATGTTTATATGTTACATCTGTTTGTATCGTGTTTAGTGTCTAATTTTTTGTGTAATCATTGAGTGCTGCATATTATGACGAAATTGTTTCAATTTCAGGAATACTCGCGGTAAGCCAACACGGGACGTGTGACAATGATGCCTATAGGAACAGCAACAGTGCCTTATAGAGTGCCTGGTGAAGGAACGTGGCAGTGGGTGCTTCCCTGAAATGCCCTGGTCAGTATCTATCACTATTTTCGCTATCTATTTACTAACTGGAGTACAAAATGTGATTCGAGTTTTTGGTGAATTTTGTATCTAAACCGATCCTACCCTTTTCGCTTGAGGTGCAGACATATGGTTCATTTAGCTGAGATCTGCTTCATTTGTTCAGTTATGAAAACAGGTCAGTTAACTCCTGAATGCTGCCTGGAAGTAGCAAAAGAGCAAATGATCAAAGTATTCTCTCGACATGGCTGGTAAATAAATAATAAGAATAAAACATGAGTAGGAGATGGTGAATAGATCTCTTTTTCTCCTATGTGGCATTATGTCAGTAATTTTTGATTTACGAATTTTTGGTAGAAAACAACACTTCAGGCCCTTTTCTAAGAATATTATCTAAACCAAACTAAGTTGCGAAGTCATCTGTAAGCATAACCATTGTAGTGGATTTGAAGTTTCAGAACGACCACATTAATTCTGGAAGTTAACCTAAGTATTCCTAGCAGGCACAAAATTATGCTTCACTTCAGGAGGAACAGCAGCAAAAAATTTCAAGTGAACAGGGGAATGCCTGGTCAGAATCCAATCCTAAGTCGTAACAATTGTTGAAACTTGAGTAAACACATGGAATTAAGGGCAAAATGTGGTCAAACTTACTCAGGTTGGTCTGTAGCTGTCCATTGGTGGGTCAATGTTTATTGTATAAATGACATCAACTGACTTCTTCAAAGTTGATCTCCCATTGTATATTAGACTGAGCTTTGCAAGATACATTACTTAGCATCAGGGTAATTTCTTTAGCAATGTACTTGGGCACTTGATCTACTTTCAACAATAATGTCGAGTTCCTTCTTTCATGACCATTAAACACAGTTATTCTATTTCAATATCCAGGTTTACCTAGAGGTAAAATAGAAAGCTCGGGATGCTGTTGTTTTTCTGGCAAGTTTCTTACTCTTACCGTTAGCGTTAGTAGTTCCCTAATTTTTCTTATCATTTAAATATTCTTGATGATTAATTCTACCAATGTTTATGATCCAGACTTGCAGGAAAGGGTCGGAGGCCATATTGACAGAGGTTTAATGCAAAGATAAACCCAAGGTCCATGAGGTATGTGTCATACACCTATGTGTTAATATCGCAGTAGTTGAATTTATTGTACAAAGTCGAAGCTGAAAGATCAGTGGATGATTTCCTGAATGTCCTGATTCTGCATATATTAGAGAGTTAGCTGCATACTGAACAGCTGGCTGTAGATGACTAATAACAAGCTGCAATTGAACATTATCTTACTCTTTGCTCTTGATTGAACGTAGTACCAAACAACGCGACAAACACACAAAGGTCGCCGCAAGGGTACACCGCGCGCACGCGCGAAGAAGGAACAAAGCCCAAAGAGCGCGCCAACAGCAATCACGAGTGGCTGAAGCTGCACCAAGCACAAAATTTGACTCGGTGGTGCATAATTGTGTTTTCGCGTTTGCTTATGTAAGTAGATTAGTTTCCTTTTATAAAATGATATGGCGGTGCAAAGATTTTTCAGTTTTTAGAAATGTCACAAAGAACTTTATTTTGATTTTGTTTACATGATAATCTTAATCTCCAACCGCACATTTGGCTACTTATATCAGGCAGACTGGCTTTGATCTTCACAGTGTAAAATCATATGGAACATTTGGTAATAACAGCTTCAGTATTAGATTGCTTGACTGGATTACAGCTAGCAGATGGCACAAGAAAACTACGCCGTGTCAGATTCAGGTAAGCAACTTCAACCCAATCTCTTTGTATTATATGATTGTAGATTACTACCATTTATCAGTGTCTGCATCTTATTTCACTTCTAAGCTTTTTAGTCATTTATCTCATTTGATATCACTTAGGGAGTGATTTTACTTTAACTGTTAACCATTTTGTTGCAACATTTTCTCCTAATCAAGTGGATTGTAAGTCGACCTTAACCAAAGTTTGGCGTCTTTTCCCTTTTCCAGGTGCCTGATCCCCTTTCCTACCCGAGTACAACGACGGTGCGAATGGTTGAGCAAGTTTGCTGGAAAATGACATAGTTTGTAGCTTTATTTTTCTGGTTGGTAGGATATAATGTCGTATCAAATTTCTCACAGGCATTGTATTTACGTTTCAGTTTTTATTTGGTCACGTCTCCTGTGCGCAAGTCTATTGCAGTATGCAATTCAATCATGTTATTGGCGGAAGACATTGATTAGCTTCTTCTATTTGGACTTGTAAGTGCATCATAGCAAGTCATTTGACTCGACATTTCATTCAGCTAAATGTTCGAGATACCCAATAGTTTTGCCCATGAGCGAGGCTCTTGAGTAGAACTACTCCACGTGCAACACAACAAATTACCAGAGGTTAATCTTGCACAATCCTCACACTCGATCCTTTGCCAAAACAAACGCAGCCATACAATACACTGCTCCGCCCAGGCAAACCTAGTACATTTGAAATAAGTGTGCTCTTTTAGTTTTAACTGATTAAATTTAAAAAAATAATGAATAAAAGTATGTTATTCCGGAATTGAAATTTGAATATTCAATACAAATATTTAAATTCATATGTTGCTTAGAAGAAAACTTCATATTTTGGTTAAACCAAGCTCACGTGCAACGCACGTGCGCTTTACTAGTATATAAAGAAAGATGAAGATGCTGTAATTCTGAATTCTATGTTTGATGAAATTTCATGTTTTCATCCCGCATCCAATTACACCATTACACAAAGATCTCTAGGTGATCTTCTGCAAAGCAATACATTCCTTATTACATCTTCAGTGGTAGCAAAAAGACTGCACAAATTTATCATCGTTAAGACCCTGTAATGGTTTACTTAAGCAAACTTCCACTTAAACATATTGACTTTTCTTGAGAAGATTTGAACTCGCAATAACATGGTAGAGCAATGGAAGAAGAACGGTAAGGCATTTATCTCAATCTTGTGAAATAATTTAAGCTTCTTCAACTATTATTCAAATTCAAATGTGTTCAACAACAACAATAACAACAACATTGATCATAAGTTAAGTAGCTCACAGCAAGGCTTAGATAACAATAGAGGAAGAATGGTAAGGAGTGGCTGTCAAACAAAGATCATTTTTTCTCCTCACTTCGGCACAAAAATGTTCTGCCATATCCATTTCTTCTGCCTGTAAGCCGCTTGGAAGTTTCCAATCAAAGTGGTACAACAATTGGGCCAATGGAAGCTCTATGTTTGGAATAGCAAATGCTATCCCAGGACACACCCTTTTCCCGCCACCAAAAGGGATGTAGTTGAAGGTCATAGAACCTTGGAAACCAATTCCGCTATTCATAAACCTATCCGGATTAAACCTGTCGGGTTGAACCCAATTAATTGGATCTCGGCCAATTGCCCATGCATTCACAAGGACTCTGGTTTTAGCAGGAATAACATATCCATTGATTTCACAGTCCTTTCTGCTCTCTCTTGGGATCAGAGGACCAGGAGGGTGTAGCCTCAAGGTTTCCTTAATCACCATTTTCAAGTAGTTTAGTTCACCAAGTCCCGATTCATCAACATTTCCTTTTTTTCCAAAGACGGCTCTTACCTCATCTTGTGCTCTTTGCATAACTTGTGGGTTTTTCAGGATCTCAGACATTGCCCACTCTACAGTAGTGGATGATGTGTCGCTCCCAGCACTAAACATGTCCTGAATGAGATTGCCAAAAGAATGTCAAATTTAAGAACAGAATTAGAGATTGAAATTTAGAGATAGGATGAGAGACTACTAACATGGATCACTGCTTTGAGGTTATCATCAGTGAGTGGGAACTGAATCTCACCCTGCTTCTGAATCCTGAGAAGAACGTCGATCAGATTCTCCCCTGTTTCCCTTTCCTGTGTATCTTTTCTCCCTTGTTGATCCTCCTTGTGCTCCTCCAAAATAGCTTGCAGTAACTGATCAAGTTTTTTGTGCAACTTCTCAAGCTTTTTTCTCACTCCAGTAACCACTTGAAGACATTTCGCAGAGGGGTACATGTCAGCAATGCTGAAACCTCCAAGTGCAACTAAAGTTTCATCCATTAGTGAGATGTATTCATCTTGGTGTTTGCTTTTTTTCCCAAAAGCAGCTCTGGCAGTGATTCCATATGTCAGTGAGAAAATCCTCCTACTAAGATTGAGAGGTCCTCCTCTTGCAGCAGCATCTGAAGAGATTGAGGTGATCAGGTTCAAGACCTCCTCTTCCCTGATTCCCCTGAATGTTTTGACGCGTTGTGAGCTGAGAAGTTCCATTGTGCAGATTTTGCGCAGCTGTTTCCAGTAATCTCCATACGGAGAAAAGATGACATTAGTGGCGTTGTAAAACAGGATCTGAGGAGCTAGTAGGCGGGGCCTGGAAGCAAAGACGGTGTCGTGTGTTTTCATAATCTCTGCAGCCATTTCTGCTGAAGAAACTATGATTGTTGAAACTTCACCTAGCTGTAGGTGCATCAGTGGTCCATACGTTTTGGCCAAATTTGTGAGGGTGCGATGGACAAGTGAACTCACAGCCAGCTGGTGCATGTTTCCTACTAGAGGTAATTTCCATGGTCCTGGTGGAAGATTTGAAACAAATCTCTTGGATTTGTTCTGTACCGTAGTAGCTCTAATTAGTACTACCACGAAGAAAATGAAGAAGAGGAAGAACGTGATGAGCACAGTAACTGAAGAAAAATGAAATTCCATTGATGATAGGTTATCGAAAAAGTAATGGATGCTGAAGGACTTTTGATCTTCTTAGTTTCTTTACCTATTTCTATGCTTGTTGAAGAGATGCCTCCTTTCTATATTATTAATTAATTAATGTCTATTTAAGTATACCCAGGCCAAGAACGAATCGAATCATCGGTTTAAAATAAGGCGGCCAGGGAATCAATCACTGTAGTTAGTCATGAAGAGGGAATATTTCAGTTTAGTTTAAGAACAGTTTGCATGTGGCCACCAGCGGGCTTCTATAAGCATAAACAAACCGACGGATGCTCTAGAAAATATCTATGAACTAAGAATAAGGCTTGACACTAGAACAATTACTTAAAAATTCCCGGAGTTTTGGTCTTGCTTCGCTGAATTCAAGTCTCCTGAATTATCAGCAAAAATATGGTTTCCGTCGCAGAGATACAGAAAATAAGAGTTCTCACATCATTCATGTGATCACATGTACATATACATCGATCTACATGATATGAGATTTTCGAACCGGAATTGACAATGGTTACAAAGGTCAGATATCACAAACTGACACTTCCTGTTTTAGTCTCCCCCTTTGTCTATTCTTGGACAAACACTCTTTACGAATTTCAATGAAAAAATAAAGAAAAACTCCAGCATCTACATTCTCCTTCTTCAGATCTTCAAGCTTTGTTGTTCAGAGATAAACACCCAAGTCGCAAACAACTAAATGTATCTGCACAATGGAACTTCTCAGCTCACAACGCGTCCAAACATTCAGGGGAATCAGGGAAGAGGAGGTCTTAAACCTGATCACCTCAATCTCTTCACATGCTGCTGCAAGAGGAGGACCTCTCTCACTGACCATGTAAATTTCTTAGAGCTTCCTCCAACCATCTTGATTCTTTGTGAGGTTCTCCCTGTGTCCATTAGGTTTTGGGGGTGAAAGAAGAGAGAGGAAGGAGTGATAGATACGATAGAGAGAGGAGAAAGGATAAATATGAAGAGTATGAGTTTGAAAAGGAAACTTGATATTTTCTAAATATTTTGAAGAAGGAAGGTTTGTATAAGTTCAAATTATGTGTGTGACGTGTGGAAGGAAATAATATAATACGAATTTGAAAAAGATTTGTTTTAAAAGGTAAAAACAATGTTATGCAATTATCTACAGAGATAACACCCATCATTGAAGATCAATTCATCGACTATATAGTATATATATTTATTTCAAAAGCTTTGAAAAGAATTTCAAGGCCTTGAAAAACTGTAGTACTGCAAATAAAATTTTCGTGGCTTTGTAAATCTTTCAAGACTTTAAGGAACTTTCCAAAACTTTGAAACACACATAAAAAATATAATTAGTTACCTGATACTCCCCCTAAACCAGTGCTTCCTTGTTTAACATGCCCAGTTCCAGTCTTAGGGCTGTGAATCTATCCTCTAGCAATGGTTTATTGAAGATGTCTGCTAGTTGCAAGTGAGAATGCACAAATAATAGGGATACATCTGTTGGAATAGATGTCCTAGAGGCAATCTAGTTTAGTATGAACAATAATTGGCTAGAATATTCGTTGTATTATTTATAAAGATATTTAATATAATGAAGTCCTTATATTTACAATTGCGTCGTTTATCTTAAATATCCCTAGTCCATTATACTGAATAACAGGACAATCACCTATAGACTAGTATGGTGTTGGATTGATATGGAGATATTACGATCCAACACATGGGTATGCATTATGGGTAATGGCATACTGGATTGACCTATCTCCGAGAAGGCTACATACATGTTATGTAAAGTCACAAGTGCTTCTCGCAGTGACAACGGTATTGTCATCCTTAGACTTGAAGTCACTAGATCATCTAGTTGTGGAATATTGTGTTTTTTGTAGCGTCAAACGCTACACAGTGTTTGGGTAGTCATAAAGGCGCGTATCGGACACAATAGGAAGCAAGCTTAGATATCGTAGTGATGTAGATAGAATTTGTCCCTCCCACATAACGGGAGAAAATATCCTAGGCCACTCGAGGGATAGTTCTAATAGAATGTCTGGCCAGACTCAAATAAATTAATATAGGATATTGATGTTATTTGCACGAATAAGACTATTAGCAGGATATAGGAGCTATGTATTGGATATACGAGTGTGATTTTTATGTCTCGTTTCCAATCCGGATATTGAGAAAAATGGATGAGACAATACTTGCACAAGTTTGTCGGATGACTATTTCTATTAGTTGGGTGGAATGGATGTGTTGCTAGACACCGCTCCATGTTAGTAAGTAGTTAATACCAACTAAGTAGAACCCTATGGGTTCAATCATATGGATTGAACTAGACTTGGGATTAATTAAATAGAAGGATCAAATTGCAACAACTTACTAACTTAGTAGGACTAATATGAAAGTTGGACTAATCCGAACTTGAGTAGGATTAGGAGAGGGCCTTTATGTAGTAACAAGGAGTTGTTGGACTATATAAAGGATGCTCCCAGCTTCCTTGCCTCATAAGTAATACTCATAACATAAGTTGATTAGGAGATAAGCAAGGAGAGATTAAGACAAAGAGGGCCGCCCGACCCCCCTTGTCCGCCCCTACCCGTCGGCCAAAGAAGAGAGGCCGTCCCTCTCTTTTGGTCTCCGTTGCGTTATTTCTCTTCCTCCTCCACCATTCCTAGCTAGCACAAGGACTTGGAGGATCTAAATCTCAATCCTAGACATGGATCAACCGTAGAGACGTGACACTATTCGTGTTCAAAGTCATCAAAGGAGACTTACAAGGTACTTATAACGAATCTTTTACTATCGTTATGAATTCTCTTCCTGTGATCCTTGGGGGGTATTGAATGGATATATTATTGTTTATTCCGCTGCGTATCCATGATCAAAACCTTACAGTGGTATCAGAGCCACATGTTGTATAGCATATCGTAGTTTATGTGTTACGATTTTGTTGTTTCCACCTTTAATTGTTAATTATTGCGTTAAAATCACAAATTAAGCATAATAGATGCATGTTGAATGAGATAAAACCAAACAGGACTTAATTTTACATTGGATGTATGAATTAGTGAGTTTGAGAAATTTTAGGATCTTAGATCTAGGGTTTGGGCACAAATTGGAAAGAAGTTCTAATTGGGAAACGTTTTGGACTTGGGGAACAAGGAAGGAGTTGTTTTGGAAACAACTCCAAGAGGTTCGGCCCCCCTAAGGAGACCGCCCCTCCTCCTTGCCGTCCAAGCCACCTAGGCCGAAGGCCTAGGCGGTTGGCCGACAGGCCTAGGCTCGGCCCGGGCGGCTCCAAGGGGTTCGGCCACCTTGTTGGTTGGGCCTTTCGGACCGTTTTAACCCTAGTAATCCTAAAATAAATTAAAATTGACTAAGCGCGTTAATACTTTATTTTAACAGTCTATGTGCAATTCCTATGGTGATTGGATATGGCCTTAGATGTGGTTGTTGTGAATGTTTAATTTTTTTGGTTTGTTTACGACCTGCGAGCTGATCAATTTGATGTAATAATTAATTAGAATTTACGGCCTGCAAGCCGTCTTGTTTTTCCTCAAATTGTGAGATTTATTATATTTAGTATAGATGCTAGCTAGTACTAGATAAAATTGATGATAGCCAAAATTGAAGAAAAGAAGCCCAAAGAATTGAAGAAGCCACAACATGAAGCATGGAGCATTCCACAAGCCTATGGAGGATGGACCAAAATATGGAGGCACATGGAGATGCGCTTGCTATTTTAGGGTTCATACTCATTGGCTTGGAAATACCTTAGTCTAGGAGGCCATATCCATATCACGTTAATTTCATTTTGTGGATGTTTACTTTATTGTCTTATTATTGTTGTTGGTGTATGGATGATGCATGCAATTTGATAATAAGGTAATTAAACAACCCGGATCTTTTATATATGAGCTAGCCCAAACTCAAAATAAATAGATCAGTTGATATGTATCTACAAAACAACTTAGAATTGAAAAGAAAATCCATCAATTTATATATTGAGATTTTTCCTTCTCGTTATTTAAACACTCTTCATGATCATGATTATCAAGATCGTGCGTGCCAAAGCAGGGCGACTTGATTTGTCATGATTGTGTTGCGATGGCACAAGCAAGTAATGTGTTGTTGTTTAAGTAAGAGGTTGGACGCAACTGGGTGATTTTAATACTATTAAAGCCTAGAGGCAACCAATAGGGATTATCCATGGGATGGATAAATAAGGAGTTATTTTCCCAATTGAACATAGAATTGCATAAGGATGCAATTGGAAATTGTTCCTACCTAAATAACTAATTTTGGGTGACTTGCCAAAGCAAGCTCAAAAGAAGTGAAATATGAATCTTGGCAACCACTATAAAATATAATGATATTTTCCGCATTAATATTTGAGGGTTATTAATCCGTAGAAAAATAGTGGGAGCTGTATTTAATAATCTAGCCATTATTAAATATAGTTAATCGTTCACAAATACTAAACTTGCGTATTTCCTTTTTGTAGAATTCCAGTGCAAAACAACTCATCGAGGTCATCACACTCCCTATGCTCTGTCCTTGAGAAGGACAAGCTCTCTGGACCAACTTTCTAGACTGGTACAGAAACTTGAGAATCGTTCTCAAGCAGGAAAAGAAACTGTACGCTCTAGAGGAGTACGTTCCTGAACGTCCGGAAAATAATACTTCTGCAGCCGTAAAGGCGTATCTAAAGCGTGTTGATGACGCTAATGATGTGGCCTGCCTAATGCTTTGCACCATGTCCTCTGAGCTTCAGAAGCAACATGAGAACATGAATGCAGTCAATATGATCGAACACTTGAAGCAGCTCTTTCAAGAGAAGGCTAGGGTTGAGAGGTATGAAGTTTCCAAGGCATTGTTCAAATGTCATCTGTCAGAGGGAAACCTGGTAGGGCCGCACATGTTGCGTATGATCGGCTATCTAGAGATCCTCGGCCGCCTAGGGTTTCTGGTAGGTAAATATTTTTCCACCGATCTTATTTTGCAATCGTTGGCTGAGAGTTATGGACAGTGCATCGTGAACTATAACATGAATGAGACCGTGAAAACTTTGCCAGATTGACTCAGTATGTTGAGGACAGCTGAACAAAGCATCAACAAGGGTAAGGGAAAATCCATAATGATGGTGCAGAAAGCAAAGGGCAAAAGGTTTGCCTCTACATCCAAGGGAAAAGGCAAAGCATTTGCCAAACCCAAGGACACTACCCTTAAGCCTGTTGGTGGCATTGCCAAAGGTGTGACTAAAGGTGTGTGTCACTACTGCAGTCAGCCTGGACACTGGAAGAGGAACTGTCCAAAGTATCTTGAGGATAAAAGGCTTGGAATAGTGATTCCACCACCACCAGGTATTTTTATAGATGTCAATATTAATTTCTATTCATCATGGGTATTGGATACTGGATGTGGATCTCACATTTTTCGAAATGTGCAGGATCTAAAGAGAAGTAGGAAATAGGCTAAAGGAGAGATAGATCTGCGCGTTGGGAATGGAGCAAAGGTTGCTGCATTGGCTGTAGGTTTGTACGAATTGTCTCTGCCTCCAGGATTAGTTTTAGAATTAAATAATTGCTACTTTATACCTGCTATGAGGAGAAACATTATTTCTATTTCTTTTTTGGACAAGGAAGGTTTTATTATTTCAATAAAGGACAATTATTGCTCCATTTATTTTGATAGTATTCACTATTGTAGTGCGTAATTATTAATTGATTATATATCCTTGATCAAAATAATCCTATCTATAACATAAATACCAAGAGTATTAAAATGAATGATTTAAGTACTGCTTATATATGGCACTGTCGTTTAGGCCATATAAACGAGAAACGTGTATCTAGACTCCATAAGGATGGATTTCTAGACTCATTTGATTTTGAATCATATGAGATATGTGAGGCTGGTTTATTAGGAAAAATGACAAAGTCCTCTTTCAATTAGAAAGGTTAGAGGACTAGTGAGCAAGTGGCGCTAGTACATACTGATGTATGTGGGCCATTTGCCACACCTGCCAGGGGTGGTTATGTCTACTTCATCACATTTACTGATGATTTCAGTAGATATGGATTTGTATACCTTATGAAGGCCAAATCTGAGTCCTTTGAAAAGTTCAAAGAATTAAAGAATGAAGTAGAGAAGCAGCTTGGCAAAAGTATTAAGGCTCTACGATCGGATCGTGGAGGTGAATACTTGAGACAAGAGTTTGACCACTATCTTAAAGAGTGTGGAATAATATCCCAACTCATTCCACCCGCCACACCACAATGGAATGGCGTGTCCGAGTGGATGAATCAAACTATATTGGATATGGTTCGATCTACGATGTGTCAAAGTGATCGTCCATTATGATTTTGGGGCTACGCTCTATTGAGTGCAGCTTCCACCATTAACCGTGTTCCATCTAAGTCAGTCATGAAGACACCACATGAAATGTGGAGTGGGAATCGTCACAAAGTGTCGTTCATGAAGTTTTGGGGCTGCGATGTCTTTGTAAAACGTTTACAATCAGACAAGCTAGGGCTTAAGTCAGACAAGTTCAAGTTTGTGGGATATCCTAAGGAAACTAAGGGATATTATTTCTACAATCCAGCTGGGAGGACTGTAGAACTTGAAGAATTTCAAGAACCACAAAGCATTGATCCTACTATGGAACATGAACATGAACCACAAGAAGTTGTTGATCAACCTGTTCAAGTAACACAAGAACTTCGTTGGTCGAGTAGAGTGCGCCAGGAGACAGAGAGGTATGGTCTTCTCGTGACTGAGTCTGGTGACACATTGCTCATAGATGATAATCCTACTACCTACGGAGAGGCCATTAATCTTATAAGTGGATTGAGGCCATGAGATCCGAGATGGAATCCATGTATACCAACAAAGTATGAACTTTGGTGGAACCACCTGAGGGGGCTCGACCCATAGTGTGCAAATGGGTCTTCACGAAGAAGATCGACATGTATGGTAATGTGATTGCATATAAGGACCGATTGGTGGCCAAAGGATTCAGACGGATTCATGGTATTGAATATGATGAAACCTTTTCACCAGTCGCAATGTCCAAATTTCATCTGAATCTTACTTGCTATTGCAGCATACTACGACTATGAGATTTGGAAGATGGATGTCACAACATCATTTCTGTATGGAAATCTTCTGGAGGATGTGTATATGACACAACCTGAGGGTTTTGAAGATCCAAACCAAGCCAACAAAGTTTGTAAACTGCAACGATCCATTTATGGGTTAAAGCAAGCTTCTAGAAGTTGGAATCGACGTTTCGATGAAGTATTCAAAGAGTTTGGCTTCATCAGAAACAAAGATGAATCTTGTGTCTAAAAGAAGGTTAGTGGGAATTCTGTTGCTTTTCTGGTCTTGTATGGGGATGACATACTACTCATTGGAAACGACATTCCAATATTGCAATCTGGTAAATATTGGCTAGGAAAGTGTTTCTCAATGAAAGACTTAGGTGAAGCAGCTTATATACTCGGTATCAAGATCTATAGAGATAGATCTAGGAAGCTGCTCGGCCTAAGTCAAAGTACATATATAGACAAGGTGTTGAAGCGGTTCAACATACAAGATTCCAAGAAGGGATTCTTGCCCATGTCGCATGGAATCACTCTATCTAAGAGTGGTTGTCCTTCTAATGAGATTGAGAAGGAACGCATTAGTAGGGTTCCCTATGCCTCGTCCATAGGATCCATCATGTACGCCATGTTATGTACTTGACCAGATGTGTCATCTGCATTGGGTATGACAAGCAGATATCGGTCTAATCCAAGTGAGAGTCACTAGACTGCAATCAAGAACATCCTAAAGTACTTGAGAAGAACTAAGGATGCGTTCTTGATATTTGAAGGTGAGGAGGAGTTGTTTGTAAGGGGTTACACGGATGCAAGCTTCCAAACCGACAAAGATGATTTCAGATCACAGTCGGGGTTTGTGTTTTTCCAGAATGGAGCAGCGTTGAGCTGGAAGAGTTCAAAGCAAGAGACGGTGGCTGATTCTACAACAGAGGGTGAGTACATTGCTTCGAATGGCGCAACAAAGGAGGCTGTTTGGATTAGGAAGTTCATCACTGAGCTTGGTGTGGTTCCTAGCACTGCAGATCCAGTAGAGTTGTATTGTGACAACACTGGGGTTATCGCGCAATCATAGGAATCCAGGTCCCACAAGAAATGCAAGCACGTACTCAGGAAGTTTCATCTTATTCGATATATTATCGAGAGAGGAGATGTTCGGATATGCAAGATTCCTAAAAATGAGAATCTGTCAGATCAACTTAAAAAGCCGCTTGTTCAGCGCCAGCATAAAGGGCAAACTAGGAGCATTGGCATACGAGATGCACCAGATTGGCTCTAGTTCAAGTGGGAGACTGTTGGAATAGATTCCCTAGAGGCAATCTAATTTAGTATGAACAATAATTGGCTAGAATATTCATTGTATTAATTATTAAGATAGTTTATATAATGAAATCCTTGGATTTACAATTGCGTTTTTTATCTTAAATATCCCTAGTCCATTATACTGATTAACAGGACAATCATCTATAGACTAGTATGGGGTTGGATTAATATGGAGATATCACGATCCAACACATGGGTATGCATTGTGGGTAATGGCATACTGGATTGACCCATCTCCGAGAAGGCTACATACATGTTATGTAAAGTCACAAGTGCTTCTCGCGGTGAAAACAGTATTGTCATCCTTAGATTGAAGTCACTAGATCATCTAGTTGTAGAATATTGAGTTTTTTGTAGCGTCAAACGCTACACCGTGACTGGGTAGTCATAAAGGCATGTATCGGACACAATAGGAAGCAAGCTTTGATATCGTAGTGATGTAGATAGAATTTTTCCCTCCCACATAACGGGAGCAAATATCCTAGGCAAATCGAGGGATAGTGCTTATAGAATGTCTGGTAAGACTCAAATAAATCAATATAGGATATTGATGTTATTTGCACGAATAAGGCTATTCCCAGGATCGAGGAACTATGCAATGAATATACGAGTGAGACTTGTATGTATCGTGTCCAATCCAGATATTGAGACAAAGGGATGAGACAATACTTGCACAAGGTTTGTCGGATGACTATTTGGTGGAATGGATGTGTTGCTAGACACCGCTCCATGTTAGTAAATAGTTACTACCAACCCCTGTTTTGAGAATCTTTCGTACCAAGCTCTTTGAGCTTGTTTCAAACCATAAAGACCTTTGGCAAGCTTATAGACATAGTTAAGAAACTTATCATTTTCAAAACTGGGAGGTTGAGCTACATAAACTTCTTCTTGCAGATAACCATTTAGAAATGCACATTTAACATCCATTTGAAAAAGTTTGATGTTCTTATATGATGCAAATGCAAGTAAGATTCAAATTACTTCCATCCTCGCTAAATTAGCAAAAGTCTCCTCATAGTCTATACCTTCTTCTTAGTTGTAGCCTTGATCTACCCATCTTGATTTATTCTGATAACCTGACCACTTTATTCTGAACACCCACCTAGTTCCAATCACAGACTGATCATTGGGAGGAGGAACTAGATTCCAAATTTGTTCCTCTCAAATTCATTGAGTTCACTTAGCATTGCAATGATCCAATCGTCTTCTTGTAGTACTACTTTCATATTCTTAGGTTCTACAAGAGACACAATAGCATTAAAATAACACAAGTTCTTTAATTGAGATCTTGTTTGAGTACAGTTGATGGATCATAAATGACGTTTTCTGCTGGATGTGAAGATAGATATTTCAATCTCTTTCTTGGTGTCCAGGGTTCTGGTTCTCTAGAAATCTTTGCAAGACCTTGGGATCTAATAGTGGTGGCTTGACCACTCTGTGTATCTTGTGGTTCTGTTTCAAGGTTTTGAAACTCATTTTCAAGGCTTTGAAAATTTCTGCTGTTTTCCTGCAACTTATTCTTGCAACCACCTTCTGGATCTGCTTCATCTTCTGACTCATGATTGTTCAGATTCAAGTCTGTAAAACTTTCACTCAAATAACCATCACAGCTTTCATAAAAAATAACATGAATTCCTCAACAAGCTTGGTTCTTTTATTTTAAACCTTATATGCTTTGCTAGTCAGAGAATGATCAAGAGAGATACCTTCATCACTTCTGGCATCAAACTTGCCAATATTATCCTACCATTTTGTGAACAAAACAAGTACAACCAAAAAGTTCAAAATAAGAGATGTTTGGCTTTCTCGCTTTGAAAAGTTCATAATGGGTCTTCTTCAAAATAGGCCTTATCAGGCACCTTTTCAGAATACAATTGAAAGTGTTTACAGCTTCTTCCTAAAAAGGATTTTGGCAGCTTGTTCTCCAGAAGCATTGTTCTAGACATGTCCTCAAGACTCATGTTCTTCCTTTCAACTACACAATTATGTTGAGGAGTTGTAGGAGCAGAAAAGTTGTGAGAGATACCATACTTAGTACAAAATAAATAAAATTCTAGCTGATCAATTTATTTGCAATGATCATTTCTATTGGAGGCAATAGGAAGGTTTTCTCAAACTTTGAAGTTCTTTACAAAGCTTTGAAAATTCAGATAAGGCTTCAGATTTTTCTCTAAGAAACATAACCCAAGTAAATCTAGAGTAATCATCTACAAAAACCAGCATATACTTCTTATCTTTTGGAGTAGGAACTCTTATAAGACCACATAGATCCGTATGAACTAATTCAATAGGTCTAGTTACACTTACAAAGTTCTTGGGCTTGAATGAATTATTCTTTGTTTACCTTGAGCACATGCCTTTCATACATCTTCATCTTTGAACTTGATGGAAGGCAATCCTTTAACCAAGTCATTGGAAACTAGTTTTTTCAGTTTATGCAAGCTTATATGTCCAAGCTTTCTGTGTCAAAACTTTGAATCCTCTTTCAAGGCCTTGAGGCACTTCAGACTTTCTCCTGCAACTTTGTTAGTATTCCATTGATGAACATTGTTTGGCCTTTGAGCTGTGAGAATGCAATGTCCAGATTTTTCGTCTTGCACCACACATTTCTCTTTGTTAAAAATAAAATTATTGCCTTTATCACATAACTAGGATACACTAAGCAGATTAAACTCCAAACAATCTACAAGATAAACGTCTGAAATAGAATTTTTAGAACTATTACCAACTTTACAATAACCTTTAATGTTGCATTTGTCTTTGTCACCAAGTGTGATTGCCTGGCACTCATGTGCCTGGAGCAACCACTATCCATAATCCATCTCTGATCTTTGCTCTTGGGGACAACCTATAACCATTCACTGCCTTATCCAGCTGTTAGACCAAGTGTGGTATTTGGATTCATATTCAAGATCAACCATGTTAGGTGGTCTAGTCCCTTTAGGAACCCAAATATGTCTCACTGTCCCTTGAGTATAAATGGAAAGGTATTCCTCATGATGTGAGGTTCTCTTCTTTTGAAGGGACAAGTCATATAAAAATGACCAATCTTGCCACAATAATAATATTTTGGAGAATGTCTGTTACTTGCTCTCACAAGTCTGGTATTGTTCTTTCTTGGAAAATTTGGATTATATCCAATACCATATTTTTCATAATATACTAAGAGTCTTGAAGTTTCTTAGTCAAAAGAGTATTTTGTTCCTATAATTCATCATGCTGATGACTCAGAGCAACGAAGTTGTCATTAAGAATGGAGTTCTCTGTTACAATCTCTTGGACTTGAGTTTTCAAGGCCTTGAAATTGATTTCCAAGGCTTTGAAATCTCTGTCACTCTTTGCCTGAGAGATTTCGAGATTTTTGTTTTGACAGATCAATTCTAAATTTTCTTTTTCTTTCTCATGAACTCTTTCCTTCAAAGTCTTGATTTCATTTAAATACCATTCTTCATTCGAAAGCATAGTTTTCAAAATCTCAGAAAGTACATCTACAGGCTTAGGCATTATATTGTTCACCATTATCTCATGTTCTTTTCTGAGCTAACATCATGCTTTGCCATGAGAAAAATGTTGGCTTGTTCTTCTTCGTATTCTGAATCACTTGAAGACTCTGAGTCACTCCATGAGGATACCGTGGATTTCTTCTTTCTGTCGTGGTACTTCTTTTGGAAATTCTTAATCTTTTTCTGAGGGCAGTCTCTTATCAAGTGTCCTGCATCAACACATTCAAATTAGTTCATTAATTGGGATTTTTCTTGAGAAGAAGTTTTACCTTTGTAGTCCTTGCCATAGAAGATCTGGATTTGTCTCTGCTGTAGTCTTTGTTTCCAAATTTCTTCTTCATCTTGAGATTCCTGGTCATGGATTTGTAAATGATAGCAATAGAATATTCTTCATCATCTTCTTCCTTTTCAAGGTTTTGAGGTTATTCACTCTCTTTAGTCTTCAGTGCCAGATTCTTGACACTCTCTGGTAATTTTCCATCACCTTCGCTCATGGAGATTTCATGTGTGAGAAACTTTCCCTGTAAATTATCTAGTTGGAGGGAGGATAGATCTTGAGCTTCTTCAATGACTGTGGTATTTGGTTCCCATTTGGCTTCGAGAAGACTTCTCAAGATCTTCCGGAATTTCTTTTCATTGGAGAATGATTTCCCTAAGGAATCTAGATTGTTGACAATGTCAGTGAACCTCTTGAACATATCTTTGATAGATCCATCTCCATTCATTTTGAATAGTTCATATTGTCTAAGGAATATGTTGATTTTGGTTTAGTTCACTTGGCTGGTTCCTTCAAAAGTCACCACCAGTTTATCCCATATTTCCTTAGCAAACTTGCAGGTAGAAATCCTGTTGAATTCATCTACACTCAAAGCACAATGTCAGAGATTCATAGCTCAGTAATTTTTAGAAAGATGTTCTAATTCAGAAGTAGAGAGAGTGTTCTCAGGTTTGGGAGTTTTAATCTCATCTTTTTCTCTGTAAAATGGTGAGTTCCATTCTGAATGATTGACTAGAGTTCCATGTCCTGATCAATGATGCAAATTTTAATCAAGGCTTTCCATTGTACAAAATTGTCCTCACAGAACAAAGGAGGTGTGTTTGCAGCTCTTCCCTGTGAGAAACCACCATCACCTACAATACTCATGATCACAAGCTCTGATACCAATTGAAAAAAACTAAACATGCTGTCTAGCCTACTTGCTGTAAGATAGAGTAGTAAACCAATCATACCTCTTAATTCTTTCTAGTACACACTCTTACCATTTTGATCATTGTCTAAGGATAGTGTAGAACTCATGGGAGTTTTGGCAGCCTTTGATTGAGACAAGTTATACTTGATCAGAAGATATTTGGTGTACTTACTCTTGTGTAGAAAAATTCCTTTCTTCATTTGTTGTACATGAAGTCCAAGAAAGAAATTTAACTCTCCCATCAAGCTAATTTGAAATTCTCTGCTCATAATAATTGAGTAATCTTTGGAAAGAAAATCATTAGAAGCACAAAACAAAATATCATCAACATATATATGTACTACTAAAGTTCCTTTCTCATGAGTCTTTACGAAAAGAGTTTATCAATTAGTCCTCTTTTGAAACAATTTTCAAGCAGAAACTTTGAGAATCTTTCGTACCAAGCTCTTGGAGCTTGTTTCAAACCGTAAAGAGCTTTGGCAATCTTATAGACATAGTTGGGAAAATTATCATTTTCAAAACTGGGAGGTTGAGCTACGTAAACTTCTTCTTGCAAATAACCATTTCGAAATGCACATTTAACATCCATTTGAAAAAGTTTGATGTTATATAATGCAAATGCAAGTAAGATTCAAATTGCTTCCAACCTGGCTAAATGAGCAAAAGTCTCCTCATAGTCTATACCTTCTTATTGGTTGTAGCCTTGATCTACCCATCTTGCTTTATTTCTGATAACCTTATCACTTTCATCCAGATTTTTTTTGAACACCCACCTAGTTTCACAGATTGATCTTTGGGAGGAGGAACTAGATTCCAAACTTGTTCCTCTCAAATTCATTGAGTTCACTTTGCATTGCAATGATCCAGTCTGCTTCTTGTAGTGCAACTTTCATATTCTTAGGTTCTACAAGAGACACAATAGCATTAAAAAAACACAAGTTCTTTAATTGAGATCATGTTTGAGTACCAGTAGATGGATCATAAATGACGTTTTCTGCTGGATGTGAAGATAGATATTTCAAGCTCTTTCTTGGTTTCCAGAGTCCTGGTTCTCCGAGTAGTGGTGGCTTGACCACTCTGTGTATCTTGCGGTTCTGTTTCAAGGCTTTGAAACTCATTTTCAAGGCTTTGAAAATTTCTTCTGTTTTCCTGCAACTTATTCTTGGAACCACCTTCTGGATCTGCTTCATCTTCTGACTCATGCTTGTTCAGATTTAAGTTTGTAAAACTTTCACTCAAATAACCATCATAGCTTTCATAAAAAATAACATGAATTCCTCAACAAGCTTTGTTATTTTATAGTAAACCCTATATGTTTTGCTAGTCAGAGAATGATCAAGAGAGATACCTTCATCACTTCTGGCATCAAACTTGCCAATATTATCCTTATCATTTTGTGAACAAAACAAGTACAGCCAAAAAGTTTAAAATAAGAGATGTTTGGCTATCTCCCTTTGAAAAGTTCATAAGGGGTCTTCTTCAAAATAGGCCTTATCAGACACGTTTTCAGAATACAATTGACAGTGTTTACAACTTCTTCCTAAAAATGATTTTGGCAACTTGTTCTCCAGATGCATTGTTCTAGACATGTCCTCAAGACTCATGTTCTTCCTTTTAACAATACTATTATGTTGAGGAGTTCTAGGAGCAAAAAAGTTGTGAGAGATACCATACTTAGTACAAAATAAATCAAATTCTAGCTGATCAAATTATTAGCAATGATCATTTCTATTTGAGGCGATAGGCAGGTTTTTTCAAACTTTGTAGTTCTTTACAAAGCTTTAAAAATTCAGATAAGGCTTCAGATTTTTCTCTAAGAAACATAACCCAAGTAAATATAGAGTAATCATCTTCAATAACCAGCATATACTTCTTACCCTTTGGAGTAGGAACTCTTATAGGACCACATAGATCCGTATGAAGTAATTCAATAGGTCTAGTTGCACTTACAAAGTTCTTGGGCTTGAATGAACTTCTTGTCTTTTTACCTTGAGCACATGCCTTGCATACATCTTCCTCTTTGAACTTGATGGAAGGAAATCCTTTAACCAAGTCATTGGAAACTAGTTTTTTCAGTGTATGCAAGCTTATATGTCGAAGCTTTCTGTGTCAAAACTTTGAATCATCTTTCAAGGGCTTGAGGCACTTCAGAATTTCTCCTGCAACTTTGTTAGTATTCAAGTAATAAACATTGTTTGACCTTTGAGCAGTGAGAATGCAATTTCCAGATTTTTGATCTTGCACCACACATTTCTCTTTGTTAAAAATGACATTATTGCCTTTATCACATAACTAGGATACACCGAGCAGATTAAACTCCAAACCATCTACGAGATAAACATCTGAAATAGAATTTTTAGAACTATTAGCAACTTTACAATAACCTTTGATGTTGCATTTGTCGTTGTCACCAAGTGTTATTGTCCCTTCTGACTGTGCCATTAGTTCATAAAATAAAGAGCTTTGGAACTCATGTGTCTGGAGCAACCACTATCCATAATCCATCTCTGATCTTTGGTCTTGGGACAACCTATAATTACCATTCACTTCCTTATCCAGCTGTTAAACCAAGTGTGGTATTTGGATTCATATTCAGGATCAATCATGTTAGGTGGTCTAGTTCCTTTAGGAACCCAAATATGTCTCACTTGTCCCTTGAGTTGAAATGGAAATGTATTCCTCATGATGTGAGGTTCTCTTCTTCTTAAGGGACAAGTTGTAGGGTTTTGATTCATGGATGCGCAACGGAAACAATAATAAACCATGCAAAATCCTCCAAGGATCACAAGTCAAGAGACATAACGATGGTAAGGGAATCAATCAATAACACACCTTAGGGTTTCTCCTTTGATGACTTCAAACGCGAATTGTGTCACGTCTTTACGGTTGATCCACGCCTAGAGGTGAGATCTAGATCCTCCAAATCCTTGTGCTAGCTAGGAAGAATGGATGCGGAAGAAGGAAACAAGAAACAATGGAGCACCAAGAGGTGGGGCGGCACCCTTTAGGTCGACGGGTAGGGGGCAAAAATCCCAAGGGGTTCGGCCCCTTTTGGGACCTGCTCTCTCTCTCCTTTTCTCTCCCACTCACTTATGTTATGAGCATTAGCGTGGGAAGGAAGGAAGGAGCATCCTTTATATAGTCCAACAACTCCTTGTTAACTACCTAAAGGCCTTATTCTAGTCCTACTAGAATTAGGATTAGTCCCCTAGTCCTAATCATGTCCATACATGGATTAGTTCTATTTGCCCATTAATCGTAATCATGTCTCTACATGAATTAGACCACCTTGGCAAATCCTAATCATGTCTCTACATGAATTAGGCCAACTTGCATATTAGTCCTACTAAGTTAGCAAGTTGTTGCGATTTGATCCTTCTAATTAATTAATCATATTAATTAATTATTTCCCATGTCTAGTTCACCTCTATATGGCATGTGACCCCATAGGCTCTATTTAGTTGGTAGTAACTATTTACCAATATGGAGAGGCCTCTAGCAAGACATCCATTCTAGCCAACAAATAGAATAGTCATCATGACAAACCTTGTGCAAGTAATTGTCTCATCCCTTGGTCCCAATATCCGGATTGGACACGAGAAATACAAGTCACACTCGTATATCCAATCCATAGTTTCTCGATCCTGGGAATAGCCTTATTCGTGCAATTACATCAATATCCCATATTGATTTATTTGAGTCAGGCCAGACATTTTATAAGCACTATCCCTCGAGTGGCCTAGGATATTTTCTCCTGTTATTTGGGAGGGAAAAATTCTATATACGTCTACTACGATCTCTAAGCTTGCTTCTTATTGTATCCAGTACACGCCTTTATAGCTACCCAGTTACGGTGTAGCGTTTGACGCTACCAAAATCATAATAATCCACAACTAGAATATCTAGTGACTTCAAGTCTAAGGATGACAATACCGTTGCACCGGCGAGAAGCGCTTGTGACTTAACATAACGTGTATGTAGCCTTCTCGGAGATGGGTCAATCCAGTATGCCATTACTCCTAATGCATACCCATGTGTTGGATCATGATATCTCCATATCAATCCAACTCCATACTAGTCTATAGATGATTGTCCTATTAATCATTATAATCGACTAGGGATATTTAGGAATATAACACTTATATTCTAAGGAATTCATTCAGGTTATCATATCTATATATCGATAACATATTGAATCGTAAATCCATAAATGTCACAATTAATTGATTGCCTCTAGGGCACAATTCCAACAGTCTCCCACTTGCACTAGAGTCAATCTCCTGCATCATATGCCTATTGATCTAGCGCGGCCTTCCACGCTTACACTGCGTAGAGGCGAGACATCCGCTGGTGCTTTGCAAATTTTCACATCTCCTCTATCAACAATTTGATTCAGATTGAATATTCTGAGTAAGTGCATCTCATGCAGTAATTTACTCAGTTCTCTATGTTAGAATCAGTGACTGAATCTTGCCTGGAACCTTTCCAGCTCACAGTCGCTCCCACTAGGGCAGAACATAAAACTCAACTTATAATCTGAAATCTTCTTTGTCAGATTTGAAGTTCGCATCACTGTAACCCCTTACAGCAAACTCTTCATATCTTCTATTTATCAAAAATTCATCCTTAGTGCTTCTCAAGTACTAAAGGATAATCTTGATAATTTATCCAGTGACCCTCCCGGATTTGACTGGTATCTTTGTGTCATTCCTTATGACACATCTAGCCTAGTACATTCCATGGCGTATCTCGTGAATCTAATTCATACGGTCCATTCCCAATCTAATTGGAAAGACAATTAGCCTTCCAAAGACTATTTCCATGTGACATGGGTAAGAATCAATATTCTTTTCAACACCTTTGTCAATTTATGTACTATGACCTAAGCTATACAACCATCTTGATCTACCTCAATAGATCTTCAAAAGTTACTTCGCTTAAGTCTACCATTAGAAAGTCAACTCCCTAGTCAATCTGCGTAAGACTGCCAAGTAGGGGCAACATTCCCAATGATTAAGTATGTCTCCACATACAAGACCAGAAACATAACTGTGCTCCCACTAACCTTCTTGTAGTCACAAGTCTCATATTCAATTTTGATGGAACAAAACTCCTTTGATTGCATCATCAATTCGAAGAGTCCAACTCCTAGAAGCTTGGTTCAATCTATAAACAGATTGCTACAAGCAAGATGTGAATGGATTTAAGCATCACAACTTGGAAAGATTTCGTCATTGTCTATACTATGAACTCACAGGAAATCCTTACCCAACCTATTTTCCCTTAAAGGTAATCATATTACCACCCATGTTGGTTTCCTCATAACCCACTTGCACCTTTTAGGTGGTTCAACCAAAGTCCATACTTTGTTGGTATACATGGATTCAATTTTGTATCCCATGGCTCCTAGCCATTTCTGAGAGTATGGCCCACACGTGGCCATCTAATAGGTTGTAGGCTCATCTTGATGAGCAATATATCGCGGATTATGAGAAATCCTTATTTCTCTAGTCGCTTGATATATCCTACCTGACCTACGAGGTTCTTGTGCTTTCTGAGTCGGTTGCTCCACAACACCTTGTGATCCTGCTCATGTTCCATCAAAAATATCAATGTTCTGTTGTGGTTCTTGAACTTTTCAAGTTCTACTGTCCTCCCACTGTTTCTTTTAGAGACAATCTCTACCTAGAAACACTGTGGTTCGAGAAACAAACAGTTTGTTCTCGATTAGGTTGTAGAAATAATATCCTTTTCAGGATATTCCATAAAACATTTATCCGACTTGGGTCCAAGTTTATTTGTAAACTCTGTTACATAAACTTCATAACCCCAAATCTTTATGAATGACATACTAGGACATTTCCTAGTCCATATCTCATATGGTGTTATTCATAATCCGTTTTTGATGGGACAAGGTTAAGGGCTAAACTTGCTGTAATTAGAACATAGCCCCCAAAAGTAAACTGGAAGTTCTGTTTGACTCATCATGGACCGAACCGTGTCCTACAAGGTTCGCACTCTCCTCTTAGACATGCCAAATCCATGTGACGTTCTAGGTGGAGCGAGTTTTGGATCATATCCAACACTCCCATAGATTCTTGTCAAACTCTTGGCTCAAGTATTCTCCTCTACGATCCAATCGTACAACTCAATACTTTTACCAAACAGGTTCTCTACTTCATCCCTGAATTATTTGAACAATTCAATGGATTCTAATCTGTTTCTTCATAAGATACACAAATCCATATTTCTCTGAACCCATCAGTAAATATGATGAAGTACTGAAACCATCTTTAGCATTTGTGCTTAGCGGCCTTCATACATCAATATGTATGATTCCCAAAAGATCATATCTTTGCCTAATAAGTCTTACATGTCTCATATGATTCAATAATCAAATGAGTTCTAGAAATCCATCCTCATGGAGTTCTAGACATGTATCTCTTATTTATGAGGCCTAAATGATAATGCTAAAGATAAGTGAAGTTCATATAATTATATGCAAACCTCTAGGTATTAATGTTATAGATTAAACTATCATGATCAAGGACATACAATCCTCTTAGACAAAATTCCATTCCAATAATGCATATCAGAATAAATGGAACAACATTTGTCCTTTATTATGGTAAGGAGCTTTCTTGTCCAAACAAGAAACTGTGATAATGTTCCTACTCATAGCAGGGACATAATCACTTTTGTCTAATTCATGAACAATTTCATAAAGGTAGAAATAATTCCCTACGGCTAATTCAGCAACTCCTTGCTTCATTGCCCCACGTGTAGGATTATTTCTTCCTTATCCAATTGTCTTCATCTCTTGAGATCCTCCACACTTCCATAAATGTGAGATCCTCATCTAGTATCATATAATTATGATGATGAGATAGACACATTATTTTCTATAACGAAAATACCCAAATCGGAATTCATAATTAACAACTGTAATACTTACTTCCAGGTACTTTGGGTAGTCTCTCTTCCTCTACACCACCTATGGGACTCCAGGGCAACTTGGTTTTAGCAACAGGCTTGCTTTATACCCATGGGGTCGGCGCAAACTAGTTTCCCTTACCCATGTTGTTATCCATTAACAACTTTGCCCATTCCCATTATTAGTGTTTTATTTTAGTGATTTTTCAATCATATTGAGTAAAGCAATTTTAAAACAAAAATATAATTGCATCCAATGCAATTCTTGGTCCACTTGGGTGAATAACCGTATATTCTTAATCTATCTCATAGATAATGCATATTCACTAATGTTTCAATCATATTGAATTAGTATATTTGCATAACGCAAAGTGGAGCAACACTTCAAACCTTTTCATGTCTAGCTCGCTCTTTTGAAAGAGCTTCTTTCAATGTATGATCATATCATACTTCTCCATGTTTCTCTTCTTGCTTCCAAAGCTCAGAGTTCATGGTAGCTAGCATGAGGTAAGTCATAACCAAAGAAACATTCTTTGATATCCCTTCCATTAGGTTTTAGTGTGTTTTGGTAGTTGGTAGGAAGAGAACTTTATGTTCTACGATGTACAACAATTTCTCTTTTATTTGAGAACAATTCTCAATTTTATACCAGTCTAGAAAATAGATAAAGTCGCGTTTTTATTTGTTTAATGCCATGGGTATTCAACATAATAGGATTCTGCAAAGTTTGTGACATTTAACTATATTTAACAAGGATTTAATTTGTTAAACATAGCTCCCACTATTTTACTTTGGATTAATAACCCTCAAGATATTAATGCGGAAAATATCATTATATTTTCTAGTGGGCCAAGATCCATGTTTCATCTCCTTATGAGCTTGCTTTGGCAAGTCACCCATAATTTGACTACGTTAGGTAGGAACAATTCCAATTGCATCTCTTATGCAACTCTTGGTTCAATTGGGCAAATAACTCCTTATTTATCCATCCGTATGGATAATCCCAATTAATTGCCTCTAGGTTTCTTAATCATATTAATAGCCTAGTTGTGTTCAACCTCTTATTTAAACAGTTGCACATTACTAGCTTGTGCCATTGCATTCCATCATTATGAATCAAGTCGCCATGCTTTGTCACGCACGAACTTGATAAATCATGATGATAATGAGTGTTTAAATAACGAGAACGCAAGAACACAATATTTGAATTTTTAAGGGATTTTTAAATTCAATTTTAATTGTTTTTGTTGATCCATATCAACTAATCTATCTATTTGAGTTTGGGCACAACTCCAAATAATAGATCCGGGTTGTCTAATTATCTTATTATCCTAATTGCATGCATCATCCATACACCAACCACAAAATAATAAGACAATAAAATAAACAACCACAAAACAAAATAAAACGTGATGTGAATATGGCCTTTTCTAGACTAAGATAATTCCAAGCCAATGGAATTATCTATGAACCCTAAAAGCAAACACATCTCCATGCGTCTTCATCTTTTGGTCTATCCTTCATAGTCATGTGGAATGCTCCATGCTCCATCTTTTGTGGCTCCTTTTGGCTTTGGGTTTCTTTTCTTCAATCTTGGCTAACAATATATTCTATCTAGCACTAGCTAATAACTATACTAAATAAAATAAATCTCTCAAGTTGTGAAAAAAAATGGCTTATTACAATTAATTGATCAGCTCGCAGGCCGTAAACCAAAACACAAAAAAATAAACATCCACATCAAACCACATCCTAAGGCCATATTCAATCACCATGCAATTTGCACATAAATAGTTAAAATCCAATTTTAACGCGCTTGGTCAATTTTAATTGATTTTAGGATATTCTAGGGTTAAAAGGGTCCATGGGGCCCAACAATCCAATTGCTCGGGCCCAAAAAGTGAACCGCAAAGGCCTAGGGCCGGCCGGCCCCTAGCCCACGCGGCTAGGCCGCGGGCTAGGGCTGCCCCGGCCCCTAGGCCGAGCCTTGCTTGGGCGGCAAGCAAGGAGGGGCGGTCCCTAAGGGGGGCCGAACCTCCTTTGTGAGTTGTTTCCAAAACAACTCCCTTGATTGGTGCCCAAGTTTTGTTGTTTCCTTGTTTGAAAAGAACTCCTTCTTCCCCAAGGATGCCCAAACCCTAGATCTAAGATCCTAAAATTTCGGAAACTCACTAATTCATGCATCCAATGCAAAAACTAGATCTTGTTATGATAGATTATTGACAAATTGCATCACATGCTTGAGTTGTCTTGTTTTACGCGATAAACAACAATTTTAAGGTGTAAAACTATCAAAACGTAACACATAATAAACCACGTTTATGCTCTACGACCTGTGGCTCTGATACCACTGTAGGGTTTTGATTCATGGATGCGCAACGGAAACAATAATAAACCATGCAAAACCCTCCAAGGATCACAAGTCAAGAGACATAACGATGGTAAGGGAAGAAATCGATAACACACCTTAGGGTTTCTGTCACATACCCCTCCCGCCGACCCCGATTAGTGATTAATAAAACTTTGCGTTAACAGGAGGAGGGCGCGACATGCCGGTGCGGCCTTGACTAGTCGAGAGGCTAAATAAGTAATTTTCAAAAGTCGTTACTAAAATTTTATTCGCAAAACTTTGCAGAAGCGTAAATAGAACAAATTTACTTGGGGTCGTCTTGATAAACAATTCGAATTGTAAAAGAAAAGAAAGTTGGAACTTGGAAATTACTTACATTTATCCCTCTCGACTCTTAACATAAACAGAGCGTATCTCGGGAAATGTTCTAGGTATCATACAAGGGCTCATACAAGGTCTTATACACATAATTATACAAATCTTACATTCTTAAAAGAATATACAAACATGTATTCTAGAATAGCTCAAGCGTCTAGCATATACTCGACATCTAAGCACAAAGCATCACAAAGCACGTAATCACAAATGAACTAAACGCCTTGCTACTTCTTTCCTTTTATGTGTCCTTAAAACCTGAAAAAGGGGAAAATTGAAAGGGTGAGCTCAACTAGCTCAGTAAGTTACATCTACGCCCCTCCGTAGGTTTTAAAAAACCAAAAAGGGCTACTTTTCCCATGGAGCGACATGAACATAAGGCATAGTCATACAGACATATACTTTTGAAACTTCAAAGAGCATGACATTCATAAAAACATAACTTGTATCGTAAAGAAAGCGTAATGTAAAGCATAACTTGGGACTTGTGAAATCGTATTGTTCCAAGTAGGAACCTTGCTTTGTCTCACGTGGAGACCCTAACGTACTTAAACATGCTTGCTTATTTTCTTATCTTATGGCCCGTGTAACCTTCGTGATTTAACATAACGTAGGGACATGTCCATCGCGACGGCTCGTGAGGCGACGCGTGCCGTTTTATAATGCCCCGACAAAAGGGCCGTAACCTGCCTATACCCGACAGGGGGTTTCACTACGGTGACCGTGGCTTTTCTGAAAACGTATTTTATCTTATGAAACGTTCTTTTATTTTTTTTGTTAGCATCCATGGGGCATATACATTTTACTTGAGTAAAGAAAGCATACATACATAATAATATGGACAACATAAACATACATTAGCTTGTAAGAAAGTTGAGGTTCGGTACAAACTTCGGGAGTTAGGGTAACTCACCTTGCGAGCTTAATCCATTTACTTAATATTCCTTAGTCCAAATTCAATCAACTTAGAGCACGTGAGCATTAACACCAACTTCATATTGATCGCAAAGAATGCTACAAATGACACATATAATCACTTAGCAAGAATTCAATTCAAACATAGAACATAATCACTTAGCATGAAGTCATTCCAAACATAGCACACAGTCACTTAGCATGAAATCATTCCAAACATAGCACATAATCACATAGCTAAATGACATGAATCTTATGAATGCATGATGAACTAACTTTTCTCATATTCATATCTAGAACCTTATACTTCTTATTAGGTGCATATGACATGTATAATGCAACACGTAAATGGAAGATGACATATAACAAACTAAAAAGTAACTTACATAACTAGCATTGAGAAACTTGACAAATTTATAAATTTCACTCATATGAAAAGTGTAACTATCGCTAGTACGAAAATTCATAGGTGACTCAAAAAATTAATTGGGATCTCAAATTTTGACATAACATATATAAAGAGTTTAATGATAACATATAAAAATATCAAAATTATGTAAATATTTAAGTATTTTTAAACATTAACTTTCAGAGTTGTTTAGGTGTAAAACAGAAGCTGAAAAGCGGTATTGGTAATAAATTCATAAAATATTCATTATAATTTCAAAAATTATGAAATTTTAACTGGAACTAAATAACACCCATGGAAACAACATATCCAAAATTGGCAACCATTGGAGTAGAATAAGTACATGAAATCAATGAAAAACCTCTCTGGTCTGGGTTGGGCAGAGTGTTAAAACAGCCCAGGTTTTTGGCTGATTAAAAATTCCATTTAGGTTCAATTATTATGAAATTTTTACTGTAGAAGTATCACATAATAATACATAAACTGTAAAGTTTTCATAATTTTCTGAAATGTTTAAATAGTTTTTCTCAATTTCGTGAAAATAGGCTCAAAACATGAACTTCATGGTCTTCTATACTTGAAAAACTTTTTGCATGCAAGAATCATTCAACAAAATTCTGAAATTAAACTAGCACAAGGTCTAAATAACACACATATCACTACCCACACCATCTTCTTACAGGATTCTAGCAACAAACTTGATTTTGATGACATGCATGTATGTTCAAATATGGGTTTCATGAAATATACAACATTCAAGTACCAATTTGATGATCTAGCCATGAGAATGATGAAGCATTCTTAGAGATGAGGAAGATTAAGTTCAAAAGTTACCATTCATATATCAAATCACACATGCAACTCAAGATCAAGCAATTTCATGCCAAGAACATGAATAATCTACAAATTGAACACATAAAGAAAAGAAGAGTGCTTACTTATATGTCTTGAGAGAAATTAGAGATTAATCTTGAGTTCTTGGAGGTTGGAGGAGCTTGGATTCATGAGAAAGATTAAGAAAAAGACACCCCCAATGCATAGTATAACATTGAGCTCAGGTTTTTCATGAATTGAGAGCTAGAAAATGGAGTTTTGGGGGTGTTTTATGAGAGTCAACACCAAAAACCGGGATTTGTGTTCTTGAGGATGAGTTTGGGTGGGGAAGAGAATGAGAGAGAGCTTGAGACACATGGAGAGTGACTTAATGGAACTCATAAAGAGCCATACATGTAATGAGAGCTTAATATTGTATTATAATTGGCTAGATGAGTGGAGAAAGATTTGAGGTGTAAATATTAATTGGAATACTAGTTGGGATAATTTTGTAAAATCCAATAATGGAGATGTTGATGCATAAAAACTTAAAATTTAGAACACACTTGCAAATTTACATAAAGTTTGGGACAAACTAGAAATTTAACACTAATTAAAAAGGTTGTACAAATAACATACTTAAAACATTTTCTTTAAAATCTCGCATATATAATAACATTTTAACATTATCACACGTATTTAGAAAATAATAAAATCACTTAAAAACTAAATGTGCAACATAAATATGAGGGTTACTACAGTTTCTCCTTTGATGACTTCAAACGCGAATTGTGTCACGTCTCTACGGTTGATCCACGCCTAGAGGTGAGATCTAGATCCTCCAAATCCTTGTGCTAGCTAGGAAGAATGGAGGAGGAAGAAGGAACCAAGCAACAATGGAGCTTCAAGAGGTGGGGCGGCACCCTTTAGGCCGACGGGTAGGGGGCGGCAATCCCAAGGGGGTTCGGCCCCTTTTGGGACTTGCTCTCTCTCTCCTTTTCTCTCCCACTCACTTATGTTATGAGAATTAGTGTGGGAAGGAAGGAAGGAGCATCCTTTATATAGTCCAACAACTCCTTGTTAACTACCTAAAGGCCTTATTCTAGTCCTACTAGAATTAGGATTAGTCCCCTAGTCCTAATCATGTCCATACATGGATTAGTTCTATTTGCCCATTAATCGTAATCATGTCTCTACATGAATTAGACCACCTTGGCAAATCCTAATCATGTCTCTACATGAATTAGGCCAACTTGCATATTAGTCCTACTAAGTTAGCAAGTTGTTGCGATTTGATCCTTCTAATTAATTAATCATATTAATTAATTATTTCCCATGTCTAGTTCACCCCTATATGGCGTGTGACCCCATAGGCTCTATTTAGTTGGTAGTAACTATTTACTAATATGGAGCGGCCTCTAGCAAGACATCCATTCTAGCCAACAAATAGAATAGTCATCATGACAAACCTTGTGCAAGTAATTGTCTTATCCCTTTGTCCCAATATCCGGATTGGACATGAGACATACAAGTCACACTCGTATATTCAATCCATAGTTTCTCGATCCTGGGAATAGCCTTATTCGTGCAAATAACATCAATATTCCATATTGATTTATTTTAGTCTGGCCAGACATTTTATAAGCGCTATCCCTCGAGTGGCCTAGGATATTTTCTCCCGTTATGTGGGAGGGACAAATTCTATCTACGTCTACTACGATCTGTAAGATTGCTTCTTATTGTATCTAGTACACGCCTTTATAGCTACACAGTTATGGTGTAGCGTTTGACGCTACCAAAATTACAATAATCCACAACTAGAATATCTTGTGACTTCAAGTCTAAGGATGACAATACTGTTGCACCGCGAGAAGCGCTTGTGACTTAACATAACGTGTATATAACCTTCTCGGAGATGGGTCAATCCAGTATGCCATTACTCCTAATGCATACCCATGTGTTGGATCATGATATCTCCATATCAATCCAACCCCATACTAGTCTATAGATGATTGTCCTATTAATCATTATAATCGACTAGGGATATTTAAGAATATAACACTTATATTTTAAGGACTTCATTCATGTTATCATATCTCTATATCGATAACATAATGAATCGTAAATCCATAAATGTCACAATTAATTGATTGCCTCTAGGGCACAATTCCAACACAAGTCATATAAAAATGACCAATCATGCCACAATAATAACATTTTGGAGAATGTCTGCTACTTGCTCTCATAAACCTGGTATTGTTCTTTCTTGGAAAATTTGGTTTGTATCCAATACCATCTTTTTCATAATATACTAAGAGTCTTGAAGTTTCTTAGTCAAAAGAGTCTTTTGTTCCTATAATTTATAATGCTGATTACTTAGAGCAACAAAGTTGTCATTAAGAATTGGGTTCTCTGTTACAATCTCTTGGACTTGAGTTTTCAGGGTGTTGAAATTGGTTTCCAAGGCTTTGAAATCTCTGTCACTCTTTCCGTGAGATATTTCAAGATTCTTGTTTTCACAGATCAATTCTAAATTTTATTTTTCTTGTTGATGAACTCTTTCCTTCAAAGTCTTGATTTCATTTAATTACCATTTTTCATTTGAAAGCATAGTTTTCAAAATCTCAGAAAGTACATCTACAGGTTTAGGCATTATATTTTTCACCATTATCTCATCTTCTTTTCAGAGCTAACATCATGCTTTGCCCTGAGACAAAGGTTGGCTTGTTCTCCTTCAGATTCTGAATCATTTGAAGACTCTGAGTCACTCCATGAGGCTACCGGGGCTTTCTTCTTTCGGTCATGGTCCTTCTTTTAGAAATTCTTACATTTTTTGCGAGGGCAGTCTCTTATCAAGTGTCATGCATCACCACATTCAAATCAGTTCATTAATTGGGATTTTTCATGAGAAGAAGTTTTACCTTTGCAGTCCTTGCCATAGAAGATCTGGATTTCTCTCGCTGTAGTCTTTCTTTCCAAATTTCTTCTTCATCTTGAGAATCCTGGTCAAGGCTTTGTAAATGATAGCAATAGGATATTCTTCATCATCTTCTTCCTTTTCAAGGTTTTGAGGTTGTTCCCTCTTTTTAGCCTTGAGTGCCAGATTCTTGACACTCTCTAGTAATTCTCCATCACCTTCACTTATGGAGATTTCATGTGTGAGCAGCTTTCCCTGTAAATCATCTAGTTGGAGGGAGGATAGATCTTGATCTTCTTCAATGAATGTGGTATTTGGTTCCCATTTGACTTTGAGAAGACTTCTCAAGATCTTTCGGACTTTCTTTTCATTGGAGAATGATTTCCCCAAGGAATCTAGATTGTTGACAATGTCTGTGAACCTCTTGAACATATATTTGATAGATCCATCTCCATTCATTTTGAATAGTTCATACTGTCTAAGGAATATGTTGATTTTGGATTGCTTCACTTGGTTGGTTCCATCAAAAGTCACCACCAGTTTATCCCATATTTCCTTAGCAAACTTTCAGGTATATATCCTGTTGAATTCTTCTGCACTCAAAGCACAATATCAGAGATTCGTAGCTCTGTAATTTTTAGAAAGATGTTCTAATTCAGAAGTAGAGAGAGTGTTCTCAGGTTTAGGAGTTTTAATCTCATATTTTTCTCTGTAAAATGGTGAGTTCCATTATGGATGATAGACTAGAGTTCCATGTCCTGATCAATGATGAAAATTTTAATCAAGGCTTTCCAGTGTACAAAATTGTCTCCCCAGAACAAATGAGGTGTGTTTTTAGCTCTTCCCTACGAGAAACCACCATCACCTACAATACTCACGATCACAAGCTCTGATACCAATTGAAAAACATTATGTATGTAGCAAATAAAAGATCAATACTCTAGAAAGGGAGCTTGAATAGAGTGTGGCAACTTTTAAGTAAGTTGAGGTTTTAAAGAAAAGAGTGAAAAGTAGAAATATTTCTAGGCCTTGAACACTATTTCTAGTCTTTGAAATCCTTACAGATACAAGATAAGTTTACTGATAGTTTTCAAGTCCATGAAAATCCTTTCAAGGCTTTGAATAAAAACCAGTTTTGAAGCCGTTAACAAGACAAGTACAGAACTAAAAAGTATAGGCAAGGAACATAGAGATTTTACAGAGTTCAGTCCTCAATGACCTACTTCTCTGCCTGAGGGATCTATTCCCTGCAGGATTTTCAACAGAGTTCTTATTAATCAAAATCTAAGCCCTAGATATCAAGCACAAAGACTTCCCTTACTCTGTTACAGCTTGTGGTTCTCCCCAACCTATCTGGTACCTACTCTAGCTAACTGATTCAATAAGAATAGTATGGGGTTGGATTGATATGGAGATATCATGATCCAACACATGGGTATGCGTTAGGGGTAATGGCATACTGGATTGACCCATCTCCGAGAAGGCTACATACATGGTATATAAAGTCAGAAGCTCTTCTCGTGGTGACAACGGTATTGTCATCCTTAGACTTGAAGTCACTAGATTATCTAGTTGTAGATTATTGTGATTTTGGAAGCGTCAAACGCTACACCGCGACTGGGTAGCTATAAAGGCAAGTGCCGGATACAATAAGAAGCAAGCTTAAAGATCCTACTAGACGCAGACATAATTTTTCCCTCCCACATAATGGGAGTAAATATCCTAGGCCACTCGAGGGATAGTGCTTAGGGAATATCTGGCCAGACTCAAATAAATCAATATGGGATATTGATGTTATTTGCACGAATAAGGCTATTCCAAGGATCGAGAAACTATGGATTGGATATATGAGTGTGACTTGTATGTCTCGTGTCCAATCCAAATATTGACACAATGGGATGAGACAATTAATTGCACAAGGATTGTCGGATGACTATTCTATTAGTTGGCTAGAATGGATGTCTTGCTAGAGGCCGCTCCATATTAGCAAATTGTCGCTACCAACTAGATAGAACCTATGGGGTCACACGCTCAATAGGGTTGAGCTAGATTTTGGAATTAATTAATATGATTAATTAATTAGAAGGATCACTTTGCAACACCTTGCAAACTTAGTAGGACTAATATGCAAGGAAGGGACTAATCTGAATTCATGTAGGATTAAGAAATGCCTTTAGGTAGTTGACAAGGAGTTGTTGGACTATATAAAGGACGCTCCTAACTTCCTTCCCATGCTAATGCTCATAACATAAGCTGAGTGGTAAGGATACAAAGGAGAGAGAGTAAGACCACAAGGAGGCCGAACCCCCCTTGCGTCCGCCTCCTACCCGTCGGAAATAAAGTGAGGTCGAAGCCCTCTCTTTGATCCTCGTTGCGATATTTATTCTTACTCTTCCTCCGGTCCAACCTAGCACAAAGTAGTAGGAAGATCTAGACATCAACCCTAGGCGTGGATCAACCGTAGAGACGTGACACAATTCGCGTTACAAGTCATCACAGGAAATCTCTAAAGTGTGTTACATGTTTCTTCCTTTACCATCGTTATGATTCTCTACCTATTATCCTTGGAGGGTCTTGAATGGATAATTCTTTCTTCCAGTGCGTATCCTTGATCAAAACCCTACAGTGGTATCAGAGCCACAGGTTGTAGATCATAGACGTGGTTTATGTGTTACAATTTATGTCCTTTACACCCATAATTGTTAGATTATGGCGTTAAAACAGACAAACTAAGCACTAAGATGCATGTTGAATGAGATTCAACAAAATAAGACCTAGTTTGTGAATTGGATGCATGAATTGGTGAGTTTGAGAAATTTTAGGATATTAGATCTAGGGTTTTGGGCACAAATTTGGAACTTTTTCTAATTTGGAAACTTTTTGGACTTGGTAAACAAGGAAGGAGTTGGTTTGGAAACAACTAATAGGTTCGGCCCCTAGGGACCGCCCCTCACCTTCCTTACCGCCCAAGCCACCTAGGCCAAAGGCCTAGGAGGTCGGCTTACCCCACGGGTTGGGCCGGCCAGCCTAGGTTCGGCCCGGGGCGGCTCTAAGGTGGTTCGACCGTGTAATGTTGGGCCCCTTGGACCGTTATGACCCTAGTAATCCTAAAATCAATTAAAATTGATCAAGAGCGTTAAAATTGAATTTTAACTGTTTATATGAAAATCGCATGGTGATAGGATATGGCCTTATGATGTGGTTTGATGTGATTGTTTAATTTTGTGGTTTGGTTTACGGCCTGCGAGCCGATCAATTTGATGTAATAAGTAATTAGGGTTTACGGCCTGCGAGCCGTTTTTTTCTCAACTTGCGAGATTTATTTTATTTATTATAGTTGTTAGCTAGTACTAGATAGAATAGATTGTTAGTGAAGATTGGAGAAAAGAAGCCTAAAGACAAAGAAAGCCACAAAGATGGAGCATGGAGTATTCCACGAGACTATGAAGGATGAACCAAAAGATGGAGGCGCATGGAAATGTGTTTGCTATTTTGGGGTTCATAGATATTCCCATTGGCTTGGGAATATCTTAGTCTAGAAAGGCCATATCCACATCACGTTTTGTTTATTTTTGTGATTGTTTATTTTTCTGTTTTATTATTTTGTGATTGGTGTATGGTTGATGCATGAAATTAGGATAATAAGATAATTAACAACCCGGATCTATTATTTAGAGTTGTGCCCAAACTCAAAATAGATAGATCAGTTGATATGGATCAACAAAACAATTAAAATTGAATTTTAAAATCTCACAAAATTCAAATATTGTGTTTTGCCTTCTCGTTACTTAAACACTCATTGTCATCATGATTTATCAAGCTCGTGCGTGCCAAAGCAATGTGACTTCGTTCTTAATGATGTGATGCGATGGAACAAGCAAGTAATGTGAAATTGTTTAAATAGGTTGGACACAACTGGGTTATTAATATGATTAAAACCTAGAGGTAACCAATTGGGATTATCCATACGGATGGATAAATCAGGATTTATTTGCCCAATTGAACCAAGAGTTGCATGGGATGCAATTGGAATTGTCCTACCTAAAGAAGTCCATTTTTGGGTGACTTGCTAAAGCAAGCTCAAAAGGAGATGAAACATGGATCTTGGCCCACTAGAAAATATAATGATATTTTCCGCATTAATATCTTGAGGGTTATTAATCCCTAGAAAAATAGTGGGAGCTATGTTTAATAATATAGCCATTATTAAATATAGTCAAAAGTTCACAAATACTAAAACTTGCGTATATTCCTTTTGTACAATTTCAAATGGCAAAAAACTCATCGAGTTCACAACATTACCTACGCTCTGTCCTGAGAAGGAAAAGCTTTCAGGAACCAATTTCCTTGACTGGTACAAAAACTTGAGAATCGTTCTCAAGCAAGAGAAGAAACTCTACGCTATAGAGGAGCAAGTTCCGGCAGGTCCAGAAAACAATACTCTTGCAGCCCTAAAGGCGTATCAGAAGCGTGTTGAAGACGCTAATGATGCGGCCTGCCTCATGCTTTGCAGCATGAACTCTGAGCTTCAGAAGCAACATGAGAACATGAATGCAATCGATATGATCGAACACTTGAAGAAACTCTTCCAAGAGAAGGCAAGGGTTGAGAGGTATGAAGTTTCTAAGGCATTGTTCAAATGTCATATGGATGAAGGAAATCCCGTGGGACCTCATTTACTCAGTATGATCGGGTACTTGGAGAATCTCGCACGATTGGGGTTCTCGGTCGGCCAAGAGTTGGCCACCAGTCTCATGTTGCAACCGTTGCCTGAGAGTTATGGACAGTTCAGCATGAACTATAACATGAACAAGATCGTGAAACCACTGCTAGATTTACTCAATATGTTAGGAAAGCTGACCAAAGCATCAACAAGGGTAAGGGCAAGGCCATTTTGATTGTGCAGAAAGGAAAGGGAAAAAGATTTGCCTCATCCTCCAAGGGAAAGGCAAGGAAGTTGCCAAGTCCAAGGAACCTATCCTTAACTCTGTTGGTGGCATTGCCAATGGTGTGACCAAAGGTGAATGTCACTACTACAGTCAGCCTGGACACTGGAGGAGAACTGCCCAAAATATCTGGAGGACAAGAGGCTTGGAATAGTGATTCCACCACCACCAGGTATTTTTGTTATAGATGTCAATTTAACTATCTCTACATAATGGGTATTGGATACTGGATGTGGATCTCACATTTGTCGAAATGTGCAGGATCTAAAGAGATGTAGAATATTGGCTAAAGGGGAGATAGACATGCGCGTTGGGAATGGAGCAAAGATTGGTGCATTAGCCGTAGGCTTGTACGAGCTGTCTATACCTTCAGGATAAGTTTTAGAATTAAATAATTTCTATTTTGTGCCCACTACGAGCAAAAACATTATTTTTATTTCTTGTTTGGACAAGGAAGGTCTGATTATTTCAATAAAGGACAATTGTTGTTCCATTTATTTTGAAAATATTCACTATTGTAGTGCGCAATTATATAATTGACTATACATCCTTGATCCAAGTAACCCTGTCTACAAAATTAATACTAAGAGGATTAAAATAAATGATTTAAATCCTACTTTCTTATGGCACTGTCGTTTAGGCCACATAAACGAGAAACGTGTATCTAGACTCCATAAGGATGGATTCCTAGACTTATTTGATTTTGAATAAGATGAGACATGTGAAGCTTGTTTATTGGAAAAAATGACAAAGTACCCTTTGAATAAGAAAGGTGAGAGGACAAGTGAGGAATTGGCACTCGTGCATACTGATGTATGTGGGCCATTTTCCACGCCTTCCAGGGGTGGTTATGGCTACTTCATCATATTTACTGTTGATTTCAGTAGATATGGATTTGTATACCTTATGAAGGCCAAGTCCAAATCCTTTGAAAGGTTCAAAGAATTCAAGAGTGAACTAGAGGAGCAGCTTGGAAAGAGTAGCAAGGCTCTACGACCGGATCGTGGAAGAGAATACTTGAGACAAGCGTTTGACGACTATATTAGAGAGTATGGGATCGTGTCCCAACTCACTCCACCCGGAATGCCACACTGGAATGGCGTGTCCGAGAGGAGGAATCGAACACTATTGGATATGGTTCGATCTATGATTTGTCAAACCGATATTCCACTATCATTTTGAGGCTAGGCTCTATTAAGTGCAGCTTTCACCATTAACCGTGTTCCATCTAAATCAGTCATGAAGACACCACATGAGATGTGGAGTGGGATGCGTCCTACATTGTCGTTCATGAAGATTTGGGGTTGCGATGTGTACGTAAAACATTTACAATCAGACAAGCTAAGGCCAAAGTCGGATAAGTGTAAATTTGTGGGGTACCCTAAGGAAACTGAGGGATTTGGTGGAACCACCCAAAAGGGTGCGGCCCATAGGGTGCAAGTGGGTCTTCAATAAGAAGATCGACATGGATTTGTAATGTGATTACCTATAAGGGCCGATTGGTGGCTAAAGGATTCAGAAAGATTCATGGTATTGTCTATTATGAAACTTTTTCACCAGTCGCTATTACCAAATCCATCCGAATCCTACTTGCTATTGCAGCATACTACGACTATGATATTTGGCAGATGGATGTCAAAACAGAATTCCTTTATGGGAATCTCCTCAAGGGCGTGTATTTGATAGAGGCTGAGGGCTTTGAAGAATAATAAGCAAGCCAACAAAGTCTGTAAGCTGCAACGATCCATTTATGGGTTGAAGCAATCTTCTAGGAGTTGGAATCGACGTTTTGATGAAGTAGTCAAAGATTTTGGCTTCATCAGAAACGAAGATGAGTATTGTGTCTACAAGAAGGTTAGTGGGAGCTCTGTTGCTTTTGTGGTCTTGTATTTGAATGACATACTGCTCATTGGAAACGACATTCCCATGCTGCAATCTGTTAAAGATTTGCTTGGAAAGTGTTTCTCGATGAAGGAATTAGGGGAAGCAGCCTATTTACTTGGTATCAATATCTATAGAGATAGATCTAGGAGACTGCTAGGCCTATGTCAAGGTACATATATAGACAAAGTGTTGAAAAAGTTCAACATGCAAGACTCCAAGAAGGTATTCTTGCCCATGTCACATGGAATCACTCCTACCAATGAGATTGAGAAGGAACACATAAGTAGAATTCCCTATGCCTCGGACATATAATCTATCATGTACGCCATGTTATGTACTAGACCATATGTGTCATTTGCCTTGAGTATGAAAAGCAGATACCAGTCCAATCCAGGTGAGAGTCACTGGATTGCAGTCAAGAACATTCTTAAGTACTTGAGAAGAACTAAGAATGCCTTCTTGACATTTGGTGGTAAGGAAGAGTTGCGTGTAAAGGGTTACACGGATGCAAGCTTCCAAACTGAAAGAGATGATTTCAGTTCATAATCGGGATATGTGTTTTGCCTGAATGGAGCAGCGGTGAGCTTGAAGAGTTCCAAGCAAGCGACGGTGGCTGATTCTACAACAGAGGCTGAGTACATTGCTGCAAATGGCGCAGCAAAAGAAGCTGTTTGGATTAGGAAATTCGTTTCTGAGCTTGGTGTGGTTCCTAGCATTGCGGATCCAGTAGAGTTGTATTGTGACAACACTAGAGAAATTGCGCAATCAAAGGAGCCCTGGTCACACCAGAAATCCAAACACGTGCTCAGGAAGTTTCATCTTATTCGAGATATTATCGATAGAGGACACGTTCGGATATGCAAGATTCCTACAGATGAGAATCTGTCTGATCCACTTATAAAGCCGCTTGTTCAGCGCAAGCATGAAGGGAACACTTGGAGCATTGGCATACGGGATGCATCAGATTGGCTCTAGTGCAAGTGGGAGACTGTTGGAATAGATGTCCTAGTTGAAATCTAGTTTAGTATGAACTTATTTTGGCTAGAATATTCATTGTATTATTTATTGGATATTTAGTATAGTGAAGTCCTTAGATTTACAATTGTGTTGTTTATCATAAATATCCCTAGTCCATTATAATTATTAAATGGAACAATCATCTATAGATTAGTATGGGGTTGAATTGATATGGAGATATCATGATCCAACGCATGGGTATGCATTAGGGGTAATGTGACGACCCGGTCACACTTTTAACAATAATAATCGATTATTCGATAAAAATCCAGATTTTACGGTCAACCCGTCTGACACTTTCAGACGTCCAAACTCAACCAGCAGGACACACAGTCCTCTGAAACAACGTTTTTATTCTATTATCTGAAAAATCAGGTACGTGACTGAATTATTTAATAAGTTACACCAGCTCGTCAAAAATGACATTTTTTTTATAAATATCTGACCCAAAATAACAATTTACAACATATTGCTAAAATCAGCTAAAAACAACATAGTTAACTAAAAATACAAATTTTAGCAACTACTCCGCGATCTAGTCGCGCTCCGGCTCAACCTGTAAAACAGAGGGGTGAGCCAAACAGCCCAGCAGGTAACGCCTAATGACTGGCGTAGAAATCTAAAATCTACTTAACACGGCAGTCAGTTATTACACATCAACATGCTTCACCAAATATACAAACAACATGATTTAACAATCACCAGCCAGTCAACACATAGCAAGAAAGCTATAAAATTCACAACAGCAGTATAAACAAATATAGACTGTAACTGCGGAAACTTAGAAGTTAGATTTCCCCTACCTCTTTTCGAATCGAATCGCGTCAAGAAAGTTTTAAGGAGTCGAACAGTTGACGTCCGAGAGTGTTTAACAACCCCATACAGAAACACAAACGAACTAAAACAAATTATTACCCTACAATAGTGGCCGAACCCACCATGCCCAAGTGAACATAGCTTCACCCACGGTTCTCTCTCTGTCTTCATTTTCATACCCTTTTCTTTTATTGGATGAAGGAGACATAGCCCATCTCTATTCTCCAATATCATTTCTCCCCATATAAATGTATACATGTAAAAGCACTTTGTTACAATAACCTTCACAAATTAACTGACTAAGTTTCAAATATGGGAAACAACACCTCCTCAATTACATGCAAAACATCCACGTGGGAGCAAGCGTAAACACTCTGATGGCCACCCTTATCTACTAATATCACATAATGAGAAGTGTATTTACAAATAAAAAAATAATATATAAAGACATCAATTGAGCATGTTCACCATTACTAGATATATGGATTCACAAGTAAACCATGTCATACATGTAAATATATAGGTGAAGCTAAACTTACAAGTAACTCAAATTTTATCTGTTGTGCTTTCCACATTTTCCACAAACAATTCTGTACACCATAAAAAGATTAACATTTAAACAACTTGATAGATATTACCACCCAAAATAACAACACTGTGACTGCTAATGGAAAGTTGTGATTCATTTTTTTTAAATTGGGTTTTTACAGGTAATGACATACTGGATTGACCCATATCCGAGAAGGCTACATACATGTTATGTAAAGTCACAAGCGCTTCTCGTGGTGACAACGGTATTGTCATCCTTAGACTTGAATTCACTAGATTATCTAGTTGTAGATTATTGTGATTTTGGTAGCGTCAAACGCTACACCGTGACTGGGTAGCTATAAAGGCGTGTGCTGGATACAATAAGAAGCAAGCTCAGAGATCATAGTAGACGTAGATAGAATTTGTCCATCCCACATAACGGGATCAAATATCCTAGGCCACTCGAGGGATAGCTCTTATGGCATGTCTCGCCAGACTCAAATAAATCAAATTGGGATATTGATGTTATTTGCACGAATAAGCCTATTCCAAGGATCGAGAAACTACGGATTGGATATACGAGTGTGACTTGTATTTCTCGTGTCCAATCCGGATATTGAGACAAAGGGATGAGAAAATTACTTTCACAAGGTTTGTCGGATGACTATTCTATTAGTTGTCTAGAATGGATGTCTTGCTAGCGGCCGCTCCATATTAGCGAATTGTTGCTACCAACTAGATAGAACCTATGGGGTCATACGCCCAATAGGGTTGAGCTAGATTTTGGAATTAATTAATATGATTAATTAATTAGAAGGATCACTTTGCAACACCTTGCAAACTTAGTAGGACTAATATGCAAGGAAGGGACTAATCCGAATTCATGTAGGATTAGGAAGGGCCTTTAAGGAGTTGTTGGACTATATAAAGGATGATCCTATGTTCCTTCGCATACTAATACTCATATCAAAATTTGAGTGGGAAGGAAACAAAGGAGAGAGAGCAAGAGCACAAGGACGCCGGACACCCCTTGCGTCCGCCCCCAACAAGTCGACCACAAAGAGAGGCCAAAGCCCTCTCTTTGATCCTCGTTGCGTTATTTATTCTTCCTCTTCCTCCGTTCCAAGCTAGCACAATGGAGTAGGAAGATCTATAAATCAACCCTAGGCGTGGATCAACCGTAGAGACGTGAAACAATTCATGTTAGAAGTCATCACAGGAAATCTCTTAGGTGTGTTACTTGTTTCTTCCTTTACCATCGTTATGATTCTCTTCCTGTGATCCTTGGAGTGTCTTGAATGGATAATTCTTTATTCCGCTGCGTATCCATGATCAAAACCCTACAGTTTGTTCTATCTTTGACTACTACATGTTGTATGTCGTAGTGTAGTGATGTTCAACAATATGATTCATGTTGTAAGTCATGCAAGAAAATGGTGTTTTTATATGTCCATGATATATATTGGTTTGTTTTGTAGTGTAAATGGAGTCAACTATATTTTTGTTTGTTTAATCTTATTGACATGATTTGTAAGGTTGTTTGCTGGTTATATGCTTATGATCACAGTGATGCTATTTGAGTTTGTCGTCTTTTATGGGTTGGGTTTGTCACGAATCCCGCAAAACAAGTCGGTGTACTCGATGCGCCTGATTTCTCCTCTGAGGAAGGGATAGCTTAGGCTTGGTGGGCTTTTCCACCTTCTCTAGCTTAGTATATGTAAGGTCACAGGTTTCATGGACTTGACATAATAAGTTATTTCAAGGCCTTGAACCAGTTTTCAAAGCCTTGAATCAGGTTTCACATGCTTGAAATAGCTATTTCAAGGCCTTGAACCAGGATTCAAAGCCTTTAAACTGTCGGACATGTATGCATGTTCTAAGGGGGAGTTTTTCTCAACTCTTCTGATTTGATTCTATATCTATCACTCGTGTGCTCGATGTGTTATTATTTGATGATGAAAGACAAACTTTTTTGATATATCTAACATGGTTTAATCCATCAGTATGACTTAGTTTTGCAGGGAAATCTTATTTCCTAAATATGCAAGATTGGTTTCCTCATTTGGCTTTTGCAGAAAAGGAAACAATAAGAGATGATGATTCTGTGATCAATCAGAGACTCATGACAGCTTCTCAAATTGTTTAATGAAAAGATCACGACAATATCTCTGAATATTATGATCAATTATACGTTGGAGAAGGCTGTTAAAGAGAGTCAAAGTTGTTGCCTACAAACTAGGAAGTTGTTGCTGAAAATCTAGGAAGATTTGCAGAGGTTCAAACAGTATAAATAGAGATCTTTTTGAAGCAACAAGGGACAACACTCAACGGGGAAAAAGAGAGACATATTTCTGGATTGACAAGCATCAAAGAAGTTCATCATTCTCACAATCCATCTCACAGAAGATCACTGCACTCTTCACTGCAGTTCTACACTTTAGTGTTCTTCTGTCTTGTGCTTTATTTGTAGATCATTCTTGTGGTACTTCTCCATTTCATTCTCAAGGATTGTTGAAGGTGAAAAATAGAGAATTCTTAGTTAATCAGTTAGCTATAGCAGGTACTAGATAGGTTAGAGAGAACCACAAGCTGTAACAGAGTTAGGAAACTTTCTGTGCTTGAGATCTAGGGCTTAGATTTTGATTAAAAAGAATTGAGTTGAAAATCCTTCAGGGAGAAGATCCCTGAGGTAGAGACGTAGGTCCAAGTGGACTGAATTCTATAAATCGTTTGTCTTTTGCGTTTACAGTTCTTTTACTTACTTAAGTTTACAGCATTCAAACTAGTCTGTTTTCAAGGGTTTGAAACTCTTTTCAAGGCTTTGAAAATACTTGTCTGTCCTATTTCAAACTGTTTTTCACTTCAAAGGCTTGAAAGTCTTTTCATGGCCTTGAAATCCATTGCTCTTGAACAAAAACTCTTCTCTTCTTTTGAACTAAAACTCTAGCTCTTGGCATACTCTATTCAACCCCCTTCTAGAGTATTTGTGCAGCATATATATCTGCATACTCCCCTTTCAGTATAAATAGATATGTTAGATATTGTTTTTATTCATCAGTTCATCTCGTGAGTTGCACACGGGTTTAATGTGTAAGAGAGTTGAGAGGCTTGTAGAGAGAATTGTGGGTGAACGTTTTCGTACTTGTGAAAATTCTTTCTTTCCCCGTGCTTGTAGGAAACTTGCCGATGCACGTTAAATATACTTTTCTTTATTTTATTGTTCTCCATATCCCGTGTTCTTGTAGTGGTATCAGAGCCTAGTTATGATCCGGGTTATACGCGCGACGAGAACGGAGATGAGATTATAAAGTTTTCGGCGGTGACGAGACGCTTGCGGCGGCGGCGATTTGTGTTCTCAAAGAACTCACGACAATGGGACTTGTGGCGCGTGGGTTGAGATGAACAAGAAGCAGCTGCGGCGTCGGAAGGTTGAAGCGGAAGCGAGAAGCGGCGACGGGCAGCAGTTGTGCGTCGGCGGCGGAGACGGGTTTTTTCGGTTGGCGGAGGCGGCAAAAGGTCCTTGGGAAGCTAGCTAACCTCGTAAGATGGTCTGGGTTGATTTCGTGTTGAAATCAAAGAGATTTTTTCCTTGTTCGGGTTGGATTTGGCGGAAAGAAAGAAAAAACTATGGTCTGGGTTTCGGACCTGGCCATAAGGTTGAAGAAGACAAGAGAACTTATCCTATGTTTCGCAAGGGGCTGATGGGCGCGTGTTTGAATCGCGTGTTGTGTGGTCCAACTTGTTTTGGACGTCTCTTGGGCTCCAGGAACCCGTTTGACTTGAAACAAAAGTCAAACCCTAGGTTTTTGGGTGTTTCGGACGCATTAATGGTGACGAATTCTTCATATTGGGAACTGAAATTTGTCTATTGGTGTAATGGCGAGGAAAATTTCTAGTTTTGTGATTGAACAATTCAACGTCTACAATTATGTCAATCTACAGCAGCAACGATTGAAAAATATGTTGACATGGGAATGTCTTATGAAGGCTTTCACGAAGAAGAAGTCCGAACAGCCGGCGGGTGTGACAAATTACAAGTGGGAGAAGATGAGAGAGATGGCGAATAGCACAATTTAGCTATATGTCGGGAACAGTACACTCCGGGAATTCATCAATGAGACGGATCCGAACGAGGAGTGGACGAAGTTGGAGAGCAGGTGTAAGTCCAAGTCATTGACGAGTCAACTGCTCTTGAAGAAATAGTTGTATGCGCTGCATATGGCCGAAGGGAATGATTTTATCGAACACTTGGATGAGTTCAAAAGGGTTCTAATAGAGCTGAATGCGGGTGATGCAAAGATTGAAGAAGAAGATCAAGCAATTCTCTTGTTAGTTTACTCACCTCCTTCGTACGAGGGAATCAAGACTACGTTGATGTATGGGAAGGATACTATCAAGTTAGATGAGGTGGTTGCTACTCTTATTTCCCATGAGTTGGTAAGGAAGAAGGAGAAGCAACTTGATGGAATCATGGCTACATCAGAGGGAAGTGAAGATCGTGGAAGGAGGAAGCAGAAGGAGGCTCATATGAGGGAAGTTCCAAATCCATAGGTGATGACTACAAGCCGCGATGTTACTTTTTTAGTCAAGAAGTCCATATTCGAAAGCATTATGAGAAGTACAAAGTGGCGAGGAAGATGAATCAACCATCAGAGGGAACAATCATTGAGAAGTCCGGCAATGATGAAGATCCAGTGGATGTGATGACAGTCACTTCAGGTAATGAGAACTCATATTAGATTTTAGATTATGGATGTTTGTTTCACATGTGCGCAGCCAGGGAGCAGTTTGCAACTTATCAATCTTGTAATGGGGGTACTGTTAAGATGGCTAACAACTCGGCTAGGAAAGTGGTTGGAATGGGTGCACTAAGATTTCATAAGCTTGATGGGAGGATCTTGGCATTGGCGGGGGTGAGACATGTGCAAGACTTGAGGAAGAATCTGATCTCATTGGGTATGTTGGACATCAAGGGTTGTAGAGTCTCGGTTCAAGGTGGAGAAATCGAGCTTGTGTCTACGACAAACAAGACTGTGCTGCATCGTAAATTGGTTGATGGTCTATACAAACTTGCGGGGAGTGTTGTGACATGTGGATCTTCTGTCAAACAAGAGGCAATGACTATGGATCGGCGAGATACGTTGGCGGAGCATATGAATGAACAAGGGAAGCAACTAAGGAGATGCACCGGAAACGGAAGTGGAGGAGCACGAGGTGGACGTGCAATGGCGCGCAAGACAGAAGAGGTGCATGCTACACAAGAGTTGCATGTTGTTCAAGGAGGTTGAAGTGATCGAGACATATATGAAGGTTGGCGATCCACCGTTGATGAGAACATCGATGAATAAAACATCTGCACATGTGAAGAGGAAGCGAGTCTTGTTTGCACTTGAACTGGATGGTGGTGGTTTCTCCAATGATGTTCAAGCAGGGGGAGAGGTGGAGCCACACTACTCCTTAAAGTAGCAGACTTTGGGACGAACCCGTGTCAGGGTTGCGAGGAGGAGCCCCAAGGAGGGGGCCCGGATGGGAGAATCTCGGTGGAGGTGCTGTGAGGGGCCGTGCATGATGAGTATGGCGGATGCGGCGGAGTTGACATCAACACATAGTTGGCTGAGGATTTTCCTGGCGCTTGCAAAATTCAAGCCAAGGCGGATTTTGTTGGGGTTGTCTCGAATTCCGCAAGACAAATCGGTGTACCCAATGTGTCTGATTTCTCCTTTGAGGAGGTGATATCTGAGGAGGTGATAGCTTGGCCTTGGTGGGCTTTTCCACCTCATCTAGTTTAGTATAACTAGAGATGCTAGCTATTGATTTTATTCATTAGTTCAACTCGTGAGTGGCACACATGTTTAGTGTGTAGGAGAGTTGAGAGGCTTGTAAAGAGAATTGTAGGTGTACGGTTTTTGTACTAGTGAAAATTCTTTCTTGCCTCGTGCACGTTGGCAACTTGCCGAAGCATGTTAAGTATTGTGATATTTATTTTCTAGTTCTCTATATCTCGTGTTCGTGCAGTGATCGTGTTTGATTTTCCGTTGCGCGGGCTTCGACGTGTTAAATCCCAAATTATGGTGGTGGGATTAGTTGGTTTGCTGTGTGACATTGGTATTAATCAATTCAACATATAGCTATCTCTATCTCTCTCAACCTATTTCATATTCTTTATTTGGTACATGAACTGGCATTTTTGGGATTTTAGTTGACATGTTCTGTCTAGTCCTCTCTCTATCCCCTATATCGCCCTATCTTGAAATTAAATTGTTAGTGTACCTGCTCTTTGTATTTACGTGTATAGGTCAGTACCTCTACTCTGAGTCGTATGTGGCATTGACTGTTCCTTTTGACTTGGCTGGGAATGGACTTAGTTTATGTGACGCGTTGCTTTTATGAGTGATGTGTATGTTACTGATTTCCAGTTTCACTGCACCAAAATATAAGATTTTGTGATGGTGAATTTTACCTTGTTCGATTGTATGAGTAGACAGACATTGGTATCAATATAAGTTTCTCAATACTAACTTGTTTGGATTGGATTGGATTGATGCTTGAAAATTGAACTGTTAGGATACTTAAATGTAAAACTGATGTTCTGGTGATGTTCTAACTAAGTTGGTAAATGCATATTGACAAACCCCAGTAGTAACCAAAACTACATTTATTGTTACATGTTTGTTTTTTGCGATTAGATCATATATTTCGAATGCCTTTGTGATAGTAAGCCAATGCGGTATCCGATTGCCTTTTATCGTCGATTTGCATTATTTTTGGTTCTAGTGATTTCAATTGCTAAATTTGTTTATCAGCTAGTAATTTGTTTGCTTGTTGATGAAATCATATCTCAAACAAATATAATTGATCTCTGATTCACGATTTTTTGTTTTTTCAGCGGATTCGTACAAGAGACAAGACAATCGAAGCATACACAGAGTATCTTCGAAAAATGGGAAAGCAGGTAAATGACGAATATAATCTCCTTTACTATTTACATTACATGGAAAACACACAATATATTTCAATGTCAATATATAAATTACATCTTGACTATATTATGTGTACAATGCATGCGACCTGTACAATACGAATGCAAATTTTTCAAATGACAAATGCTAACTCATGTTATTTATCAATTCACTATATTCTTTATATTACGTTTGACAACTGCATTATGAAATTTCCGAATGTTCTACATTTCTAAATTACTGAATGTGTGGTAATATGTTAAATGTATAATATCTTCTGACCACTACACTGTAAAACTGATGATTTTCTATATTTCTAAATTGATGAATGTTTGATAATCTGTTAAACGTGTACTTGTATAAATCATGGTATTCCTACAGTCATGTATGATAGGCCGTGCACTAACATTTGTCATTGTTCATTTGATTTTGTGATATCTCGGATTGAATTATGTGTTATACTTTTGATTTCTAGATGTTATTATGATTATTTCTACATGTATGTTATCTGTATGTCTCGTTTATGGCAGTTTAATAGAAGAGCTATATCATTTGCTGTTCTTGAATGTGTAGGCTTGATGAATCAAAATTGGATTTCACTGACTAAAAAGTAGTGTCCTTAATATGCTAAAGGATTAGCAGGGTTTATCGAGGTTGCTAATCTCCATAAAAATCGTAGCTGAAAGGGGAGCATGCAGGTAGAAGTGCAGCACAGATACTCTAAAGGGGGGGGGGTTGAGTAGAGTATGCCAACTTTTTTCAAAACTAGTAGAAGAGAAGAGTTTCAGTTGAAGAGCAGTAAAGTTCAAGGCCTTGAAAACTGTTTCAAGCCTTTGAAAAGAAATATAGTTTTAAAGAAAACAAACAAGTCTTTTTCAAGGCCTTGAAAAGAGTTTTAAACCCTTGAAAACAGACCAACTTGAATGCTGCAAAAACTAAGTATGTAAATGAATCTGTAAATGCAAGAGACAAGGGATTTATAGAGTTCAGTCCACTTGGACCTACGTCTCTACCTCAGGGATCTTCTCCCTGTAGGATTTTCAACACAATTCTCATTAATCAAAAGCTAAGCCCTAGATCTCAAGCACAGAGATATGCCTTACTCTGTTACAGCTTGTGGTTCTCTCTAACCTATCTAATACCTGCTTTAGCTAACTGATTAACTAATAATTATCCATTGTTCACTTTGAACAATCCTTGATAATGAGAGAAAGAAGTTGTATAAGAATGATATACAAATGAAGTGCAAGTCAGAAGAACTTTGAAGTGTAAAACTGTAGTGAAGAATGCAGTGATCTTCTGTGAGATGGATTTGAGAATTATGTGCTACTTTGATGCTTGTCAATCCTGGAATATGTCTCTCTTTTTGCCCGTTGAGTGTTGTATCTTGTTGCTTCAAAATGAGCTCTATTTATACAACTCAAATGCTCTGCAAATCTTCCCAGATTTTCAGCAACAACTTCATGTTTTGTAGGCAACAGCTTTGACTCTTTTAATAGCCTTATCCAACGGATAGTTGATCATAATATTCAAAGATATTGATCTGATCTTGTCTTTAAACATATTGGAAAGCTGTCAAGAGTGTCTGATTGATCACAGAATCACATTCTCTCGATGTTTCCTTTCCTGCAAAATCCAGATTAGGAAACCAATCCTGCAAACTAGGAAACAATATTTCCCTGTAAAACTAAGTCAAAAATGGATTAAATGGTGTTAGATATAACAAAATAGTTTGTATTTCATCATCAAATAACAACAGATCAGGCATAGGGGTGAGAGAGATAGAATCAGATTAGAAGAGTTCAGAAAAACTCCCCCTAAGTATGTGCATACAGGTCAGACAGTTTCAAGGCTTTGACTCTAGTTTCAAGGCCTTGATGCTATTTCAAGCCTGTAGAAACTGATTCAAGGCTTTGAAAACTGTTTCAAGGCCTCAGCTATTTCAAGCCTGTGAACCCTGTGAACTTAGAATATCCCCCTTGATGAAAGAGAAAATCTCAATCTGTTTGAATCTTAGTTTCTGCAAAAAATACTGATTAGCACACAGTTCAAACAGTAGTAACACATTGTTTCCAAAAGTTCCAAAAAGATCCAACTTATTCAATAGCATGCTTAAACAGAAAAATAAATAAGTTCAAATACTCCTACTGACCAAAAAGATAGGTCACCAAAACATAACAAACAACCTAAGATTTCTCCCTCTTTTTGACTTTCATCGAAATGAATGAGAAGATGTGTGATCAGAGCCTTTGGAAAATTTTGAAAATAAACTTTAATAGAGAAGTGGGAGAGAAAGAGCTGGGAAGAGTTTATGGGGTTGGGTCATCATCTCCATCCTGATCTCCTTCTTCTTCCTCACTGTCTTAATCATTGTCCTGGTCTTCATGTTGAACCACATCAATTTCCTCAATGATAGAACTAATTTTCTCTATAACACTGTTGAACAAGAAGGTGAGTCCTTCTAAAACTTTTCTTCCATGCTTTAGTTTATTCTTCACATACACCTTCTTCTGTTGTGCAGAGTAAATCTTTTGATCATTTTCCTTCCAGTTTTCAAAACAGTCTAAGCTTCAGGGATATCTTTTTCATGTCTTCCCTTTTTGGATACAGAATACAATCCATAGGAACCTGAAGTAGTATCTGAATCTGAGTCTGGAATGAGGATTTATTTTCCTTTTACCTTGATCCTTGATCCTTGTGTCTGCCTTTTTCTTGTTCTTCTTAGGGCTTCCGATATGGATTCCCTTATGCTTCTCTTGTGTAATCCCCGTGGTCTTTTTCTTCTTGCCTGTCACTAGAACCTTGTCCTTGTTTACTATCTTCTTGGGAAGTAAAGACTCTATTTCTTCATCAATAGACCCCTTAAATTCTGAGTCTTCACTGATATCTTGAATTTCTTCTACATAGACTTTTCTTTTCTTCTCTGGACTTGGCTTTGAACCTCGCGCCATCTTGATTCTGTCTGAGGCTCTTCTAGTGCTCATTGGAGTTTGGGAGAAGAATAGAGAGAGGTAGGAATGATACAAAGTGAAGGAGAAGAGAAGAAGATAAATACTAAAAGAATTTGTGTTTGAAAAGGAAACTGCAATATCTCTCTGATCTCAAAAGATTTGTAATGATCAGAGATGATTCAAATCTTTGAAGTCGTTGAAAATAAAATAATTTAATACTATACTTGGCTGAAAATAATTTTAAAAAAGGTAGGGCCAACATTGAGCAAATATCGACAAAGATATCACCTGATACTGTATGATCCAAGAATTATTGACTAACCAGTTATTATACTTATTTTTAAGGCTTTGAAAATAGTTTCAAGGTCTTGAAACGCTGTTATACTGAAACAAGTAAAATCAAATTATTGAATAGATTTTAAAGGCTTTGAAAATTGGTTCAAATCTCTGAAACACATATTAACTTACCTTCCTTACCTTGTACTCCCCCTAAACCAAATCATCTTTATTTAGCATCCCTAATTCCAGTCTTAGAGCTGAAAATCTTTCATCGGGAAATGGTTTAGTGAAGCTATCTGCAAGTTGCATGTTAGTAGAAAAAAATTCAAGAACAATATCGCCTTTCTCCGCATGATCTCTGATGAAGTGGTGTCTGACATCAATATGCTTGGTTCTTGAATGCTGAACTGGATTCTTTGTAACTGATATTTCACTAGTGTTGTCGCATTTCATGGGTATACCTCTGAAATCAAATCCAAGATCTCTCAACTGTTGAGCAATCCACAACACTTGTGAACAACATGCTCCAGCAGAAATATATTCAGCTTCTGCTGTTGATAAAGCAAATGAGTTTTGTTTCTTGGAGTGCCAACTTATCAAGGACGATCCAATGAAATTGCAAGTTCCTGAAGTGCTTTTCCTATCAACTTTGTAACCGGCAAAGTCAGCATATGAAAATCCATGCAAAGAGAAGTTGAAATGTCTTCGATACCAAAGCACTAAGTCCTTGGTACCTTTCGAATATCTGAATTATCTCTTCACATCACTTAAGTTTGATTTCTTTGGATCAGTTTAAAATCTTTCACACATACATACACTGAACATGATATCTGGTCTACTAGCAATAAGGTATAGTAATGATCCAATCATACCTCTATACTCTTTCACATTGACACTCTTACCAGATTCATCCTTATCTAAGGACAATGTAGAACTCATAGGAGTCTTGATTTCTTTGGATTCAGACAGGATGTACTTGTTCAACAAGTCCCTAGTGTACTTGTTTTCATGTAGAAATATTCCCTTCTTCAACTGATGTATTTGAAGTCCAAGGAAGAAGTTCAACTCTCCCATCATGCTCATTTCAAATTCCGTGCTCATAAGACTTGAGAATTCTTTGCATAGAAGATCATTAGTAGCTCCAAATAGAATATCATCAACATAATATGAACTACAAGTAAATGTTTCTCATGAGTCTTTATGAAAAGGGTCTTGTCTACCAATCCTCTTTTGAAATCATTTTCAAGCAAAAATTTTGAAAATTTTTCATACCAAGATCTTGGAGCTTGTTTCAAACCATAAAGAGCTTTTTCAAGTTTTTAAACATGATCTGGAAACTTATCAGTTTCAAAATCAGGAGGTTGTGCAAAATAAAATTCCTCTTGCAAGTAGCCATTCAAGAAAGCACACTTCACATTCATTGAAATAGTTTCATGTTTTTGTAAGATGCAAAAGCAAGTAAAATTCTAATTGCTCCTACCCTGACAGCAGGAGTAAAAGTTTCATCAGAATCAATAACTTCTTCTTGGTTGTAACCTTGAGAAACTAACCTTGCTTTGTTTCTGATCACTTTGCCATTCACATCTAGTTTGTTTCTGAACACCCATCTGGTACCAATGACAGACCGGTTTGTTGGTAGGGGAACTAGGTTCTACACCTTGTTTCTTTCAAACTCATTGAGTTCACTTTGCATAGCTATAATCCAGTCTGCTTCTTATAATGCTTCCTATACAATTTTGGGTTCTAAAAGAGAAATAAAAGCATTAAAAGCACAAATATTCTTCAACTGTGATCTTGTTTGTGTACCAGTGGTTGGATCAGATATGATGTTCTCAGCTGGATGAGATGAAAGATATTTGAATATCTTTCTTGGAGACCAGGGTTCAGGCTCTTCATATTGCTTTTCTGATCTTGAAGTGGTAGTCTGATTACTCATATCTTTCTAATCATCCTTGTCAAGGTTTTGATCTCTTTTTTTAACGCCTTGAGATTTGTTTTCAAGGTCTTGAAAAAGGCTTATGTTTCCTTCTGAACCTTTCTTGAAACGACGCGAGTTTTCTGCTTCTTCTTCTGATTCATGCTTGTTCAGATTCAAGTCTGCAAAAATCTCACTGAAAGAACCATCAAAGCTTTTATCAAAAATAACATGAATACTTTCTTCAACCATCTTGGTTCTTTTATTATAAACTCTATAAGCTTTGCTAGTAGGAGAGTAACCAAGAAAGATACCTTCATCACTTATTGCATCAAACTTACCCAAGTTATCCTTACCATTGTTGTGGACAAAACATGTGCAACCAAAGGGTTTAAAATAAGAGATGTTTGGCTTTCTCCCTTTGAAAAGGTCATAGGGGGTCTTCTTCAGGATAGGTCTGATCAAGCACCTGTTCAAAATATAATTTGCTGTATTCACAGCTTTTGCCCAATAGTGCTTTGGCAGCTTATTTTCTAAAAACATTGTTCTTGACATATCTTCAAGAGTCATGTTCTTTCTTTCAACAACACCATTCTGTTGAGGAGTTCTAGGATCATTGAATTTGTGAGAGATACCATGCTTAACATAGAACAAATAAATTCTAATTGATCAAACTCTCTATCATGATCACTTCTGATTGAAGCAATAGGTAGGTTTTTCAAGGTTTGAAGTTCTCTGCAAAGCATTGAAAATTCAGAGAGGACTTCAGATTTTCTTTTAGAAACATAACCCAAGTATATCTGGAATAATCATCTACAATAACTAGCGTATGCCTCTTACCTTTTATAAATGGAGTCCTCATAGGACCACAGAGATCCATGTGAAGTAATTCAATAGGTCTGGAAGTACTTACAAATTTCTTTGGCTTGAATGAGCTTCTGGTCTGCTTACCCTGAGCACAAGCTTTGCATACATCATCATCTTTGAATTTGATAGATGGTAATCCTCTTACCATATCTTTGGATATCAACTTGTTCAAGGTATGCAAGATAATGTGACCAAGCTTTCTGTGCCAAAGCTTTGAATCTTATTTCAAGGCCTTGAGACACTTCTAGCTTTTACCTGCAACTTTGTTGGTTTGAGAAGTATAAACATTGTTTGATCTAGAGGCTGTGAGAATGCAATTGCTTGATTTCTCATTTTTCACCACACACTTCTCTTTATCAAAGATAACCTTATTGTCATTATCACAAAGCTGAGATACACTAAGCAAGTTGAATTTCAAGCCATCAACTAGATAAACATCAGAAATTGAATTTTCAGAATCTGTACAACCTTTACCAATACCAAGAATGTTGCCTTTGCCTTTTTCACCAAGTGTAATCGAAACTTTAGATTGCTCTTTCAATTATGAGAATAGAGATCTCTTCTCACTCATGTGTCTTGAGCAACCACTTTCCATAAACCACTTATGTTCTTTGACATTGGTGACAACCTGCAAACACCAATCACTGCCTTACCCAGCTGTTAGACCAAGTGTGGAATTTGGACTCATACTCAGGATCAACCATATTCGGTGGTCTGACCCCTATAGAAATATGTTTGACTTGTCCTTTAAGTTGAAATGGGAATGTTTTCCTCAATATGTGAGGGTCTCTTCTTCTGAAATGACAAGTCATCTTAACATGACCAATTTTATTGCAAAAATAACACTTAGGAGAAGTTTTTCTTACAACTTTCACAAATCAGGTATTATTCTTTCTTCGAAAATTTGGATTGTATCCAGTACCAGTTTTGTGAACATACTTTGAACTTTCTCCAAGAATTAAGTTCAACTTGTGTTCCGAGCCTCCAAGCTTGGCTTTGACTAGTTCAGATTCTTGGAGTTTCTCAGTAAGAGTAGTCTTTTGTTTATCTAATTCATCAACTTGATGTTTCCGATTAACAAGGCTATCACTCAGTAAAGAGTTCTCAGTGACTACTTCCTTGACTTGTGTTTTCAAGGCTTTGAAACTGGTTTTCAAGGCCTTGAAATCACTGTCAGTTTGCTTCTGAGAGATTTCAAGATTCTTATTCAAACAAACAAGTTGTAAGTTCTCTTTTGCTTGCTCATGAACTTTTTCTTTCGAAACTCTAATCTCTTTCAGATAGTCATCTTCATTTAAAAGCATTTTTCTGAGGTAATCTGAGAGAGATTCTTTTGGTATTGAAATCAAGCTGTTACCATTACCTCAATGTTCTTTTCAGAACTATCATCATGCTTGGCCATGAAGCATAGGTTGGCATGTTCTTCTTCAGATTCAGAGTCACTTGAAGTATCTGAATTGCTCCATGAAGCTATCATAGCTTTCTTTCTTCTGTCATGATCTTTATTATGGAATTCATGCTTTTCTTGTGTGGGCAATCTCTTATCAAGTGTCCTGCATCACCACACTCAAAGCAGTTCATGATTTTTGATTTACTTTGTGAAAAAGACTTACCTTTGTAGTCCTTGCTACCGGATGATCTGTGTCTTTCTCTGTTGAAGTCTTTGTTTCAAAAGCTTTTCTTCATCTTGAGGATTTTGTTCAGGGCTTTGGAAATCAAGGAAAATGGATCTTCATCTTCATCCTGAGTTTCAAGGGTTTGAATTTTCTCATTCTCTTTAGCCTTGAGTGCTAAGTTCTTGACACCTTCTGGTAGTTCTCCATCTGCTTCATTCATGGATATTTCATGTGTCAGGAGCTTCCCTTTTAGGTCATCAAGTTGTAGTGATGAGAGATCTTGAGCTTCTTCAATAGATGTAGTATTTGGTTCCCATTTTGCCTTTCGGAGACTTCTAAGAATCTTCCTCACTTTTTCTTCATTGGAAATATGTTTTCCAAGTGAATCAGGTTATTGACTATGTCTGTTAACTTTTTGAACATTTCTCTAATCGACTCATCTGCATTCATCTGGAATAGCTCATATTGTCTGAGATAGATGTTGATCTTGGTTTGCTTGACTTGACTGGTTCCATCAAATGTCACCACAAGCTTATCCCAGATCTCCTTGGCAGTCTTACAGCCTGAAATCCTGTTGAATTCATCTGTACTCAAAGCACAATACAAGATGCTAATAGCTTTGAAATTATTAGATAATTTCTCTTATTCAAATGAGGAAAGGGAGTCTTCAGATTTGGGAGTTTTAGTCCCATCTTTCTCAATGTAGAAAGTTTGAGGTCCATTCTGAATAATGGTCCATAACTCTATGTCTTGATCAATGATGAACATTTACATTAGAGCTTTCCAGTGAGAAAAATTATCTCCACAAAATAGAGGAGGTCTGTTAGCAGCTCGTCCCTGTGAGAAACCACCTATTGGGTTTTGACGTAGGTAACGCAGCGGAATAACAAAAATTAATCCTACTTCAAAGCCCACCACGGATCGTCAGGAGGAGACATCATAACATGATAAGAGACATAGTATTGTGTACCTTTTGATTTGTGAGATCACACGAAGAATGATGTCCTCGTCTCTACGGTTGATCCACGTCTAGAGGTGAGATCTAGATTCTTCCTTCAAACAAGTGCTATGAAACATCCCGGGATCTCGGTTCAGGGTTAATGCGACAATCGACAATCAAAAGTAGAATATTATCTTAAGAATATTACAATTTAGCTAATAAAACTATCTTTGAAAAGAAAAGTTTACAAAAGCAATGTGTGAGATAATCTATGTTATCTACTAAGTGATATAACTTAAACTAAACGTCTTTGTCTCGGTGTGCGTTCCCATCCCCCACCTTGAGTGATGACCTGCGGTTTTAAAATGGCAAGCCGACGCAGTTTTGAAGAAAATGATCAGTAAAAACTGAGTAAGTACACACTACTACATGTAAAGCAACGAGTGGAACGGAAGCATGAGTTGAAACAAATCAGAAGATTTAAACAGTAAAACTATCATATTGGAGAATTTGGATCAACTTGAAGTAACCGAGTAACAAAAACCTCTCAATTTAATAACATTGAGAAACCACGAGTAGTTGGTAAAATATCCAGAGTAAACAAGTTCATTTGAACTTATAACGATAGTAGTTCATGAGTAGCCAAGATTTACAATTCATTTCAATCGCTTAGGGCATATCAAGAGCCACGAACAACATTACTAAGTAGTCGATTATTAATTTCGACTTCAATCAACAGTTTAATTTAGCTGAGGCGTGTCAAGAGCCACCAGCAGGATCGATGTAAACAGAGGGATCACGAAATAATCACTAAGGGTTCCTTCTAGGGTCTATCAAACCCTATTTCACCCGAGCGTTAAGGGAGCCCATTCGTCAACCCCGCTCATAACATTAGCTAAAAGGCCTCAAGTGTCGACACCCCTATACCGTAGTGACCCTTACAAGTATAAGTAGCACTCTATAGCTCTATAAACCCCTTGGCCTTAATATCTTGATACATTTTGGCTCATCGGGGGCGGATTTGTGAACATTAACGTTCTATCCAATAATAAGAAGCATTGCTTCAATGGTCTTAGCCATAAGAAAATGGAGGATCGCTTGACGCCTCCCATTAATAACAGTACTCTGTACATCTTCCTAAGTCTATTATAGGTATTTTATTTCTTCTCTTTCACATAACCAGAATTGGAATATCAAAATTTCACAAGTAATTTCCGAGAGTTTTCAAAGGAGATGAATAAAATAGTTTAACAGCTTTCGAGTGGAAAACATGCATTCTCATACTATTTCATATAACAACCATTCATTTGAAACATCAAGCACATATGCAGATTTTGATATAAAAAGGCCGTACATATGTACTTACCTCAGGGCCATGAAAGGCGCAAAGCAAAGCTAGCACTCCTACAACGCTCGTCTCCGAATCTCACAGTAAATGCAGCAACACGAACACGTACGTCTACTTCGAACGATCCTTAATAACGGCTGGATATACACAAGTCAAGTATATAGTCTATTAGCATTTACCCTCTATATGAGGTTGTATGCAAGAATGCCATGGAGTGCGGGTCGTGCAAGATAAATGACTAAAACGCCCCTCATACTCCAAAACTGTCTAGTTGCCCGGTCCCCAAATTATACTCATATTGGCCCAAAAACATGTAAGAATGAATCCAAACTCTCCCATATGTACTTAGCATCTAAATCTACATCTTTCAATAATTTGCACTTAGGCCCCTAAAGTTTGGTAAAATTGCAAAAAGACCCCAACATTTGACTTGGTCAACACTAGCCCAGAATTACATAGAAGTACTCCAAATACGCATAGAAGACATGCTGACAAACTCCAAGTTACTAAACGAATCTCAATTCAAAGCTAAGTGAAATTACTATTTTGCCCCTCCTATAAAGTTCAGTCAAATTAGGGTTTTCGAAATGTCAAACTTGGTCAAACTTGATATTTAGACTAAGAATATGAATACGAACAAGATTCGTGAAGAACGCTAAGGCCAGAAATGTCATTTAGAGTGATAAAATTGAAAGTCAAAGATAGAGTGAAATCATCTCAACTAGTCAACTTTGGAGCTGATTTGTGGTAAAATGAGGGAGAGTTTAGGAAATATCAAGGTGGGGTAATGAAGAGGATATTCCAAGCTTTCCAGCACATATTTGAACTCCTAAAAACTGTAAGTATTCAAAGAAATATCGCTAGCCAAAGTTGGATGAAAATTACGATTCAATACTTAGAAAAATTCGATAGTGCTTCACGAGTTCAAACTAGCAACTTTAGGCTCGTTTTGTGAGAAATCCGTTATAAATTTGGAGATGACCCAGAGACGATGAAATTAAATATTATGTACCAGCTATACATAGCAGAAAGAAAAACAAGATTTCATTTAGATTTGAGGAAGTTATAGATGTCAAAAAATGGGTACTTCAACATAGTTCTACACTTGGAAAAATTCTGAGTTTTTGATAGCGAAAAACTTTAACATTTCAGCCACTTCGGAGCCAAAAACAGAGGGTTTAGAGTTAAAATTGGACCAACAAATCAACACAAAAGTTGTAGCCAGTTCTCTAAGGATTCCAGAAAGCTAAAGATCATTCAAAACGGACCAAAAACGAGGGAGATAAAGAGATCCAAAGTTGGGTGAAAAACTAGGATTTCAACACTTAGAAAAAAATTCTGCACTTGGACAGATTCAACAACACAAACGCAGCGACTTTAACTCGATTTTTAGGTGGTTTAGAGACTGAATTTGACAAAATTTCAAACACGAAAGTTGTAGCCAATTGTCTGAGGTTTCCAGAAAGTCTAGAATCGCTCAATACGGATAAAAAACGAGAGAGATATGATCATTTGAACAGAGGCTGTTTATGCATGACGGAAAAACGAACCAAGAGTGAAAAGTGAAATCAAACTCGACTCTAACAACAATCTGGGCAGATTTTGATGCTTCTAATGAATTCCTAAGGTCATGGGGATCACGTTGATGTAAGGAACATCGAATTTGGTAGAGAAATTAAGGATTTACCATCTCCGGTCGGCCATGGAGGTTTGGCGGCGGCGACACGGTGGCTGGAGCAAAATCCGGCGATTTGCAGAGCATGCTTGCGCTTCCCAGGTTCGCCTCGACACAAGGAACAAGAACATGTGTGTTAATTGTGATGGGTTGCAACGAGGAGGGAGAAATCGACGACTAACTGAACTAGGGTTCTTACCTTCAAACCCAAATATCTCACTCGATTCTTGATGAAATCCCGAACTGTTTGGGGCGTTTTGATCCTTGTGGTGAGTGCTACTACGGGTGGTAGCAGGTCGGGAGTTGGTGGTTGTTTGGTGGTAGTTCCTTGGTGGAGGTGGTGGTTTCATGGTGGAGATGAATGAAGAAGATGATGAGAGATGATGAGGAAGAGGGAGATGGTTTCTCTCCATGATCTGCTGGTGGAGGCGAAGGTAGTTCATTAGCTACCACCTCACTATTGAGGTGTCAAAATGATATTGCCAAGTGGCTCTCATGCAAGGGGGTGAAAGTGTATTTTTTCTAAACTTTTGGGTACAACTAGAATTAGAGCTTCTACTTAATTTCAGAGAATTTCACAACCACCCCAAACATTTCTAGTGCTTCAAAATCCTTCTAACAACGTCCAAATATCGCTAAAACTCCAAAATGCCCACTTTAAAGCCGTGAAAAACTATTTACAAATTAGCCCCCAAAGTCTTGATATTGCACTAAGAACTCTCTCGGGAATTAGGGGTGTTACATGCTAGCTTGAACCCGGAGGAAGAGGGAAGAAGATCAAAGCAACAAGGACAAGAGGAGGTTTCGGCCTCCTCTTTGTGCCGTCGGGAAGTGTTGGGTTTTGACGTAGGTAACACAGCGGAATAATAAAAATTAATCCTACTCAAAGCCCACCAAGGATCACAGGAAGAGACATCATAACATGATTAGGGTCATAGAAGATGTGTACCTTTTGATTTGTGAGATCACACGAAGAATGATGTCCTCGTCTCTACGGTTGATCCACGTCTAGAGGTGAGATCTAGATTCTTCCTTCAAACAAGTGCTAGCTTGAACCCGGAGGAAGAGGGAAGAAGATCAAAGCAACAAAAGGAACCAAGGAGGTTCGGCCCTCCTTGTGCCGTCGGGTAGAGGGGGCGGACAGGGCTAGGTTTCGGCCTAGCTCTTGTCTTGCTCTCTCTTTTGCTCTCTCCCACTCCTTATGTTGTGTCTAATAACAATCATATGGGAAGGAAGCTAGAGCCTCTTATATATATACTCCAACAACTCCTTGTTGTTTCCATATAAGAGTTTTCTTGTTCTAGTAGGACTAGAACTATTCCCTTCCTTGCAAATTAGTCCTACTAAGTTTGCAAGGTGTTGCACAATGATCCTTCTATTAATTAATCTATATTAATTAATCCCAAATCTAGCTCTACTCTATTTGACGTGTGACCCCATAGGTTTCTATATAGTTGGTAGTACATATTACTAACATGGAGCGGTGTCTAGCAACACATCCATGCCACCCAACCCATAGAAATAGTCAGTGATCCCGACAAACCTTTGTGCCCAATATGTCATATTGCATTATCCCTTTGTCACCATATCCGGATTGGACACGAGACATAAATAGTCACACTCGTATATCCAATCCATAGTTCCTAGATCCTGGGAATATGCTTATACTTGCAGATAACATTAATATCTCTATATTAATTTATCTGAGTCTGGCCAGACATTCAATAAGCCTCATCCCTCGAGTGGCCGTGGATATTTACCCCCATTATGTGGGAGGGACAAATCCTATCTACATCACTACGCCTGATAGCCACCATTATGATTACCCAGTTACGGTGTAACGTTTGATAACATCAAAGCGCAATATTTCACAACTAGAGTATCTAGTGACTTCAAGTCCAAGGATTGCAATAATATTAGCACTACGAAAAGCGATTGTGACTTCACATAATCTAATGTATCCTTTTCGTCGTGGGTCAATCCATTATGCCATTACTCCTAATGCATACCCATGCGTTAGACTTGATATCTCCATATCAATCTATCCACATACTAGTCTATATTTGATTGTCCTATTAATCAATATAATGGACTAGGGATATTTAAGATAAATAACACATTTTATCTAAGGACTTCATTATATTAAATATCGCCATAAATAATAAATGAATATTCTAGCCAAAACATTGTTCATACTAAATCTACGATTGCCTCTAGGGCATCTATTCCAACAGTCTCCCACTTGCACTAGAGCCAATCTGGCGCATCTCGTATGCCTATAGATCTGGCGTGCCCTTCATGCTTTCGCTGCGCAAGAGGTTTCGTGAGCGGATCTGACACGTTGTCATCCGTCGGAATCTTGCACATCTTCACATCTCCTCGATCGATCATATCACGAATAAGATGGAATCTCCTAAGTACATGCTTTGACTTTTGGTGCGTTCTTGGTTCCTTCGCCTGTGCGATTGCCCTAGAGTTGTCACAGTACAACTCAATGGGATCCAATATGCTAGGGACCACACCGAGCTCAGCGATAAACTTCTTTATCCATACTGCCTCTTTTGCCGCTTCCGCAGCAGCAATGTACTCAGCTTCTGTTGTAGAATCAACAACTAGTCCTTGCTTGGAATTCTTCCAGCTTACAGCTCCTCCATTCAGGCAAAACACGTATCCAGACTGCGATCTGTAATCATCCTTGTCGGTTTGGAAGCTTGCGTCAGTGTAACCCTTTACACTTGGCTCTTCCATACCTCCAAATATCAAGAATACATCCTTAGTTCTTCTCAAGTATTTTAGGATGTTCTTGACAGCAATCCAGTGACTCTAACCCGGATTGGACTGGTATCTTCTCACCATACTCAATGCGTATGATACGTCTGGTCTAGTACATAGCATGACGTACATGATGGATCATATGGCCGAAGCATAGGGTATCCTGCTCATGCGGTCCTTCTCCATCTCATTGGAGGGACAGTCATTCTTGGAAAGAGTGACTCCATGTGACATGGGCAAGAATTCCTTCTTGGAATCTTGCATGTTGAACCTCTTCAACACCTTGTCAATATATGTACTCTGACTTAGGCCAAGCAACCTTTTAGATCTATCTCTATAGATCTTTATACCAAGTATATAGGCTGCGTCTCCTAAGTCTTTCATTGCAAAGCACTTTCCTAGCCAATCTTTAACAGATTGCAGAGTAGGAATATCATTGCCAATGATTAGTATGTCATCCACATACAAGACCAGAAATACTATAGAGCTCCCACTAACCTTCTTTTAAACACAAGGCTCATCTTCGTTCTTGATGAAGCGAAACTCTTTGACCGCGTCATCAAAACGTCGATTCCAGCTCCTAGAAGCTTGCTTTAATCCATAAATGGACCTTTGCAGCTTACATAATTTATTGGCATTCTCTGGATCCTCAAAACCCTCTGGCTGTGTCATGTACACATCCTCAAGGAGGTTCCCATAAAGGAACGCTGTTTTGACATCCATTTGCCAAATTTCGTAGTCGTAGTATGCTGCAATAGCAAGTAAGATTCGAATGGATTTATTCATGGCGACCGGTGAAAAGGTCTCATCATAGTCAATACCATGAATTTGTCTATAACCTTTGGCCACCAATCGGCCCTTATAGGCAACCACTTTGCCATCCATGTCGGTCTTCTTCTTGAAGACCCACTTGCACCCTATGGGTCAAGCCCCTTCGGGTGGTTCCACCAAAGTCCATACTTTGTTGGTGTACATGGAATCCATTTCGGATCTCATGGCTTCTAGCCACTTCTTAGAATCTGGGCCACTCATGGCTTCTCCATAGGTTGCAGGCTCATCTTCCATGAGTGGTACGTCATTGGGCTCAGTCACGAGAAGTCCATACCTCGCTGTCTCATGACGCACTCTTCCTGATCTACGGAGTTCCTGTGTTACCTGAACAAGTTCTTCCACAACTTCTTGTGGTTCCTGTTCATGTTCCATTATTGGTTCAGTGGTTTGTGGTTCATGAATTCTTCAAGTTCTACAACCCTCCCACTTGATTCCTTAGAGACTAATTCTCTTTCTAGAAACACGCCGGTCCGAGCTACAAACACTTTGTTCTCGATAGGATTATAGAAGTAATATCCTTTAGTCTCCTTAGGATATCCCATAAACTTACACTTATCCGCTTTAGGCCCGAGCTTGTCTGTTTGTAAACGCTTTACATAGACGTAGCAGCCCCAAATCTTCATAAACGACACTATGGGACGCTTCCCAGTCCATATCTCATATGGCATTTTCATGACTGATTTGGATGGAACACGGTTAATGGTAAAAGCTGCCGTCATTAGAGCATGTCCCCAAAAGGATATCGGAAGATCTGTTTGAGACATCATAGATCGTACCATATCTAATAGAGTGCGATTCCTCCTCTCAGATACACCATTCCATTGTGGTGTTCCGGGTGGAGTGAGCTGGGATACTATCCCACACTCTCTAAGATACTCATCAAACTCTTGGCTTAAGTATTCTCCTCCACGATCCGATCGTAGAGCTTTAATACTCTTGCCAAGTTGCTTCTTTACTTCATTCTTGAATTCCTTGAACAATTCAAAGGATTCAGATTTGGCCTTCATAAGGTATACAAATCCATATCTATTGAAATCATCAGTAAATGTGATGAAGTAGGTATAACCACCTCTGGCAGGCGTGGGGAATGGTCCGCATACATCAGTATGTATGAGTGCCAATAACTCACTAGTCCGCTCGCCTTTCTTATTGAAAGGGGAATTTGTCATTTTTCCCAACAAACAAGATTCACATGTCTCATATGATTCCAAATCAAATGAGTCTAGAAGTCCATCCTTATGGAGTCTAGATATGCGTTTCTCATTTATATGGCCTAAACGACAGTGCCATAGATATGTAGGATTTAATTCATTAGTTTTAATCCTTTTAGTATTTATGTTATAGATTGGATTATTTAGATCAAGGATATACAATCCATTAGACAAATGCGCACTACAATAGTGCATACTATCAAAATAAATGGAGCAACACTTGTCCTTTATTGAAATAGAAAACCTTTCTTTTCCAAACAAGAAACGGAAATAATGTTTCTACTCATAGCAGGCACATAAAAGCAATTGTCTAATTCTAAAATAAGTCCTGAAGGCAAAGATAGCTCATAAACGCCTACAGCTAATGCAGCAACCTTTGCTCCATTCCCGACGGGCAAGTCTATCTCCCCTTTTCGCAATCTTCTACTTCTTTTCAAATCCTGCACATTACGACAAATGTGAGAACCACATCCGGTATCCAATACCCAGGATGATGAAATAGAGAGATTGACGTCTATAACATAAATACCTGGTGGTGGTGGAATCACTATTCCAAGCTTCTTATCCTCCAGATATTTAGGGCAATTCCTCCTCCAGTGACCCGGCTGGCTGCAGTAGTGACATTCACCTTTAGCCACGCCTCCACTAGGCTTTAGGGCTTCCTTGGATTTCCCAACTTTCTTGCGTTTTCCTTTTGAAGTAGATGCAACTGACTTGCCCTTCATCTTGTGGACCATCATTATGGCTTTGCCCTTGCCTTTATTGATGCTTTGCTCAGTTGTCTTTAGCATGTTCAATAGGTCTGGCAAAGACTTGTTGATCTCATTCATATTATAGTTCATAATGAACAGATTATAACTGTCAGGCAACGATTGCAAGACGAGATCAGTTGCCAAGTCCTGCCCGAGTGGGAACCCCAGTCTCTCGAGGTTCTCTATGTACCCGATCATTTGGAGTACATGAGGGCCTACTGGATTCCCCTCTGCAAGACTGCTTTTGAATAATGCTTTAGACACCTCATTGCGCTCATGCATTGCCTGTTCCTGAAACAATTGTTTCAAGTGTCTGATCATATCATAGGCTTCCATGTTCTTGTGTTGCTTCTGAAGCTCACCAGTCATGGTGCAAATCATGAGGCAAGTCACGTCATTAGAATCATCAATATGTTTCTGAAGTGCCCTTACTTCCGCTAGTAGAGACTCATCTTGTGTTCGGTCTGCAATCTGAGTGTCCAAGACGTACAACTTCTTTTCTTGCTTGATGAAAATCCTCAAGTTTCTGACCAGTCAAGGAAATTTGTTCCAGACAATTTATCCTTCTCAAGGACAGATCGTAGGGATGAACTCGATGCGTTGTTGTTTGCCATTTGGAATTCTACAAAACCAGAAATATGCAATTTAGTGTTTTGAACAATTTGACTATATTTAACAATGGCTAGATCATTAAATATAGCTCCCACTATTTTCTTCGGATTAATAGCCCTCACTATTAAAGCGGAAAATATCTTTATACTTTCTAGTGGGTCCAAGATCCCTTTTTCACTTCTTCTTGAGCTTGCTTTGGCAAGTCACCCAAGAATTGGTTATTTAGGTAGGAACCATTCCAATTGCATCCCATGCAACTCTTGGTCCAATTAGGTGAATAAATTTCTTTTATTCTTTATCCAATGGATAACTCCTAATTGTCATGCCTCTAAGCTCATCAATCCAATTGACTCTTACCTAGTTGCGTCCAACCTCTTGTTTTCAACATACACGCATTACTAGCTTGCGTCGTCCGCAACACATCATGAAAAATTAAAATCGCCTTGCTTTGGCAAGCCCTAATTTTAATAGGCCATGATCATGAAGGGTGTTTTGGCAAGAGAAGGCAAAACGCAATATTTATTTGAGGGATTTCTTTTAAGTTGTTTGGTTGATCTTATCAACATGGTCTACTTATTTGGATTGGGCCATCCACAATAAAAGACCAACTTTGTTTATTATTATCTTGTTATCGTTTTGCTAGTAGCGTCATACACACAAAATAAATAACAAGGCATGAATAATAAACATCCACAAAACAAAAAAACGTGAGATGGATATGGCCCCTAGACTAATGATATTATCAAGCCAATGATAATATCTTATTGCCCTAAAGTGCCGAGCTCATCTCCATGTGCTCCACCATAGCTGCGCGCCTAGGGATGTCTTTTGGATCCTTTGGTTCTCCGGTCTTCTTCTCCATGTTCTTGGCTATCATCTAAATATTTCTAATTCTAGCCTAACATCTAGAATAAATAACAAAAGCCTCACATGTCGAGGAGAAAAAAGACGACTTGCAGGCCGTAAAACTTAATTAATTATTACATTAATTTGATCAGCTCGCAGGCCGTAAACCAAACCACAAAACAATAAACATCCACAATCCTAGGCCATATCCATCCACCTTGAAATTGAGCACATAATACAATTAAAAACCAATTTTAACGCGCTTGTTTAATTTTAATGAAATTGGGTAACTAGGGTTTTACAACGGTCCAAAGGGCCCAAGCCAACAAGTGGCCCGAACCCTAGGACCGCCGCACGCCTAGAGGCCCGCGGCCTAGCTTTGCGCGCAAGGGTGGGGCGGGCGGCTAGGGTTTCGGCCCTACTCTCCTTCCCTCTTCCTTGTTGCCCAAGCAAGGTTGTTTCCTTATGGATTTATTTCCATAACTTTGTTCCATAATTGAAAACCCCTTTTCAATCATGTGCCCATGAACCCTAATTTTTAAAGAACCCAATTATTCACATCCTATGTGATTAAACTCAGCAATTCTAACATCCAATGTTAAATTGGGTCTTGTTTGATTGAATCAAATTCAATATTGCATCTACTATGCCAATTTTTTCAGTTTTCGCGTAATAAACAATAATACGGTGTATGAACTGAAATCGTAAACACATAAGATAATGTTATGTTCTACGACCTGTGGCTCTGATACCATTGTTGGGTTTTGACGTAGGTAACGCAGCGGAATTATAAAAATTAATCCTACTCAAAGCCCACCAAGGATCACAGGAAGAGACATCATAACATGATTAGGGTCATAGAAGATGTGTACCTTTTGATTTGTGAGATCACACGAAGAATGATGTCCTCGTCTCTACGGTTGATCCACGTCTAGAGGTGAGATCTAGATTCTTCCTTCAAACAAGTGCTAGCTTGAACCCGGAGGAAGAGGGAGGAAGATCAAAGCAACAAAAGGAACCAAGGAGGTTCGGCCCTCCTTGTGCCGTCGGGTAGAGGGGGCGGACGGGGCTAGGTTTCGGCCTAGCTCTTGTCTTGCTCTCTCTTTTGCTCTCTCCCACTCCTTATGTTGTGTCTAATAACAATCATATGGGAAGGAAGCTAGAGCCTCTTATATATATACTCCAACAACTCCTTGTTGTTTTCATATAAGAGTTTTCTTGTTCTAGTAGGACTAGAACTATTCCCTTCCTTGCAAATTAGTCCTACTAAGTTTGCAAGGTGTTGCACAATGATCCTTCTATTAATTATTTTATATTAATTAATCCCAAATCTAGCTCTACTCTATTTGACGTGTGACCCCATAGGTTTCTATATAGTTGGTAGTAACTATTACTAGCATGGAGCGGTGTCTAGCAACACGTCCATGCCACCCAACCCATAGAAATAGTCAGTGATCCCGACAAACCTTTGTGCCCAGTATGTCATATTGCATTATCCCTTTGTCACCATATCCGGATTGGACACGAGACATAAATAGTCACACTCGTATATCCAATCCATAGTTCCTCGATCCTGGGAATATGCTTATACTTGCAGATAACATTAATATCTATATTAATTTATCTGAGTCTGGCCAGACATTCAATAAGCCTCATCCCTCGAGTGGCCGTGGATATTTACCCCCATTATGTGGGAGGGACAAATCCTATCTACATCACTACGATCTCTAAGCTTGCTTCCTATCACGCCTGATAGCCACCTTTATGATTACCCAGTTACAGTGTACCGTTTGATAACATCAAAGCGCAGTATTTCACAACTAGAGTATCTAGTGACTTCAAGTCCAAGGATTGCAATAATATTAGCACTACGAAAAGCGATTGTGACTTCACATAATCTAATGTATCCTTTTCGTCGTGGGTCAATCCAGTATGCCATTACTCCTAATGCATACCCATGCGTTAGACTTGATTTCTCCATATCAATCTATCCACATACTAGTCTATATTTGATTGTCCTATTAATCAATATAATGGACTAGGGATATTTAAGATAAATAACACATTTTATCTAAGGACTTCATTATATTAAATATCGCCATAAATAATAAATGAATATTCTAGCCAAAACATTGTTCATACTAAATCTACGATTGCCTCTAGGGCATCTATTCCAACAGGAAGGGGGGGGGGGGACGGGCCTAGGGCATCGACCTTAGGCTTGTCTTGCTTTCTCTATCTCTTTTTCTCCCCCACTCTCTTTGTTATGTCAAATAACAATCTTGTGGGAAGGAAGCTAGAGCCTCCTTTATATACTCCAACAACTCCTTGTTGTTTCCATAAAGGTATTTCCTAATTCTAGATGAACTAGAATTATTCCCTTCCTTGAAAATTAGTCCTACTAAGTTTGCAGGGTGTTGCACAATGATCCTTCTATTAATTAATCAATATTAACTAATCCCAAATCTAGCTCTACTCTATTTGACGTGTGACCCCATAGGTTTCTATCTAGTTGGTAGTAACTTTTACCAACATGGAGCGGTGTCTAGCAACACATCCATGCCACCCAACTAATAGAAATAGTCAGTGATCCCGACAAACCTCTTGTGCCCAATATCTTATATTGCACTTTCCCTTTGTCTCCATATCCGGATTGGACACGAGACATAAATAGTCACACTCTTGTATCCAATTCATAGTTCATCGATCCTGGGAATATGCTTATGCTTGCAGATAACATCAATATCTCCATAAATATTTATCAGAGTCTGGTCAGACATTCAATAAGCCTTATCCCTCGAGTGGTCGTGGATATTTACCCCCATTATGTGGGAGGGACAAATCCTATCTACGTCACTACGATCTCTAAGCTTGCTTCCTATCATGCCCGATAGCCATCTTTATGATTACCCAGTTACGGTGTAACGTTTGATAACATCAAAGTACAATATTCCACAACTAGAGTATCTAGTGACTTCAAGTTTAAGGATTGCAATTATATTATCACTACGAGAAGCGATTGTGACTTCACATAATCTAATGCATCCTTCTCGTTGTGGGTCAACCCAGTATGCTATTACTCCTAATGCATACCCATGTGTTAGACTTGATTTCTCTATATCAATCTACCCACATACTAGTCTATATTTGATCATCCTATTAATCAATATAGTGGACTAGGTATATTTATGATAAACAAGACATTGTATCTAAGGACTTCATTATATTAAATATCACAATATATAATAAATGAATGTTCTAGCCAAACAATGTTCATACTAAATCTACGATTGTCTCTAGGGAATCTATTCGAACAGTCTCCCACTTGCACTAGAGCCAATCTGGCGCATCTCGTATGCCTATAGATCTTGCGTGCCCTTCATGCTTTCGCTGCGCAAGAGGTTTTTTGAGCGGATCTGAAACATTGTCATCCGTTGGAATTTTGCACATCTTCACATCTCCTCGATCGATCATATCACGAATAAGATGGAATCTCCTAAGTACATGCTTTGATTTCTGGTGTGATCTTGGTTCCTTGGCTTGTGCGATTGCCCCAGAGTTGTCACAGTACAACTCTAAGGGATCCACGATGCTAGGACCACACCGAGCTCAGTGATAAACTTCTTTATCCAAACTGCCTCTTTTGCTGCTTCCACAGCAGCAATGTACTCAGCTTTAAACTCGTCCAGCTCACAACTCCTCCATTCAGGCAAAACACGTATCCAGACTGCGATCTGTAGTCATCTTTGTCGGTTTGGAAGCTTGCATCAGTGTAACCCTTTACACTTAGCTCTTCCTTACCTCCAAATATCAAGACCTTAGTTCTTCTCAAGTACTTTTGGATGTTCTTGACATCAATCCAGTGACTCTCACCCGGATTGGACTGGTATCTGCTCACCATACTCAACGTGTATGATACATCTGGTCTAGTACATAACATGGCATACATGATGGATCCTATGGCCGAAGCATAGGGTATCCTACTCATGTAGTCCTTCTCAATCTCATTGGAGGGACAGTCATTCTTAGAAAGAGTGACTCCATGCGACATGGGCAAGAATCCCTTCTTGGAATCTTGCATGTTGAACCTCTTCAACACCTTGTCTATATATGTACTTTGACTTAGGCCGAGCAACCTCTTAGATCTATCCCTATAGATCTTTATACCAGGTATATAGGCTGCATCTCCTAAGTCCTTCATCGCAAAGCACTTTCCTAGCCAATCTTTAACAGATTGCAAAGTAGGAATGTCGTTGCCAATGATTAGTATGTCATCCACATACAAGACCAGAAATACTACAGAGCTCCCACTAACCTTCTTGTAAACACAAGGCTCATCTTCGTTCTTGATGAAGCCAAACTCTTTGACCGCGTCATCAAAACGTCGATTCCAACTCCTAGAAGCTTGCTTCACTCCATAAATGGATCTTTGCAGCTTACATACTTTATTGGCATTCTATGGATCCTCAAAACCCTCTGGTTGTGTCATGTACACATCCTCGAGGAGGTTCCCATAAAGGAACGCTGTTTTGACATCCATTTGCCAAATCTCATAGTCGTAGTATGCTGCAATAGCAAGTAGGATTCGAAAGGATTTTGTCATGGCGACTGGTGAAAAGGTCTCATCATAGTCAATACCATGAATGTGTCCATACCCTTTGGCTACCAATCGCCCCTTATAGGCAACTACCTTGCCATCCATGTCGGTCTTCTACTTGAAGACCCACTTGCACCCTATGGGCCGAGCCCCTTCGGGTGGTTCCACCAAAGTCCATACTTTGTTGGTGTACATGGAATCCATTTCGGATCTCATAGCTTCCAGACACTTCTTAGAGTATGGGCCTTTCATGGCCTCTCCGTAGGTTGCAGGCTCATCATCTATGAGTGGTACGTCATCGGGCTCAGTCACGAGAAGTCCATACCTCTCTGGCTCATGACGCACTCTTACTGATCTACGGAGTTCCAGTGTCACCTGAACAGTTTCTTCCACAACTACTTGCGCTTCCTGTTCATGCTTCATCATCGGTTCAGTGATTTGTGGTTCATGAATCTCTTCAAGTTCTACAGCCCTCCCACTTGCTTCTTTAGAGACAAACTCTCTTTCTAGAAACACGCTGGTCCGAGCAACAAATACTTTGTTCTCGATGGGATTGTAGATATAATATCATTTAGTTTCCTTAGGATATCCCAAAAAATTTACACTTATCCGCTTTGGGCCCGAGCTTGTCTGTTTGTAAAAGTTTTACATAGACATCGCAGCACCAAATCCTCATAAACGACACTATGGGACGCTTCCAAGTCCATATCTCATATGGTGTCTTCATGAATGATTTGGATGGAACGCGGTTAATGGTAAAAGTTGCCGTCATTAGAGCATGTCCCCAAAAGGATATCGGAAGATCTGTTTGAGACATCATAGATCGCACCATATCTAATTGAGTGCGATTCCTCCTCTCAGACACGCCGTTCCACTGTGGCGTTCCAGGTGGAGTGAGATGGGACACTATCCCACACTCTCTAAGATACTCATCAAACTCTTGGCTCAAGTATTCTCCTCCACGATCCGATCGTAGAGCCTCAATAATTTTACCAAGTTGCACCTCTACTTCATTCTTGAATTCTTTGAACAATTCAAAGGATTCGAATTTGGCCTTCATAAGGTATACAAATCCATATCTACTGAAATCATCAGTAAATGTGATGAAGTAGGTATAACCACCTCTGGAAGGCGTGGGGAATGGTCCACATACATCGGTATGTATGAGTGCCAATAACTCACTAGTCCTTTCACCTTTCTTATTGAAAGGGGACTTGGTCATTTTTCCTAATAAACAAGATTCACATGTCTCATATGATTCCAAATCAATTGAGTCTAGAAGTCCATCCTTATGGAGTCTAAATATGCGTTTCTCATTTATATGGTGTAAACGACAGTGCCATAGATATGTAGGATTCAAATCATTAGTTTTAATCATTTTAGTATTTATGTTATATATTGGACTATTTAGATCAAGGATATACAATCCATTAGACAAGTGCGCACTACAATAGTGAATACTATCAAAATAAATGAGCAACACTTGTCCTTTATTGAAATAGAAAAACCCTTCTCGTCCGAACAAGAAATGGAAATAATGTTTCTGCTCATAGCAGACACATAAAAAAAATTGTCTAATTCTAAAATAAGTCAAGAAGGAAAAGATAGCTCATAAACGCCTACAGCTAATGAAACAACTCTTGCTCCAGTCCCGACGCGCAGATCTATCCCCCCTTTACTCAATCTTCTACTTCTTTTCAAATCCTGCACATTACGTCAAATGTGAGAACCACATCCGGTATACAATACCCAAGATGAAGAAATAGAATGATTGGCGTCTATAACATAAATACCTGGTAGTGGTAGAATCACTATTCCAAGCTTCTTGTCCTCCAGATATTTAGGGCAATTCGTCCTCTAGTGACCTGGCTGGCTGCAGTAGTGACACTCACCCTTAGCCACGCCTCCAATAGGCTTTAGGGCTTCTTTGGATTTCGCAACTTTCTTGCGCTTTCCATTTGAAGTAGAGGCAACGGATTTTTCCTTCTTCTTATGCACCATCATTATGGCCTTGCCCTTGCCTTTGTTGACGCTCTGTTCCGCTGTCTTCAGCAAATTCAATAAGTCAGGCAGAGTTTTACTGATCTCGTTCAATTTATAGTTCATGATGAACATATTATAACTGTCAGGCAACGATTGCAAGACAAGATCAGTAGCCAAGTCTTGGCCCAATGGGAATCCCTGTCTCTCAAGGTTCTCAATGAACCCGATCATTCGGAGCACATGAGGCCCTACTCGATTGCCCTCTGCAAGACTACTCTTGAATAATGCTTTAGACACCTCATAGCGCTCATGCCTAGCCTGTTCCTGAAACAATTGTTTCAAGTGTATGATCATATCATAGGATTCCATATTCTCATGCTGCTTCTGAAGCTCAGGAGTCATGGTACAAAGCATGAGGAAAGTCACGTCATTAGAATCATCAATATGTTTCTGACGTGCCCTTACTTCCGCTTGAAGAGACTCATCTTGTGGTGGTTCCGGAATTTGAGTGTCCAAGACATATAGCTTCTTTTCTTGCTTAAGGACAATCCTTAAGTTTCTGTACCAGTCACGGAAATTCGTTCCAGACAGTTTATTATTCTCAAGGACAGATTGTAGGGATGAAGTCGATGCGTTGTTGTTTGCCATTTGGAATTCTACAAAACGAGAAATGTGCAATTTTAGTATTTTGAACAGTTTAACTATATTCAACAATGGCTAGATCATCATATATAGCTCCCACTATTTTTCTCGGATTAATAGTCCTCACCATTAATGCGTAAAATATCATTATATTTTCTAGTGGGTCCAAGATCGCTTTTTCACTTCTTCTTGATCTTGCTTTGGCAAGTCACCAAAGAATAGGTTATTTAGGTAGGAACCATTCCAATTGCATCCCATGCAACTCTTAGTCCAATTAGTTGAATAACTCTTTATTCTTTATCCCATGGATAACACCTAATTGTCATGCCTCTAGGCTCATCAATCCAATAGTTTCATGCCTAGTTGCGTCCAACCTCTTGCTTCAACATACACACATTACTAGCTTGTGTCGTCCGCAACACACCATGGTAAATTAAAATCGCCTTGCTTTGGCAAACCCGAATTTTAATGAACCCTGATCATGAAGGGTGTTTTGGAAAGAGAAGGCAAACGCAATATTTAAGTGAGGAATTTTTCTTTCTTAATTTGTTTGGTTGATCTCATCAACATGGCCTACTTATTTTGATTGGGCAATCCATAATAGAAGACCAACCTTTTTTATTATTATCTTGTTATCGTTTTCGCTAGTATCGCCATACACACAAAATAAATAACAAGACATAAATAATAAACATCCACACTCCTAGGTCATATCCATCCACCATGCAACAAAGCACATAATACAGTTAAAAACCAATTTTTAACGCGTTTGTTCAATTTTAATTGTATTGGGTAATTAGGGTTACAACGGTCCAAGGAGTTCAAGCCAACAAGTGGCCCGAACCCCTAGGACCACCGCCCGCCACAAGGCCCGGCCCAAGGCCGGCCGCCCCATGTGGCCCGCGGCCTTTTCTTGGCGCGCAAGGGAGGGGGCGGACGGCTAGGATTTCGGCCCTAGCCTCCTTCCCTCATCCTTTTTGCCCAAGCAAGGTTGTTTCCTTATGGGATTAATTCCATAAATTTGTATCCATGATTGAAAACCCCTTTTCAATCATGTGCCCATGAACCCTAATTTTTCAAGAGCCCAATTGTTCACATCTTATGTGATTAAACTCACAAATTCTAGCATCCAATGTTAAATTGGATCTTGTTTTATTGAATCAAACTCAATTTTGCATCTACTATGCCAATTATTTTCAGTTTTCGCGTAATAAACAACAATACGGTGTATAAACTGAAATCGTAACACATAAGATCATGTTATGCTCTACGACCTGTGGCTATGATACCAATGTTGGGTTTTGACGCAGGTAACGCAGCGGAATAAAAAAATTAATCCTACTTCAAAGCCCACCACGGATCGTCAGGAGGAGACATCATAACATGATAAGAGACATAGTATTGTGTACCTTTTGATTTGTGAGATCACACGAAGAATGATGTCCTCGTCTCTACGGTTGATCCCCGTCTAGAGGTGAGATCTAGATTATTACTTCAAACAAGTGCTAGCTGGAAACCGCAGGAAGAGGGAAGAAGATCAAAGAAACAAGGACAAGAGGAGGTTTCGGCCTCCTCTTTGTGCCGTCGTGAAGGGGGGGGGGTGCAGACGGGCCTAGGGCATCGGCCTTAGGCTTGTCTTGCTCTCTCTCTCTCTCTTGTTCTCTCCCGCTCTCTTTGCTATGTCTAATAACAATCTTGTGGGAAGAAAGCTAGAGCCTCCTTCATATACTCCAACAACTCCTTGTTGTTTTCATAAAGGTATTTCCTAATTCTAGATGAACTAGAATTATTCCCTTCCTTTCAAATTAGTCCTACTAAGTTTGCAAGGTGTTGCACAATGATCCTTCTATTGATTAATCAATATTAATTAATCCCAAATCTAGCTCTACTCTATTTGACGTGTGACCCCATAGGTTTTTATCTAGTTGGTAGTAACATTTACCAACATGGAGCGGTGTCTAGCAACACGTCCATGCCACCCAACTAATAGAAATAGTCAGTGATCCCGACAAACCTCTTGTGCCCAATATCTTATATTTCACTTTACCTTTGTCTCCATATCCGGATTGGACACGAGACATAAATAGTCACACTCGTATATCCAATCCATAGCTCCTCGATCCTGGGAATATGCTTATGCTAGCAGATAACGTCAATATCTCCACATTGATTTATCTGAGTCTGGCCAGACATTCAATAAGCCTCATCCCTCGAGTGGCCGTGGATATTTACCCCCATTATGTGGGAGGGAAAAATCCTATCTACATCACTACGATCTCTAAGCTTGCTTCCTATCATGCGCGATAGCCATATTTATGATTACCCAGTTACGGTGTATCGTTTGATAACATCAAAGCACAATATTCCACAACTAGAGTATCTAATGACTTCAAGTCTAAGGATTGCAATTATATTAGCACTACGAGAAGCGATTGTGACTTGACATAATCTAATGCATCCTTCTCCTTGTGGGTCAATCCAGTATGCCATTACTCCTAATGCATACCCATGTGTTAGACTTGATATCTCTATATCAATCTACCCACATACTAGTCTATATTTGATTGTGCTATTAATCAATATAGTGGACTATGGATATTTAAGATAAACAAAACTTTATATTTAAGGACTTCATTATATTAAATATCACAATATATAATAAATGAATATTCTAGCCAAAACAATATTCACACTAAATCTACGATTGCCTCTAGGGCATCTATTCCAACACCACCATCACCTGGAGTACTCATGATCACCAGATGATTAAATATATAGAAAGTGATACAAGATCTGATACCAATTGATAGGGAAGTATGCAGGTAGAAGTGAAGCACAAATACTCTAGAAGGGGGAGGGGTTTGAATAGAGTATGCCAACTTTTTGCAAAACTAGTAGGAGGGAAGAGTTTCTGTTGAAGATCAGTGAAGTTCAAGGCCTTGAAAACTATTTCAAGCCTTTGAAAATAAATACATTTTTAAAGAAAACAGACAAGTCTTTTTCAAGGCCTTGAAAAGTGTTTCAAACCCTTGAAAACAGACAAGTTTGAATGCTGCAAAAACTAAGTATGTAAATGAATCTGTAAATGCAAGAGACAAGAGATTTATACAGTTCAGTGCACTTGGACCTACGTCTCTACCTCAGGTATCTTATCCCTGTAGGATTTTCAACACAATTCTTATTAATCAAAAACTAAGCCCTAGATCTCAAGCAAAGAGATATGCCTTACTCTGTTACAACTTGGTGTTCTCTCTAACCTATCTAGTACCTGCTCTAGCTAACTGATAAGGAAGAATTCTCTATTGTTCAATTTGAACAATTCTGGGGAATGAGAGAAAGAAGTAGTATAAGAATGATATACAAATGAAGTGCAAGTTAGAAGAACACTGGATTGTAAAACTGGAATGAAGAATGTAGTGATCTTCTGTGAGATGGTTTGTGAGAATGATGTGCTTCTTTGATGCTTGTAAATCCTGGAATATGTCTCTCTTTTTGCCCGTGGAGTGTTGTATCTTGTTTCTTCAAAGTGAGCTCTATTTATACAGCTCAAATGCTCTCCAAGTCTTCCCAGATTTCAGCAACAACTTCCTGTTTTGTAGGCAACAACTTTGACTCTTTTAACACCCTTCGCCAACAGATAGTTGATCATAATATTCCGAGTTATTGATCTGATCTTGTCTTTAAACATATTGGGAAGGTGTCAAGAGTGTCAGATTGATCACAAAATCACATTCTCTCCAAGTTTCCTTTCCTACAAAATCCATATTAGGAAACCAATCCTGCAAACTAGGAAACAATATTTCCCTGTAAAACTAAGTCAAACAAATGGATTAAATGGTGTTAGATATAACAAAATAGTTTGTCTTTTATCATCAAATAACAACAGATTAAGCATAGGGGTGAGAGAGATAGAATTAGATTAGAAGAGTTCGGAAAAACTCCCCCTAAGTATGTGCATACAGGTCAGACAGTTTCAAGGCTTTGAATCATGTTTCAAGGTCTCTGCTATTTCAAGCCTATGAAAACTGATTCAAGGCTTTGAAAAATGGTTCAAGATCAAGCCTGTGAATCTTGTGAACTTACATTAGCGATTGTTACAATGTCCTTGCCGTAATAGTTTCAATGTAATTTATCAAATTATTAAGAATGTTAAAGATCATCTGCATCGGTACAGTATGCAACATGAATATAAACAATTGGTTCTCCGTAGGGAGAATTTTCTATGAATAGTTCTTGTTCCACTAGTATTGCTGTAGATGCGGCTGCAGAAACACGTGATGACATGGAGGATGGACTTGTAGAGGGAATGCTTCCCTCCAGTTTTGTACCATCGGCTGGTGCGGCAAGCACGATCAATTTGCTAAGTTGTTTGCGCAATGTGAAGCATACCTCGGGTGCCAAACATTCTCTATGTTTTCATTCATCATTAGAATGCTTCATATCAAGACAACCTGTTAATGGAGTAACAAATATGTAAACTTAGTATTGGATCTTATTACATGATGAGTACCTCCTGGTCACTCATTAATAAATTCATTATATAAACTCAAATAAATTATTTTTTCAACCAGGGTTTACCTACATCAACGTCCATGCGTGCCCAAAAAATTGTGCACTATACTGGAAAGAAAACAAACACTGAGATCACTGTCCAAAAACCTAATTGCGGTGAACCTAGATGGAAGCCGTGTATGAAAAAGGATAAAAGAATTCCCAGAACGATTCAAAGAAATTTTCCACTCAAACCAAGGATGCAAAAGTTTTTCATGCCGAAAATCATTACTATGGGTGTGTTGGCGCTGGAAGGAGCGTGTTCCTAAATGTTCTGTTATTACTCATCCTACCAATGCAAAGAAATTGAAATAGTTTGACAAATTCATGAATGTTTTACTAAATATTTCCAGAATGTTCGCTTGGGATTAGCCAGTGATGTATTTAATCCATTTTTTATGATGAGTAGTACATGCGTTATGTGGATTACAATTGCAATGTTAACAATATGTCCCCTGGATATTGTATGAGAAAGCAATAAATGATGGTGCTGCTAATAATACCTCACCCACATTCCCTGATAAATGATATTGATATCTACTTATGTCCATTAATTAATGCTCTGAAAGTGTTTTGGGAAGTAGTGCTGAGACCTTCGAAGCACATTCCGGTGAGCGGTTTAAATTGCATGTTGCGGTGATGTTGACCATTAATTACTTTCTCGCCTATGAAATGTTTTCGGGATGGATCACCGAACGAAAACAAACATTCCCTCAGTTTAACCAGCAGGCACATTTAATTAGGCTACAAAATAGTAAGAAACAAGTGTATATGGGTTCGGGTCGGTTCTTAGATCTGGATCATAAGTGGCGGCGTAGTAAAATATTTAATTGTGAGTTTGAACTCTAATCAAAGTGAAAATATTTATCGAGGAACGATGTGCTAAATCACTTAAAGTCATTCTCCACAAATTTCATATTTGAGAAAACAACAACAAACAAGAAAAGAACGTGTGGTGAGAAAAAGTTAAACTAGAGGAAGAAAAACATTTTCTCTGAACTACCTTATTGGCATAAACTTATACTTAGACATAACTTGGGCGTAATGCATATAGGAAAGATATTATGCGAGAGCCTGGTTGGGATATTGATGAGTGTTTAAGAAAAACTAAAGATAAATTAAGTTCACGTATGGATTTTGAGTTTCTAGAAATCATGAAAGAATTGCATCTTCAAAGAGATGGGGATAATGTTAAAATCACTCAATACTTTCCTTAAATTTGTTACTTTTAATTTTCGTAACGAATGATTGAAAAATCGTAACAAAAATATTTATGTCACCAATTTCATTTTGGAAAGTCCGTCACTAAAATTCCTTGTTACAAAACTTGTGTTCGTAACAAAAATTTGGAGATTTTTTACAAAAACCTCATGACAAAATGTTTTAGTTTTGATTACAAAACTTGGTAACTAAATGGTAGTAAAGTTTAGTTAAAAAGTTATGGTCACTAAAGATAATATTAACGTTACCTATATGTTAGTAACGATGGACAAAATTATTTGTAACAAATCATATAATTTCTTATAGGGCAAGCACCGTAAATCTTGGATGAAATCGGTAGGAAAAGGGTGTGTGCATATTTGAAATTGATTTAGTTCCCAGATGGGTATGCGTCAAATATTCCACGGTGTGTAAGTGTCAAGGTAATTGGATTGAAGAGCCACCATTACCATCTCATGTTACAACGGATGTTTCCACTTGTTATACGTGCATGGAAACCAGAGCAAATTAGTTTTCGATGCTATAAGTGAGCTGACCATGTTGTTCGAGGACTTCTCCTCTAAAATTGTAACTGTTAAGGGATTAGAAAATTTGAAAAAAGTACGTAATGCTAATACTATGTAAGCTTGAGTTGATATTTCCTCCTTTGTTCTTTGATATCATGATGCTCTTATTACTTCATCTGCCGCAAGATGCACTTTACGGTTGTCCGGTTCACTATTGCTGGATTTATCCCATGGAGATGTTAGGTACTATTGGATTATGCAGCCCAACCTCTTATTTCGTCATCTGTAGACATGCTGTCAGCAACTTAGTATGAGAAGATGCGTTGGTTTATTTTGCATAATTGTGAAGAAATTGATCCTTATCTAGAAGGACATTTTGTTCAATTTGGTCATCTATTAGCTCTACTCAGAAGTCAAAGATTACTGTGAAACTAATTGACATGATCAACTTTGTAGACAATTTCTGCTCTATTGAGAAATGGTTTTGAGAATATGAAAACCGCGTTTTGTATAATAAATTCCAAGGAATCCAGGGCATATTTGAACCCCCAAAAACTCAAAATAGACAACATAATAAGATCAGTAAAATTTTGATGAAAAACATTACCCAACGACTTTTAACATGTTTAAGGTAGTTACTTTGACCATGATTTCTTAAAAATATTTTACAAATTGGGAGAATTCCTACAAGAAGTGATTTGAAGTATTTTTACTAGCTTCACACAGGTAAAATTAGAACATGACTCTATTGAGTATTGAAGATGTTATGGCTGTCTAAAGTTGATTGTTTATCACAACTTTCCAATAGCTGGAAGATTCAAGAATGATTTCACAAGTTCAATATAGTGATTTTGGACTTTAGGTATGATCAATCTGTTTATAATTCGCAGATGACCCAGAGAAGATTATTTGTAGTTTCGATAACCAACAACACATAGGAGAAAGCAGAACAAGATATCACCGAGTATTAAAGAAAGTGATATCCAGATGAAAATGTCAAGTTCAACACAAAATCTCATACTCCGAATATTTTCAACACTTGGATATCGCATGAGCTTAACAAGAAGCCTCATTCAATTGAAATTTGAGGAAATCTAGAAATTGAGTTTGTAAATAATATCTACATAAAAGCTGCAGTATTAGATTTTGTGAATAAGATGAAAAATATATATCCCAGTTTCATGAAGTTTTTAAAAGAGATACGGTGATCAAAAGTTGGCCCAAATTCAAAGGTTCTACATGGTACTTCAAGAAAAATGTTGGGAGTTAAGGGTTCCTTGACTGTACTTGGGCTTCGTGAGGAGTTGGCGACAAAGCGGGGGAAGAAATGGACCAAACAAAGGAGTTCAAGACGAAGAGAACAACCTGCTGGATCAGGGTCTTGTCTTCGTGCGAAGAGATCGCGACATGCGGCCAGAAAGTTGTTTCCTTGTTTGTTAACTCGATTTTTGGTATTTATTTGGGAACAAGCTGTATACTAGGCCTATATAGAGGCTATAGGTCGTGCTCTACATTGGGTGGGTTGTATTCGCGGGTTTCTCTCAATAGAATTGGGTTTTTTCGAGTGGTGGAGGTAGCAAGTTCATCGCTAGTGAACCACGTTATATCGTGCGTGCTCTTGTGTTCATGTTTCATCAATTTCATCGTTTTCTAAAATGTTCCCGGATCATAACAAACTGGTATTAGAGCTTACGTTGCAGTGATCCAGGATCAAGGTGGAGCTATAGGGCTAGGGTTTCACAATCCGTGAAATTCATATCTACGGTTTTACGATCAAGGTGGAGCACGCGTTCGGGGGTTACAGATCTGAAAAAGGAGATGCATAGAAGATGAACCGGCGGGATGACCAAGATCGACAAGTTCACGGGGAGGAACAGCTTCAGCTTATGGCAGATCAAGGCGTGCTTTATTGAAGCAGCAAGTGGTTGCCACTGGCGGAATATAAAGAGGGGGCTTATACAACCACCAAGGAGTGTAAGACGATGGAGGAAAGATCGCACTCAACGATCATGTTGTGTTTGGTGGACATGGAAGTTGCGGATCAATAGACTGCTGAGAATATGTGGAGTAATTTGGAGAGCCTGTACAAGATGAAGTCGCTCACCAACAAGTTGATGTTGAAGCAGAAACTATTTGGTCTACGCATGGGGGAAGGTACGAATATAAGAGATCACTTGGATCGTCTTAATACTATTTTGCTTGAGTTGCGAGACAGTAATTAGAAGATAAGTGAAGAAGATGATGCACTGATTTTATTGGTGTCTCTACCACCATCTTATGAGGGATTCGTGTAGAGTGGTTGTGCTGGAAAAGATACTCTCGCGTTGGAAGAGGTAAGATCATCTCTACACACAAGGGAAATGCGTCAGAGGGCCGCATATGGGGGTACAGACGGTTTGGGGTCGGGTGGATTCATGGCATCCAATGGGGTTATGCAAAAAGGAGGAAAAAGAGTACTAAGTTGCCAAACGACGTTTGTGCACTGTGTAAAGAGAAGGGTCATTGGAAGAGGGAGTGTCCGAAGGGGAAGGAGTTTGCAGACTTGGTTGCAGGAGCGGCGGATGACTTCGTGCTCTACTCCCCGTTGGGGGGCAAGGGGGAATTCGAGCTCTTGACAAGGAGGCGGAGGATGGAATAGGGGAGTCTCTGACTAGATACATGGAGCGTGAAGGGGAAACGTGTTGGGGGTTTTGGTTTAGGGACTCATTGATAGTCGTAACAACAAACGATCTTATTGTAGGAACTCGGTGGGAGTTGGAACAACAAGCAGAGGATTCGATTGCAGGAACTCGGCCGTAGTTGGAACATCGATCTCGTTCGATTTCAGGAACTAGATGGGAATTGGAGCATCGATGGGGGCACCCGTTGTAGGATCTTGGCGAAGATGGAACAACTTGTGAATTTGGGGTTATTGGAGAGAACCGTCTAATTCAAGCGAAAGAGGAAGAGAGGATTCAAGGCAAGGTGGAGATTTGTTGGGAATCAAGGGTGCTTTGAATGGAAGCGGGCGTGGTGAGAAGTTGGCGACTAAGCGGGGGAAGAAATGGACCAAACAAAGGAGCTCAAGACAAAGAGAACAACCTGCTGGATCAGGGTCTTCGTGCAAAGACATAATATCTTCTTGCGAAGGGTCTTCGTGCGAAGATATTCTATATTCGTGCGAAGACATCGCTGGAGGCGGAGAGAAAGTTGTTTCCTTGTTTTTAGCTTGATTTTTGGTATTTCTTTGGGAACAAGCTGTATAGTAGGCCCATATAAAGGCTATAGGTCGTGCTCTACATTGGTTGGGTTGTATTTCTGGATTTCTCTCAATAAAATTAGGGTTTTTCGGGTCGTGGAGGTAGCTAGGTTATCGCTAGTGAACCACGTTATATCGTGTGTGCTTTTGTGTTCTTGTTTCATCAATTCCATCGTTCTCTAAGCTTTGCCCGGATCATAAAAAACAAGTTCTTTTGCATCTGTTGGGTTTTGACGTAGGTAACGCAGCGGGATAACAAAATTTAATTCCTACTCAAAGCCCACCAAGGATCACAGGAAGAGACATTCATAACATGAAGAAGGACATAGAAGATGTGTACCTTTTAGTTCGGGAGATCACAGGAAGAATAATGTCCTTGTCTCTACAGTTGATCCACGTCTAGAGGTGAGATCTAGATCTTCCTTCTCCTAGTGCTTGCTTGGACCAGAGGAAGAGGGAAGAACGAATCAAGCAACGAGGAATAAAGATAGGGTTCGGCCTCTCTTTGTGGCCGACGGGTAGGGGCGAACGGCTAGGGGCTTCGGCCTCTAGCTTGTCTTTCTCTCTCTTTTGCTTTCTTTCCCACTCACTTATGTTATGAGCATTATTTGTGGGAAGGAAGCTAGAGCATCCTTTATATAGTCCTACAACTCCTTGTTAACTACATAAAGGCCCTTCCTAATCCTACATGAACTTGGATTAGTCCCTTCCTTGCATATTAGTCCTACTAAGTATGCAAGGTGTTGCAAAGTGATCCTTCCAATTAATTAATCATATTAATTAATCCCAAATCTAAATCAACTCTACGAGACGTGTCACCCCATATATTTCTACTTAGTTGGTAGTAACTAATTACTAACATCGAGCGGTGTCTAGAAACACATCCATGGAACCCAACTAATAGAAATAAGTCAGTGATCCCGACAAACCTTGTGCCCAATATCACATATTGCACTATCCCTTTGTCTCCATATCCGGATTGGACACGCCACATAAATAGTCACACTCGTATATCCAATCCATAGTTCCTCGATCCTTGGAATATGTTTATGCAAGCAAATAACATCAGTATCTCCTTATTGATTTATCTGAGTCTAGCCAGACATTCAATAAGTACCATTCCTCGAGTGTCCATGGATATTTTCTCCCATTATGTGGGAGGGAAAAATCCTCTCTACATCACTACGATCTCTAAGCTTGATTCCTATCATGCCCGATAGCTATGTTTATAGTTGCCCGGTTAAGGCGCAACGTTGGATAACATCAAAGCACGATATTTCACAACTAGAGTGTCTAGTGACTTCAAGTCTAAGGGTTGCATTTATATTAGCACTACGAGAAGCGATTGTGAATTTAACATAATCTAATGTATCCTTCTTGTTGTGGGTCAATCCATTATGCCATTACTCCTAATGCATACCCATGTGTTAGACTTGATATCTCCATATCAATCTACACACATACTAGTCTATATTTGATCGTCCTGTTAACCAATATAGTGGACTAGGGATATTTAAGATAAACAACACATTGTATCTAAGGACTTCATTATATTAAATATCACAATAATTAATAAATTAATATTCTAGCCAAAAACATTTTTCATACTAAATAAAGATTGCCTCTAGTGCACCTATTCCAACAGTCTCCCACTTGCACTAGAGCCAATTTGGTGCATCTCGTATGCCTATAGATCTAGCATGACCTTCATGCTTTCGCTGCGCAAGTGGTTTTGTGAGTGGATCTGAAAGATTGTCATCCGTTGGAATCTTGCACATCTTCACATCTCCTCAATCGATCATATCACGAATAAGATGGAATCTCCTAAGTACATGCTTTGATTTCTGGTGGCATCTTGGTTCCTTGGCTTGTGCGATCACTCCAGAGTTGTCACAGTACAACTCTATGGGATCCACGATGCTAGGGACCACACCGAGCTCAGTAATAAACTTCTTTATCCAAATGCCTCTTTTGCTGCTTCCGCAGCAGCAATGCACTCAGCTTATGTTGTAGAATCAACAATTGTCCCTTGCTTTCAACTCTTCCAGCTCACAGCTTCTCCATTCAGGCAAAACACGTATCCTAACTGCGATCTGTAGTCATCTTTGTTGGTTTGGAAGCTTGAATCAATGTAACCTATTACACTTAGCTCTTCCTTACCTCCAAATATGAAGAATGCATCCTTAGTTCTTCTCAAGTACTTTAGGATGTTCTTGAAAGCAAAACAGTGACTCTCACCCGGATTGGTCTGATATCTTCTCACCATACTCAACGCGTATGATACGTCTGGTCTAGTACACAACATGGCGTACATGATATATCCTATGGCCGAATCATAGGGTATGCTACTCATGCACTCCTTTTCAATCTCATTGGAAGGACAGTTATTCTTAGAAAGAGTGACTCGATGCGACATGGGCAAGAATTCCTTCTTGGAATCTTGCATGTTGACCCTCTTCAACACCTTGTCTATATACGTACTTTTACATAGGCCGAGCAACTTTCTAGATCTATCCCTATGGATCTTTATACCAAGTATATAGGCTGCATTTCCTAACTCCTTCATTGAAAAACAATTTCCTATACAATATTTAACAGATTGCAAAGTAGGAATGTCGTTTCCAATGATTAGTATGTCATCCACATACAAGACCAGAAACACTACAGAGCTCCCACTAACCTTCTTGTAAACACGGGACTCATCTTCGTTCTTGATGAAGCCAAACTCTTTGACCGAGTCATCAAAACGTCGATTCCAACTCTTAGAAGCTTTCTTTAATCCATAAATTGATCTTTGCAGCTTACAGACTTTGTTAGCATTCTATGGATCTTCAAAACCCTCCGGTTGTGTCATATACACGTCCTCGAGGAGGTTCCCATAAAGGAACACTTTTTTGAAATCCATTTTCCAAATCTCATAGTCATAGTATGCTGCAATAGCAAGTAGGATTCGAATGGATTTAGTCATGGCGACTGGTGAAAAGGTCTCATCATAGTCAATACCATGAATTTGTCTATACCCTTTAGCCACCAATCTCCCATTATAGGCAAATACCTTGCCATCCATGTCGGTCTTCTTCTTGAAGACCCATTTGCACCCGATGGGTCAAGCCCATTCAGGTGGTTCTACCAAATCCATACTTTGTTGGTGTACATGGAATCCATTTCGGATCTCATGGATATTAGCTACTTCTTGGAGTCTAGGCCTTTCATGGCCTCCTCGTAGGTTGCAGGCTCATCATCAATGAGTGGTACGCCATCGGTCTCAGTCACGAGAAGTCCGTACCTCTCCGGCTCATGACATACTCTTCCTGATCTAGGGAGTTCCTGTGTCACCTGAACAGGTTCTTCCACACACTACAACAAATACTGCCTCCGTTGACAGCAAAAATTGTCGGTAGATAGCCTAAATTTGTCGGCAGATATTTTACCGACAGAAATTGGTTTGTCGATCCGTAGTCACAATAGCTCCGTCGTTAGAGTGATAGCCGACAAACGTTATGTTTGTCTACAGAAAGAGTAAGCAGTGACATATATTTCTGTCGGTAGTTTCGTTCTACTGACTATGTCCTTTTGTCGCCTTTAAAACTGGCGACAAACATATATTCATGTTTAGTTAGATAGATGACATCCCAAATAGTCACTAGAAGAGAAGTTTGTCGGTACTTCATCTTTCTTGTGACGTTCGTGCTTGTCACCTTTATCACAACTTAATAAAAAAAAAAGCACTTTTGAAGACCATCCAAACATGCTGCCAAACATAAACAAGATGCCATAAATTGAAATTTTACATAAGAAATAAGTTGGCTACAGACACTACTTGCATTCAGAAACATGTCATAGATTGCCAAAACTACATAGAAACTTAGCATCACAACCCAGTTCAAAAAAATTCAAAGTCGCAGCAGATTCGAGCTTAGTTCAAAAACTACACAAGTCATTCCAGATTCTAGTCTACTTAACAGAAATAATATACGTATTAGACATAGTGGATCCAAAACTCCGTGGCATGAACTATATATAGCACTCCATTCAGGAACACCTGGTCCAAAAAGCTAGCGTACTCCATTCACGAACCCCTGCAAATATTCATACATAAAGTCACTGCCTACTTGATTCCTAAAGACACTATAATTGATGACAAAATTTAAATTCAGAAACTTATTTAAGCATTTAGACAAAGTATCGAGGAAGATTTGGTACCGTTGAGAAGAACGATTTCTGGATGGCATGAAGTGCTTTCCAAACAGCAAATTCCGACTGCGTAAGAACAAATACAGAATTGGTTATGATTAGAGAAGGATTCAACATCTGTGAATTGACCAAAACATTCAAATATTTGGGTTTGATAGCTGAATTAAGCCGAAAGCAACAAGCCTTTGCAAGTTACACGCAGCAAACACTTCTGAAATTATGAAATGTAATGTCTCAGCAAACTCGGAGAAAATCAAAGATTCACCTAACAGATTGTGCCAAGACTGAGTTTAATCAACTTCACATAACGTAATCAGCTCTAAACTCTAGAAATCTGTGACTAAAGACTCGTGCAGATGCCTGAAATCGTATTCAATTTAACTGAATCCCATTGCCATTCACCAGATACTTGAACGATGCAAACAGGTGTAACAGGATACTCAATCCACGTAAACCGGGATCCAACAACAGACACTTTCTTACAACTTCTAATTTCAGTCAAGCTAGGTAAAGGTAAGATGGAAATAACCCAGGCAAGTGACGACTAACTGCAGGTTGCTCAAGCCACTAACAGTATGCATTTAAAACACCTTCTCCCTAATTAACCACAATTATGCAATCGAAGAATGACAAAAGATCGTAAATCCAAAAATATTATGATTCAATTCAAATACAAATTTAGTACCATGTCTCTTACCTCATTCTCTGTCTGAAGTGTCTGACTCATGATTTTGAACAGAGAACCTTTGATGAAAGAGTTCCTTGATCATGATGATCTTAATCAGAGAACCTTGATCATGATGAATCTTTGATGAAAGAGTTCGTGAAATTCCTTCCCCATTTTGAAGGAAACATCATCAGTAGATCGAGTGAGTAAGCATGATGCTCAAGAGTCTATATAGATTCGAGCTAGGCGTGTAAACTCATAGATTTTTTGTATCAGGGAAAAAGAAATAAAATATTACGGGTTCCATTAGTCCTATTGTAGAGGTGGAATGTATGTTCAAATTTTATGTTTTGGCAGATTAGAATAACAGTGAGAGCCCTGGGGAAAAATGAGTAACTGATATGAATAAAATAATAAGAGATACTCCTATTATGTAGTCCTATTATAGGTCAAAATCTCAGATTTCCCCTCGCCTCATCTACTGATTCAATGCCCTATAGTGGAATCGAACACGTGGAGGGTCAATCAATTAAATCCATAGCTAGAACATACCAATTGGGAACTATTTAATTCCTTCCTTCCATCTTTGGCATATTCCCAGAAGCAATTATAATGACATTTGTAACAAAAGCTTTCAGTGTTATCAGAAGAAAAAATACCCAAGGAACCACCATTCCCTACTATTTCACGTTAGGAGGCTTTAGTGAAATACCATTTAGCCAGAATCAAAAGTTTGTTTACCTATTGGTGTCGCCTCTAGACACTACAATCCAACTATGAAAAGAAGATACATTTTCATGTTGATCTAAAGTTTGTTTAACTCATAATTTCTTTGTTTTGATCATACTACCTTAAGAAGATAACACCTTAGAAGCCACCTTCATAACAATACAACTAATCCAAGAACTAGACCACATACCAGCATGAGCAACCCCTCAACTTCATCATCAGTATGAACCTAATAAGTCAAAGAATTAGTTATGAACTATGATTGTACCTCAGTAAAGGATACCAAATACCAACAAAGAAACTTTAGAACAAATATGAATTCGCAGTAAATATGGTCAAGTCGGTTAGGAGTAATAAAACCTTCCTTATTCCGGTACAACACCAACCCATGACCCCTTTATCGTAGCAGGGTAACCAACAACTCCGCAACTACCAGTTGCTTCTTCTTTAGTGTGAACACAAGCTTGTCGATGTACATCTTCTCGGATATTGATTACAAAGGTTTCTTGATAAATTTTACCTAAAAATTATAGTTTGATGTCATACATTTCAGATAAGAAATAAGCAAGACTGGAAAAGATTTTGGGAAAATATACTTACATGAGAGCCACTCCAAGGATGGGTGGGAACTTAATCTACTTGAGCGGTTAATGAGTCAATTATGTCTCCCAAAGCCCCTATCAATGAAGCAGCCCAAGGAATATGATCCCTTTTGTGGTCAGAGCATCCAGAAGTCCATTGTTTTTAGAGGCATCATGACTCCAATTAGACCAAACCGCAACTACGTGAGTTAACTTCGCAATCTGCGATGCCCAAAAGTTAGAGATACACCTAATAAGGTCACAATTGAATATTCTAAGGATTGAATTCATCTAACTCAGAAGTTTGAGAAACATAGTAGATATGAAATTGACATTTTTTCCTAGCATTTCAGTTGGACATGATTTCTTGAAGTAGCTCATTTGACTCCATAACAGCCCAAATCAAGAGAATTCAATCAAGGGTGACAGAAACAAGAACACCCAAAAAAAACCCAGATATGCTAAAAGAACGAATCAAACCCTAATATATAAAGGAAGCAAAGTGAACATGAGAGAGAGAGTATTAATTGGGCAAAAAAAATATGTTTTAGCTCCCTCAAACCTATCAAGAACAGGGAAGTCAGCCGGAGCTAACACAGAATACCTGAGTTGTGAACTTCCCATTAAGGGATTTGTACGTGGGTGGGTGCTCGTCACGTGGTCGAACTTGTGATCTTGTGGAGTTCAAAATTGAACGCCAACGAACACAAATTCTGAGCCTTTGGGTACCTCGGCAGTTTCGTTCGACACCAAAAAATGATGGATGTTCGTACATCGTCGTTATCACCATTGAGAAAGAACCCTCGTTGTCCGTCTCCTCTTTTCGATTGCACATAGCTCTCAAGGGTTTGACGATTCGTTAATTGAAAGACTGATGGAGGAACGCTCCAGGCTTGAGTAGAGACTAGGGTTTGAACGGCGTGAGTTTTTGAGATTGATTGAATAGGATGAGTGCGAGATTGATCAAGAGAATGTGGGGGATAAGGGCATCTCCAATAGTCTATGCAAAATGAAAAATATAAAGAATATGATGAAAAATTGACCTCCAATAGACAATGCATATGCTCATGCATTTTGCAGAACATGCATCCTCCTCTCCATTAATAGCTAGCAAGAAAGTAGGCATGTAAAATTTTGTGTCTATCTCTCTCCTCCCATGCATCCTTAATATGTATATTTTAACTTTTCATAATTACAAAATGTATAAATTGCATTTTACTGCTGGAGCAAAATTACAAATGCATGTCATGCATAATTTTGAACATGCAAAAAATACCTACTACTATTGGAGATGCCCTAAGAGGCGAACTGCTGGTAAAGTGAGATTTAGAAAAATGAAATATTTGCACAATTTTTGGTAAATTTTCGGTTTCCTCCAAATGTTTACCCAATATTTTAGTTCCCCCAAGTATGAGCCATAGGTCTATCTCAATATGGACGGTCAAGATTCACCCAACAACACTTGAGGAAGTAAAATAGTCTATTTCTTACTTTTTCAGTTATTTCCCTCCTTACCAGAAAAGTTCAATTTGGTTTCCCTCTATAAATTTTGGATCCCCCTCTCCAACAAGTACGGGAATAATATACCCCTCTAAATTAAAGTTTTTTTAAATTGACAAATTTGTATGTCACTAGAATATTGTGATTGTCACCTTATTTATTAGTCTCGGGCGGGAAACTTAAAAGCCTAAAATGTTCGACTGATTTTTTATCTAAAATACACAAATATTCTCAATGTCGACAAATAACAACACATACATCGACAAACGCAAATATTGTCGATAAATCATATAACTAGCTACAAAAAACTGCTTGTCGACAAAAAAATGGTCAAGAAAGGTCATAATTGTTGTAGTGACAACAACTTGCGGTTCCTGCTCATGTTCCATCATCGGTTCAGTGATTTGTGGTTCATGAATCTCTTCGAGTTCTACAGTCCTCCCACTAGCTTCTTTAGAGATAAACTCTCTTTCTAGGCACATGCCCGTCCGAGCTACAAACACTTCGTTCTAGGCTGGATTGTAGAAATAATATCCTTTTGTTTCCTTAGGATATCCCACAAATTTACACTTATCCGCTTTGGGCCCGAGCTTGTTTGTTTGTAAACACTTTACATAGACATCGCAGCCCCAAATCTTCATAAACAACACTATGGGACGCTTCCCAGTCCATATCTCATATGGTTTCTTCATGACCGATTTGGATGGAACGCGATTAATGGTAAAAGCTTCCCTCATTAGAGCATGTCGCCAAAATGATATCGGAAGATCCGTTTGAGACATCAAAGATCGCACCATATCCAATAGTTTCGATTCCTCCTCTCGGACACGCCGTTCCATTGTGGCGTTCCGGGTGGAGTGAGATGGGATACTATTCCACACTCTCTAAGATACTCATCAAACTCTTGGATTCAGTATTCTCCTCCAGGATCCGATCATAGAGCCTAATACTTTTACCAAGTTGCTTCTCTACTTTATTCTTGAATTCCTTGAACAAATCAAAGGATTTGGATTTGGCCTTCATAAGGTATACAAATCCATATCTACTGAAATCATCAGTAAACGTGATGAAGTAGGTGTAACCTCCTCTGGCAGGCGTGGGGAACGGCCCACATACATCAGTATGTATGAGTGCCAGTAACTCACTAGTCCTCTAACCTTTCTTATTGAAAGGGGACTTTGTCATTTTTCCTAATAAACAAGACTCGCATGTCTCATATGATTCCAAATCAAATGAGTCTAGAAGTCCATCCTAATGTAGTTAGATATGCGTTTCTCATTTATATGGCCTAAACGACAGTGCCATAGATATGTAGGATTTAAATCATTAGTTTTAATCCTTTTAGTTTTATGTTGTAGATTGGATTATTTAGATCAAGGATATACAATCCATTTGACAAATGCGCACTACAATAGTGCATACTATCAAAATAAATGGAGAAACATTTGTTCTTTATTGAAATAGAAAAACCCTTCTCGTCCAAACAAGAAATGGAAATAATGTTTCTACTCATAGCAAGCACATAAAAACAATTGTCTAGTTCTAAAATAAGTCCAGAAGGCAGAGATAGCTCATAAACGTGTACAGCTAATGCAGCAACTCTTGCTCCATTCCCGACGCGTAGATCTATCTTCCCTTTCGCCAATGTTCTACTTCTTTTCAAAGCATGCACATTTCGACAAATGTGAGAACCACATCCAGTATCCCATACCCAAGACGAAGAAATAGAAAGATTGACGTCTATAACATAAATACCTGGTGGTGGTGGAATCACTATTCCAAGCTTCTTATCCTCTAGATATTTAGGGAAATCCCTCCTCCAGTAACCCTATTGGCTACAGTAGTGACATTCACCTTTAGCCACGCCCCCACTAGGCTTTAGGGTTTCCTTGGATTTTGTAACTTTATTTCCCTTTCATTTGGAAGTAAGGGCAACTCCTTTGCCCTTTCTTTTATGCACCATCATTATGTCTTTTCCCTTGCCTGTTTTAATGCTCTGTTCAGGTTTCTTCAGCATGTTCAACAAGTCTGAAAGAGTCTTACTGATCTCGTTCATGTTATAGTTCATGATGAACTGATTATAACTGTCAGGCAACGATCATTCGGAGAAGTTAGTCAAACAACTATGGTACACTTCTCCAAAATATAAAATCATCTATTTATTTATTTATTTTTTAATTTTCTTTCTTCTTCTACACAGCAACCCATGACCAAGGTGTACATGAGGCCCAACTGGATTCCCTTCTCCAAGACTACTCTTGAACAATGCTTTGGACACGTCATACCGCTCATGCCTTGCCTGTTCCTCAAAAAATTGTTTCAAGTGTATGATCATAGGCCTCCATGTTCTCGTGTTGCTTCTGAAGCTCAGCAGTCATGGTGCAGAGCATGAGGCATGTCACGTCATTAGAATCATCAATATGTTTCTGACGTGCCCTTACATCTGCTAGAACAGACTCATCCTGGGGTGGGGCTAGAATTGCAGTGTCCAAGACGTACAACTTCTTTTCTTGCTTAAGGACAATCCTTAAGTTTCTGTACAAGTCAAGGAAATTTGTTTAGATAGTTTGTCCTTCTCAAGGACAGATCGTAGGGATGAAGTAGATGCGTTACTGTTTGCCATTTGAAATTCTACAAAACGAGAAATATGCAATTTTAGTATTTTGACCAATTTAACTATATTCAATCATGGCTATATCATTATAGCTCCCGCTATTTTTTCTCGGATTAATAGCCCTCACCATTAGTGCGGAAAATATCATGTATATTTTCTAGTAGGTCCAAGATCCCCTTTTCACTTCTGCTTGAGCTTGCTTTGTCAAGTCACCCAAGAATTGGTTATTTAGGTAGGAACCATTCCAATTGCATCCCATGCAACTCTTGGTCCAATCAGGTGAATAACTCATTATTCCTTATCCTTTAGATAGCGCCTAATTGTCATGCCTCTAGGTTCAAAAATCCATTGATTCTTACCCAGTTGCGTCCAACCTCTTACTTCAACATAAACACATTAATGGCTTGTGTCGTCCGCAACACATCATGGTGAATTAAAATCGCCTTGCTTTGGCAAGCCCGACATTAATAGACCCTGATCATGAAGGGTGTTTAGGCAAGAGAAGGAAAAACGCAATATTCTTTTTGAGGGATTTTAATATTCATTATTCGCTTGGTTGGTCCCATCAACATGATCTACTTATTTGGATTGGGCAGTCCACAATAAAAGACCATCTTTTTTTATTATTATCTTGTTAACGTTTTGCTAGTATCGCCATACACACAAAAATAAATAACAAGACATAAATAATAAACATCCACAAAATAAAGAAAACGTGGCATGGATATGGCCCCTATACTAAGATATTACCAAGCCAATGATAATATCTATATGCCCTAAAGTGCCAAGCTCATCTCCATGTGCTCCACCATAGGCGCATGCCTAGGGTAGGAAATCTTCATCATCTTTTGGCTTCTTGCTTCTCCGGTATTCTCCTCCATGCTCTTGGCTATCATCTAAATATTTCTAATTCTAGCCAAACATCTAGAAGAAATAAATCAATAAAACCTCACATGTTGAGGACAAAAACGACTCGCAGGCCGTAGAACCTAATTAGTTATTACATTAATTTCATCAGCTCGCAGGCCGTAAACCAAACCACAACAAACACAAAAACATCCACAATCTAGGCCATATCCATCCACCATGCAACAAAGCATATAATACAGTTAAAACTAAATTTAACGCGCTTGTTCAATTTCAGTTGAATTGGGTAATTAGGGTTACAACGGTCCAAGGGGTCCAACCCAAGCATAGGCCGAACCCCAAGGGACCGTCGCCCGCCACCTTGGCCCGGCCCTAGGCCGGCTTCCCCTTGTGACCCGCGGCCTTGCTTGGCGCGCAACGAAGAGGGGGGGGGGGGGGAGGCTAGGGTTTCGGCCCTAGTCTCCTTCCCCTTCCTTCCTTGTTGCCCAAGGTTGGTTGTTCCCATATAATTGTTTCCATAATTGAAAAACCCCTTTTCCAATTATGTGCCCATGAACCCTAAGTTTTCAAGAACCCAATTATTCACATCCTATGTGATTAAACTCACCAACTTACACACCCAATTTTAAATTGGATCTTGTTTATATTGAATCAAATTAAATTTCCATCTACTATGCCTATTGATTTCAGTTTTCTCGTAATATGAATATAACGGTGTAGAAACTGAAATCGTAACACATAAAATCATGTTATGCACTACGACCTATGGCTCTGATACCACTGTTGCGTTTTGACGTTGGTAACGAAGCGGAATAACAAAATTTAATTCCTACTCAAATCCCACCAAGTATCACAGGAAGAGACATTCATAACATGATGAAGGACATAGAAGATGTGTACCTTTTGGTTCGGGAGATCACACGAAGAAAAATGTCCTCGTCTCTACGGTTGATCCACGTCTAGAGGTGAGATCTAGATCTTCCTTATCCTAGTGCTAGCTTGGACCGGAGGAAGAGGGAAGAACGAATCAAGCAACGAGGAACGAAGAGAGGGTTCAGCCTCTCTTTGTGGCCGACGGGTATGGGCGGACGGCTAGGGGCTTCGGCCTCTAGCTTGCCTTGCTCTCTCTTTTTATTTATCTCCCACTTACTTATGTTATGATCATTAGTTGTAGGAAGGAAGCTAGAGCATCCTATATATAGTCCAACAACTCCTTCTTAACTACATAAAGGCCCTTCCTAATCCTACATAAACTTGGATTAGTCCCTTCCTTGCATACTAGTCCTACTAAGTTTGCAAGGTGTTGCAAAGTGATCCTTCCAATTAATTAATCATATTAATTAATCCCAAATCTATTTCAAATATACTAGACCTGTGACCCCATATGTTTCTACTTAGTTGGTAGTAACTATTTACTAACATGGAGCGGTGTCTAGCAACACATCCATGCAACCCTACTAATAGAAATAAGTCAGTGATCCCGACAAACCTTGTGCCCAATATCACATATTGCACTATCCCTTTGTCTCCATATCCGGATTGGAAACGAGACATAAATAGTCACACTCGTATATCCAATCCATAGTTCCTCGATCCAGAGAATATGCTTATGCAAGAAGATAACATCAATATCTCCATACTGATTTATCAGAGTCTGGCCAGACATTTAATAAGCACCATCCCTCGAGTCGCCGTGGATATTTGCTCCCATTATGTGGGAGGGACAAATCATCGCTACATCACTACGATCTCTAAGCTTGCTTCCTATCATGCCCGATAGCTATCTTTATAGTTGCCCGGTTAAGGCGCAACGTTGGATAACATCAATGCACGATATTTCACAACTGGAGTATCTAGTGACATCAAGTCTAAGTATGCAATTATATAAGAACTACGAGAAACGATTGTGACTTTAACATAATCTAACGTATCCTTCTCGTTGTGGGTCAATCTAGTATGCCATTACTCCTAATGCATACCCTGTGTTAGACTTGATATCTCCATATCAATCTACACACATACTACCTCTGTTTCTTCTCTTCCATCTTACTTCACTTTTTGACACTATTTACTGGGTCACTTTAACACGGTGATTTGGTTAGCAAAAACAATGCACGAATTCGGTAATCGTTGCATGATCTTGTAGAGTGAACTTTACTCTACAATACTGTGAAAAAATTGCCAAAAATTACATCATTTTGCTATACAAATCACCAAGTCAAAGTGACACAGTTACGGGTAAAAAAGTCAACCGCCATTGAAAGAGAAGAAACAGAGGTAATACTGGTCTATATTTGATCGTCCTATTAACCAATAAAATGGACTAGGGATATTTAAGATAAACAACACATTGTATTTAAGGACTTCATTATATTAAATATCACAATAATTAATAAATGGATATTCTAGCCAAAAACATTGTTCATACTAAATATAGATTGCCTCTAGGGCAGCTATTCCAACAACAACAACTTCACAATGTATTTCAACAGTTTAGGGTATGAATCAAGAAGAAAAATCTATATGAAAGTAGCAGTCTGATGTTCCGATTGTACAAAGAAACAATCCACACAAGAATTGTCCGATAAGTGAGGGAGTTAGGAAAGGTTTTACAGAGCATAAAGTTGAGCAGAAAGTTCATTATGTTCCTGAAACAAAATTGCATTGATTATTTTTTAATAATGCTTATAATGTGGTCAAAATATGACAGAGACCTCGGGCATCCAAAAATTCACGAAGCAAAAGCAAAAATGAAGGCGTCACGCAAAAGCAAAAATAAAGGAGCTGCTAAATTTGCGGAGATTGTAGCAAAGTTCGGTGAAGCTAACCAAGATTCTGGACACTTTAGAGGAAGAAGAAGAACAAAAAATCAGAGGAAGAAGAAAAGAAGAGGAAAATAAGAGGAAGAAGAAGAAGAGCACTGATTTTGTGTCGCCAGAGAGCATAGACTCATTCGCCACCTCCACCGCCACCGCCTTGTCATGCATTGTCGGAGGCCCAGATCCGCCTCCTCCACCGGAAAAAGATCTCATTCGAGGATCTGGTTGATCTGATTCTGGAAGAAGAAGGGAGAGAAAAGATCTGATTTGAGAGGAAAGGCCTCGCCACCATCACCACCACCACCACTACCGCCGCCTCCAAACTGCCACCGTCGAGGATCTGGTGGATCTGGTGGTCGTCGCCTTCCTGCCATCTCCTTCCCGTTCTTCTCTCCCTCTCTCTCTCTCTTTCTCACCCTCTCTATTCCGTTTCATTCTCTCTCTCTATCCTCAAAATTTGCGGTTATAATGAATGGAAGATGGTAAGAAATAATGGGTAGGATTTATTTTTAGAGAAATAAGGGGGTGTGGTGGGGTATGTGAAATGAAAAGTGGGTAGTTGATGAGGGTATTTTAGGTAGTTGGCAACAAAAACTATGCTAAAAAGGGAAAGGGGGCAAGAGAGGAAACGTCCCAAAATAGAAAGGGGGCTAAAGAGAAGAAACGGAGTGGTAGTATTTATGGGCTTGATTTATCCAAGTGAGTCATCTAGGGGCTGCTGAGGTAGTGACACCTCAATGCATGGTGTCAAATGTGAATGCATTATTGTTTTCACACAAGGAGGGGTAGGTGTAGTTTTCGGAAATTTGGGGTTATTTTAGAATTTATCCACTTGCTCGAAATTTAGGCCCCAAGTATTTTACTATCCAAACTTCAGTCCTCTCAGTGGATGTTTGAAATCGGCCTCTTTTCAACAATCTTTTTTGTTATGTCTGCAAATTTTAATCTCATAATCAGCAGATTAAAATAATCCCTTTGCAATTATAGAATCTCCAAAATTGGGGATTAATTAAAATCTCTAAAAATATAATTTTGATATTTTTTGGCATTAGCATAATCACAGTTCAGTTATAAACATGTGTATTCAATTGCTTGACTTTAAATCTCTTTTAATTTTGTCAAATGGATCAAGTTAGTGACCTATAATTTTAGCTCATACCAAACAGATTGTGATTATCAGTTAAGTTGGATTTTCTTTTCAAATTATTTTCAGTTGATTATTGAGATTTGCAGCTGCTACCAAACAGGCTCTCAGTATTCTCAATTCAATATCTTACTCAGACGATATCTCGTACAGTTCGTGAAATTACACATTGGCACAAAACTTTATGAAAAAACTATTTTAATCCCATAACTTCCAAAGTGATAAACCTTCACCCATGTTTATCCTAGAATCATTATCCAGAAATTGTTGGGGAAAGTATAAAAATTATTGACAATCTGGACCCCTAAATTTTGAATTATTATATTTATGCCCATAGAAGTTTTCAGGATATTACAATGTCAGCTACGCACATTCAGACCAACATATGTTTTAGCGTACCCGTAGATAGTTTACAACTGCTGCTGGGTAGTTTTCGATTTTGGTGAAATCTTCTACCCCCATATGTGAGCTAATGTGACATAAATGTGGAACGAACATAACTGTACATGAAAGATTCATCAAAAGTTCTGAGCATGTGTCTCATCAAATCCGTCATAAATGATTCAATCATATTTTTGAACAACTGCAACCATCAAAACCACGGATTGAGTCGCCTAACACTATGACACACCCATCATCAAAAGTGCTGATTGAAATGCCACATTCCTCTTTGGGCTCATCCATCAGCTAGTCTCTTTGTATGGGCCTCTATAGAAGCCCGAGCCTTGTCGTTACATTATGGGCCTTCTATAAGCCCAATCCTTGTTACCGTTTATTTGTTACCGTTGATATGTCTAGATCTACATCCAGCCGTTAGATGTTAGCTATATATAGCCTATTGCTGTATTAGGGTTTAACTCATTGATTGTAAATTTATAAAGAGATTTTCTTCCGCCTATCTTCATATTCTCCTTTTTGTTTCTGCAAATGTTTAAAGAACCCTAAAGGGTCTTTTATGGTATCAGAGCCTGACAATGCTCTCTACCACCACTATTTCATCCACACCTCTATATATCTTATCAAAGATTCATAATCTGCTTCTCTTTAAGCTAGAAGGAACAAATTTCGTCCTATGGCGACACCAGATCTCTTCGATCTTTCGAACCCACAGCCGTTTCAGGTTCAATAGCGGTTCAATTCCATGTCCACCTGAGTTCCTTCCAGCTACTGGTGACGGTCTCCCCGGTGCCATTAACCCTGCCTATACAGCGTGGTCTCCAGGATCAAGCGGTCCTCACGATCCTCAACGCCTCTCTCTCTCCACAGAGGCTCTCACACAGGTTATTGGGTCGTCAACGTCTCAATCTGCTTGGCTTGTTCTTGAGAAACCTTATGCCTCTCTGACCAGATCTAATATAATCCATCTCAAATCTTCCCTCCAAAAAATAAAAAAGGGCACCGACTGCATGGATCTATACATGCATAAAATTACCACCATTAGAAATCAATTGGTTGTCTCATCGGTTCACATCGGCGATGAAGACATGCTGCTTTATGCCCTAAATGGCCTTCCACCTGATTTGAACCCATTTCGCTCATCTCTGCACATACACTCAAACCCTATTTCATTTGCTGAACTACATGCTCTCCTTGAAGCAGACGAACAGATTCGAACCAATCACTCCATTTCTCCCGATCCAACCCCTGTTGCCTTCATCTCTTCCGGAAACCCTATTTCGGTGGCGGAGGCCGTGGTTCTCACAACACTACTCCAAACAAGGGCGGTGCCGGTTCGGTTCACGTGGTTGCTTCGATACTTCCAGAGGGGGTCAATTCAGCGGTTCGGGTGCTTCATATGGTTCCGGTTATGGATCGGTTCAGGGTTCTGGATATGGATCTTGTAATGACCCCATTTATTGACACGTAAACAAGTATTATTAATTTTATGAAAGTCAGTTTTTGTTAAAACTCTTACTTGTTTACAACTGAAGCTTTGAGACATTTAGTTTTATGAAAGAAAAAGAAGGAGAAAAGAAGGAGAAAAGAAGTTGGTCTAACATAAAAATAATTAGATTTTAAATGGTTTTTGGTATAGAAGGATTTCATTGTCAGTAGCTTGGTAAACAAATAATTCTTTTGGTACTATTAAAAAGTTTGCGTTACTAGTACTTGTGGGTAGTAGTCAAAAGTGGTAAATTAAGGATGGTTATAGTTGGTCCATGTCTGCTATAAATTGTCATATGTATATGCTTATATGAGAAAATAGTATGCATGTTCCATTTACAAAGTAATTTTTCTTTAACAGTTGTCAGACTTTACATGCAACCCCAAAGTAAAATAAATGCTAATAGATCCTTAAGTCAATGGAGTAATACATTAGTGTGTGGGTATTAAATTAATTGTTATCAAATAAATTAAATTTCCTATACTCCAGATTTTAAAGAAAGAGAATGATATTGATAAATTTGGGTAATTAAATTGTCGGTAAAGTTTCTTACCTAGAAAGAAACGCTAACCCACATGACTAAGAATTTGACTACGGTAGCAAACATGGTGCAAATCACATGATGGATTGTGTAGCCTTAACAAACTTGGGAGTAGGACAATTCTAGTCTTTAGATCACACTGGAAATGGTGACTATTGAAACCTAGTATTCTTCTAGTAGTGTATACGTGGTATTCAAAGGGGAGTTGTGAGCATAGCTTGCTCATTATGGAGATGAGGTGGCACATTTTTAGAGGAAATGCCACATGGGTCGCAGCATACCCCATGGGTATCCGGGTGAAAGACTTAGAGGCTAAGGCATGCCGCTTAGTCATGCGGGGCCACGGTCCGTGTTTGCGACACGTGGCCTGATTGGCGAGTCAGCGATGTAGGGACTCGCCACGAGACCCCCTGCTTGTCGCGACGTTACTCGTCGGCCCCTCCTATAAATAGAACCCGACGTTATAGTTAATTCTCATTCCAGATTTCAGTCAAACACTAGAGAGAGACAGAGAGAGCTAGAGAGATTAGCGGAGGATATTCTCGATATAGTATTCGGAGGTTCTGGAGGTTCTATTATATTATATTAGCAGCTTCGTCGGACCGAGGTAGGGAATCTCAACGTTATAGCCCTAAACGTATTGCGTTGCCTGTTTATATGCTAGTTGTTGTACTGCTTCGATATAACCGTTATAATTATCGAATTGTTATTACTGTGTCGATGCTATGCCTCATTATTGTGAAATTATAAGTGGATATATGATTCATATGGAGGTTCTGTCAAATTGTTATTTGAGTATCTAAATCATACATAGATGTTGCTGAAATTGATATTCGAATATACTGTTGATATTCGTGTTTATGCTGGATACATGCTGTCAACTGTGTTGATTGTTGATATGCTTTTAACATGATGAAATTGTCGATATTGATGCTCATGCACGGTTTGCATGTGAAATTAAATATGAAAGTGGAAAGATAAATGGACGGGGTTAGGTATTGTACATCCCTTGGGTCAAAGACCCTGATTGCACCCGAGGCCTGGTGCAGAAAGCACTGCCGGCTTGATGGCAGGTGGGGCACTTCGCTCCCAGTTGAGAGTACGTATGCGGAGGGCGCCTGACTCACTTCGGGCTGCGACCGCGCATGTGAGCACCCCAGGTTCCATGAAGATAATGAAACGATAAAACTGGCACATGCATAAACATGATCATATTGAATTGTGATAGCATGCTGATGTGATACGTGTACCATGAAACAATATGTGTTTGTACTGTTTCCTTGATGTTCTCTACTGAGCTTGCAGTAAGCTCACCCTAATATTTTACAGGTACAAGTTATAGTGGTGCTGTTGGTTCGGTCCCTGAGTTGTCTTAGCTGTTTGGAGTGCTAGCTTGCCTATAGCTTTTGAAACGAGTCTCAACTCATTTTGTTTGTAATATAGTTGGCTTGGGAACCGTTAGTAGCTCTGACTACTCTGTAACATATTTCAGTTTGTGTAATAAAAGTTTAAGTTATTCTGTTCATCACTTGCTCGATCAGTTCCTTTAGTTTTATTTAAAAAAAAATTCACCCCGGTTTACAGGCGTGACAGCTTGGTATCAGAGCTTAGGTATACGAGACACCTCGGGCTTGGGGTAATGGTTTAGGAATATGATGTGCCTTATGTGCTTGACTTGATCCCACCTCATAAGTTTACATATATGACATTCTAGATGTTTTTGTTGTAGATGGCTACAACAAACTTGGGGAATGGGACGAATGGAGATAGTAGTGCTTCTAATCAGGGTGCTAACCCTGATACTATGAAGGCCCTTAAGGATTTTAAGAGGCAGAATCCACCTGTTTTTCGAGGTACTCCTGACCCAGTTGCAGCTGAGCATTGGATAAGACAGATTGAGAAGACTTTTGTTGTTATGGGGATCTTGGGAGATGAGACTAGAGTAAGGTTAGCAACTTTTCAGTTGGAATATGAGACTGATCAGTGGTGGTATTTGGTTACCTCTAACCTTGACATATCACTTATCTCGTGGAATAGCTTTAAGACTATGTTTTTTAAGAAGTTCTTTCCGGAGGTGGTTCGGGCAGCTAAGGCTCGGGAGTTTCTGAACTTGAAGCAAGGTAGTATGTCTGTGATGCAGTATGAGGCAAAGTTTACTGAACTTTCCCGTTATGCCCCTAATATGGTGTCTGATGATAGCGAGAAGGCTAAGCTTTTCGAGTGGAGTCTTGTTCCATCCATTCGAGGCAAAATCGCTGTTTTGCGCTTAAAGTCTTATTCTGAGGTTGTGGAGTCTGCTTTAGCTGCTGAGAGGGAGTTGGTAGATTCAAAGGTTATATGGGAGAATAAAGGTCAGAACCGAGGTTACCAACAGAAGGGGAGACAGTCAAACCAAAGGGGGAATGATTCTGGCAAGAGGCAGAGGACGTTTTATTCCCAGTCCCAAAGCCAATCTTTTAGGACTCCTCGTCCACAAGGTCGTGGTTTCCAAGAAAAGAGTAGTGTTACATGTTGGGGGTGTGGTCAGTCAGGCCACTACCGTAGTGATTATCCTCGTGGGAATGCTACAGGTTATGGTGAGGGATCTCAGAAGGGTAGTGTGAACTAGCAGTCGCAGTTTCGTCCTGCACCATCTGAGCATTCTTCTAGGCCACCAGTTTCACAGACTTCTGGAGGGTCCCAGCAGGCGGGCTATGGTCGAGGTAAAGGGAAGGTTGTGTTGGAATAAATGCCCTAGAGGCAATCTAGATTAGTATGAATTTGTATATGGCTAGAAAATTCATTTATTATTTATTGGATATTTAATATAATGAAGTCCTTAGATTTACAATCGTGTTGTTTATCTTAAATATCCCTAGTCAAGTATAATGATTAATGGGACAATCATCTATAGACTAGTATGGGGTTGGATTGATATGGAGATATCACGATCCAACACATAGGTGTGCATTACGGAATGTTGCACTGGATTGACCCATCACCGAGAAGGCTACATACATGTTATGTTGAGTCACAAGTGCTTCTCGGGGTGCAATGGTATTGTCATCCTTAGACTTGAAGTCACTAGATATTCTAGTTGTGGATCATTGTGATCTTGGTAGCGTTAAATGCTACACCGTAACTGGGTAGTTATAAAGGCGTGTACTGGATACAATGAGAAGCAAGCTTAGAGATCGTAGTGGACGTAGAGAGGATTTGCCCCTCCCACATAACGGGAACAAATATCCTAGGCCACTCGAGGGATAGTGCTTATAGAATGTCTGGCCAGACTCAAATAAATCAATATGGGATATTGATGTTATTTGCACGAATAAGGCTATTCCCATAGATCGAGAAACTATGGATTGGATATACGAGTGTGACTTGTATGTCTCGTGTCCAATCCGGATATGGAGGCAAAGGGATGAGACAATTACTTGTACAAGGTTGTCTAGATGACTATTCTATTAGTTGGCTAGAATGGATGTTTTGCTAGAAACCGCTCCATATTAGCAAATAGTTGCTACCAACTAGATAGAACCTATGGGGTCACACGCTATATAGAGTTGTACTAGATTTGGAATTAATTAATTGGATTAATTAATTAGAAGGATCACTTTGCAAACCCTTGCAAACTTAGTAGGGACTAATTTGCAAGGAAGGGACTAAATTGAATTCTAGTAGGACTAGAATAAGTCCTTTAGGTAGTTAACAAGGAGTTGTTGGACTATATAAAGGACCCTCCTTCCTTCCTTCCCATATAACTTATGCTCATTAGTGATCATAACAAGAGTGGGAGAGAACAAAGGAGAGAGAGAGCAAGCAACAAGGGCCGAACCCGTCCCTTGCCGCCGCCCCCTCACCCCGTCGGCCAAAAGAGGGCCGAAGCCCCTCTTTTGTCTCGTTTTGCGTGATTCCTTCACCCTCCTCTTATTCCGGGCTAGCACCAAGGAGTTTGGGAGATCTAGGATCAACTCTAGGCGTGGATCAACTATAGAGAACGTGACACTATTCGCGTTTGAAGTCATCAAGGAGAACCCAAAGGTGTGCTTATGATTTCTTACCTTTACTATCGTTATGCATCTAGACTTGTGATCCTTGGAGGGTTTTGCATGGCTTTTATTTGATTATGCTTCCGTTTGCGCGTTCCATGAATCAAAACCCTACAGTGATATCAGAGCCACAGGTCATAGAGCATAAACGTAGTTTATGTGTTACATTCTTGTTGTTTTACACCTTAATTTGTTGTTTATCGCGTAAAACAAGACAAATCAAGCATGGAATGCAATTTGTCAATAATTAGATCATAACAAGACCCAATTTTGCATTGGATGCATGAATTGGTGAGTTTGAGAAATTTTAGGATCCAAGATCTAGGGTTTGGGCATCCTTGGGGAAGAAGGAGTTCTCCCAAAACAAGGAAACAACCAAACTTGGGCTACAAGCAAGGGAGTTGTTTTGGAAACAACTCCCAAGAGGAGGTTCGGCCCCCTAAGGGACCGCCCCCTTGCTTGCCGCCCAAGCTTGGCCGCCCTAAGGGGCCGGGCGGCCCTAACCCGCGGGCCTAGCTTGCGGGTTTTGGGCCGGGCCGGCCCTAGGGCCTTGTGGTTCACTTTGATGGGCCCGGGCAATTGGATTGTTGGGCCCATGGACCGTTTTAACCCTAGAAATCCTAAAACCAATTAAAATTGACCAAGCGCGTTAAAATTGGATTTTAACTGTTTATGTGCAAATCGCATGGTGATTGGATATGGCCTTAGGATGTGGTTTGATATGGATGTTTAATTTTGTGGTTTGGTTTTACGGCCTGCGAGCTGATCAATTAATTGTAATAATTAATTAGGGTTTTATGGCCTGCGTGCCATTTTTTTCTCAACTTGTGAGATTTATTTTATTTAGTATAGATGTTAGCTAGTGCTAGATGAAGTAGATTGTTAGCCAAGAATGGAGAAAAGAAGCCCAAAGCCAAAGGAGCCACAAAAGATGGAGCATGGAGCATGGAGCATTCCACATGACTATGAAGGATGGATCAAAAGACCAAGACGCATGGAGATGTGTTTGCTTAGGGTTCATAGATAATTCCATTGGCTTGGAATTATCTTAGTCTAGAAAAGGCCATATCCACATCACGTTTAATTTCTGTTTTGTGGTTGTTTATTTATTGTCTTATTATTTGTGTGGTTGGTGTATGGATGATGCATGCAATTAGGATAATAAGATAATTAGACAACCCGGATCTATTATTTGGAGTTGTGCCCAAACTCAAATAGATAGATTAGTTGATATTGATCAACAAAACAATTAAAAATTGAGTTCAAAATCCCTCAAATTTTAAATATTGTGTTCTTGCCTTCTCGTTATTTAAACACTCATTATCATCATTATTTATCAAGTTCGTGCGTGCCAAAGCATGGCGACTTGGTTCATAATGATGGAATGCGATGGCACGTAACAATGTGCAATTGTTTAGATAAGAGGTTGAACACAACTAGGCTATTAATTTGATTAAGAAACCTAGAGGCAATCAATTGGGATTATCCATATAGATGGATAAGTAAAGAGTTATTTGCCCGATTGAACCAAGAGTTGCATATGGGATGCAATTGGAATTGTTCCTACCTAAAAGTAGTCAAATTATGGGTGACTTGCCAAAGCAAGCTCATAAGGAGATGAAAAGATGGATCTTGGCCCACTAGAAAATATAAGGATATTTTCCGCATTAATATCTTGAGGGTTATTAATCCGTAGAAAAATAGTGGGAGCTATATTTAATAAACTAGTCATTATTAAATATAGTCAAAAATTCACAAATACTAAAACTTGCGTATTTTCCTTTTGTAGAATTCCAAATGGCAAACAACTCATCGAGTTCACAACATTCCCTACGATCTGTCCTTGAGAAGGACAAGCTCTCTGGAACCAACTTTCTTGATTGGTACAGAAACTTGAGAATTGTTCTCAAGCAAGAGAAGAAACTGTACACAACAGAGGAGCATGTTCCAAAAGGTCCAGAGAACCAGACACCTGTTGCCTTAAAGGCGTATCAAAAGCGTGTTGATGACGCTAATGATGCGGCATGACTTATGCTTTGCACCATGACCTCTGAGCTTCAGAAGCAACATGAGAACATGAATGCTGTCGATATGATCGAACATCTAAAGCAGCTCTTCCAAGAGCAGGCGAGGGTAGAGAGGTATGAGGTCTCAAAGGCACTGTTCAAATGTCATCTGGCAGAAGGGAACCCGGTGGGACCCCATGTACTCCGAATGATCGGGTACTTAAAGAATCTCTCCCAGCTTGGGTTCCCGGTCGGCCAAGAGTTGGCAACCGATCTCGTGTTGCAATCGTTGCCCGAGAGTTATGGACAGTTCATTATGAACTATAACATGAACGAGATCGTTAAACCACTGCCAGATTTGCTCAACATGTTGAGGACGGCTGAACAGAGCATCAACAATGGTAAGGGCAAAGCCATTATGATGGTGCATAAAGGAAAGGGCAAAAAGTTTGCCTCTTCCTCCAAGGGTAAAGGCAAGTCAGTTGCCAAGACCAAGGAACAAGCCCTTAAGCCTGTTGGTGGCATTGCCAAGGTCGTGACTAAGGGTGAGTGTCACTACTGCAGTCAACCTGGACACTGGAGGAGGAACTGCCCAAAATATCTGGAGGACAAGAGGCTTGGAATAGTGATTCCACCACCACCAGGTATTTTTGTTGTAGATGTCAATTTAACTGTCTCTACATCATGGGTATTAGATACTGGATGTGGATCTCATATTTGTCGAAATATGCAGGATCTAAAGAGAAGTAAAAGATTGGCTAAAGGGGAGGTAGATCTGCGCGTTGGGAATGGAGCAAAGGTTGCTGCGTTGGCCATAGGCGTGTGCGAGCTATCTCTACCTTCAGGATTAGTTTTAGAATTAAATAATTGCTATTTTGTGCCTGCTATGAGCAGAAACATTATTTCTATTTCTTGTTTGGACAAGGAAGGTTTTATTATTTCAAAAAAGAACAATTGTTGTTCCTTTTATTTGAATAATATTCACTATTTTAGTGCGCAATTATTTAATGGACTTTATGTCCTTGATCTAAGCAATCCTGTCTACAACATTAATACCAAGCGGATTAAAATAAATGATTTAAATCCTGCTTATTTATGGCATTGTCGTTTAGGCCACATAAATGAGAAACGTGTATCTAGACTCCATAAGGATGGATTACTAGACTCATTTGATTTTGAATCATATGAGACATGTGAGGCTTGTTTATTGGGAAAAATGACAAAGTCCCCTTTCAATAAGAAAGGTGAGAGGACTAGTGAGCAATTGGCACTCATACATACCGATGTGTGTGGGCCATTTGCCACACCTGCCAGGGGTGGTTATGTCTACTTCATTACATTTACTGATGATTACAGTAGATATGGATTTGTGTACCTTATGAGGGCAAAATCCGAATTCTTTGAAGTGTTCAAAGAATTCAAGAATGAAGTAGAGAAGCAACTTGGCAAAAGTATCAAGGCTCTACGATCGGATCGTGGAGGAGAATACTTGAGCCAAGAGTTTGACGACTATCTTAGAGAGTGTGGGATCGTGTCCCAACTCACTCCACCCGGAACGCCACAATGGAATGGCGTGTCCGAGAGGAGGAATCGAACCCTATTGGGTATGGTTCGGTCTATGATGTGTCAAACCGATCTTCCATTATCATTTTGGGGCTACGCTCTATTAAGTGCAGCTTTCACCATTAACCGTGTTCCATCTAAATCAGTCATGAAGACACCATATGAGATGTGGAGTGGGAGGCGTCCCACACTGTCGTTCATGAGGATTTGGGGCTGCGATGTCTATGTAAAACGTTTACAATCAGACAAGCTAGGGCCTAAATCGGATAAGTGTAAATTTGTGGGGTACCCTAAGGAAACTAAGGGATACTACTTCTACAATCCAACCGAGAACAAAGTGTTTGTTGCTCGGACCGGCGTGTTTCTAGAAAGAGAGTTTGTCTCTAAAGAAGCAAGTGGGAGGAATGTAGAACTTGAAGAAGTTCAAGAACCGCAAATCACTGAACCAATTATGGAACATGAACAGGAATCACAAGCAGTTGTGGAGCCACCTGTTGAGGTAACACAAGAGCTTCGTAGATCTAGTAGAGTGCGCCAGGAACCCGAGAGGTATGGACTTCTCGTAACTGATTCCGGTGACACGATGCTCATAGATGATGAGCCTACTACCTATGAGGAGGCCATGAGTGGCCCATACTCGCAGAAGTGGCTTGAGGCCATGAGATCCGAGATGGAATCCATGTAAACCAACAAAGTATGGACTTTGGTGGAACCACCCGATGGGGCGCGACCCATAGGGTGCAAGTGGGTCTTCAAGAAGAAGATCGACATGGATGGTAATGTGATTACCTATAAGGGCCGATTGGTGGCTAAAGGATTCAAACAGATTCATGGTATTGACTATGATGAAACCTTTTCACCAGTCGCTATGACCAAATCCATCCGAATCCTACTTGCAATTGCAGCATACTACGACTATGAGATTTGGCATATGGATGTCAAAACAGCATTCCTTTATGGGAATCTCCTCGAGGACGTGTATATGATACAGCCGGAGGGTTTTGAGGATCCAAAGCAAGCCAATAAAGTCTGTAAGCTGCAACGATCCATTTATGGATTGAAGCAAGCTTCTAGGAGTTGGAATCGACGTTTTGATGAAGTAGTCAAAGAGTTTGGCTTCATCAGAAACGAAGATGAGTCTTGTGTCTACAAGAAGGTTAGTGGGAGCTCTGTAGCTTTTCTGGTCTTGTATGTAGATGACATACTACTCATTGGAAACGACATTCCCATGCTGCAATCTGTGAAAGATTGGCTAGGAAAGTGTTTCTCAATGAAGGACTTAGGGGAAGCAGCCTATATACTCGGTATAAAGATCTATAGAGATAGATTCAAGAGGTTGCTAGGCCTAAGCCAAAGTACATATATTGACAAGGTGTTGAAACGGTTCAACATGCAAGATTCCAAGAAGGGATTCCTGCCCATGTCACATGGAATCACTCTTTCGAAGAGTGGTTGTCCTTCCAATGAGATTGAGAAGGAACGCATGAGTAGGATCCCCTATGCCTCGGCCATAGGATCTATCATGTACGCCATGTTATGTACTAGACCAGATGTGTCATATACCTTGAGTATGACAAGCAGATACCAATCCAATCCGGGTGAGAGTCACTAGATTGCTGTCAAGAACATCCTAAAGTACTTGAGAAGAACTAAGGATGCTTTCTTGATATTTGGCGGTGAGGAAGAGTTGCGTGTAAAGGGTTACACTAATGCAAGCTTCCAAACCGATAGAGATGACTTTAGATCACAGTCGGGATATGTGTTTTGCCTGATGGAGCAGCGGTGAGCTGGAAGAGTTCCAAGCAAGAGACGGTAGCTGATTCTACAACAGAGGCTGAGTACATTGCTGCAAATGGCGCAGCAAAGGAGGCTGTTTGGATCAGAAAGTTTGTTTCTGAACTTGGTGTGGTCCCTAGCATTGCGGATCCAGTGGAGTTGTTCTGTGACAACACTGGGGCGATCGCGCAATCAAAGGAACCTAGATCGCACCAGAAGTCCAAACACGTGCTCAGGAAGTTTCATCTGATTCGAGATATTATCGATAGAGGAGACGTTCGGATATGCAAGATTCTTACAGATGATAATCTGTCAGACCCGCTTACGAAGCCTCTCACGCAGTGGAAGGATGAAGGGCACACTAGGAGTATGGGCATACGAGATGCGCCAGATTGGATCTAGTGCAAGTGGGAGACTGTTGGAATAGATGCCCTAGAGGCAATCTAGTTTAGTATGAATTTGTATATGGCTAGAAAATTCATTTATTATTTATTGGATATTTAATATAATGAAGTCCTTAGATTTACAATCGTGTTGTTTATCTTAAATATCCCTAGTCAAGTATAATGATTAATGGGACAATCATCTATAGACTAGTATGGGGTTGGATTGATATGGAGATATCACGATCCAACACATAGGTGTGCATTACGGAATGTTGCACTGGATTGACCCATCACCGAGAAGGCTACATACATGTTATGTTGAGTCACAAGTGCTTCTCGGGGTGCAATGGTATTGTCATCCTTAGACTTGAAGTCACTAGATATTCTAGTTGTGGATCATTGTGATCTTGGTAGCGTTAAACGCTACACCGTAACTGGGTAGTTATAAAGGCGTGTACTGGATACAATGAGAAGCAAGCTTAGAGATCGTAGTGGACGTAGAGAGGATTTGCCCCTCCCACATAACGGGAACAAATATCCTAGGCCACTCGAGGGATAGTGCTTATAGAATGTCTGGCCAGACTCAAATAAATCAATATGGGATATTGATGTTATTTGCACGAATAAGGCTATTCCCATAGATCGAGAAACTATGGATTGGATATACGAGTGTGACTTGTATGTCTCGTGTCCAATCCGGATATGGAGGCAAAGGGATGAGACAATTACTTGTACAAGGTTGTCTAGATGACTATTCTATTAGTTGGCTAGAATGGATGTTTTGCTAGAAACCGCTCCATATTAGCAAATAGTTGCTACCAACTAGATAGAACCTATGGGGTCACACGCTATATAGAGTTGTACTAGATTTGGAATTAATTAATTGGATTAATTAATTAGAAGGATCACTTTGCAAACCCTTGCAAACTTAGTAGGGACTAATTTGCAAGGAAGGGACTAAATTGAATTCTAGTAGGACTAGAATAAGTCCTTTAGGTAGTTAACAAGGAGTTGTTGGACTATATAAAGGACCCTCCTTCCTTCCTTCCCATATAACTTATGCTCATTAGTGATCATAACAAGAGTGGGAGAGAACAAAGGAGAGAGAGAGCAAGCAACAAGGGCCGAACCCGTCCCTTGCCGCCGCCCCCTCACCCCGTCGGCCAAAAGAGGGCCGAAGCCCCTCTTTTGTCTCGTTTTGCGTGATTCCTTCACCCTCCTCTTATTCGGGGCTAGCACCAAGGAGTTTGGGAGATCTAGGATCAACTCTAGGCGTGGATCAACTATAGAGAACGTGACACTATTCGCGTTTGAAGTCATCAAGGAGAACCCAAAGGTGTGTTTATGATTTCTTACCTTTACTATCGTTATGCATCTAGACTTGTGATCCTTGGAGGGTTTTGCATGGCTTTTATTTGATTATGCTTCCGTTTGCGCGTTCCATGAATCAAAACCCTACAGGTTGGTGGGCAGAGTCAAGGGTCTCAGGGCAGAGCTTTTGCACTTTATCCAATTAAGGAGCCCTCATATGACCACTCTGTTATACGAGGTACATTTTTATTGCACAATACATGGGTAGATGTCTTGTTTGATTCTGGCGCTTCACATTCCTTTATATCTGCTTCATGTGTTTCATTACTTGGCTTATCTGCGGAAACCTCTACATGCTGCTTTGGGAGTTAACTCACCATTAGGTGGGAGGACTCGAGTTCATAAAATATGTAGAAACTGTGAGCTAGTTATTTCTGATGCCCGAGTTACTTTTGACTTGAGAGTTCTAGACATGGCCGAGTTTGACATCATTTTGGGCATGGACTGGTTGTCTGCTCACTATGTTGTGTTAGATTGTCATGAGAAGCGAGTGACGGCTGTTACTCCAGATGGTACTCGTTTCCAGTTCACCGGAAACTTTAGAGATGTATTGCCATCGTCATTGATACACTCTCAGTGGCGTGATCATCAGGATGGATGGTTATCCAGTTTATCGGGTTCCGATGAGTCTGAACAAGTCATTGCCTTGCCACGTGTCGTTAGCGAGTTTGCTGACGTATTTCCTAATGATTTATCCGGTTTACCTCCTCACAGGGAAGGAGAGTTCTTTATAGATTTGCAACCTGGTACTCAACCTATCTCTATTACTCCTTATCGTATGGCTCCGACTGAGTTGAAGGAGCTTAAGGTCCAGATTCAAGACTTATCTGATGGGGGGGTATGTTAGACCTAGTTGCTCACCGTGGGGAGCACCTGTGCTCTTTGCTAAGAAGAAGGATGGGACTTTGAGGTTGTGTATTGACTATAGGCAGCTTAACCGTGTCACCATCAAGAATAAGTATCCTCTACCCATAATAGATGACTTGTTTGACCAGTTGAAGGGTTCAAAATGTTTTTCAAAGATTGATCTTCGTTCTGGGTATCATCAGTTAAGGGTTAGAGAGGAAGATATACCAAAGACTGCCTTCAGGACTAGGTATGGTCATTATGAATTCCTTGTGATGCCTTTTGGGTTGTCTAATGCACCAGCGGTATTTATGGACTTGATAAACTGCATTTTCAGGATTTATCTTGACCAGTTTTTGATCGTATTCATACATGATATCTTAATCTATTCTCAGTCAGAGGAGGAGCATGAGAAACATTTGAGGTTGGTATTACAATTACTTAGAGACAACCAACTTTATGGTGAAGCCAGCAAATGTGAATTTTGGCTAACTGAGGTCAAGTTCCTTGGGCATGTAGTGTCTGAATTTGGAGTTGTTGTTGATCCTAGCAAGGTTGAGGCAGTGATGAATTGGGAAAGGCCAAAGACCGTATTTGAAATTCGGAGTTTTCTTGGGCTAGCTGGGTATTATCGAAATTTTATAGAGAATTTCTCTCGTTTAGCCGGTCCATTGACAAAGTTTACTAGGAAGGGAGAGAAGTTTGTATGGAATGATTCTTGTGAAAGAGTATTTCAAGAATTGAAGAAGAGACTGACGAGTGCTCCAATCTTAGTGGTCGAGAAAGAGGTTTGGGCTATATTTTTTATTGTGATGCTTCTAAGGAAGGTCTGGGTTGTGTATTGATGCAATTAGGAAAGGTTGTGGCTTATGGCTCTCGACAGTTGAAATCTCATGAAGTTAATTACCCTACACATGACTTGGAGTTAGCAGCTATTGCCTTTGCGTTGAAGACTTGGAGACACTGTCTTTATGGAGAATGCTTTGAGTTATTTTCTCACCATAAGAGTCTGAAGTACTTATTTACTCAGAAGGATCTTAACATGAGGCAACGTAGATGGATGGAGTACTTGGAGTATTATGATTTTACTTTAAAATATCATCTAGGGAAAGCTAATACTGTTGCTGATGCTTTGAGTCGGAAGTCTCGGGGAATTATTGCAAATATTTTGATCCAGGAGTGGCATATGATTAGCTAAATCAACGAATATAATTTGGTTTAGAAGAGAAGGATGATTTATGTTTTCTGGGCATCTTAGTTGCTACACCTACTCTTCTTACTAGAGTTATTGAGGCACAACGACTAGATTCTGAATCAGAGGAAATTAAAAAGCAAGTTAAAGAGGGTAATGCAAAGGAAGGTTGGTCTATTCATGCAGATGATAGCTTGAGGCTTAGAGGAAGGATATTTGTTCCAAAGGTGGACCAACTGAGAGAAGAAGTACTTAAAGAGTTTCATCATTCTCGTTTAGCAGTCCATCCAGATGGGACTAAGATGTATTGAGATCTTTGTCGACAATACATTTGGAATGGCATGAAGAGAGATGTTTCCCAATTCGTGTCTAGATGTTTGACTTGTCAACAGGTTAAGACAGAACACCAGAGGCCAGAAGGATTATTAAAGCCTTTGCCTATAGCTGAGTAGAAGTGGGAACATATTACTATGGACTTTGTTTCGGGGTTGCCTAGATCTCCTAGAGGACATGATTCAGTTTGGGTCATTGTTGATCGTTTAACTAAGAGGGCTCATTTCTTTCCCATTCGTATGACTGACTCATTAGATGTCTTGAGTCGACTATACGTCAAAGAGATAGTTCGTTTACATGGAGTCCCGGTTTCTATTTTTTCTGACAGAGACCCTAGATTCACCTCTCAGTTTTGGCAGAGCTTGCAGCATGCTTTAGGTTCTCAGTTATGTTTTAGCACTGCTTTTCACCCTTAGACAGATGGTCAATCTGAGAGAACTATACAGATTCTGGAAGATATGCTTAGAGCCTGTGTGATGGATCTGAAGAAAAGTTGGGAAGACCATTTACCTCTTGTAGAGTTTGCATACAAAAACATTTTTCAGGCCAGCATTGGGATGGCGCCATATGAGGCATTGTACGGTAGACCTTGTCGATCGCCTTTATGTTGGGCTGAAGTTGGAGACACGCCTATTTTAGGACCTGAGCTTGTCATGGAGACAACCGAGAAGATCAAGCTTATTAGACAAAGACTTCTTACAGCTCAGAGTCGTCAAAAGAGTTATGCAGATCAGAGGCGTAGGCCATTATACTTTGAAGTTGGTGATCACGTTTTCTTGAAAGTTATGCCTAGAAGAGGTTTGATTCGGTTTGGGAAGAAAGGAAAATTATCACCACGTTTTATTGGCCCATTTGAGATTCTTGAGAGAGTTGGTGATGTTGCTTATCGTCTGGCATTGCCGCCTCAGCTTTCGGGAGTTCATAGTGTATTTCATGTTTCGATGCCGAGAAAATACCAGCCAGACCCATCTCATGTATTACATTTTGAGGACTTGGATGTATCTGATGATGTACTATTCGAGGAGAGACCCATTCGAGTTTTGGATCGTCAAGGAAAGATCCTAAGAGGACAAGAAATCCCTTTAGTGAAAGTTTTCTGGAGTCGTGGTGGTATTGAGGAAATGACATGGGAGCGAGAAGCTTTGATGCGAGAGAAATATCCCCAGTTATTTATCCACGAAGGTACGTTTTAAATTTTGACGACAAAATTTCTTTAAGGGGGTGAAGATGTAATGACCCCATTTATTGACACGTAAACAAATATTATTAATTTTATGAAAGTCATTTTTTGTTAAAACTCTGACTTGTTTACAACTCAAGCTTTGAGACATTTATTTTTATGAAGAAAAAGAAGGAGAAAAGAAATTGGTCCAAACATAAAAATAATTAGATTTTAAATTGTTTTTGGTATAGAAGGATTTCATTGTCAGTAACTTGGTAAACAAATAATTCTTTTGGTACTATTAAAAAGTTTGCGTTACCAGTACTTGTGAGTAGTAGTGAAAAGTGGTAAATTAAGGATGGTTAAAGTTGGTCCATGTCTGCTATAAATTGTCATATGTATATGCTTATATGAGAAAATAGTATGCATGTTCCATTTACAAAGTAATTTTTCTTTAACAGTTGTCAGACTTTACATGCAAACCCAAAGTAAAATAAATGGTAATAGATCCTTAAGTCAATGGAGTAATACATCAGTGTGTGGGTATTAAATTAATTGATATCAAATAAATTAAATTTCCTATACTCCAGATTTTAAAGAAAGAGAATGATATTGATAAATTTGGGTAATTAAGTTATCGGTAAAGTTTCTTACCAATAAAGAAACGCAAACCCACATGACTAAGAATTTGACTACCGTAGCAAACATGGTGCAAATCACATGATGAATTGTGTAGCCTTAACGAACTTGGGAGTAGGACAAGTCTAGTCTTTAGTTCACACTGGAAATGGTGACTACTGAAACCTAATATTCTTCTAGTAGTGTATACGTGGTATTCAAAGGGGAGTTGTGAGCATAGCTTGCTCATTATGGAGATTAGGTGGCACATTTTGAGAGGAAATGCCACATGGGTTGCAACATACCCCATGGGTATCCGGGTGAAAGACTTAGAGGCTAAGGCATGCCGCTTAGTCATGCGGGGCCATAGTCCGTGGTTGCGACACGTGGCCTGATTGGCGAGTCAGCGACGCAGGGACTCGCCACGAGACCCCCTGCTTGTCGCGACGTTACTCGTCGGCCCCTCTTATAAATAGAACCCGACGTTATAGTTAATTCTCATTGCAGATTTCAGTCAAACACTAGAGAGAGAGACAGAGAGAGCTAGAGAGATTAGCGGAGGATATTCTCGATATTATATTCGGAGGTTCTGGAGGTTCTATAATATTTATTAGCAGCTTCGTCGGACCGAGGTAGGAAATCTCAACGTTATAGCCCTAAACGTATGGTGTTGCCTGTTAATATGCTAGTTGTTGTACTGCTTCGATATAACCTTTATAATTATCGAATTGTTATTACTGTGTCGATGCTATGCCTGACTATTGTGAAATTGTAAGTTGATATATGATTCATATGGAGGTGCTGTCAAATTGTTATTTGAGTATCTGAATCATACATAGATGCTGCTGAAATTGCTATTCGAATATACTGTTGATATTCGTGACTATGCTGGATACATGCTATCAAATGTGTTGATTGTTGATATGCTGTTAGCATGATGATATTGTCGATATTGATGCTCATGCACGGTTTGCATGTGAAACTAAACATGAAAGTGGAAAGATAAATGGACGGGGTTAGGGATTGTACATCCCTTGGGTCAAAGACCCTGATTGCACCCGAGGCCTGGTGCAGAAAGCACTGCCTGCTTGATGGTAGGTGGGGCACTCCGCTCCCAGTTGAGAGTACGTATGCAGAGGGCGGCTGACTCACTCCGGGCTGCGACCGCGCATGTGAGCACCCCAGGTTCCATGAAGATCATGAAACGATAAAACTGGCACATGCATAAACATGATCATATTGAATTGTGATAGCATGCTGATGTGATACGTGTACCATGAAACAATACGTGTTTGGACTGTTGCCTTGATGTTCTCTACTCAGCTTGCATTAAGTTCACCCTAATATTTTACAGGTAGATGTTATAGTGGTGCTGATGGTTCAGTCCCTGAGTTGTCTTAGCTGTTTGGAGTGCTAGCTTGCCTATAGCTTTTGAAACGAGTCTCAACTCATTTTGTTTGTAATATAGTTGGGTTGGGAACCGTTAGTAGCTCTGACTACTCTGTAACATATTTCATTTTGTGTAATAAAAGTTTAAGTTGTTCTGTTCATCACTTGTTCGATCAGTTCCTTTAGTTTTATTTTTAAAAAAAAATCATCCCGGTTTACGGGCGTGATAGATCTGGTAACGGGTACGGATCCGGATATGGTTCGGGTCAGGGTTCAGGATATGGATCCGGGTCTGGATCCTAGTACGGTTATTGATCTAGACGTGGCGGTTCTGGTCTCTCCGGTTCACAGAGAGGGAGATCCGGGTCTAATCGATCCCCTCGTATCACTTGCCTGATTTGTGGCACCGACTTTAACTCCACGCCTGATTGTTGGCACCGAATAGACTGTGCATCCCAGGGTCGCCATCCTCCCAAACAATTGTCTGCCATGGCTGCCTCTTCCACTTCTTAGCAGCAATTCCCATCAGAGATTTGGCTCAAAGACACCGGTGCATCTAATCACATGACAACAGAACTCTGGAATCTCTCTCTCACCGAGACTTACACTGGATCTGACCCAGTCATTGTCGTTAAGGCTACTCTCTGCCTATAAGTTACTCTGGTATTTCCTACTCAACCACTTCTCATACTTCTTTTACATTACCACACACCTTTCACGTCCCTAATCTTGCTTTTAATTTAATTTCAGTACATAAGATGTGTTCAGATAACAACGTTAAATTTATTTTTGAAAAAAAATTCCTTTTCTATACTTGATATTGATACTTCTCAAACCCTTTTTCAGGGCCCCAGTAAAAATGGTCTTTAGCCCCTATCTTCTCTATGTTCTTCGTCTGGGTCATCCCTCTTTGGATGTGTTATCAAACTGCTTACATTTTTCTTCGTCATCCTCTCTTAAAAACAATAGTTTTATGTGTGAATCATGTTTATGTGGCAAAATGCGTCGATTGCCTTAAACTGCTTCTAAATCCACTGTCACTGATCCACTTCACTTACTCCACAGTGATGTGTGGGGTCCAGCATCTACTCTTTCTTTGAATGGATTTCGTTATTATGTTATGTTTATTGATGATATATCTCGGTTTACCTGGATTTTTACACAAATTAAAATTTGAAGTCTCACAAACTTTTGTAAAATTTAAAAACTTCATTGAAAAATTACTATGTTATTCTATTTAAATCCTGAGATCAGATGGGGCTGGTGAATACACCTATTTTATTTTTCAACAATTTCTTTCAACTAATAGAATACAACACCAAAAATATTCCCCTCATACACCCCAACAGATTTGGGTTTCTGAGCGCAAGCACTTTCACATAGACTACTGTTACCATGCTTCATAATCCATCTTTACATAAAGTATTCTGGTTTCATCCTGTTGCACCTGCAACATATCTTATATACTGGTTACCTAGTAAGAACACTCAGAATAAGTCTCTTTATGAAATTTTATTTCATCACAACCTGATTACTCGCATTTGAATGTTATTGGTTGTGCTTGTTTTTCCAATTTAAGACCATCTATCTCTTCTGAACTTGGCCCTAAATCTACTCCATGCACTTTTCTGGGCTATGCAGATGGCTGCAAGGACTATTTATGTTATGAATGCACTTCTAGGTGCTTTTATATCAGTCGTGATGTAATTTTTGATGAATATAAATTCCCTTATGATACAGATGTTACATCTGATTGTACTCCTTTTTCACATACACCTTCTTTTGTTTCAGGTTCATTTCCTGTCCCCGATTTTAGCACTGTTTACACTGTTGCTTCTTCACATACTAACTGTGTGACACTGAACATTTCTGAGGGTTCAGGTGTTCCTCTGAAACCAACTGATGTTGTGTTCACTCTTGTTCCAAATTCAGATACTACACCACATACAGATACTACACCTCCTTCTCGAACACATTCACACATCACCAGTTCTGGACAGGCAGAGCCACCTAACCCAGTGATGATCCCCCCCTCCCATCCCCATTCTGCAATTGGGCAGCCACTGCAGACCCAAAGCAAATTGGGTATCAATAAGAAAAGATTGGCTTTTCACACTCCAGTTATTCATGCTGGTTTCACTGCATCACACACTGCACGATCCTTTTTGGGTGAACCATCTTCTTTTATCAAGGCAAATAATATTCACAACGGCGATCAACTATGATTAATGAATACACTAGTCTGGTAAAACAAAATACTTGGACTTTGGTTCCTTTACCTCCAAAGACAAATGTCATTGGGAATAAGAGGATTTTCAAAACTAAGTTTCATCCAAATGGTACCATTTCTCGGTACAAAGCCTGTCTTGTGGGAAAAGGTTTTCATCAAACACTTGGTATAGATTACGACGAGACTTTTAGTCCCCTCGTAAAGCATGCTATTGTCCGCGCTATTTTGGCCCTTGTCGCCACTTATAACTGCCTCTCCGTCAGTTAGACGTTAAAATGCCTTTTTACGCTGCTACCTTCGTGAAACCGTGTACATGAAACAACCAACTGGTTTTATTGATCCTTAATTTCCCCAACACGTTTGTCTACTACATAAGTCTATATACGGTTTAAAACAAGCCCCTCGAGCTTGGTTTGAACGATTTGCTACGCATTTTCTATCTTTAGGCTTCACCGCTACATTCTTTGATTCTCCTATGTTCATCCGCCATAACAACGATAAAATTACTATTCTTTTGCTATAAGCAGATGATAATATTATCAGCGGTAGTGATACATTGTACATTTCTACTCTCATTTCTAAATTGGGCCACGGATTTCAAATGACAAATTTGGGCCCATTAACATATTTCTTGGGCCTGCAAATCTTTCGAACTAAAAAAGGCATCTCTGTTACTCAAGTAAAATATATTGCTGATCTTTTAAGAAAATTCAACATGAGTGCTTGCAATTAAGCCTTTTCCTACTCCCCTAGCAGCCGGAGTAAAATTTCATTTAAGTTAAGGCACCCCTTTAGCTGAACCCATTGTCTACAGACAGCTACTAGGTGGTCTCCGATACCTTACTTTCATACGACCAGCTTTTGCCAATTCACGCACAACCCCACTGATGTTCACCTTAGTGGTGCTAAGAGAATCCATAGTTACCTTCAAGGTACCAGTCCTGAAGGCCTATTTTATTATGCCTCTCCAACTCCTTTACATGTCTTTTCCGATGCATATTGGGCAGGTAACCCATCTGATCGTCGCAGCATTATCGGACTCGCTATTTGAATTGGGCCTAACCCAGTCCACTGGGCATCAAAAAAATAGCCTACCGTCGCACGCTCTTCCACCAAGGCTGAATATCGAGCTCTTGCTACGTCAGCCGCTGATTTATCTTGGTTTAAATATTTTTTTTATGACTTAAACCTTCTCCTCCTTTATTGTTTATGGATAAAAAATCTATTATTTCTATGACAGCCAACCCCCTTTTTCGCGCACGTACCAACCACATCGAAATTGATTATCACTACGTACGTGAAAAGGCTATAAAAAAAGAACTTATTGTTTCTATTGTGTCAAGTGCAGATCGGTTAGCAGACCTCTTCACGAAGCCGCTTCCGCCTACTCAATTCGAAGCTTTAAAGACTAAAATCATGGCTACTCTGCCATTCATTTTAGGGGTAGTAAAAGGCCACATTCCTCTTTGGGCTCATTCATCAGCTAGTCTCTATGTATAGGCCTCTTTATAAGCCCAAGCCTTGTCGTTACATTATGGGCCTTCTATAAGCCCAACACTTGTTACTGTTTATTTGTTACCGTTGATTTATCAAGAACTAAATCAAGCCGTTAAATGTTAGCTATATATACCCTAGTTATGTATTAGGGTTTAACTCAATCGATTTTATATGTAAAGAGAGTTTTTTTTTCTGCCTCTCTTCATCTTCTCCATTTTGTTTCTGCAAACTTCTCAAGAACCCTAAAGGGTCTTTTACTGATATCGCAGTTTTATTGTACTTACATTGTAAGCAGTAAATGTAGGAAGTTCACATATATCACACATGAGAAGTTGAAAGGAATTATTTTGTATGAGGGAACTTGGCGACGGCGTCGGATAGAGCAGCGTGTATGAACTTCTCATGTGTGAACTATGAGACGAAGTCGGATAGAGCTGCATCACATGCATCCCATGAGTTACCTTGGAAAATATCCTCTAACCTTTTTTTCCACCTATCCTGAATATTGTAATGCAGGTAGAAAATAAAGGATTAAATACCCTAGGAGGGGGGGGGGGTTGAATAGAGTATGGCAACTTCCGCCAACAGAGTGGATTTAAAACAATTTTAGGAGAACTCGAAATGTTACTAAGTTTTGAAATCATATTCAAGAATTTGAAACCCAAACAGGCAATTTGAAGTTTACTGATAGTTTTCAAAGCTTTGAAAAGCTTTCCGAAGCTTTGAACTGAAACCTGTTTCGAAGCAGTTATAAAGACAAGTGAAGAAATGAAATGCCCGACAATGAACACAGTGATTTGTTGTGAAGTTTGGTCCCAACTAACCTACTCTCTTCTTGAGGGAACTAATCCCTCTAGGATTTCTATCACGTCTTATTAATCAAAAGCAAAGATCAAGATATCAGGCCAAGAGTATTGTCTAAATTTTTTTCAGCCTGTGGTTTTCACTAACCTATCTAGTACCTGCTCTAACTAACTAATTACAATAAAAATTCTATATTTTTTCCTTAAACAACTCACGATAACAATTAATTAAATGATATAGCAAAATGATATACAAATAAAGCTCATAATGAAGAACAATGTGAACTCGGTGAAGCAGAAAAGCTTTAAGTGTTCTTCTAAAACCGGAATGGATTGAGTGGATGTTTGATCTTCTTGAAGGGTGCTTTTGAATCTCTGTGCAAGGCTCTGTACTTCTTAATCTCTCTCAATTCTTTTTATTTTGTCAATTTGAATTTTAGAATATAAATATTTCCAAAAAAAAATCACTAACAGTCCTCCAGAGATCTTTGACCCTCAACAGCTTCGTCCAACGGCTAGCTACTTGATATCTTCAATAGATTTTGATATGATCTTCCATGTGCAAGCTAAAGGAAATTCCATACAACCTTCCATAACAATAGCACTGAATCTGCAGACATTTATTACCACTTATGCATCTCTTTAGAAATTTGGCTGAACCTCCAACACAGACTTAGCTAATGATCCATGAAAAATAACTAAGGAAAATAATGAGATTAAGGCATGATATAAAACAGAATTAGTTTGACTTTCAACATCTAGTATAGTATGATCAATTACAAGAGATTAGAGAATGAATAGGAGGAAGAACTCTCCCTGAGTTCATGTTGTGCACTACAGTGCTATTTCAAAGGCTTTGAAACTAGTTTCAAACCTTTGAAACCAACTATGAACTAACAATCTCCCCCTTGATGAAAGATAAAGCCACTTATCTGTTTAAAATGTATTTATGTAAAAGAAAGATATTAGTAGCATAGCAGAAATAGTTACATAAGATCAAAACCAGGTAACATTACTAACATTTATGATAGCATAGTCAAAATCAACCTATGTAACCAATTCAAAAACTTAGGAACTAAAAAGCTAAGTTGTTCAACCACAGATCCAAAACCAAATCTCCCTACAACCATAAGCTAAAAAAGAAGCACCTAAATTTCTCACCCTTTTTGACTTTCATAAAAAAAAAGGAGAAAATGTTGGATCAACCTTATTTGAAAACTTAAAGAATCCAGAAGGTTTGAAAGAGAGGATTTTCAAGGGTTTGAAAAAGAAGAAAGAAAGGCTAGAATTTAAGGCTTTAGATTTTCATCAGTCTTAGGCCTTGCACCATCTTCTTGATCACTTTCTTCCTCTTCTTGCTCATCCTCTTGTTGGTCCTCTTCTGAGCAACTTCTTCACCAGGTTCATCAGCAACTTCGGCATCTTTAAACAGTTCTTCTGATGTGACATGTGCTGAAACATTTCCTTTCTGTTTCTTCGGATGTAAAGCTTCTCTTAGTAGTAACCCTGAATCAATACTGTCTTCCTCACCATGTTCACTTTCTCCAGCAGCCTTTGCTACAACATCCTTTTCCGCAACGACCTTATTCCCGGTACTATGCTCATCAAATAGATCTCTACTATACCCTGAGTTGTTTGAACCTTCTTGAGCTGACAATGTAACACCCCTCGTTCCCAAGCTTTCCGTTTCGGACCGGAGATCCTAGGAGGGTGCTACTCAAAATGAAGCTGCTGAAATCAAGAACAACACATCTGATACTTCTATATTACAAACTTTTAATTATCTCAACATAATATACTGTTACATGAGATGAAGTGATACTAAGAGTTCGACTTATTCAAGTACTAACAATTACTAGATGAGTGTCGAATCCCACTACCCCTATCCAGCTCTTAAGACCTGCGGGAGAAAGAAACAAAGACCGCAGTTTTTTTAATGTCAGCAATGAAATACTGAGTAAGTAAACACCCAAGCTTGTAAACAGATTATGAGGCATATCTTTTCAAAAACAGTCATAAGTGAGAATGAGCAATAACTGAGTAAATCCTTGTAGAATAAAGTATGAATACTGGAACACATATGAAATTCTCTTTCTTTTTACTCTGCATCTCAATCCTTCTCTTGTATCTCAAACGGAAAATATTATTCCCAATCTATCTCTTCTTCCTTTCATAAAAATATCTTTCTCAGAGAACTTCATATTATTAACTTGTTGATACGCGGAGCTTCTATCCTTTCACTAGCTACCATGACCGTAAGTGCCGGCACCCCCTAAGACTTCTTGTGGCCAGGAGGTAAGTACATGGAGACACCCGGCAGGTCGCGACCGGGTTTAAAATAATATGGGTCGATTGACCAAAGTCAACATCGACAATAATAATAATAATAATCCCGGCAAAACTCTTTCCACTTTTCGTTAGTACGCTTTATTACTTTCTTGTGATGGTTCCAAATAAAACATTTCAAACACAAACTCAAGTAAAGCAGGTACTTCGCAAAAATATATTTTGAGACAAGTTACAAAATCTTATTTCGACACGAAAGAAGCTAGGCACGCTAGGCTTGACATGTCGTCTCACCTCAATAAAACAGCAAATAGCACGTAATAGCTTCGACGGGTAGAAGTAGCCCTCGTCGACGAACTCTTCACCTGCAAGTTCATGATTCTTACTCAGTCACAAGCTCAACTCGCACGTATAATCCAACGTGAAACACTATAGTTTCTAATGAAGGCCTAAGTGTGCCTTATTTGATCTTAATACATCACCGATTCTTTTTATCTTTCTATACTCATGACGCACACGTTAATTTCTACATAAAAATGACGACATTCTCAAATTATACTATTGACATACAATTTCATAAATAATACACTTCTATTTAAAATATTGAGAAACAAAGTTTAGATTTAAATACTCTTAACTAGCTTAGACTTCATATTACAACAACACCTTTTATTCTCAATTTTATAAAAATTATATCTAACTCTTATAAAGTAATTTCTCCATAGGAATGAAATTTTTTAATTTGCAAAATTTGTGTTTTTTGAGATATAAAATAACTAGATACTAAGTTGTTTAAGTGATAAAAATATCTAGTAGAAAAACAAGAGTTATTTTATTATCTATTTACATGTACGAGAAATAATAATTGGAACTAGAAAAAGATAAAGCATTACTTAAGAACTCTTCATAAATATTTTCTAAGTTAGTTTCTAACTTATTTTGCTCTAAAAATCACATTTAGATAACTAATTTATTTAAATATGAACTTTTTATCCTTTGAGATTAACTAATTTGACAAAACCGATATTTATTAATGAACATATTAAATTTTCGAGAAAACTACTTTTAGATACTCAACACGATGTAACAATGTTTATAATCTGGCAATTATTTTACAAGTATTTAAATAAACCAAACCGAGGGTTAAGCGACTAACACAAGATTCGTTTAGCTTTAAGAAAATATTTCTAGTTTGATTTTTAAATAGACATTTCGTACACTATTTAAATACCAGAGTTCTATTTTTAGAACGAGGACGAAAATTAGTATTTTTAGAAAATATTTCGAACCCAAATCTTCATTTTTATCTTTACGTAAAAAGTATCATTTATGTAAACAACAAACAACTCCCCCTAATTTATATTAAAAGACAGTCAGTACCCTCTCCTACTCACAAGACTGTTTGTTAAAAGACACTTAAACCCCTTAAAATTTCTGAAACAACACTTTTACCCTTACACCTAATTTTTGGAAAAGACACTTTCACCCCCTTACCGGAACTTTGAATTTTTTCAATCTAAACCTGGATTCAAGCTACAAAACATGATTTTGATTTACTGAAACGTAAAATTAGGTGATTTTGATTGGGTTGGGTTGCGTCTCACGTCGGGTTCACGGTGATGGAGTTCGACGGTGGCGTTAATGGATTCCTTGGATTTGATTAAGAGCTCCTGGGGCTTGATCGGACATCCAGAGGGTGAGAGAGATGAAGGGAAGGGCCTGGGTGCCACTGGTTTCGCTGGGCCGGACCTTGTCGCCGGAAAAAATGGCGGACGGCAGCGTTGGAGGCTTCGTTGCTCCTGCTACGACTTATGTCTCTGTTTCTTCTTCCTCTCTTATGTCTCCTGGTCGCTAGAGAGAGAGAGGAAGATCAGAGGGGTCGTTAGAGAGAGAGAGAGGTGGTGGTCGTGGTGGGTTCTACGTTGGTAGGTCTCTCGTCGGGGAAGGCACCGACGGTGGTGGTTGAAGGCGTTGATGCCAGCAGCTGCTGCTGCTGCTCCTCCTGATTCGGCGGAGAGACAAAGAGGGAGAGAAGAGATGGAGGGAGAGAGTGAGAGAGAGAGAGAGACAGAGAGATGGAGGGTGGGATGGTGGTGGCGTCGGGTGTGTGAGCCGAAGGAAGAGAAGGATAAGATGAGGTTTAAGAAGAAGAGAAAAATTCTCTTGAACTGTGCGTGTTGAAGGATGAAAAAAAAAACATTTTTTTTGCCTTTTATTTTATTTTCTTTTATTTAATTACTTATAAGGTTTTAGATCTTTTACAAACTACAACTTCTACCCCCCACTAAGTATTTAATTAGCTAGTTTATACTTCTTGAAACGTCAACTACCTCCCCTCTCGTCATATAATTAACATACAAACTATACAAAAAGTCAACAATTATCCCTATAATAAAAACGGGATATTACATCCTTCCCCCCATAAACAGAGCTTCGTCCTAGAAGCTTAAACAAACTAATCAACGAAAGACTACGATATGATTTTCTATATATTACACCGACCAATACTTTATTATTATTATGATAACTTTATTAAATCTAGTTTGATGTATGCGGCGCGGGAGTGGTACAATGGTTCGGGTAACGAAAACTAAAGGGTTACATTCCTCTCCCCCTTAGAGGAGTGAAGTCCCCGGAACTCAATATAAGTTGTCACGAGGGAAGGTTATATTGGTCGAATACAAGTCATGGGTACTCTTCTTTTGTTGTAGCATGTGGACCCTATCCCTCTTTGTTCTTAGAGTGAATCATTATCTTAAGTTATGTCTATCTTCCAAAATGGATGGAGCAGGATCCTCCAAGATCCTGCGGCTTTAAATGACTTTAGATGTTGCTTACCTATTCTATTTCTTAATGATAATTAATAACCTCCCCCCTAATGAAATCTAGGTCGTCATACCCTTTTCATCTGGTCAAACTTTAATCTGCCCGAATACAAGGTAAGACATTTCCCTCACTAGCTCTTTCAGACAACGCCTTTAACGAGGACTACTAAAGAACATTTATATTTGTTGCTTCAAATATACTTAGAATAATCCCGATAAAATTGAATAAACCCCGAAAATAGTTGACGAGAGAAATAGCATCCAATGGCCCCCATAGTACTTATTCAGTGACAAGACTTCAATTAGATAATTTATGAACAATATATAGGAAAACTTGAGCTATCCAAGCATAGCGTCGAGATACGTAACGACCAAACAACTCGTATGGGTTTGCCAGTCTACACACTACTGAGAATCCTCAATCATATCAATGTCTAAAACATAGCGGGTTGAACATGTGACATTTGGTCTAACTTCCAACGTCTCTTTAAATTTTCTCCACAATTCTTAGTTAGAAGGTTCTCTCATCCTTTCATTTTTTTCCTGATATTTAGGTTATATTGCCTAAGATAGGGTGTTAAACTATCTAGATTGCTTACTTTAGGTTCCTTCATTTGTGGTATCGCAGGAGTCTGCTCGTCGTGTCGATGTTGTCAGAGATTTCGTTTTTAGATCGTAGTTCTAGTCCCCTCCAAAAGTCACCTTATGGAAAGCTGGTTCTGATTTGGGTTATCTTCTTATCTCATATGTATTACTAGAAGCTTTAAAGCTTTAACTATCTCTATGATTTCTATCACTGATAAGGATGTCTGATTCATGACTCTTTATGGAGTTGTAAACGTGTGATCTATCAGTCTTGCTCTGTACACCATAATCTTATTACATCTCCTAATATATGTCATACAATAGAACACATAACATATCATGTACATATAAGCATGTAATGTGGCACGTGGAACATATCCGTTGCTATGCTATCATACAAACAAAGATTTTCACGTAAGTTTTCTATTATACATCTTTTCTCTTCCTTGAAAAATATAACTTAGGTCTAAATCTGGGGATCAAATCTGTGACTCTACAATGTTGTTATTTCAAATTCTTAAATCAACTTCTTTGGACAAGCCTGCCTGGCTATCACAATATCGTGATCTCAATAATATGTCAACATACTTCTCATCATATCATTTCTTTTCGTTAAATGTTCATACTAGCACATAATCATATACATATCATATCATATATATCCAAGTCATGTATAAACATCTTGTGGAAAGTCCAATACTCAAGCTAGTAGAGATTTTTAACTGTATGGCTGATCATTTGTGCAAATTTGTTACTAAACTATCTAATCTTGAAGTTTATAACTATGTCTTAAGACCATTTTTTGGGCATAATCTCTCATGATAGGTTCTTTTACAAGCCTAGTACTTGGGAACACCTGAGATAATATTTTAATGACCAATTGTTGCTCATAGAGGAAATTTAGACTTTTTATTCCATCCAAGGGGTCATCACCCATACGCTTCCACCTGTTATTTTAATCAAATCCCAAATGATGTCTTTAATCCATGACTCTTCAAATTTATCACTTGGCTTGTAATCGTGGATTCACATGAATTTAATCAAATAACTTGAAACACTGACTGACCTCATGCCTATACCCAAACAAATCCCCAAACGTAAAGCTATAATATGCCCCCAAATTCCTAGACGAAAACCAAACTTTTATTAACATTTTTATTTTAGTACTGACACCATCATCTCCATAAAGTGCATACCACACCATATAAGCTAAACATCGCGAGATTGAAGAACGTACAATATTTCCCCCTAGCTTAACAAAACATTAGATCCTCAAAGTGGCATACGCGTAGCATAAAATTCTTAAAATAATCCACACATCCTAATTGTAAGCAAAACATCATAACGGTACTTCAAGTATTTCTGAGATAGTTAAGCAATATAAAAAGCTTCTAAAAGTTACCTTAGTATAAAACAACTTCTGAGTCATCATCATGAGATAACATATTCTAAATGTCGACTTCTAAAATCCGAGTAAAAACCTTGAAATAATCTTCGGACTGAAACTCTAACATTAAGATAACATCTAATGTAAAACTTTAGAATAAATCTACCTAGATCTTTCATAGGGAACATCCAGGTCTCTTAAACAATCCGTAGTGAATCAACAATATTTATTTAGCGTTTTAAATATTATTCTTTTCAAGTGAGTTCCATAACGTTATAAGTGATACACACCGAATATATATCCTGATCCTCGAGAAAGGTTAAGGTAAAAAGTCTCCACGTAACGCTCAACATAGCTAGATATCCTTAGAGCCCCTAAATAATTTGTGACGAATTAGTCTAGATTTGTCTCCCGAGTACAACTCATGGACAAGTATAATCGGATCAACCATCAAAACCATCTGAAAATAAGACTTTCAGATTATTGTTAAAACGAGTTGAAAGCTCGACATGTTAAGTTCACAGTTACTTGTCTTAGGCGTGGGTGGGTGGGAACTTCCTCGACGGTTTCTAAGATAATTTATATTGATCATTAAAAGTACCAAATTCTTGACCCCTAATTCCAAATTATCATCTCAATCGTTGCCTCAAGTATGTCATCTAAGTCTTCGTAAATCTATTCAATAAATATGGGGTTCACTTATCAAATACCTTAACATTCCTCTTACATATCTTAACCAGAAGTCTCCAATGATCAAAATTTAATACAACCATGAGAGTTCATAAAGTTCACATGGCTTAACAGCATTACTTATCGAACAATGTTTTTCCCTGTATGGTTGTCGTTCTGAGCCGTCCGTTCATATCGAATATTCCTCCTAGTGTAGTACTATAGAGGTCTATTAATCACATTTTTTGGCCATCACTTATGGTCTCATGCACAATTATCAGTTTAAGCATCTCATACAAAGTGTCATCTATTGTACAAACATGAAAACATGCAGCATATAATAATTCTCATCAATAAGCATGAAACTCATCTCTCAAATTAATTTGTATACCAACTGCAATCCATAATCTACTTTCCATATTTCGTAATATTTATTCTCCATCATAGGAGTAACACTTGTCGTGGATACCCATATAACTCGTTTCCTCATATATGACAACGCATAACTCGTAATGCATAATCTCATTACCGTAATCCATACTTCTCATTGCTATCACAGGAATAACAATTGTAAATCAATCTATCACGAATGAATTTCACAAATCAAACCAAATAATAGTTTCAAAGGATGAGGGTGGGTGGGACCAGTATACTAACACTTAAGCTACCCATAACCCGATGGGCTTTTCCAATTTTAATTATCTTGTCCTATGTCCATTTTAAGTTACCCTACAGGTTTAATCCCCTTTAATGGACTGCCTTCTCTGATACCACGTGTAACACCCCTCGTTCCCAAGCTTTCCGTTCCGGACCGGAGATCCTAGGAGGGTGCTACTCAAAATGAAGTGGCGGAAATCAATAAAAACACATCTGAAACTCCTATATTAAAAAAAATTTAATTATCTCAACATAATATACTATTACATGAGATGAAGTGATACTAAGAGTTCGGCTTATTCAAGTACTAACAATTACTTGATGAGTGTTGAATCCCACTACCCCAATCCAGCTCTTAAGACCTGCGGGAGAAAAAAACAAAGACCGCAGTTTTTCTAAAGTCAGCAATGAAATACTGAGTAAGTAAACACCCAAGCTTATACACAGATTATGAGGCATATCTTTTCAAAAACAATCATAATTGAGAATGAGCAATAACTGAGTAAATCCTTGAAGAATAAAGTATGAATACTGAAACACATATGAAATTCCCTTTCTTTTTACTCTGCATCTCAATACTTCTCTTGTATCTCAAACGGGGAATATTATTCCCAATCTATCTCTTCTTTCCTTTCATAAAAATCTCTTTCACAAAGAACTTCATATTATTAACTTGTTGATACGGGGAGCTTCTATCCTTTCACTAGCTACCATGACCATAAGTGCCGGCACCCCTCTAAGACTTCTTGCGGCCAGAGAGGTAAGTACATGGAGACACCCAGCAGGTCGCGACCGGGTTTAAAATAATATGGGTCGAGTGACACGTAGTATACACGACAATCTATCACAGGCCGAGTGACTAAAGCCAACATCGACAATAATAATAATAATCCCCGCACAACTCTTTCCACTTTACGTTATACGCTTTATTACTTTGGTTTGATGATTCCAAATAAAACATTTCAAAATGTAACACAAACTTAAGTAAAGCATGTAAGTCGCAAAAATATGTTTTGAGACAAGTTACAAAATCGTATTTCGACACGAAAGAAGCTAGGCACGCTAGGCTTGGCATGTCTACTCACCTCAATACGTAATAGCTTTGACGGGTAGAAGTAGCCCTCGTCGAAGAACTCGTCACCTACAAGTTCATAATTCCTACTCAGTCACAAGCTCAACTAGCACGTATAATCCAACGTGAAACACTATAGTTTCTATTGAAGGTCGAAGTGTGCCTTATTTGATCTTAATACATCCCCGATTCTTTTTTATCTTTCTATACTCATGACGAACACGTTAATTCCTACATAAAAATGACGAAATTCTCAAATTATACTATTGAAATTCAATTTCATAAATAATACACTTGTATTTTAAATAGTGAGAAAACAATTTTAGATTTAAATATTCTTAACTAGCTTAGACTTCATTTTACAACAACACCTTTTAATCTCAATTTTATAACAATTATATCTAACTTTTATAAAGTAATTTCTCCATAGGAATGAAATTTTTTAATTTACAAAATTTGTGTTTTTTGAGATATAAAATAACTAGAAACTAAGTTGTTTAAGTGATAAAAATATCTAGTAGAAAAACAAGAGTTATTTTATTATCTATTTACAAGTACGAGAAATAATTATTGGAACTAGAAACAGATAAAGCATTACTTAAGAACTCTTCATAAATATTTACCAAGTTAGTTTCTAACTTATTTTGCTCTAAAAATAACATTTAGATAACTAATTTATTTAATATAAACTTTTTATCCTTTGAGATAACTAATTTGACAAAACCGATATTTAGTAATGAGCATATTAGATTTCCAAGAAAATTACTTTTAGATACTCAACACCATGTAAAAATGTTTATAATCTGGCAATTATCACTTTTACAAGTATTTAAATAAACCGAACCGAGGGTTAAGCGACTAACACAAGATTCGTTTAGCTTTAAAAAAATATTTATAGTTTGATTTTTAAATAGACATTCCGTACACTATTTCAATACCCGAGTTATATTTCTAGTACGAGACGAAAATTAGTATGTTTAGAGAATATTTTGAATCCAAAATCTTCATTTTTATTTTTACGTAAAAAGTATCATTTATGTAAACAATAAACAGCTCCCCATAAGTTATATTAAAAGACAGTCAGTACCCTCTCCTACTCACAAAACAGTTTGTTAAAATACACTTAAAACCCTTAAAGTTTATGAAACAACGCTTTTACCCTTACACCTAGTTTTTGGAAAAGACACTTTCACCCTCTTACCTGAACTTCGAATTTGTTCAATCTAAACGTGGATTCAAGTTACAAAACATGATTTTGATTGACTGAAACGTAAAATTAGGTGATTTCGAGTTTACCCAAGCCAAAAATCGCAAGAAACAACCAAGAATTGGGTCGGGTCGCGTCTGACGTCGGGTTCACGGTGATGGAGTTCGACGGCGGCGTTAATGGCTTCCTGGGATCATATTAAGAGCTCCTGGAGCTTGATCCAACATCCAGAGGGTGAGAGAAATGGAGGTAAGGGCCTCGGTGCCACTAGTTTCGCTGGGCCGGACCTTGTCGCCGGAAAAAATGGCGGAAGGCGGCATTGGAAGCTTTGTTGCTCCTGCTACGACTTCTGTGTTTGTTTCTCCTTCCTCTCTTATGTCTCCTCGTCGCTAGAGAGAAAGGAAGATCAGAGGGGTCGTGAGAGATAGATAGAGAGAGAGAGAGATAGGTGGTTTTCGTGGTGGGTTCTCTGTTGGTGGGTCTCTCGTCGCGGAAGGCACCGACGGTGGTAGTTGGTGGCGCTGCTACCTGCAGCTGCTGCTACTGCTGGTCCTGATTCGGCGGAGAGACAGGGAGGGAGAAAGAGATGGAGGGAGAGAGAGAGAGAGAGAGAGATGGAGGGTGGGATGGTGGTGGCGTCGGGTGTGTGAGCCGAAGGAAGAGAAGGAGAAGAGGAGGTTTAAGAAGAAGAGAAAAATTCTCTGGAACCGTGCGTGTTGAAGAATGAGAAAAAAATATTTTTTTTTTGACTTTTATTTTATTTTCTTTCATTTAATTACTTATAAGGTTTTAGATCTTTTACAAACTACAACTTCTACCCCCCACTAAGTATTTAATTAGCTAGTTTATACTTCTTGAAACGTCAACTACCTCCCCTCTCGTCATATAATTAACATACAAACTATACAAAAATTCAACAATTATCCCTATAACAAAAACGCGGTATTACAGACAAGTCCTTTTATTCCACATATATCAAATTTATGCTCTTGAAAATACTTTCAACCATGTCTTTCATCTGTCTAAACTTTATACTCATCTTATAATTTCCCTGCTTTAGCTCATCTAGTTCATTCGCAATAAAGTCCAACTTCAGAATAAATTGAGACTGGTCTTGAGGGGTAGAAGGTAGTTCTAATGGAGTGGTTAAGGATTTTGTATTAGAAATTTTTTTGACCTTTATCTCATCAGCAGACAATTAAGAGTAGAATTTCCATACTCCCTCACTGGTTTTCACAATTCCAATACTGTGAAAAGACTTTTCATCTATCATTCCAAAACCAGTTGTGATTCTCTCTTCACTGTCGATAGGTATTTCTAGATGGTGAAAGAAAATTGAGAGGAGGTTGGCATAGGGTAGAGGATGTTTCCTATTCTTGGTACAACTATACAGCATGTGTTCCATTACAATAGTTGGCAGATCAATCTCATACATATGCATCACAAAGTACACCAGAAACATAAACCTATCATAGAGTAATTCCTTAGAGTTTTCTTTTGGAACAACACACCTCATAAGAATAGTAAAAAAAAAATGGCTTCAACAGTTAACACAAAATGAGTTAACTACTTAGAGGTAAGCATTATTAGGCAAAAAATAACTCTTTCTTAGCCAACTTAATACCATTAAATCTTACTAGGGTAGTTCTCTGTATTGTACCTCTTTGGACATCCCAAGACATTAGCAAATTCAGCATGATCTAACTCCATCAGAACGCCAGCTACCTTAGATGAAACAGTTAAACTTAAAGTATTCACTTTCAGATTCAGGTAAAAGAGTCTGGTAAGACTAGGGTATGGAACATCATAGGGTTTTATGGTTTTCCAAAGATAACTCTGTTTCAATCTCCTAATACACTCCAAATCCATAAATTCCAGCATGCTATTATTGATCATACTACAGTAAGAAAAAGGAGCGGATGCAAATCCATCTAACCAGATACCTCTGGCAACATGATTCATAAACCATTTAGGAGAAATATATCTCTTACTAGAAGTTGTTTTCTCTTCAGAGTAAACTTGAATTTTCTTCCCTTTGTTCTTTTTTGAAACATGTATCTCATTTCCCTTGTCTGACTTCTGAGGAGTCTATGCCTTCTTCACTTTCTTTGGACTGCCAATCTGAATACCTTTTTTTCCAAAAGAGGCTACTGGATCTGGCTTCTTATTGCTAGAAGCATCAGACTGATCTTCCTTGTCTTTCGTGCTTTTCTTCTTCGAAGGAGGAGGAGATGGTTGCTGAGAAGCACTAAAAGTCCTATAACTGGAACTAGCACTGATGGTTTGAACCTCTTCTTCTCCATCTTTTCTGTTCTTCCATGTGTTCTTCTTAGAAATTCCACCATCCATCTTGATTCTCTGGGATGATCTTCGTGAATCCATAGGGTTAGGGTTTAAGAAGTGAGAGGCAGGAAAGATAGAAGAGAGATAAGGGAAAAGATAAATACTAAAGAGTTTGATTTAAAGAGGGATACTGAATATTCCAAAATATTTTGAGGAAGGAAAGTTTGATTGAAATTAAAACTCCTTTGGAAAGGAAATAATTTTATACGAATTTGAAAAAGATTTGTTTTATACGGTAAAAATAATGTTAGGCAATGATCTACAGAGATAACACCCATCATTAATGATCCACTCATTGAAACATATAATACACAGATTTATATTCAAGGCTTTGAAAAGGATTTCAAGATCTTCAAAAACTATGATAATGCAGATAAAATTTTCAAGCCTTTTCAATTATTTGAAAAAAAGTTCAAATCATTGAAACACATATAACTAACCTGATGCTCCCCCTAAACCAGTGCTTCTTTGTTTAACATGCCAAGTTCTAATCTCAAGGCTGAGAATCTATCCTCTGATAATGGTTTAGTGAAGATATCTCTGAACTCTTTCTGGTTCACACTTTTATCATTTTCATCCTGGTCTAAGGATAGTGTATAACCCATGGGATTTTTTGCTAACTTGGATTGAGACTTATTATACTTATTTAGGAAATCCTTGGTGTACGTATTCTGGTGTAGAAAAATTCCTTTCTTCATTTGATGTACATGAAGTCCAAGAAATAAACTTAGCTTTCCCATCAAGCTCATCTCAAATTCCAAGCTCATAAGACTAGAGAAATCCTTGAAAAAAGAATCATTAGTATCACCAAACAGAATATCACCAACATATAGATGTAGTAATAAAATGTCTTTCATATGTCTTTATGAAAAGGGTTTTGTCAACTAAGCCTCTTTTGAAATCATTATCAAGTAAAAACTTTGAAAACCTTTCATACCAAGGTCCTGGAGCTTGTTCGGGACCATAAAGAGCTTTTTCAAGGTTATGAACATGATTTGTAAACTCATCACTTTCAAAACCAGGAGGTTGACCAACATAAAATTCTTCTTGCAGGTAACCTTTTAGAAGTGCACATTTAACATCCATTTGAAAAAGTTTGATATGCTTATGGTATGCAAATTCAAGTAACATTCTAATTGCTTCTAACCTGGCTACATGAGCAAAAGTCTCTTCATAATTTATACCTACTTCCTGGTTGTAGCCTTAAGCTGGGTTGTTTCAAAATACCTTGCCGTTTTCATCCAGCTTGTTTCTGAACACCCACCTTGTTCCAATAACAGACTTATCTTTGGGAGGAGGAACAAGATTCCATACCTTTTTCCTCTCAAATTCATTTAGCTCACTTTGCATTGCAATGATCCATTATGATTCTTGTAGTGTTTCGTTCACATTGTTAGGTTCTATAAAGACACAAATCCATTAAAAGCACACAAGTTCTTTATTTGATATCTTGTTTGTGTACCAGTGGATGGATCAGAGATGATGTTCTCTGTTGGATGAGATGACAAATATTTGAACTTCTTTCTTGGTGTCCAGTGTTCTGGTTCTTTAGGAATATTTTCAAGGCCTTGAGAACTAGATGCAGTGGCTTGACCACCCTGTGCTCCTTCAACATCTATTTTAAGGCTTTGAGATCCACATAGAAGGCTTTGAAACTCTCATCTGTTTTCCTGCATGTTATTCTTAGAACTATTCTCTGAATCTACTTTATCATCTGACTCCTTCTTGTTCAAATTTAAGTCTGCAAAACTTTCACTCGAAGAACGATCATTACTTTCATCAAATATAACATGTATACTTTCATCAACAAGATTGGTTTTCTTATTGTAAACTCTATAAGCTTTGCTAATCAAAGAATAGCCAGGGAAAATAACTTCATCACTCCTGGCATCAAACTTTCTAAGATTATCCTTTCCATTGTTGTGAACAAAAAAAGTACAGCCAAAAGGTTTAAAATATGGTATATTTGACTTTCTTCCTTCGAAAAATTCACAGGGTATTCTTTAAAATATTCCTAATCAGACACCTGTTCAAATTATAATTTACAGTGTTCACAGCCTCTGCCCAAAAAGACTATGGCAATTTGTTTTCCAAAAGAATTGTCCTAGACATATCCTCAAGAGTCCTGTTTTTCCTTTCCATTACACCAATTTGGTGAGGAGTTCTAGGAGAAGAAAAGTTGAGAGAAATACCATACTTGGTACAGAATAAATCAAACTCTAGTTTATAAAATTCTATGCCATGATCACTTCTTATTGAAGAAATAGGGGGTTTTTTAAATTTTGAAGCTCTTTACAAAGCATTGAAAATTCATATAAGGCTTCAAAGTTTTCTCGAAGAAACATAACCCAAGTAAATTTAGAGAAATCATCTATAATAACCAGTATATACTTCTTACCCTTCGAAGTTGGAACTCTCAAAGGACCACACGGATCCATATGAAGCAGTTCAATAAGTTTAGTTGTACTTACAAAGTTTTTTGGCTTGAATGAGCTTCTTGTCTGTTTTCCTTGAGCACGAGCCTTGCATACATCTTCATCCGTAAACTTGATGGATGGCGATCATCCGACTAGGTCTTTGGAGACCAGTTTGTTCAGTGTATGCAAACTAATGTGTCCAAGCTTTTGAGCCAAAGTTTTAAATCCTCTTTCAAAGCCTTGAGGCATTTCAGTCTTTCACCTGCAACTTTGTTAGTATTCAAAGAATAAACATTGTTTGACCTTGGAGCAGTGATAATGCAATTGCCAGAATTTTCATCCTGCACAACACATTTCTCCTTGTCAAAAATAACTTTGTTGCCTTTATCACAAAGTAGAGATACACTAAACAAATTAAAATTTAGACCATCTACAAGATGCACATCTGAAATAGAATTTTTAAAACCATTACCAACTTTATCGATTTCTATGATGTTGCATTTTCCTTTGTCACCAAGTGTGATTGTCCCTCCTGATTGTTCTTTTAGTTCACTGAATAAATAACTCTTTCCACTCATGTTTTTTTGGAGCAACCACTATCCATAACCCACTTATGTTCTTTCTTCTTGGTGACAACATGCAAACACCTTTCACTGACTTAACCATCTATTCGACCAAGTGTGATATTTGAATTTATATTCAGGGTCAACTATGCTGGGTTGTCTAACCCCTTTAGGAACCCAAATATGTATCACATGTCCCTTAAGTTTAAATGGAAATGTATTCCTCATGATGTGAAGTTCTCTTCTTCTAATGTGACAAGTCATCTTAACATGACAAATCTTGTTGCAGTAATGACACTTTAGAGAATGTTTGTTGCTTGCTTTCACAAGTCTCGTATTGTTCATTCTTGGAAAATTTGGATTGTATCCAAAACCACTTTTGTGAACAAACTGCAAACTTCCTCCAAGAATCAAGTCGAGATTATGTTCAGAGCCAGTAAGATTTGTCAAAAACTTCTTAGAGTCTTGAAGTTTCTCAGTCAAAGTAGTCTTCTGTTCCTCCAATTCATCATGTTGATGCCTTAGAGCAAAAATGTTGTCACTCAAAAGAGAATTTTCTGTAACAACTTCTTTGAATTGAGATTTCAAGGCTTTGAAATTTGTTTCCAAAGGTTTGAGATATCCGTCAGTCTTTGCCTGAGAAATTTCAAGATTCTTGTTTCGGCAAACTAGTTGCAAATTCTCTTTTGCTTGCACATGAAATTTCTCTTTTAAAGACTTGATTTCATTCAAGTAATCTTCTTCATTCAGACACATAGATTTCAAAATATCTAAAAGCACATTTTCAGGTTGAGACATTAGACTATTCACCATTACCTTAATGTTTTATCTGAGCTTTCATCATTCTTGGCAGGAAGACACAGGTTGGCTTGATCTTCTTTGGAATCTGATTCACTTGAAGAATCAAAGTCACTCCATGAATCTAATTTAGCCTTCTTTCTTTACTCATTTTCCTTCTTTTGAAAGTGCTTGCTTTTCTTGTGAGGAAAATTTCTGACCATGTGTCCTGCATCACCACATTCAAAGGAATTCATTACTTCAGATTCATTTACATGGGAATAGGACTTACCTTTATAGTCCTTGCTACTAGAAGATCTGAATTTGTCTCTGTTGAAGTCTTTGTTTCAAAATTTCTTCTTCATTTTGAGAAGTTGTCAAGGCTTTTGAAATGAAAGCAAAAGGATATTTTTCATCATAATTTTCTTTTCCATCATAATCTTGACAATTTCTGGTAGTTCACTCATGGAGATCTCATGCGTGAGTAGCTTTCCCTGTAAATCATCTAGTTGAATAGAGGATAGATCTTAAGCTCTCTCAATGGCTGTTGTTTTTGGCTCCCATTTGGATTTTGAGAAGACTTCTCAAGATCTTTCTGACCTTCTCTCCATTTGAGAATGATTTCCCCAATGATTCTAGATTGTTGACAATGTGAGTAAATCTTTTGAACATATCTTTGATAGATTCATTTCCATTCATCTTGAACAGTTCATACTGTCTGAGGAAGATATTAGTCTTCGTTTTCTTCACTTGGCTGGTTCCTTCGAAATTCACCACCAATTTATCCTAGATCTCCTTAGCAGTCTTGCAGGTAGATATCATGTTGAATTCATTTGCATTCAAAGCACAATATAAGAGATTCATAGCTCTATAATTTTTTGAAAGTTCTTCTAATTCACAAGTAGAGAGAGAGTTTTCAGGTTTGAGAGTCCTAATCCCATTCTTTTATGTATTGAATGTGTGAGGTCCATTCTGGATGATAGACCACCGTTCAATGTTTTGATCAATGACAAACAATTTCATCATGGCCTTCCCGTGCACAAAATTGTCTCCACAAAACAGAGGAGGTCTGTTAACAGCTCATCCCTATGAGAAACCACATTCACCTACATTACTCATGATCACAATATTGTTAGATGTGTATAGTGATACAATCTCTGATACCAATTAAAGATTTTAATGTAGGTAGCAAATACATGATCAAAAACTCTAGAAGGGGTGGGGTGGGGGGGGGTTGGATAGATTATCACAACGTTTGCCAAAAGAGTGGTTTTAAAACAATTTGAGAAGAAGTTGAAGTGTTTCAAAGCTTTGAACTCATATTAAAGTATTTGAAACCAAAAGAGACAGTTTGAAGTTTACTGATAGTTTTCAAAGCTTTGAAAAGCTTTCCAAAGCTTTGAACTAAAACCTGTTTCGAAGCAGTAATAAAGACAAGTAAAGAACTAATCTGCAAGACAATGAACACGGTTATTTGTTACGAAGTTTGGTCGCAAGTAACCTACTCTTCGCCTGAGGGATCTGATCCCTCTAGGATTTCAACCACTTTTTATTAATCAAAAGCAAAGATCAAGATGTCAGGCCATGAGTATTGCTTAACTTTTTTTCAGCTTGTGGTTTTCACTAACCTATCCAGTACATGATCTAGCCAACTGATTACAATAAGAATTCTCTGTTGTTCCTCTTGAAAAAATCACTAGAACAAGTAATTAATTGATATAGAAAAATGATATACAAATAAAGCTCAGAATGAAGAACACTGTGAACACAGTGAAGCAGTAAAGCTTGAAGTGTTCTTCTAAAAAAATAGAATGAATTGAGTGCATGTTTGATCTTCTTCAATGATGCTTGTCAATCCGTGAGAGTGTTTGAATCTCTGTGTAAGGATTTGTACTTCTTAATCTCTCTCAATTCCTATTATTTTGTCAATTTGAATTGCTGAATATAAAGAAAGTCCTCAACAAAAATCACTAAAAATCTTCCAGAAATCTTTGACCCTCAACAGTTTGCTCCAACGACTATATGCTTGATTTCTTCAATTGATTTTGATGTGATCTTCCTTATGCAAGCTAAAGGAAAGTCTAGAAAACTTTCCATAACAATAGCACCGAATCTACAGACATTGATTGCCACTTATGCATCTTTGTAAATAAGGAAACTTGGCTAAACCTGCAACACAGAATTAGCTAATGATCCATGCAAAATATCTTAGGAAAATAATGATATTAAGGCATGATATAACATAGAATTATTTTGTCTTTCATCATCTTATATAGTATGATCAAGTACAAGAGATTAGAGAATTAATAGGAGGACGGACTCCCCCACCCCCAGTTCATGTTCTGCAGTGCAGTGGAGTTTCAAGGCTTTGAAACGAGTTTCAAAGCTTTGAAACCAACCATGAACTTACATATCCATATCATCTGGTGTCGAATTGCTGAAAATTACTTCATATGTTATATTATCAAGCATTCTTGCCCATGTTTTTACCAAAAAAATCATCACATCATGAAATTGTTACATTTCAGCTGAAAATCTCAAGAAAGGAAGCTCCCCAAGACTAGAATAAAAAATTTGGAAGATGGTACAACAAGGTCAAGCCTAACGTCATAACGGGTAAATGGTTAGATCCTTTAAGGATTAGGTACATGGATTAAGCAATGACAGTTGCGTATGGAAAGTAACTTTGTTGCGTGTGGCAAAACCCACTTTGGTGATCTCTAAACCTCGGGAGTATTAGTCTCTGGCTATAGGCTAGAGGAAACTGCCTAATTCACACAAAAGAGACACAATCACAAGCGCTATCAAAGAGAATGTAAAATACCCATATTGAAATCATCGCTTTAACTTCATCTCCTTCCAAGGATGTGATCCTTTCCGTAACTATAAATTTAGAAGGAAGTGAAGAAACATTAATAAAATCATAAGTGGACTCGGTACAAGTAGAGGAGCTACTCTAATCTAGAAAACACAAGCCATATTAGAGATTCACTACCATATGTATACGTCTTATTTTCTTCATTGAATGTGTGTACTATTTTAATCATTTGCTCTTCAAACAAACAAAAAGTTCCCATAAGAGAAGAGAGCGATCGATAGAGAGAGAGAGAGAGAGAGAGAGAGAGAGAGAGAGAGATATTACCAAAGGAGATAGGGTCGGCCTCCATGTAAAACATGTCATGACAGTGGTCATGGAAAATTTGCAAGATTGTAGAAATGGAAAGAATGCCCTAAACCTAATGCACTAACTCGAAGTCAAGAGGCCTATGCTTGTTCTCATCTAGGGATGGAAATATGTTCCGATCCGATTTGAGATCCGAGCAATCTGATCCGAATGGATCAGATCCGAATTCGATCCAATTGGAAATGGATCGGATTTGGATCTAGAAAGCCAGTCCCGATCGGATTTGGATTTGGATTTCGATCTGGGGGAGAATCCACCGGGTTCCGACCCGATCCGATCCGACATATAGATGCGCTTTACAAGTATACCTCTATTACCTCACCAATAAAATTTCAAGAAGAATACAATAGTATCCCCAACCTACAAAACTCTTTCTTTTGTGTTTTAGGCTTGATAACTTATAAACATGCCTTAGCGTATGAAATAGTGTTTCTTTTTTATGTTATTTTTTGCATTTTATTGCCAACTAGAGCTGGATCCGATCCAAATTCGATCTAACCACGTACCATATGGATCTACGGATTGGATTTGGATCTGCTTAATGAAACCTGATCCGATCTGATCCGAATCCGCTTTTGATCCGAACGGATTGGGATCGGATCTGGATCCCATTTCTCCTAGTCGGATATGGGTTGGGAAGGGCCTGACCCGATCCAGATCCGACCGGTTGCCATCCCTATTCTCATCACTCCTCGCTAGTAGAAACTCATGTTTCATGGCAAGGGCCTTAGATATCTCTTGTGAAAACATTGATGCATTTACGGAACCACGTAAAACTTAGCAGCTATTGCTGATAGGACTTGTACTATTTTTCGTGTCATCGTTCCTAGAACTGGTCGTCTTCTGGTTGATGCTAAAACTTGCCTTAGAGTAGATAGTCCAAATTATGCTACTAATTCGCAGCCACGTGGACCTTATAATAATTACGCATCTTCCTATCCTATTGTGCATCATGAACTCTAGATCATTCCATGTTAGCATAATGGGACCATGAGACAGTGTCCTTTCATAGATACAAGCTCCCACGGGTACCATGGAATCGAGTGGTTTGGAGGCTGGAATAAGGATCCCCGCAGGTGGTGGTTGTCCCACCTGTGATCCATGTGTTATAGAAAATACTTGTTCAACCACTGTATATTTTGTTTCATTATTAATGGTAAAAATCTCCCAAGGTCTAGGATTTGAAAACTCAATTTGGTACCTCATTAAGGCTGTACCCCCATGACTGCTGCAACTAGTTTTGTATAACTTGATAAGCCAATATGATTAATTTATAGGTTTGTGTGCAATGATGAGTTAGTTTTTTCCAACTCCGAGTGATTTAGGTAATTATTTTACTATTTGAGAAGACTTCTACAGTTATTGTGTTATCTCAAGATTTTTGTCAGTTTTAGTATGATTCAATGATTAGTTAGGTTTTGACTTCTTATTGTGATTTGTGCCACCATCCTTGTCACGTAAAAAAGATAGCCTAGTTAAAGAACAAGATGGCATAACGCACATGTCTTCTAAGACTTGCTCGCTTGGACAAGTGCAAAGAATCATCAAAACGAGGCATTTTGGACCTTCGACAATTCCCAGGAATTGCTTAGCAATTACTACCGATTATTGCAAACAGTCGGAGGAAATTGTTGCTGCAGCTGAGTAGCGGAAGAATTGGACAACAACTCCCACGAATATGCATGGAGAGAACGTCAAAAACATATATCTAAACACATATCTAGATCGAAGAAAAAAACTGATTTAGATTTAACAATTTAGAACTTCTACGAATGGAATAAACACAGTCACATAGATTGATAGAAATTCAAGTACTAAAGAGAAATATAGATCTAGGAACGAATTCAATTATGAAGAAAATATCTAACCTAATGTTAAGAAACTTCTAATCTAAAGAGAAGTAAACAGCCAGAGATAATCAAACATGTTCCTGATGCTAAATGAGAACACATAGAGGAATCAACGGTGTGATAAAACCTGAATTGGAACGACAAGAATCCCATGGGGATATGGATGATCTTCCCACACATGAGTGATTTTTTCAAAACCTGATGTTCCACAGCAAAATGCAGAACCAGTCGCCTGATGTTGTTCCAACTCCACAAGTTCCAGCAACATATGGGCCAGTTGTTGCTGCAATTGTTGCACCAGATGCCCCTCGTTAGAGACCCATATTGCTTCTCATCAGGATCCCATATATCTCTCCTCATCATGAGCTTAGATACCCCCCGAAGGACTCAGAGAACTAGGTAATCCTTTGAAGACCCTCAACCTACAATCAAATATGTAGATCCGAAGATCTTCTTGGGACTTTCTTTCCACTAATGACATTCTTTACAGTAGGCACATATATCCTTTGGTAATTAGAGAACTTTCCCTACTTACCGTTACTTCCCTGAGCCATTAGTCCAAAAGCTTGATTATCTGAACACTAGAGTATTACCCGTGCCCGAGGGCACTATCCCTACATTGGATAGTTTTTAATTTAGAAGGGTTTTTTTCTAAATGAATTTAGAGGTGTTATCCAAATATTATATTTACAAATGTGGTGAAAAAAAAAAACAAACTTCCAAGTTAGAGATGTAGTAATTGAGAAAAACCTCTTTCTTATTAGTTATGGATGTCCAAGGAGAGTGGGTAGTTAGGGTTGTCCAAAGAGAGTGGGTAGTTAGAGATGTAATAAGTATGTAAGATCTAATGGTGAGGATGGATTTGATTTAATCTAACGGCTGAAAATTCAAAAGTTTGTTAAACCATGCTATTTTATAATATAGATGTATAAGCAATCGTATGCTGCAATTCCCTTGTGTCAACACCTGATCTAACCTTTCCTAGGGTTAGAGTCTCTTTCCCAATGATGAAAAAATGTACAAAATCCTCATACAACGAAGGTAGAGACATCAGCTAAATTAAGGAAGCCTCACCAATTCATCACTATTCCGCAACTCAAGTAAGAAAATGTTCAACTGAATTAGGTGATCTCTAATATGAATACCTCAAACGTCGTAGACCAAACCAGTGTTTTTCAGCATCATTAAACGACTTTTTCATGTATAGGCTCTCCAACATAAACCACAATGCAGCCGCCTGATCCTAATTGGCGACTTCGCTGAAAACGTTGTCCGCGAGACACAACTTGATCGTTGTGCGCCTTCTCCTCCATCGTCCAATACATATCGGTGGATGTATCTACACCCTTTTTATCAGACGCCATTGGCGATCAAAGACCTTGCTGCTTCAACAAAGTACCATCTTGATTTGTATCAAACTGAATTCGTTCCTCCCGGTAGACGTGTCGATCTGGATCGTCGAAGCTGACATCGATCTTGGCAGAAGCTCGAACCCTAGCTCCAGAAAACAAGATTTGAGTACTCCACCTGAACCGTGAAACCCTAGCTGATGGCGTGGTCCATATAGAGCCGCAAATACATAGCAAATACATAGTAGAGTACAAAGCAAATCATGAAGGAAACTACCATCCCAAGCAAAACGACTACTTGACTAACTAAAACAGAACTAAGCCAACAAACAAGACCCATGAGGACACAAACAAGCTAGGGAGGAACCAACAAAACACAATCCCAAAGGCCAGACTAAATCAGACAAATATCATAACACAACCAAACAAAAGGCCAAACAAAAGAAAATAGCCACAGCAAAAGTCAACTAAGCATCAATGAAGGGGATAGCAGCTGACATGAGATCATCATCTGGAATGGGTGGAAGCTCACCCTCAGCAGCACAAACTGGACCACTAGCACTTGAAACATCAGGAGAAGGCACCACAGGGACATTAGGGGAAGCATCCACAGAAGGAGACAAGCCTGTATTTCCCTCCCCATAAAGGGAGCTTTCACTGCAAGTTCAACTTCTATGGGGGCTTTGAAAGCACACGAGCAGGAAACTGCGGGCAAGAAAGCCAGAGGGAGAGCTTGAGAAACCTCCACCAGAGCCTGGGGATAAAACTGCACCTGACCTGGCATCCACTATGATCTTCCCTTTTTTACTTCAACTTCAACCCAACCTTCGCTAGCTGAATGAAAAAAACTAACAAAGTTTATTAGGAGATCAATAAGCTGTTAGCAAGAGCCTCTGCATGGTGGTACATGTGAGTAGTAGAAGTTATTTTCTTTTCAAATAATCTTTTATTTCTGGTGATCCAAAGAATCCAGAAGGTAGCTGGAATCCAATGCCAATTATTGATTTTATGCAATTTCTTTTTCTTTTTGATCCAAATAATGATCCATTGTTGAACATTTTGGCAACTATGAGTAGGATTTTGAGAGGGGGGAGTGGCACTCTTTCCCAAAGCTCTTGAGCCTTATTACAGGAGATAAAGATATGATTGGAATTTTCAATTTGGTGAGGACAATCTGGACAGAAGGGACTAATAGACCTAAGTCTAGAGTGGGTATTGTGAAGGCAGGGCAAAGAGTTCGTGCAAATTGTCCAGAAAAGGTGAATAATATTTGACGGAAGGCCCGAGGACCATAATCTCTTCCAGTTGTAAATATAGGAGTTTGTATTAAATTCAATATGAGCAGAATTAGAAAGAGGAGATGAATTGTTATAATTCCGGAGAAAGTAGGTTGATTGAACTGTGAAATTTTCATTGGAGGAGGCCTTCCAACCAGGGGTATCCTTGCCATCCAAGACTCCAATGGGAGTACTGGCAATTCTTACACTTAACCATCTGGGAAAGAATCTGTTTAAGACATTAAGATCCCAAGTCTTATCATGCTGATTAATAAGCTGACCAACCTTCTTAAGATTGCTAGTTGGATCTGTTTGGCTCAAACATTCCACTGTGGATGCACCAGGGACATCTCTTATCCACCCATCCGTTCTAATCCAGATTGAATAACCTGTACCAATGTTCCACTGTATGCCAAGATTGAGAGTACTCCTACCTTTTCATATATTCTTAGAAGCACAAAAGGAATTGGTAGCAGGCATGAGGCTAAGAAAGCTTTTTCTTTTACAATATTTTGAAATAAAATAATTGCTGAAAAAGGAGTTATGTTTATGGAGAATTCTCCAACTGCTTTTAGCAAGGAGGGAATTGTTAAAACAATTCAAATTCTTGAATCCCAATCCCCCATTTCTGGTTCTGTTACACAGAAACTCCCAAGAGAGTCAATTAATACTTCTCTTATTACAGTTACCAGCCCAAAAGCAGCTAGAAAAAGCAGATTTAATGGCATCACAGTCTTTCTTGGGAAATTGGCAAATGGACATTCGGTACACAAGGTAACTGTTAAGCACAGACTTAATTAAAATGGCTCTTCCCAGGGAGTTAAGCAAAAGTCCTTGCCAGCCTGCGCATTTGCTGACAGCCTTTGCAACTGCGTTCCTGACAAGGTCATGGTTCGTGCCTTTCTTCTGTAAAGAGACTCCCAAATATTTTCCTATGCATTCATGCGGGACAATGTCCAGATTATTGACAAAGATCTCTTTATCCAAGGAGGTACATTTAGGACTAAAAACAAGAGAGGACTTATCTTAATTAATTGATTGTCCTGATTGTCTAGCATAATCATCAAAGATGTTTTTAATGTTAGTGCTTGTCTGAGGTTGAACTTGAAATAAGAGCAAAGTGTCATCTGCAAACTGAAGATGGGTAATAGTTTGATTCCTAGAGAAAGGAATTCATTGGATTAAGCCATCAGATTCAGCCATTGTTAGTGAGTTAGAGAGGACCTCAGCACAAAGTGCAAAAATGAAAGGGGATAGAGGATCTCCTTGTCTTAAACCTCTATTGGGCTTGAAGTATTTAGATTGAGAGCCATTTAAAATGATGGAGTAAGAGACAGTAGTGATACATTCCATAATAAGTTTTATAAAGTGAGTAGGAAAGTGCATTTGAATCATAACTTGTTCCAGAAATTTCCACCTGATAGATCAAAAGCTTTAGAGATATCAAGCTTAAGGTCTCCCAATTTAAGTTGATTGTTAGCTTTAGCTTTGTGGATAGTATGAACTAGGTCTTGGCCAATAAAAAAATTATCTTGGATAATTCTATGAGGGATGAAACCATTTTGATTTATTGAGATACGAGAAGGTAGAACTTGCTTAAGCCTGTTAGCTAAAACTTTAGCAATAATTCTATAGAAGATATTACATAAACTAATTGGCCTAAAGTCTCCAACTTTCTGTGAGTTGTTGATTTTAGGAATTAGAATAATGTGGATTTTGTTTATTTCTCTTAGGAGATATCCAGAGTTTAGGAAAGAAAGAACTGCAGTAATAATATAAGTAGAAATTGAGGGCCAATTCTTCTGAAAAAAGGCTGGTTGAAAACCATCTGGTCCTGGTGCTTTGAGGGGAGACATCTGAAAAACTGCGTTAGAAACTTCAAGAGCTGAGAAGGGATTAGAGAGCAGAAGCTGTTGCTCAGGGGACAGAAATATAGTGATATTGAACAATAGAGAAAAGGAAAAAAGGTTATTATTTTCTTCTGAAAGAGCAGAGATGCTAGGTGTGGGCTCAGAGTAAATCTGCTGAAAATGAGTAAGAAAGTTGTGCATAATTACGTTGGAGTCAGTCACATGACTACCATCCGGAAGTTGGAGATTCCAAACCGCATTCAAACTTTTCCTAACTTTAGTATAAGCATGAAAGAACTTAGTGTTTTTGTTACCCTCCTTTAACCATTTGCATCTGGCCCTCTGAGCCCAGAAGATTTCCTCTTGGGATAGAAGGTCTTGCAATTTTTTATGGAGTGGAATAAAGTTGGATGCTGCCGAGGGATCTGGCAGAAGGCTTTGATAAATGCAATTTGCTGTTTGACATTGTTAATTTGGTTTGAAAGAGAGGGCCTAGCAGCAGCCCAAGTTCTAAAGGATTTCAGAGTGATATCAAGCAATTTGTTGTAACGAGAATGAGACAAAAACGGTACACAAACAACGAAGTGACAAAAATTTAACGTGATTCACTAACGGATTTCGTTAACTATGTCCACAATGACGAAAGAACGCGTTTTTTTTATGTGAGAAACCAGACAAGATACACCACATAAAACCTAAGTACGTCATATATCTATATACTAGAGTATTACCCGTGTCCGATGGCACTATCCCTACATTGGATAGTTTTTAATTTAGAAGTGTTTTTTTCTAAATGAATTTAGAGGTGTTATCCAAATATTATATTTACAAATGTGGTGAAAAAAAAAAACAACTTCCAAGTTAGAGATGTAGTAATTGAGAAAAACCTCTCTCTTATTAGTTATGGATGTCCAAGGAGAGTGGGTAGTTAGGGATGTCCAAAGAGAGTGGGTAGTTAGAGATGTAATAAGTATGTGAGATCTAATGGTGAGGATGGATTTGATTTAATCTAAGGGCTGAAAATTCAAAAGTTTGTTAAACCATGATATTTTATAATATAGATAGGCACAAGACAGCATTTTCTTGCAACCTAAGCCGACCAAACCGCCCTAGCCATTGTCCTGCTCGCACAAGTTGCTAAACCTACACGTGCGATCAACCCGGCTCGGGCAAGCTCCGAAGCTCTACATTGATGCAGAATCCTTTCCTCCTTTCTTGACTTGTTGTCCTGCATGTTTTGCTGGATCTGGTTGACTGTGATTCAAGGCACTCTAACAGTACACCTTTGAGATTCAAAGTAGATTATTTTATATGGACATGTTGTCGGGGAAGCTATTTTATTTAAATATCGTATGAGGAGTTATGTTCATCTTTGAGAGCAAAAGTAGGGTGTTATTTTATCTGCATATTGTACAGACTCCCATTTCCAGAGGCGATTATTTTACCAACATATTGTACGAGGGTTGTAAACATTGAGATCCAAAGTAGATTATTTTATATACATGTTGTGCAGGGAGATTCGAAGTAGGATATTATTTTACTTACATGTACAGTCTCCCATTTTGAGAAGAGAGTATTTAACCTCCATGTTGTAGAAGGAGTGATGTACTCATTTCGGATCCAAAGTAAATTGTGGTATGCACATGCATGTTGTCGAGGAGAAATTTATCAAAATCATATACCAGAAAGCAGAAGTTATATGTTTATACTTGAGATCCAAAGTAAGATATTATTGAGTTCAAAAACAAATATATTGGGTGGGTTTGGTGTTTGGACTTTTAATCTGTTTTGAGTTTTTCTGAGAGGTTTGGTATGACTTTTCCTGTGCCAGCTTTTGAATTTTGGCTTTTGTCTTATAGTGTAAAACTGAATTCTGAAAAAAGTTGGGTTTCATTAACTTTTTTTGGACTTTTTTCTTTCAAAACAATAAAAATTACCTATTTACCTCTATTTTTTTTGTACTAACATACTATGACATCTAACTAGACCTATTATAATTTTATTAGTAAATATAAAAAATATAAAATGATAATTTTCACTAACAAACAAAAATGTTGCATCCTAACTTTTTTACAGCATAACTTTTTTCACCAAACACATACATCTTCTTTCATCAATTTCTTTGTCACGAACTTTTTTCACAACAACTTAAACGTCGATTTAAAAGTCCAAAAAGTCATACCAAACCCAATCGACATGTTGTGCAGGCTCCCATTTCCAGAGGAGATTATTTTACCTGCATATTGAAAAGTGATGTACATCTTTGACATTCAAATAGATTATTCTATCGACATGGTGTACGAGGAGACAATTATCTAAATATATTACGAGGAGTTATGTTCATCTTTGAGACACAAAGTAGATTATTTTATTTCCCAAGAAAAAGTAGATTATTTTATGGCTATATACAATTTCACCCCCTAACATTTGATTCAAATACACTTTATGACATTCAAATAGATTATTCTATCGACATGGTGTACGAGGAGACAATTATCTAAATATATTACGAGGAGTTATGTTCATCTTTGAGACCCAAAGTAGATTATTTTATTTCCCAAGAAAAAGTAGATTTTTTATGGTTATATACAATTTCACCCCCTAACATTTGATTCAAATACACTTTCACCCCTTCTTTCTTTAGAGAGGACACTTTCACTCCTTCTGTATGTTGAACTCATGACACATATACTTTCTAAGGGCTCGTTTGGGTAGCAGATACGAACCCCGGATAAGATATGTTATGCTCTCCTCATCATATCCGGTGTTTGGGTACCGGATATGGGAGCATATAACATATCTTACCTTATGCTGGCGGTGCATTTTGTGTTTAAATCTTATAACACTTTATCCAGAGGTGGTATAAGCCGGATAAGAATCACAATTATATGAGGTCAATTTTTTTAAAACAATAATGCCCCCATCCAAGACCCAAAACCACAAGTAACCTTCGAGTTACTGTTCATCGTCCCTAATATAGAAATTTGATGATCTACTTTTCCTGATCACGTCTTGAGTTGTGACTAAGTTTTAATTTCACCATTCAACGTCACTTGTTCTCCTCGTCATTTTAAGATCCCAGTTGATATGGTTTCAATGCTTTCTCCATTTATGGTTTTCCTACATGTATACTTTGGTGGCTGTGGTGGTTGCGAAGTATGAGCAGGTGATGGTGTGTAGTAACATGTTGTTTAATTGGTGACTTGTTAAGAACTGAGGAGGGTGGGGTTAGGAGTATTCGGTGGTTGAAGTTGTTGGGGGTTGGCCATGGAGCTGGTATTGGTTTATGGTTGAAATGGTGGAGGTTTTAGAGGCAGTGAAGGACAAAGGGGGATTTGGGTCTCGTAGTTGCAGAATGATTTCTGGGTTTCTTTGGATGGTTACAGTGGTTTGAGTATTGGATTGGTGAGAAGTAATGGTGTCGATTCAGGTGGATGTGTGTAGGGAAGGAGATAGTGGGTCTGTGTGATTTATGACTTGATAATTTGGACTTTACTTGATAAATTGGTTATCAATTTAGTTCTCAATTTGATTTTTTGTGTGGTTTATGACTTGATAGTTTGGACTTGAGGGTATTATAGTCATTTGGACACATATCCTGTTTCTTATCCTGCCTTATATCCTGCAGCACCCAAACACAGTAAACCACTTGTAGATAGTGCTTTCTGAGCTGACAGATCTTGGCCACGTGGCAACCATCCAGCACACCATATTGTGCTCCATACACACTGGATCACCAGCCGAGCTGATCCATGTGGGGGCTGCGAGACAGAGCCCTCGCATACCACTGCACGGGACTTGTAGGGACTTTGTGGTTTGGAGGCTAGAGTAAGCCCTGTCGCGTGCGAGCCAAGCCCGCACGCGACCTTTAGTAACTGTTTTGAGAGATTTATGGCACGAGCTCCATAAACCCGATCAATCCGGTCAAACCCGGTCAACCTCGTAACGGTTCCGGTATTCGCGCACAACGTGCTGTAACGGTCCCTATATACTCGGACGAACGTGCCGTTATGGTTAAGCTAATTAAGCCGCCATCAATGGGCGCATTAACCACACTACAACGGTCACATTCTCTGCTATATATAGGACGTTAACCTTTCCATACAAAGGAGAACACACTTGCCATACGCGGAAGCTCTGCCAAACCTCTGTCTCTCTCTCAGACATTGCTACTGACTTACTCTCTCCCTACACACAACCCCACTCTTCCTGTGCGATCCTTGATCCTCTACATACGGTGTACACGGAGGTCTCCCCGCCGGAATCTTTTGTGCACATTTTGGTGAACCCGACGTGAACTTACCAACAAAAGCAACCATGTCTCAGGAGGATGATATCAGCAACGGATCGCCTTCTGCCGAAACCGCCTCGGGAGAGGGGACCCGATGTACTCCTACCACTCCCGGCAAGACACCGACGCTAGAGTCTTTGGACGCCACTGTTCAAGGCCAGGGAAGAGCTCTCAAAGCTCAATCCGAGCAGCTAGAGCGGATCTTGGCCGTTCTGGGTACCCTTGCACCAAATCCTTCGTCGCCCCCCCCCCCCCCCGTCTCTCAAGGAGGAGGAGCCCCTACCGCTCCGGGACTGGGAGTGTCAACCACACCTCCCAACCCCAACCTGCAAACTCCATCGGCGACCGCGCAGCCGCCTTCGATTCAGGGGTCAACGGCTCAGATGTTGCCTCTCACCACTCACACTCCTCAGCTCTCGGCTTTGGCGTCTAACCCGACTCTGCAGTACCCTCCGCCTCCTCCAACGGCGATCCGGGGCAATGCGAGCAGTCCATATGTCCCCAATCCTTCGACGGCGTATGTGTCGCCTCCGCCTGCGGCGACCCCTCCTTCAGCTGCTGAAGGGAGCATTCCAGAGTGTATGACGTCTCTGCAGAAGCGCATGGACACTATTCTGGCTCATCAGTCATTCGCGGATACTATTATCCCGAAGCTGGACAATGATCCACCCATTCCACGAGAGATCTATCTCATGCCTAACCCGGCGGGGTACAAAGCTCCCAAATGGGACAAGTTCGAGGATGTCAACGGGAACGCCCATGAACATGTCATGCGTTTCATTGATGTCATGGGACCATACGGAGCCGATCCCAAACTGCTGATGCGAGAGTTCCCAAAATCTTTAGGGAACGTGGCGTACAAGTGGTACCGAACGTTGGAAGCCGGATCCGTGAAGACTTGGGACGACATGGTCCAGAAGTTCTACACCAAATTCTTCCAGATGGAAGAAAAGGTGACAATGATTCATCTCTCGCGGATGTATCAGAAGCGCGAGGAGGATGGGATCACTTTCATCAAGAAATTCAGGGCGAAATCCTTGGAGTGCAAAGATCCAATGCTCGAAAGTCGACTCGTAGAGATATGCCTGCAGTGCATGCGAGATGAATACAAAGGTATGCTCATTAATTTTCAAACACCTACGTTTTCAAAGTTAATTGAATGCACGAAGAACATCGAGCCTATAGTCGAGAGACAGAAAAAGAAGAACGCTCCGGAGCGACCTCCGAGCGCCACCACCTACAAGATCGGGAGATTCAGTTACAAGAGGGGACGTGAAGCTGAGGTCAATACAGTTTCACCCCAGAAGCAAGCTAAGGTTGTGAATTTTGACATACCACCCCTACCATGCTCGGTAGAGGAGGCAAGCGACCTCTGCAGACAGTGGCGTAAGGATGGCGTCCTACCGCCACTCGAGAAGATACCCTCCAAGGAGATGGTGAGAGACCCTAAGTGGTGCGAGTACCACGGCAAGGTCATGCATCCCACGGCCGAGTGCAAGAAGCTCAGGTTTGCGTTCGACCAGAAGATGAAGAACGGCGAGCTTATCGTCAGCGATCACCGGAAGGATGTGCGCAACAACCCGCTTCCTGCGCATGCGGAGCAGGGCTCGAAAGGCAAAGAGGTCGCTATGATCTCGATCGTCGACTTGGAAGAAGTCGCAGAGGATGGCCTACCCATCGTTGCCGAGGTCCATGAAGACGAAGACTATAGCATGGACACGGAGGATGAACGTGCCGACCGGATGAAAGGGTCGCATGGCTTTAGCAGGTTCTTCGACGAGATGAATTTCTCGGAGAAATGCCGAACAGATATGACGAAAGCGATCTTGAGAATAGCGGAAGACTACGTGGAGGATCTTGTAGTATCCAACGGGAAAGTCATCATGGCGTCTCGCTCTACAGAAAAGATTATGACCTTTTCTGCCAGCGACAAGAAGACAGATGCGAGCCACCAGAGGCCTCTGTACGTGACAGCCATCATCAACGGCGTCGAGTTCAAACGAGAATTCGTCGATGGCGGGGCGGCTGTCAACGTCGTCTCGCTCCACACACTAAAGCTAGCAGGGATCCCCGAACATAAGATCGTCAGGCGTCCATCTCCGCTGATGGGATTCGGAAGCGAATCTAGAATGACGATCGGATGGATTCGCCTGGGCGTTCAGATTGGCAAAATCAAGTGCTCAGCAAAGTTCTATGTCATAGACGCGAACACTACATACCATATGATTATTGGCCGAGCCTGGATTCATCGCTTCGATGCGATTCCCTCAACAGCTCATCAGGTTATGAAAGCTATCTGGAATGACAGAGTAGTCGAGATACCGGCTTCAACGAACCCATTCAATCTGGATGAAGCACATCTTAGCGAGGCGTTGTGGTTTACCGAAATGGCGGACGAACAAACACCGGGACCATTCAACCCTACTCCTTTGCCTCTCTGGGAGGACATCAAGGATCAGTCACCTGCGGGGGTAATGGTGACACGGGAAGATGCCAAGGATAAGCCGCCTACACGAGAAGAGGCGCCGCGTATCGCATACCATCGGAAGAATGTGTATACTCTGAAGAGAATCGCAAAGCATGACCCCGAGGGAAAGGAGATAGAGAGCTTCTATGCCAATGGGAAGAAATGCTATCGCATATGAAGGTGCGCGGGGATGTCCTCACAGGGGCATGGGGATATCCCTGGGCAAATCAATCAAATCGAGCAAATTGCGCTAGCAGAAGAGCCAATGCAGAGCACTCCAGATGAGAAGCTCAAAGAAGCGCCTGAATGCATGGAAGACAGGCCAAGACCACAAAAGCAAGAACTAAAGGAAGTGTTCCTCAGCCCGAACGAGGAAAAGAAAAGGCCAGTCTTTCTAAGTGCGGACCTCACGAGCGAAGAGGAGCAAGGACTGTTGCAGCTCCTAACTGAATACAAGGATGTGTTCGCATGGGAGTATGATGAGATGCCAGGTCTGGATACAAGCATCACCATGCACCGTTTAGACATCATCCCAGGGTCTAAACCGGTCAAGCAGAGCACAAGAAGCTTCAGGCCAGAGCTTAACGTGAAAATCAAGCAGGAGATTGTCAAACTCCTAGATGCCAAGTTCATAGAGCCGAATCATCATCCCACATAGCTAGCCAACATCGTGCCAGTAGTGAAAAAGAACGGACAGCTTCGCATCTGCGTGGACTTCCGGGATCTCAATCGCTTCTGCCCTAAGGACGATTTCCCACTGCCCAACATCGATTTGCTTATCGATTCAACAGCGGGCCACCGTATGTTCAGCTTTATGGATGGTTTCAGCGGGTACAACCAGATCAAGATGGACCCCGAAGACGCGCGGAAAACTGCATTCATCACTCCGGTGGGGGTGTTCAACTACACAGTGATGCCGTTTGGTCTTAAGAACGCGGGCGCGACCTATCAGCGGGCCATGATGGCTCTATTCCACGACATGATGCACAAAGAGGTGGAATTATATGTGGATGACCTGGTGGTTAAATCCAAGCACGAAGCAGACCACCTCGCAGATCTACGAAAGGTGTTCAATAGATGCAGGCGCTTTCAGTTGAAGATGAATCCCATGAAATGCGCGTTCGGGGTGACATCAGGGAAATTCTTGGGATGCGTGGTTCATCGCCAAGGGATCGAGCCCGACCCTGCGAAAGTATCAGCTATCACTGGCATGACGCCGCCCCATAATCAGAGTGCATTGAAGACATTTTTAGGAAAGCTATCCTATCTGCGGAGATTCATCCCAGCAATTGCCGAAATCACATGCTGTTTCAGCACTCTTCTCAAGAAGGACTCCGGAGCACGAAGCCGCATTCGAAAGGCTGAAGGATTTGCTGACATCCTCGAAAATAATGATCGCACCTCAACTGGGATCACCGCTTCTGCTATATATGACATCAACAAGGAGATCTATAGGAGCGCTCTTGGCTCAGGAGTATGAAGGCCAAGAGAGACCTATCTACTACATCTCTCGTATCGTGCAGCCTGCTGAATCAAGATTGGCGAAATGGTACATGACCATCTCTCAATATGATATCACATGCGTGCGACCGCGAGCGATCAAGTCGCAGGCGGTAGCGGATCTGTTGGCACAGTTCCCCGATAACAGCCACGAGCCCGTGATCGAGGAAGAGCTCGAAGGCCCTGAGATCTATGCAATCGACGTGCCCTATTGGACGCTCCACTTCGACGGCTCGTCCGCAAGGAAAGGTGGAGGCATTGGGATAGTTTTGACCAAACCAGATGGGGAGGTCATACAGATGTCCGCAAAGCTCAACTTCGCAGTCACAAACAATGAAGCGGAGTACGAAGCTCTCATAGCGGGACTGCGCGCAGCAAAAGCTTTGGAAGTAAGCAATCTGACGGTCATGGGAGACTCCAAGTTGATCGTCAAGCAAGCCTCCGGCGAGTACGGTTTGAAGGAGATTAATCTTCAGTCTTACCGCACCTTAGTGCAAAAGCTAGTACAGCAGTTTTGCGATGTGAGGTACGAGCACAAGCCTCGAGCAGACAACAGGCACGCAGACGCCTTAGCAACCTTGGGATCTAAGGTCAGCACAAACAAATGTCCCGCAAGGATTTCCATTGAAGTGCGAACATCGTCGGCATTGACAGAAGATGCGTGCCATGACGAACACATGGGTGATACAGACTGGAGAAAAGCAATCCTACAAGCTATTGCGAAAGGCACAAGCAGTGAAAGCTGGGCACTCACAAAAGGATACTGCATCCATGACAACACACTTTACTACAAGGGTCCCAGCGGAATACTCATGCGATGCGTCTCCGAGCAAGAGGGACAACAGCTGCTAGAAAAGATTCACCAACACGCTTGCGGAGAAAGCGAGGTGTCAATCTACAGGAAAGCTCAGAGATATGGCATTCACTGGCCAGACATGTCAACAGCCGCAGCCCTGATACAAGGGAAGTGTGAGAGTTGCGCGCTAATCAAAGATTCTCTCCTCATCGCCTTAACCAATGACGACACAGACTGGAGGAAGCCGCTCTTCGATTTTCTCACCCAGGGCATCGTGCCTGAATCGAGAAAAGAAGCTGAGAAATTGAAAAGGAAAGCGTCTCGATATGTGGTACAGGAAAACCTGCTTTGGCGAAGAGGTCACGAGGGCAACTTGCTGCGATGTCTAGACGGCAGAGAAGCACAAGAAGTCATGGACCTTTCTCATCAGGTGGAACACCAAGGAGGTGCGAAATTATGCAGGCAGCTCCTCTCAATTGGATATTTCTGGCCCACGATGGAGGCCGATTGTCGCACCAAGGTGCGACGCTGCCAGGAGTGCCAATTCAAAGGAAACCTAGTGCACGCTCCCGCCGTGGATCTACATGCATTAGGCACACCATGGCCATTTCACACATGGGCTTTGGACTTCATCGGTCCCATCCGACCAACGTCGCACGGGAATCATTTCATTCTCACCGCAACTGAACTATTCACCAAATGGGTGGAAGCAATACCACTGAAGACGGCAAATGCGCTGGCTGTGGTCAACTTCATCCAGGAAAGCATCATATGCAGGTTCGGAATCCCAAACACCATTCTTTCAGATAACGGTACTCCTTTTGTTAATCGCCAGGTAGCTGCGAAATTAGCGGAGTACAATATCAGGCAGATATGTTCTACCCCTTATTACCCGAAGGGAAATGGACAAGCCGAAGCGACCAACAAAACGCTGTTGAGAATTTTGAGCAAAATGGTCGCAGATGACCACAAGAAGTGGGCCGACTCATTAAGCATAGCTCTGTGGGCCTATCGAACCTCTCCGAGGACACCCACGGGGGCCTCACCATTCCTACTATGTTTTGGGGCCGAATCTGTGGTACCTGCGGAGGTGAGAGTCAATTCGGCGAGGCTAGCCTTCCACGCACTCTACGAAAATCAACGCGATCATGACCTAGTCTTGCTGGAGGAAAAGCGAGAACAAGCCAAAAGGACCAAAAAGTGATATCAAGAAAGGATTGCTCGCGCTTACAATAAGACTGTCCAGCGAAGAGATTTCGCAGCTGGAGACCTGGTCCTGCGCGCATCTGACCACTGCATGCGAGAAGCGACCCACCCAAAGTTCGCAGCCAATTGGGAAGGACCCTTCGAAGTCACAGAAGTCTTCGACAGTGGCTATTGCAGCATACGAAGGTTGCACGGCACAACCTCAACCCCGAGTTCAGTCAACATGCGCTGGATTAAGAAGTACTATCCTTGACTTCACTCATTTCATACGTTTTATTATAACGTCGCCTAATCTCTTGTGTGGTTATGATTTACACAATCTCCTCTCCCATATGAGAGGATTTTAATCTCATCTCTCCCATATGAGAGCATTATAATAAGAAAATTCTCCCAAATGAGAAACTTCATATTTCTGGATGTCGATTTTACTTTATTAGTTTGCTATAACTGTTAACAATAAGCTATCCGCTACAATAGCACTATGCAAATGCGATCTTAATTGATCATCTAAGCCTATCTGTTACGATAGCAGCCTATACAAATGCGATCTTAATTGATCATCTAAGCCTATCTGTTACGATAGCAGCCTATGCAAATGCGATCTTAATTGATCATCTAAGCCTATCTGTTACGATAGCAGCCTATACAAATGCGATCTTAATTGATCATCTAAGCCTATCTGTTACGATAGCAGCCTATGAAAATGCGATCTTAATTGATCATCTAAGCCTATCTGTTACGGTAGCAGCCTATGAAAATGCGATCCTAAGTGATCATCTAAGCCTATCTGTTACGATAGCAGCCTATGCAAATGCGATCTTAATTGATCATCTAAGCCTATCTGTTACGATAGCAGCCGATGCAAATGCGGTCTTAATTGATCCTTTAAGCCTATCTGTTACGATAGCAGCCGATGCAAATGCAATCTGAATCGATCATTCAAGCCTATCTGTTACGATAGCAGCCAAATGCAAACGCGATCTGAATTGATCATCCAGGCCTATCTGTTACGATAGCAACTCATTCGCAAAACGATCTTAATTGATCTACCAAAATACTATCTGCTACGATAGCAATATTGTGAAAATGATCTCAAGTGATCCACAAAGGCCAATCACAAGCCCATCTGCCAAGATGGCACAGCTGCGAAAATATGATCTCGAACGATCTAGTGAAACATCTGCGAATTCATAAGGCATATGGCAAATGCAAAACCATTACATAGCATTATGCAGGGCAGAATATGCCGAAACGCATGCGAAATTGTATTTTGTTGTAACAAGGCAGCAGATAATACAAAAGCTATTTATCATTATGAGTCGAAAAGACTTACAATTTATCTGTCTAGATAGCAGCTTACAAGCGAAAAAGCTCAAATCTAACTACGCAGCCGACATGGCTTACAATACATTCGAAAAGTAACTCACACACATGAAGTTACACATCGCGGGAATCCCGGCTGGAAAACGATGAATCTAACGGTCCTAACACCGGCTATGCAACACACAGATCTGCGGCCAAAGATCTATAGCAAAAGGGATGCTGCTGCAAAGAGATCAACTCGTCATTTGCTACGTCCCTAGCGGCAAAAACTGGGTAATGGTACGTCCAGGACCTCAAGAGGTGACAAAAGCCTCTGTCTGATCAAGATAGGCACCGGAGGAACCTCCTGTTCCGGCGCACTCCGCCGTACGGAACAGGGGAAGCAGTCATTCCTCTGGTGATGGACTCCTTGTCATGATGGACAGGGGCATTGACAAGCCCCCTGAGTTCAAGAACGAAGAGGCAAGAAATCCTCCTCCAGGGATGCTGGAGGAGAATTCCGCCGTTCATTACGAGACGGTAGCACGGTCACTTCGGCGCTGCACCTCACCGGGAGGCGGCCGGAAACATGACCTGCAAACATAATACACGAAGAAATTTCTTCGAACACGCATGAGATATCATCTCTATCTTCTTTATGATGGTTATAAAGAGCAATAAGCCTCATAAAGCGGATCGTAGAAACTATTTCTACAGCACAAAGCGCAAACTCATGATTCACAACTTGAAGTTGCCATGAATCAACGAAAAACAAGCGTTGAGGCCAGCAGTCGTAAGGACTCACGGCAAAGCACATTTTTGGGATGAATAACCCAAATGGCAAACACAGGGTTTATATAGACCCTGTGGAGACTCTTCAGTTGCCAAAAGATGAGTCATCAGAATTTGAAAAGAGGGTAAGGTCAATCACTTACGCCTTGAAAAGCGGTAACGATCAATTACCCTACTAAAGGCTACGACGGTTCAGTTGCGTATCCTAATAAATGACGGATAGTCATGATTCGGATGGACTTCCCAACGAAAGCGTGCTTATCTTCCGAGAAATTAGCGCGAAAATCAAGCAGAGTATCAATTGCTGATGTCATAATTGGATATGCACAGAGACATCCTATCAAATCCCGGAAAGGGCAAAACGGGCAAGTAGATTCTTGTTGTTAAAAAAAAGGGGGGGAGAAACCCTAGCAACATTGCATTAATGTTTCAAACATTACATTAATGTTCCGGCTATATCCTTGCTATTTTCAAAATTCACAAAGTCAAAAGCAAATTCTTGGCCAAGGAGTCATGGGGTGCGAACTGAGGGCTCAGCTTCTCTACCTGCTGCACTTCTTGCTTCAATTGCTCGCACTTGGCATTCATCTCATGATAGAGCTTCATAGCTTCTTCAGCCTTTTGCTTCTGCTGCTCCACCTTCTGCTTTTCAGCTGCGAGGTTCTGGTGACCGAGCTGCAAGGTTACGGCTGCGCGAATAGAGTGACTCTTTTCATAAGAAATCTGAAACCCAGCCTGCCCTGAACTTTGGTAAGAAGATTTTCGCACATGCCATGAAGCAATTCGGCGCTCTGGACAGAGATGGTCTCAGGCGTGGCCGCAGACAGCTGCTCCAGAATCCAAATGGCTTCGGTGAGAAACAGCCTCCTGTCGAAGGGCCTTATCTCCAGAGATCTTGCAAACGATCGGGGGTAGGAGAGGCGCATCCGAACTAGCCAGTCCACATCAGTTTGCTTCAAACCTGAAGCAATGTTAAAACTAAGTTATGCTATCAAACTAGCAAATGCACCATGCGAGATGCAAACAGTGAATCACTACTTACCAGTTCCTTCGAGAATCTCACGAAGAGAAGGAATGCGCATTACTAGGGTCGTTGAAGACTGCCCTTGCTCCATGGCTCTCCTGTCAGCTGCGAGCTCTAACTCCTCATAGTTAGAAGGAAGGGTGTAGGCCGCACCAGCTGCGACTGCATTCCTAACCTGCGAGCCCCAAAAGCCCCACGCAGGAATAGGTGCCGCCGACTCAGTCATCGCCGGAGGTGAAGTGACAGCCGAGGTCGCTTGGCGAAAAACATTCTCAGATGCAGAAGCATCGGCAATATTTGTCCTTACTTCCTCAGCGCCAGCATGGGCATCTTCATCCATTAGCACAGCACCAGCTTCAGCATCGTCGGAGAGTTCGATGATGTCCTCGAAAGGCTCACCTGCGTGACCAGCAGCTGCGACGGGCTTCTCTGTATGGGGGCTCAGAATCGGAACATAGGATGCAGAAGACTGACTTCTTTGCTCCGGCGCATGTTCCTCAACATTGCCTGCAATACAAAATGCGATGGTATGAGGTAACTCGCATTGAATAATATTTTTCTATCTTTACTTAAAGCTAAGAGCAAGCACCTCCACGCGAAGGTGGGATTGAAGCCTCTTCATACACTAAAGACGAGGAACCATGTCCTATTAGTGTGTCTTCACTAAGCAAGTCTTTAAGAGGGGCGTGACCTGGGATGCGAAGAAACCAGTCATGATCCTGCTTCAAGTTGCTAAGGCCTAGTACATGTGTATCGCTCAAATGATTACCTGAAGGTTCTCCGCATTTGTCTACTAGCCAACGGCGAATGTCAGCCTTTGACACACCGTGCTTTAACGCACCCACAATAACATCTCTATAAGTTACTGCGAGATTGAAGATCTCACCTTTATCGCCGCCTGCGATCTCTTCGAAGTCCGCTTGGGCTTGCTCCAGGGCTGCTGCATCCTCTTCTGGAACCTCATCTTCCTCCTCCGCATGAGGAGCCATTTCTTCGGGAAGCTCGTCTTCCTCGTCAACTGGACGCACTAAGTCGTCAACATGCCGCTCTTCGAGGCTCCGCTGTTTCACACGCTCGAGCTCCTCCTCTTCCCGCTGTCTTCTTCTTTCAGCAGCCTCCGCGGCTGTCTTCCTGGACGCAGCAAGAACGTCCTCGCTTATGGGATCATCTGGAATGTCAGAATGGGCATCTCTCTTTTGTTTCTTGGCCACAAGGCCACCAATGGTCTCATCATCATCATCATCTGCGAAGATATGATTGGTTTAAGAAAAGACGTGCAAAGAAGTTACGATAATGGGAAAGGAAATGCGATGGGGGTACCTCCTGATTCTTCCTCATGTATCACAACTTTTCTTTCCTCTTCTTCTTCATCACTCTCTCTTGGCTCCTGCCTCTCTCCTTCTTCCTCTTGGTTGAATGGAACGAAAGTCTCAACCGCGAGCTCTTTCCGCACTTTGCTGGGCATGCGACCTTTGCCTTTGTCTTTGACAGAAAGGAACCTCACCGGAGGAGAAGCTGGAGCACTTCTGGGGGAATAAATTGTAATTCCCTTCTGCCTAGGTCTTTTCACTCTCGGCGCCGCAGTCGGTGGAGGGGACGGATCATCTCCGGGAGGAGGCGAGGCCGGAGCATTGTCTATCAGCGAGTCAGCAAAAGCATTCATGACTGCGCGAATCTTGGTCTCGACCTCAGGGTCCATCCTCCATGCTAGCCGAAACGACTACTTTTGTCTTCTAATGGCAACAATGGCGTTAACCAAAGACTTGGAGCGATCACCAGATGCGAATCGCCGCACATGACACTACAGCAAAAAGTACAAAATAAAAGTGTCAGCATAAGGAAATCAAGAAGCTTAACGCGTGCGAAAAATTGCTTACCTCAGCAAATGCCTTGCTATATCTGACGACATGCGTGTCGCCCTTCTTAATTGCGGCGACCTTCTCTTTCAGAATGAGGTCAGGACACAAATGGTTCTCACGATCCAACAGTGAATAGCAACCATATTCAGACTCGCTCAGACTGCAATTGGGGCGAAACGGAAAAGAATTCCTCTTGATCAAGGGGGCTCTACTTGGCTGCGCGGCCGACTGCGTCTCAATCCTTGTTTGCTGGGCAACCCAGTATGCGAGCCAGTTCTGAGAACACCCACCCTCGCGGGTCCCTGCAGGCTGTTCAAAGGGAAGATTGTTCATGAAAACTGTCTTGCACTCCTTTGTCAGCAAGCGCTTATAGCAACCTCTGATAATGGACTGCGGCCAGATTGATGGTGCCACCGCGTCAAAACCAAACTGGGGCGAAACTCGAGTGGGGTCAACATCCACGGTAATCCTCTCGTACCTTGGCGCGAGCTCACGAATATGCTCTGCGAGGGCAGGAAGAGAACCTCGTAGACACCAGCAAAAGAACTCGCGATAGCGTTCATGGAAATTCGGTCCCTCCTCGAAGAGCAGCTCTTCTGAGAAGACAACACCCTTAGAGGGGTACAGCTTTGGAAACCATCGCACGTTCTCCACACGTGTGGCATAGGGCCTGGCAGTGAACTCTTTCCGCTTGTCGCATATCAAGCTCCAAACACACTTGGTGTTGCTCGCTCCGAACCACCTCGCAGCTCTGCCGCTGTTGCGCGCCTCCGTCTCGCCTGGGGGACACCATTTGTCAGGATTGAGAGCACTTGGGGCATAGGATGGCCACCGCTCGAAGACCCACATCGTCAAAAAGGAAATATTGACAAAAGTCAGTACATCGAGGCGGCCACGCGACTCTTTCATGGCCAGAACTAGCTGATCAAGCCTGTAATACAACGTGCCCAAGACCAAGGGCCCGAGTGCGACTCTCTGGCCAAGTGCAAGCCTCACAGCAAGTGGCAAAACATGGTAAAAGACCCCATCATGTGGGTGACCGTCTATCAAGTATCTCGACAACCAAGCACAGAGGAATGCACAGAGGGTCAAGTGATAGCCTTTACCCTCCACATAATTCTCGGCGTCTCGGTCCTCACTCAGAAGTTTCTTGGTGATGCTGCTGTTCGCATAGTCTCGAAAGAAATACTGCAACCATTTGTTCCAGGTATTCTTCGCAGACGTATCCACCAACTGCCAGTTTGGAAGGGCTTTCGTAGTAGTCCACCGAGTAGAGATTTTCTTTACCTCTGCCAAGCATTCCTCCATCTGCGCGTACAAGGCAATCTCCGCAGGCGTCCTCAAAGGACTCAAAGGGTCTACCTCGCCCATGGGGGAAAGATCGTACAGCATCTGCACGTCCTCGAGTGTGGGGGCGGCCTCGAACTCAGCAAAGTGGAATGTGTGAGTCGTAGGCGAGTAGCGGGAAAGAAGGTCTAGAAGCATGGACTGGTCCAGATTCACGGCAGCACCCTTCATAGCACGAACAGCGAAGTATATACCTGCTTCATCAAGAGTTGCGCCATGATTGTCCAACACGTGGTCAATCCACTCATCCATATAGTCCAATTTCTGGACGAAAGCCTGGGTAGAAATCGCAGTGTAGGGGAAGTACCCGTTTTCGACCCCCAATCGAACCACATCCTCGGAACCAATCAACTCGAGCAAGGCTGAGTTAACTGGGCGAGTCAGTGTTAGCAATCTCTCAACGGGGACAGGATCTGGCATCCTTTTCGCCTTAACTCTCGCATGATAGAAATCTTGGCCACCGAGATAGGGGGCTTTTCGCCACAAGGCCTGCGGGAGGTCGGGTATCTCTTCATCTTCCTTGTTGGGTTTGATTCCTTTTGTCTTGGCCATTCCTGCGGAAGAGCAAGAAAAAAAGGGGGGAGAAAGGTGCTACACTTCAGTTTGAAAGTTCGAAATCCGAGATCTATCATGAAAAGAAAGACGAACAGTTTCTGGTATCAATTTCAGAAATTAAGGGTTGCATTATCGGCGATTTCAAGATCTCACATCCGGATCCCTTATTATTGAAGGATTAAAGCAAAAGTGGGTTCAAAGATCAAGGTTTCTTTGCAAGTTTCAACAGATTATATGTTCTGGGCTTACAGATTCAACGCAGTTTAAGGCAAACATTGGTATCTTAAATCAAAATTGAACAAGGCCAACCTTGTTTTCTTGAAGCCTGCTTGGATATGCACAACTGAAGAAGACGATTTGCAGTTTTGAACTGATGATTGATTATTTGAATCTGCTCTCGAAGATCTCCGGGTACCATTCACTTTAAGAGAAAGAAGTGATGCTTTGCAACAGTGGATACAAAGTATTTATCCAAAAACAATGAAGGGTTGCGTCCTTTCAGTAGTCGAATCGCAACCGTCACCGTCAAATCGCGCAATCACTGGACAAGCTGACGTCACGCCTAAAACCCTAGAAGCCAGACGGCACGACTCTAGGGGTTTTAGGTCATAATGGCACGCACGGGGGCTGAACTTACCCGTATTTGAATTGGTGCGTGGCGGCAACGCGTATGTTGGTTTCCGCGCATGGAAGTCTATACAGCTATGAGTCTTCACGCGCAGAAAGGGGGCTAATGTAGATAGTGCTTTCTGAGCTGACAGATCTTGGCCACGTGGCAACCATCCAGCACACCATATTGTGCTCCATACACACTGGATCACCAGCCGAGCTGATCCATGTGGGGGCTGCGAGACAGAGCCCTCGCATACCACTGCACGGGACTTGTAGGGACTTTGTGGTTTGGAGGCTAGAGTAAGCCCTGTCGCGTGCGAGCCAAGCCCGCACGCGACCTTTAGTAACTGTTTTGAGAGATTTATGGCACGAGCTCCATAATCCCGGTCAATCCGGTCAAACCCGGTCAACCTCGTAACGGTTCCGGTATTCGCGCACAACGTGCTGTAACGGTCCCTATATACTCGGACGAACGTGCCGTTATGGTTAAGCTAATTAAGCCGCCATCAATGGGCGCATTAACCACACTACAACGGTCACATTCTCTGCTATATATAGGACGTTAACCTTTCCATACAAAGGAGAATACACTTGCCATACGCGGAAGCTCTGCCAAACCTCTGTCTCTCTCTCAGACATTGCTACTGACTTACTCTCTCCCTACACACAACCCCACTCTTCCTGTGCGATCCTTGATCCTCTACATACGGTGTACACGGAGGTCTCCCCGCCGGAATCTCTTGTGCACACCACTTATCATATCAGGCTTATCCGACAGCATACATATCCTACCTCATATCCCACCATAAGCCTTATCTGCTGTATCTTATCCGCTACCCAAACGAGGACTAATTGTGGTGCCGTTAGTCTGGAGTGGGGGCCATCAATAATAGTTGTTTAAAAAAAATACCGACTTAGAGAATGGAATGATACAAGGACGTGAAAGTGGCATCCTCAAGTAGTTTACACTAAAGGGGTGAAAGTGTCCTTTCCTCAAACTGGAATGGTGAAAGTGTCGTTGAGTCAAAATTGAGGGGTGAAAGTGTCTTCGAGCTAAATAAGCAGGTGAAAGTGATTATGCCCTTATTTTATCTGCCTATTGTATGAGGAGATATTAAAATTTAAAATGACACTTACGCCAGTTTGACAGTTCAACTGTTTTGGAAAGGACACTTTTCTCCCTTCAGTTTGTCAAACTTTAAGACACTTACCAGCCCTGATGGTGTCATTCCATACTCTAAGGCCTCGTTTGTGGTAGAAGTATAAGGGGGCACCATAGCATAACTTATGCTCCTCCTTATTTATCCAGTGTTTAGGTGTCGTTATAAGGGTGAGCATAAGTTATACCCCCAACATAACTTTCTCAATTTTGTGAAGAAAATGTATACAACCTCCCCCGAGGTATAAGGCCGGATACGGGGAAGCAGCATAATTCACTATTTCCTACCCCTTATCCCCAAACACTACAACATCAACCCATATCATATCACTGCCGTCACCATCACCATCCTCCTACCATTAGTACACCTTTTTCTTCAACCTCCTACAAAACTATCAGTCACAGCTACCATGAGCAACCACCCTCTCCAACATTAACTTCAACCAAAATCACCATTTGCCACCGTCAAAACACCACCAATACAAAACATCAATTAAAGCACCATTACAACCCATATTGCTCATGACACCACATAACCATATGACCACCACTGCTAGCGACTCCTATCACCGCCATCAATATCCGATCCAATCGAACAAATCAGAAGAGGAGAAGAAGGCAAAATCGGAGCCTCATGACCTTGATACAGAGCTCCCACGAGTTCTCCATCTTCCAACAATTTCATAAAATAATTAACCAAGTTATTAATAATATAGTTTGTTAATTAATTTTATCAAAGTATGTTTAGTTAATTTGTGTGTTTTAATGGAAATTACAATACGAACATCTACGAATTCAAAATCATGGCAGCGCAGGGCAATGTAGTCATTTCACATTAACCCTTCATCATATCATCATCTTATACGACAACACCAACACACAGACAACCAACATATCTTATCAGGTCTTATCAGACATCATACTTATCTTGCTTCTTATCCAAATATAAGAATTATCCCTACATAACTTATCCCCTACCCATATGAGGCCTAAGTGGGAAAATTGTCCCAGTATATACAAGCATTGATGGACATTCATATAAGGGTTTTTAATGGGGTTAATTGACTATGTTCATGTTTTTCATGACCAAAGCCACAATCTGAGAAGTAACTGGCGATGGAAACTCTGAGATGGTAATGCAAAGGGGATGAAAATACATTCCTTATATATACAGGTCCAGCCCCAACAGTCATAGTGAGGGTTGTGTTGCATTCAATGAGATAATTAAGCCTCCCTTTAAAGCCACTAAGCAGGTCATGGCGTTTCAAAAGACTGTGGGCTCCTCCATGTCATATGATTGTTAGACCAAACCTGTGTCGAAAAAGAAGGTTACAGAAGTCTCCATTATGATAAACAAGGGTCATAGATGGAACGGAAACCATTTGCGACGAACCTTGTTGCACCCTCCAAACCACTAAGTCCCTCGGTTCATGTGAATTGGCGAGATGCGAGGGACTCTATCTCTTAGTCCGTGTGTGCTGACATGGCATGAATCCAGTGTGCACTGAGCACAATTGAGTGTACATATGTGAGTTTTATTTGGTCCACACGATTCTAGACTAGAACCATGATTTCTACATTAGCCCCCTGCACATGAGTCAATTTCCTTTAGACTTCCGTGCAATCATGAAGCCTCCCTAGCTTTGGATGAGTCAGCAAAATGGTTCATCCCTACTGGTAGCCTTTAAGAAGAACATAAGTTATAGCTAGAGCATGGGGAACCTAAGACATGTACAATTGATGTGAGTGAGATAGATGTAGACAACCCGGTTGTTTTGACTGCTCAATCGACAGAGACACTTTAATCCGAAACTTTTGGGATTCGCCTTGGAATACGGAAGCTGATATTTAAACCAATGTTGATCTAATTTTTTTTCATCATCCTCCATTCTGAACTGAAGTAGATTTCTGAACTTAAGCAATGTTGCCGCTCTTTGCCATTGTTGCTTTCCATTTTCTACAGACTGCACTTCTCAGGTATTGCTTTCTTTAGATCACTCTTCCTTCACAGAAGACTAAAATGGGGATTTTCATCTGGGTACCTCAACTACTCCATCAGAGTTGTCGTCAGAAAGAGAGTATTCATAGGATGTATCGGTCGCATACAACCATTTTTGGGGAAAATCACTGGTGTTTGACGGCTATGAATACTACCAGGCCATCATGCGCCTACACCTTCAATCGTGATGAAAGAGAACGAGACCCAAATGAGAATTGGAGCAGCTTCATATCCCACCAATTGGGACTTCGCAAAGACCAATACCATACACTGCCTTGCAATTGAGACCAAATTATCCCACTACAAAATTAATTTCCAGGACGCCTTCGATTGTGGTAAATTTTTTCAATTGTGGACCGTGTGGGCTCTGACTGATAACGAGCAAACCCTAATGCAAGACATGATTTTTAGTTTCATTCGTGGCTTGAAGGGTTACAAAATCACCGCAGAACACGACATGCTCCACACACTAGTGATTGTGTAGCCAAACTCACACCTTCCATTTTTTGAAGACAAGGCTAGTTGTATGCTGAAGGACATGTCCATGATGTTGGACCTTCCTGCGATGGTCTTCATTAATCCTTTCAAATTTTCATCCTTGACTAACAAGTTTCCGGATTTCAATCGGATGAAGTGAATTAAAAGAGGAAATGCACAGTGCTCTAACTAGATGGACTGGTGAAACAGGATGAGCCGAAATGTGTTCAATCAAGGGTCCCATACTAGTTCTAGTGTTTGTCAATTCAAGCACAAAATAGCTCAGAACATGTAGTGCATTGTATAAGATAATTACAAATGATCAGGGTCTCTTTATATATATATATATATATATATATATATATATATATATGTATATATATTGTGATGCTAACCCATGTTCTTGCAAGCATTTCAGGCGTATTAAATCTAGTCCAGGAAGAAATAGATTTCCTCAATTACGTGATTGGTTTCAAGTATTTTCCTAGAAGTGTTTGAGCTATTCTTACGTCTAGGATTATTCTTGTAGCATCAATACATGTGTATTTGGACTAAACTGCACTCATTGTAAAATAGAAAATGACCAAAGAATAGCAGAGCTCCTTGACGCGCCTACAGGCTGCACAAGCAGTCGCAGGAGGTTGTGTGCAACTAGGGCGGTGACGTGGTTGAGATTTGCAGGCTCTTTGATCCTCTGCCACGTTCTTTTAACAGTTTCAGTCGCTCATCTATTCTTCTTAGAGATTCTTCAAATCTTTTTTCTTATCTTCCAAGTAAGAGAGTTTAATTAGGAATATAATATATCTTTTATAAAAATAATATATTTAGTGATAATTATGAAAAACATGTATTTTATATTATAAGTCTTTTTTGAATTTTAATAAGTTTTTTGTTTAAAGTTAACAGGAAGAGTTTCAGTATAATCTAAAGGGTAAAGACACTTACACCCCCCTCAAGTTTGACATAAAGACACTTACACCCTCTCCTATTTTGAAAACGACACGTACACCCCTTTAGTGTACCAAACCTTAGGATACTCCCCCCCCCCCCCATATGTAACTCTGTATGTTAGTTTAAAGTTAATAGGAAGAGTTTCAGGGCAAAAGATACTTACACCCCTCAAGTTTGACATAAAAACACTTAGACTCCTTCCTATTTTGATAATGAAACTTACACCCCTTTAGTGTACCAAACCTTAGGACACTGCCCCCCCCCCCCTCGAAGTGTAACTCTGTCAATTAGTGAGTGGGGGTACCCCACTAACATCTTTTAATGTGGAAAAATTAGCCCTTTAGAGTTCGCATTGTACATTCAAGGGCTCTTCTGATCAAACAATTAAACATTTGGATGAGCTTAACTCAGATTAAATGTTATCTGCTTATTGGAATGAGTGGCTCAGTTGAGGTGAGAGAATGTCTCTCTCCTCACCTCTACCACTCATTCCAATAAGCTGATATAATTTTATCTAATTTAAGCTCATACAAACAAACCCATTGAAACCAAAAGAAGAGGAAAACCCTAAATTGTTCCCTATCCAGTCAAATTAAGAGACTTTATTTTTTCTATTTTCATTACAAAAGAGAGGTCTGAACTCAGAGATCAGAGACCCCCAGGAACTTCAATTTTCAGAGATTTTCCTAGGCCAAAGATGATTCCATCAGAAGATCTTCATTGATGAGCTGAAGGAAATCATTTTTTAGCCGCATATTCCTCTGTTCTCTAAGGTTCTTTAGGAGTTCCTTTTTGGTATGTTCTCTTTAGTTCTTCAAAATTTCCTACAAAAGTGAACTTTTTTACATAAAAAATACCATCTTAACCTTAATGAGAAACATCCTCCAACTTTAAATCTGGCTTAACTAATCAGGATTAATAAACTAATCTAGTTGATCTAGCACAACTACACTTAGTGAACTAACTAACCATCCAATAAATCCACCCACCCCAAACCCTATTAGTCTACCTTCCCAAATCAATACATACAACCCTACACAAAACATCTCTTCATTTCCTTAATGCTCTTCACACAGCCGCACATAGAGAGAGGCAGATGAATAGAGGGAGGTAGATGGAGAGTTGGTTGAGACAGACAATGGAAGAGGGACAGTACATAGATCTGCTCCTTCCCCATCTCCTCCATTAATTGTAGTGAGCGGAGGTGGTTGATCTGTTAGTAGAGGTGGATCAGAAATGGATCGGGTAAAACTCTATCTCTCTCGGTTCCCCATACCTTAGATATGCATTGTCCTTCTTCTTCTACTCCATCTTCTGCCCCTCTTCTTCTAATTCTTCTTATCTTCTTCATGCATATGGATTTGGGTTTCACGGATATTTCCTAACGACGGTCGATGCATGCCATGGAGGCAGCGGCGGCCACGACAGGGGTGACGGTTCGACAACTTTTATCACGGGGTCTATGTTTCTTCTTCTTCTTCTCCTTCTGGTATTTCTTCCTCTTGTTCTTGGCATCACCTCTTTTCTTCTTCGTCTTTTTCTTCATATTGTTCTTCTTATGCTGCTATAAAAATATCTCAGACCTACTTTTTCTTATCTTATGAATGTCATATTTTTTACATAAATATGTTAATTGTTGTTTTTGTTGCGCACTTTTTAATTAGATGAGCAAATTCTTCTGTACATATTTTTTAAGATCTTGTAAACTTTTTAATATGATGGTAGTTGATTTTGTTGTTGATGTTGTTGATAATGTTTTTAGTTTTATTGTTAATGTTTTGTTAATCGGAATGAGCCTGAATGTGTTCGATCAATGATCCTGCACTGATTCTAATGTTTTTCGGTTCAGGAAGAAAATAGCTCGGATCATGTAGTGCATTGTGGAGGATTCTGATAAATCAATTGAGTCTCTTATTTAGATACACTATGGTGAGAACCCATATTCTTGTAGGCAATTCAAGTGTCGCGAATCTAGTCCAGCAAGAAAACATACGATATCCCCAAATGTGATCGTTAGGTCTCATGTATTTTCCTACAAGTTTCTTAGTCATTCTTACGTCTATGATTATTCATATAGCATCAATCCATGTGTCTTTTAAATAGACTACAGTCATCGGAAAATAGTAAAGGACCAAAGAGCAGTAGAACACCCTGGCACGCCCTACAGGTTGTGCACACATCCCAAGGAGGCCATGCGCAACTAGGGTGGCAGCCTGGTTGAGATTTGCATGCTCTCTTATTCTTTTCCATGCTCTTTGTCACTTTGAGTCGGCCTGTTATTCTTCTTAAAGATTATTTATGATCTTTTTTCTTATCTTTCAAGTAAGAGCTTAATTAGAAAAATTTCATGAAATTAATACATTTTGTGATAATGATCACAAAGATGTATTTTCTTATTAGAAATCTTTTATGAATTTAATAAAGTTCATGTTTTTGCATGTTCTTATTTTTTACATTTCGAATTGGATGAAGATAACAGATCAAAATGGGCTCTTTTTCTCTTCTATGGACATCCCAATGTTTCCGCCCGAGTGGAAGTTTTAAATCTACTTCAAGAACACATCACAAAGTGCTGTCTTCCCAAAGTTATTTTAGGCGACTTCAATCAAGTCTCTCATCCTTCGGAAAAGCTAAGAAACAACAAACGAAAATGCCAAGGGATGAAGACTTTGAAAACTTTCTTATTAAAAACTCTTTATTTGAGTTGGACAATCATGGAGTTTTTGTCACCTTGACCAACAACCGTCAAGGAATTCATCGTACCTACGAACGTCTTGATAAAATTTATGTAATTTTAGAATGGATTACTCTCTTCCTGAATGCGCTAGCCACCACTCTTCCAATTCAATGTTCGGATCACAGTCCATTTATTTTGGACTTTTACTGCTCTTCAGTTAGTCGCAACCGTCCAAAAAGAATGGAAACACATTGGCTTCAACATCGAGCGGCCCAAAAAATTATTTATAAGGTAATGCATCTCCCTTTGATTGGATCTCCAATCTTTACGCTTATGAGAAAACAAGAAGTTGTACTGAAACATTTAGTTCGATGGCACAATTTAACAGATTGTAATCCAAAGAGGCAAGTCCGTGACATTAGTTCCCGTATGTTGGCCGTCCAATCCTCACTCTAGTCAGTGGTGGATCCCCATGCGGTTGAGTTTCTTGCACTTGTTCAAAAGGATGATCTCCTTCGGAAACAGTATGTTGAGTCAATCGCAAAACAAGAATCGTATTGGAAACAACGCTCGAAACAAAACTGGCTTCGAATCGGGGACAAAAACTCACGGTTTTTCCATTCAGTGGCAACAATTCGTCAAAAATGAAAGTTTATAAATGGCATTCAGACTCAATGTGGAAAATTCCTAACGTCCCAAAGGAACATTATCGCTCACATCAAACAACACTTTCAAGATCTTCTTCAACCGAAGCAGCAGATTTCGACATCATCAACCCCCTTAGATGGAATTCATATTCCCATCCTTATTTCAAGACACCTTGATCTTAACCAATCCAAAAATCTTGAAATTAAATTTTCAGATGAAGAAATTAAGACAGCAGTTTTCGACTTTGGCAACCACAAATCCCCGGGGCCGGACGGCATAATTATGGAGTTTTATCAATCTCAATGGGAAACGTTGGGAGCGGATGTTATTTCAGCAGTCAGGCGTGCTCTCTCTTTCGGGCACATTCTAAAAGAATGCAATAAAACTCTTATTGCTCTTTTTCCCAAAATCCCTAACCCCATCACCGCTTCGGACTTTCGGCCCATCAGCTTATGTAATTCAATTTACAAGGTTATCTCAACGGTCCTGGCAATAGACTAAAATCAGTTCTCCCCGGCCTTATCTCGGAAAATCAGAATGCGTTCATAAAGGTAGACTTATTTCGGATAATATTCTGCTGGCGCATGAATTACTCCACTACATCAGAAACTGGAAAAGCAACAAAAAGTCTTTTTTTTTGCCTAAAGCTAGACAGGAACAAGGCTTTTGATAATGTCTCGTGGAATTTTATTCGTGATTGCCTCATCCAAATGCAGTTTGGGTCCTTCTTCATTCAGACTATCATGTCTTGCATCACAACAGTTTCATCAGCTATTCTTATTAACGGTGAACCATCTCCATACTTCTACCCAACGGCGGGCATTCGACAAGGTGATCCTTTGTCCCCTTTTATTTTTATTATTGTTCAGGAAGCCTTCTCTAGTTTGTTGCAGTTCCTGGCAAGTGAAAAGGGAACGAAAGGCATTAAAATCAGTCTCTCGACCCCTTCAGTCAGTCACTTATTATTTGCGGATGACACCTTTATTTTTCAAAAATTTGGTCTCTCAAGTGCTTGGCTGCTCAAATGGGGTCTTGATTTATTCTGTAATCGATCTAAATTGATATGGAGATATCATGATCCAACACATGGGTGTGCATTAAGGGTTATGGCACACTGGATTGAACCATCTCCGAGAAGGCTACATAAATGTTATGTGTAGTCACAAGCGCTTCTCGTGGTTACAGCGGTATTGTCATCCTTAGACTTGAAGTCACTAGATTGTCTAGTTGTGGATTATTGTGATTTTGGTAGCGTCAAACGCTACGGCGTAACTGGGTAGTCATAAAGGCGCGCACCGGATACAATAAGAAGCAAGCTTAGGAATTGTAGTAGACGTAGATAGAATTTGTCCCTCCCACATAACGGGAGCAACTATCCGAGGCCACTTGAGGGATAGTGCTTATGGAATGTCTGGCCAGATTCAAATAAATCAATAAAGGATTGATGTTATTTGCACGAATAAGGCTATTCCATGGATCGAGAAACTATGGATTGGATATACGAGTGTGACTTGTATGTCCCGTGTCCAACCAGGATATAGAGACAAAGGAATGCGACAATTACTTGCACAAGGTTTGTCGGATGACTATTCTATTGGTTGGCTAGAACAGATGTCTTGCTAGAGACCGCTCCATATTAGAAAATTGTTGCTACCAACTAGATAGAACGTATGGGGTCACACGCTTGATAGAGTTGAACTAGATTTGAGAATTAATTTATATGATTAATTAATTAGAAGGATCACTTTGCAACACCTTGCAAACTTAGTATGGCTAATATGCAAAGAAGGGACTAATCTGAATTCATGTTGGATTAGGAAGGGCCTTTAGGTAGTTGACAAGGAGTTGTTGGACTATATAAAGGATGCTTCTAGCTTCCTTCCCACACTAATTCTCATAACATAAGTGAGTGGGAGAGAACAAAGGAGAGAGCAAGCCATCTAGAGAGGTCGATCGCCCCCTAGCCGACCGCCCTACCCGTCGGTCACAAGGAAGCCGTGGGCTTCCCTTGTTGCACCGTGCTACATGATTTCTTATTCCTATTCTTCCGGTCCAAGCTAGCAAAAAGGAGAATGAAGATCTAAACTCAACTCTAAGCGTGGATCAACCGTAGAGACTTGACACAATTCACGTTACAAGTCATCACTGGAAAAACCCTAAGGTGTGTAACATGATTCTTCATTTACCATCGTTATGATTCTCTTCCTGTGATCCTTGGAGGGTATTGAATGGATTGTTTATTTTTCCGCTGCGCATCCATGATCAAAACCCTACAGTGGTATCAGAGCCAAAGGTTGTACAACATATACGTGGTTTATCTGTTACGTTTTGATAGTTGTACACTTTAAATTTTTTGTTTATTGCGTAAAACGGACAAATCAAGCATATGATGCAATTTGTCAATAATCAAACAAAACAAGACCTAGTTTTTGCATTGGATGCAAGAATTAGTGAGTTTGAGAAATTTTAGGATCTTAGATCTAGGGTTTGGGCACCAATTTGCAAACTAGTTTCAAATTTTGAAATTTTTTGGACTTGGGGAACAAGGAAGGAGTTGTTTTGGAAACAACTAGGAGGATCGGCCCTAGGGACCGCCCCCTCTCCTACCTTGCCGCCCAAGCCACATAGGCCGAAGGCCTAGGCGGTCGGTCCAACCCCACGGGTTGGGCCGACAGGCCTAGGCTCGGCCCGAGGCGGCTCCAAGGTGGTTCGGCCATTTTGTGGTGGGCACCTTGGACCGTTTTAACCTCAGAAATCCTAAATTCAATTAAAAATTGACCAAGCACGTTAAAATTGGATTTTAACTTTTTATGTGAAAATCACATGGTGGTTGGATATGGCCTTGGGATGTGGTTTTGTGTAATTGTTTAAATTTGTGGTTTGGTTTACGGCCTGCGAGCTGATCAATTTAATGTAATAATTAATTAGGTTTTACGGCTTGCGAGCTGATTTTGCCTCTCAAGTCGTGAGATTTATTTTATTTAGTAATGTTGTTAGCTAGTACTAGATAGAATCGATTGTTAGCCAAGATTGAAGAAAAGAAGCCCGAAGCCAAAAGAAGCCACAAAAGATGGAGCATGGAGCATTCCACATGACTATGAAGAATGGACCAAAAGATGAAGACGCATGGAGATGTGTTTGTTTTTAGGGTTCATAAATATTCCCATTGGCTTGGGAATATCTTAGTCTAGAAAAGGCCATATCCATATCACCTTTTATTTTATTTTTTGGTTGTTTATTTTCTTGTCTTATTTTTTTGTGATTGGTGTATGGTTGATGAATCCAATTAGGATAATAAGATAAATAACAACCCGGATCTATTATTTGGAGTTGTGCCCAAACCCAAAATATATAGATGTTGATATGGATCAACAAAACAATTAAAATTGAATTCTAAAAATCACTCAAAATTCAAATATTGTGTTTTGCCTTCTCGTTATCTAAACACTGATTGTCATCATGATTTATCAAGCTCGTGCATGCCAAAGCAAAGGGACTTGGTTCATAATGATGCTATGCGATGTCACAAACAAGTAATGTGCAACTTTTTAAATAAGAGGTTGGACACAACTGGGATATTAATATGATTAAAACTCATAGGCAATCAATTGGGATTATTTATGCGGATGGATAAATAAAGAGTTATTTGCCCAATTTATCCAAGAGTTGCATGGGATGCAATTGGAATTGTTCCTACCTAAAGTAGTCAAATTTTGGGTGACTTGCCAAAGCAAGTTCAAAAGGAGATGAAACATGGATCTTGGCCCACTAGAATATATAAGGATATTTTCCGCATTAATATCTTGAGGGTTATTAATCCGTAGAAAAATAGTGGGAGCTATATTTAATAAACTAGCCATTATTGAATATAGTCAAAAGTTCACAAATACTAAAACTTGCGTATTTTCCTTTTGTAGAATCCTAAATGGCAAACAACTCATCGAGTTCACAATGTTCCCTACGATATGTCCATGAGAAGTACAAGCTCTCTGGAACCAACTTCCTTGATTGGTATAGAAACTTTAGAATCGTTCTCAAGAAAGAGAAGAAAATGTACGCATTAGAGGAGCAAGTTCTAGCAGGTCCAAAAAACAATAATCCTGCAGCCCTAAAGGCGCATCAGAAGCGTGTTGATGACGCTAATGATGCGGCCTGCCTTATGCTATGCACCATGAACTTTGAGCTTCAGAAGCAACACGATAACATGAATGCAGTTGATATGATCGAACACTTGAAGTAGCTCTTTCAAGAGCAGGCAAGGGTTGAGAGGTATGAAGTTTCTAAGGCATTGTTCAAATGTCATATGGCTGAAGGAAACCCTATGGGACCTCACGCACTCCGTATGATCGGGTACTTGGAGAATCTCGCACGACTAGGGTTCCCGGTCGGCCAAGATTTGGCCACTGATCTCGTACTGCAATCGTTGCCTGAGAGTTATGGACAGTTCATCATGAACTATAACATGAACGAGATCTTGAAACCACTGCCAGATTTACTCATTATGTTGAGGAAAGTTGAACAAAGCATCAAGAAGGGTAAAGGCAAGGCCATTATGATGGAACAGAGAGGAAATGGCAAAAGGTTTGCCTCATCCTCCAAGGGCAAAGGCAAGTCAGCTGCCAAGTCGAAGGAACCTGACCTTAAGCCTGTTGGTGGCACTGCGAAAGGTGTGACTAAAGGTGAGTGTCACTACTGCAGTAAGCGTGGACACTGGAGGAGGAACTGCCCAAAATATCTGGAAGACAAGAGGCTTGGAATAGTGATTCCACCACCAGCAGGTATTTTGTTGTTGATGTCAATTTAAGTATCTCTACATCGTGGGTATTGGATACTATATGTGGATCTTACATTTGTCGAAATGTGCAGGATCAAAAGAGAAGTAGAATATTGGCTAAAGGGGAGATAGACTTGCGCGTTGGAAATGGAGAAAAAGTTGTTGCATTTGCCATAGGCGTATACGAGCTGTCTCTGCCTTCAGGATTAGTTTTAGAATTAAATCATTGATATTTTGTGCCCGCTATGAGCAGAATCATTATTTATATTTCTTGTTTGGACAAGGAAGGTTTTATTATTTCAATAAAGAACAATTGTTGTTCCATTTATTTTAATAATATTCACTATTATAGTGCGCAATTATTTAATGGACTATATGTCCTTGATCTAAGCAATCCTGTCTACAACATTAATACTAAGAGGATTAAAATAAATGATTTAAATCCTGCTTACTTATGGCACTGTTGTTTGGGCCACACAAACGACAAACGTGTATCAAGACTCCATAAAGATGGATTTCTAGGCTCATTTGATTTTGAATCATATGAGACATGTGAAGCTTGTTTATTGGGAAAAATGACAAAGTCCCCTTTCAATAAGAAAGGTGAGAGGACTAGTGAGCAATTGGCACTCGTACATATTGATGTATGTGGGCCATTTGCCACACCTGCCAGGGGTGGTTACGTGTACTTCATTACATTTACTGATGATTTCAGTAGATATTGATTTGTTTACCTTATGAAGGCCAAAGCCGAATCCTTTGAAAGGTTCAAAGAATCCAAGAGGGAAGTAGATAATAGCTTGGCAAAAGTATCAAGGCTCTACAATCGGATCGTGGAGGAGAGTACTTGAGCCAAGAGTTTGAGGACTATATTAGAGAGTGTGGGATTTTGTCCCAACTCACTCCACCCGGAATGCCACAAAGGAATGGCGTGTTCGATAGGAGGAATCGAACACTATTGGATATGGTTCGATCTATGATGTGTCAAACTGATCTTCCATTGTCATTTTGGGGCTATGCTCTATTAAGTGCAGCTTTCATCATTAACCATGTTCATCTAAATCAGTCATGAAGACACCACATGATATGTGGAGTGGGAGGCATCCCACACTGTTGTTCATGAAGATTTGGGGCTTCGATGTCTATGTAAAACGTTTACAATCAGACAAGCTAGGTACGAATTCGGATAAGTGTAAGTTTATGGGGTACCCTAAGGAAACTAAGGGTTACTACTTCTACAATCCAACTGAGAACAAAGTGTTTGTTGCTCGGTCCGGCGTGATTCTAGAAAGAGAGTTTGTCTCTAAAGAAGCAAGTGAGAGAACTGTAGAACTTGAAGAAATTCAAGAACCACAAAACACTGAACCAACTATGGAACATGAACAGGTTCCATAAAAAATTGTGGAATAGCCTGTTCAAGTAGGACAAGAATTTCGTAGATCTAGTAGAGCGCACCAGGAGCCAGAGAGGTATGGACTTCTTGTGACTGATTCGGGTGACACGATGCTCGTAGATGATGAGTCTACTACCTATGAAGAGGCCATGAAAGGGCCTGACTCTTAGAAGTGGCTTGAAGCCATGAGATCCGAGATGGAATCCATGTATACCAACAAAGTATGGACTTTGGTGGAACCACCCGAAGGGGCGCGACCCATAGGGTGCAAGTGGGTCTTCAAGAAGAAGATCGACATGGATGGTAATGTGTTTAACTATAAGGTCCGATTGGTGACTAAAGGATTCAGACAAATTCATGGTATTGACTTTGATGAAACCTTTTCAACAGTCGCTAGGACCAAATCCATCCAGATCCTACTTGCCATTGCAGCATACTACGACTATGAGATTTGGAAGATGGATGGCAAAACAGCATTCCTCTATGGGAATCTCCTCGAGGACGTGTATATGATACAGCCGGAGGGTTTTGAAGATCCAAAGCAAGCCAATAAGAACTGTAAGCTGCAACAATCCATTTATGGATTAAAGCAAGATTCTAGGAGTTGGAATCAACGTTTTGATGAAGTAGTCAAAGATTTTGGGTTCATCAGAAACAAAGATGAGTCTTGTGTCTACAAGAAGGTTAGTGGGAGCTCTGTAGCTTTTTTGGTCTTGTATGTGGATGACATACTACTCATTGGAAACGACGTTCCCATGCTGCAATCTTTTAAATATTGGCTAGGAAAGTGTTTCTCAATGAAAGACTTAGGTGAAGCAGCCTATATACTTGGTATAAGGATCTATAGAGATAGATCTAGAAGACTGCTAGGCCTAAGTCAAAGTACATATATTGACAAGGTGTTGAAACGGTTCAACATGCAAGATTCCAATAAGGGATTCTTGCCCATGTGACATGGAATTACTCTTTCGAAGAGTAATTTTACTTCGAATGAGATTAAGTAGGAACGCATGAGTAGAATTCCCTATGCCTCGGCCGTAAGATCTATCATGTACGCCATGTTATCTACTAGACAAGGTGTGTCATGTGCCTTGAGTATGACAAGCAGATACCAATCCAATCTGGGTGAGAATCACTGGATTGCAGTCAAGAACATCCTAAAGTACTTGAGAAGAACTAAGGATGCTTTCTTGATATTTGGCGGAGAGGAAGAGTTGTGTGTAAGGGGTTACGCGGATGCAAGCTTCGAAACCGACAGAGATAATTTCAGATCACAATCGGGATATGTGTTTTGCGTGAATGGAGCAGCGGTGAGCTGGAAGAGTTCCAAGCAAGAGACGGTGGCTGATTCTACTACAGAGGCTGAGTAATTGCTACAAATGCCGCAGCAAAGGAAGCTGTTTGGATCAGGTAATTTGTTTCTGAACTTGTTCTGGTTCCTGGCATTGCGGATCCAGTAGATTTGTACTATGACAATACTGGGGCGATCGCGCAGTCAAAGGAGCCCCGGTCACACTTGAAATCCAAAAACGTGCTCAGAAATTTTCATCTTATTCGAGATATTATCGATAAAGGAGACGTTCGGATATGCAAGATTCCTATAGATGAGAATCTGCCAGATCCACTTACAAATTCGCTTGTTCAGTGGAAGCATGAGGGGCACACTAGGAGCATTGGCATACGATATGCATCAGATTGGCTCTAGTGCAAGTGGGAGACAGTTGGAATAGATGACATAGAGGCAATCTAGTTTAGTAAGAACTTGCCTTTGGCTAGAACATTCGTTGTATTACTTATTAGATATTTCATATAATGAAGTCCTTAGATTTACAATTGTGTTGTTTATCTTAAATATCCTTAGTCCATTATAATGATTAATAGGAAAATCATCTATAGACTAGTATGGTGCTGGATTGATATGGAGATATCATGATCCAACACATGGGTGTGCATTAAGGGTAATGGCACACAGGATTGACCATCTCCGAAAAGGCTACATACATGTGATGTGAAGTCACAAGTGCTTCTCGTGGTGACAACGGTATTGTCATCCTTAGACTTGAATTCACTAGATTTTCTAGTTGTGGATTATTGTGATTTTGGTAGCGTCAAACGCTACACCGTAACTGGGTAGTCATGAAGGCGCGTACCGGACACAACAAGAAGCAAGCTTAGTAATCGTAGTATACTAAGATAGAATTTGTCCTTCCCACATAAAGGGAGCAAATATCCGAGGCCACTCGAGAGATAGTGCTTATGGAATGTCTGGCCAGACTCAAATAAATCAATATAGGATATTGATGTTATTTGCACGAATAAGGCTATTTCCATGGATCGAGAAACTATGGATTGGATATACAAGTGTGACTTGTATGTCTCGTGTCCAATCCATATATAGAGACAAAGGGATGCGACGATTACTTGGAAAAGGTTTTTCGGATGACTATTCTATTGGTTGGCTAGAATGAATGTCTTACAAGAGACCACTCCATATTAGCAAATTGTTGCTACCAACTAGATAGAACCTATGGGGTCACACACTAGATAGAGATGAAATAGATTTTGGAATTAATTAATATTATTAATTAATTAGAAGGATCACTTTGAAACGCCTTGCAAACTTAGTAGGACTAATATGCAAGGAAGGGACTAATCTGAATTCATGTTGGATTAGGAAGGGCCTTTAGGTAGTTGAAAAAGAGTTGTTGGACTATATAAAGGATGCTCCTAGCTTCCTTCCCACACTAATGCTCATAACATAAGTGAGTGAGAGAGAACAAAGGAGAGAGCAAGCTAAGCTAGAGAGGCCGACCGCCCCCTAGTCGACCGCCCTACCCGTCGGTCACAAGTAAGCCATGGGCTTCCCTTGTTGCTCCGTGTAGTCTGATTTCTTCTTCCTCTTCCTCTGGTTCAACCTAGCACAAAGGATATCTCAACTCTAGGTGTGGATCAACCGTAGAGACGTGACACAATTCACGTTACAAGTCATCACAGGAAAAACCCTAAGGTGTGTAACATGATTCTTCCTTTACCATCGTTATGATTCTCTTCCTGTGATCCTTGGAGGGTATTGAATGGATAATTTATTTTTCCGCTGCGCATCCATGATAAAAACCCTACAAAATCAACTTTACTGGCCATCCCTACTTACATTCTTTCAGTTTTCAAGGCCCCTATATCCTTTTGCAATGAAATTAAAAGCATTATAACCAAGTTTCTTTGGTCAAATGGAAGTAACAAAGGCATTGGATGGTGAAAGTGGTCTCTTCTATGCAAACCCATTTCAGAAGGTGGTTTAGGGTTTCGTGATCTGCAATTACAAAACCAGGCTCTCCTAGCAAAAACAGCCTTCAGAATTCTTAACAACCAGTCCGTACTTCTTGCCAGAGTCCTTCATAGCAAGTATTGTCACGGTAAGCCCTTTCTTCAATGTAAAAGTTTATCCAATGCTTCGTGGGTTGGAAAAGCATCATTTGGGGGAAGTCACTGCTGCAAAAAGAATTAAGGTGGTGTGTAGGCAACGGTGAAGACATTGACCCTTTCTCTGACATTTGGATCCCCAAATCGAACTTTTTGCTTCTGAATTATATTCATGACTTCTACCCGCATCTAAAAGTTGGAAGCTTTATTGATCATGACAACAAATGCTGGAAGCAGGGTATTGTGAAACAATTCTTTGGGCAGCAAATCGCAGACAAAATCTTTTCCATATATATCCCTAAGACAACTTAAAAGGATAAGCTAGTATGGCCACTAAACCCGGATCGTGTCTACTCAGTCAAATCTGGGTGCCTCGCTCTTAAAAAGACTGTCGACACAAGTTCCCCCGATATGTCCAACTTAGCCCTCACCCTCTGGAAAGCTTGCAGGAGATTAAAACCCCATCCGAAGTTATTATCCTTTTGTTGGAAGCTTCTATCCAATGCACTCCCGCTCCTCCAGGTTCTAAAGTAGAGGCAATGCCCCATTCTTTCTTCTACTTGTCCGCACTGCAAGATACAGGAAGAATCTATTTTCTACTTTTTCTTTCTTTGATCATCCACGCGAGCCATATGGTTTGGTTCACGCTTGAGTCTTATGATCCCAACAGGCCAGTCTCACACTTTATCAGATTTTATTCCGAATATTTTTTCTTCATTATCATGTCAAGAGGACAAGATGTACTTCCTCCTCACGATGCGATAAATATGGCTACATAGAAATGAAATGGTAATGAACCTTAACCATTCAATTACCCCCTAAACTTCATTAGTTTCCCTTGGTCAGATGGTTTATGATTCTCAGCATGTGTATGCCAAACCTTATGTATCGCCAAGAAATATGGTCGAGGAGGTTAATCCTAAACAAGTGGTTAGTCCCAATCAAGTGGAATGGAAACATGGGAATATCAGTGCTCTTCCCACGGTGTTACTTATCTCAAATCAAGTAAGGGAGGATGGTTATGTTTCTTTTAAATCAGAAACGCCGCTTCAAGCAGAAACAAGAGGCTTATCGGAAGCAATGAAATGGATGATTTCTTACGGCTACAAGGATGTGGAAATTCTCACAGATTCCCTAAATACGATTATCATTTTGTCAAATGCTGATAAACACTTCTGCATCTGAACAATCATTGAAGATATTGTGAGCGATAGTAAGGATTTACAATCGATTCTAGTCAGATATGTCAATCGTAATGAGGTTCAAAAATCCATGATAGGATTCAATGGATCAACACAAATTGTATCCTTTCTTGATTTATCGAATTTCCGCTTTCAAGAAAAAAGTTTATGTTTAAAAATAATTGGAATAAATTTAGTATAAATCAAGAGAATATAGCATAATCTTTTCATTATTTATATAGCTAATATTCTTTTTCCAAATATTTTATGGAAATTTAATTTATACTTGATAAGATTATTAATCAACTTGATTTTTAGAGATTAAAAAGAATAATTTACAACTTGATTTATTCCCTAAGTAAATTGAACTTGATTTCAAAAATAATATTTATTTTAAATTGTGTACTTATTTACAATTTGAAATTAAGTATGAATCTTTTGTTTACAGAAATTAAATGTTCTATATAAATAAAACCCTTTTATTATTAATTGATTTTTTCTTAAATAAGAGTTGGACTTTATATAAATTATCATAAGTCTGGTTTCATCACTGATTTTCTGTATAACTCTCTTACTTGGAAATCAAGTAACCTCTCATATAAATATAGAGCTAGTGTTAAGAAAAATTAAGAACACATTGACGCTCGGTTAGGTCAGCCCCTTCACGTTAGAGAGAGGGAGCTCTTCAAATTCGGCCAAACAGTCCAGAAGCCTTTGGCCAACGGTTCACCTTCCCTGGCCGACGGTTCAGCTTCCAAGCATACTACAGCGAGGCTTCACCTTCCCTCAGCTTTGATTCTTCAGTCAGAAGCTGTTGAATACAATTCTAGGATCTATCCAGGTATTTTTCGTATTATTTTCATTGAGTCTCAAAATCAAAATGCGTCTATTGATCCAGAACAATTTTGTGTCAGTCTACCTGAATCTCGAATCTAGTCTTTATGTGTTAGACTAAACCAAAGTACGTTAAAGGTAATTATTAGTTTGTATTTGATTCTGACCTGTGTTTTAGACTCTCTCTTCTATATAGACGTCTCAGAGATTCTAAACTCTGGGATTACTCTTTCATATTCATCCTAGAGTCTAGCTCATTGTCAAATTTGTTATCTTGAACTATTGAACTAGCTGTTGCCAGATCTAAGCCTTGTTTCCCCTATCTGGGATGTTTAGAGCAATTCATCATGCTTACTTCTGTTTATCTTCTAGGACTAGGTTTCATTAGCTTCGTCTAGAGTCTCCTAATGTGTAGGTACGGTTTTGATTCTTTCTACGGAGTTGTTCACTCATGAACAAACAGTGATAGATTTGTTCACTTTACGAACTACCGGAGTCACTGCTAGCATCGACTAGATTGAAGTGAGGCTTGGAAAGCCACAGGTGTGGGTTGCTACAAAAGAGGTTGCAGATTCTAGGTAGACAAAATGTAGTGTGGTGATTAGCTGGTTCGAGGGAGATCTTGTTATCTATCTTGTATCAAATGTTTCGTGCAATAAAGCATCTAGCACTTTTTGGTGCTGGAAGTTGAAGTTTTATATCCTAATTTTCCATGTCATGCAGAGAACAGAGTGTAGGTTTCCCCAAGGTAAAAATTTTGTGTGTCGTGTCCGTTACTTATTGTATAACTGTTTTACTTGTTAGAAAAGTTCTACTGTTAAACATTATACAACTGCATCTATAGTTTATCTTTATGCAGCTCCTGTCTTAGTATACATCTTATCTTATAGTGCTATCGATAACTTAAACTATCGTTCGTTTACAAGCGTCGTTCGTTTTGGCTCTGCAATTCTAAAGTCCTGGTGTGTCGAGAAGTATCGCTAATTGAGGGTGTATAGGAACACACACACTCGTACTTGTGTGACATATTATATACGCATGTGCTCACCTTTCCTTCTTCAATTGGTATTAGAGCGTATACATTGGATATATTATATAATTGAACTAACATAAAGATCCAAGATGGAGGATAAGTTGAAACTTTCCAGGAAAGGGTCTCATGTACAGATGGTCGTGCTCCCATGCTTGATGGGGTCAATTACTCAGGATGGATAATCTGAATGGTAGACTTTATGTTACGAAAGGACTAGGATCTTGTTGGTGTTGTATTTACAAGTTACATTATCCTACTTGTGATGTATATGGCGTACACAAGGAGCTTACCATCGATGAACTCACCCAAGAAAAACGGGAGTTCATGAAGACTAACAACGATCCACTCTTTTTTTCATTCACAGAGAAATGAGAAATTCTCAAAGCAACATTTGAAGTAAACTTCTTTGTAAAAAAGAATTATCAAGCAGCCATTATGACTCCACGGGGAGAAGCATGTGCTGAAGGTGTATCTTTCCGCACCTTTTACATATTTCCGCGCCTAATAGGGAAGGATTCAGGCTATGTGCAATGAGGCTATCTAAGTGGACATTGGATTTGAAAGGAAGCACATTGTGGAGAAGATTGTGGGGTCCCTGAATTCTCATATGAAGTTTAAAGTTCTTGTGGTTATGTAAGTCCATGGAGAGAAGATCAATGAGTGTGTTGTCAGTGATATTGTCAACAGTCGACTCAATTATGAGAATGAGAATCCATCACCTATGAAGACAGCTCCTCAACCCACTCCTCGAAGGAACATCGCTCTCAATTCTACCAAGCATCAATAGGTGATCGTCGCCGAATATGAATTTTTCAAATCGGAAGATTCAAAAGATCTATCTGAACAGGAAATCTCACTACTCACTTGAAGCTTCATGAAGTTCCTCAAGAAGGAGCAAGAAGGGAAGCCATAGTATTTTACCATCATGTAAATCGGAGGAAGACAACAGCTGCGTGTTGGATCCTCTATAATTCACAATCAAGAAGCTGGGAAATGTTGGAATTATTCCCTAGAGGCAATCAATTTAACGTGACATATATACTTACTATTCATTATGTTATTGATATGGACCTATGTTAACATGAATGAAGTCCTTTGAATATAAATGTTATATTCTTAACTATCCGTAGTCGAGTACATTGATGAATTGGACGATCACTGTGTATGGAGATTGGTATGTGGGTGTATTGATATGGGGATATCAAGTCTAACACATGGGTATGCATTAGGAGTAATGGCATACTGGATTGACCCACAAAGATAATGCTACATTAGATTATGTCAAAGTCACAAGTGTTTCTCGTAATGCTAATGGTATTGTAATCCTTAGACATGAAATCACTAGATACTCTAGTTGTGACATATCATGCTTTGATATTATCAAACGTTGCACCGTAACTGGGCAAATATAAAGGTAGATATCGGGCATGATAGGAAACAAGCTGCGAGATGGTAGTGATGTATAGAGGATTTGTCCCTCCCATATAATTGGAGCAAATATCCATGACCACTCGAGGGATGGTACTTATAGAATGTCTGGCCAAACTCAGATAAATCAATATGGAGATATTATTGTTATCTGCTTGGAGAAGCATATTCCCAGGATCGAGAAACTATAGATTGGATATACGAGTGTGACAATTATGTCTTGTGTCCAATCCGGATATGGAGACAAATGGATAATACAATACGGTAACATTGGGCACAAGGTTTGTCGAATCATAGGCTATTTCTATTAGTTGGGTGGCATAGATGTGTTGCTACACACCGCTATATGTTAGTAATTGTTACTACCAACTAAGTAGAAACATGACTAATTAATCAAAAGGATCTAAACGTAGCCACAAGAAAATTTAGTATGACTAATTTGCTAGGTGGACTAATACGTGTATGGAAAGGATTAGTATTGGGACAAATATGTAGTTATTGAGCAGATACTATATAATGGCAACCCTAGCTTATTATTTATTATGAGTTTTCATTAAGAGAAAGAGAGCAAGGAGAGTGATCCCAAAGGAGGTGCCACCCCATACCGTCGGCCTCTCTATGCCGTCGGCTTCCATTGGTGGTTCGGCCACCTATGCTCCGTTTTGCGTGATCCTTTTGCCTCTAGCACATGACGTGGAGAAGGATTCTTGTATACATCCTAGGAGTGGATACTCGTAGAGACAAAGACACAATTCTTTGTAGTGATCACACAAACTAAGGTACACAAGTTCTCTACATTCATCATGTTACGATTGCTTGCCTGTGATCCGTGGAGGGATTTGAGCAGGATCAATTTTTTTTATTCCGCTGTGTATCCTGCATTGAAACCCTACAGTGATATTAGAGCCACGGGTTGTAGCGCATAACATGATCGTATGTATTACAGTTTATCATTTTTTTACTGTTTTAATATTTTTTGACGAAAATCTGAAATTAAGCATATGGTGCAAATTGAATATGATTCAACAGGGAATGAGCTCATCGGAATCGTCGTATTACAATTAGCAATTTTTGTTCACATATGATGTGAAATTTTGGATCTAGAAAAGCTTGGGTTTGGGCACAATTGAGGAAAAAGGGGTTTTTCTCATCAATTGAAAACAAACACGCAAGGAAGGAGATGTTTTTGGAAACAAATCCATAAGGGGCGGCCAAGGGATTGCTTTCCCCCTCCCTTGCGCGCCAAGCTACCACACTCGGCCCTAAGTGGCTCGGCCAAGCCGCCGATTGGACCAGTTGGGCTTGCACCGATCCCCTAGGATGCTTGTCCTTGGGTTGTTCGGCCAAGTAGTTCGTGGGGCCCTTGGATCGTTTTGACCCTATAAAATCCAAGTTCAACTAAAAAATTAACCATGCGCTTTAAAATTGAATTTTAACTATTTATGTGCTTTATTGCATGGTGGATGGATATGGGCTAGTTGTGGAAGTTTAATTTTTGTGGTTTGTAGTTTGATTTGGTTTATTGTATTTAATGTAATTAATTAATTTAAGGTCTGCATGTCGCCTTCTCCTCAACCTCTGAGGTATCTCTATTTAGATAGATGGATAGTCAATGCATGGAGAAGAAGACCAAAGAATCAAAGGAATCACAAAGACAATGGAGGAATCACACACCTAGGACGCGCGGCTATGGTGGAGGCACATGTAGATGAGCTTGTCACTTTAGGGCTCATAGATATTATCATTGGCTTGGTAATATCTTAGTCTTAGGGGCCATATCCAGGTCACGTTTTATTTTTTTGTGGATGTATATTATTTATGTTATGTTATTTATTTTTTGTGTATGGATGATGCATGCAAAACGTAACCAGATAATAATAAACAAGTTTGATCTTTTATTTGGGATTGCCCAATCTAAATAAGTAGATCATGTTGATCAACAAAATAATTAATAATAACAAGTAAATCCCTCAAACGACATATTGAGTTTTTGCCTTCTCTTTCTTGAACACCCATCATGATCAAGGTCTATTAAAATTTGGGCTTGCCAAAGCAAGGCAATTTTAATTCACCATGGTGTGATGCAGCGACACAAGCAAGTAATGTGTGATTGTTGAAGTAAGAGGTTTAACACAACTAGGTTTTTTCAATAGGATTGAAAAACTTAGAGGCAACGCAATTGGGATTATCTTTGAGATAGATAAAAAAGGAGTTATTTGCCCAATTGAACCAAGAGTTACATATGATGCAATTGGAAGGTGTTGCTACCTAAATACCTAACTTTTGAGTCACTTGCCAAAACAAGCTCAAGATGAGGTGAAATATGGATCTTCGCCCACTAGAAAGTATATGATATTTTACGCATAAAATTGAGGGTTATTAATCCGAGAAAAAATAGTGGGAGCTATGTTTAATAAGTCACTGTTAAATATAGTACAAACGTCACAATGTTTGCATAATAATTTTTTGTTGAATACATATGGCATTAAACAAACAAACTCAACTTTATCATTACGATATGTCCTTACGAAGGAAAATCTGTCTGAAATCAGTTTTCTAGATTGGTAAAAATTGAGAATTGTTCTCAAACGGAAAAAAAGAAAAATGTTGTATGTCCTAGAACATAAACTTTCTTCCTACCAAGTGCCAATACCACTAAAACCTAATGGAAGGAACATCAAATAACAGTTCTTAGAATGTGACTTGCCTCATTTTAGCTACCATGAACTTTGAGGTTTGGATGCAAGATGAGAACATGGAGGGGTATGATATGATCATATATTTAAAGAAGCTCTTTTATAGAGCAAGCTAGACATGAAAGGTTTGAAGTGTTGCTCCGCTTTGCGTTCTATTTCTTAGCACTCGTTAAGATCGAGATGTAAAGAACTCGGGCTTGCCAAAGCAATGCGATTTCATTCATCAAGATGTGACGCGACGACACAAGCTAGTAATGTGTGATTACTGAAGCAAAGAGGAAAAACACAACTAAGCTATTTCAATAGAATTGAAAGCTTAAAGATTGGGAGTAATCAATAAGATAGATAAAGAATAAAGATTTATTCGCCCATCTGGACCAAGAATTGTGTTGGATAAAATTGGAAACTTTGTCTAAAAGCTATATTAATGGTTAAGAGTAAGGGTAAGGGCAATAGGTTGTGTCGACCCCAAAGGTATAAAGCAAGCTAGTTGCTAAATTCAAGTTGCCTTGAAACCCTAATGGTGGTGAAGCGGAAGAGAAACGGCCCAAAGTACCTAGAAGAAAATAACAAAAGAGATTTGTGAATTCCACTTAAGGTATTTTTTTATAAAGTTTGTCTATCTCATCATCAAGGGTATATGATACTAGATGAGGATCTCACATTTATAGAAATGTGGAGGATCTCAAGAGATGTAGACAATTGGAAAATGGATAGCGCACCTACATGTGTGCAATGAAGCAAGTGTTGCGGAATTATCAGTAGGAAATTATCCGATATCTAAGCAATTATTCATGAATTAGACAAATACGAGTTTTTCCCTGCTATGAGTAGGAACATTATCATAGTTTCTTGTTTGGACAAGAAATATTTTCCTATCACAATAAAAGAACATGTGTTGTTCCAATTATTCTGATATGCATTATTATAATGCAGTTTTGTCTAAAAGGATTGTATGTCCTTAATCATGATAATATCATCTATAAAAATAATACCTAGAGGTTTGCATATAATGATATGAACCTCACTTAACTTTTGGCATTATCACTTAGGCTGCATGAGTGAGGAACACATTTCTAGATTCCATGTGGATGGATTTCTGGACTCATTTGATTTTGAATAATATGATACATGTGAGGCTTATTTATTGGGCAAGGATGTGATCTTTTGGAATCATACATATTGGTGTATGTAAACCACTAAGCACAAGTGCTAAAAGTGGTTTTCAGTACTTCATCATATTTGCTGATGGCGGATTTGTGTGTCTTATGAAGAAACAAATCAGAATCCTTTGAAAATGTTCAAGGAATTCAAGAATGAAGTAGAGAACCAACTTGGCAAAGTATCAAGGCTTTACAATCAGATTGTAGGAGGTGATTATTTAAGACAAAAGGGTTTGACAAAGAATCAAAAGAAGTGTGGGATATGATCCTAACTCGCTCTACCTAGATCTCCACCTTGGAATGGCGTATCTGAGAGGAGAGATCGAACCTCGTTGGACACGGTTCGGTCATGATGGGTCAAACATAACTTTTAGTTTACTTTTGGGTCCATGCTCTAATTACAGCAGTTTTCGCCCTTAACCTAGTTCCATCAAAAACAATTATGAAAATACCATATGAGATATGTGCTAGGAAGTGACCTAGTATGTCATTCATAAGGATGGATTGTGAAGTTTCTGTAAGTGTTAACGGTAAGACAAACTTAAACCCAAATTGGATAAATATGTTTTGTGGAATATCCTGAAAGGGATATTGTTTCTATAATCCAATCGAGAACAAAGTGTTTGTTGCTTGAACTGCTGTGTTTCTAGAAAGAGAATGTCTCTAAAAGAAAAATTGGGAGGATATTAGATCTTGAAGGAGTTCAAGAATCACAACAGAACATTAATCCTTTGATGGAACATGAGCAGGATCACAAGGTGTTGTGGAGCAACCTCCTCAAGTAACACAAGGACCTCATATATCAGGTAGGATACATCAAGGACCATACAAATGTAGGATTTCTCGGTCAAGATGAGCCTACAACCTATGAGGAGGCCACGAGCGGTCCATACTCTCCAAATTGGCTTGGAGCCATGAGATACAAAATGGAAACTGTGTATACCAACAAAGTATGGACTTTGGTGGAACCACCTATGAGGGTAAGACCCATACGGTTCCAGTGGGTTTTAAGGAAAAACCAACATAGATGGTAATGGGATTACTTTTAAGAGACGATTGGTGGCTAAAGGTTTCATGCTAGTTCACAGTATAGACTATGACGATTTCGCCAGTTGCAATGCTTAAATCCATTAACATCTTGTTTGCAATTTTATCTTGCACAATTTGGCAGATGGATAGAGAAACCTCGTTGAGGATGTGTATGACACATCCAGAAGGTTTCGTCGATCTAGAGAATGTCCAAAAGGTGTGACAATCGCAGCGATCTATCTAAAGATCGAAGCGAGCCTTTTGGGGTTGGTATCTTCGATTTAATGATGCAATCAAAATGGTTTGGTTCCATCAAGAATGAATATGAAGCTTGTGGTTACAAGAAGGTTATTGGGAGCTTAGTTATATTTCCGTTCTTGTATGTGGAGTCATACTAATCATTGAGAATGATGTCCCTACTCGGAAATCTTGTAGAGATTGGATAGGAAATTGATTTTCAATGAGAGACTTAGGCAAGGCAACCTATAAAGATCTATGGAGACAGATCAAGAAAGTTTTTCGACTTAAGTCAAAGTACATATAATGACAAGGTGTTGAAACGTTTCAACATGCAAGAATATGGATTCTTACCTATGTCACATGGAATTAGATTTTGGAAAGCTAATTTTCATTCAATTAGATTGAGAAAGGACCATATGAATAAGATTCACGAGAAATGTCATTGTATGTACTAGGCCAGACATGTCATATAGTATGACATATAGATACCAGTCATATCCGAGTAAGAGTCACTGTATATTTGTCAAGAATTTCCTTAATTTCTTGAGAAGAACTAAGGATGAATTCTTGATACATGGAGGAAAGCAAGAGTTCAGTGTAAGGGGTTACACTGATGCGAACTTCCAAACCGACATAGATGATTTCAGATTCAAGTCAAGTTTTATGTTTTGCCTTAATGGAGGGACTGTGAGATGGAAAGGTTCTAGGCAAGATTCAAATGTCGATTCTTTCACATAGGACTGAGTATATTTCTACATCAGATGCACATACTCAGAAGCTATCTCATTCGATTGTCGATAGAGGACATATGAATTAATGCAAGGTACCAGCAGAGATCTCGCCTGCCATACCCATTGCACAGCGAAAGCATGAGGGTTGCGCTAGATCAATAGGCATATGATGCACCAGATTGACTCTAGTGCAAGTGGGAGACTGTTGGAATTGTGCCCTAGAGGCGATCAATTTATCGTGACATTTATATAGACTTACTATTCATTATGTTATCGATATGGAGATATGTTAACATGAATGAAGTCCTTAGAATATAAATGTTATATTCTTAAATATCCCTAGTCGAGTACATTGCTTAATTGGACAATCATTATGCATGGAGACTAGTATGTGGGTAGATTGATATGGAGATATCTAGTCTAACACATGGGTATGCATTAGGAGTAATGGCATACTGGATTCACCCACAACGAGAAGGCTACATTAGATTATGTCAAAGTCACAAGTGCTTCTCGTAGTGCTAATGGTATTCTAATCCTTAGACTTGAAATCACTAGATACTCTAGTTGTGAAATATCATGCTTTGATAATATCAAACGTTGCACCGCAACTGGGTAACTATAAAGATAGCTAGCGGGCATGATAGGAAGAAAGCTGAGAGATGGTAGTGATGTAGAGAGGATTTGTCCCTCCCACATTATGGGAGCAAATATCCGTGGGCCATTCGAGGGATGGTGCTTATAGAATGTTTGACCAGACGCAGATAAAGCAAGATATTGATGGTATTTGCTTGGATAAGCATATTACCAGGATCGAGAAACTATGGATTGGATATACAAGTGTGACAATTATGTCTCGTGTCCAATCCGGATATGGAGACAAAGTAATAATACAATACGGTAACATTGGGCACAAGGTTTGTTGGATCACTGACTATTTCTATTAGTTAGATGGCATAGATGTGTTTCTAGACACAGATCTCTGTTAGTAATAGTTACTACCAACTAAGTTGAAACATATGGGATCACACACCTTGTGGATTAAACTGGATATGGGTATTAATTAGTTGGACTAATTAATCAACAGGATCTAAACGCAACCACAAGCAAAGTTAGTAGGACTAATTTGCTAGGCGGACTAATCCGTGCATGGACATGAACTGTATTGGGGGAAACATGTAGTTAATAGAGAGTTATTAACTATATAAGGGCAACACTAGATTATTATTTCTGATGAGTTGTCATTAAGAGAAATGAGACAACAAGGAGAGAGACCCCAAAGGAGGTGTCGCCCCATACCGTCGGCCTCTCTATGCCGTCGGCCTCCATGGGTGTTTCGACCACCTATGCTCCATTTTGCGTGATACTTTTGCCTCCTTCTTCGACGTAGTTATCACATGAAGTGGAGAACGATTCCAGTATACATCCTAGGTGTGGATACTCGTAGATACGAAGACACAATTCTTCATAGTGATCACACAAACTAAGGTACACAAGATCTCTACCTTCATCATATTATGATTACTTGCATGTCACCCTCGGAGGAATTTGAGCAGGATAAAATTTTGTTATTACGCTGCGTAACCTGCATCAAAACCCTACAGGAAAGTCGTCCAAGTGCTTCAATTGCAGCAAGAGAGCACACGTGGCTAGAGAGTGTCCTATATGGACAAGGGAAAAAGTGGCAACCCTTAAAGATGAAACACCTGAAAAGGACTTTGTTGGAATAGATGCCCTATAAGAAATCTTATTTAGTATGAAAAATTTTTTGGCTAGAACATTCATTGTATTATTTATGGAGATATTTAATATAATGAATTCCTTGGATTACAAATGTGTTTGTTTATCTGAAATATCCCTAGTCAATTATACTGATTAATTGGACGATCAACTATAGACTAGTATGGGGTTGGATTGATATGAGGATATCACGATCCAACACATGGGTATCCAATAGGATTAATGTCATACTGTATTGACCCACTTACAAGAAGGCTACATACAAGTTATGTGAAGTCACAAGCGCTTCTCGTAGTGACAACGGTATTGTGATTCTTAGTATTGAAGTCACTAGATCCTCTTGTTGTGAAATATTGTGTTTTGACATCGTCAAACGCTACACCGTAACTGGGTATAGTAATAAAGGAGCTAATCAAACACAATAGGAAGCAAGCTTAGAGATGGTAGTGATTTTGGTAGAATTTGTCCCTCCCACATAACGGGAGAAAATATCCGCGGCCACTCGAGGGGTCGTGCTTATAGAATGTCTGGCAAGACTTAGATAGATCAATATGGGATATTGATGTTATCTGCATGGATAAGACTATTCCCAGAATCGAGTAACTATAGATTGTATATAGGAGCGTGACTTGTAAGTCTCGTGTCCAATCCGAATATAGAGACTAAGAGATGAGACAATACTTGCACAAGGTTTATCGGATTAGTGACTATTTTTATTAGTTGGGTAGCATGGATGTGTTGCTAGACACGCTCCATGTTCGTATTCGTTACAACCAACTAAGCAGAAACCGATGCGGTCACACGCCATATGGGTTAAACAAGACTTGATAATTAATTAATATGAATAATTAAATAGAAGGATCAATACGCAAGCACATGCAAACTTAGTTGGACTAATTTGCAAGGTGAACTAATCCATGTAAGGACATGATTAGTAGAAGGACCTTTATGTAGTTAACAAGGAGTTGTTGGAATATAATAAGGAAACTCCTAGCTTATTTTCTCACTAATGCTCATAACACACATTGAGTGAGAGAGAAAAAAGCAAGGAGAGAGAGCAAGACAAGTCAAGGCAGTAGCCAAGACCCGTCCGTCCCCTTCCCACCGTCGGCCACAAGAGGCCGAGCTTCTTTGGTCTTCTTTGTGTGATTCATCTTCTTCCTACTTCCACCAGTTGCTAGCACAAGACGTGGAGGGATTTAGATCTTGATCCTAGGCGTGGACTGGCCGTAGAGACGCGAAGACTATTTTGCGTTTGAAGTCATCCAAGGAGACAAACAAGGTAATTGTTACCAAATCCTTTACTATCGTTATGATGTCTCTTCCTATGATTCTTGGAGTGTCTTTTGTGGATCTTAATTTTTTTTTTCCGCTGTGTAATCCATTTAAAAACCCTACAGTGGTATCAGAGCCATGGATCGTAGAACATATTGTAGTTTTTGTGTTACGATTATGTCAATTTTACACTTTAAAAATTGTTTATTGCGTAAAAGGACATATAAAGCATAATTTTGCAATTTGAATATGATTCAACCGAACAAGACCTAATTTTACATAAGATGTAAAAATTAGTGAATCTGAATCAAATAGTATGTGATGTTTTGGATCTAGTGAATTTGAATTTGAATCAATTTAAAAATTAGTGAATTTGAATCAAACAAGGCAAGGAGTTGTTTTGGAAACAACCCCTAGTAGGGTTCGGCCCCCTTGGGACCCCCCCCCCCCCCCCCCACCTCCTTCTTCCTTGCCTCCCAAGTAAGCCACGTCCTAGGGGCTCAGGCAGGTCTGGCGCGTGCCTTGGCCGCGTGGGGCTTAGGCCTATCGGCCGAACGCCTTGTGGCGGTCCTTTAGGGGTTCGACCATAGTGATGGTGGGCCCTCTTGGACTGTTTTTACCCTAGTATGTCTAAAATCAACTAAAATTGACCAAGTGGGTTAAAATTTGATTTTAACTGTTTATGTGCTATTCGCACGGTAATAGGATGTGATCTTAGATGTGGATGTTGTGAATGTTTAATTTTTGTGGTTTGTTTTAAGGCCTGCGAGTGGGTAACATTAATATAATAATTAATTAGGTTTTACGGCTTGCGAGCCGTATTCTCCTTAACTTGTGAGGTTTTTCTATTTATTATATATGATGGCTAGTATTAGATAGAGTTGATGACAGTCAAGACATGGAGAAAAAGAAGCCTAAAGAATTAAAGAACCCCAAGATTGAGCATTCCACAAGGCTAAGGATCATGGAGCATTCCACAAGCTATGGAGCATGAAACAAAGGATGGAGGCACATGGGGATGAGCTTTCTATTCTTATATGCTCATTGACTTTCGAATATCTTAGTCTAGGAGGCCATATCCATATCACAATTTCTAATTTTGTGGTTGTTTATTTATTGTCTTTTTATTTATTGTTAGTGTATGGACGATGCATGTAAAATTGATAATAAGGTAATTAACAACCCAGATATTTTAATTTGGGGTTGCCCAACCCAAATAAGTAGATCAGTTGATATGGATCAAAAAAACAACTAAAATAAAAAGCAAAATCCCTCAAATTTAAATATTATCTTTTGCCTTCTCGTTACTCAAACATTCATCATAGTCATAATTTATCAAGCTCGTGCATGCCAACGCAAGGCGACTTGATTCATCATGATGTGGTGCGAGGTCACAAGCAAGAGTAAGAGGTTGGACACAATTAGGTGATTTTAATTGGATTAAAAGCCTTGAGGCAACCAATTGGGATTATCTATGGGGATAGATAAATAAGGAGTTATTTGCCCAATTGAACCAAGAGTTGCATGGAGATGCAATTGGAAGTTTTCCTACCTAAATAACTAATTTTTTGGTGACTTGTCAAAGCAAGCTAAAAAAGAAGTGAAATATGGATCTTGACCCACTAGAAAATGTAATGATATTTTCCACATTAATATGGAGGGTTATTAATCCGAGAAAAAATAGAATATTGAGGGTTATTAACCCGAGAAAAATAGTTGGAGCGGTATTTAATAATCTAGCTATTAGTAAATATAGTTATTTTTTCACAAAATACTAGAAGTTGTATATTTCTCATTTAGTAGAATTCCAATGGCAAACAACTCATCGAGTTCATCACATTCCCTACGTTCTGTCCTTGAAAAGGAAAAGCTTTCTGGAACAAACTTTTTAGACTCGTACAGGAACTTGAGAATCATTCTCAAGCAAGAAAAGAAACTGTACACTCTAGAGGAGGAAGTTCCTTAGGGTCCAGACAATAATACCCTGCAGCCCTAAAGGCGCATCAGAAGTTCGTTGACGATGTTGATGATGCGGCCTGCCTTATGCTTTGTACCATGACCTCGGGACTTCAGAAGCAACATGAGAACATGGCTGCTTTTGATATGATCATTCACTTAAAGCAACTCTTCCAAGAGAAGGCGAGGGTTAAGAGGTATGAAGTTTCCAAGGCATTTTTCAAGTGTCATTTGTCAGAGGGAAACCCAGTGGGGCCTCATGTACTCCGAAGATCGGGTACTGGGAGAATCTCGAGCGCCTGGGGTTTCCGGTGGGTCAAGAGTTGGCCACAGATCTCGTCTTGAAATCGTTGCCTGAGAGTTATGGACAGTTCATCATGAACTATAACATGAATGAGATCGTAAAGCCTCTGCCAGATCTACTCAATATTTTGACGACAGCTGAACAAAGCATCAACAAGGGAAAGAGCAAGGCCATAATGATGGTGCAAAATTAGAAAGGCAAAAGGTTTGCTTCTACCTCCAAAGGCAAAGGCAAGGAAGTTGCCAAACCCAAAAATGTTGCCCTTAACCTGTTGGTGGCGTTTCCAAGGGAGTGATTAAGGGTGATTGTCACTACTGCAGTCAGCCTGGACACTGGAAGAGGAACTGCCCAAAGTATCTAGAGGATAAAAGGCTTGGAATAGTGATTCCACCACCACCAGGTAATTTTATTATAGATGTCAATTTAACTTTCTCTTCATCATGGGTATTGGATACTGGATGTGGACTCACATTTGTCGAAATATGCAGGATCTAAAGATAAGTAGAAGATTGGCTAAAGGGGAGATAGACCTGCGCCTTGGGAATGGAGCAAAGGTTGCTGCATTGGCCGTAGGCGTGTACGAGCTGTCTCTGCCTTCAGGATTAGTTTTAGAAATAAATAATTGTTATTTTGTGTATGCTATGAGCAGAAACATTATTTATATTTATTTTTTGGACAAGGAAGGTTTTACTATTTCAATAATGGACAATTGCTGCTCCATTTATTTTGATAGTATTCACGGTTTTAGTGCGCAATTATTTAATGGATTATATGTCCTTGATTTAAGTAATAATGTTTATAACATAAATACCAAGATGATTAAAATGAATGATTTAAATCATGCTTATATATGGCACTGTCATTTAGGCCATATAAACGAGAACGTGTATCTAGACCCCATATGGATGGATTCCTAGACTCATTTGATTTTGAATCATAAGAGACATTTCAGGCTTGTTTATTGGGAAAGATGACAAAGTCCCCTTTCAATAAGAAAGGTGAGAGGACTTGTGAGCAATTGGCGCTTGTGCATACTGATGTATGTGGGCCATTTTCCACGCCTGCCAGGGGTGGTTACGTCTATTTCATTACATTTAGTGATGATTTCAGTAGATATGGATTTGTATACCTAATGAAGGACAAAACTGAATCCTTTGAAAATTTCAAAGAATTCAAGAATTAAGTAGATAAGCAACTACGCAAAAGTATCAAGGCTATACGATCGGATCGTGGAGGAGAATACTTGAGGCAAGAGTTTGATGACTATCTTAGAGAGTGTGTGATCTTATGCCAACTCACTCAACCCGGAACGCCGCAGTGGAACGGTGTGTCTGAGAGGAGGAATATAACACTGTTGGACATGGTTTGATCTATGATGTGTCAAATATCATTATGGGGTCACACTCTATTGTGTGCAACTTTCAACATTAACCGAGTTCCATCTAAATCGGTCATGAAGACTATATGAGATATGGAGTGGGAGGTATCCCACAGTGTTGTTCATGAGGATTTGGGGCTGCGATGTCTACGTAAAATGTTTACAACCACACAAGCTATGACCCAAGTGTTGGAATATATGCCCTAGAGGCAATCTAGTTTAGTATGAATTTATTTGTGGCTAGAAAATTCATTTTATTATTTATTGGATATTTAATATAATGAAGTCCTTAGATTTACAATCATGTTGTTTATCTTGAATATCCCTAGTCCAGTATAATGATTAATGGGACAATCATCTATAGACTAGTATGGGGTTGGATCGATATGGGGATATCATGATCCAACACATAGGTGTGCATTAAGGGTAATGGCGCACTGGATTGACCCATCTCCGAGAAGGCTACATACACGTTATGTTAAGTCACAAGTCCTTCTCGTGGGGCAATGGTATTGTCATCCTTAGACTTGAAGTCGCTAGACATTCTAGTTGTGGATTATGGTGATTTTGGTAGCGTTAAAACGCTACATCGTCCCATAGTTTCCCGTAGTGGACGTATATAGAATTTGTCCCTCCCACGTAACGGGAGCAAATATCCTAGGCCACTCGAGAAATAGTGCTTATAGAATGTCTGGCCATACTCAAATAAATCAATATGGGATATTGATGTTATTTGCACGAATAAGGCTATTCCCATGGATCGAGAAACTATGGATCGGATATACGAGTGTGACTTGTATGTCTCGTGTCCAATCCGGATGTAGAGACAAAGGAATGAGACAATTACTTGTACAAGGTTTGTCAAGATGACTATTCTATTAGTTGGCTAGAATGGATGTTTTGCTAGAAACCGCTCCATATTAGCAAATTGTTGCTACCAACTAGATAGAACCTATGGGGTCACACGCTATATAGAGTTGAACTAGATTTGGGAATGAATTAATTGGATTAATTATTTAGAAGGATCACTTTGCAACACCTTGAAAACTTAGTAGGACTAATTTGCAAGGAAGGGACTAAACCGAATTCTAGTAGGACTAGAATAGGTCCTTTAGGTAGTTGGCAAGGATTTGTTGGACTATATAAAGGACACTCCTTACTTCCTTCCCACACTTATGAACTTATTTATCATAACTTGAGTGGGAGAGAACAAAAAGGAGAGAGCAAGCAAGCAAAGAGGGACCCGTCGCCCCCCTTGCGGCTGCCCCAAGGGGGCCGAACCCTACTAGTTAGGTAGGCAAAAGGTAGCTGGTGTGAGGGACGTCTATCTTGTGTCAGACGTTTCATGCAATAAAGTGTATATCAATTGTTGGTGCTAGCAGGCGGGGTTTATATCATAAATCTCCTTCTCGAGCTTGGAAGACAGTGAAGGGTTTTCACGATAAAATCTTCTGTGACGTGTTTTTTACTTTTTGTATAACTGTTGTACTTGTTAGATTAGTTATATTGTTATCGTTATACTGCTGCATCTATAGTTTATCTTTACACAGTAGTATAGACCTTGTCTTATAGCTCCATCTATTACTTGATCTATCAATCGTTTTCAAGAACCATTCATTTCACCTCTACGATTGTAGTCTTCTGCTCTTTCGCGTAGTGTCGAAAATTAAGGATGTATAGGAGCAGACGCGCTCGTACTCGTGTGATATATTATTTTCGCCTTGGCTCTCCCCTTATTTTTTATTTTTTCTATGTAAAATCAGAGAAAGGGGGAGAGAGAATTCGTAAGAGTAGGGGTGAAATTGTCTTTTCAAATTTTTGAAGAACCTAAGGGAACGTTGGTTTCCTAGGATTAGCGTTATTAGCTCAAATTAGACTAAATCATGTATTAGTCAATACTATGTTTGGTTTTTCTGGACTACTTTTAATACCGGTATTAAATAGTTAAAAGATTTTGGTTAATACCTCAAATTAGTCCCGTCTTACATGAGGATATTAGTTGAATTGGACTATTTATATGTTAATGCTGAATTAATATTGCATGAAACCAAACAAATTGTTAATTATAGCTCACATAATCTAATCCAATCCTATTCAAAAAATTTAGTCCACTGAGTCCAATCCAAATAATCCGAAAAACCAAACGTGCCACAAGAGAACAAAGACTTCAGGCTAATAATTGCCCTACTTAATTAGTTGTTGTATAAACCCAAATCACCAATTGGGCGTTACAATGAGTTAACAAATTACGTCTGAAAAAATTATCAAGTTGCAAGACATGATGAATCAACTTTGATATATTATGATGTACCTCCGTTCCGTCAACTTTGTCATACTTCACTATTCACCGAGTTACTCTGACCTACTAATTTGGTTAGCAAAACAATATAATAATTTTGTAATTTTTTCATAGTCTTGTAGACTAAACTTTATCCTACAACACCATGAAAAGGTAACCGAATTCTTGCATAGTTTTGCTAATCAAATTATCGGGTCAAAGTGAATCTTTAAAGTCGAAATATTACAAACATGGTGGAACAGAGGTAAACCCACCACCCCTTAATTACCATTATATTTCTGTACTTTCTCTAGCCACCTTAATTAATTGCTAGCTTTCTGTATTTATTAGTAATATAATTACTTTTCAAAGATGCTTTTTGGTTTCTCTTCACCCTATTTATTTGACTTAATTCCATATACCAAAACCAGAAATGTCTTCTCAGTCCATTCTTCTTAGGTTAGCTGCCTCTCCTCTTCGTCTCCCCAACAGAACAACTATCAGTTCACCCCAACATTGCTCCAAATATGTATCATCAAGTAAGTCAAATTCATTCCTTCCACTTCTTTCAACATATAGTTTCAATGATTATCTGCTTTGGAACATTTTTGTTTCTGGACAGTTTGGTGTGCTCGAAATGGGAAAGCTCTAGCGGAAATATCTCGTGGTTCATCAAACAAAGTGACGAATGGGTCACATCGTCAAGGTATGCATGATAAGTTGAAGACGACAGGTTTATGATTTTAACAAAAAAAAACCTTCATATCTTAAACAAACTTGAGTAGCATGCTGCTTATGTGTTAAAATGTTGTGTTTCGTGGTGATAAATATATTTAAAAGTTAATGTTTTACAGATATAATCAAGAAAATATGTGTTTCGAAAGCACGCCTGTTAGGTTTTCGATAAATATAAGGATTATTTTAAGTGACATACACGATAACTGGAAGTGTTAGGAATTTTGATTCTTAAGCTTAAGTAACCAAATTATTCAAAAAAGAATTTAATGTTAGACAAATTTTAGTTATGAAAAAATCAAATATGTAAATTACAGTAAGATGTAACATCTAACGTTCTTTCTTTGAATCAGTTAACTCAAGTGTCATTTATGTGTAATTCTTAGTAGAAAATATGTTAAAAGGAATTATAAATATCTAAAACTTGAGAAAGAATAATCAAAAGAGATAAGTGAAGAAAAAAATCAAATGTCATGCTTGACAAGTAGCATGTACAACAGTTGAAATCCACACTAATAAAAATAAATTTATAATACAGTAATCATAATTGTTTTAGAAAAGTTAGAAAGCACACAATGTTAATAACTAGAGAATATCAGGATATCAATCAATACAAAAAAATACACCTATTATACTAGATGAAAGATAACATCTCAATAATAGACTACTAACTTCTGTGATATCACTCAAATTCATTTTCATAATGATCGTTACACCAAATTCTCTCTCTACGTAGTTAGTATAATTCATAAAAATATATGAGATTAGTAAAGGCAAACATTCCAATGCACTCCTTAATTTTTACCAACTTTTCAGTATTCAATTTAACTGATTTTAGTAATTCCAATATATTATGGTAGTTTATGTGTGTTTTTTTATTCATACTTATTCAATTAACCGAAAATTTGACTCCTAATTCTTTTTGACAAAATTTTAAAATATAATTTCTTCAAATAAATTTAGTGCCTACAAAAAAAGCATAAATATATAAAAATAATATAATTACATGATATTGAAGAAGGATCATTCAATGACTCAAATAGTCTTATGACATACTATCATTAAGGGCATTATAATAATTTTAGCAGTTGAGGGTACCTAATTGGTAACAAAATAAAAATGTTAACATCAATATTGTCAAATTTTAAAATTTGGATGCCAAATTGTAACAAAGTCTTAAATATGGGTACTGATGGTGCTATTTAATCTTTACAAAATACTAAAATACTAATATTAACCGTTCGAAAAACTAACAAGGTTTGTTGAATGTACCACCAATACAACAATTTCAAAATATGAGGACTGCAAATGCCAACATTTGAATATGTGGATTGTTTTTTTAAAGAATCTACCCATTAAGTAGGGCGTCATGACCCTACGTATAATTACCATAAAAGATTGGACTCCCAACCCATGATGTAAAAGGTATCAAAGTGTAACAAAGCGTATTATAGTTTGACTTAAAAAAACATATAGTTGCGTATAAAGGTTATGTATACTGTGTACTCCTTATTATTGTTTTACTTGAATGGTCATGGGTGCATATAGGGCGGTCTCTAGTTTTCTACAGGGCCAAGACGAATCTAAAATCTGGGGCTCTCTTTGTAAAATGAATACATGTGTATAAGAGTTACATATTCTTTTGAGAAAGCAGAAGGACTCGTCTTTGATAACTATATAATATATAGAGATTGTCATTCAATAGATTTTAAAGACAAACAAACATCATAGGATTATAACTTTGTAAGAAAATATAACTGGGAAAGATATTTATAGTTTAGAGACCATTTTTTGATTAAAAAAACGTGTGAAACACTTTTATACATTTGAATTTACTTATGTAACTCCAGATATTATTTAACATTGGGCCTCTTCCATTACTGGGCCCTAGACAAATCATAAGTTGGGCTAAGAGGTGACCCTGAGTACATAACCACTCCCCCTAATATTAACTAACCATGTACTTTTACTTTAATCTAACCAAATTATTCAAAACGCATTTAGTTGTATCTTAAGGTTATATATTTGCTATAGTCCGCTTTATTATTAAGCTTGAATCGCCGTTGGGACATAACCAGTCTACCTATTCGTTCATTGATCCATATGAAACGATCAGGCCAACATTTTGTCACGATAAAATATATATCTTTTCTTAATGTCTCCACACGATTCTTGATAAATTAAACGTTTTACAACTCCTTTTTGCAGGAGGCATCAAATGTTTAGAAGGTAGTTCTCAAACAATCGAGAAGCAAGAATCGGAAAGCAAAGCACCAAAGGTAAAATCATGATTTAAACAAATGTCAAAAAAGTCAAAAAAAGAAGTTCCTAGACGCTTCTTGTACAAATTGTGTTATCATCAACAAGTACGTGTAGGGGCACACCAGTTGTGACATAAAGATACTGTGAGTTGATTATCTTTCTTAATTGGTGAGTTTCTAAGGCACAATTTATTTGAACTTCTTATGACAAATCAGCTCACTTACGATATACGAATAAGAGAAGAACACGAATATTTACGTGGTTGACTAGTGAAAGATCCGCTAACTTCGTCCACACAGAAAAATGGTCGTTTATTTTTAAGAGAAACAATTACAATGATGAGCATACGAATTCTGAAACCCTAATATTCCCTATATAGTGTGAAGAAACCTCCAAAATGTACATGGACGGCCAGAACCGGCCCAAAGTAAAGCCGCCGATGCGGCCGATTTAGGCCCCGGCCCGGCGAGACCGCGTTTTTATTAACTGTATTTTTTTTAATAGAGCTCTAATAACCTTAATTACATATTTTTTCCAACATTATTATTAATTGTCTATTTGTTTGGTGGTACCGTATATTTTTTCTCACAAACTTGACTCAAGTTCGAATCTTTGTTGATGACACATGAGAACATTTTGGTTTAAGTTATCAAAAAGTTGTACAGTCATTGATTTTTTTTTTGAAGGAAATCACTGCATATTAATTAAAGGTATTCTAATATTCTTTAAAAAATCAACAACATATTACACAAAAGTTATTAGAAGTAAAAAAAAAAAAAAAAAAAAAAAAAAAAAAAAATCTACAAATTAACAATTTTTGTTTATTCTTTTATTTAAATAGTGCCCCCAAATTTAATACTTGCCATAGGCCCCCTGTTGTCTTAGGCTGGCCATTTGTACGAAAAAGGAAACAAGCTCAAACCCACAAACAACCGCCTCAAATTATTTCATAATTACTTTCTTTGCCTCTTTTGACTTCACAACTCAAGACATTATTCAACAGAACTCATATGAACAGTTATATAACGATATTTCTCGCATAAAAAAAAGGAAAAAAAAAAAAAGAACTTTATGTCAATATTTGAACCCTTGGAGCGCCGAGCTCAAAGTTTCTTTGGAACATTCTCTTACCAAGAAGAAGAAGGGAAACCCGAGTTTGATACAGTTCAATCGTAATAAAAGTAACTCGAGAGGCACTATATTGAGAGGCACTATATTGACGTTGATCATTATTTCCCCACCGAAAATTCAATCTTTACTTTAAATTTTTTATTTGTTGTGAAACGATAATTGAGAGAAACATAAAACAAAGAGAGACGAGATGTAGGGAGAGTAGTATAGAGATGTATCTATTTTAATTTTCAACCCTAAGACTCCTTATATAAGCATTTTGGTGGGCCAATTGGCTAATAACAATATACAAATGGGCTTACAACATGTGGTGGATATTCACCCATAAACTAGCCCAATATTTCATAACACTCCCCCATTAATATTCACCACTATGATGCCTCGTTAAACCTTGTCATGAAAAATTCAGAGGGAAAAAATATGACTTAGGAAAAAGAGTACATCAGTGAATTTAATTTGCTCACCATTGGTGATGACATTCTTCTGAAAAGCAACTGAATAATTTTCGCAGCCTCGTTAAAACCTTGCTAGGAAAAACACTGTGGGACAAAACCATAGATAAGGAAAAATAGTGTCACATATGGATTGAATATCCCCCTCTTTCTAACACTTTTGTACCTAACAAATAAATCAATTGCAATACAAAAAATCTAACAATAAGCAGTTAACAAACATACTCAATAAATGCATATGCACTTAAGAACTACTCGCGAGTGTACACTTTTTATTTTCATGTGTATTCGGCTTCATTATGAGCCCCCAATGGGCTTTTACTCTTCTTCAAGAAGATGTAACCGGGCTTTCACGTTAGTCTATAAAGCAGTCTTTTTTTTCTCAAAAAAAAAAGAAATAAAGAGTCACCTAAATTATGTGAAGAACGCGCGGCCAAAGTAAGAAATCTTTTTTCCCCCCTTTCAGAATAAAAATGATAAAATGTTAGACTAATGAATGACTATGACGCTTACTGTTATTGTTTGCTTTGCTTTGTGTAAAGGTTTCAAGTTTAGATAGCTTAAGAGACTGGAGGGTCTGGTAAAGACGAGGTTGGATACGCTAGCAGTTATCTTTCTAAGTTTGATGTTGTTTTGGCGTGCATAATTTTCTGAACAGGTTTCTTCTCTGGATGTGATCGAAAAGCTACAAAATCGAATAAAGCATAAGTTGGACACGATCGAAGGAGGGGAAATAAATGCATCCGCTTATGACGCAGCATGGGTAGCTCTAGTAGAAGATGTTGACGGAAGCGATAGTCCTCATTTTCCTTGCACTCTCGAGTGGATTGCTGATAATCAGCTCCTAGACGGTTCTTGGGGCGACCGCCTTGTTTTCTCTGCTTACGATCGCTTAATTTCAACTTTGGCATGCGTAATCGCTCTGACAAGATGGAATGTTCACCCTCAACAAAGCCAGAAAGGTAACTGCACCATATTTTACTTCAGAGAGCAAATATACACCGTTATCCCAAAATAACTGTCCCATTTGACATTGACGTTCATGTCAAATTTGACCATTTTGTCCCAAAATAAGTGTTCTTTTGACTTTGACTTTTTTATGTCAACGATGACCCTTTAACTTTGGGACAGAGGGAGGATACTCAAACGACTACTCCACCTGTGCCAAGAGAAACCCGTTTGACATTCCATAGATTAATTAACATCAAAGAATGCCTGAAAAGTCAAACTAAACACTCATTTTGGGAATGAAGGAGCAATCTTTAGATCCCGCTTTCTTTATCTAAATTTAGAAGATCTTTTATCTTTAGAAAAAAAACAAAAAAGGTGTTAAGTATGAGAGAAATAATTGGGAGAGACAATAAGAGAGATCTTATTGATGTGTGTAAAATAATCACTAACCCTACACCCTTTATATATCAATTAGGCTGGGCTCATGGGCTAATTGTAAACATAAAACGTGGCTACCTACTATGGTGGATATTCACCATAAGCCCAATTACAAGTTTCATAACACTCACCTTGAATATTCACAGTAGCTATGCCTCGTTAAAAACCTTGTCAAGAAAAACCCTGTGGGAAAAATCTATGACTAAGGAAAAGAGTACATTGGTGATGGGAGACTGGTATGGTTTGCCTCATTAAACCCTTATCACGAAAAACCCAGTGGGAAAAACCGTGATGAAGGAAAAAGAGTACAAACACTAAGAATACTGCCTCCCCTCATGATAACATCAATCATAATCGCTCCTTAGATGGCGCATTCCACACTTTCGGATACGTAGCTTCAATGTTGAGGCTGAAAGTGCATTCGTAAATAAATCTGCAGGATTTTCACTTGACCGTACTTGCTGAATAGTGACTATGCCTTCCATTTGGAGCTCATGTGTGCAAAAGAAATTAGGGGAGATGTGTTTAGTACGATCACCTTTAATGAACCCTTCCTTAAGTTGTGTGATGCAAGCCGGGTATTACCTTCATGTAATGGTATCGGGCTTTATGATGCACCATTGATCTCAGCCATACACATTCTCTGCTAGCTTCATGAATTGCCAGGATCTCAGAATGATTAGAAGAAGTTGATGTCGTTGTCTGATTCATTGATCGCCAAGATATTGTTGTGCCTCCATAGCTGAATACATATCATGTTTGTTATCTTGCATTGTGTGGATCCGACAAGTAGACACCATCTCCATATCCAACTAAAGAAGCATCTGAACCTCTATGATAGAATAATCCCAAATCAATGGATCCACGCAAGTACCGCAATATGTTCATAACTCCATTTCAATACCTGCGAGTAGGATTTGAGCTAAACCTGGCCAAAATTTTAACATAAAATGCAATATCTGGCCTAGTACAATTTGCTAAATACATCAAAGCACCAATTGCACTAAGGTATGGTACTTCGGGACCAAGTGATTCTTCGCCATCCTCTTGTGGATGAAATGGGTCATTGTTTATATCAGGTGACCTAACTACCATTGGGGTAGTTAATGTAAAGGTGCTTTGTCCATGCTAAATCTCTCAAGTATTTTCTTAGTAGAATTTGATTGGTGAAGTAAAATTCATTCTTTCAAATGATTGATTTGTAAACAAATACAAAATTTAGTCTTTCCCAAATCTTTCATCTCTAATTCTTTTTCAAGATATCAAGTAGTCTTAATAATCTCTTCAGGAGTTCCGATGATATTCAAATCGTCTATATATACTGCAACTATCACAAATCCCTTCAGAGATTTCTTTATGAATATGCAAGGACATATTTCCTTATTGACATACCCTTCTTTTAATAAATATTCACTTAAGGGATTATACCACATCCGTCCAGATTGTTTCAATCAGTACAATGATCTCTGGAGTTTAATTGAAAATGTACTACGTGGTTGTGTTGTATCAGGCAACTTAAATCCTTCAGGGACTTTCATATAGATATCACTATCAAGTGACCCAAATAGGTATGTTGTCACAACATCCATCAATGGCATGTCCAAATTTTCGGATGCAGCTAAACTGATTAAGAATCGAAAACTTGTCGCATCCACAACTGGCGAGTTTGTTACTTCATAATCAATACCTGGTCTCTGTGAGAAACCTTGAGCTACAAGTCGAGCTTTGTATCTTGTAATATCATTTTTCTCATTAATTTTCTGCACAAATACCCATTTTGATCCAACGGGTTTCACATCACTTGGAGTTTGAACTACTGGTCCAAACACCTTGCGCTTTGCTAGGGATTTTAATTTAGCCTGTATTGCTTCTTGCCATTTTGGCGAATCCTCACGTCGTTGACACTCATCATCCGATCGTGGTTCGTGGTCGTCACCACTTATCTCAAATGCAACATTAAAGAAAAATGTATCATCAATGACAACATTGCTTCGTTCCCATATATGTCCGGAACATATGTAATTGATGGAGATCTCTTGATTTTCAGGTACCATTGCCTCTTCAGGGGCTACACTTACATCAACTATATTTGGGAACACATCACCGACACGGGTGTTATCACTTGTTGTCTTTGTAGAATAATTTAGATTTACTACATTTGCTTGATTTATTTTCCATTTTCTAGGAACTAAATCTTTTGAGCCTACAGGTCTTCCACGCTTCTGCGTGCTATAGATTCATTCGCTTTTATGCTCGAATATTTTCCTACTGGGACTGTTATCCGTTCTGGAGCATTCACAGCTAGTATATCGGATTTTACAACTTTACTTGTATCCACAAATGCATCAGGCATTTCATTTTCTATGGTTTGCAGCTTAAGAACTCTTTGGACTTCAAATTCACACTATTTAGTTCGTGGGTCCATGTGTGATATCATTGAAGTATTCCAAGAAATTACATGTCGAGCTTCAGGCACTGACTTGTCTCCCCCTAATTTTGAGAATAGTGTCTCATCAAAATGACAGTCTGCAAAACGTGCTTGGAATAAATCCCCTGTTAGGGGTTCAAGATATCTAATAATAGAAGGGGACTCAAACCCCACATACGCCGTCGGGGACCCATCTTACTACGATGTGGTGGCGCAAAAGGAACTTGCACAGCGCACCCAAAAATACGTAAGTGGGAAATATCTGGTGGTTGGCCAAGTACATGTTGTAAAGAGGAGTTTTTAAGATAAGAAGTAGGACGTAAGCGAATTAAAGCGGAAGCATGTAAAACAGCATGTCCCCAAACAGAAATGGGAAAATTTGTTTTCATCAATAAAGGCTTAGCTATCAATTGAATTATTTTAATAAAATAATCAGCTAAACCATTTTGGGTGTGTACATGGGCAACGGGGTGCTCAACATATATACCAACTGACATGCAATAATTATCAAAATGTTGTGATGTGAATTCACCAGCATTATCTAGTCATATCGACTTTATAGGATGATCAGGAAAATGTATTCTCAATTTAATTATCATGCCCAAAAGACGGGAAAAGCAACATTTCGTGTGGAGAACAGGCACACATGTGACCATCTAGTAGATGCATCTACCAACACCATGAAATAGTAAAATGGACCACTAGGTGGATGTATTGGTCCACAAATATCTCCTTGAATTCTCTCCAAAACTTGGGAGATTCAATACCAACTTTCATTGGTGAATGTCGTATTATGAGTTTTCCTTGAGAACACGCATTACATCGGTGTTCATTTGGTAAAATAATCTTCTGGTTCTTTAAGGGATGTCCTATGGAATTCTTCAATAATACGCCGTATCATGGTTGCGCATGGGTGACCAAGTCTGAATGTGTGAGTGTGCAGATGGTAATGCAGCTACGATACTCTAGAAGGGGGGGGGGGGGTTGAATAGAGTATGCCAACTTATTGCAAAACTTGCTAAGAAGATGAAATCTTGTGAAAGCTAGTGAATTTCAAGGTCTTGAAAGATAGTTCAAGCCCTTGGAAGAAATACAGTTTGTAATGGAACAGTCAAGTCTTTTTAAAAGCCTTCAAAAGAGTTTCAAATCCTTGAAAACAGACAAGTTTGAATGCTGTAAAAACTAAGTAAGTAAAGAAACTGTAAATGCAAGAGACAAGTGATTTATAGAGCTCAGTCCACTTGGACCTACGTCTCTACCTCAGGGATCTTCTCCCTGCAGGATTTTCAACACAATTCTTATTAATCAAAAGCTAAGCCCTAGATCTCAAGCACAGAGAATTGTCTTACTCTGTTACAGCTTGTGGTTCTCCCTAACCTATCTATTACCTGCTCTAGCTAACTGATTAACTAAGAATTCTCTAATTTTCACCTTGAAAAATCCTTGAGAATGAAGATAGAAATATTACATAAATGATCTACCAATGAAGTACAATACAGAAGAACACTTGGAGTGTAGAAACTGCAGTGGAGTTTGCAGTGATCTTCTGTGAAATGGATTGTGAGATGAATGAACTTCTTTAATGCTTTGTCAATCCAGAACTTTGTCTCTCTTTTTTCTCGTTGAGTATTGTGTTGTTGCTTCAGAAAAGAGCTCTATTTAAACTTCAAACAGATCTTCAAATATTCCCCAGATTTTCAGCAACAAATCTTCTATTTTGTAGGCAACAAACTTTGACTCTTTGACAATCTTCTCCAACGGTTGAATGATCACAATCTCCAGAGATAATGTCTTGAAATTGCATTTGAATAGATTGAGAAGCTATCAAGTCATTCAGATCAAACACAGAATCATCTTCTCAATTATTTCCTTCCCTGCATAAGTCAGATAAGGAAATAACTACAAACTAGGAAATAAAATTCCCTGCAAAATCTTAGTCAAACAGTTGATATGCAATGTTCAAACCTGTTAGCATAATTTGTCTTTCATCATCAAATAACAATAATTCAAACATATTTAGGAGACAAAGGAAGTCAACATAGAAGAGTTTACAAAAAAATTCCCCCTAAGAATGTTCATATAAGTTAGACAGATTCAAGGCTTTCAATCCAGTTTCAAGGCCTATACTATTTTCAAGCCTATGATAACTGATTCAAGGCTTTGAAAGCTTATTCAAGACCTTGAGTCAGGACTGTTGACTTCATCTCCTTTCTGAGCAGCTTGTTCTACCACTTGCTTTCCCTTGTATTTGACTGGAGTAACCTCTTCTTGGTTGGAATTTTCACTAGGCAGATTCTTGTCAGAGTCACCCTTCTTTGTACCTTCTTCATCCTCTGGAACATCAAGCAAAGTCATGCTTCTGAAGATGCTTTTCATCATGTACTTAACTTGCCCCATATCAGTTTCCAAACCATAGACAGTTTCTTTGATCTCTTCCATATCGAACTCCAAACCATCAAGTCTCTGATTGTCTGTAGGCTGAGAAGTCTGAGTTGATGTGGGAGTCAAAGTCTTGGGCTTAAGAAACTTCTTTGCACCCAGTTTGCTTCAGTCCAATCTGAGTACAACTTCCAAACCTTTTCTTTAGTCTTCACTACTCCAAAGTTCTAAAAGGCCTTCTCATTAAGCATTCCCATGCTATAAGTGACTGATTCCTCTCCACCAGTTCGAATCTCACAATGTTAAAAGAACAATGTGAGCAGATTTGCATAGGGCAGATGATTTGTCCTTTGATTACTATGGCTAAAGAGCATGTGTTCAAGTAATAACTTTGGAATATCAATCTCATAGCCATGCATAATCAGATACATGATGTGCAACATTCTCTCAGTCACCAACTCCTTAGAGTGTTCTCTCAGAAATATACACCTTGTCAGAATAGCGTGAAGGACTTTGCCTTCAACATTTAACACAGAGCGTGTTAATTGTTTGGCTGTGGTAGGAGTGTTTGGTAGGTAGAACTCTTCTTTGGCTAGTTTCAGTACTTCCGTTTTTGGTGGATGATTGCTTGTGTCATATCTCTTGGGACACCCTAGCACATTGGAAAACTCAGATTGGTCCAATTCAATCTGTATTCCAGCAAATCAAGATTGAATTACCAAGTGTGCTGATCTCTTAACTTGTTTCATGTTCAAATAGAAGAGTCTAGTGAGTCTTGGGTAGGCTTACTCTTTAGGGTTCAACATAAACCACATAGAACTCTTCTTTAACATAGATATGCACTTAATATTCATGTGTTCCACCATATTCATATTGATCATACTACATAAAGCAATAGATTTGGAAGCAAAACCATCTAACCACTGACATTTGGAGGTGTTTGAGAGAAACCATGTTTCATCAGGGGTTGGAGTCTTTGAGTAGACTTGCAGAGCCCTCTCCATATGATCTTCTTGTTGTTCTTCTGTTACCTTCCCTTTCCCTTTTTCAGCTTGAGTTGCCTTCTTCTTTTACTTCAGCTTCTTGGGGCTAGAGTTCTCTGTTTCAGGTTGCTTTTCTGCATCAGCTTTCTCTTTGTTCTTCTTCTTCTTTTCTGAGGAGGGAGTTGCATCCTTCTTGACTTTCTTCTTGGGTGGAGGAAGCTCTGCAACACCCTCTGCACTAGGAGTTCTAGAGCTAGAATCTCCACTTATCTCTTAAACCTCTTCCACTGCTGTATTTCTCTTTTTCTCAGAGCTAGGTTTTGAGGAAACCATCTTGATTCTGTATGAGCCTCTCCTTATGCTCATTAGGTTTTGGGAGAAGAATAGAGAGAGGTAGGAATGATACAGAGAGAAGAGAAGAGAGGAAGATAAATACCAAAAGTGTTTGAGTTTGAAAAGGAAACTAAATCATCTCTCTGATCTGAAAAGATATGAATAAATCAGAGAGGATTTGAATATTTTAGTCCATTGGAAAGAAATAATTTAATACTATATTTGGCTAAAAAGAATTTTTGAAATAGGTGGGGGCTATATTGAGCAAATATCTACAGAGATATTACCCAATACAGAATGATCCAAGTTTATTGACTACTAGAATGGCAGACTTATTTTCAAGGATTTGAAAAAGTTTTCAAGGTCTTGAAACGCTGTAACATTACAACAGATAAAAATCAAAGCTTTGAAGTGATTTTCAAGGCTTTGAAAATCAATTCAAACCTTTGAAAACACATACAACTTACCTTTCTTACCTTATGCTCCCCCTAAACCAATGCATCTTTATTTAGGATTCTCAATTCCAATCTTAGAGCAGAGAATCTCTCATCTGCTAATGGTTTAGTGAAGATATCTGCAATTTGCATGTTAGTAGCAACAAATTCAAGAACAATTACACATTTCTCCGCATGATCTCTGATGAAATGGTGTCTGACATCAATGTGCTTGGTTCTTGAATGTTGAACTGGATTCTTTGTAATTGAAATTGCACTTGTGTTATCACATTTGATAGGTATGCTTCTGAAATCAAATCCAAGGTCTCTTAGCTGTTGAGCAATTCATAGTACTTGTGAACAACATGCTCCCGCAGCTATATATTCAGCTTCAGCTGTTGATAGAGCCACGGAATTAAGTTTCTTGGAATGCCAACTGATCAAGGATGATCCAATAAATTGGCAAGTTCATGAACTACTTTTCCTATCAACTTTGTAACCTGCAAAGTCAGCATCTGAAGAACCATACAAATAAAAATTAGAATGTCTTGGATACCAAAGCGTTAAGTCTTTGGTTCCATTGAGATATCTGAATATTCTCTTCACAGCAGTAAAGTGTTATTCTTTTGGATCAGCTTGAAATATAGCGCACATGCATACACTAAACATGATATCTGGTCTGCTTGCTGTGAGATAGAGTAATGATCCAATCATACCTCTATACTCTTTCACATTGACACTCTTACCAGATTCATCCTTGTCTAAGAATAGTGTAGAACTCATAGGAGTCTTGGGTTCCTTACATTGATCCATGCTATATTTGCTTCACAAGTCTCTTGTGTATTTTCTTTGATGCAGAAAGATGCCCTTCTTCAATTTATGTATTTGAAGTCCTAGGAAGAAGTTCAGCTCTCCCATCATACTCATTTCAAATTCCCTGCTCATAAGACTGGAGAATTCTCTGCACAATTGATCATTAGTAGCTCCAAACAAGATATCGTCAACATAGATCTGAACTATAAGCAAGTCTTTTTCATGAGTCTTTATGAAAATAGTCTTGTCTGCTAGTCCTCTTTTGAAATTAATTTCAAGCAAAAAAATTTAATAATCGTTCATACCAAGCTCTTGGAGCTTGTTTCAAACCATAAAGAGCTTTGCCAAGTTTGTAAACATGATCTAGAAACTTGTCATTTTCAAAACCAAGAGGTTGTGCAACATAAACTTCTTCTTGTAAGTAGCCATTCAAGAAAGCACACTTCACATCCATTTGAAATAGTTTCATGTTCTTGTGAGATGCAATTGGAGCAAAAGTTTCCTCATAATCTACCTTCTTCTTGGTTGTAACCTTGAGCAACTAACCTTGCTTTGATTCTGATCACTTTTCCACTTTCATCCAACTTATTTCTGAACACCCATATGGTACCAATGACAGACTGGTTTGTAGGTGGAGGAACCAGGTTCCAAAACTTATTCCTTTCAAACTCATTGAGTTCACTTTGCATAGCAATGATCCAGTCTGGTTCTTGTAGTGCTTCCTTCACAGTTTGAGGTTCTACAAGAGAGATAAAAGCATTAAAAGCACATAAGTTCTTCAACTGTGATCTAGTTTGTGTACCAGTAGTTGGATCTGAAATGATATTCTCAACTGGATGAGATGAGAGATATTTGAATCTCTTTCTTGGAGACCAGGGTTCAGGTTCTCCATAGATCTTCTCTAGTCTTGAAGTAGTGGCTTTCTCACTTGTATCCTTCTGATCATCTTTTTCAAGGCTTTGAGGCTTATTTTCAAGGGCTTGAGCACCATTTTCAAGGTCTTGAAAATTTATTTTGTTTTCTTATGAGCCTTTCTTTAATCCCAGTGGATTCTCAGTTTCTTCCTCTAATTCATGCTTGTTCAAATTCAAGTCTGCAAAACTTTCACTCAAAGAACCATCATAGCTTTCATCAAAAATGACATGAATGATTTCTTCAACCAGTTTGGTTCATTTTTTGTAAACTCTATAAAACATGTGCATCCAAAGGGCTTGAAGTATGAAACTTACCAAGGTTGTCTTTTCCATTGTTATGGATAAAACATGTGCATCCAAAGGGCTTGAAGTATGAAATTTTTGGCTTCCTCCATTTGAATAGTTCATAGGGGGTCTTCTTCAGTATAGGTCTGATCAAGCACCTGTTCAGTATATAGTTTGCTGTATTCACAGGTTCTGCCTAATAATGTTTTGGCAGCTTGTTTTCAAGAAGCATTGTCCTTGACATATCTTCCAGAGTCCTGTTCTTCTTTCAACAACACCATTCTGTTGAGGAGTTCTTGGAGCAGAAAAGTTGTGAGTAATACCATGCTTATTACAGAACAAATCAAATTCTAACTGATCAAATTCTCTAACATGATCACTTCTAATTGAAGCTACAGGTAGGTTTTCATAGTTTGAAGTTCTCTGCAAAGCTTTGAAAATTCAGAGAGGGCTTCTGATTTTTCTTTAGAAACATAACACAAGTATATCTAGAAAAATCATCTACAACAACTAGCATATACCTTTTACCTTTTGGAGTAAGAGTTCTCATAGGACCACAAAGATCCATATGAAGCAGTTCAATAGGTCTAGTTGTACTTAGAAACTTCTTTGGCTTGAAGGAGCTTTTGGTCTGCTTGCCCTGAGTACAAGCTTTTCACAATTCTTCTTCTTTGAACTTAATGGATGGCAATCGTCTTACCAAGTCTTTGGAAATCAACTTGTTCAAAGTATGCAAACTGATATGACCAAGCTTCTTATGCCAAATCTTTGAATCCTCTTCCAAGGCCTTGAGGCACTTCAAACTTTTACCTGCAACTTTGTTAGTCTGAAAAGTATAAACATTGTTTGATATAGAGGCTGTGAGAATGCAATCTCCCGATTTCTCATTTTGCACCACACACTTCTCTTTATCAAAGATAACTTTGTTGCCATTATCACAAATCTGAGATACACTAAGCAAGTTAAATTTCAAACCATCAACTAGATACACATTAGAAGTAGAGTTTTCAGAATTTGTACCAACTTTACCAATACCAAGAATATTCCTTTTTCTTTGTCACCAAGTGTAATTGAACCTTCAAATTGCTCTTTCAATTATGAGAATAGAGATCTCTTTCCACTCATGTATCTTGAGAAACCACTGTCCATAAACCACTTATGTTCTTTAATGTTGGTGACTGCCTGCAAACACCAATCACTGCCTTACCCAACTGTTAAACCAAGTGTTAAATTTGGATTCATACTCATGATCAACCATGTTAGGTGGTCTAACCCCTTTAGGAACCCAAATCTGTTTAACTTGTCCTTTGGGTTGAAATGGAAAAGTGTTCCTCATTATGTGAGGGTCTCTTCTTCTGAAAGGACAAGTTATTTTAACATGACCAGTTTTGCAGCAGTAATGACATTTAGGAGAAGTTCTGTTTCCAGCTTTCACAAATCTGATATTGTTCTTTCTTAGAAAGTATGGATTAAATCCAATACCAGCTTTGTGAACATACTGTTAACTTCCTCCAAGAATCAAATTCAACTTATGTTCTGATCGAGCAAGCCTAACTTTGACCAGCTCAGATTCTTGAAGTTTCTCAGTAAGTGTGGTCTTTTGTTTATCTAATTCATCAACTTGATGTTTTAGATTAACATGGATGTTACTCATCAAAGAGTTCTCAGTGACTACTTCCTTGAATTTTGTTTTCAAGGCTTTGAAACTGGATTTCCAGGCCTTGAAATCACTGTCAGTTTTCTTCTGAGAGATTTCAAGATTCTGATTTAGGCAAACAAGTTGTAGGTTCTCTTTTTCTTGCTCATGAACTTTTTTTTTCAAAAGTATGATCTCTTTCAGATAATCATCTTAATTTAAAAGCATTTTTCTGAGATAATCTGAAAGAGCATCTTTTGGTTTTGAAATAAGACAGTTTACCATTACCTCAATGTTCTTCTTAGAAATTTCATCATGTTTGGCCATGAAGCATAGGTTGGCATGTTCTTCTTCAGATTCTGATTCAATGGAACTATCAAAATTACTCCATGAAGCTATCATAGCTTTCTTTCTTCTCTCATGATCTTTCTTTTTAAAGCTCTTGCTTTTCTTGTGTGGACAATATCTTATCAAATGTCCTGCATCACTACATTCAAAGCAGTTCATAACCTTTGATTTATTTTGTGAAGAATACTTACCTTTGTACTCCTTGCTACTGGATGATCTATGTCTTTCTCAGTTGAAATCTTTGTTTCCAAAGTTTTTCTTCATTTTGAGAATTTTTGTCAAGGCTTTGAAAATCAAAGCAAATGGATCTTCATCATCATCATTCTTAGTTTAAATGCTTTGAGTTCTCTCATTCTCTTTGGCTTTGAGAACTAAGTTCTTGACACTTTCTCAAAGCTATCCATCAGCTTCATTCATAGATATTTCATGTGTCATAAGCTTCCCTTCTAAGTCATCAAGTTGTAGAGTTGAGAGATTCTGAGCTTCTTCAATATGCTGTGGTCTTTGGTTCCCACTTTGCCTTTGGAAGACTTCTTAGAATCTTCCTCACCTTTTCTTCATTGGAAAAATGATTTCCCAGTGAATCAAGGTTGTTAACAATGTGTGTAAACCTCTTGAACATGTCTCTGATAGATTCATCTGCATTCATCTTAAACAGATCATATTGACTGAGATAGATGTTGATCTTGGTTTGCTTGACTTGACTGGTTCCTTCAAACATTACCACAAGCTTATCCCAGATTTCTTGAGCAGTAATGCAGCCTGAAATCCTGTTGAATTCATCTGTACTCAAAGCACAATATAAAATGTTAATAGCTTTGTAATTCTTAGAGAACTGCTCTAATTCAGAAAAGGAGAGTGAGTCTTCAGATTTGGGAGTTCTAATCCCATCTTTATCTGTGTAGAAAGTGTGAGGTCCATTCTGAATAATGGTCCAAAGCTCTATGTCTTGATAAATGATGAACATTTTCATCAAAGCTTTGCAGTGAACAAAATTTTCTCCACAAAATAGAGGAGGTCTGTTAGCAGCTCTTCCCTGTGAGAAATCACCATCACCTGCAGTACTCATGATCACCAGATGGTTAAATCTATAGTGATAGAAGCTCTGATACCAATTGAAAGTGTGATTGTGCAGACGGTAATGCAGCTAAGATACTCTAGAAGGGGGGGGGGGGTTGAATAGAGTATGCCAACTTTTTGCAAAACTTGCTAAGAAGATGAAATCTTGTGAAAGCTAGTGAAGTTCAAGGTCTTGAAAGCTAGTTCAAGCCCTTGGAAGAAATACAATTTGTAATGGAACAATTAAGTCTTTTTTGAGGCCTTGAAAAGAGTTTCAAACCCTTGAAAACAGACAATTTTGAATGCTGTAGAATCTAAGTAAGAAATGAAAATGTAAATGCAAGAGACAAGTGATTTATAGACTTCAGTCCACTTGGACCTACGTATCTACCTCAGGGATCTTCTCCCTGCAGGATTCTCAACACAATCCTTATTAATCAAAAGATAAGCCCTAGATCTCAAGCACAGAGAATTGTCTTACTCTGTTACAACTTGTGGTTCTCCCTAACCTATCTAGTACCTGCTCAAGCTAACTGATTAACTAATAATTCTCTATTTTTAACCTTGAACAATCCTTGAGAATGAAGATAGAAATATTACAGAAATGATCTACCAATGAAGTACAATACAGAAGAACACTTACACTGTAGAAACTGCAGTGGAGTTTGCAGTGATCTTCTGTGATGGATTGTGAGATGAATGAAATTATTTGATGCTTTGTCAATCCAGAACTTTTTCTCTCTTTTTTCCCGTTGATTATTGTGTTTTTTCTTCAGAAAAGAGCTCTATTTAAACTTCAAACAGCTCTTCAAATCTTCCCATACTTTCAGCAACAAATCTCCTATTTTGTAGGCAACATGCTTTGATTCTTTGACAATCTTCTCCAACGGTTGAATGATCACAATCTCCAGAGATAATGTCGTGATCTTGCATTTGAATAGATTAAGAAACTTTCAAGTCATTCTGATCAAACACAGAATCATCTTCTCAATTATTTCCTACCCTGCATAAGTCAGATAAGGAAACAATCTCTACAAACTATAAAATAAAATTCCCTGCAAAATCATAGTCAAACAGATGATATTCTAAGTTCAAACCTGTTAGAATAATTTGTCTTTCATCATAAAATAATAGTAAATCAAACATATGAAGGAGAGAAAGGAAATCAATTTAGAAGAGTTTACAGAAAACTCCCCCTGAGAATGTTCATATATGTTAGACAGTTTCAAGGCTTTTAATTGAGTTTCAAGGCCTTGCTATGATAACTGAGTCAAGGCTTTGAAAGCTGATTCAAGACCTTGAAATAGGCAAACTATTTCAAGCCTTGCACAACCTGATCTTACAAAGTCGATTATGCCAAAACATAAATTTTTGTGGATCACTTGGTTTCATAACGACTTCAACTGCTTGGATCTAAGTGTGATATAATCCGAATAAAGCAGGAAATTTTTCTAATACATGCTTCTGGCATGCACTATTAGAAATAATGCACATATACTCCATCTTATATTCATCGAGAGATTCAATATGATATCCGTTAAGACGACTGTCTTTAAAAAATAGCAAATTTCTACTGGATTTGCTAGAAAATAAAGCCTCTTTAATATGGAGTATTGTTCCACCCGGCAAAATTATTGATGCTCTTCCGGAGCCCTCAATTAGACTAGAGATACCAGAAATTGTATGTACATTTGCTTGAATTAGTGATATATTCAAGAAGTACTCCTTATGGCGCAGTATTGTGTGTGTGGTTCCACTATCCTCCAAACACGTGTCATTGCCAATCACTATAGTATCTAAAATTTAAAAGACAGTATATAAGTAAACAGGAAGTTAAAATTTTGATCCATAACTAAGACTCTAATTCAAATTTTATATCCCAAAAATACTAACCAATGACAATGTAATTAAAACACAACTGAAAAGTCTAAAAACAAAATGAAATAAGAGTCCTAAATCAAATTTCAAATAAATTTAATGGGCTTCTTAAAAGTTTGTAGTGTCATCAATCATAATGTCAAAATCTGCTCCAATGGAAAGGAGAACGTCGACGTTAAACTCCGCGAGTGGTACCTCAAATTCAACAAGATTTAACTCTGTTTTGTCCTTTTGAGATGCCATGTAAAGGGAAACTAAGTGCCTTGGTGTACGACAGGTACGAGACCAATGCCCACTTGTGCCACATCGACGATAAATATTTATATTTGTAGGGGGAACTCCAATTGCAACTTCTGGTGCATTGTATTTTCTTCTCCCATTATTTCTCCCCCTATTCTGGTGTTTTCAACGACCGAAAATATGGTCACGTGGATTATTCTGAACTTATAAATTGGCAACATTCACTTTAGGGAATGCGTTTCCACACGCTTCTGGGGGTGGGGCCACACCGAAGACCAATTAAGGATTGATGATGAATGACATCTACAACAATGTTATATATATAAAAAAAATCTTTGTTACTAACAAGTTTGACAAGTAATGTAGCTCTAAAATAATAATAAGGGCACTTAAACAGTAAATGCAGTTCGTCCTCTTCAGGAGGGTGGATCATTAGTCATTATTTTAGCTATCTCTTCAGGAGGTTTCTAATTAAAATATTTTAGAACTGCAGGTTCTAATATTCATAAATGCAAGTTATGATATCATGTAATATGTAACTTCGGGTACATATGACATGGTCAGATTTAATAACCACGGCGATTACGAATCCTCTTCAGGAGGTTTGTTTTTTATCCATAATGAGTAAGTGACATAAATATTTAAAAAGAAAGAACTGCGTAACATTTTAATAAAATAAACAGACTGCAACCTCTTCAGGAGGTTGAAAAAAATGGCTAAAATTGTGAAAGCGTCTCTTTTAGAGATCTAATAATACGTAACTTCAGGTTACAAGTCATAAAATAGCTGCATCTTCTAGATGCGCTTGTTTGTAACTTCGGGACAAGCCATGAATTAACAGCAACTTCTAGATGCGCTTGTTTAATTATGTTGTAACTTCAGGTTACAACCACATCATTATGTAATGATAAAAAAATGCTTAAAAATTGAATAAAATAAAGTAACATAACGTAACCTCTTTGGGAGGTTAAAAGAATTATACGACATCTCTTCGGGAGACGTAATTACATATATGACGTCGGGTCATAAATTCATGAAATTTTCGTAACTTCGGGTTCCGATCAAACTTTCTTGTAGCATTACAACTTCAAGTATGATCTTTTTTTTCTTCTGTTTTGAGTAAATCTCTTCAGAAGATTTTTCTTCTCATAATGAACAAGCTATATAAAATAAATTACACGCGAATCTCACTTGATACTACATAAAAAAAAATATGGCTATTAAAAATTGCTACTGAAACCAAGGTATCCAAATCCACTACTAGTGGTGGTTTCCATCGATTCTTAGTAAAGGACAAAAGAATAGCAAGAAAGAATAGGGTTTATGTAATCAAGCTAAGAATGGCTAGAGGAATCACTAGTGTATTCACATGGATTTTAAAAATAAAATCCTTCTCAAACAAAGACTAGTAAGAGTATATCACTGGTTCCTACCAACAACCTAATTACCAACTGGTATTACCATAGATCTCATACGGTGGTATCAAGAACTTACTTTTTGTACCCTTCGGAGTGTAGTTGAGTTGGTCGTGTGAGCATTCTTAAGGCTTTTGGCATTTGTCTTGAGGTCTTGAGTTCAAACCTTGGGGCAACCCAAGGACAGCATATTGGCCTTCTCAACTGCGAGCCTGTCAGCCCGGATTTTCTCAGGTTGGCTTGCTCTCTAGTGTGGTTTGCAGGCTATTTCACTATAGCGGAAGTTTACCCAGTGCGCACCCGAAGGGTAGTGGTTGTGGGTTTTCACGTCATCAAAAAAAAAAAGAAACTTGCTTTTCTGATTTTAAATATCGAGGACCGTGTAGAAAGTTAAAATGCCATGAGACATTAAGCTATTTTCTGCCTCTATTTCACCTTCTTTGTTTTTCATGTACGAAGCATAATTGAAAAACATTATCTTTTAATATCGGGATCAGGTCTTCAAATAGCTCTCTAGAGCATGCTAATAACTTGTTAAGAATGAGAGAAGTAATTGGGAGACAAAATAAGAGAGATTTTATTAATTTGTGTAAAATAATCACTAACCCTACACCCTTTGTATAGCAATTAGGGTGGACTCATGGGTTAATTGTAAACATCAAAAGATGGGCTACCCACTATGGTGGATATTCACCATAAACCCAAATACAAGTTTCATAACAAAATGTTGTTTACTTTATGCCTATTAAGTTTGTTAAAAAGTTTTAGTTATATTTTTAGTAGAAAATGTTGTTTACTTAACTTCTATTTTACCTCCTAAGAATTAGTTTTAAGGAGTAAACAGATAAGAAAAATGAAGTTGGAAAAAAACTGTCTTTTTTTAGTCTTATAAAAGATAAAAATAAATAAATTTTAACAAAAATGACCTAATTATAATTTTTTTATGACTTAAAGTAAAAAGTCGCCTAAAATTACGCAAAGAAAGCAGAGTGTAGTATAATCAAACTAACTGAAGACCCGAACTATAACTGTTTGGTAGGATTGGAATTCGTTAAGGAGAACATATGCAAACTCGAAAACGAGAAACCACAGCACATGCCCGTGGCCTTCGAGGTCTTGTTCCCTACACTTATGGAAATGGCTCAAAAGTTGGATATCGATGTCCCACACGACTGCCGGACAATGCAGACGATTTATGAGCACAAGAATCTAAAGCTCTCGAGGTACATATTTTTTGAACTATTTAGGCTATGCTTTATTTGCCGAATTTTGGACTGTATTTGTACCTTTTTCTTAAGTCATAAAAAAATTTTATTTTGCTCCTTTTCCTTTTAACATTTTTTTGTAACTTTTTCTATTCTTTTTAAGACTAAAAAAAAGTTAAGCTGTACTTTCTTTGCCTAATTTTAAGTGACTTTTAATCTTTTTTTAAGCCACAAGAAAAGCTCTAATCAGGTCATTTTAGAATATAAGACTAAAAAAACTTAATTTTTTCTAACTTTATCTTTTTTTTTTGTTCTTAAAATTTACCTTTTAGGAGCTAAAATAGAACATAAGCAAGCAGCATTTTTCTTAAAAAAGTTAACTAATTTTTTTTAGAAAATTTAACAATGCCAAAGTTAGCAACTTTTTACTTTTTTCTGAAAAGAATTAAAAATTCACATAAATTAAGTAAAGAAAGCAGGACCTTAATCTTTTCTAACTTAATTTTTTCATACTTTTTAATCATAAATTCTACTTCTTAGGAGGTAAAATAAAATATAAATACGCACATTTTTTTCTAAAAAAGGTACCTAAAACTTTTTTTTAGAATTTTTACCAATACAATTATTTTTCTAATAAAGAAAACAATTATTTTTATCTCTTTCCTAAATAGAACTAAAAAGTTACCTAAATTAAGTAAAGAAAGCGAAGCCTTAATATATGGAATGTAACAGAGCATTATTCCACATTGAAATCAACAGGATACCGATGGATGTACTACACACGACACCGACAACACTGATCTTTAGTTTGGAAGGGATGCAAGGCCTAGACTGGGAAAATATGCTCAAGTTGCAGTGCTCGGACGGATCGTTCTTGTATTCGCCAGCCGCGACTGCCTACGCGGTGATGCAGACCAAAGATAAGAAGTGCCTAAGTTATTTAGAGAGGATTGTTGAAAGATTTGGTGGAGGAGGTATGTGTATATAACAACTTGAAAACTCCTCTTTATGGAATATATTTGGGGTGTTTGGATATTCTGAAAACTTTGATACATCAATAATTTGATTCTCACATTCTCTCTCTTCTCCACAACCACCAGTTTCAGAATCAAAATCCACACAACAATGATTTGATATATGAATAATTGATGGCTATGGTGAAGAGATAGAATGTGAAAGAAATCTGAGTATCCAAACAATGCCAATTTGTTTCTGGTTTTGGATTTCTGATTAACGAGCTCCCCTATGCAGTGCCATTTGTTTACCCGGTAGACTTATTTTCGCGCAACTGGGCTGTTGACCGCCTACAGCGCCTTGGGATTTCTCGCTATTTTCAGAAGGAGATTAGAGAATGCATGAATCATGTCTACAGGTATTGGACAGAAAGTGGAATATACACGACCCAATACTCGCCCGTCAAAGACATAGACGACACGTCCATGGGATTCAGGCTGCTCAGGTTACATGGATTCGATGTTTCCCCCGATGTTTTCAAGCATTTCAGGAATGGGGACGAGTTTTTCACGATGGCCGGACAGACAACTGAAGCTGTCACTCCTATGTTTCAGCTGTACAGGGCGTCTCAACTATTGTTCCACGGCGAAAAGATCCTTGACGATGCCAAGAAATTCTCTAGGACATTTCTACAAGAAAAGCAAGCCAAGAATGAGATATACGACAAATGGATGATATCCAAGGACTTGTGCGGCGAGGTAGCGTATGGTTTAGATGTACCTTGGTACGCAAGCTTGCCAAGATTAGAGACTAGGTACTACCTAGAGCAGTACGGAGGTGAATCCGATGTCTGGATAGGGAAGGTCTTGTACAGGTTCGATATATCTATCTATGAATGTTATCATTTTTCCATCTATTTATTGTTAAGAATTGTTGTTTGTCTGTCCCATATTGGGCATCAGTATGTTTTGCTTGTGCCTAATTAGATACTTGGGCCACTACCCTCGCAGCCAGTTAGTTTTGAGGTAGAACCCCACGGATGCCTTCATGTTTCTGACGCAAATATGATGTGTGTGAGGGGGTGTGTATTTGAGATGCTGTTTGACCCATATTATAGGGCTCGGTCTGTTTCGCAAACCCTTGGAATTTCTACATATACGATTCATTTTCCTGAATTTTGGTATTTATTTGTGTGCAGGATGGGTAATATAAACAACAGAGATTATTTGGAGCTCGCGAAATTGGACTACAATGTTTGCCAAGTGGTGCATCAACTGGAATGGAAAGCTATCAAAAAGTACGTATATATAGTCCGCACCCAACTCATTTATAAACAGTTAAATGGTTAAGTCCTTTGGATGAAAACCATTTTATAAACAGCTAGCTAATAACACCTATATATCTGTACAAGGTGGTATGCAGGTAGCTATCTGAAGGCATTTGGGATAAGAGAAGAAAATCTTCTATTTGCTTATTTTGTGGCATCAACCAGCATATTTGAGCCAGAGAGATCACAGGAGAGGCTTGCCTGGGCTAAAACCACAATTTTGGTTGAGATGGTTTCCAATTATCTCAGGAGAGACGGCGGATCTTTCATTCATAAGAGGAATGCTTTAATCTATGAAATTGGTATTTTCTCTATCCGGTACGACCATAGGATTAGGTAATTCTCTAGCTCACGCAGTGATGAAACATTTTGATCGTGAGAGGAATTTAGTGCCATACTAAATTTGTTTTGTCGGTTTGCAGCTCGGAGACTGCCGTTGGGGAACTCATTGTTATGTTGTTTAGTACGATAAAAGATTTTTCGCTAGAAGGACCTATGGTGGAGCGACCACACATTCACCGTCAGTTATGTGATGCGGTGAGCCTTCTTGATAATTAGCAAATTTTAAGATTATGAATGTCAAGTGGGAAGAATGGAGCTACATGGTGTGAAGCGGGGGCAATAAGCCCCCCTCCCCAAACACTTAACTTTTCAAAATCAGAATTTTACTATAAAAAATGTATTGCAGCCTCCGCACTTGACTTTACAAAATTTATATTTCATATCTATTTTCGTGTAATTTTCCCAATATAACCCCATTGTAACGAATTCCTGAATGCGTCATGTCTGGTCCGAAAATTCCTTATCGGATTCACCATATGTCAATGACTCCCATTATATGCATAATACTGTCTGCAGTGGAAAAAGTGGCTGATGGCATTGGATGAACCGAAGGAAACGTACAACGAGGTTGCACATCTCATAACGCGCACTATAAACATTTGTGCTGGGCGTTGCGTTTCAGAAGAAATGTTGTTGCATCCAGATTATAACCGTTTGTCCCACCTGACGAACAAGATATGCAGCCATCTCAAACCATTAGGGAGCAACCAGGTTAGATAACTAAAGTCGTAGATTTATTTTACTTTTCCTCTTTTTAATTTCAGGAATAATGCCGGATAAATAACAAAATGGATATATATGGATTTTCAATGTTGGATGGTCAGGTGAACGGTGATGCGGATGCAAGAAGCAAGATGATCAGCGGACAAGATCAAGTCGAAGGGGACATGCAGGAGCTGGTTCAAGAAGTGCTCATTGACTCGTCAAACAGCATTGATTCCAACATCAAGCAAGCATTCGCCGCAGTTGCCAGAGGTTTCTATTACAGGAGCTTCTTTGCTCCGGATACAATCAAAAGACACATCGACAAAGTGCTTTACCAGAGTGTGATTTAGTAAGTTTTTTTGTGTTAGTTCCGTAGTAGGGAATATTAATTGGAACACTATTAACTTGTAATTTAAAATTTCCGTTGAAAAGTTTGGCGTTATAAGATATTGCTGTTGTTGAATGGATTTCAACTATGGAAGTCAAATGTGCCTGTTCATTGCATTGTTTATTAATAAACCAGACAGACACAATTCTCAGTGATTCTTCGACCTGCAGCCTTAGTCCGGGCCGGTTGTCTACTGATCAGATGTCGTCTAGTCCTAGCAGCTGGAATTCCAGGTTCGGCTAGGCCCACAGGACCGGACCACGACTCTTAAACATATACTAGGTGATTACCCGTGCAATATTATGAAATTTTAGAAAAAAGATAAATTTATATGAAACTAGATATTTTCATGTCACATATTATACTGAAGATATGTGAAATACATAATTATTATATGTGTTGATTTGTGTTGAGCAAGATAACTGTGATACTTTTAATAACTATCATGTTGATTAATTATGTGAACCTTATAAGGGTTTTGCAAAAAACGGGAGATTATAAAACGTGTGCAAAAAGGGTGGTGATGTGTAATGGGTTTCAACTAGTGGGTCTCGAGATGCTCAGATTCCCGATCAAGCAAGATTAAGGTACGATCAATCAAGATCGAGGTTCGACTTTGCTTAATCGGGTACCGATGTTGCAAGATCGAGGTCCGATCAAGTAAGATCGAGGACCGACTTTGCTTGATCGTGTTCTGATCTTGCAAGCTCGGGGACCGATCTTGTAAAGTCAGGACTCCGTCACCTTCTTCATCGCAGAGAACAGAGACACCATCAGAAGGACGATGAATCGGTTTTGGGCTTCGACCGGCGAGGTCTTGGTCGAGCATAGGAGCCGGCACTTGGGCGGTGGCAAAGACAGGGAGGGAGCTGGCCGGCGGCGGTGGCGGGGCTTGCTTGGACGTTTCTGCTGCTGCTTGCTTCGCCAGTGATTTTGGCGACATGAAAGAGGAGAAGGAGGAGAAGGGCGGCCTCTGTTCGAGAGAAAGAGAGAGAGAGAGAGAGAGAGAGAGAGAGAGAGAGAGAGAGAGAGAGAGTTGTTTTGATTTGTGAGTGGGGAGATAGTATTTGTTAGGGTTTTTTGAATTTTCCGTGAGTTGGTTCAGTATTTTATTTGGGGATAATACGCCCCCCCCCCCCCCCCCCCCGTATTTGCAACAATCTTGTTACAAACACCCTCTCCCAATATATTTTGTATGTTTTTATGTTATTATTGGTTGTATATACTATCTTTCTTAATATTGAAGTTTTGGTAGGTTTTCTTAGTATTGAAGCATATATATATATATATATATATATATATATATATATATATATATATATATATATATATATATATATATACTAGTTAATTACCCGTTCCCGTAGCGCACTGTATGCAATACCTAAATAATATTTAACAAAACAAAAATTTCAAGTAAAACCTTTACATAAAATAACTCAACTCAATATGATGTTTTCAATTAGAAAATAAAATTAAAAGAAAACATACACAATTACATACAAAATTCCCCCAAATTAGAACTTACCAATTGTTTATCCCTTCCATCAACAATGATGGGAAGGACCTGCTAAATAAAATCATGTCATATAATTTCTCTTTATCTAACCTGTGGTTTGCATTTTGAATTGTGCTTATATTACTTACATTCCTTTTTCAAGATAATGATTGATTTCAAATTTTCCTCTAATTAAGTTTTATAAGAATATATCTCTAATCAATTTTGTTTGGAGGAAATTTTATAGATATTACTATAGCGTAATATTCCACCTTCCTCTTCAAGACAACAAATTAAGGATGTATTGATGGGTGAAATAAATATAGTAACATTTATCGAAATTCGATTTCAAATTCAATGTCACTATTGTAGTTTAGTTTAGATTGATGGTTGATTATAAAATATATCAAGAGACAATGAGCGGTCGAGATTGAAAGTTGAGAAAATCAACGATAAAGATTGCTCAGTTGAATTAGTTTTGGCGGAAAACACCGTTCTATTTTATTATATAGATATAGTATATATATTATACTGGAAAATATTTTACCAACCGACTTAGTAACCCAGCTGCTTAGTGAGTCACGCCACCTTTTATTTATTTTGGTGAGTTAACACCAATTATTTCACGTGGCATCCCTGGGATGATTTAAGTTCCAGCGCCGCCCCCATCTATCAACCTCACCCACCCCCATGGCTATAAGGGCATGTTCACCAAGCCATTCTAGCCAAGGCACCACCTTACTTTAGCCCTCCCAACCCCATTTTCTCACTATTCACCTTTCCACCAACACTTTCTTACCAAGGTTAGAATTTCCCCAAAAGCAATAGGTTGGACAATTCTAGCCTCCTGCCTTGCCTTCTAACCCCAAAGCCACCTAGACAATCCACCCACTCTTCACCCTCAAATACTAGTTTATCCTCGCATACTAGTTTTTTCACAAATACTACTTTTTCCCCCATTGGAAAACAGTTTTTGAAAAACTAAAAAATAAAGTTGTTTCAAAAATTGTTTATAAAAACTGGACAAAAAAACTGCTTCAAAACAGTTAGAAAAAACTAAGGAAAAAAAGTGTTTACAACAAATGTTTTCAAAAACGGATAAAAACAGTAAAATAAAATAGTTTTAGAAAAAAATCACGAAACTGGGTAAAAACTGCTTCAAAACAGTTTGAAAAAACTGGGAAAAAAACTCTTTGCAAAAAACTGGTTAAAAATACAGTTTGAAAACTGGTTCCGAAAAACAGAAAAAAAAAAAAAAAAGAAACAGTTTAAAAACAGTTAGTAAAAAAACAGTTTGGTAACTATTTCAAAAAAAACAGATTTTACAAACTGTTTCAGTTTCAAGTTCGCGAAAATGGAAAAAACAGCTTTTAAACTTTTTGTGAAAACTTGAAAAAAATGTTTCAATTAAACATTGCCATTAACAGAAAAAAAAGGACAGAAAATAGAAATAGTTTGAGAACTATTGCATTGCAAACAGATTGCATTTGCAAAATGTGATCGTTGGCAATTTTCAAAAAACTAGTTTTGTGCACGTGCGTTGCACGTGATCAATTAATTCAAAAAGTTATGCCATTATTACACATGCTAATAGGAAAATTCTTACGTGACTCGCGTAATATTTGGAAAAATTGTTTGAACAAATCTATTTTCAATTTTGCTTAAATTTTGTTACTACCTTAGCAGATTTAATTTAATAACAATCAAAAAGAATTTCCAGATAGCACTACTCAAAATACAAATCAAATACATTAGTTAGTTCTCACACCGTTGTAGTGAATCATACCTATGGTGATTTTGATCAAAAAAATTTAACTAAATGTTTTTCTATGTCTTGATATACTCAAAGATAGATGGATACTACATAAAAATTGTCTCTATGTGAGGTTCGATTCTACTTAGGTACCTTAATCACACTGAAAACCTGTGGATTGCGGATATTGATGCCCTATTCGTAAATAATCCAATTTATTTCAAATTATCTTATGATTTTAGAAAGATCCACACTAAATAGTATATGCCTATATGTTGAAACAAGAGCAATATGCTTGCACCATCACTTTTGATCAGTTTCTGAGTTCTACAAGAGATAATTTATGTAAAAGATTACTGGTCTCATAGTTGTTGGTGTCTTTTACTAACATCACTTATTTGGTGTGTTAGAGTTATCAAACTAATATCTTCTCTTATCTTACCTCGTCTTATTAAAAAAGTTAATTCTTGTGTATTTTTCCATAATATCCAATCAAATTTTTAGATGAATGATTCACATCAATTGCTCAAACTTAAGTATGTGAAGTAGACTGAGAATGACAATTACCTGAATCTTCGCAACAAACTACCTACTATCAATTTTGTCTTCCGTTTCGACATTCTCTTGTATACTAAAAGAGAAATTCTTGTGTAATTTTTCATAAACTCCAATCATTTTTTTAGATGACTTATTCACATCAATTGCTCGAACTTAAGTTTGTGAAGTAGACTAAGAAATACAATTACCTGAATCTTCGCAATAAACTACATATTAAAAAATTTATAGTCCGTTTTGATATCTACTAACAATTTTGTATTCCAATTTGACATTCCATTTTATCCTATAGAATCAACGATTCTGTATAATAAGCTAAGACATTGTCTTAAAACAACTCATTCTATCTTATGTTCTGCCCAATCTTGGGACAATGCAATACAAAGTGTTGTTTCTGGCATTTCAACTTCATGTCATAAAATATCTTCTCATTGCCTTCATACTTTATATCCTCAATGCAATGGTCTTATGCGAGCTAATAACTCCAAAGAATCTCAAACATAGTAAAATAGAAAAAATATCAACAGATCCTCAAGATTGGTAAGAGACAAAATGCATAACTAATTATTATGACATCGCTCATCCAATGATTTCCTGATGAAATCAATCAAACTTTTTTACAAGGAAGCTCTCTAATCATCAGTTTATATTTATAGAATGTAGTGAACCAGTATATATTTATAAATAAAACTTTGGAGTACCACTAACCTGAATAAGCCGTACTAAGGCAGCACAAATTATATTATAACTAACAACTTACACAAGGTTAAACATATATAAACTGTATAACAATAATAGTGAGTAAAATAATGTGTTTATTGGGTTAAAAGGCTTTCGTGAACAAGAATGCACATGACTTCAAACACTCAACAATTTTGGAGTGCCGATAATTTCAAAATTGCATAGACTGGAATACCTAATATTTTTCTTGAGTCCTATGCAGTAGGGAATAAGTAAACATTTAATTTGTGAACAAGGTTCAATTGCTGAAAATGTGACCAGCTTTTATACCTGGTACACTACTTTTTAGTTTTGATATAGAAATCATTAGAAATTTTGCACCTTTAATATCCATGGGAGACGAATGCTATAAAAAGTGTCAACAAAATAATAGAAAAATAGACAAAAAAAAAGGAAATCAAACTTCGAGGTTGTTCGTGTTCATAAAAATCAACTAAATTTGGAGATAACAAGCCCATGAAACATAAACAGCTGTGCTAAACATAAACTTCACATTGCTAACTAAACAATCATAGAGAAATGGAAAATAACTACATACCGCGGGCACGACGAAGCAAATGTGTCAGGCTATTTTTGAACTATACTTCAGGGGCGAGCGGTAAAGCTTTTTCATTTCCAGTGTATGTGAGGGAGCTCAAACTTGCATATGGATGATAATTGAGCTCGACTTTGAGGGTTGCAGATTCATGCAGAAGGCCAATTCTCTTTAGTTGAATGATATTAGATATGTAAATTGGCTCCTTTAAAGCAGCTAGATGAATAGGATAGTATCTAGCAGTGCAAAAAGTGAAAATTAATACTACATCAATCGGTAGCCACAAAAACATTTACGATCAACATAGTCAATCCAACCCTTTAACTTCCAAATAAAAAAGAGATTACTTCCAAACTAATAAAATACAGCCACAGATGTAAAAAAAGAAGGCAAATTATAAAAACGATCCAAATTTTAGAACGAAGTATCTCCTTACTCGAGGATCCAAAAAATATACAAACAATAATAGTTAGAAACATAATAGAAAAACATATGAACTTTGTAAATATTGAGATTAGACATATCTAACGATCCAATTGGTATAGAAAACTATATCAACTAAAGCAAAAGCACGAAGAAAATTGACATACCTGAAATATAAAATCTGACTTTGGAGCATTGTTTTCCATTCAAACAAACGCAATTGTATGTAGGGATCATGCAGACACTGTCAAGGGCGATATGCCGCAATCAGATTGCTATAGTGAATTAGTAGAGAAGAATCATAAAAAAAGAATTTAGAGGCAGCAAAGGTTGCAAAAAATTAATGGAAGCCCACCTCCTGAAAGTTTATCAAAAAAGAAAAATAAGGAAAAATATGATCTCCAGAATTTAGTAAGAAGACGGGATGATGAGAGGAAGATAAAAGAGCTATGATTTGTAACGGTTTTGTGATTAAAACCGAATTGAATGCCCAATTTACTACCAAATGTTACATTGCTATTATCTATTTCTAGTCGAGAGGGCTATATTTGGAATAAAAAGAGCAGGAGACAATTGGAAGTGCCAACACTTTCTCATTATTACATAAATATTGATTCTAGTGAGGGGTATTTAGGACATATTAAAAAGTGTAGAAAACATAAAATGAGAGAAAACACATTGAGGTGTTAAACCTCAAGAAGTGTAAAACACTTAGATGTGTTAAAAATTAAAATTTCTTCACCTTTTTATAGTAGAGAAGATGTGACCATTGACACATTTGCAGAAGTAATTGATGTTTTTTTCTTTTGATATAAGCACAAAGTGTAATACAAAAGTATATTTAAAATATTTTTTACCCTGTTTATAGTAATCAGAACATAATATTTTCATTACATAAGTAAAAGTATTACTAAGACAACAAAATACAGTATTTTACTTTTTTTTAATAGTGAACAATGTCTTGCCTCTCCCCCTGCCCCAGACGAGTGGAAACAGACTTAAAAAAGTAGTAAACAGTGTCTTGCCCCATAGTCCCAGAGCCCCTTGCCTTCTGCCCTGGTGCCCCAAGGGGTGGACATGCCCTAAATAGGGCTACCCAGCTCTGAAGAAAATACACCCACATCCCCCTCTTCACTAGAAGTTATATGTTGAGAGTTTGTTACCCGAATTGAGTTCGGTTTTGAAGTACTATTATTTTTATTAAATCAACCTAGTCTGCGACTCAAACAGCCACAACTAAGCACTGAGTCCACATCATTTTCCACTTTGGTAGAGCTCTGTCATCGGGTCTGTAACTCAAAAATCAGTTTAGAAAATACAACGCAGTAGAACTCAATCTAGCCCGTCGTCCCAAAATAGAGCGTTACTGTGCTCTGATACCATTTGTAACAACCCAAAACCCAGGGCCTTATTTTAGTACAAAATAGAAACTGGCACGACGATCAAACGACTACCATCTACGGATCAACGCCGCTGGTACAAAAACAAAGACTCGTCGACCAAACAGGTTTTGTCTGAGCCACTGTTCGCGATAATTCCCAAGTATATGAATATCGTTCTAAGTAGTACCCGGATAAGTCCAGACTCGAATCCACAAGAAGAGGAGGGTTAAGAATTTTACTTGCTAAACTATAATAGAGAGTAGAAAACGACAAACTAAAGCAAGTAACACAAATTCTCAATGGCTTTAGAGCTTTCCAAGCTATCAAATCCACCCTAGTGATGGAGCAAGTTTGAGAATTCGAGTAAGAAACAAAAGAAACGACTACTAATAATACTACGATTCAAAAGAGCTATTCGATGTGAAAGTGTTGTTGGGTCAATTGATTTCGCTAGAGAACTTGCAAATGAAGTTCAACACCCAAAACTTGTATCATGTGAAGAAACATGGGTTCTAAAGCAAAGATGAATGTATAATTCATGAATTCAAGAGCGAAAGCCAAATCCGAGTTATGTGAAGCATCAAGGATATGTACTCCAAGTACATACGAGATCAAGCCACAATTCGGATTTGTCTTTCGACACACAAATTCAATGAATTCAACATCCAAACATTTGAAAACTTGAAGAACAATTGAAAATCTCATAGCAAGTCATCCAACTTCATCATTCAACCCAACAAATGTAACTAGCTAACCATGACAATGAATTCAAGAAAGATTAATAGAAATGAAGATTCAATAATCATAACTTGAATAACACTTGATGTCATACACTTGCTACCACCAATTCATCATCTACTAATTGATTCAAACATAGAAAATGAAGAACTAAAGTACCCACTAGATTTAAAGCTTCACAAAATAAACTAAGAACAAGATAATAGAACTCTCCAATGCTACTGCTACAGTGACCGAAACAACTGAGCAGCAACAAAAGTAGCTGAAACAGAGCTCAGCAGCAGAGTTCGCAACACTCTGCCCAGAAAAACAGAGAAAAAACCCACCAAAAGTCTCACAAATTCGTACTCACTCTACTCTCCATCTCTTCCTATTTCTTTGTTATTGGCCCTTAGAAAGCTCAAGAACAACCCAGAAGAAGGCGAAATCAGAGAGAGAGAGAGGAGAAAAACAGAGGAACGTTGATGTGCAGTGTGGACCCAATGGGTATTAGAGAGCCCTTCTTCATTCTGCAAACTTGGCTTATATAGACTTGGTAGATGGATTTCGTAGCCTGCAAGTCTTTATCCTCACCCCTCCGATTCGTGTAATTCCTTCTCATTCGTCAATTTGTAGCCACTCTCAAGAACACTAGAAAATTGGGGCTTTCTTCTCTGCTCAATCTCGGGCCGAATTGAGTCTTGGGCTGGGTAGAGCTCGGTCTTGGGAGCATTTTGGGACCGGTCTCTCTTGATTTAGTGAAGAAACGAGTTCGGGTGAGCTCGGTTCGAAGCTTCGTCGAACATTAATGGAGCTGAGAAAGGCATACGCTGGTGCTGAGTTGTTGGGCTGAAGTTGCATCTCGGCCCCCTAATTTGCTGGGGGCTTTTAAAATGCAACCAGCGCTTCAAATAATAGCCAAAAGACCCCTTTTTAACTTTATAAATCATCACTTAGCAACCCCATTCTGTTAAAATGACTTCAAGCAAGCCCTTTGATGTAACTTTGGCCTTCTAGCTTGGTTTGTCTTCAATCCCGGCCCCTCAAATCTTCAATAATATTCTAATTAAGCGCTCTAAATACATTCTTCATGTCTCTTGGCCCCTCCAAAGCGTCTCAATTCATCATTCAAGCTCTCCCCAACTTAGCCTCTTGCGTTCTAAAGCACGTCTTCACCTATAAAATAAGAGAAATACAACCAAAACTACAAGAGCAAGCATAAGTCTAGATTAGAGAGATAAAATTACACATATTAGCAAGTTATGAAGAGTTCATTACATACTAAAACATGCAATTTTAGATCGTTAACCTACACCCCAACTAGCATTTGCTCGTCCTCGAGCAAAGAGAGCGATATAAGTAGTAAACTTGTGAAGAATCAATCATGAGAAATACACACTCAACTTAGACAAGGCTCAACTCAATTCTAAGCTAGACTCAAATATTTACAGACACGCACACACACATTGTCTATACTAAGTGAGAACCTAAAGAAAATAAAATCCTAAAAATTACTAGCTAATTTTAATAGATTTTTTGGTGGCGAAAAAAGAAGAAGGCACAAATATTTTCTCAAGTAAATTCTGAAAGTCCACCAAGATTAAAAAAGAATCATATGGACGTCGAAGCATATACTCATACAAATTTGAGAGGTGGTTGATAGAAGTTGACTCATGCGAACCACAAAGCTTGTTAATTAAGTCCAATTTGCGAGAAAGTATGCCTTCAAAATTAAGGATCACATGAAACTAGCCATTCTCATACTTATTCAAAAGCACCCATGTAGGATGGACCTCCAAAGCTTTGAGCAAAAATCAACTTTATAATGGGGGATGTGGTTGTGGGCTTGTATGATCCTTTTTTGGATATTTTTGTGAGGTGGTGCAAATCTTTCCTCATTTTTGGAGGTTTTAGCATTAAACAGTTTTTTCCACACATGTCCACCCCTAATCCAAGACTCTCCAAGACTCACAACAAAAGAGAGGAATATACAAGCGAGTGGGATTTTAAAGCTAAACCAAGGGAGTTATCTAAGCGGTGGCATGGAATTTATCCCCGAACACCCCTCTATTTCTAAGGCATCACATAGGTGCCATGGTCACCACCACTCCAATGGGCTACAAGTTTCCACCGCCAGAAACAATGAGAATTAAATCCTTTTTGTAGAGTTCAAATAGCTTTAGAGATGCACCCTTTATCCAAATTAGAAGACGTCAACGTTTATGTGATCAACTTAGTTGAAGGACTTAAATATGAAATGTAAATTTAGTGTGTCGCTTTGTGAGAGCGCACGAGATCGCAAAATGTGGGATATTGGTGTAATGTATTGAGTATAAGCAAAGAATTCCTTATAAAAAAAACATGGACTAAGAGATTTCATTATTTGAAAACATCTAGCTTTCCAAAATTCTCCCTTTTCACTTTTTCTCAATTTTTCCATTTTCCATTTTGTTTTCCTTTTTTTTCCCTTTTTTTGATGAAATAAGTGACTAAACTAAAACTTTCTAAGACTCGATAAACCTATCAAAGAGTAGAATAAAATCTAGACTCAAGATGAAAGGTTAAAATAGATAAAACTACCAAAGAAAAAAAATCTATGGTTTGACATGGGAAAATAGTGATGCTTCTCATAAAAGGTTCACACATTTTTTTTTTCAAATTTTTTTTTTTAGATTTTCATTTTTTTTTCATTTTCTTGTATTTTCATTTAAATAACTAATGAAAGAATAATCATGCAAGTAACCATTTAACTAAGAAATAAGTCTACTCCATCCCCAACTAAAATATCTCATTGTCCTCAATGTGTGGGAAGAATGGAAGAGCAATCAAATTTTAGCAAGATATAAAGGGATAGAGAGACCTCATTTTAGCTTTCTTGGCCACCAAGCACGAGTCCTCTTCCAAGAGCAACCTACAACATGTTCATAGAGAAAAAAAATGCAAGAACTAGAGATAAACTAATTTATTTATGTACAATTAGGGAGGTTGAACAAAGAAATGATGTTATTCAACCCCCAACCTTGGAAATTTATTTTCATGCCCCTACTTCATTCTTAGAAAAGTACTTCTCCTTCAAACAGTTTGATTCATCCATTAGAATAGATAGGAGAATTAGGGGCAAGGCACAAAAGATGAATAAGAGATGCAAGCAAAATCTAACAATAAAGTTAGAGCAAGTTGTTATATCATGCATCAACTTAAGAAAGTGTTTGAAATCCTCAAATGACATGAATCATAGAATGAGTCTTCATAAGTTGCCAAATTTATACTTGAAATCACAACTTGAGAGATGCCGGCAAATTGTGACTACTCAATCTCATCACTTTCATACATAGCACATGGATTTAGGGATGTGGCTTCATAACTTGGAGTTAAAATAATTTGAGAACAAGAAGCCACATCCAAACCCTTAAGCACATCTTCCACAATGATAGAATCCAAGGGAGCATTCAAGAAAAATTCAATTTCGTCAGAAATACGAGCATAGCTCCCCGGATCTTTGTAAGGCATATCAATACTAACCGGAGTACCTCCCAAAAAAATTAAAATTTCATCACAATCAAGGTCATAGGAACTCTGGTAAGTATTAGGCTCTTCTAGAGTGGTAGCATCAAATATGACCTCTAACTCATCACAAGAGTGGTTTCTATTTTGCGACTCCTCCTCACAAGTGTCACTATGTGAGTCATCCAAAATGGCTTCACTCATGTCATGTCTTGAAGAGTATGCAGATGTATAAGCAGCTAAGATACTCTAGAAGGAGGGTTGAATAGAGTATGCCAACTTTTTGAAAAACTTGCTAGGAATATGAAAACTTGGGCAAACAATGAAGTTCAAGGCCTTGAAGGCCAGTTCAAGCCTTTGAAGTAGATGCAGGAAGTATAGAGCAAGTATGCATTTTTCAAGGCCTTGAATACAAGTTCAAACTCTTGAAAAATAAACTGTTTTTGTGTGCTGCAAATACTATGAAAGTATATAAACTGAAAATGCAGAAGACAAGTGATTTATAGAGTCAAGTACACTTGGACCTACGTCTCTACCTCAGGGATTAGATCCCTGCAGGATCTTCAACTCAATTCTTATTAATCAAAAGCTAAGCCCTAGAACTCAAGCCCAGAGAGTTCCCTTACTCTGTTACAGCTTGTGGTTTTCCCTAACATGTCTAGTACCTGCTCTAGCTAACTGATTAACTAAGAATTCTCTATTGTTCACTTTGAACAATCCTTGAGAATATGTGTAGAAATAATACAGAAATGATCTACCAATATAGCTCTATACAGAAGAACACTTAAGAGTAGAAAAACTGCAGTGAAAATGCAGTGAACTTCTGTGAATGGATTTGAAGAATGAAGAACTTCTTTGATGCTTGTCAATCCAAAATTCTTTCTTTGTTTTTGCCCGTTGAGTGTTTATCTTGTTGCTTCGAATTTGAGCTCTATTTATACTTCATACAACTCTGTAAATCTCCCCAGATTTTCAGCAACAACCTTCATATTTTGTAGGAAACAGAGTTTGATTATTTTGAAATCTTCTCCAATTGTTGGATGATCACAATATTCAGAGATATTGTTGTAATCTTTAATTTAAAAACCATGAGAAGCTTTTATATACGTCTGATTGATCACAGGATCAAAGTGTCCAAGTATTTCCAAATCTGCAGCAATTCAGTTTAGGAAATAATCCTGCAAGACTTAGAAACAAAATTTCCTGCATTATCATGGTAAAAAAAAATGATATGTTAAGATTAAAAACATGTTATAACAATTTTTCTTTCAATATCTAATAACAGAGAGTCAAACATATGAAAGAGAGAGAGAGAGTGTAAATCAATCCAGAGAGTTTGCAGAAAACTCCCCCTGAGAATGTGCATACAGGTTCAAGCAGTTTCAAGGCTTTGAATCCAGTTTCAAGGCCTTGAAAATAGCTGAACTATTTTCAAGCCTCTGAGACTGAATCAAGGCTTTGAAAGCTGGTTCAAGCTATTTCAAGTCTTGCACAACCTGATCTTTCAATCTCCCCCTTGATGAAAGATAAAACCAAATTCTGTTTGATCCTAAGTCTCTGCAAAATAAACTGATTAGCCCACAATTTAAAACACAGTATTTCCAAAAAGATCCAACTTATTCATAATACCAACAGAAACTTAAACAGTTCAGCAAATAAATCCAATAAACCTAAAAGCTAAAAACTAAAAACCTATAATTTTCTCCCCATTTTTAATTTCATCAAAAAGATAGAAGATGTTGGATCAAGTGTCTGGAAAATTTTCAAAACTTAAAAGAAAAACTTTGAAGAAGAGAGAATTGGGAAGAAAGGATAGGCAAGATTAAGGGGTTGGATCTTCATCCACATCCTGATCTCCTTCCTATTTCTCATTGTCTTCTTCATCAGTCTTGTCCTGCTCTTCATGTTCCTCTGCCGTCCCACCTTCAACAGTTGCTTCTTCAGTCTTGTCCTTTTCATCAGCCTTTGGAGATTTCTTTTTCTTCTTCAAGGTGATCAACAATTTATCTGAGACAGGGCTATTGGCTTCATCTTTTGCCTATTCTGCTACCTGCTTTCCCTTGTCTAAAACTGGAGTAGCTTCTTCCTGGTATTAATGCTCACTAGGAAAATCCTTGTCAGAGTCTCCTTTCTTTGTTCCTTCAGGATCTTCACAAACATCAATCAAGGTCATGCTTCTGAAGATGCTTTCAACCATGTACTTGACTTGCCCCAAATCACTCTCCAGTTCGAAAACAGTTGCTTTGACATCCTCCATGTCTAGCTCCAAACCATCAAGTCTCTGATTATCTGTAGGCTGATAAGTCTGACTTGAAGTGGGAGTCAAGTTCTTGGGCTTAGAAAACTTATTTGCACCTAGTTCTGCTTCAGCCAAGTGTGAATAAAGTTTCCAAACTTTCTCTTTTGTCTTCAAAACTACAATGTTCTCAAAGGCTTTCTCATTGAGTACCCCAAATCCAGATGTGACTGATTCCTCTCCAGTAGTTGGAATCTAAAAGTGTTCAAAGAACAAAGTGAGCATATTTGCATAGGGTAGAGGGTAAATCCTCTTACTGGTAAGGCTAAAGAGCATGTGTTCAATCACTAGTTTTGGAAGATCAATCTCATAGCCATGCATAACCAGATACATGGTGTGCATCATTCTCTCAGTCACCAACTCTCTGGAGTGCTCTATGGGAAAGATATATCTAAACAGTATGGTATGAAGGACTTTGGCTTCAACATTCAACACATAGTGTGTTAACTGTTTGAGGTTGAGATGTTGGAAGAAAGAACTCTTCTTTGGCTAGCTTCAAGGTTTCTGACATTGGCGGATGGTTTCTAGTATCATACCTCTTTGGACACCCTAACACATTGGCAAAATCAGAGTGATCCAATTCCATTACTATCCCAGCAACTTTAGATTTGATCACCAAGTGTGCAGTTCTCTTAACTTGGGTCAAGTTCAGGTAGAAGAGTATGGTGAGTCTAGGATAGGCTAATTCTCTAGGATTCAGCATACACAACAAAGAACTCTTCTTCAACATAGAGATGCACTTAATTTTTATGTTTTCCAACACATGATTATTAACCAAACTGCAGAAACCAATAGATCTTGAAGCAAAACCATATAACCACTGACCTTTAGAGATGTTTGAGACGAAGCATGTCTCATCTGGTGCCGTGTTCTTTGTTGAGGCTTGTGAATAGATCTGCAATGCCTTCTCCAATTTTCCTTCTGGTTGAGCTTCTGTCATCTTTCCTTTCCCCTTTTTTGCCTGAGTTGATTTCTTCTTCACCTTCTTTGAACTGGTAGGCTCTGTTTCTTGTTGCTTTTTTTGTAACAGCTTTCTTCTTCTTTTGCTTTTCTGAAGAGGAGGTTGTAACCTTCTTGACATTCTTATTTGGTGGAGGAGGATCTTGGACTGCCTCTGCACTAGGAGTTCTGGATCTAGAGTCTCCACTGACTTCTTGAACCTCTTCCACTGCTGCTTTTCTTTTCTTCTCTAAGACAGGTTTCGAACCTCCAGCCATCTTGATTCTATCTGAGGCTCTCCTTGTGCTCATTAGGGTTTGGGATAAGAATAGAGAGAGATGGAATGATACGTAATGAAGGAGAAGATAAGAAGATAAATATTGAAAGAGTTTGAGTTTCAAAAGGAAACTAGTATCTCTCTGATTCTCAAAAGATTTGCCATGATCAGAGAGATTTCAAAACTTTTATGCTGTTGGAAAATAGAATATACTAATACTATTTTTTGGCTAAAACAAATTTTTGAAAAGGGTAGGGGCTATATTAGGGAAATATCTACAGAGATATCACCCAACACAGAATGATCCAAGATTATTAACTATCAGTGTAGCAGACTCATTTTCAAGACTTTGAAAAGGCTTTCAAAGTCTTGAAATACTGTAACACTGCAACAAGTAAAAGTCAAGGCTTTGAACTGATTTTCAAGACTTTGAAACTCAGTTCAAACCTTTTGAAACACATAAAGCTTACATGTCTTACCTGATGCTCCCCCTAAACCAATGCATCTTTGTTTAGCATTCCCAATTCCAATCTTAGAGATGAGAACCTTTCATCTGCTAATGGTTTGGTGAAGATATCTACAATTGCATGCTAGTAGCAACAAATTCAAGAACAATATCACCTTTCTCAGCATGATCTCTGATGGAGTGGTGTCTGACATCAATGTGCTTGGTTCTTGAGTGTTGAACTGGATTCTTTGTAATTGAAATTGCATTAGTGTTGTCACACTTAATAGGTATGCCCCTGAACTCAAATCCAAGGTCTCTTAGCTGTTGAGAAATCCATAACACGTGTGAGCAACATGCTCCTGCAGCTATATATTCAGCTTCAGCTGTTGATAGAGCAACTGAATTTTGTTTCTTGGAATGCCAACTGATCAAGGATGATCCAATGAATTGGAAAGTTCCTGAAGTACTTTTTCTATCAACCTTGTAACCAGCAAAGTCAGCATCTGAAAAGCCATGTAAAGAGAAGTTAGAATGTCTTGGATACCAATGACCTAAGTCTTTAGTACCATTGAGATATCTGAATATTCTCCTCACAGCAGTCAAGTGTGATTCTTTTGGATCAGCTTGAAATCTAGCACACATACACACTCTAAACATAATATCTGGCCTGCTTGCTGTCAGATAGAGTAATGATCCAATCATGTCTCTATACTCTTTTACATTGACACTCTTACCAGATTCATCCTTATCTAAGGATAGTGTAGAGCTCATAGGAGTTTTGGCTTCCTTACATTGAGCCATGCTATATTTACTTAGTAATTCTCTTGTGTACTTGATTTGATGCAGAAAAATGCCCTTCTTCTGTATTTGAAGTCCTAGGAAGAAGTTCAACTCTCCCATCATGCTCATCTCAAATTCCCTGCACATAAGACATGAGAATTCTCTGCATAATTGATCATTAGTAGCTCCAAACAGTATATCATCAACATAAATCTGAACTACAAGTAAATCTTTCTCATGAGTCTTAATGAAAAGAGTCTTGTCTACTAACCTCTTTTGAAATCATTTTCAAGTAAGAATTTTGACAATCTTTCATACCAAGCCCTTGGAGCTTGTTTCAAACAATTAAGAGCTTTGTCAAGTTTGTAGACATGATCTGGAAACTTGTCATTTTCAAAACCAGGTGGTTGTGCAACATAAACTTCTTCTTGCAAATAGCCATTCAAGAAAGCACATTTCACATCCATTTGAAGCAGTTTCATGTTCTTGCAAGATGCAAATGCAAGCAGAATTGTAACTGCTTCTAACCTGGCAACTGGAGAAAAAGTTTCCTCACAATAAATACCTTCTTCTTGATTGTACTTGATCAACCAACCTTGATTTATTTCTGATCACATTGCCACTTTCATCCAACTTGTTTTTGAATACCCATCTGGTACCAATGACAGACTGGTTTGAAGGTGCAGGAACCAGGTTCCAAACCTTATTCCTTTCAAACTTATTGAGTTCACTTTGCATAGCAATGATCTAGTCTGCTTCTTGTAAAGCTTCTTTCACAGTTTGGTTCTACAAGATAAATAAAAGCATTAAAAGCACATAAGTTCTTCAACTGTGATCTAGTCTGTGTACCAGTGGTTGGATCTGATATGATATTATCATCTAGATGGGATCAGAGATATTTGAATCTCTTTCTTGGAGACCATGGTTCAAGTTCTCCATAGATCTTCTCTGGTCTTGAAGTAGTGGCTTTGTCACTTGAATCCTTCTGATCATCTTTTTCAAGGCTTTGAGTTTTACTTTCACGGCCTTGAGCACCATTTTCAAGGTCTTGAAAATGTCTTCTATTCTCTTCTGATCCTTTCTTGAATCGAAGTGGATTCTCAATCTCTTCTCTGATTCATGCTTGTTCAAATTCAAGTCTGCAAAACTTTCACTCAAAGAACCATCATAGCTTTCATAAAAAATAACATGAATGCTCTCTTCAACCAGTTTGGTTCTTTTATTGTAAACTCTATAAGCTTTGATATTCAGAGAATAACCAAAAAATATACCTTCGTCACTTCTTGCATCAAACTTACCAAGATTTTCTTTTCCATTGTTATGGATAAAACAAGTACATCCAAAGGGTCTGAAGTAAGAAATTTTTGGCATCCTCCCTTTGAATAGTTCATACGGGGTCTTCTTCAGAATAGGTCTGATCAAGCACCTGTTCAAAATATAGTTTGCTATATTCACAGCTTCTGCCCAATAATGTTTTGGCAGCTTGTTCTCAAGAAGCATTGTTCTTGACATATCTTCAAGAGTCTTGTTCTTTCTTTCAACAACACCATTGTGTTGAGGAGTTCTTGGATCAGAAAAGTTGTGAGAAATACCATGCTTATCACATAAAAAATCAAATTCTAACTGATCAAATTCTCTACCATGATCACTTCTGATTGAAGCTACATGTAGGTTTTTCAAGTTTTGAAGTTCTCTGCAAAGCTTTGAAAAATTCAGAGAGTGCTTCAGATTTTTCTTTGAGAAACATAACCCAAGTATATCTAGAAAAATCATCTACAACAACTAGCATATACCTTTTAACTTTTGGAGGGGGAGTCCTCATAGGACCACAGAGATCCATATGAAGTAATTCAATAGGTCTAGTTGTACTTACAAACTTCTTTGGCTTGAAGGATCTTCTGGTCTGTTTGCTTTGTGCACAGGCTTTGTACATTTCATCTTCTTTGAACTTGATGGCAATCCTCTAACCAAGTCTTTGGAAATCAACTAGTTCAAAGTGTGCAAACTGATTTGACCAAGTTTCCCGTGCCAAAGCTTTGAATCCTCTTTCAAGGCCTTGAGACACTTCAAACTTTCACCTGCAACTTTGTTCGTCTGAAAAGTATAAACATTGTTTGATCTAGAGGCTGTGAGAATGCAATCTCCTGATTTCTCATTTTGCACCACATACTTCTCTTTATCAAAGATAAATTTGTTTCCATTATCACAAAGCTAAGATACACTAAGCAAATTAAATTTCAAGCCTTCAACCAGATACACATCAGAAATAGATTTTTCATAATTTTCACCAACATTTCCAATACCAAGAATATTGCCTTTGCCTTTGTCACCAAGTGTTATTAAACCTTCAAATTGCTCCTTCATTTCTGAGAATATAGATCTCTTTCCACTCATATGTCTTGAGCAACCACTGTCCATGAACCACTTCTGTTCTTTGATATTGGTGACAACCTGCAAACACCAATCACTGCCTTACCCAGCTGTTAGACCAAGTGTGGAATTTGGATTCATATTTCGGATCAACCATGTTAGGTGGTCTAACCCATTTAGGAATCCAAATCTGTTTAACTTGTCCTTTGAGTTGAAAAAGAAAGGTTTTCCTCATTATGTGAGGGTCTCTTTGTTGGAATAGATGCCCTAGAGGTAACTTTAGATTTAGTATGAACATTGTTTTGGCTAGATATATTCATTTATTATATGTTATGATATTTTATATAATGAAGTCCTTAGATTCAATGTGTTGTTTATCTTAAGTATCCTAGTCCACTATATTGATTAATAGGACTGTTGACTCAAAGACTCTTAAGTGTGTTTTGAGAAGTAACTGTTTTGAGATGCTGACAGAGCTTCAAAGCCTTGAGAGTAGTTTTTATTGTGCTGAATGTTCTAACAATCTTGTGATGCAGATTGACTATCTGATTATATGGATCATAGATTTGCTTCAAATACTTATGTTTTATATTGTCTACATATCTAACACATTTTCAGATGTCCTGATTATGGAGAATCAAAGATTTCTGGTTTTAACTTGTACAGACTGTGAAGCATGTTCAGAGCTTCAAGGCCTTGAGATGTGCCTTGAGCTGCTGACAGTTTTACACAACTAATATGATTCTTTCTTGCAGGGTTTGATCTTTATTATTGTGTTTCTTTAATGACTTCTAAGAGTCTTAAACTGGTTTATCACGAGTTATATGTGTCAGAAGTTAATCAGATGTCTGTTCTAATCACTCATCCAGTTTTTGTTCACAAACTAGAAAACCAAACAGACTTAGTGCTGTTATTTTTCTAGATTTTGTTGTTGATGTGTTTTAGTGTTGTTGCAGGTTTGTTAAACGTGCAAATGCAATCTCAACAAAATCCAAGGGATATCTACTTAGAGCTGTTTGAATTGCTATTGAAACAGGAAGAGGATTTGTAGGAACTGAGATCCTAAAATCTCTCATTCAGTTGCAGTGGGTAGATAAAAGACTGGTTTGAATTTTTGAAAGGATAGAGGCTTGCAGATAACTGAGAGAGGTGTGAAATATTCGTGGGAGATTATTCATTTCAAACACACAGACATTCAAGCTTTAATTCCAGATTTCAGAAGATCAATCATTCCAGTTTCCAGAAGAACAATTCCAGGCCTTCATAAGCTTATTCTTCTACTGTGTTCTTCATATGTTTTGTAATCTGCTTATCTTTTGTATATCAAAAACCTCACTAAACCTAGTGGTTGGTTGTTCAAGTGAAAAACAAGAGGTTCATGTTAGCTCAACAGTTAGTAGCTGATACTAGATAGGTTTGGAACCACAAGCTGTATAGGTGTAAGGGAAATCACTTAGGCTTGAAGATCTAGGGCTATTTCTGTGTGAGTAATAAGAAGTGTTTGCTAAATCCTGGTGGGATTAGATCCCCCAGGCAGAGATTAGGTCCATTGGGACTGAACTCTGTAAATTGCATTGTGCTCTTTACTTTACAGTTTTGTTATTTTCTGTTGCATACAACTCAAATCAAACTAGGGTTTATAAGCTGTCTAGAACATGTAATAGTTCAAGGCCTTGAAGCTTTCTATTTTTCCATTGAAAGTTTCTGACTGTTTTCTAAAATCTCAAGGCCTTGAGACTTGAGTTCCTCACTTAAGTTAGTTTGTTAAAAACTGAGTTTTGAAAAAAGTTTCCATAATCTATTCAACCCTCCCCCCATCTAGAGTATTAAGGTCCTGTATTTAGTCTACATTACACACTTTCAAGGACGATCAAATATAGACTTGTATGTGGGTAGATTGATATAGATATATCAAGTGTAACACATGGGTATGCATTAGGAGTAATGGCATACTGGATTGAACCACAACGAGAATGATACATTAGATTATGTCAAGTCACAATCGCTTCTTGTAGTGCTAATATAATTGCAATCCTTAGACTTGAAGTCACTAGATGCTCTAGTTGTGGAATATTGTGCTTTGATGTGTTATCAAACGTTACACCGTAATTGGGTAATCATAAAAATGGCTATCGGGCATGATAGGAAGCAAGCTTAGAGATCGTAGTGATGTAGATAGGATTTCTCCCTCCCACATAATGGGGGTAAATATCCACGGCCACTCGAGAGATGAGGCTTATTGGATGTCTGGCCAGACTCAGATTAATCAATATGGAGATATTGATGTTATCTGCAAGCATAAGCATATTCCCAGGATCGAGGAACTATGGATTGGCATACGAGTCTGACTATTTATGTCTCGTGTCCAATCCGGATATGGAGACAAAGGGAAAGTGCAATATGAAGATATTGGGCACAAGAGGTTTGTCGGGATCACTGACTATTTCTATTAGATGGGTGGCATGGATGTGTTGCTAGACACCGCTCCATGTTAGTAAGAGTTACTACCAACTATATAGAAACCTATGGGGTCACACGTCAAATAGAGTAGAGCTAGATTTTGGATTAATTAATATTGATTAATTAATAGAAGGATCATTGTGCAACACCTTGTAAACTTAGTTGGACTAATTTGCAAGGAAGGGAATAATTCTAGTTCATGTAGAATTAGGAAACTCTTTTATGGAAACAACAAGAAGTTGTTGGAGTATATAAAGGAGGCTCTAGATTCCTTCCCACTTAATGTTAATGTTATTAGACATAACACAAGAGAGTGGGAGAGAGAAAAAGAGAGAGCAAGATACAAGCTAAGGCCGAAGCCCTAGCCCGTCCCCTACCACGTCGGCCACCAAAGAGAGAGCCGAACCTATCTTTGGTCCTTGTTGCTTTGATCTTCTTCCCTCTTCCTCCGGGTTCAAACTAGCACTTGTTTGAAGGAAGAATCTAGATCTCACCTCTAAACGTGGATCAACCGTAGAGACGAGGACATCATTCTTCGTGTGATCTCACAAATCAAAAAGTTACACAATACTATGTCTCTTATCATGTTATGATGTCTCCTCCTGACGATCCGTGGTGGACTTTGAAGTAGGATTGATTTTTGTTATTCCTGCGTTACCTACGTCAAAACCCAACACTCTTCTTCTAAAAGGACAAGTCATTTTAACATGACCAGTTTTGCGGCAGTAATGACATGTAGGAGAAGTTTTGTTTTTAGCTTTCACAAATATGGTATTGTTTCTTCTTGGAAAGTTTGGATTGAATCCAATACCAGATTTGTGAACAGACTGTGAACTTCCTCCAAGAATCAGGTTCAACTTGTGTTCTGATTCAGCAAGCTTGACTTTGACCAATTCAGATTCTTGAAGTTTCTCAGTAAGAGTAATATTTTTATTTCTCTAAATCATCAACCTGATGTCTTAGATTAGCAAGGCTGTCACTCACTGGGGAGTTTTCAGTGACTACTTCCTTGACTTGTGTTTTCAAGGCTTTGAAACTGGTTTTCAAGGCCTTGAAATCACTTTTTGTTTTCTTCTGAGAGATTTCAAGATTCTAATTTAGGCAAACAAGTTATAAATTTTCTTTTTCTTGCTAATGAACTTTTTCTTTCAAAAGTATGATCTCTTACAGATAATCTTCCTCATTTAAAAGCATTGTTCTGAGATATTCTGAAAGAGCTTCTTTGGTTTTGAAATTAGACAATTCACCAATACCTCAATGTTCTTTTCAGAACATTCATCATGCTTGGCCATGAAGCATAGGTTGGCATGTTCTTCCTTAGATTCTGATTCACTAGAGCTATCTGAATCACTCCATGAAGCTATCATGACTTTATTTCTTCTGTCATGATGTTTCTTTTGAATTTTCTTGCTCTTTTTGTGTGGACACTCTCTTATCAAGTGTCCCGCATCACCACACTCAAAGCAGTTAAAAACTTTTGACTTGTTCTGTGAAGAGGACTTACCTTTGCAGTCCTTGCTGCTGGATGTTCAATGCCTTTCTCTGTTGAAATCCTTGTTTCCAAAGTTTTTCTTCATTTTGAGAATCCTTGACAAGGCTTTGGAAATTAAGGCAATTGGATCTTTATCATCACCATCCTCAGTTTCAAGGCTTTTTCTTCTCTCATTCTCTTTGGCTTTGAGAATTAAGTTCTTGACACCATCTGGGAGTTCTCCATGAACTTCATTGATAGATATCTCATGTGTCAGGAGCTTCCCTTGTAGGTCATCAAGTTGTAAAGTTGAGAGATTCTGAGCTTCTTCAATGGCTGTGGTTTTTCGTTCCCATTTTGCCTTTGGAAGACTTCTGAGAATCTTCCTCACCTTTTCTTCATTGGAAAAATGTTTTCCCAGTGAGTCAAGGTTGTTAACAATATCAGTGAATCTCTTGAACATGTCTCTGATGGACTCATCTGCATTCATCTTGAACAACTCATATTGTCTGAGATAAATGTTGATCTTGATTTGCTTAACTTGACTTGTTCCTTCAAAGGTAACCACAAGTTTATCCCAGATTTCTTTAGCATTTGCGCATCCAGAGATCCTGTTGAATTCATCTGTACTCAAAGCACAATACAAAATGTTAATAGCCTTGTAGATCATAGAAAATTGATCTAATTCAGAAGAGGAGAGTGAGTCTTCTATTTTGGTAGTTCTGATCCCATCTTTCTCTGTGTAGAAAGTATGAGGTCCATTTTGGATAATGGTCCAAAGCTCTAGATCTTGATCAATGATGAACATTTTCATGAGAGCTTTCCAGTGAGCAAAATTTTCTCCACAGAATAGAGGAGGTCTGTTAGCAGTTCTTCCCTGTGAGAAACCACCATCACCAGCAGTACTCATGATCACCTGATGGTTAAATATTATACAGTGATACAAGCGCTGATACCAATTGAAAGTGTGAGTATGTAGATGCATAAGCAGCTAAGATACTCTAGAAGGGGGGGGGGGTTGAATAGAGTATGACAACTTTTTATAAAACTTGCTAGGAAGATGAAAACCTATGCAAACAATGAAGTTCAAGGCCTTGAAGGCTAGTTCAAGCCTTTGAAGTAGATGCAGGAAGTATAGAGCAAGTATGCCTTTTTCAAGGCCTTGAATACAAGTTCAAACCCTTGAAAAATAAACAGTTTATGTGTGATGCAAAGACTATGAAAGTAAATGAACTGAAAATGCAGAAGACAAGTGACTTAGAGTTCAGTCCACTTGGAACTACGTCTCTACCTCATGGATTAGATCCCTGTAGGATTTTCAACTCAATTCTTATTAATCAAAAGCTAACCCTAGAACTCAAGCGCAGAGAGTTCCCTTACTCTGTTACAGCTTATGGTTTTCCCTAACCAGTCTAGTACCTGCTCTAGCTAACTGATTAACTAAGAATTCTCTATTGTTCACTTTAAACAATCCTTGAGAATAGGTGTAGAAATAACACAGAAATGATCTACCAATAAAGCTCTATACAGAAGAGCACTTAAGATTAGAAAAGCTGCAGTGAAAATGTAGTGAACTTCGGTGAATGGATTTGAAGAATGAAGAACTTCTTTGATGCTTGTCAATCCAGAATTCTTTCTCTGTTTTTTCCCGTTGAGTGTTCTATCTTGTTGATTCGAATTTGAGCACTATTTATACTTCATACAGCTCTGCAAATCACCCCTGATTTTCAGCAACAACCTTCCTATTTTGTAGGCTACAAAGTTTGACTACTTTGAAATCTTCTCCAACGGTTGGATGATCACAATCTTCAGAGATATTGTTGTAATCTTTCATTTAAACACCATGAGAAGCTGTCATATACGTCTGTTTGATCACAGGATCAAAGTGTCCAAGTATTTCCAAATCTGCAGCAATTCAGTTTAGGAAATAATCCTGCAAGACTTAGAAACAAAATTTCCTGCATCATCATGGCAAAACAAATGATATATTAAGATTTAAAACATGTTATAATATTTTATCTTTCATCATCTAATAAAAGAGAATTAAACAAATGAAAGAGAGAGTGTAAATCAATCCAGAGAGTTCGCATAAAAATCCCCCTGAAGATGTGCATACAGGTTCAAGCATTTCCAAGGCTTTGAATCTAGTTTCAAGGCCTTGAAAATAGCTGAACTATTTTCAAGCCTCTGAGACAGATTCAAGGCTTTGAAAGATGGTTCAAGGAATTGAAATAGCCAAGCTATTTCAAGTCTTGCACAACCTGATCTTTCAATTACCAATATCACTATCACATGCTTCTTTAGAAAGTGCAAATGAGAAATGAATACAATCACCTATCCTAGTAGCAACAACTCCATCATCAAACACATCATCAAAAATTCGGTCATGAATAGGTTCGTGATGTGTGTGAATGGGAACTTGAGACTTTTGTGATGGTGAGTCTTGTGAAGAATGAAAACTATGTGCAAGAGACTCACCACCATGAGAATGTGAATCTGAGGATTCCAATCCATGTACCAAGTGAGAAAACGATTTTTCTACTTCTCTAAATGATCCTTCAAGTTCATTTTTTGATTCTCTTAGTTCTCTTAGTGAATCTCTTAGTTCTTTTGCGCCTTGGAGATATTTTTGAAGTGTCTCCACTAGAGAATCACTTATAGGCGTATTTATCTCATCATTCTCAAGTGATTCCCTCTCAAAATGATTAACTCCTCTTGATTCACACATCATATCATTATATTGGTAAGTGCAAGAATCATGAGAGTTCAAAAACATGTAAGTGTTTGAGGAAGGTGATTGTGCACAAGAAGCATGAGATGTGTAATCTAGTTTCCTACTATCATGCCAAGAATAATCATTCTTAGGAAAATAATCACCATTATTGTAAACAAGCTCACATATGGAACGCATTGATTCCCTAGAATGATTTTCATGACTAGTAAATGCATAGTAGTAAGGATGTGAAGGAATGTTAGGCTTGTCACCAAGTCCAAAATGTTCACGAGAAATATTTTCAAGCAAGTACATGAGAGGTACTTGATGAGAGATATGCCTCACACTTAACCAACCACAAAAATGTAAAGAAAAACTCCTAGCTAACTAAGAAAGTAAAGCAAATCAAATCTAATGCCTAGCCTCTCCCCGGCAACGGCGCCTAAAATTTGTTCGCGATAATTCCCAAGTATAGGAATATCGTTCTAAGTAGTACCCGAATAAGTCCGGAGTCGAATACACAAGAAGAGGAGGGTTAAGAATTTGACTTGCTAAACTAGAATAGAGATTAGAAAACGACAAACTAAAGAAAGTAACTCAAATTCTCAATGGCTTTAGAGCTTGCCAAGCTATCAAATCCACCACTAGTGATGTAGCAAGTTTGAGAATTCAAGTAAGAAACAAAATAAACGACTACTAATACTACTACGATTCAAAAGAGCTAGTCGATATGAAAGTGTAGTTGGGTCAATTTATTTCGCTAGAAAACTTGCAAATGAAGTTCAACACCCAAAACTTGTATCAAGTGAAGAAACATGGATTCTAAAGCGAAGATGAATGTCTAATTCATTAATTCAAGAGCGAAACCCAAAATCGAGTTATGTCAAGCATCAAGGATATGTACTCCTCCAAGTGAGTCAACATACAAGATCAAGACACAATTTTTATTTTTCTTTAGACACACAAATTCAATGAATTCAACATCCAAACTTGTGAAAACTAGAAAAGCAATTGAAAACCTCAAAACAAGTCATCCAACTTCATCAATCAACCCAACAAATGTAACTAGCTAACCATGACAGTGAATTCAAGAAAGATTAAGAGAAATGAAGATTCAATAATCATAACTTGAATAACACTTGATGTCATACACTTGCTACCACCAATTTATCATCTACTAATTGACTCAAACATATAAAATGAAGAAATAAAGTACCCACTAGGTTTAAGGCTTCAAACAAAAAAAATTCGGAACAAGCTAATAGAACTCTCCAATGCTACTGCTGCAGTGACCGAAACAACTGAGCAGCAACAGAAGTAGCTGAAACAGAGTCAGCAGCAAAGATTGCAAAAATCTGCCTAGAAAAACAGAGCAAAAACCCACCAAAAGTCACAAATTCTTACTCCTCTCTCCCTCTCTTCCTATTTCTCTGTTCTTGGCCCTCAGAGAGCTCAAGAAAGCCCAGAAGAAGGCGAAATCAGAGAGAGAGGAGAAAAACAGAGGAACGTTGATGTGCACTGTGGACCGAATGGGTGTTAGAGAGCCCTTCTTCATTCTGCAAACTTGGCTTATATAGACTTGGTAGATGGATTTTGTAACCTCCAAGTCTTCATTCTCACCCTCCATTTCGTTTAAGAACCTAGAAAATTGGGGATTTCTTCTCTGCTCAATCTCGGGCCGAATTGAGTCTTGGGCTCGGTAGAGCTCGGACTTGGGAGCATTTTGGGACCGGTCTCGCTTGATTTGGTGAAGATACGAGGTTGGGGTGAGCTCGGTTCGAAGCTTCGTCGAACAACAATGGAACTCTCTGTTTCTTTGTCCGCTCCTCACGTCGAGGAGAGAGAAAGGCATACGTTGGTGTTGAGTAATATATATTGGTTTTTTGAAATGTCCTAGCACAATTTTATTTTAGGCCAACTAATTAAATAAGTTTTAGTATACATTTTCAAGATTCTAAAATTCGGTACTAAATTAAATTAATTTTTTCAATTAAAGAATCCAAAAAAAAATTCAAAACCAGCAGAAGGTATAATAGTTTACGAATTTAGACTTTTAGATCCTTAACAATAAAAAATTATCATCAATTTTGTAATTTACACAACCAAACCAATTGTTATCCATATATTTTAATTGATTACTAATTTCTCACCTCTCAACTATAAATCATGTTTTAAAATGAAGCTCCATTAACGAGGTCAGTTGGTATTCGAAGTTTACTCCACAATTGCATCTATATGTTTTTCTGTTTTTGATAGAGATCTCTATATTTTACTTTCATATATTTTTCTACGTATTTGTATATTCGTATATGGAAGTGTTTGCTATCATAGAGCAGTGGTTGCTATCATAGAACAGTGGCGTCGTAAGTATCAAACATACTGGAAGCCTATGGTTTTGTCTTTCATCAAGGGGGAGATTGTAAGTTCAATGCAGGTTCAAGACTTGAAATAGCTAGTCTATTTCAAGGCCTTGAAGACTAATATGCATGAACTTAGGTGGAGTTTCTAATTCTGTTTGAACTCCTAAACCCCTATGCTTGATCTATTATTACTTGATGATGAAAGACAAATTATTTTGACATGTGTAACACTATCTAATCCATCTTTTTGACTTAGTTTTGCAGGGAAAGTTTATTTCCTATTCTGCAGGATTTATTTCATAACCTGAGTTTTGCAGGGAAGGAAATTCTGGTTGATTTGATTCTGCAATAAATCTAATGATTGTAACAGCGTCTCAACATGATTATGGACGAGATTAGATTAGTATCCCTGAAGATAATGAGAAAATATCCGTTGGAGAAGACTGTTAGAGAAGTCAAAGTTTTGCCTACAAAATAGGAATGTTTGTTGCTGATGATCTTAAAGATTTGCAGATCAAATGAGCTATATATAAGGAGCTCAGTTTGAATATTTTAAGAGAAAAAAACGAGCAAAATCTAGAGAAACAGAAAATACATTCACGGATTGTCAAGCAACAAAGAAGCACATCATTCATTCCCAATCCAAGCATTTGAAGAACACTGCATTCTCACTGCAGTATCACTCTCTGTGTTCTTAATCTCTGAACTTTATTTGTATAACATTCTTATACTACTTCTGTTTACATTCTCAAGGATTTTTCAAGGTGAACAATATAGAATTCTTAGTTAATCAGATAGCTAGAGCAGATACTAGATAGGTTTGTGAGAACCACAAGCTGTAACAGTGTAAGGCATCTCTTTATGCTTGAGATCTAGGGATTAGCTGTTGCTTAATAAGAATTGAGTTGAAAATCCTACAGGGAGACGATCCCTGAGGTAGAGACGTAGGTCCAAGTGGACTGAACTCTATATATCTTGTGTCTCTTGCATTTAATTTTCTGTTACAAACTTAGAACTTTTACAGCATTCAAATCAGTTTCATTTCAAGGGTTTGAAACTCATTTCAAGGCCTTGAAATAGACTTACTCTTCTGTGTACTCTAACTGTTTTATTCCAAGGGCTTGAAACTCATTTCAATGCCTTGAATATCTTTACAAATCTTTTGAAACCACTACTATTGCAAAGTTTAGCAAAAGTCTGCATACTCTGTTCAACCCCCAAACCCCACCATCTAGAGTATTGATCCTGCATTTCTACCTACTTTATACCCCTTCAATTGGTATCAGAGCTTGTATCACTGCATATATTTAACCATCTTATGATTATGAGTATTGTAGGTGATGGTGGTTTCTCACAGGGAAGAGCTGCTAACAGACCTCCTCTCTTCTGTGGAGACAATTTTGTCCACTGGAAGGCTTTGATGAAAAGTTCATCATTGATCAAGATATGGAACTCTGGACCATCATCCAGAATGGTCCTCATACTTTCTACACAGAGAAGGACGGGATTACAACTTCCAAATCTGAAGACTCTCTTTCTTCATATGAGTTAGAGTAATTTTCAAAGAATTATAAAGCTATGAATCTCTTATATTGTGATTTCAGTGCAGATGAATTCAACAGAATCTCAAGCTGCAAAATTGCCAAGGAGATCTGGGATAAGGTTGTGGTGAATTTTAAAAGAACCAGCCAAGTCAAGCAAACCAAGATCAACATATATCTCAGGCAATATGAGCTAGTCAAGATGAATGGAGATGAGTCAATTAGAGACATGTTCAAAAGGTTCACTGACATTGTCAACAATCTTGATTCACTAGGAAAGCATATTTCCAATGAAGAGAATGTGAGGAAGATTCTAATTTATCTTCCAAAGTCAAAATGAGAACCAAAGACTACTGCTATTGAAGAAGCTCAAGATCTCTCATCACTCCAACTTGATGACCTCCAGGGGAATATCCTTACTCATGAAATATCCATGAATGAATTTGATGGAGAACCACCAGAAGGTGTGAAGAACTTGTCCCTCAAGGCTAAGGAAAATGAGACATTTCAAAGCCTTGAAACTGAGGAAGATGACGAAGATCCAATTTCTTTGATTTCCAACCTTGACCAGAATTCTTAAAATTAAGAAAAGCTTTGGAAACAAGGACTTCAACAGAGATAAAAAAGATCCTCCAGTAGCAAAGACTACAAAGGTAAATCTTCTTCACATAGTGATAAGACTAAAAGTCATGAATTGCCCTTGAGTGTGGTGATGCAGGACACTTGATCAGAGACTGTCCACACAAGAAAAGCAAGAACTTTTTGAAGAAAGATCATGATAGAAGAAAGAAAGCTATGATAGCCTCATGGAGTGATTTAGATACATCAAGTGACTCTGAATCTGACGAAGAACATGCCAACCTATGCTTTATTGCCAAGCATGATGAAACTTCTGAAAAGAACATTGAGGTAATGGTAAACTGCCTGATTTCAAAACTCACAGAAGCCCTCTCTGTTATCTTTAAACAATGATTTCAAATGAAGACGACTATCTGAAAGAAATTAGGGCTTTGAAAGAAAAAGTTCATGAGCAAGCAAAAGAAAATTTACATCTTGTTTTTCTAAATCAGAATCTTGGAATCTCCCTGAAGAAAACTGACAGTTATTTTAAAGCCTTGAAAACACAAGTCAAGGAAGTAGTCACTGAGAACTCTCTCTTGAGTGACAACGTTATTAATCTAAGACATCAAGTTGATGAAAATGGATAAATAAAAGACTACTCTGAGTGAGAAACATCAAGAATCTGAGTTAGTCAAAACTAAACTTGCAGGCTCAGAACACAATTTGAACTTGATTCTTAGAGGTATCTTAACGTGTGTTCAAAAAACTGGTATTGGATACAATCAAAATTTTCCAAAGAAGAACAGTACCAAATTTGTGAAAGTTGGATGCAAAACATCTCCCAAGTGCCATTACTGCAATAAGATTGGTCACATTAAAATAAAATGACCTTTTAGAAGAAGAGACCCTCACATAATGCGGAACACTTTTCCCTTCCAACTCAAAGGACAAGTTAGACAGATTTGGGTTCCTAAAGGGGTTAGACCACTTAACATGGTTGACCCTTGAAAGTGTGAGTGTGCATGTGTTAATGCAGCTAAGATACTCTAGAAGGGGGGGGGGGGTTGAATAGAATATGCCAACTTTTTGCAAAACTTGCTTGGAGGATGAAAACATTTGAAAACTAGTGAAGTTCAAGTCCTTGAAAACAAGTTCAAGCCCTTGGAAGAAATGCAGTTTGTAAAAAGCAAGTAAGCCTTTTTCAAGGCCTTGAATACAAATTCAACCCCTTGAAAAACATACAGTTTGTGTGCTGCAAAAACTATGAGAAAGAATGAACTGTAAATGCAAGAGACAAGTGATTTATAGAGTTCAGTCCACTTGGACCTACGTCTCTACCTCAGGGATTATATCCCTGTAGGATTTTCAAAATAATTCTTATTAATCAAATGATAAGCCCTAGAACTCAAGCAGAGAGAATTCCCTTACTCTGTTACAGCTTGTGGTTTTCCCTAACCTGTCTAGTACCTGCTCTAGCTAACTGATTAACTAAGAATTCTCTTTTGTTCACTTTGAACAATCCTTGAGAATGAATATAAAAGTAATACATAAATGATCTACCAATGAATTACAATACAGAAGAACACTTAGAGTGTAGAGATTGCAGTGAAGTATGCAGTGATCTTCTGTGAATAGATTGGAAGAATGATGAACTTCTTTGATGCTTGTCAATCTAGAACACTTTCTCTCTTTTTGGCCGTTGAGTCTTGTATCATGTTGCTTCAGAATTGATCTCTATTTAAACTTCAAACAGCTCTGCAAATCTTTCCAGATTTTCAGCAATAAACTTCTTTGTAGGCAACAGAGTTTGACTTCTTTTTCATCTTCTCCAACAGTTGGATGATCACAATCTTCAGAGATTTTGTTGTGATATTTCATTTAAAAATATTGAGAAGCTGTCATCCAAGTCTGATTGATCACAGGATCAAAGTGTCCCACTGTTTCCAAATCTGCATAAGTTCAGTTTAGGAAACAATCCTGCAAAACTTGGAAACAAGATTTCCTGCAATATCAAAGTCAAACAGATGATATTCTATGATCAAACGTGTTAGAATAATTTGTCGTTCATCATATAATAAAAGTGAATCAAACATATGAAAGATAGAGAGGGAATCAATTCAGAGAGTTTGCAGAAAAACTCCTCCTGAGAATGTTCACATAGGTTAAGCAGTTTCAAGGCTTTGAATCCGATTTCAAGGCGCTATTTTCAAGCCTCTGAGGACTGATTCAAGGCTTTGAAAGCCGGTTAAAGGCCTTGAAATAGTCAAACTATTTCATGAAGGGAGGCGAATCCCTGGACCAGTTCGATTGCATGTCTGCTATACCGATTAAAACTTGTTTCAACATGAACGCTAGAAACCCTACTAGGCGGAATTAGGGTTCATACCTGCGTCCAAGCTATCTGATGTAGGTCTGAACACTCCGGATCTTCTCCCGTATTCCTGAAGTTCCTCCTGGATGCAAGTGTGGGCTTGCTGCTTCCAGAATCCTTCTTGGCCTCCAGACGAATTGCTCTCACTCTCGAAACCCTATATTTCGGTGTGTATCTGAAGCATACGAATTCTGAAGACTAAGGACACTTATATAGGCTACGGGAGGGACCTGGAGGAGAAAATACGAATCAGGCTCCTAACTTTATTAGGACTTCCGGTTCCACCCGAACCTAGTCCGAATAAAGTTAATAACAGTTAGTACCACTAAATAACTGTTATTGCACTCCTGTCCATATTCTCAAAACTAATATTTCGAGCTCCTGTTATTAAATACTTATTATCTCCCCATGTTAAGATTACAGATATCCGTCGATTAAATTAATTACTGACTAATTCATTTAATCGACCTCTTCCCATTTCCTTGATCCTTACCACTTAACTTATTTGATATGTCCAGATTACCAAGTAATCTACCTGCAGGGTTTGACATAATCAAAACTTATAAGCTTCATCAAGGGGATATCATCAATCCCATAACCAGGACATGGATTCCTTGGATATATCAATTTACACCATGGACTCAATAGTATCACCCAACTCATCGAGGTTATTGATTCCATAGGAATCTCACTCACTTGACTTGTCAAAGCAATAACTACTAAATACATGTGCACATTGAATATCTAAGGATTAAGAGCATAAGTAATCATAATAACCATGAGACATAGCTTGTCTTATTATGTCAGTACAAAGAAAATGATCTCAACTTGGTCCTGTTCAATATACACAAAGTATACTAGCACATTGAGTTGAAACTATAGTATGAACTATACTGTTTCCTGTAGCCAAGACAGACATACTAAAACAATGTGCTACAATCGTTCCGATGGTTTGTCTAATTCCATCTAGATTGTGAACTCACAACTTTCATTCTACAAGAACCGAAGATAAGATCTTCTGCGTGTAAGCTAGACTCTACACACCAGATCTTCTACTATGTAGAACAATAGACAAGTATGCACAATAATAATATAATGCAAAAAACATTGCCCAAAACCATTCTCATAAATATCAAATTCATATAATACAATACAAAAAGCATGGCTTTTAGTATTCAATCCAATATTTCAAGCCTTGCACAACCTGTTCTTTCAATCTCCCCCTTGATGAAAGACAAAACCAAATTCTGTTTGATCCTTAGTCATTGCAAAAAATACTGATTAGTTCACCATGCATAATAACATAATAATTCCAAAAGGATCCAACTTATTCATATTACTAACAGAAAGTAAACAGTTGCGCAAATAGCTAATAACAACTAGGAATAAAAACTAAAACCTAGAATTTCTCCCCCTTTTTTGACTTTCATCAAAAAGGTAGAAGATGTTGGATCAAGTGTCTTGAAATTTTTGAAAACTTAAAGAAAAATTTTAAGAAGAGAGAATGGAGAAGAAAGAGTGGGCAAGATTAAGGGGTTGAGTCTTCATCACCATCTTGATCTCCTTCATCTTTCTCACTGTCTTCAACATCATTCTTGTCTAGCACTTCCTGTTCCTTTTCATTCTCACCAGCAACAGTTACTTCTTTAGTCTTGTCTTTTGAAGTAGCCTTTGGAGATTTCTTCTTTTTCTTCAAGGTAATCAGTAGATCATCTGAGTCAGGACTATTGACTTCATCTCCTTCCCGTGAAGCTTGTTCTGCCACCTTCTTTCCTTTATCTGAGACTGGAGCAACTCATTCCTGGTTTGAATGTTCACTAGGCAGATCTTTGTCAAAGTCTCCTTTCTTTGGACCTTCATCATCCTCAGGAACATCAAGCAAAGTCATGCTTCAGAAGATGCTTTCCACCATGTACTTGACTTGCCCCATATCAGATTCAAGTCCATAAATAGTTGCTTTGATGTCCTCCAAATCCAATTCCATACCATCAAGTCTCTGATTTTCTGTAACCAGAGAAGTCTGACTTGAAGTGGGAGTCAAGATATTGGGCTTAAGGAAATTCTTTGCACCCAGTTATCCTTCATTCAAGTCTGAGTATAACTTCCACGTTTTTGCCTTAGTCTTTACCACTACAATCTTTTCAAAAGTTTTCTCATTAAGCATTCCAAAACCAGAAGTAACTGATTCCTCTCAACCAGTTAATATCTCAAAGTGTTCAAAGAACAGTTTGAGCATATTAGCATAGGGTGGAGGGTGTTTCCTTTGACTGGTAAGGATAAAGAGCATATGTTCAATCACTAGTTTGGGAAGATCAATCTCATAGCCATGCATAACCAGATACATAATGTGCATCATCCTTTCAGTTACTAGTTCTCTAGAATTATCTCTGGGAAAGATAGACCTAACCTAAATGGTGTGAAGGACCTTGGCTTCAACATTTAACAGAGAATGTGTTAAACTGTTTAGTTGAGGAGGAAATGTTTGGAAGAAAGAACTCATCTTTGGCTAGCTTCACAGTTTCTGTCTTTGGTGGATGATTGGTAGTATCATACCTCTTGGGACTGTCTAGAACATTGGCAAACTCAGAGTGGTCCAACTCAATTTCTACCCCAACAACTCTAGATTTTATCACCAAGTGTGCAGATCTCTTAACTTGTGTCAAATTCAGATAGAAAAGTCTGGTGAGTCTAGAATAGGCTAACTCTTTAGGATTCAACATGACCCACAGAGAAATTTTCTTCAAAATAGAGATGCACATAAGTTTCATGTGTTCCACCATATGCATATTGATCATACTAAAGAAACCAATAGATCTGGAAGCAAAACCATCTAACCACTGACCTTTGGAGATGTTTGAGACAAACCAAGTCTCATCAGGAGTTGTGTTCTTTGTTGAGGTATTTGAATAGATCTGCAAGGCCTTCTCCAAGTTTACTTCAGGATGTTCTTCTGTCACATTTCCTTTCCCTTTTTCTTCTTGAGTTACTTTCTTTTTTACCTTCTTTGAACTAGTGGACTCTGTTTCAGGTTGCTTTTCTGTAACAAATTTCTCTTTCTGCTTCTTGTTCTTTTCTGAGGAGGAAGTTGTAACCTTCTTGACTTTCTTATTGGGTGGAGGAAGATCTGGAACTGCCTCAGCACTAGGAGTTCTAAAGCTAGAGTATCCACTGACTTCTTGAACTTCATCCATTGCTGCCTTCCTTTTCTTCTCTGAAGCAGGTTTCGATCCTCCAGCCATCTTGATTCTGTCTGAGGCTCTCCTTGAGCTCATTAGGGTTTAGGAGAAGAATAGAGAGAGGTAGGAATGATACGGATAGAGGAGAAGAGAAGAAGATGAATACATAGAGAGTTTCAGTTTCAAAAGGAAACTAGAATATCTCTCTGATCTCAAAAGATTTGCAATAATCAGAGAGAATTCAAATCTTTTATGCCGTTGGAAAATAAAATATTCTAATACTTTTTTTTTGGCTAAAACAAATTTTTGAGAAAGGTAGGTGCTATATTAGGCAAATATCTACAGAGATATCACTTAATACGGAAAGATCTATGTTTATTGACTATTAGTATAACAGACTTATTTTGAAGGCTTTGAAAAGGTTTTCAAGGTCTTGAAAAGCTGTAACATTGCCACAGATAAAAATCAAAGCTTTGAAATGATTTTCAAGGCTTTGAAATTCAGTTCGAACTTTTGAAAACACATAAAGCTTACCTTTCTTACCTGATGCTCCCCTTAAACCAATGCATCTTTATTTATCATTCCCAGTTCCAATCTCAGAGCTGATAATCTTTCATATGCTAATGGTTTAGTGAAGATAATTGCAATTTTCATATTTGTAGCAACAAATTGAAGAACAATATAACCTTTCTCAGCATGATCTTTGATGAAATGGTATCTGACATCAATGTGCTGGTTCTTGAATGTTGAACTCGATTCTTTGTAATTGAAATTGCACTTGTGTTATCACACTTGATAGGTATGCTCCTGAAATCAAATCCAAGGTCTCTTTGCTCTTGATAGAGAAACTGAATTTTGTTTTCTTGGAATGCCAACTGATCAAGGATGATCCAATAAATTGGCAAGTTCCCGAAGTACTTTTTCTATCAACTTTGTAACCTGCAAAATCAGCATCTGAAAATCCATGCAATAAGAAGTTAAAATGTCTTGGATACTGTTCGACAAAATCCCAAGTATAGGATATCATCTCAAGTAATAAAATACGGTAAGTCCGGAGTCGAATCCATAAGGAGAGGAGGGTTAGAAAATGACTTGCAAAACTAGCAATAGCGAGTACAAAAACGACTAACTAAAACATGTAACAAATTCTCAATGGCTTTAGAGCTAGCCAAGCTATCAAATCCACCACCTAAGTGATGGAGCAAGTTGTGTTTGAAACTAAGAAACAAAGGAAACAACTACTAATACTACTATGATTCAAAAGAGCTTATCGATATGAACGTGAAGTTGCGTCAATTGATTTCGCTAGAGAACTTGCAAGTGAAGAAATATGGATTTCGAAGCAAAGGTGAATGTCTAGTTCATGAATTCAAGAGCGAACCCCAAAATCGAGTTATGTCAAGCATCAAGGATATGTACTCATCTAAGTGAGTCCACATACAAGATCAAGCCACAATTCGGATTTGTTTTTGGACACACGAATTCAATAACTCGACATCCAAACATGTGACAACTTGAAAAACAATTGAAAACTTCACAACAAGCTATCCAACTTCATTAATCAACCAAACAAAGAAACTAGCTACTCATGTGTTGAGTTGAAGAAGAGATTTCACAAGCATACTCATATAAGATTTCATAGAATATTAAGCTCAAATTCAAGAGTTACACCAGCTTATCTCAAAATCAACCCCAATAACACAAGATTATGATTCAAGAAGAGAGAAAACCAACTTCTAATCAATTCAAAGCAAAAAGAATGAAGATAACAAGGAACTAGAGCAGCTTATAACTATAGATGCTACAGTAATCGGACAAGAAATACAGCAGTAGAACAGAGTATCTCTAGCAGCGAACAAATCAACTCCTCTCTCCCTCTCTTCCCATTTCTAGTGACTCTTGGCTCTGATTATGCTCAATTTAGAGCTCAGAAGCGCCAGAAAAAACCCAGAACTGGTTAGAAATCGGAGAGAGAGAGAGAGAGGAGAATGAACCATCGCTGTTGTGCACAGAGAGCCGAAGGAGTCTGAGAGAGCCCCAAAAATTTCTTCAAACTGGGTTTATATAGATGTTTCTTCTAGGTTTCTTGGAATCCAAGAACTCATCTCCACCCTTCAATTCATCTAAGGACTTCCCCATCGTCGATTTCATCTGGCTCTCATGAACCCTAGCGATTTGGGGCTTTCTTGTTCTCTTCGTTTTGGGCCGAATTGATGGGTGCAGTGGATATGTCTTGGACTGGGGAGTGATTTGATACCGATGTTGAGCCATTTGGTGGCGATTTGAGGCTGGTTTGGGGCGGCTAGGAAGCTTCGGGTGTGCTTCCATGGCTGTCTCTGGTGCTCTGTGGCGTCGTGAGGAAGAAGGGAGACGCGTCTGTGATAAATGTTCGCGTGAATTTGCAAAAGGGCCCCCCTTAGTTCGCTGGGGGCTTTAAAAGGCCCCCAATCATTCTTACAAAGTTCTGAAAATGGCATTTAAACCCCATGCCATTAAATACTCTTCATTGCAGTCCTTTGAAAGTTTAAAAAACATCACTTAGCGCCCCCTTCCGTTAAAATGACTTCGAATAAACCCTCTGATGTAGCTTTGGCCTCTCGAATTAGTCCCTTGACTTCTTAAACTTTACCTTTTGGCCTCTATCTTCAAATATTCTTCCAATTAAGTCCTCCAAGCACCTTCTTGATGTCTCTTGGCCCCTCCAAACATCTCAATTCATCATTCAAGCTCTCCCCTAGCTAGCCTCACCTACAAAACAAGATAAAAACAACCAAAGCTACAAAAATAAGCATAAGTCTAGAATTAGGGATATAACACGCAAATAACACATAAAATTAAGTTAAGAGGAGTTCAATAACCTACTAAAACATGCAATTTGATGTCGTTAACAACCCCCCCGCCCCCCCAAACAAGCCTTTTGCTCGTCTTCGAGTAAAGAGAGCGATAAGATAAGCAAACTAGTGAAGAACCAATCATGAGAGAGACACACTCCACTAGACAATGCTTGACTCAATTCTAAGCTAGACTCAAATATTTACAAAAACACACACACACACACATTATCTATCTTAAGTGAGAACCCAAAGAAAATAAAATCCTAAATATTACTAGCTAATTTTATTTTATTTTTTTGTGGGGGGAAAAAGAAGAATGCACAAATGTCTCCTTAAATAAATTTCCAAAGTCCACAAATATTGAGAAAGAAACCTATGGGCGTCTAAGCATATACTCATACAAATGTGGGCGGTGTTTGGTAGAAGTTGACCCATGCGAACCACAAAACTTGTTAATGAAGCCCAATTTGCGAGAAAGTATTCCCTCAAAAATAAGGATCCCATAAAACTAGACATTCTCATACTTATTCAAAAGCACCCAAGTAGGATGGACCTCCAAAGCTTTGAACAAAAACGAGTTTTAGAATGGGGGATGTGGTTGTGGGCTTGTATGATCCTTTTGTGGGTTTTTGGGAGATGGTGCAATTTATCATAATTTCATTTTTTTTTCGAGATTTATAGCATTAAAATTTTTTTCACCTCCAATCCAAGGCTCTCCAAGACCCACAACAAAATAGAGGAATATACAAGCGAGTGGGCTTTTTAAGCTAAACCAAGGGACTTATCTAGGTGGTGACGTAACATTATCCCCGGACACCCCTCTATTTCCTAGACATCGCACGGGGTGTCATTGGTAACCACCACTCCAATGGGCTACAAGTTTCCACCGCAAAAACGATTACAATTAAATCCTTTTTGTAGAGTTCAAATAGCTTTAGAAATGCACGCTTTATCAAAAGTAGAAGACGTCATATTTTATGTGATCAACTTAGCTTGAATGGCTTAAACATGAAACGTAAATTTAGTGTGTCGCTTTGTGAGAACGCATGAAATCGCAGAATGTGGGATATTGGTGTAGATGTATTGAGTATAAGAAAATAATTCATTTTTAAAATAAAAATAAAAAGAACATGGACTAAGAGATTTCATTCTTTGAAAACATCTAACTTTCCAAAATTTCCCATTTTCACTTTTTCTCATTTTTTTTTCTCATTTTTCAATTTTTTTTTCTTCTTTTTTTTTTCAAAATAAGTGACTCAATTATACTCTCTAAGACTCAATAAATCTATCAATAAAATCTAGACTCAAGATGAAAGGTTAAAATAAATAAAACTATCAAAGAAAGAGAAAAATCTTAGGTTTGACACGGGAAAAGAGTGATGCTTCTCATGAAAGGTTCACACATTTTTTTCAACATTTTAAATTTTTTTAATTTTTATGATTTTTTTTTCAAATTTTTAATTTTTTTTGTATTTTTCATGTAAATCACTAATGAAGAAAAAGGTATGCTAGTAACCACTTAAGCCAAGTAATATATCTACTTCCCACCCCCAACTAAAATGTCACATTGTCCTCAATGTGTGAGAACAATGGAAGAGCATACAAGTTCATACAAGAGATAAGGGATAGATAGACCTCATTTTCGCTTTCTTGGCCACCAAGCACAAGTCCTCCTCCAAGAGCAACCTACGAAATGGTAAAAGGAAATTAAAGAAAATGCAAGAAATAGACTTAAAATAATTTATTTATTTACAATTAGGGAGGTGGAACAAAGAATTGATGCTATCCCACCCCCAATCTTGGAAATGTCTTTCCATGCCATGCCCCTACTTCATTCTTAGAAAATTACTTGTCCTTTAAAAAGTTTGATTAATCAGTTAGAATAGAAAGGAGAAGTAGGGGCAAGACACAAAAGATGAATAAGAGATGCAAGCAAAATCTAACAATAAAGTTAGATCAAGTTGTTATACCATGCATCATCTTAAGAAAAGGGTTTGAAATCCTCAAATGACATGAATCATAGAATGGGTTTCCATATGTTGCCAAATTTTTACTTGAAATCACAACTTCAGAGATAGGAGCAACTTGTGAATCCTCAATCTCATCATTTTCATACATAGCACATGGATTTAGGGATGTGGATTCACAAGAAAGAGGTAAAATCATTTGGGAACATGAAACCACATCCAAACCATTAGGCTCACGATTTGGATCATTGACTTGGTCAAGTTGATCCATTAGTCTCTCCTCTTCATCAAAGTTAATTGCATCTTCCATGAGAAGAGATGAGTAGGAAGCTTCACTACCATACAAAAATTCTATTTCCTCCCAAGTAAGCTCATCTAATTCTTTAGAAGATGTAGTAAAAGAGTTTATATGAATCGGAGTATCAACACATGAACCCCCCAACTTACTTAGAGGTACTTCCACAATTTCTAGTGGAGGGGGTTCTCCTAGAGTATCCTCTAAGTCATTACAAAAGAAGTGATGCTCATGATCATTAGAACTCCGGTGAGTAATAGGCTCTTCATTATCACTAGACAAGATAACATTTCCTTCATGAATAGTAGCATTCAATTTGACTTCTTACTCATCACATGAATGGTTTTCATTTTGTGAATCCTCCTCACATGTGTCACTGTGTGAGTGATCCATAATAGCTTCACTCATGTCATGGGTTAAAGAGCCATTATCAAAAGTATCAATCTCACTACCAATATCACTATCACATGCTTCTTTTGAATGTGAAAATGAGAAATAAATACAGTCACCTATTCTAGTAGCAACAACTCCATCATCAAACAAATCATCAAAAATTTGGTCATTAATAGGTTCATGATGTGTGTGAATGGAAAGTTGAGACTCGTGTGATGATGAGTCTTGTGAAAAGTGAGAACCATATGCAAGAGACTCATTATCATGTGATTGTGAATTTGAGGAAGCGACTCTATCCTCCAAGTGAGAGAATGATTCTTCCAATTTTCTTTGTGATTGTCTTGATTCTATTAGTGATTCCGAAATTTCTTTATTCTTCTGAATATGCTTTTGAACTTTTTCATATAAAGTATCACTTATAGGCGTATTTAGCTCATCATTCACAAGTGATTCCCTCTCAAAATGATTAACTCCTCTGATTCACACATCATATCATTATATTGATAAGTGCAAGAATTATGAGAGTTCAAAAATATGTAAGTGTTTGAGGGAGGTGATAGTGCACAAGAAGCATGAGATGTGCAATCTAGTGTCCTAGTACCATGCCAAGAATAATCATTCTTAGGAAAATACTCACCATTTTTAATAGCACGTTCATGTATGGAAAGCATTGATTCCTTAGAATGATTTCCTTGACTAGTAAATGCATAGTAGTAAGGAACGTTAGGCCTCTCACCAAGTTCAAAATGTTCATGAGACATATTTTCAAGCAAGTAGATGAGAACTACTTGATGAGAGGTATGCCTCACACTTAATCAACCACAAACAACAAGTAAAAATGTCAAAAACAAACTACTAACTAACAAACTAAGAAAGCAAATCAAATCTAAAGCCTAGCCTCTCCCCGGCAACGGCGCCAAAAACTTGTTCGACAAAATCCCAAGTATAGGATATCGTCCCAAGTAATAAAATCCGGTAAGTCCGGAGTCGAATCCACAAGGAGAGGAGGGTTAGAAAATGACTTGCAAAACTAGCAATAGCGAGTAGAAAAAAGACTAACTAAAACAAATAACAAATTTTCAATGCCTTTAGAGCTAGCGACGCTATCAAATCCACCACCTAAGTGATGGAGCAAGTTGTGTTTGAAACTAAGAAACAAAGGAAACGAATAATAATACTTCTATGATTCAAAAGAGCTAGTCGATATGAAAGTGAAGTTGGGTCAATTGATTTAGCTAGAGAACTTTCAAGTGAAGTTCAACATCCAAAACATGTATCAAGTGAAGAAATATGGATTCTAAAGCAAAGATGAATGTCTAGTTCATGAATTCAAGAGGGAAAACCAAAATCGAGTTATGTCAAGCATCAAGGATATGAGTCCACATACAAGATCAAGCCACAATTCGGATTTGTTTTTCGACACACGAACTCAATAACTCGACATCCAAACATGTGACATCCTGAAAAACAATTTAAAACTTCACAACAAGCTATCCAACTTCATCAATCAGCCCAACAAAGAAACTAGCTACTCATATTTTTGTGTTGAATAAGAGATTTCAGAAGCATACTCATATAAGATTTCATAGAATTTAAGCTCAAATTCAAGAGTTACACAAGCTTATCTCAAAATCAACCCCAATAACACAAGATTATGACTCAAGAAGAGAGCAAACCAACTTCTAATCAATTCAAAGCACAAAAAAATGAAGATAACAAGGAACTAGAGCAGCTTATAACTGCTGCTACAGTAATCGCACAAGAAATACAGTAGTAGAAAACAGTATCTCTAGCAGCGAACAAATCAACTCCTCTCTCCATCTCTTCCCCTTTCTAGTGACTCTTGTCTCTGATTATGCTCAATTTAGAGCTCAGAAGCGCAAGAGAAAACCCAGAACTAGTTAGAAATCGGAGAGAGAGAGAGGAGAATAAACCATCGCTGTTGTGCACTGAGAGCCGAAGGAGTCTGAGAGAGCCCCGAAAATTTCTTCAAACTGGGTTTATATAGATGCTTCTTCTAGGTTTCTTGGCCTCCAAGAACTCATCTCCACCCTTAAATTCATCTAAGGACTTCCCCATCATGGATTTCATCTAGCTCTCATGAACCCTAGCGATTTGGGGCTTTCTTGTTCACTTCGTTTTGGGCCGAATTGATAGGTGCAGTGGATAGGTCTTGGACTGGGGAGTGATTTGATACCGATGTTGAGCCCTTTGGTGGCGAATTGAGGCTGGTTTGGGGCGGCTAGGAAGCTTCGGGTGTGCTTCCATGGCAGTCTCTGATGCTCTGTGGCACCGTGAGGAAGAAGGGAGACGCGTCCGTGATAAATGTTCGCGTGAATTTGCAAAAAGGCCCCCCTTAGTTCGCTGGGGGCTTTAAAAGGGCCCAAGCCCTTCTTAAAAAGTTCTGAAAATGGCATTTAAACCCCCATACCATTGAATACTCTTCATTGCAGTCCTTTGAAAGTTTAGAAAACATCACTTAGCGCCCCATTCCGTTAAAATGACTTCGAATAAACCCTCCGATGTAGCTTTGGCCTCTCGAATTAGTCCCTTGACTTCTTAAACTTTACTTTTTGGCCTCTATCTTCAAATATCCTTCCAATTAAGTCCTCCAAGCACCTTCTTGATGTCTCTTGGCCCCTCCAAACGTCTCAATTCATCATTCAAGCTCTCCCCTACAAAACAGATAAAAACAACCAAAGCTACGAAAACAAGCATAAGTCTAGAATTAGGGATATAACACGCAAATTACACATAAAAGTAAGTTAAGAGGAGTTCAATAACCTACTAAAACATGCAATTTTATGTCATTAACAGATACCAAAGCCCTAAGTCTTTGGTACCGTTGAGATATCTAAATATTATCTTCATTGCAATCAAGTGTGATTATTTTGGATCAGCTTGAAATCTAGCACACATACATACACTAAACATAATATCTGGTCTGCTTGCTTTGATATAGAGTAATGATCCAATCATACCTCTATACTCTTTTATATTGACACTCTTACCATGTTCATCCTTGTCCAAGGACACTGTAGAACTCATAGAAGTCTTTGCCTCCTTACATTGAGCAATGCTATAATTTCTTAAGAAGTCTCTTGTGTACTTTCTTTGATGTAGACAGATTCCCTTCTTCAATTGATGTATTTGAAGTCCTAGGAAGAAGTTCAGCTCTCCCATCATGCTCATTTCAAATTCCCTTCTCATAAGACTTGAGAATTCTCTGCATAATTGATCATTAGTAGCTCCAAACAAGATATCATCAACATAGATCTGTACTACAAGAAAATCTTTCTCCTGAGTCTTTGTGAAAAGAGTTTCGTCTACTAGGCCTCTTTTGAAATCATTTTCAATCAAAAATTTTGACAATCTTTCATACCAAGCTTTTGGAGATTGTTTTAAACCATAAAGAGCTTTGTCAAGTTTGTAAACATGATCTGGAAATTTGTCATTTTCAAAACCAGGTGGTTGTGCAACATAAACTTCTTCTTGTAAGTATCTATTCAAGAAAGCACACTTCACATCCATTTGAAAACGTTTCATGTTCTTGTGAGATGCAAATGCAAGCAAATTTCTAATTGCTTCAAACCTGACAACTGGAGCAAATGTTTCCTCATAATCAATACCTTCTTCTTGGTTGTAACCTTGAGCAACTAACCTTGCTTTGTTTCTGATCACTTTGCCACTTTCATCCAACTTATTTCTGAACACCCATCTGGTAGTGCCACTTTCACTTTGCATAGCAATGATCCAGTATGCTTCTTGTAGTGCTTCTTTCACAGTTTTTGGTTCTACAAGAGAGATAAAAGCATTAAAAGCACATAATTTCTTCAACAGTGATCGAGTCTGTGTACCAGTGGTTGGATCTGAAATGATATTGTCAACTGGATGAGATGAGAGATATTTTAATCTCTTTCTTGGAGACTATGGTTCAGGTTTTCCATAGATCTTCTCTGGTCTTGAAGTAGCGGCTTTGTCACTTGTATCCTTCTGATCATCTTTTTCAAGGATTTGAGGCTTATATTCAAGGCCTTGAGCACCATTTTCAAGGACTTGAAAATGTCTTCTGTTTTCTTCTGAGCCTTTCTTGAATCCCATTGGATTGTCAGTCTCTTCCTCTGATTCATGCTTGTTCAAATTCAAGTCTTCAAAACTTTCACTCAAAGAACCATCATAGTTTTCATCAAAAATAACATGAATGCTTTCTTCAACCAGTTTGGTTCTTTTATTATAAACTCTATAAGCTATGCTATTCATAGAGTAACCAAGAAAGATACCGTCATCACTTCTTGCATCAAACTTACCAAGGGTCTAAAGTATGAAATGTTTGGCTTCCTCCCTTTGAATAGTTCATAGGGGGTCTTCTTCATAATAGGTCTGATCAAGCACCTGTTCAGTATATAGTTTGCTGTATTCACAGCTTCTGTCCAATAATGTTTTGTCATCTTGTTCTCAAGAAGCATTGTCCTTGACATATCTTCAAGTGTCATGTTCTTTCTTTCAACAACACCATTCTTTTGAGGAGTTCTTGGAGCAAAAAAGTTGTGAGTAATACAATGCTTATCACAGAACAAATTAAATTCTAATTGATCAAATTATCTACCATGATCACTTCTAATTGAAGCTACAGGTAGGTTTCTCATAGTTTGAAGTTCTCTGCAAAGCTTTGAAAATTCAGAGAGGGCTTCAGATTTTTCTTTGAGAAAAATAACCCAAGTATATCTAGAAAAATCATCTACAATAACTAGCATATACCTTTTACCTTTTGGAGTAGGAGTTCTCATAGGACCACAAAGATCCATATGAAGTTGTTCAATGGGTCTAGTTGTACTTACAAACTTCTTTGGCTTCAAGAAACTTCTGGTCTGTTTGCCTTGAGCAAAATATTTGCACATTTCATCTTCTTTGAACTTAATGGATGGCAATCCTCTTACCAAGTCTTTGGAAATCAACTTGTTCGAAGTATGCAAACTGATATGACCATGCTTCCTATGCCAAAGCTTTGAATCATCTTTCAAGGCCTTGAGACACTTCAAACTTTCACCTGCAACTTTTTTAGTCTGAAAAGTATAAACCTTGTTTGATCTAGAAGCTGTGAGAATGCAATCTCCTGATTTCTCATTTTGCACCACACACTTCTCTTTATCAAATATTACTTTGTTGCCATTGTCAAAAAGTTGAGATACTTTAAGAAAGTTAAATTTCAAACCTTCAACTAGATACACATCAGAAATAGAGATTTCAGAATTTGTACCAACTTTACCAATACCAAGAATATTTCATTTGCCTTTGTCACCAAGTGTGATTGAACCTTCAGATTTCTCTTTCAATTCTGAGAATATAGATCTCTTCCCACTCATGTGTCTTGAGCAACCACATTCCATAAATCACTTCTATTCTTTGATGTTGGTGACAACTTGCAAACACCAATCACTGACTTAGTGTTAGACCAAGTGTTAAATTTGGATTCATATTCAGGATCAACCATGTTAGGTGGTCTAACCCCTTAGGAACCCAAATCTGCTTAACTTGTCCTTTGAGTTGAAAAGGAAAAGTGTTCCTCATTATGTGAGGGTCTCTTATTCTAAAAGGACAAGTCATCTTAACATGACCAGTTTTACAGCAGTAATGACATTTAGGAGTAGTTTTGTTTCTAGCCTTCACAAATATGGTATTGTTCTTTCTTAGGAAATTTGGATTGAATCCAATACCACCTCTGTGAACTGACTGTGAACTTCCTCCGTGAATCAAGTTCAACTTGTGTTCTGATTCAGCAAGCTTGACTTTGAACAATTCAGATTCTAGAAGTTTCTCAGTAAGAGTAGTCTTTTTTTTTTATCTAATTCATCAATCTGATGTCTTAGACTAACAAGGCTATTACTCATTAAAGAGTTTTCAGTGACTACATCCTTGACTTGTGTTTTCAAGGCTTTGAAACTGGTTTTCAAGGCCTTGAAATCACAGTCAGTGTTCTTCAGAGAGATTTCAACATTCTAATTTAGACAAACAAGTTGTAAGTTCTCTTTTGCTTGCTCATGAACGTTTTTCTTAAAAAGTCTGATCTCTTTTAGATAATCTTCTTCATTCAAAAGCATTTTTCTGAGATATTCTGAAAGAGCTTCTTTTGGTTTTGAAATCAGACAGTTTACCATTACCTCAATGTTCTTCTCTGAACTTTCATCATGCTTGGCCATGAAGCATAGGTTGGCATGTTCTTTTTCAGATTCAGATTCACTAGAGCTATCTGAATCACTCCATGAAGCTATCTTAGCTTTCTTTCTTCTGTCATGGTCTTTCTTTTGAAAGCTCTTGCTTTTCTTGTGTGGACAATCTCTTATCAAATGTCCTGCATCACCACATTCAAAGCAGTTCATAACTTTTGATTTATTTTGTGAAGAAGACTTACCTTTGTAGTCCTTGCTACTTGATCGTCTATGCCTTTCTCTGTTGAATTCTCTGCTTCCAAAGTTTTTCTTCATTTTGAGAATTATTGTCAATGCTTTGGAAATGAGGGCAATTGGATCTTCATCATCACCATCTCAGTTTCAAGGCTTTGGGTTCTCTCATTTTCCTTAGCTTTGAGAGCTAAGTTCTTGACACTTTATGGTAGCTCTCCATCAACTTCATTCATAGATATTTAATGTGTCAGAAACTTCCCTTGTACGTCATCAAGTTGTAGAGTTGAGAGATTCTGAGCTTCTTTGATGTGGTCATTGGTTCCCACTTTGCTTTTGGAAGACTTCTTAGAATCTTCCTTATCTTTTCTTCATTGGAAAAATTTTTTCCCAGTGAATCAAGGTTGTTGACAATGTCTGTGAACCTCTTTAACATGTCTCTGATGGACTTATCTGCATTCATCTTAAACAGCTCATATAGCTAGAGATAGATGTTGATCTTGGTTTGCTTCACTTGACTAGTTCATTCAAAAGTAACCACAAGTTTATCCCAGATTTCTTTGGCAGTAGTGCAGCCTGAAATCCTGTTGAATTCATTTGTACTCAAAGCACAATATAAGATGTTAATAGCTTGTAATTCTTAGAGAATTGATCTAATTCAGAAGAGGAGAGTAAGTCTTCAGATTTGGGAGTTCTAATACCCTTTTCTCTGTATAGAAAGTGAGGGGTCCATTCTGAATAATGGTCCAAAGCTCTATGTCTTGATCAATGATGAACATTTACATCAAGGCTTTCCAGTGAGCAAAATTTTCTCCACAGAAGAGAGGAGGTCTGTTAGCAGCTCTTCCCTGTGATAAAACACCATCACCTGCAGTACTCATGATCACCAGATGGTTAAATCTATACAGTGATACAAGCTCTGATACCAATTGAAAGTGTGAGTGTGCAGGTGTTAATGCAACTAGGATACCTTAGAGGGGGGGGGGGGTTAAATAGAGTATGCCAACTTTTTGCAATTCTGCTAGGATGATGAAAACTTGTGAAAACTAGTGCAGTTCAAGGCCTTGAAAACAAGTTCAAGCCCTTGGAAGAAATGCAGTTTGTATAAAGCAAGTAAGCCTTTTTCAAGGCCTTGAAAAAAAGTTCAAACCCTTGAAAAACAGACAGTTTGTGTGCTGCAAAAACTATGAGAAAGAATGAACTGTAAATGCAAGAGACGAGTGATTTATAGAGTTCAGTCCACTTGGACCAACGTCTCTACCTCAGGGATTAGATCCCTGCAGGATTTTCAAAACAATTCTTATTGATCAAAAGATAATCCCTAGAACTCAAGCAGAGATAATTCCCTTACTCTGTTACAGCTTGTGGTTTTCCCTAACATGTCTAGTACCTGCTCTAGCTAACTGATTAACTAAGAGTTATCTATTGTTCACTTTGAACAATCCTTGAGAATGAATATAGAATTAATACATAAATGATCTACCAATGAAGTACAATACAGAAGAACACTTAGAGTGTTGAGATTGCAGTGAAGTCTGCAGTGATCTTCTGTGAATGGATTGGAAGAATGATGAGCTTCTTTGATGCTTGTCAATCCAGAACTCTTTTTCTCTTTTTTCCCGTTGAGTCTTGTATCATGTTGCTTCAGAATTGAGCTCTATTTAAACTTCAAACAGCCATGCAAATCTTCCCTGATTTTCAGCAACAAACTTCCTATTTTGTAGGCAACAGAGTTTGACTTCTTTGACATCTACTCCAACAGTTGGATATGTTGGAATAGATGCCCTAGAGGCAATCTAGTTTAGTATGAATTTATTTGTGGCTAGAATTCATTTATTATTTATTGGATATTTAATATAATAAAGTCCATAGATTTACAATTGTGTGGTTTATCTTAAATATCCCTAGTCCAGTATAATTATTAATGGGACAATCATCTATAGACTAGTATGGGGTTGGATAGATATGGAGATATCATGATCCAACACATAGGTGTTCATTAAGGGTAATGTCGCACTGGATTGACCCATCTCCGAGAAGTCTACATACACGTTATGTTGAGTCACAAGCGCTTCTCACAGTGCAATGGTATTGTCATCCTTAGACTTGAAGTCACTAGATATTCTAGTTGTGGATTATTGTGATTTTGGTAGCGTTAAACGCTACACCGTAACTGGGTAGTTATAAAGGCGTGTACTGGATACAATAAGAAGCAAGCTTAGAGATCGTATTGGACGTAGATAGAATTTTTGCCTCCCATATAACGGGAGCAAATATCCTAGGCCACTCGAGGGATAGTGCTTATAGAATGTCTGGTCAGACTCAAATAAATCAATATGGGATATTGATGTTATTTGCACGAATAAGGCTATTCCCATGGATCGAGAAACTATGGATTGAATATACGAGTGTGACTTGTATGTCACGTGTTCAATACGGATATAGAGACAAAGAGATGAGACAATTACTTGTACAAAGGTTGTCAAGATGACTATTCTATTAGTTGGCTAGAGTGGATGTTTTGCTAGAAACCGCTCCATATTAGCAAATAGTTGCTACCAACTTGATAGAACCTATGGGGTCACACGCTATATAGAGTTGAACTAGATTTGGGAATTAATTAATTGGATTAATTAATTAGAAGGATCACTTTGCAAAACCTTGCAAACTTAGTAGGGACTAATTTGCAAGGAAGGGACTAAATTGAATTCTAGTAGGACTAGAATAAGTCCTTTAGGTAGTTTGCAAGGAGTTGTTGGACTATATAAAGGACCTTCCTTCCTTCCTTCCCACAACTTATGCTCATAATTGAACATAACAAGAGTGGGAGAGAACAAAAGGAGAGAGAGCAACAAGCTAAGGAGCCGACCGCCCCCTAGCTCGCCGCCCCGTCCCCGTCGGCCCCAAAGGAGGCCGAACACCTCCTTTGGTTGTCTCGTTTTGCGTTATTCTTCATCCTCTTCCTCTTTCCAGGCTAGCACCAAGGAGTGGGATATCTAGGAATCAACTCTAGGCGTGGATCAACCATAGAGAACTTGACACAATTCGCGTTTGAAGTCATCAAAGGAGAACCCTAAGGTGTGTTATTGATTTCTTCCTTTACCATTGTTATGCCTCTTGACTTGTGATCCTTGGAGGGTTTTGCATGGTTAATTTTGTTTCCGTTGTGCATCCATGAATCAAAACCCTACAGTGGTATCAGAGCCACAGGTCGTAGAGCATAAACGTGGTTTATGTGTTACGTTTTAGTTGATTTACACCTTAAATTGATTGTTTATCGCGTAAAACAAGACAAATCAAGCATGGGATGCAATTTTTCAATAATCTATCATAACAAGATCTAATTTTTGCATTGGATGCATGAATTGGTGAGTTTGAGAAATTTTAGGATCTTAGATCTAGGGTTTGGGCATCCTTGGGGAAGAAGGAGTTCTTCCAAAACAAGGAAACAACCAAACTTGGGCACCAAACAAGGGAGTTGTTATGGAAACAACTCCCTCAAGGAGGTTTGGCCCCCCTAGGGGACCGCCCCTCTTGCTTGCCGCCCAAGCTTGGCCGCCCTAGGGGCCGGGCGGCCCTAGCCTGCGGCCTAGGCGTGTGGGTTATGGGCTGGGCCGGCCCTAGGGCCTTGTGGTTCACCTTTTTGGGCCCGGGCAATTTGATTGTTGAGCCCATGGACCGTTTAACCCTAGAAATCCTAAAATCAATTAAAATTGACCAAGCGCGTTAAAATTGGATTTTAACTGTTTATGTGCAATTCGCATGGTGATTGGATATGGCCTTAGGATGTGTTATGATGTGGATGTTTAATTTTTTGGTTTGGTTTTACGGCCTGCGAGCTGATCAATTAATTGTAATAATTAATTAGGGTTTTATGGCCTGCGTGCCATTTTTTTTCTCTCAACTTGTGAGATTTATTTTATTTATTATAGAAGTTAGCTAGTACTAGATAAAGTAGATTGTTAGCCAAGATTGAAGAAAAGAAGCCCAAAGCCAAAGGAGCCACAAAATATGGAGCATGGAGCATGGAGCATTCCACATGACTATGAAGGATGGACCAAAAGATCAAGACGCATGGAGATGTGTTTTCTTTTAGGGTTCGTAGATAATTCCATTGGCTTGGAATTATCTTAGTTAGAAAAGGCCATATCCACATCACGTTTAATTTTGTTTTTGTGGTTGTTTACTTTATTTTCTTATTATTTTGTGGTTGGTGTATGGATGATGCATGCAATTAGGATAATAAGATAATTAGACAACCCAGATCTATTATTTGGAGTTGTGCCCAAACTCAAATAGATAGATTAGTTGATTTTTATCAACAAAACAATTAAAATTGAATTCAAAATCCCTCAAAATTCAAATATTGTGTTCTTGCCTTCTCGTTATTTAAACACTCATGATCATCATTGTTTATCAAGTTCGTGCGTGCCAAAGAAGGGCGACTTGGTTCATAATGATGGAATGCGATGGCACACCTCGTGTGCAATTGTTTAAGTAAGAGGTTGAACACAACTAGGCAATTAATATGATTAAGAAACCTTGAGGCAATCAATTGGAATTATCCATATAGATGGATAAATAAGGAGTTATTTGCCCAATTGAACCAAGAGTTGCATAGAGGATGCAATTGGAATTGTTCCTACCTAAAGTAGTCAAATTATGGGTGACTTGCCAAAGCAAACTCATAAGGAGATGAAACATGCATCTTGGCCCACTAGAAAATATAAGGATTTTTTCCGCATTAATATATTGAGGGTTATTAATCTGCAGAAAAATAGTGGGAGCTATATTTGATAAACTAGCCATTATTGAATATAGTCAAAAATTCAAAAATACTAAAACTTGCGTATTTTCCTTTTGTAGAATTCCAAATGGCAAACAACTCATCGAGTTCAAAACATTCCCTACGATCTGTCCTTGAGAAGGACAAGCTCTCTGGAACCAACTTTCTAGATTGGTACAGAAACTTGAGAATTGTTCTCAAGCAAGAGAAGAAACTGTACGCAATAGAGGAGCATGTTCCAGAAGGTCCAGAGAACCAAACACCTGCTGCCCTAAAGGCGTATCAAAAGCGTGTTGATGACGCTAATGATGCGGCCTGCCTTATGCTATGCACCATGATTTCTCAGCTTCAGAAGCAACACGAAAACATGAATGCTGTCGATATGATCGAGCATCTGAAGCAGCTCATCCAAGAGCAGGCAAGGGTAGAGAGGTATGAAGTCTCTAAGGCACTGTTCAAGTCTCATCTGGCAGAAGGGAACCCGGTGGGACCCATGTACTCCGTATGATCGGGTACTTGGAGAATCTCGCCCGACTAGGGTTCCCGGTCGACCAAGAGTTGGCAACCGATCTCGTGTTGCAATCGTTGCTTGAGAGTTATGGACAGTTCATCATGAACTATAACATGAACGAGATCGTAAAACCACTGCCTGATTTACTCAATATTTTGACACTACTAGAAAAACTATCTGAGACGGCGGTTTAAAAACGCCATTTAAATAACCAAAACCGCCGTTTATTATATGTAAGGCGGTTCAAGTGGCGGTTTCATATATGCCGTGAAGCTAGGCGTCGTTAAGTAGTTAATGACGGAACAAACCGCCTTAAAAATTTTCACGTCGGTTATCTGAAACCGCCTTCCAACAAGCTCCTCAACTTAACATGAACGGCTGAGTTGCTGAACCGCCTTAAGGAAATAATAAAATAATAAATTGTATTTTTATTTATATTTCACCTTTTTCTAGTTAATACGATTTCATGATTTTCCTTTTTTATTTGAAACAGATTTCATGATTTTCATTAATTCAATTTTTTAACACTTTGTCGTCATAAATTCATCCATCCCAAGCAGTTGTATTCAGATCAGATCTTCAACACAGATATTCTGTATTTCAAAAAAAAAAGCTGATGTATTCATGACGAAGGGGAAGGAGAGGGGATTATATGCAGAAGGGGGGAAAGAGATGGGAAAGTAACAGAGAACAGAGAGACATGGAACCAGAGCGAGACAGAGTGAAGGTAGCAGCGGCGGGGCTTTTTGTTTCCCGAACCGAGATCGATTGTACCTATACTCTGTCTCGAACCCAGATCGGGGAATAGAGTAGCCACGCAACCAACGCTTCTGAAATCTCGAACCCATAGCGGCGAAGACCGACCTCTGGGTTTTCCGACAAAAGAGAGTAGGAGAAAATTATCAGTAGAGCGGGTGGTGGTGGTTGTGGCCGAAGGTGAAGACATGGAGCGGATGAGTAGATCTGATGGTTGTGGTGCCAAAGGTGAAGAAGATGGAGTTGAATGGTGATGCTGTCGCAGGTGAGTAGAAGAGAGAGAGAGAGAGAGAGATAGAGACAGAGGGGTGGGTTGGGGAGCCGTCTGGTGTGCTGAAAGTGGCCATCTGGTGTGTTCAAGAGGAGATGGGGACTTAAATATGGTAGGGTTTACAACGGACGGCCGTGATTTATTCAAGAAATCTAACGGTCTAGATTAAATAATAGTAAATTGTGCCCATTATGAACCGCCGAATATGAATATGCTATCAGTAAAAGATCTACGGCGGTTAACAATAAACCGCCTTAAATATATCCAAGTATACGTCGCTAACCACAAACCGCGGTACACGTGCGTCGGTTTACTTTTGAACCGCCGTACATGCAATCAAATAAACGTCGGTTCACTATAACCGCCGTAATATAGACCAAATAAGCGTCTATTTTGGTGAACCGCCATAAACTAGACGACATATACGTCAGTTTTGTTAATCCACCGTGAAAAGACTCATATAACGGCGGTTTTACACAACCGCCGTATTCAAGCCGCCGTGACAGGCTATTTTTCTAGTAGTGTGAGGACAGCTGAACAGAGCATCAACAAGGGTAAGGGCAAGGCCATTATGATGGTGCAGAAAGGAAAGGGCAAAAGGTTTGCCACATCCTCCAAGGGCAAAGGCAAGTCAGTTGCCAAATCCAAGGAACCTGCTCTTAAGCCTCTTCGTGGCATTGCCAAAGGTGTGACTAAAGGTGAGTGTCACTACTGCAGTTAGCCTGGACACTGGAGGAGGAACTGCCCAAAATATCTGGAGGACAAGAGGCTTGGAATAGTGATTCCACCACCACTAGGTATTTTTGTTGTAGATGTCAATTTAACTGTCTCTACATCATGGGTATTAGATACTGGATGTGGATCTCATATTTGTCGAAATATGCAGGATCTAAAGAGAAGTAGAAGATTGGCTAAAGGAGAGGTAGATCTGCGCGTTGGGAATGGAGCAAAGGTTGCTGCGTTGGCCATAGGCGTGTGCGGGCTATCTCTGCCTTCATGATTAGTTTTAGAATTAAATAATTTCTATTTTGTGCCTTGTATGAGCAGAAACATTATTTCTATTTCTTGTTTGGACAAGGATGGTTTTATTATTTCAATAAAGAACAATTGTTGTTCCTTTTATTTAAATAAAATTCACTATTTTAGAGCGCAATTATTTAATGGACTTTATGTCCTTGATCTAAGCAATCCTGTCTACAACATTAATACCAAGCGGATTAAAATAAATGATTTAAATCCAGCTTATTTATGGCACTGTCGTTTAGGCCGCATAAATGAGAAACGTGTATCTAGACTCCATAAGGATGGATTACTAGACTCATTTGATTTTGAATCATATGAGACATGTGAGGCTTGTTTATTGGGAAAAATGACAAAGTCCCCTTTCAATAAGAAAGGTGAGAGGACTAGTGAGCAATTGGCGCTCATACATACTGATGTGTGTGGGCCATTTGCCACGCCTGCCAAGGGTGGTTATGTCTACTTCATTACATTTACTGATGATTACAGTAGATATGGATTTGTGTACCTTATGACGGAAAAATCTGAATCCTTTGAAGTTTTCAAAGAATTCAAGAATGAAGTAGAGAAGCAACTTGGCAAAAGTATCAAGGCTCTACGATCGGATCGTGGAGGAGAATACTTAAGCCAAGAGTTTGACGACTATCTTAGAGAGTGTGGGATCGTGTCCCAACTCACTCCACCCGGAACGCCACAGTGGAATGGCGTGTCCAAGAGGAGGAATCGAACCCTATTAGATATGGTTCGATCTATGATGTGTCAAACTTATCTTCCATTATCATTTTGGGGCTACGCTCTATTAAGTGCAGCTTTCACCATTAACCGTGTTCAATCTAAATCAGTCATGAAGACACCATATGAGATGTGGAGTGGGAGGCGTCCTACACTGTCGTTCATGAGGATTTGGGGCTGCGATGTCTATGTAAAGAGTTTACAATCAGACAAGCTAGGGCCGAAATCGGATAAGTGTATATTTTGTGGGGTACCCTAAGGAAACTAAGGGATACTACTTCTACAATCCAACCGAGAACATACTGTTTGTTGCTCGGACCGATGTGTTTCTAGAAAGAGAGTTTGTCTCTAAAGAAGCAAGTGGGAGGACTGTAGAACTTGAAGAGGTTCAAGAACCACAAATCACTGAACCGATTATGGAACATGAACAGGAACCACAAGCAGTTGTGGAACAGCCTGTTCAGGTAACACAAGAGCTTCGTAGATCTAGTAGAGTGCGCCAGGAACCCGAGAGGTATGGACTTCTCGTGACCGATTCCGGTGACACGATGCTCATAGATGATGAGCCTACTACCTATGAGGAGGCCATGAATGGCCCAGACTCTCAGAAGTGGCTAGAAGCCATGAGATCCGAGATGGGAATCCATGTAAACCAACAAAGTATGGACTTTGGTGGAACCACCCGATGGGGCGCGGCCCATAGGGTGCAAGTGGGTCTTCAAGAAGAAGATCGACATGGATGGTAATGTGATTACTTATAAGGGCCGATTGGCGGCTAAAGGATTCAAACAGATTCATGGTATTGACTATGATGAAACCTTTTCACCAGTCGCTATGACCAAATCCATCCGAATCCTACTTGCGATTGCAGCATACAACGACTATGAGATTTGGCAGATGGATGTCAAAACAGCATTCCTTTATGGGAATCTCCTCGAGGACGTGTATATGATACAGCCAGAGGGTTTTGAGGATCCAAAGAAAGCCAACAAAGTCTGTAAGCTGCAACAATCCATATATTGATTGAAGCAAGCTTCTAGGAGTTGGAATCGACGTTTTATGAAGTAGTCAAAGAGTTTGGCTTCATCAGAAACGAAGATGAGTCTTGTGTCTACAAGAAGGTTAGTGGGAGCTCTGTAGCTTTTCTGGTCTTGTATGTATATGACATACTACTCATTCGAAACGACGTTCCCATGCTACAATCTGTTAAAGATTGGCTAGGGAAGTGTTACTCAATGAAGGACTTAGGGGAAGCAGCCAATATACTAGGTATAAAGATATATAGAGATAGATCTAAGAGGTTGCTAGGCCTAAGTCAAAGTACATATATTGACAAGGTGTTGAAACGGTTCAACATGCAAGATCCCAAGAAGGGATTCTTGCCCATGTCACATGGAATCACTCTTTCAAAGAGTGGTTGTCCTTCCAATGAGATTGAGAAGGAACGCATGAGTAGAATACCCTATGCCTCGGCCATAGGATCTATCATGTACGCCATGTTATGTACTAGACCAGATGTGTCATATGCCTTGATTATGACAAGCAGATACCAATCCAATCCAGGTGAGAGTCACTGGATTGCAGTCAAGAACATCCTAAAGTACTTGAGAAGAACTAAGGATGCTTTCTTGATATTTGGCGGTGAGGAAGAGTTGCGTGTAAGGGGTTACACTGATGCAAGCTTCCAAACCGACAAAGATGACTTTAGATCACATTCGGGATATGTGTTTTGCCTGAACGGAGCAGCGATGAGCTGGAAGAGTTCCAAGCAAGAGACGGTAGCTGATTCTACAACAGAGGCTGAGTACATTGCTGCAAATGGCGCAGCAAAGGAAGCTGTTTGGATCAGAAAGTTTGTTTCTGAACTTGGTGTGGTTCCTAGCATTGCGGATCTAGTTGAGTTGTACTGTGACAACACTGGGGCGATCGCGCAATCGAAGGAACCCAGGTCGCACCAGAAGTCCAAGCACGTGCTCAGGAAGTTTCATCTGATTCGAGATATTATCGATAGAGGAGACGTTCGGATATGCAAGATTCCTACAGAGGAGAATCTGTCAGACCCGCTTACAAAGCCGCTCACGCAGTGGAAGCATGAAGGGCACACTAGGAGTATGGGCATACGATATGCGCCAGATTGGCTCTAGTTCAAGTGGGAGACTGTTGGAATAGATGCCCTAGAGGCAATCTAGTTTAGTATGAATTTATTTGTGGCTAGAAATTCATTTATTATTTGTTGGATATTTAATATAATGAAGTCCATAGATTTACAATTGTGTTGTTTATCTTAAATATCCCTAGTCCAGTATAATGATTAATGGGACAATCATCTATAGACTAGTATGGGGTTGGATAGATATGGAGATATCATGATCCAACACATAGGTGTGCATTAAGGGTAATGTCGCACTGGATTGTACCATCTCCGAGAAGGCTACATACACGTTATGTTGAGTCACAAGCGCTTCTCGCGGTGCAATGGTATTGTCATCCTTAGACTTGAAGTCACTAGATATTCTAGTTGTGGATTATTGTGATTTTGGTAGTGTTAAACGCTACACCGTAACTGGGTAGTTATAAAAGCGTGTACTGGATACAATAAGAAGCATGCTTAGAGATTGTAGTGGACGTAGATAGAATTTGTCCCTCCCACATAACGGGAGCAAATATCATAGGCCACTCGAGGGATAGTGCTTATAGAATGTCTGGCCAGACTCAAATAAATCAATATGGGATATTGATGTTATTTGCACGAATAAGGCTATTCCCATGGATCGAGAAACTTTGGATTGAATATACGAGTATGACTTGTATGTCTCGTGTTCAATCCGGATATAGAGACAAAGGGATGAGACAATTACTTGTACAAAGGTTGTCAAGAAGACTATTCTATTAGTTGGCTAGAATGGATGTTTTGCTAGAAACCGCTCCATATTAGCAAATAGTTGCTACCAACAAGATAGAACCTATGGGGTCACACGCTATATTGAGTTGAACTAGATTTGGGAATTGATTAATCGGATTAATTAATTAGAAGGATCACTTTTCAAAACCTTGCAAACTTAGTAGGGACTAATTTGCAAGGAAGGGACTAAATTGAATTCTAATAGGACTAGAATAAGTCCTTTAGGTAGTTGGCAAGGAGTTGTTGGACTATATAAAGGACCTTCCTTCCTTCCCACAACTTATGCTCATAATTGAACATAAAAAGAGTGGGAGAGAACAAAAGGAGAGAGAGCAACAAGCTAAGGAGCCGACCGCCCCCCAGCTCGCCGCCCCGTCCCCGTCGGCCCCAAAGGAGGCCGAACACCTCCTGTGGTTGTCTCGTTTTGCGTGATTCTTTTTCCTCTTCCTCTTTCCGGGCTAGCACCAAGGAGTGGGAGATCTAGGAATCAACTCTAGGCGTGGATCAACCATAGAGAACGTGACACAATTCGCGTTTGAAGTCATCAAAGGAGAACCCTAAGGTGTGTTATTGATTTCTTCCTTTACCATCGTTATGCCTCTTGACTTGTGATCCTTGGAGGGTTTTGCATGGTTAATTTTCTTTCCGTTGCGCATCCATGAATAAAAACCCTACAGGATAATCACAATCTTCAGAGATTTTTATGTGCTCTTTCGTTTAAACATATTGAGAAGTTGTCATCCAATTCTGACTAATCACAGGATCAATGTGTCCAACTGTTTCCAAATATGCATAAGATCAGTTTAGGAAACAATCCTGCGAAACTTGGAAATAAGATTTCCTGCAATATCAAAGTCAAACAGATGATATTCTATGATCAAACGTGTTAGATTTATTTGTCTTTAATCATCTAATAACAGTGAATCAAACATATGAAAGATAGAGAGGGAATCAACTCAGAGAGTTTGTAGAAAACTCCCCCTGAGAATGTTCACACAGGTTAAGTTGTTTCAAGGCTACTTTCAAGCCTCTGAGAACTTATTCAAGGCTTTGAAAGCTGGTTCAAGGCCTTGAAATAGTCAAACTATTTCAAGCCTTGCACAATCTGTTCTTTCAACCCTGAATATGAATCTAAATTCAGCACTTGGTCTAACAACTGGGTAAGGCAGTGAATGGTGTTTGCAGGGTGTCACCAAGATCAAAGAGCAAAAGTGGTTTATGGCCAATGGTTTCTCAAGACACATGAGTGCAAAGAGATCTCTATTCTCAGAACTGAAAGAGGAATCTGAATGATCAATTACACTTGGTGACAAATGCAAATGTAACATTCTTGGTATTGGTAAAGTTGGTACAAAATCTGAAAAATCCATTTCTGATGTATATCTAGTTGATGGATTGAAATTTAATCCAATGGCAACAAGGTTATCTTTGATAAAGAGAAATGTGTGGTGCAGAATAAGAAATCAGGCAATTGCATCCTCACAGCCTCTAGATCAAACAATGTTTATACTTTTCAAACTAACAAAGGTGTAGGTGAAAACTTGAAGTGTCTCAAGACCTTGAAAGAGGATTAAATGATTTGGCACAGAAAGTTGGAACATATTATCTTGCATACCTTGAACAAGCTAGTTTCCAAGAACTTAGTAAGAGGCTTACCCTCTATCAAGTTCAAAGATGAAGAAGTATGCAAGGCATGTGCACAAGGCAAGCAAACCAGAAGCTCATTCAATCCAAAGATCTTCGTAGGTACTAATAGACCCATTAAACTATTGAATATGGATCTTTGTGTTACTATGAGAACTCCAACTCCAAAGGGTAAGAAATACACGCTTGTTATTGTTGATGATTTCTCTAGATACACTTGGGTAATGTTTCTTAAAGAAAAATCTGAAGCTCTCTTAGAGTTTTCAAAGCTTTTCAGAGTACTTCAAACATTGAAAAACCTACATATTGCTTCAATCAGAAGTGATCATGGTAGAAAGTTTGATCAACTTGAGTTTCATATATTCTGTTCTAAGCATGGCATCTCTCATAACTTTTCTGCTCCTAGAACTCCTCAACAGAATTAAGTAGTTGAAAGAAAGAACAGGACTCTTGAAGATATGTCAAGAACAATGCTTCTATAAAAAAAGTTGCCAAAATACTATTGGGCAGAAGCTATGAACACAGCAAACTATATTCTTAAGAGGTGCTTTATCAGACATATTCTGAAGAAGACCCCTCATGAGTTGTTCAAGGGAAGAAAGCCAAACATGTCTTACTTCAAACCATTTGGGTTTACTTGTTTTGTCCACAATAATGGTAAGGACAATCTTGGTAAGTTTGATGCAAGAAGTGATGAAGGTTTTTTTCTTGGCTATTCACAGACAAGCAAAGCATATATAGTTTTATAATAAGAGAACCAAGCCTGTAGAAGAAAGCATTCATGTTATTTTTGATGAAAGCTATGATGGTTCTTTGAGTTATGGTTTTGCAGATCTCAATCTGAACAACTATGATTCAGATACTGAAGAAGAATCCTCAAAAGGATCCAAGGCACTGTCACAGGAACAAGACAGAAGTTTTCAAGGCCTTGAAACTAAGGTTCAAAGCCTTGAAACATAATCTCCAGAGAAAACAGGAGAACAAGCTACTGTTTTAAGTTCTCAGAGATTTGAGAAGCAAACAGGAGAGCCTGAACCATGGACAAGATTCAAATATTTCTCATCTCATCCTACGAATAACATTATTTCTGATCCAACTACTGGTACACAAACCAGATCATAGTTGAAAAATCTTTGTGCGTTTAATGCTTTTGTTTCTCTTGTAGAACCAAAAACTATGAAAGAAGCATTACAAGAAGCAGAGTGGATTATAGCAATGCAAAGTGAACTCAATGAGTTCAAAAGGAACAAGGTCTGGAATCTAGTTCCTCGACCAAGAAATCAGTCTGTCATTGGCACCAGATGGGTATTCAGAAATAAGTTAGATGAGAATTAAAAGGTAATCAGGAACGAAGCTAGATTGGTAGATCAAGGCAATAATCAAGAAGAAGGTATTGACTATGAAGAAACTTTTTCTCCTGTTTCCAGGTTAGAAGAAATTAGAATTCTACTTGCATTTGCATCTCACAAAAACATGAAACTATTTAAAATGGGTGTGAAGTGTGCTTTTCTAAATGGCCATCTATAAGAAGAAGTTTATTTTGCTCAATCCCCATGTTTTGAAAATGACAAGTTTCCAGATCATGTTTACAAACTTGACAAAGCTCTTTATGGTTTAAAACAAGTTCCAAGAGCTTGGTATGAAAGATTGTCAATGTTTCTACATGAAAATGATTTCAAAAGAGGTTTAGTAGACAAAACCCTTTTCATAAAGACTCATGAAAAAGATATGCTTGTAGTCCAAATTTATGTTGATGATATTCTGTTTGGAGCTACTAATGATCTTCTGTGCAAGGAATTTTCAAGTCTTATGAGCAGGTAATTTGAAATGAGCTTGATGGGTGAATTGAACTTTTTCCTTGGACTTCAAATTCATCAAATGAATAAAGGCATATTCCTACATCAAAGCAAGTATACAAAGGACTCGCTAAGAAAATATAATATATCTCAATCCAAAGAGATTAAGACCCCCATGAGTTCTACATTGTCCTTAGACAAGGATGAATTTTGTAAGAGTGTGAATGTGAAAGATTATAGAGGTATGATTGGATAATTATTCTACCTCATATCTAGTAGACCAGATATCATGTTCAGTATGTGCATGTGTGCTAGATGTAAAGCTGATCCTAAAGAATCACACTTGACTGCAGTTAAAATAATTTTTAGATATCTCAGAGGTGCCAAAGAGATAGGGCTTTGGTATCCTAAACATTCTAACTTCTCTTTGTGTGGCTATTCAGATGCTGATTTTGCAGGATATAACGTTGATAGAAAGAGTACATCAGGGTGATGTCAATTTCTTGGATCATCTTTAATCAGCTGGCATTCAAACAAGCAAAACTTAGTTTCATTATCAACAACTGAAGCGGAATACATAGCAGCTGCAACTTGCTGTTCTCAAGTGCTATGGATAGCACAACAAATGAGAGGTATTGGATTTGATCAACAGATATACCTATCAAGTGTGACAACACAAGTGCAATATCAATTACAAAGAATCCAGTTCAACATTCAAGAACAAAGCACATTGATGTTAGACATCACTTCATCAGAGATCATGCAGAGAAAGGTGATACTGTTCTTGAATTTGTTTCTAATAACTTTAAATTTACAGATATCTTCACTAAATTACTGCCAGATGAAAGGTTCTCATCCTTAAGATTGGATTTAGGCATGCTAAATAAGTAAACTTTGGTTTAGGGGGAGAATCAGGTAAGTCTTATGTGTTTCAAAGGTTTGAACTGATTTTCAAAGCCCTTTCAAAGCTTTGAGTATGTGTGATTTACATGATACAACTTTTCAAGGCCTTGAAACCATTTCCAAAGCCTTGAAAATAAGACTGCATGTTAAATAGTTAGTAATTTTGGAACTTTGAATGTTGGGTGTTATCTCTGTAGATAATTGCTCAATGTTGCCCCTCTATTTTGAAAAAATTCCTTTTCAGCCAAAATAGTATTATATCTTTTATTTCCAACGGCACACACAACTTTTAACTTTTTGATTTATTAAGATCTTCAAATATCAGAGAACATATTTGGTTTCCTTTTCAAACTGAAGATCTCTTCTATTTATATCCTTCTTTCTTTCCCTCCTTCGTATCTATCCTACCTCTCTATTATTCTCCAAGACCTAATGAGCACTAGAAGAGCCTCAGACAGAATCAAGATGGCTGGTTGTTCAAAGGCTGCAACAGAGAAGAAAAAAAGACCACTGTGGAAGAGGTTCAGACCATTAGTGGGGATTCCAATTCAAAAACCCCTACTGCTGAAGACATAGCTCCTCCACCCAAGAACAAGGCAAATAAGGATGATACCCCACTGTCTAGCAAGAAAAAGAAGAAGGCAGTGGAGACTGCACCATAAAAACAGAAGGGTATTCAGATTAGTAGCCCAAATAAGGTAAAGAAGAAGGCTAACAAAGTAGACAAGGGAAAAGGAAAGGAAAAGGTAACAGAGGATGAACCAGAAGATAAAGCATATGAGAACACAGAAAAAGCACTCCAGATCTGTTCACAGAAAAAGAAATCCACTGGTAAGAAATGAGCCCCTGATAGTACTTGGTTCATTACTAATGTTGCTAGAGGTCAGTGGCTTGATGTATTTTCTTCTAGACTAGTTGCTTTCTAAAGTCTGGTTAGTATGTCTATCTTACATGGTATGAATATGGAACGCATTAAAATGTTGAACAAAATCTCTCTTTGGTTTATTCTAAATCCTCTAGAGTTAGCTTACCCTAGACTCACCAGGTTCTTTTACCTGAACATGAAACAACTCAAAAAGTCTGCAAATCTGGTGATTCTGACTAAGGTTGCTAGCATTGACATGGAACTAGATCATGCTGAGTTTGACAATGTTCTAGGCTGTCCTAAGAGATATGACCCCAGTAACTACCCTCCTAAGAGTGAAGCCCTGAATCTAGCAAAAGAAGAGTTCTTTCTACCAAATACCCATGCCTCATCTAAGAAGTTAACACACTATGTGCTAACTGTTGAAGCCAAAGTTTTGTTTACCATTTTTATGAGATGTGTGGTACCTAGGGTGAAACGACCCGGGATCTCGGTTCAAGGTTAAAGAGACAATCGAAAACCAAAAGTAGAAATATACTATTAAGATTACATTTCTCTTAATGTACATAACAAAATTTTGATAATAAGTAAAATTTAAAACATAACATTTGTGATCTACTAAGTGATCTAAGTTAAGCTATACTTCTTCGTCTCGTTCCAGCGTTCCCATCCCCCACTTTGATTGACGACCTGCGGTTTTAAAATGGCAAATGCCGACGCAGTTTTGAAGAAATTGATCAGTAAAAACTGAGTAAGTACACACTACGACATGTAAAGCAACGAGTGTCACGGAAGCATGAGTTGAAACAAATCAGAAGATTTAAACAGTAAAACTATCATATTGGAGAATTTGGATCAACTTGAAGTAACGAGTAACAAAAACCTCTCGATTTAATAACATTGAGAAGACGCGAGTAGTTGGTAAAATATCCAGAGTAAACAAGTTCATTTGAACAGATAACTATAGTAGTTCATGAGTAGCCAAGATTTACAATTCATTTCAATCGATTAGGGCCTATCAAGAGCCACAAACAACATTAATAAGTAGTCAATTTTTAATTTCGACTTCAATCAACAGTTTAATTTAGCTGAGGCGTGTCAAGAGCCACCAGCAGGATCGATGTAAACAGAGGGATCACGAAATAATCACCAAGGGTTCCTTCTAGGGTCTATCAAACCCTATTTCACCCGAGCGTTAAGGGAGCCCATTCGTCAACCCCGCTCACAACATTAGCTAAAAGGCCTTAAGTGTCGACACCCCTATACCGTAGTGACCCTTACAAGTATAAGTAGCACTCTATAGCTCTATAAACCCCTTGGCCTCAATATCTTGATACATTTTGGCTCATCGGGGGCGGATTTGTGAACATTAACGTTCTATCCAATAATAAGAAGCATTGCTTGGATGGTCTTAGCCATAAGAAAATGGAGGATCGCCTGACGCCTCCCATTTAATAACAGTACTCTATACATCGTCCTAAGTCTATTAGAGGTATTTTATTTCTTCTCTTTCACATAACCAGAATCAGAATATCAAAATTTCACAAGTAATATTTGAGAGTTCTCAAAGGAGATGAATAAAATAGTTTAGCAACTTTCGACTGGAAAACAAGCATTCTCAAACTATTTCACATAGCAAACATTCATTTGAAACATCAAACACATACGCAGATTTTGATATGAAAAGGCCGTACATATGTACTTACCTCTGGGCCATGAAAGGCGCAAAGCAACGCTAGCACTCCTACAACGCTCGTCTCCAATCTTACAGTAAGCAACACGAATACGTACGTCTACTTTGAACGATCCTTAATAACGGCTGGATATACACAAGTATACAGTCTATTAGCATTTACCCTCTATATGAAATTTTATGCAAAAATGCAATAGAATGCGGGTCATGCAAGCTAACTTGACCAAAATGCCCTTGATACTCCAAAACCGTTTAGTACAGTGTCTGAAACTTCCTAGATCCCAAATAATACTCATATTGGCCCGAAAACATGCGAGAATTAACTTCGAACTCTTCCATATAAACTTAGCAACGAAATCTACAACTTTCAATAAATTGCACTTAGGCCCCTAAAGTTTGCTTAAATTGCAAAAATACCCCAACATTTGACTTGGTCAACACTAGCCCAGAATTACATACGAGTACTCCAAATACGCATACAATACATGCTTACGAACTCCAAGTTACTTAACTAATCTCAATTCAAAGTTTAAGTGAAATTACTATTATGCCCCTCCTATACAGCTCAGTCAAATTAGGGTTTTTGAAAAGTCAAACTTGGTCAAACTTGATATTTAGACTCGGAATATGAATACAAACAAGTTTCGCGAAGAACGCTAAGGCCAGAAATGTCATTCAAAAGGTCAAAACCGAATATCAAAGATAGCAAAAACTCGTTTCAATTAGTCAACTTTGCGACTGATTTCTGATCAATTGAGAAGGAGTTTAAAGAAACCGGAAATAGGATTTAAAAGATGACAGTTCAAGGATTCCAGAACATATTTGAACTCCTAAAAACTCTAAGTATTCAAAGAGATATCGCTACTCAAAGTTGGACAAAAATTCCGAATCAACACTGAGTAAAATTCAAGAAAGTTTATTGAGTTCAAAACTAGCAACTTTAGGCTCGTTTTGTGAGAAAACCGTTACGAAATTGAAGATGACCCAGAGAGGATAAAATGAAATATTATACATGAGATTAACATATGAGAAAGAAAAACAAGATTTCATTAAGATTTGAGGAGGTTATGGATGTCAGAAAATGGGTACTTCAACTTATACTTCCATACTTAGAAAAATTCAGCCATAACAGCTCAAGAACACAACATTTTTCCTCAACTTTAGGCCCAGATTCAGACCACTTAGAGTGAAAATTAGCTCAAGAAATTCAAATAAATGTTGTAGGGCTAAGTCTAAGCTTTCCAGAAAGTCAAGAATCACTTCAAACGGATTAACAACGAGGAAGATACAAGTGTCCAAAGTCGACAAGAAATGCAGCAATCAAGAGCATGAGTCTCAAGAACACATAACTGTAGCTACTTCGAACACAGATTCAAGGGGTTTAGAGATCGAATTGGACCAGGAAATCAACACAAAAGTTGGAGTACTAAATGTAGGGAATCCATAGCAACAAGAATCAGGTCAAAACATCAAGTATCGAGATAGTTACAGGCCCACGAACAGGGCAGGTTTTCAAGTCGGGAAACTCTACATGCACGAATCAATCTTGTCAAATTCGTTGTTACAGTCAAGATTTGATGATCTAAACGTGTTCTAGACATGATTAGGAGCACGCTCATGCTTTCAATCGATCAAAACAAGCAAGGAAAGGGACTCTACCAAGCTCTGCACTTTCCGGCGGCCCTGGCGGATTCCGGCGACCAACAGCTTGGTTTCCGACACTACACGGACTGCCCGTCGATTTCTGGGTTGATAAGAGGGTGATGCAAGGTCCACGGGTCACAGGGAATTCGCAGGGATGGGAGGAACAACCCCGAATGAAGGAGAAAGACGAAGTCGTCGTTTGGCGGCGAACCCCCGACGGGTATGAAGCCAGAATCCCGCGAGGGTGAATCCGTCGACCTGGGTTGAAAAATGGGGTCCTCCTGGTGCGCCTAGGTCTCACAAATACAATGGAACAAGAATTAGCAACCGAGAACGAACAGAGAGAGGGAATTTGAGGATTGAAAAGTTAGGGTTCTTCACCTTTGAATGCGATTTTCTCTCTCAATACCCGATGAAACTTCAAATTGATTTGTGCGTTTTGCTCCCCCCGTCACCCTCTATCTCCAGCTATAGCAGTTTTCGAAATGGAAAAGTGGTGGTGGTGCTAGGGTGGTAGTTGTGGTGGTTGTTCTTGAGGAAGAAGAAGAAGAAGGTGATGAAGGTGATGAGGTCTCTCTCTCTTCCTCTCTTTCTCTCTCAGCAGATGGTGAAGTGGGAGGGGAGGGTAGAGCTTCCACCTAGCACTTGAGGTCTTAAAATGAGGTTGCCAAGTGGTACACATGCATAGGGGGTAAAATTGTAGTATTCTAAAGTTTGGGGAATAAACTAAAATGAGATGTTCTACTTAATTGTAGAGAATTGCACAACCACCCCAAACATTTCTAGTGCTTCAAAATCACTCTAACAACGTCCAAATATTTCTAACACTCCAAAATTCAAGCTTTAAGGCTGTGACAAACTATTTACAAATTCGCCCCCAAAGTCTTGATATTGCACTTAGAGTCGGCTTCAAAAATAGAGGTGTTACAGTCTACCCACCTTAAAAGAATCTTCGTCCCCGAAGATCTCATACTATACTTACCCATATACACATGAAATGCAGGTGAAATGCAGTACCGTGACTCAGTCTGTATGACTTAATCAGACAAGTACATAAGTAACTCTCGTCGGATGTTCAGCTCTCAATATATGGTTTCCATAGATGGTCAGCTAGAAACACCTTAACTGAAATATATTTCTCATTCTTACTCTCCGCACAACGGGCTCTATCATGAGACTAAGTTACTATCCAGCCTTGACTTGCATCACAATAGGGTTTCGTATATGATTTGTACAAGTAAAAGTTCAAAACAAGATTTTGTAGGTTCAATAACAACATACAAGTTCTCAATTTTAGAAGCGCTCCGAAAATGTTCTAGCATTTCAAAAATTTTTGAAACTTTTAGACACATACTTTGATCATAACTAATATATCGTTTTGCTTGACTCATCTGAGTTAAAAATACTGTCTTACCTGTAGAGGATTAGATAAAACAATCACCTAAAGTGTTCCACGCATAAGAGGGGGAAAAGAACACTATGTGTCGTCACACAACGTGTCTCTCCATCACAACTCGAATGTGTTTCAAATGTTCCAACTTAGTCTACACAGCGGGTACAACTCATAGTACCGTCGTACTAAGGGTTACGCCAGCGGAATGGTAAACAAAGTGGTCCATATCACTTGGCATTTGGTAGCTTTGAAACGCCAATAATTTTCATAAACCATTCTTTTTTTCTTTTTCTTTTTTTTTATTGAAAAAACTTTCTTATTTTGGAAAGAACCATATCAAATTTAACTCAAAATAAATCAGAATCAAACTAATGTTTTAAGGTTCGTCACTCGTAGTTGAGAAAGAACGCTCCGGAGATCTTCTAAGTCACAATGTCGTTGCTCTCTCGTCGAGAAATTACTTACAAAATAAAGAGTCAAAGATACGCATTACACAACTACGACAAACAATTCGATATAAATAAGTGTGTCACATAAGTACTGCGCGTGTAAATACACAAGAAAATTATGCATGATTCACATAACAAATAGCCGTTAACAATTAATCAACAAGTACGGTACAAACCAAGTTTAACTATAGATAAGTACCCCAAACACCCCGACGGCTTGTTTACTTTCTTATTGTCAAATTGGGTTATCGTAATCCATTTTAAATTTCGAAAACGTTTTATCTTTCTTATTCTCTACTCATGGTAATCGAAAAGTCACTATAACCGAAGAACCGATGCTCTGATACCAGCTGAAACGACCCGGGATCTCGGTTCAGGGTTAAAGAGACAATCGACAACCAAAAGTAGAAATATACTATTAAGATTACATTTCGCTTAATGTACATAACCAAATTTCGATAATAAGTTCAATTTAAAACATAACATTTGTGATCTACTAAGTGATCTAAGTTAATCTATACTTCTTCGTCTCGTTCCAGCGTTCCCATCCCCCACTTTGATTGACGACCTGCGGTTTTAAAATGCAAATGCCGATGCAGTTTTGAAGAAATTGATCAGTAAAAACTGAGTAAGTACACACTACGACATGTAAAGCAACGAGTGGCACGGAAGCATGAGTTGAAACAAATCAGAAGATTTAAATAGTAAAACTATCATATTGGAGAATTGTGATCAATTTAAAGTAACCGAGTAACAAAAACCTCTCAGTTTAATAACATTGAGAAACCGCGAGTAGTTGGTAAAATATCCAAAGTAAACAAGTTCATTTGAACAGATAACGATAGTAGTTCATGAGTAGCCAAGATTTACAATTCATTTCAATCGATAAGGGCATATCAAGAGCCACAAACAACATTAATAAGTAGTCAATTTTTAATTTCGACTTCAATCAACAGTTTAATTTAGCTGAGGCGTGTCAAGAGCCACCAGCAGGATCGATGTAAACAGAGGGATCACGAAATAATCACTAAGGGTTCCTTCTAGGGTCTATCAAACCCTATTTCACCCGAGCGTTAAGGGAGCTCATTCGTCAACCCCGCTCACAACATTAGCCAAAAGGCCTCAAGTGTCGACACCCCTATACCGTAGTGACCCTTACAAGTATAAGTAGCACTCTATAGCTCTATAAACCCCTTGGCCTCAATATCTTGATACATTTTGGCTCATCGGGGGCGGATTTGTGAACATTAACGTTCTATCCAATAATAAGAAGCATTGCTTCAATGGTCTTAGCCATAAGAAAATGGAGGATCGCTTGACGCCTCCCATTAATAACAGTACTCTGTACATCGTCCTAAGTCTATAAGAGGTATTTTATTTCTTCTCTTTCACATAACCAGAATCAGAATATCAAAATTTCACAAGTAATATTTGAGAGTTCTCAAAGTAGATGAATAAAATAGTTTAGCAACTTTCGAGTGGAAAAGAAGCATTCTCAAACTATTTCATATAGCAAACATTCATTTGAAACATCAAAAACATACGCAGATTTTGATATGAAAAGGCCGTACATATGTAATTACCTCTGGGCCATGAAAGGCGCAAAGCAACGCTAGCACTCCTACAACGCTCGTCTCCGAGTCTCACAGTAAGCAACACGAATACGTACGTCTACTTTGAACGATCCTTAATAACGGCTGGATATACACAAGTATACAGTCTATTAGCATTTACCCTCTATATGAGGTTTTATGCAAAAATGCAATGGAATGCGGGTCATGCAAGCTAACTTGACCAAAATGCCCCTGATACTCCAAAACCGTTTAGTACAGTGTCTGAAACTTCCTAGATCCCAAATTATACTCATATTGGCCCGAAAACATGCGAGAATTAACTTCAAACTCTTCCATATGAACTTAGCAACGAAATCTACAACTTTCAGTAAATTGCACTTAGGCCCCTAAAGTTTGCTTAAATTGCAAAAATACCCCAACATTTGACTTGGTCAACACTAGCCCAGAATTACATACGAGTACTCCAAATACGTATACAATACATGCTTACGAACTCCAAGTTACTTATCTAACTCAATTCAAAGTTTAAGTGAAATTACTATTATGCCCCTCCTATACAGCTCAGTCAAACTAGGGTTTTCGAAAAGTAAAACTTGGTCAAACTTGATATTTAGACTTGGAATATGAATACAAACAAGTTTCCTGAAGAACGCTAAGGCTAGAAATGTCATTCAAATGGTCAAAACCGGATATCAAAGATAGCAAAAAGTCGTTTCAAGTAGTCAACTTTGCGACTGATTTCTGATCAATTGAGAAGGATTTTAAAGAAACCGGAAATAGGATTTCAAATATGACAGTTCAAGGATTCCATAACATATTTGAACTCCTTGAAACTCTAAGTATTCAAAGAGATATCGCTACTCAAAGTTGGACAAAAATTCCGAATCAACACTTAGTAAAATTCAAGAAAGTTTATTGAGTTCAAACTAGCAACTTTAGCCTCGTTTTGTGAGAAATCCGTTTGATATGTTTCATATGTTTGATTCACTGTTATTAGATGATGAAAGACAAATTATTCTAACACGTTTCATCATAGAATATCATTTGTTTGACTTTGATATTGCAGGAAATCTTATTTCCAAGTTTTGCAGGATTATTTCCTAAACTGAACTTATCCAGATTTGGAAACAGTTGGACACTTTGATCCTGTGATCAATCAGACTTGGATGATAGCTTCTCAAGATGTTTAAACGAAAGATCACAACAAAATCTCTGAAGATTGTGATCATCCAACCGTTGGAGAAGATGTCAAAGAAGTCAAACTCTGTTGCCTATTAAGTAGGAAGTTTGTTGCTAAAAATCTGGGAAGATTTGCAGAGCTGTTTGAAGTTTAAACAGAGCTCAATTCTGAAGCAAAAAGACACAATACTCAACGGGAAAAAAGAGATAAAGAGCTCTGGATTGACAAGCATCAAAGAAGTTCATCATTCTTCCAATCCATTAACAGAAGATCATTGCATACTTCACTGCAATCTCTACACTCTACGTGTTATTCTGTATTGTACTTCATTGGTAGATAATTTCTGTATTACATATATATTCATTCTCAAGGATTGTTCAAAGTGAAAAATAGAGAACTCTTAGTTAATCAGTTAGCTAGAGCATGTACTAGACAGGTTAGGGAAAACCACAAGCTCTAACAGAGTAAGGGAATTCTATGTGCTTGAGTTCTAGGGCTTAGTTTTTGATTATTAAGAATTGTTTGGAAAATCCTAAAGGGATCTAATCCCTGAGGTAGAGACGTTGGTCCAAGTGGACTTAACTCTATAAATCACTTGTCTCTTGCATTTACAATTCATTCTTTCTCATAGTTTTTGCAGCACACATACTATAGGTTTTCAAGGGTTTGAACTTGTTTTCAAGGCCTCGAAAAAGGCTTACTTGCTTTATACAAACTGAATTTCTTCCAAGGGCTTGAACTTGTTTTCAAGGCCTTGAACTTCACTAGTTTTCACAAGTTTTCATCCTCCTAGCAAGTTTTGCAAAAAGTTGGCATACTCTATTCAACCCCCCCCCCCCCTCTAGAGTATCTTAGCTGCATTAACACCTGCAAACTCACACTTTCAATTGGTATCAGAGCTTGTATCACTGTATAGATTTAACCATCTGGTGATCATGAGTACTGTAGGTGATGGTGGTTTCTCACAAGGAAGAGCTGCTAACAGACCTCCTCTCTTCTGTGGAGAAAATTTTGCTCACTGGAAAGCCTTGATTAAAATTTTCATCATTGATCAAGACATAAAGCTTTGTACCATTATTCAGAATGAACCTCACACCTTCTTTACACAGAAAGATGGGATTAGAACTCCCAAATCTGAAGACTTACTCTCCTCTTCTGAATTAGAGCAGTTCTCTAAGAATTACAAAGCTATTAACATCTTATACTGTGCTTTGAGTACAGATGAATTCAACAGGATTTCAGGTTGCACTACTGCCAAAGAAATCTGGGACAAACTTGTGGTTACTTTTGAAGGAACCAGTCAAGTGAAGCAAACTAAGATCAACATCTATCTCAGGCAATATGAGATGATTAAGATGAATGGAGATGAGTCCATCAGAGACATGTTCAAGAGGTTCACAGACATTGGTAACAACCTTGATTCACTGGGAAAACATTTTTCCAATGAAGAAAAGGTGAGGAAGACTCTAAAAAGTCTTCCAATCGAAAAGAGGGAACCAAAGACCACAACAATTGAAGAATCTCATAATCTCTCAACTCTACAACTTGATGACCTACAAGGGAAGCTTCTGACACATGAAATATATATGAATGAAGTTGATGGAGAGCTACAATAAAGTTTCAAGAACTTAGCTCTCAAAGCCAAGGAAAATGAGAGGACCCAAAGCCTTGAAACTGAGGATGGTGATGATGAAGATTCAATTACCCTGATTTCCAAAGCATTGACAAGAACTCAAAATGAAGAAAAACTTTGGAAACAGAGACTTCAACAGAGAAAGGCATAGACCATCCAGTAGCAAGGACTACAAAGGTAAGTCTTCTTCACAAAATAAATCAAAAGTTATGAACTGCTTTGAATGTGGTGATGCAGGACATTTGATAAGAGATTCTCCACACTAGAAAATCAAGAGCATTCAAAAGAAAGACCATGAAAGAAGAAAGAAAGATATGATAGCTTCATGGAGTGATTCAGATAGCTTTAGTGAATCTGAAGACGAACATGCCAACCTATGCTTCATGGCCAAGCATGATGAAAGTTCAGAGAAGAACATTGAGGTAATGGTAAACTGTCTGATTTCAAAACCAAAAGAAGCTCTTTTAGAATATCTCAGAACATTGCTTTTAAATGAGGAAGATTATCTGAAAGAGATCAGACTTTTTGAAGGAAAAAGTTCATGAGCAAGCAACCGAGAACTTACAACTTGTTTGTCTAAATCAGAATCTTGAAATCTCTCAGAAGAAAACTGACAGTGATTTCAAGGCCTTGAAAACTAGTTTCAAATCCTTGAAAACACAAGTCAAGGATGTAGTCACTGAATACTCTTTAATGAGTAACAGCCTTGTCAATCTAAGACATCAGATTGATGAATTAGATAAACAAAAGACTACTCTTACTGCGAAACATCAAGACTCTCAATTGGTCAAAGTCAAGCTTGCTGGATCATAACACAAGTTGAACTTGATTATTGGAGGAAGTTCACAGTCAGTTCACAAAGCTGGTATTCGATTCAATCCAAATTTCTCAAGAAAGATTAATACCAGATTTGTGAAGGCTGGAAACAAAAATTCTCCTAAATGTCATTACTGCTGTAAAACTGGTCATGTTAAGATGACTTGTCCTTTCATAAGAAGATACCCTCACATAATGAGGAACACTTTTCCTTTTCAAATCAAAGGACAAGTTAAGCAGATTTGGGTTCCTAAAGGGGTTAGAACACCTAACATGGTTGATCCTGAATATGAATCCAAATTTCACACTTGGTCTAACAGTTGGGTAAGGCAGTGATTGGTGTTTGCAGGTTGTCACCAACATCAAAGAACAGAAGTGGTTTATGGACAGTGGTTGCTCAAGACACATGAGTGGAAAGAGATATCTATTCTCAGAATTGAAAGAACAATCTGAAGCTTCAATCACACTTGGTGACAAAGGAAAATGCAATATTCTTGGTATTGGTAAAGTTGGTACAAATTCTGAAAACTCAATTTCTGATGTGTATCTAGTTGAAGGTGTGAAATTTAACTTGCTTAGTGTATCTCAGCTTTGTGACAATGGCAACAAAGTTATCTTTGATAAAGAGAAGTGTGTCGTGCAAAATGAGAAATCAGGAGATTGCATTCTCACAGCCTCTATATCAAACAATGTTTATACTTTTCAGACTAATAAAGTTGCAGGTGAAAGTTTAAAGTGTCTCAAGGCCTTGAAAGAGGATTCAAAGCTTTGGCATAGGAAGCTTGGTCATATCAGTTTGCATACTTTGAACAAGTTGATTTCCAAAGACTTGGTAAGAGAATTTCCATCCATTAAGTTCACAGAAGATGAAATGTGAAAAGCTTGTGCTCAAGGCAAACAGACCAGAAGTTCCTTCAAGCCAAAGAAGTTTAAACCAAAACTGCGAAAGACGCACTACAAGAAGCAGACTGGATCATTGCTATGCAAAGTTTACTCAATGGGTTTGAAAGGAATATGGTTTGGAACCTAGTTCCTCCACCTACAAACCAGTCTTTCATTAGTACCAGATGGGTGTTCAGAAATAAGTTGTATGAAAGTGACAAAGTGATCAGAAAGAAAGCAAGTTTTATGAGCAAGGAATTTGAAATGAGCATGATGGGAGATCTGAACTTCATCCTAGGACTTCAAATACATAAATTGAAGAAGGGCATCTTTCTACATCAAAGCAAGTACACAAGAGACTTGTTAAGAAAATATAGCATGGCTCAATGTAAGGAGAAAAAGACTCCTATAAGTTCTACACTGTCCTTGGACAAGGATGAATCTGGTAAGAGTGTCAATATAAAAGAGTATAGAGGTATGATTGGATCATTAATCTATCTCACAGCAAGCAAACCAGATATTATGTTTTATGTATGTATGTGTGCTAGATTTCAAGCTGATACAAAATGATCACACTTGACTGTTGTGAAGAGAATATTCAGATATCTCAATGGTACCAAAGACTTAGGGCTTTGGTATCCAAGACATTCTAACTTTTTATTGCATGGATTTTAAGATACTGATTTTGTAGGTTACAAAGTTGATAGGAAAAGTACTTCAGGAACTTGCCAATCTATTGGATCATCCTTGATCAGTTGGCATTCCAAGAAATAGAATTCAGTTGCTCTATCAACAGCTAAAGCTGAATATATAGCTGCAGGAGCATGTTGCTCACAAGTACTATGGATTCCTCAACAGCTAAGAGACATTGGATTTGATTTCAGGAGCATACCTATCAAGTGTGATAACACAAGTGCAATTTCAATTACATCGAATCCCGTTCAACATTCAAGAACCAAGCACATTGATGTGAAACACCATTTCATCAGAGATCATGCTGAGAAAGGTGATATTGTTCTTGAATTTGTTGCTACTAATATGCAAATTGAAGATATCTTCACTAAACCATTAGCAGATGAAAGATTCTCAGCTCTTAGATTGGAACTGGGAATGATAAATAAAGATGCAATGGTTTAGGTGGAGTATCAGGTAAGAAAGGTAAGATTTCTTTGTTTTCAAAGGTTTGAACTGAATTTCAAAGCCTTGAAAATCAGTTCAAATCTTTAATTTTTATCTGTGACAATGTTACAGCTTTTCAAGACCTTGAAAACCTTTTCAAAGCCTTGAAAATAAGTTTGTTATACTAATAGTCAACAAACATGGATCGTTTTGTATTAAGTGATATCTCTGTAGATATTTTCTTAATATAGCACCTACCTTTTTCAAAAATTTGTTTTAGCCAAAAATAGTATTATAATATTTTATTTTCCAACGACATAAAAGATTTGAATTCTCTCTGATTATTGCAAATCCTTTTAGATCAGAGAGATATTCTAGTTTCCTTTTGAAACTCAAACTCTCTCTGTATTTATCTTCTTCTCTTATCCTCTCTCCGTATCATTCCTACACCTCTCTATTCTTCACCCAAACCCTAATGAGCACAAGGAGAGCCTCAGACAGAATCAAGATGGCTGGAGGATCGAAACCTGCTTCAAAGAAGAAAAGGAAGGCACCAGTGGATGAAGTTCAAGAAGTCAGTGTAGACTCTAGCTCTAGAATTCCTAGTGCAGTGGGAGTTCCAGATCTTCCTCCACCTAAGAAGAAAGTCAAGAAGGTTACAACTTTCTCCTCAGAAAAAAAAAAAAAAAAAAAAAAAAAAAAAAAAAAAAAAAAAAAAAAAAAAAAAAGAGAAAGTTGTTACAGAAAAGAAACCTGAAACAGAGTCCACTAGTTCAAAGAAGCTGAAAAAGAAAGCTACTCAAGCAGAAAAAGAGAAAGGAAAGGTGACAGAAGAACAGCCAAAAGGAAAATTGGAGAAGGCCTTGCAGATCTATTCAAAGACCTCAACAAAGAATACAACTCCTGATGAGACTTGGTTTGTCTCAAACATCTGCAAAGGTCAGTGGTTAGTTGGTTTTTCTTCCAGATCTGTTGTTTTTTGTAGTATGATCAATATGCATATCGTGGAACACATGAAACTTAAGTGCGTCTCTATGTTGAAGAAAATTTATCTCTGGGTCATGTTGAATCCTAAAGAGTTAGCATATCCTTGACTCACCAGACTTTTCTATCTGAATTTGACACAAGTTAAGAGATCTGCACACTTGGTGATAAAATCTAGAGTTGCTGGGATAGAAATTTAGTTGTACCACTTTGAGTTTGCAGATGTGCTAGGCTGTCCCAAGAGGTATGATACTAGCAACCATCCACCAAAAACAAAAACTGTGAAGCTATCCAAATATGAGTTCTTTCTTCCAAACATTTCCTTCTCATCCAAACAGTTAACACATTCTGTGTTAACACATGGTGTGAAGCCAAGGTCCTTCACACCATTGTGGTTAGGTGTATCTTTCCCAGAGAGCTTTCTAGAGCACTAGTAACTGAAAGGATGTTGTACATTATGTATCTGGTTATGCATGGCTATGAGATTGGTCGTCCCAAACTAGCGATTGAACATATTCTTTTTAGCCTTACCAGTCAAAGAAAACACCCTCTACCCTATGCTAATCTGCTCACTCTGTTCTTTGAACACTTTGATATTCCAACTGGTGGATAGGAATCAGTTACTTCTGGTTTTGGAATGCTTAATGAGAAAGCTTTTGAAAAGATTGGAGTGGTAAAGACTAAGGCAAAAACCTGAAATTTATACTCAGACTTGACTGAAGAAGAACTGGGTGCAAAGAAGTTCCTTAAGCCCAAGACCTTGACTCCCACTTCAAGTCAGACTTCTTAGGCTACAGACAATCAGAGACTTGATGGTATGGAATTGGATTTGGAGGAAATCAAAGCAACTGTTTATGGACTTGAATCTAATATGGGGCAAGTCAAGTACATGGTGGAAAGCATCTTCAGAAGCATGACTTTGCTTGATGTTCCTGAGGATGATGAAGGTCCAAAGAAAGGAGACTCTGACAAAGATCTGGCTAGTGAACATTCAAACCAGGAAGAAGTTGCTCCAGTCTCAGATAAAGGAAAGCAGGTGGCAGAACAAGCTTCAAAGGAAGGAGATGAATTCAATATTCCTGACTCAGATAATCTGATGATTACCTTGAAGAAAAAGAGGAAATATCCAAAGGCTGCTACAAAAGACAAGACTGAAGAAGTAACTGTTGCTGGTGAGAATGAAGAGGAACAGGAAGTGCAGGACAAGACTGATGTTGAAGACAGTGAGAAAGAGGAAGGAGATCAAGATGGAGATGAAGACCCAACCCCTTAATCTTGCATACCCTTTCTTCTCCATTCTCTCTTCTTAAAGTTTTTCTCTAAGTCTTCAAAATATTCAAGAGACTTGATCTAACATCTTCTATCTTTTTGATGAAAGTCGAAAAGGAGGAGAAATTCAAGGTTTTAGTTTATATTCCGAGGTGTTATTTTCTATTTGCTGAACTGTTTACTTTATGTTGGTAATATGAATAAGTTGGATCTTTTTGGAATTACTATGTTATTATGCATGGTGAATTAATCAGTATTTTTTGCAGAGACTAAGGATCAAACAGAATTTGTTTTTGTCTTTCATCAAGGGGGAGATTGAAAGAAAATGGTTGTGCAAGGCTTGAAATAGTTTGAATATTTCAAGGCCTTGAACCAGCTTTCAAATCCTTGAATCAGTTCTCAGAGGCTTGAAACTGCTTAACCTCTGTGAACATTCTCAAAGGGAGTTTCTGCAAACTCTCTGAGTTGATTCCCTCTCTATCTTTCATGTGTTTGATTCACTGTTATTAGATGATGAAAGACAAATTATTATAACACGTTTGATCATAGAATATCATCTGTTTGACTTTGATATTGCAGGAAATCTTATTACAAAGTTTTGCAGTATTGTTTTCTAAACTGAACTTATGCAGATTTGGAAACAGTTGGACCCTTTGATTCTGTGATCAATCAGACTTGGATGACAGCTTCTCAAGATGTTTAAGCGAAATATCACAACAAAATCTCTGAAGATTGTGATCATCCAACCGTTGGAGAAGATGTCTAAGAAGTCAAACTCTGTTTCCTACAAAATAGGAAGTTTGTTGCTGAAAATCTGGGAAGATTTGCAGAGCTGTTTGAGTTTAAATAGAGCTCAATTCTGAAGCAACAAGACACAAGACTCAACGGGCAAAAAGAGAGAAGAGTTATGGATTTACAAGCATCAAAAGAAGTTCATCATTCTTCCAATCCATTCACAGAAGATCACTAAATACTTCACCGCAATCTCTACACTCTAAGTGTTCTTCTGTATTGCACTTCATTGGTAGATCATTTTTGTATTACTTCTATATTCATTCTCAAGGATTATTCAAAGTGAACAATAGAGAATTCTTAGTTAATCAGTTAGCTAGAGCAGGTACTAGACAGGTTAGGGAAAACCACAAGCTGTAACAGAGTAAGCGAATTCTCTGTTCTTGAGTTCTAGGGCTTAGCTTTTGATTAATAAGAATTGTGTTGAAAATCCTGCAGGGATCTAATCCCTGAGGTAGAGACGTAGGTCCAAGTGGACTGAACTCTATAAATCACTTGTCTCTTGCATTTACAGTTCATTCTTTCTCATAGTTTTTGCAGCACACAAACTGTCTGTTTTTCAAGGGTTTGAACTTGTTTTCAAGGCCTTGAAAAAGGCTTACTTGCTTTATACAAACTGCATTTCATCCAAGTGCTTGAACTTGTTTTCAAGGCCTTGAACTTCAATAGGTTTCACAAGTTTTCATCGTCCTAGCAAGTTTTGCAAAAATTTGGCATGCTCTATTCAACCCCCCCCCCCCCCCCGTCTAGAGTATCTTAGCTGCATTAACTCCTGCACACTCACACTTTCAATTAATATGTAAGACGGTTTTCTGTGATGGTATTATTATCATAGTTTATCAAGCAAAAACTTGGCTAATCCGGTTACTAAGGTTTTTTGCAGAGACTTAATAAGGAAAACATCTGGTGGAATGAGATTAAAACCTTTCGATCACATGTAGCGGGATCCCAACCTTAGGCTTAATTGCTAAAAAGGTTTTATGGGTAAAAAACAAGTTGCATTATGATCGGGAAACACTGATAATCTTTCGTACCCATTCTAGGATGATGAGTGTTATAATTACGAGGGTGAGTTAAGGCTCTTAATGAAGTTCATCGGTTCGAGGTAACATAGATACCAAGAAGATGAAATTTCACGTATATAAACATGAGAATTTTAGTCGCTTCTAACAAAAGTTTTAAAGGTTTACTTTTGTAAATCTTTACGAATCCAGGATCGAGCACATGAATTAAGGTGCTACAATTAGGTGAATTACTCACCGAAACTGGATATGTTTATGTGTGCGATACTTCCGCTTCTGGTTCTAGAGTTTTGGTTTAATCTGTGGACACCAAATACTTTATTAGAAGTTTAAAGTATTCACAATAATTGAGGTTTAAGTCAAGAGACACCCTCTTGTATGCATGAATCCATCACGATTGGACTGGAATTTACAAGCTAAGTGGGGGATTGTTGAGGTAGCTTGTAATTTATCTGGTGTGTTAGAGGATTTGACATTTATTTTATTTGAAAGATCATAATTTTATGACTGACACATATGTTCGGTTAGACACATCTTTTGGTTGAAAGGTTGGGTTGTTAGGAATAGTCACAACGGTTTGATTAGACACACCTTTTGGATGAAAGATTGTGTTGTTACAAACAGACAAAATTGCTTGATAAGACACACCTCTTCTGAAAACGAACACTTGGTGTCCTTTCATGTTCTATAAATAAAGGTCAATCTTTAGAAGGATTCATCAGTTCCAATCAAAGTTTCAAAGAGAATTCTAGAGAACTTCTGCAGATTGTTTGCAGTAGAAACGACGTGACTTGTTGTATCCTGGAGGGGAATCGCCAGAAACTGGCAGCATAGTCAGGGCGATTTATCCCTTAAAGAAAGTGTTCATCGTGCCTCAAGTTATGTTTTCTTTTTCCATCATCCATTTCAATTGGCGTAACAACCAGTTCCTCTTGATAAATATATGACATTTTTCGCCGTGAATGTAGTTCGCATACTTTGTGTGTAATATCTCAGTTTTTCTAGAATAGAAAACTATTATTTGCGCAGGAATTATGTTTAGTTAATTTATCTTATTGGAGTTGGTAAATTGCATGCTTATTGTTTACTCACAATTATGGGTAGCTACAAATAAATTAACGTCATGTGCTGCTAATCTAATTAGTGGCAACTATAGCAGCAGTAACAATTAGTAGTGGTAATAGCATATTACCAATTTCCCTTTGAAGAGGATTATATTTTCCGCTCAGAAATGAAGTAGTATTTTCTAAGTAGTAGTATTAAAAAGTACAATTGTATTCGTTGTAGTACTACATTGTTGTAGCAATAACTCTAGTGCCAGTAATTTGTATACCAGATTCAACTATAAAAGTTCTTAGAGTAAAGTGATTGCATGAAAATTGATTAAATCCATACTATTCAGTTATAATGACTTAGATACTGTTTTGGGCATGTAATTGTCCATGGTTGGGCAATATTTATACATCTAAATGTCATTACTACGTTAATCAGATTCCAACATCATCACGAGTAAACTATAAATATTTTGAAATCTTTGCAAATCATTGAAATTTAAAGAAAGTGACGTTTTTCTAGCCACAAAGAAATAATCTTCATATGCATAGCATTTGATAATGGTGGTAGTAGTAGTAGTAGTTAATATAGTAGCAGTGGTACTAGTGTAATTGTTGTTTTAAGTAAATGTCCATACATTAGTAGATAATAGTTGTAAAAGAAATATAAATAAATAAATAGATAAAGTCAGAATGAAGCAGTAAGAGAAATGGGAATTGATAGCCGTCTACTCTTACTTTGGTTGTAAGTCTCCAAAGAAGGAGAAATTGAAATGGCTTGTTATGAGTAGCACGTGACGTAAGAAGTGTGGCTACTTTTCGTTGGATGAAACCATGTGGAAACAATGTCATGGCTCTTGCCATGGAGGTGAGAGTCTTGAGCAGCTTATGTGTGGGTTGAGTTGTCCGGGACCCACAGTCTGGATGCGCGACACGTCACGTAGTTCATTGACTCGCAGACACGGGTTGTCCAGTATCGGGACACGTGTCTCCTTGCGTGTCGCGACGCTACTCGTCGGCCCCTCCTATAAATAGAACCCGGCATTATAGTTAATTCTCATTCTAGATTTCGATCAAACACTAGAGAGAGAGTTAGAGAGATTAGAGGAGGGTATTCTCGATATTGTATTCGGAGGTTCTGGAGGTTCTATATTATCTAGATTAGGAGCTTCGTCGGACCGAGGTAGGGAATCTCAACATTATGGCCCTACCGTATTGCGTTGCCTGTTTATATTCTATTCGTTGTACTGCTTAGATATGTTTGTTGTAATTTTCGGATTACTATTACTGTGTCGATGTTATGCCTGATTAATCTGAAATTATAAATTGATGTGTGATTCATGTGGAAGTGCTGTCAGATTGTTATTTGAGTATTTGAATCATAAAGAGATGATGTTGAAATTGCTATTCGAATATACTGTTGATATTCGTGACTATGTTCGATACATTCTATAAACTGTGTTGATTGTTGATATGCTGTTAGCATGATGATATTGTCGATAGTGCTGTTCATGCACGAGAAATTAATAATGAAAGTTGAAAGATAATTGAACGGGGTAAGGGATTTAACATCCCTTGGGTGAAAAATCTTGAACGCACCTGAGGCCTGGTGGAGAAAGCACTGCCAGCTTTATGGCAGGTGGGTACTCCTCTCCCAGTTGAGAGCGCGTATGCGGAGGTAGGCTGACTCACGCCTAGTTGCGAGCGCATATGTGAGCACCCTAGGTTCCATGAAGATAATAAAATGATGAAATACTGGCATGTTCATGACATAAACATGATTATATTTAACTGTGATAGCACGCTGATGTGATACGGGTATCATGAAACAATACATGCTTGGACTGTTGCCTTGATGTTCTCTACTGGGAGAGGAGTACCCACCTGCCATTTTACAGGTACAAGTTATAGTGGTGCTGATGGTTCGGTACCTGAGTTGTCTTAGCTGTTGGAGTGCTATTTTGTCTATAGCTTTTGAAACGAGTCTCAAATCGTTTTGTTTGTAATATAGTTAAGTTGGGAACCGTTAGTAGCTCTGACTACTCTGTAACATATTTCAGTTTGTGTAATAATAGTTTAAGTTGTTCAGTTCACCACTTGTTCGATTAGTTCCTTTAGCTTTATTTCATAAAAAATTCACCCCGGTTTACGGGCGTGACAGCTCGGTATCAGAGCTTAGGTATACGAAACAATTCCGGCTTGGGGTAATTGTTTAGGAATCTTATGTGTTATGTGTTCTATGTTCTTGACTTGATCCTACTTCAAAATTTTATAGATATGACATTTTAGATCTTTTTTGTTGTAGATGGCTACAGCAAACTTGGGGAATGTGATGAATGGAGATAGTAGTGCTTCTGTCCCTAATCAAGATGTTAACCCACATACTATGAAGGCCCTTAAGGAGTTTAGGAGGCAGAATCAACCTCTCTTTCGAGGTCTTCCTGACTCGATTGCAGCTGAACATTGGGTGAGGCATATTGAGAAGACTTTTGATATTATGGGTATCTTTGGGGATGAGATCAAGGTGAGGTTAGCGACCTTTCAGTCGGAGGATAAGGGTGATTAGTGGTGGTGTTTGGTCACCACTCTCTTAGATATAACACTTATCTCTTGGGAGACATTTAAAACCATGTTTCTGAAGAAGTTCTTCCCAGGTGCGGTTCGGGCAGCTAAGGCTCGAGAGTTTTTGAGTTTGAAGCAGGGTAGTATGTCTGTAATGCAGTATGAGGCAAAATTTACTAAGCTTGCTCGTTATGCCCTTAATATGGTGTCATATGGTAGAGATAAGGCTAGGTTGTTTGAGTGGAGTCTTGCTCCATCTATTCGAGGCAAGATAACTATTTTACACTTGGAGTCTTATTCTGAGGTCGTAGAGTCAGCTTAAGTTGCTGAAAGGGAGTTGGCTGATTCTAAATGCATATGGGAAACTAAAGGACAGAATATAGGTTATCAACAGAAAGGAAGACAGTCAGAACACAGGGAGAATAATTAAGGGAAGAGGCAGAGGACTTTTTCTTTACCGAGCCAATCATTCAGACCTCCTCGTCCACAAGGTAGTGATTTTCATGAGACGGGAAATGTTGTATGTTGGGGGTGTGGTCAGACAGGCCACTATCGCTCTCATTGTCCTCATGAAAATGCTACGAATTATGGTGGAGGCTCTCAGCAGGGTAGTGTTAACAAACAACTGCAGTCTCGTCCTGCGCAATCTCAGCAGTCTATTAGGCCACCAGCTTCACAGGCGTCTGGAGTATCCCAACAGACGGGTTATGGTTGAGGAAAGGGAAAGGTTGGAGGGCAAAGCCAAGGGTCCCAGGGTAGAGCATTAGCTCTTTATCTAGTTGAGGAGCCCTCATACGATCACTCAGTGATACGAGGCACATTTTTATTGCACAATACATGGGTAGATGTTTTGTTCTATTCTGGTGCTTCACATTCCTTCATATCTTCTTCATGTGTTTCATTACTTAGATTATCTGCGGAACCTATATATGCTGCTTTGGGAGTGAACTCACCTTTAGGTGGGTTATCTCGTGTTTATAAAATATGTAGAGGCTACGAGCTTGTTATTTCTGATGCTCGAGCTACTTTTGACTTGAGAGTTTTAGATATGACTGAGTTTGACATTATTCTGGGCATGGATTGGTTATCTGCTCACTTTGTTGTATTATATTGTCATGAAAAGCTGGTGACGGCAGTTACCCCAGATGGTACTCGTTTCCAGTTAACTTAACAGGAAACTTTAGAGACGTATTTCCTTCGTCATTGAGACACTCTCAGTGGCGTGATCATCGGGATGGGTGGTTATCCAGTTTATCAAGTTCAGATGAGTCTGGACAAGTCATTTCCTTTCCACGTGTTGTTAGCGAGTTTGCTGACGTGTTTCTTGAGGAGTTACATGGTTTACCTCCTCATAGGGAAGTCGAGATCTTTATTGAATTGCAACTAGGTACACAACCTATCTCTATTACACCATATCGTATGGCTCTGGATGAGTTGAAGGAGCTTAAGGTCCAAATCCAAGACTTATCTTATCGGTAGTATATTAGACCTAGTTGCTCGTCGTGGGGAGCTCCTATGCTCTTTCCTAAGAAGAAGGATGGGACTTTGAGGTTATGTATTGATTACAGGCAGCTTAATCGTGTTTCCATCAAGAATAAGTATCCCTACCAAGAATTGATGATTTGTTTGACCAGTTGAAGGGTTCTAAGTGTTTTTATAAGATTGATGTTAGATCGGGGTATCATCAGTTGAGGGTTAGAGAGGAAGATATACCAAAGACTGCCTTTAGAGCTTGATAGGGTCATTATGAGTTTCTAGTAATGCCTTTTGGATTTTCTAATGCTCCGGAGGTATTTATGGACTTGATGAACCGCACTTTCAGGCTTTATCTTGATCATTTTGTGATCGTATTCATAGATGATATCCTAATCTATTCTCAGTCGGAAGAGGAGCATGAGGAACACTTGAGGTTGGTGTTACAGTTGCTTAAAGACAACCAAATTTATGGTAAAGCCAGCAAATGTGAATTCTCGCTGACTGAGGTTAAGTTTCTTGGGCATGTAGTGTCTGAATCTGGAGTTGCAGTTGATCCTAGCAAATTTGAGGCTGTTATGAATTGGGAGAGGCCAAAGACCGTATTTGAGATTCGGAGTTTTCTTGGGCTAGCTGGGTATTTTCGAAAGTTTATAGAGAATTTCTCGTTTGGCAGGCCCATTAACAAAGTTGACTAGGAAGGGAGAAAAGTTTGTTTGGAATGATTCATGTGAGAGAGTATTTCAAGAGTAAATAAAATATTGACGAGTGCACCAATCTTAGTGGTTACAGAAAGAGGCTTGGACTATACTGTTTATTGTGATGCTTCTTAGGAGGGTTTGAGACGTGTATTGATGCAGTTAGGGAAAGTTGTGGCTTATGGCTCTCGACAGTTTAAGTCTCATGAATGTAATTATCCTACACATGATTTGGAGTTGGCAGCAGTCTTTCTTTGAAGACTTGGCGGTATTATCTTTATGGCGAGTGTTTTGAAGTATTTTCTAATCATAAGAGTCTCAAGTATATATTTACTCAAAATGATCTTATTATGAGGCAGCGTAGATGAATGGAGTACTTAGAGGATTATGATTTTACATTGGAGTATCATCCAGGGAAAGCTAATACTATTGCATATGCTTTATGTCAGAAATCTCGAGGAATTATTGCTAGTATTCTGATCAAAGAGTGACATGTGATCAGCTCAATCAACGAGTAAAACTTGGGTTTAGAGGAGAAAAATGACTTATGTTTTCTTGGAAGTTTAGTTGCTACACCTACCCTTCTTACTAGAGTTATTGAGGCACAACGACTGGATTCTGAGTCAAAGGAAGTCATAAAGCAAGTAAGAGAGGGAAATTCAAAGGAAGGTTGATCAATACATGCAGATGATAGCTTGAGGCTTAGAGGAAGGGTATTTGATCCAAAGGTGGACCAATTGAGAGAAGAAGTGCATAAGGAGCTTCATTATTCTCGTTTAGCAGTTCATCCAGGTGGAACTAACATGTATCGTGTTCTAAGTCAACAATACATTTGGAATGGCATGAAGAGAGACGTTTATCAATTTGTGTCTAGATGTTTGACTTGTCAGCAGGTTAAGGCAGAATAGCAGAGACCAGCTGGATTATATTAGCCTTTGCCTATATCCGAGTGGAATTGGGAGCACGTTACTAAGGATTATGTTTCTGGGTTTCCTAGGTCACCTAGAGGGCATGTCTTTGTTTGGGTTAGTGTTGACTGATTGACCAAGTCAGCTCATTTCTTACCCATTCGTATGACTGACTCATTAGACGTCTTGAGTCGATTATATGTCGGAGAGATTGTTCTTTACATGGAGTTCCTGTTTCTATTTTTTCTGACAGAGACCCTAGATTCACTTGCCAGTTTTGGCAGAGTTTGCAACATGCTCGAGGTTCTCAGTTATGTTTTAGTACTGCTTTTCACCCTCGGACAGATGGTCAATCTGAGAGGACGATCCAGATTCTACAAGATATGCTTAGAGCTTGTAATGGATCTTACGGGAAGTTGGGAAGATCACTTACCACTTGTCGAGTTTGCTTATAACAACAGCTTTCAGGCTAGTATTGGGATGGCGCCTTACGAGGCATTATATGGTAGACCTTGTCGATCACCATTATGTTGGGCTGAGGTCCGAGATACACCTATTCTAGGACCTGAGCTTGTCATGGAGACAACTGAGAAGATTAAGCTTATTAGACAGAGGCTCCTTACAGCTCAGAGTCGTCAAAAGAGTTATGCAGATCAGAGACGTAGGCCTTTATACTTTGAGGTCGGTGATCACGTTTTCTTGAAAGTAACGCCTAGAAGAGGTCAGATTCGATTTGGGAAGAAGGGAAAATTATCGCCTCGTTTCATTGGCCCATTTTATATTCTAGAGAGAGTTGGTGACTTTGCCTATCGTTTGGTATTGCCACCTCAGCTTTCAGGCGTTCACAATGTATTTCATGTTTCAATGTTGAGGAAATGAGCCTGACCCATCCCATATTCTGAATTTCGAGGATTTGGACGTATCTGATGATGTATTATTTGAGGAGAGACAACGACATAAAATTGCATGCTTTAGTATGTTAATGAACTCTTCATAACTTGCTAATATGTGTAATTTAGCTATTTTATCTCTCTTTCTAGACTTATGCTTGTTTTCGTAGTTTTGATTGTTTTTATCTTGTTTTGTAGGCAAAGACGTGATTTAGAACGTAAGAGGCTAGCTTTGGAAGCTTGAATGATGAATAAATGATATTTGGATGGCGTAAAGACATAAAAAGGGCATTAGAGGCGCTTGATTTGAAGATTCAAGCGCTTAACTTGAAGAACTCCGGTGAAAAAGAGGCCAAATAGCAAGATAAAGTCAAATTCAGGGGCTAAAATGTGAAGAATCTAACGGAAGGGGCGTTATTTGACATGTTATAAAGTTATTTAGGACTTCTTTGATGAGATGTTGACAGACGGGGGTGGATTGTGCGCTTATTTAAAAGTTCTGGGGGCCATTTAAAAGACCCGAGCAAAAACAGGGACTAAACAACAAAAAAGGGAAACAACTCAGCACAGAACGCGTCCTCCTTCTTCCGCGCGGCACCAGGACGCAGCAGAACTCCATGGCCACGCTCCAAGCTTCGAACCAAGCCCCGAATCCGACCCTAGCCTTCACCAAATCGCTTCAAATCAACACCAAAATGCTCCCCTTCACACGCTCTCTCATATAACAGTATCAATTCGGCCCAAGAAGACTGTTGGAATAGATGCCCTAGAGGCAATCTAGTTTAGTATGAATTTATTTGTGGCTAGAAATTCATTTATTATTCATTGGATATTTAATATAATGAAGTCCTTAGATTTACAATTGTGTTGTTTATCTTAAATATCCCTAGTCAAGTATAATGATTAAATGGGACAATCATCTATAGACTAGTATGGGGTTGGATTGATATGGAGATATCACGATCCAACACATAGGTGTGCATTAGGGAATGTTGCACTGGATTGACCCATCTCCGAGAAGGCTACATACACGTTATGTTGAGTCACAAGCGCTTCTCGCGGTACAATGGTATTGTCATCCTTAGACTTGAAGTCACTAGATATTCTAGTTGTGGATTATTGTGATCTTGGTAGCGTTAAACGCTACACCGTAACTGGGTAGTTATAAAGGCGTGTACTGGATACAATAATAAGCAAGCTTGGAGATCGTAGTGGACGTAGATAGAATTTGTCCCTCCCACATAACGGGAGCAAATATCCTAGGCCACTCGAGGGATAGTGCTTATAGAATGTCTGGCCAAACTCAAATAAATCAATATGGGATATTGATGTTATTTTCACGAATAAGGCTATTCCCATGGATCGAGAAACTATGGATTGGATATACGAGTATGTCTCGTGTCCAATCCGGATATAGAGACAAAGGGATGAGACAATTACTTGTACAAAGGTTGTCAAGATGACTATTCTATTAGTTGGCTAGAATGGATGTTTTGCTTGAGACCGCTCCATATTAGCAAATAGTTGCTACCAACTAGATAGAACCTATGGGGTCACACGCTATATAGAGTTGAACTAGATTTGGGAATTAATTAATTAGATTAATTAATTAGAAGGATCACTTTGCAAACCCTTGCAAACTTAGTAGGGACTAATTTGCAAGGAAGGGACTAAATTGAATTCTAGTAGGACTAGAATAAGTCCTTTAGGTAGTTAACAAGGAGTTGTTGGACTATATAAAGGACCTTCCTTCCTTCCTTCCCACATAACTTATGCTCATAATTTGAACATAACAAGAGTGGGAGAGAACAAAAGGAGAGAGAGCAAGCAACAAGGGAGCCCGACCGCCCCCTTGCCGCCGCCCCGTCCCCGTCGGCCAAAGGAGGCCGAGACCCTCCTTTTGGGTCTCGTTTTGCGTGATTCTTCTTCCTCTTCCTCTTCCGGGCTAGCACCAAGGACTTGGGAGATCTAGGATCAACTCTAGGCGTGGATCAACCATAGAGAACGTGACACAATTCGCGTTTGAAGTCATCAAAGGAGAACCCTAAGGTGTGTTTATGATTTCTAACCCTTACCATCGTTATGTCTCTTGACTTGTGATCCTTGGAGGGTTTTGCATGGTTTTATGTTTGTTTATGCTTCCGTTGCGCATCCATGAATCAAAACCCTACAGTGGTATCAGAGCCACAGGTCGTAGAGCATAAACGTGGTTTATGTGTTACGTTTTAGTTGTTTTACACCTTAATTTGATTGTTTATCGCGTAAAACAAGACAAATCAAGCATGGGATGCAATTTGTCAATAATTAATCATAACAAGATCCAATTTTTGCATTGGATGCATGAATTGGTGAGTTTGAGAAATTTTAGGATCTTAGATCTAGGGTTTGGGCATCCTTGGGGAAGAAGGAGTTCTCCCAAAACAAGGAAACAACCAAACTTGGGCACCAAGCAAGGGAGTTGTTTTGGAAACAACTCCCTCAAGGAGGTTCGGCCCCCCTAGGGACCGCCCCCCTTGCTTGCCGCCCAAGCTTGGCCGCCCTAGGGGTCGGGTGGCCCTAACCCGCGGGCCTAGGCTTGTGGGTTTTGGGCCGGGCCGGCCCTAGGGCCTTGTGGTTCACCTTTTTGGGCCCGGGCAATTTGATTGTTGGGCCCATGGACCGTTTTTAATCCTAGAAATCCTAAAATCAATTAAAATTGACCAAGCGCGTTAAAATTGGATTTTAACTGTTTATGTGCAAATCGCATGGTGATTGGATATGGCCTTAGGATGTGGTTTGATGTGGATGTTTAATTTTGTGGTTTGGTTTTACGGCCTGCGAGCTGATCAATCAATTGTAATAATTAATTAGGATTTTATGGCCTGCGTGCCATTTTTTTTCTCAACTTGTGAGATTTATTTTATTTAGTATAGAAGTTAGCTAGTGCTAGATAAAGTAGATTGTTAGCCAAGATTGAAGAAAAGAAGCCCAAAGCCAAAGAAGTCACAAAAGATGGAGCATGGAGCATTCCACAAGACTATGAAGGATGGACCAAAAGATCAAGACGCATGGAGATGTGTTTGCTTTAGGGTTCATAGATAATTCCATTGGCTTGGAATTATCTTATTAGAAAAGGCCATATCCACATCACGTTTAATTTCTGTTTTGTGGTTGTTTATTTTATTGTCTTATTATTGTGTGGTTGGTGTATGGATGATGCATGCAATTAGGATAATAAGATAATTAGACAACCCGGATCTATTATTTGGAGTTGAGCCCAAACTCAAATAGATAGATTAGTTGATATTGATCAACAAAACAATTAAAAATTGAATTTAAAATCCCTCAAAATTCAAATATTGTGTTCTTGCCTTCTCGTTATCTAAACACTCATTATCATCATTATTTACCAAGCTCGTGCGTGCCAAAGCATGGCGACTTGGTTCATCATGATGGAATGCGATGGCACGTAACAATGTGCAATTGTTTAGATAAGAGGTTGAACACAACTAGGCTATTAATTTGATTAAGAAACCTAGAGGCAAACAATTGGGAATAAGGAGTTATTTGCCCAATTGAACCAAGAGTTGCATAAGGGATGCAATTGGAATTGTTCCTACCTAAAGTAGTCAAATTATGGGTGACTTGCCAAAGCAAGCTCATAAGGAGATGAAAGATGGATCTTGGCCCACTAGAAAATATATGGATATTTTCCGCATTAATATCTTGAGGGTTATTAATCCGTAGAAAAATAGTGGGAGCTATATTTGATAAACTAGCCATTATTGAATATAGTCAAAAATTCACAAATACTAAAACTTGCGTATTTTCCTTTTTTAGAATTCCAAATGGCAAACAACTCATCGAGTTCACAACATTCCCTACGATCTGTCCTTGAGAAGGACAAGCTCTCTGGAACCAACTTCCTTGATTGGTACAGAAACTTGAGAATTGTTCTCAAGCAAGAGAAGAAATTGTACGCAATAGAGGAGCATGTTCCAGAAGGTCCAGAGAACCAAACACCTGCTGCCTTAAAGGCGTATCAAAAGCGTGTTGATGACGCTAATGATGCGGCCTGCCTTATGCTTTGCACCATGACTTCTGAGCTTCAGAAGCAACACGAAAACATGAATTTGTCCCTCCCACATAACGGGAGCAAATATCCTAGGCCACTCGAGGTATAGTGCTTATAGAATGTCTGGCCAGACTCAAATAAATCAATATGGGATATTGATGTTATTTGCACGAATAAGGCTATTCCCATGGATCGAGAAAATATGGATTGGATATACGAGTGTGACTTGTATGTATCGTGTCCAATCCGGATATAGAGACAAAGGGAAGAGACAATTACTTGTACAAAGGTTGTCAAGATGACTATTCTATTAGTTGGCTAGAATGGATGTTTTGCTAGAGACCGCTCCATATTAGCAAATAGTTGCTACCAACTAGATAGAACCTATGGGGTCACACGCTATATAGAGTTGAACTAGATTTGGGAATTAATTAATTGGATTAATTAATTAGAAGTATCACTTTGAAAACCCTTGCAAACTTAGTAGGGACTAATTTGCAAGGAAGGGACTAAATTGAATTCTAGTAGGACTAGAATAAGTCTTTTAGGTAGTTAACAAGGAGTTGTTGGACTATATAAAGGACCTTCATTCCTTCCTTCCCACATAACTTATGTCATAATTTGAACATAACAAGAGTGGGAGAGAACAAAAGGAGAGAGAGCAAGCAACAAAGGAGCCCGACCGGCCCCTTGCCGCCGCCCCGTCCCCGTCGGCCAAAGGAGGCCGAGACCCTCCTTTTGGGTCTCGTTTTGCGTGATTCTTCTTCCTCTTCCTCTTCCGGGCTAGCACCAAGGACTTGGGAGATCTAGGATCAACTCTAGGCGTGGATCAACCATAGAGAACGTGACACAATTCGCGTTTGAAGTCATCAAAGGAGAACCCTAAGGTGTGTTTATGATTTCTAACCCTTACCATCGTTATGTCTCTTGACTTGTGATCCTTGGAGGGTTTTGCATGGTTTTATGTTTGTTTATGCTTCCGTTGCGCATCCATGAATCAAAACCCTACAAAGACATCATGACAAAAGCCCCAAATACCTAGGGTTCTTCATTAAGGTGAAAATCGACGATAAAGCGCATTTGGGATCAATTTAACGGTGGAGATTGACCCTTGGAGGTTACGAAACCAGCCCTAGCATCTAAATAAACCAAAGATTGAAGGAATTTTGAGGCTCTCTCTCGAGACCCATTTTCGGCTCATACTGCTCTGTTCCAATCTCTTCTTTCTCTTCTCTCTCCAATTTCTCCCAGATTTGGGTTGTTCTTGAGCTACAACATAGAAAGAGGAAGAGAGGGAGAGAGGAGAATCGTTTTTTATCCAAATTTTGGGCTGTTTTACACTGTTTTTTGCTCTGTTTTGGCTGCTGCTCTTACTCTGTTCTACTACTCTGTTTCTTCTTCATGTACGGTAGCAGCAACAGTATTCAGCAGTAGTAGCAGTAGCTAGCTGCAGCATTTGAGCTGCTTTAGTTGATTTTTCTTCTATTTTGTAGTTTTGATTCAAGTTAGTTTTGTTTTTTCTCTTCACTTTGAACTATAGCTTGTGTATTGGGGTTGAATTTGAGAATAACTTGTGTATTCTTGAGTTTTGAGGTTGAAATATATGGAAATCTATTTGAATATATTGGTGAAATATTTTCTTCAACTCAATAACATGCTTAGCTAGTTCATTTGTTGGGTTACTTGATGAAGTTGGATCACTTGTTGTGAAGTTTCAATTGTTCTTCAAAGTTTCACAAGTTTCGATGTCGAATTCATTGAATTCTTGTGTCGAAAGACAAATCCGAATTGTGGCTTGATCTTGTATGTGGACTCACTTGGAAGAGTACATATCCTTGATGCTTGACATAACTCGATTTTGGGTTTCGCTCTTGAATTCGTTAGCTAGACGATTCCGTTTGCTTTAGAATTCATGTTTCGTCGCTTCATACAAATTTTGGGTGTTGAACTTCACTAGCAAGTTTTGTAGCGAAATCAATTAACCCAACTCCACTCTCTTGAATTGTAGTGTTAGTAGTATTAGTAGTCGTTTATTTTATTTCTTAGTTTCAAACAAAAACTTTCTCCATCACTTGTGGTGGATTTGATAGCTTGGCAAGCTCTAAAGCCATTGAGAGATTTCTTTTATCGCTTATCTAGTCGTTTTCTACTCTCTTTTCTAGTTTAGCAAGTCATTCTCTAACCCTCCTCTCCTTGTGGATTCGACTTCGGTCTTACCGGATATTATTACTTGAGACGATATTCTATACTTGGGATTATTTTTGTCGAACAAGTTTTTGGCGCCATTGCCGGGGAGAGGCTAGGCTTTAGATTTGATTTCCTTTACTTTCTTAGTATTTTTCTTGACATTTTCTCTAGTTGCTTGTGGTTATCTAAGCTTGTGAGATTCAAGAGGGCTTGTGAAATTCATCAAGTACCTCTCATCTCCTTGCTTCGAAAAAAAATGTCTCATGAACATTTTGGACTTGGTGAGAGGCCTAACATCCCTTCACATCCTTACTACTATGCATTTACTAGACATGAAAACCATTCTAAGGAATCAATGCGTTCCAAACGTGAGCGTGCTTACAAAAATGGTGATTATTTTCCTAAGAATGATTATTCTTGGCATGGTAGTAGGACACTAGATTACACATCTCATGCTTCTTGTGCACAATCACCTCCCTCAAACACTTACATGTTTTTGAACTCTCATGATTCTTGCACTTATCAATATAATGATATGATGTGTGAATCAAGTGGAGTTAATCATTTTGAGAGGGAATCACTTGTGAATGATGAGCTAAATATGCCTATAAGTGAAACTTTATATGAGAAAATTCAAAAGCATATTCAAAATAATAAAGAAATTTGGAATCACTAATAGAATCAAGAGAATCACAAAGAAAATTTGAAGAATCATTCTCTCACTTGGAGGATAAATTCGCTTCCTCAAATTCACAATCGAATGATAATGAGTCTCTTGCATATGGTTCTCACTTTTCACAAGACTCATAATCACACGAGTCTCAACTTCCTATTCACGCACATCACGAGCCTATTCAAGACCAAAATTTTGGATTATGTGTTTGATGATGGAGTTGTTGCAACTAGGATAGGTGATTGTGTTAATTTCTCATTTGCACATTCTAAAGAAGCATGTGATATCGATATTGGTAGTGAGATTGATATTTTTGATGATGACTCTTCAACCCATGACATGAGTGAAGCCATTTTGGATGACTCAAATAGTGACACCTGTGAGGGGGAGTCGCAAAATGAAAACCACTCATGTGATGAGTTAGAGGTCAAATTTGATACTACCACTAGTGAAGGGAATGTAGACTTGTCTTGTGCTCTAGAAGAGCCTAATACTTACCGGAGTTCCTATGCTCTTGATTGTGACGAAATTGAAGTTTTATTGGGCGGTACTCCAGTTAGTACTGATATGCCTAATGAAGATCCAGGGATCTATGCTCGTATTAGTGACGAGATTGAATTTTGCTTGAATGCTCCCTTGGATTCTATCATTGTGGAAGATATGCCTAAGGGTTTGGATGTGGTTTCATGTAATCAAATTGTTTCAAATCCCACTTGTGAAGCCACATCCCTAAATTAATGTGTCATGCTTAAAAGTGATGAGATTGAGGATTCACAAGTTGCCCATATCTCTCAAATTGTGGTTTCAAGTGAAAAAATGGCAACTTGTGAAGACCCATTCTATGATTCATGCCATTTGAGGATTTCAAACCCTTTTCTTAAGTTGATGCATGATATAACAACTTGCTCTAACTTTATTTTTAGATTTTGGTTGCATCTCTTATTCATCTTTTGTGCTTTGCCCCTACTTCTCATTTCTATTCTAATTGACGAATCAAACTTTTTAAGGGAGAAGTATTTTTCTAAGAATGAAGTAGGGGCATGGAATGGAAAGAAATTTTCAAGATTGGGGGTGGGATAGCATCAATTCTTTGTTCCACATCCCTAGTTGTAAATAAATAAATTAGTTTATCTCTATTTCTTGCATTTTTTTCTATTCCCATTTTGTAGGTTGCTCTTGGAGGAGGACTTGTGCTTGGTGGTCAAGGAAGCTAAAATGAGGTCTCTTCTATCCCTTAAGTCTTGCTAAAATTTGTATGATTTTCCTTTGTTCTCACACATTGAGGACAATGCGACATTTTAGTTGGGGTGGGAAGTAGATATATTACTTGGTTTAAATGGTCTATAACATTATTTTTCTTTCATTAGTGATTTACATGAAAAATAAAAAAAAAATCAAAAATTTGAAAAAAATCATAAATATTAAAAAAATTGAAAATTTGAAAAAATGTGTGAACCTTTCATGAGAAGCATCACTCTTTCCCCGTGTCAAACCATAGATTCTTTTTCTTCTTTCTTTGGTAGTTTTATTTATTTTAACCTTTCATCTTGAGTCTAGATTTTATTTTCTTCTTTGATAGATTTTTTGAGTCTTAGAGAGTTATAATTGAGTCACTTATTTCAAAACAAAATGATGAAAAATGAAAAAAAAAAGTGAAAAGGGGGGATTTTAGGAAACTAGATGTTTTCAAAGAATGAAATCTCTTAGTCCATGTTCTTTTTATTTTTATTTTAATAAGGAATTCTTTGCTTATACTCAATACATCTACACCAATATCCCACATTCCGCGATATCATGCGTTCTCACAAAGCGACACACTAAATTTACGTTTCATGTTTAAGCCCTTCAAGCTAAGTTGATCACATAAACTTTGACGTCTTACTACTTTTGATAAAGGGTGCATTTCTAAAGCTATTTGAACTCTACAAAAAGGATTTAACTCTAATCGTTTTTGCGGTGGAAACTTGTAGCTCATTGGAGTGGTGGTTACCAATGACACCCAATGCGATGTCTAAGAAATAGAGGGGTGTCCGGGGATATTGTTACGGCACCACCTATGTTAACTCAAAGACTCTTAAGTGTGTTTTGAGAAGTAACGGTTTTGAGTGATGAAAGACAAAGACTAAGTATTTCTGATACTCCAAGGCCTTGAGATACTGACAGAGCTTCAAAGCCTTGAGAGTAGTTTTTATTGTGCTGAATGTTCTAACAATCTTGTGTTGCAGATTGGCTATCTGATTATTTGGATTAGAGATTTGCTGCAAATACTTATGTTTTATATTGTCCACATATCTAACACAATTGCAGATGTCCTGATTAGTGAGAATCAAAGATTTCTGGTTTTAACTTTGACAGACTGTGAAGCATGTTCAGAGCTTCAAGGCCTTGAGATGTGCCTTGAGCTGCTGACAGTTTTACAGAACTAATCTGATTCTTTCTTGCAGGGTTTGATCTTTATTATTGTGTTTCTTTAATGACTTCTAAGAGTCTTAAACTGGTTGATCATGAGTTATATGTTTCAGAAGTTAATCAGATGTCTGTTCTAATCACTCATCCTGTTTTTGTTCAGAAACTGGAAAACCAAACAGACTTAGTGCTGTTATTTTTATGGATTTTGTTGCTGCTGTGTTTTAGTGTTGTTGCAGGTTTGTTAAACGTGCAAATGCAATCTCAACAAACTCCAACGGAAATCTACTCAGAGTTGTTTGAATTGCTGTTGAAACAGGAAGAGGATTTGTAGAAACTGAGATCCTAAAATCTCTCATTTAGTTGCAGTGGGTAGATAAAAGACTGGTTTGAATTTTTGAAAGGATAGAGGCTTGCAGATAACTGAGAGAGGTGTGAAATATTCGTGGGAGATTATTCATTCAAACACACAGACATTCAAGCTTCAATTCCAGATTTCAGAAGATCAATCATTCCAGTTTCCAGAAGAACACATTCAGGCCTTCACAAGATTATTCTTCTACTGTGTTCTTCATCTATTTTGTAATCTGTTTATCTTTTGTATATCTAAGACCTCACTAAACCTAGTGGTTGGTTGTTCAAGTGAACAACAAGAGGTTCTTGTTAGCTCAACAGTTAGTAGCTGATACAAGATAGGTTTGGAACCACAAGCTGTATAGGTGTAAGGGAAATCACTTAGGCTTGAAGATCTAGGGCTGTTTCTGTGTGAGTAATAAGAAATGTTTGCCCAATAATGGTGGGATTAGATCCCTCAGGCAGAGATTAGGTTCATTGGGACTGAACTCTGTAAATTGTATTGTGTTCTTTACTTTACAGTTTTGTTATGTTTTGTTGCATACAACTCAAATCAAACTAGGGTTTATAAGCAGTCTAGAACTCGTAATAGTTCAGGCCTTGAAGCTTTCTATTTTGCCTTTGAAAGTTTCTGACTGTTTTCTAAAATCTCAAGGCCTTGAGATTTGAGTTCCTTACTTAAGTTCGTTTGTTAAAAACTGAGTTTTGAAAAAAAAAATCATACTCTATTCAACCCCCCACCCCATCCTTCTAGAGTATTTAGGTCCTGTATTTAGTCTACATTACACACTTTAAATTGGTATCAGAGCTTAGGTCACTGATATAGATCTAACAATCTTGTGACTATGAGTAATGTAGGGGATGGTGGATTCTCACGAGGAAGGGCAGCCAACAGACCTCCATTTTTCTGTGGTGATAACTTCATGCACTGGAAGGCATTGATGAAGATGTTCATCATAGATCAAGTAATGGAATTGTGGTCAATAGTTCAGAATGGTCCTCATGAGTACTACACTACTATTGATGGAGTCAGATGTATCAAGTCTGAGGAAAATCTCTCAATTACTCAACTAGAAAAGGTATCAAAAAATTAGAAGGCTATGAATCTTTTATAGTGTGCTCTTAATGCAGATGAGTTCAACAGAGTGTCCAATTGCAAAAGTGCCAAAGAAGTATGGGAAAAACTAGTGGTGACTTATGAAGGAACAAGCCAGGTTAAGCAGACCAAAATCAACATACTTCTGAGGCAATATGAGTAGTTCAAAATGAACTCAGATGAGACCATCAAGGAGATTTTCAAAAGATTCACTGATGTGGTGAATAATCTGGAGTCTTTGGGAAAAAAGTTCTCAAATGAGGAAAAGGTCAGGAAAATTCTGAGAAGCCTGCCAAAAGCCAAGTGGGAGCCAAAGACAACAGTCATTTAGGAAGCTCAGGATTTAAGTCTTCTTCAGCTAGATGATCTACAAGGAAAGTTGCTCACTCATGAAATGTCTATGAAGGATTTAGAAGGTGATCTGAGTGAAAACATCAAGAACTTAGCACTCAAGGCTAAGGACAATGAAAAATCTCAAAGCCTTGAGACTGAAGATGAGCATGATGATGAAGAGGCTTTAGCATTGATCTCCAAGGCCTTGGCCAGGATTATAAAGAAGAAAAGAAACTCTGGTAACAGGGACTACAATAGAGAGAGATCAAGACCTTCAGGCAGCAAGGACTACAAAGGTAAATCTTCATCACAGTCTCATAAAAATAAAGTAATGAATTGTTTTGAGTGTGGTGATGCAGATCATTTAGTAAGGGACTTTCAACAAAAGAAGAAGAACAGGAACTTTCAGAAGAAAGATAGTGACAAGAGAAGGAAGAAATCCATGATGGCTTCCTGGAGTGATTCTGATTCATCAAGTGACTCAGACGCTAGAGAAGATAAAGCAAACTTGTGCTTCATGGTCAAGCATGATGAAGAAAAGTCATCAGACAGACATATTGAAGAAATGGTAATAAACCTTCTGGCTAGTCCTTCTGATGTACTTCCTGAAATTCTCAAGAGTATGTTTTTAAATGAGGAAAGTTATAGCAAAGAGATTTCTTATTTAAAGATTAAGATTCATGAGAAGGTAAAAGAAAACCTGGACCTAGTTTTTACCAACAAGATTGTTCAAGTTTCTAAGACAAAAATTGAAAATGACTTCAAGGCCTTGGACAGAAGGTTCAAAGCCTTGAAGGCACAGATAAAAGAGATTGTTGATCAAATCACTTTTTTGACTGAAAGATATGCTGATCTAAAGACTCATACTGAGAATTTAGAACAAAAAATCTGTTATTTGACTGAGAAACTTCAAGAGTCTAAAAAGGTCCTATCCAGCTTTACAGGCTCAGAACATAATCTAAATCTCATTCTTGGAGGAAGTCTGAAATCAATGCATAAAAGTGGAATTGGCTATAATCCAAATTTTCCAAAGAAAAGCCAAACCACTTTTGTCAAATCCGGTAGCAGACATTCTCCAAAGTGTCATTACTGTGGAAAAATTGGTCATGTCGAATTAACTTGTCCCTTCAGAAGATCAGAACCTCACATTATGAGGAATACTTATCCTTATCAGCTTAAGGGATAGGTAGGCAGATTTAGATTCCAAAAGGAATTAGACCACTAAACATGGCTGATTCTGAGTATGACTCAAAGTTCTGAACTTGGTCTAACAGCCTGTTGAGGCAATGATTTACTTTTGCAGGATGTCACCAAGGCCTTGAAAGATCAGAAATGGATATTAGACAGTGGATGTTCCAGAAATATGAGTGGAAAGAAATCTCTCTTTCCTGAGCTTACAGAAAAATCTGGAGGAACAATCACACTTGGTGACAAAGCAAAATGCAATATTATTGGTAATGGTTCTACCAACTCTATCTCTGATGTTTATCTTGTGGATGGACTTAAGTATAATCTGCTTAGTATCTCTCAGTTATGTGATAAAGGTTATAAAGCTATATTTGACAAGGAGAAATGTGTGGTGCAAGATGAGAAAGCTGGTGATTGCATACTAACTGCTCCTAGATTATATAATCTATATGCTATGAGTACTAACAGTATTTCAGGTGACAAGTTAAAATGCCTCAAGGCCTTGAAGGAAGATTCAAAGCTTTGGCACAGAAAGCTTGGGCATATTAGCATACACACCTTGAACAAACTCATCTCAAAGGATTTGGTTAGAGGTTTACCATCACAGAAACTTTCAGATGGTGAGGTTTGCAAGGCATGTGTACAAGGTAAACAAACCAGAAGCTCATTTAAGCCAAAGAACTTTGTAAGTACTTCTAGACCCTTAGAACTATTTCATATGGACTTGTGTGGTCCTATGAGAGTTCAGACCCCAAAAGGTAAGAGGTATATGGTTGTTATAGTAGATGATTATTCTAGATTTATTTGGGTGAAGTTTATAAGAGACAAAACTGAAGCCTTATCTGAATTTTCTAGATTGTGCAAAGAGCTTCAAACTTTAAAAATTTACCTGTTGCATTCATTAGAAGTGATCATGGTAGGGAATTTGATCAACTTGACTTTGATTTGTTTTGTGCAAAGCATGGCATAACACACAACTTTTCTGCACCTAGAACTCCACAGCAAAATGGAGTAGTTGAAAGGAAAAATAGGACACTTGAGGATATGTCTAGAACCATGCTTCTTGAAAGTAATTTTCCAAAGTTCTTGTGGGCAGAAGCTGTTAATACTGCCAATTATGTGCTAAATAGATGCTTGATTAGACCTATTTTGAAAAAGACCCCTTATGAACTGTTTAAAGGTATGAAGCCTAGTGTTTCTTATTTCAAACATTTTAGTTGTATCTGTTTTGTGCATAATAATGGTAGAGACAATCTTGGTAAATTTGATGCTAGAAGTGATGAAGGTGTATTTCTTGGATATTCTCGAGCAAAGCTTATAGAGTTTACAATAGAAAAATCAAGATTGTGGAAGAGAGTATTCATGTGATTTTTGATGAAAGTACTAAGGATTCTCTGAGTGAAAGTTTTGCAGATCTAAATTTGAACAAGCATTAGTCTGATGATGATGCTGTGAAAGAGGACAAAGGCAAAACTAATGTGCAGAATCAATCAGCAGAATCTCAAGGCCTTGAACTTCCTGCAGAACCAAAGTCTCAAAGCCTTGAGACAGAAGCTGAAACTTTCTATGATGCTTCCTCTACTGTTTCAAGAACTCAAAGCCTTGAAGGACAATATTCGTGGATAGCAAGGAAGAAGTTTAAGTACCTTGCAAATCATCCAGCTGACAATATCATATCTGATCCATCAACTGGAACTCAGACAAGAGGACAGTTGAAGAACTTGTGTGCTTTTAGTGCATTTGTATCTTTGATTGAGCCTAAAAATACCAAGGAAGCACTAGAAGATGCAGACTGGATCATTGAAATACAGAGTGAGCTGAATGAATTTGAAAGAAACAAGGTATGGAATTTGGTTCCCAGACCTAAAGAGAAATCAGTTATTGGAACCAGATGGGTATTCAGAAATAAGCTTGATGAGAATGGCAAAGTGGAAAGGAACAAAGCCAGACTGGTGGCACAGGGATATAATCAGGAAGAAGGTATAGATTATGAGGAGACTTTTTCTCCTGTTGCCAGGTTAGAAGCTATTAGAATACTTCTTGCATTTGCATCTCACAATCACATAAAGCTTTATCAAATGGATGTCAAATGTGCTTTTCTGAATGGTTATTTACAAGAAGACGTTTTTGTAGCACAACCTCCTGGTTTTTAAGATGAAAACTTTCCTGATCATGTCTGCAAACTAGACAAAGCCCTTTATGGGTTAAAACAAGTTCCAAGGGCTTGGTATGATAGACTTTCAAAATTTTTACTTGACAACAATTTCAAGAGAGGTCTAGTTGATAAAACTCTTTTCATTAAACATCATGAAAGTGATTTGTTAGCAGTTCAAATTTATGTGGATGATATTTTATTTGGTGCTACTAATGATGCTCTTTCAAAAGAGTTCTCTATTCTGATGTGCAAGGAGTTTGAGATGAGCTTAATGGGAGAACTGAATTTCTTTCTTGGACTTCATATCACACAAATGAAGAAAGGAATTTTTGTACATCAAGAAAAGTATACCAAGGACTTATTGAACAAGTATAATATGTCACAGTCCAAGGTGCTTAAAACCCCTATGAGTTCATCACTCTCATTAGACAAGGATTCAAATGGTAAGAGTGTGAATCAAAAGGAATACAGAGGTATGATTGGATCACTTTTGTATGTAACTACTAGCAGACCTGATATTATGTTCAGTGTCTGTATGTGTGCTAGATTTCAAGCAGATCCTAAGGAGAGTCATTTAACTGCTGTTAAAAGAATTTTTAGATATTTGAATGGAACCAGAGACTTGGGGCTTTGGTATCCAAGGAGATCTAATTTTATGTTGAGTGGCTATTCAGATCCAGATTTTTCAGGATATAAAGTAGACAGGAAGAGTACTTCTGGATGTTGCCAGTTTCTTGGATCTTCATTGATCAGTTGTCATTCTAAAAAGCAAAATTATGTAGCATTATCAACTGCTGAAGCTGAATACATTGCAGCTGGAGCTTGCTGTTCACAAGTGTTATGGATTGTTCAGCAACTTAGAGATTTTGGCTATAATGTCAGAAATGTGCCTATTCATTGTGACAATACAAGTGCTATCTCAATCTCTAAGAATCCAGTTCAGCACTCAAGAACCAAGCACATAGATGTGAGACATCACTTCCTTAGAGATCATGCAAAACAAGGTGATACTGTTTTATCTTTTATTTCTACTTCAATGCACATTGCTGATATTTTCACTAAACATTTTCCAGATGATAGGTTTTTATCCCTGAGGCTTGAATTGGGGATGTTAAACAAGGATGCATTGTTTTAGGTGGAGTATTGGTACTTACATGTGTTTATGTGATGAAATATCAAAGCCTTGAGATTATACTTTCCAAAGCCTTGAAAGTATAGCTCAAAGCTTTGAAGTTTCTCAAACTGCAGAAAATCTCAAGGCCTTGAGATTGTTCTCCAGGTCTTGAAACATTTTTTTTTAAATAAAAAAATGGATCATCAAATATTATATCTTATCTTTTTAGATAACTGTATAATATTTGAATTACTCAGAGAATTTTCTAAAATATCCAAAAATATTTTCCAAGATTCTTTTTGCATGTTGATTTCAGTAGAGTCCTTTTATGACTCATCTTTTCAACCTACTTAAGCTGAGAGTCAGGGCTTATTCTTCTTCATTCTCTCTCAATTCTCTACGTCTCTCTACTCTCTCTCAATTTCTCTCAATCTCATTCCCTTCTCAAAACCCTAAACCCACAATGGAGCGCAAATCAGCCAGGTTTCAACAACAGGGAAAGCCTTCTGGCAGATCCAAGAAGAGGGCACATAAGAAGGAGAAGACTGTGATCTCTGATTCGGATTCAGAGAATACTCAGAGTTTGCATGAGGACACTCCTCCTGCAAAGAAGACCAGAACAGAAAAGGGAGATGAAGGCTCAAGCATTGATCCACAGAAGGAGACAGAGACTCAGGGAGGTGATCAACCTAGGTCAGACAAGAAGAAAGTGGGAGATAAGAAAAAGGCTGGAGAAGAAGAAAAGGGGAAATCCGCTCAAGAAAGCAAGAAGAAGCCAACTGAAGGAGAACAAGAGAAGATAATATTTTCCACTCAGAAATGAAGTAGTATTTTCTAAGTAGTAGTATTAAAAAGTGCAATTGTATTAGTTGTAGTACTACATGGTTGTAGCAATAACTCTAGTGCCCGTACTTTGTATACCAGATTCAACTACAAAAGTTCTTAGAGTAAAGTGGTTGCATGAAAATTGATTAAATCAAGACTATCCAGTTATCATGACTGAGATATTGTTTTGGACATGTAATTGTCCATGGTTGGGCAAAATATTTATCCATCTAAATGTGATTACTACATTAATCAGATTCCTACATCATCATAAGTAAACTATATATATTTTTAAATCTTTGAAAATCGTTGAAATTTAAAGAAAATTACGTTTTTCGAGCAACAAAGAAATAATCTTCATATGCATAGCATTTGATAATGGTGGTAGTAGTAGTAGCAAATATAGTAGCAGTGGTACTACTGTAATTGTTGTTTTAAATAAATGTCCATACATTAGTAGATAATAGTTGTAAAAGATATATATATATATATATAAATAGATAAAGTCAGAATGAAGTAGTAAGAGAAATGAGAATCGATAGCCTTCTCCTCTTACTTTGGCTGTAAGTATACAGAGACGGAGAAATTGAAATGGCTTGTTATGAGTAGCACGTGACGTAAGAATGTGGCTACTTTTCATTGGATGAAACCATGTGGAAACCATGTCATGGCTCTTGCCATGGACGTGAGAGTCTTGAGCAGCTCATGTGTGGGCTTAGTTTTCCGAGACCCACAGTTCGGATGTGCAACACGTCGCGTAGTTCATCGACTGGCAGACACTGATTGTCTAGTATCGGGACACGTGTCCCCCTGCGCGTCGCGACGCTACTCGTCGGCCCCTCCTATAAATAGAACCCGACATTATAGTTAATTCTCATTCCTGATTTCGATCAAACACTAGAGAAAGAGTTAGAGAGATTAGAGGAGGGTATTATCGATATTGTATTCGGATCATCTGGAGGTTCTATATTATCTATATTAGCAGCTTCGTCGGACCGAGGTAGGGAACCTCAATGTTATAGCCCTACCGTATTGCGTTGCCTGTTTATATGCTATTCGTTGTACTACTTAGATATATTCGTTGTAATTGTTGGATTAATATTACTGTGTTGATGTTATGCCTGATTAATCTGAAATTATAAATTGATATGTGATTCATGTGGAAGTGCTGTCAAAATGTATTTGAGTATTTGAATCATAAAGAGATGTTGTTGAAATTGATATCCGAATATAATGTTGATATTTGTGACAATGCTGGATACATGCTATCAGCTGTGTTGATTGTTGATATGTTGTTAGAATGATGATATTGCCGATAGTATTGTTCATGCACGATTTGCATGTGAAATTAATAATGGAAGTGGAAAGATAATTGGGCGGGGTTAGGGATTTAACATCCCTTGAGTGAAAAACCCTGAAACGCACCCGAGGACTGGTGCAGAAAGCACTGCCAGCTTGATGGAAGGTGGGTACTCCGCTCCCAGTTGAGAGTGCATATGCGGGGGTAGGCCGACTCACTCCTAGCTGCGAGCGCCTATGTGAGCACCCTAGGTTCCATGATGATAATAAAATGATGAAAGACTGGCATATGCATGACATAAACATGATTACATTTAACTGTGTAGCATGCTGATGTGATACGTGTATCATGAAACAATACGTGCTTGGACTGTTGCCTTGATGCTCTCTACTGAGCTTCCAGTAAGCTCACCCTAACATTTTACAGGTACAAGTTATAGTGGTGCCGATGGTTCGGTCCCTGAGTTGTCTTTAGCTGTTTGGAGTGCTAGTTTGTTTATAGCTTTCGAAACGAGTCTCAACTCGTTTTGTTTGTAATATAGTTGGGTTGGGAACCGTTAGTAGCTATGACTACTCTGTAACATATTTCAGTTTGTATAATAAAAGTTTAAGTTGTTCAGTTCACTACTTGTTCGATTTGTTCCTTTAGTTTTATTTAAAAACAAATCACCCCGGTTTAGGGGCGTGACATTGTGCTAGCTTACCACGTTAAGTCTTACGTATATGCTCGATTTGTATTTTTGTTCATCGTCCTGAACTCTGAGTGCAAAACAAATTACACCAACCCAAACTAAACCAAATCGAGCTGTGCTCAAACCATAAAAAACACGAGCCAAACCCGTACCACTCTGTCCCAGCTCTTTGTACCCAATTTGACTTTTATCACTATTCACTAGGTCACTTTGACCCAGTGGTTTGGATAACAAAATGATACATTTATTCATGGTGTTGTAAAGTATTACAAATATAGGTAAGTTGGATAGCTGGGGTTAATATGCAAATAGTGCATAGTTATGGGTTAGTAGCTAGTTAACACCAAATTAGTTGTTTAGTTAGTTAAGCACTATAAATGCATTGTTGGTGAACATTTGTGTAATTCAATGAATTCGGAATTGGTTTTCCCTCCTTAATCAACATTCTTGTTATGGTATCAAAACCAGGTTCCGGAAACTAGGGTTTCGATCCCATTTCCGACCATTCTTCGATCATCTTCTTCAACTTGGATCATCGATCTTGGTGATTTGCTTCAGGATCTTCTGTTTGAGGCCTTATCTGCATATTGTCCCTTCCAGTCTTCGTTCATCTTCTTCATTTTCGTCCAATTTCGTCGTCTTGACTTCATTTCTCTTCTCTCCATCTTCTTCAAGACGTATTAATTATGTCTGATGCTGAATCTTCATCATTAATTGTTCGCTTTTTGATTATCCACTCGATTCTTCTCAATTTCAACAGTTAATAATTAACTGAGTTACTATTGCGAGTTATATGACGAGTTTATTGATTTTTTTCTCGAGTGACTTGCCGAGTTACTGAGTCACTCGCTCGTGATGCATGAGATCTCCGGCTTCACATTGCCGGACGCTTCCTCACTGTTCTTTATCATCAATTCGGATAATCCACGTACCGTTTTAGTTACGCAACTTCTTCTTGGGGAAAATTACAATACCTAGATAGTTTTGTGCTTCTTTCTCTTTGTGCTAAGAATAAGGTTGGATTCATTACTGGATCTATCATTGAACCTGAAGATGATGATCCTCATCGAGATTTCTGGCTTCGCTGTGATAATATGGTAATGATTTGGCTCTTGAATTCTGTTTCTCCTGAAATTGCTGGTAGCATTGTCTATAAACAGTCTGCAAGAGACATCTTGATTGATCTTAGAGATCGTTTCTCTCAATAAAATCTTCCACGAGTGTTTCAGCTTACTCAATCAATATTAAATTTGAAGTAAAATGATCTCTTTATACACCTGCCTAATGGGGATACCATTCCACTTACTCATGTTGGCAAAATTACCCTCAACAAATACTTAACCCTTCACTATGTTTTATGCATTCCTTCTTTTCGTTTCATTCTCATCTCTGTTTCTAAGCTTCTCCACGACACTGATTGCTCTTTTCTTGTTTGCATGATTCTTGTGTTACTCAGGACTTTACTGAAGGTCATATTCTTGCTAAAGGGCACAAGAAAAGAGGACTATATGTCTTATCTTCTTCTGCTGTTGTGGATAGTCTCACACCAACAATGTGTCAGCGGTTGCCTCGTCATCCTCTTTTGTTAATTCATTAAATAAAGTTTTGTGGGACAACAGACTATGTCACTTGTCTGATTTTGCTTTGTTTTCTGTCTTCCTTGAAAACTTATAATGACAACAATAGTCGTTGTGATGTTTGTCATTTAGCTAAGCAAACAAAGCTTTTTTCCCATTTCTTCTTCTTTCACTACAGCTGCATTTCATCTAATCCACCATGACACCTGGGGTCCTTATAAGACTCCATCTCATGGTGGATACAAATATTTCTTAACCATTGTTGATAATTTCTCCAATACTACCTGGGTCTATCTTATGAAAGCCAAAAAGTGATGCAATTTCTTTAATACCAACTTAGTGCACACTCAATTCAATGACATTGTCAAAATCATTAGATTAGATCAAGCTCTAGAATTTGATTTGACCACTTTCGTTGCCTCTAAAGGTATTATTCATCAATTTTCTTGTGTAGAAACTCTTGAACAAAACTCTAATGTGAAAGGAAATATCAACATTTACTCAACATAGCTACATCTTTAAGGTTTCAGTCCAATGCTCCTCTTTCTTTTGTGGGGAGAGTGTGTTCTTACTTCTGCATATCTCATTAATAGAACTCCCTCCCCTGTTTTAAAAGGGAAAACACCTTATGAAATGTTTAATAAATTGTTCCCACTGATGATCACCTTGGAGTTTTTGGATGCTTGTGTTTTGCTTCCACTCTTGTACATGGTAGAACCAAATTCTCTTTAAGGGAAAAAAATGTATCTTTGTTGGTTACCCTTTTGGCATCAAGGGGTACAAACTTTATGACATTAAGTCTCACACCTTTATCATTTCTAGAAATATAATATTTTATGAGCATATTTTTCCCTACAAATGTGCTCCTTCTTCTAACAATATTTTTGAGCTATGCTTACCCCTTCTCAACATTGATGATTCTCTTCTTGATTCATCATATCCTTCATGCATAAATCATGGTGCTAACCCGAATTCAGACACCTCTTCACCACCAACCCCCACCACAACCACCACCACCACCACCATTACCACCACCACCATCAACCCTCGCCCCATCCTTACCTCTGCCACCCACCCTTAGAAAATCCACAAGAACCCACAAACTACCCAGCGACTTACAAGATTACATTCTAAACAAATCTAAACACAATGCTTGTGCGAGCATTACTTCACACCTTTCTCAAGACATTTCCATGTATCTAGCTTATGACACTATTCACCATACCCAATCACCCATTCTTGCTGCTGTCACTACAACCACTGAGCCATCTACTTACACATAATCAGTTACTTTCCTTGAATGGAGACAAGCCATGGATGAAGAACTTAAAGCTTTAGAACATAATCATACATGGAATTTTACTATTTTACCCCCAGGGCATACTACTCTTGGATGCAGATGGGTATATAGAACGAAATACAGACCAGATGGCACAATTGAAAGACACAAATTCAGACTTGTTTCAAAGGGATATACACAAACAGAAAGATTGGACTACAGTGACACTTTTTCAACTATGGCTAAAATCACCATAGTTAAGCGCTTATTAGGTATAGCGGCTATAAGAAATTGCCATTTACTCCAAATGGATGTCAATAATGCTTTCCTACATGGTGATTTGCTTGAAGATGTTTACTTGGACATTCCTCCTGGTGTTACATTGCCTCTAAGCCTACATCATTTACATTCTTCCCAACAACTAGTGGTTTGCAAGCTCAACAAATATCTGTATGGTCTTAAACAAGCATCCAGGAAATGGTTCAACAAAAGTTGAAACACCATTATTGGCATGGGTTTCTCACAATCTAAGGTAGATTAATCTCTTTTTACTATGTCCCAGGGCTCACAATTTGGTATGTTAGTCTATGTAGATGACATAGTCCTAGCTGGAGATGACATTGATATGCTTGAGTCCATAAAGAAGAAATGAAATTATATTTTTGAGATTAAGGATCTGGGCAATCTTAATTTTTTCTTCGGTTTTGAAGCTGTCAGAAATGAAGGAGGGATTGTTCTTTGTCAAAAGAAACGTGCACTGGATATTCTGAAAGATTCTGGTTTTAATGAATGCATGCCTTCTTCTACTCATATGGATATTAAAAATAAACTCAAGAACTTTCACAAGAAGAAGCCTTCTCATATAGAAGACTTGTTGGGAGATTACAAAATATATGTATGCAAGGCCAGACTTGTGCTATGATGTTCACAAATTATCTCAATTTCTGGCATCTCCCATCATCCCTCATCTTGATGCTGCTCACAAAGTTCTGAGGTATCTAAAGAACACTTATGATCATGGTCCGTTTTTCTCTTCTAGAACTGAACTGACAGTCAAAGCTTTTGCTGATGCTGACTGCGCTGCATGTTTAGACACTAGGAGATCGCTCATCACTCATTTCATGGAAATCCAAGAAACATGATGTGGTTGCAAAGAGTTCTGCAGAAGCAGAGTACAAGAACATGGCCTCAATTACTTGTGAATTACAGTGGATTCAGTATTTGCTTAAAGATCTCAAAGTTTCTTTGAAGAACTCTCCAGTGATATTTTGTGACTGCAAATCTGCAAATTATATTGCCTACAATCCAGTTTTCCATGAGAGAACTAAACATATTGAGATAAATTGCCAATTGATAAGAGATAAGCTTCAAGAAGGAAAACTAAAGCTGATGCACATTAATTGCAAGCATCAACTAGCAGACATTTTGACATAACCATTAGCTCACGGACCTCTTCATTTTTTACTTGCTAAGCTGGGGGTTCTTAATGTATATGATCCAACTTAAGAGGACATATTACAAATATAGGTAAGTTGGATAGTTGGGGTTAATATGCAAATAGTGCATAGTTATGGGTTAGTAGCTAGTTAACAGCAAATTAGTTGTTTAGTTTGTTAAGAATTATAAATGCATTGCTAGTGAACAGTTGTGTAATTCAATGAATCTAGAATTTGTTTTTCCTCCTTCATCTACATTCTTGTTTTTCCTCCTTCATCTACACGGTGAAAAATATATTAAAAATTCGTATCGCTTTGTTGTCCAAATCACCCGATTAAAGTTATTCAAATACGAGCTAAAAAATCAGATTGGGTAAAAAAACTAGAACGAATTGGTACGAGTGAACCAATGAAGGATATCAAACTCCAACTTACCTTTGAACTAGAGAATAAAATCAGATGGCCATCTGAGTTTGATCCGACGGTTTCCAACAGTCTGAATCTCATTGACCAAAACATAAAAACAAACATAGATGATAAGCATGACCCACCATCCGGAACCCAAAATTATAAAACAGAGTAATCTTGTCTTCCTTCCTATCTCTGCGATAGATGTGCAAGCAAAGCAAAGAATCCCATGCGACTTTCGTGTTTTCTTCTCCTTTCAAACAAACACCACTTTGACGCTAGCCCCCTCCCGGTTTCCAGTATAAACAAAAACACAAAATAGAGAAGACCCTACCTTCACGGGTCCCACAGAGCTCAAATGTGGTTTAAGACTTTTTTTCCTTGCATTCAATAGCTGTACGAAAGTCAACTCTGCTTCACTGGCTCCAACCTAACACGCTGAGAACTTCTTCTTTCTCTCTTTAATGATTTTTAATCAAACGGCTCATTACAAACCTTTTGACTTTCTCTCTTCCCATCACCACCAGTTTACCCGTTACCTGGACCCCACCATTAAAGAGCCGGTCAAATGCTGCTGTGAAACGGGTTCTATTTAATTTTTTCTACTCCCTCTAATAGTCCACGTGGTGTGAAACTATTGGTAGTAGCCTTTGACGCCCAAAATGTCCTTCCTCTGTTTTCTTTTGTTTAAATGGCCTGACACAAGTTTGACTCTCCCATCCCCACCCTATTTATCACATTTCCCTTCCTCATCATCTTCTTCAACCTCCATCTTCTCCTCTTTTGAACTCATTTCTCTGTAACTATGGCTGTGGAATTGATGAATTACATGAGCGATTATGGAGCAAACATGGAGGAAAGCGCCGCCAAAGAGGCGGCCACCGCCGGATTCCAGAGCGTTGAGAAGCTAATTAGAATGCTCTCCACCTCTCAACACCAATATCCATACCAGCAGCATAACAAGTCTGAGCAACATGAAACTGATTACAAAGCGATCGCTGATGTAGCGGTGAACAAGTTCAAGAAGTTCATCTCTGTTCTGGATCGATCTAGAACCGGTCACGCTCGATTCAGGAGAGGTCCTCTTCAACCTCCTCCACCGCCTCAATTACAGCAGCAGAGAGTTCCGATTCTGGAATCAGAGCCCTTGATTCAACCAATACAGGAGGAGAAGCCAGCGAGAACGTATAATCCGACTCCGATTCAGAGGCTGCCGCCGCTGCCGCACAACCACCACCAGCTGGTGAAAACCGGATCTCTGGAGAGGAAGGAACCGGCGGCGACCACGATCAACTTCGCCTCCGCGGCGGTGGCGGCGTCGCCGCCGATTTCGGCGGCGAATTCGTTTATCTCGACTCTAACGGGAGACACCGATAGCCTCCAGCCGTCGATGTCGTCGTCGGGGTTCCAGATCACGAACTTATCTCAGGTGTCTTCCGTCGGCCGGCCGCCGCTGTCGACGGCGTCGCTGAAGCGGAAGTGTAGCTCCATGGACGATGCGGCGACCAAGTGCGGTGGATCCTCTGGGAGATGTCATTGCTCTAAGAAAAGGTACGCCGCGGATCTGATTAATCACAGCCGTCTATTTCAATCAAGATCAGAGAGATTGATTTAAGTATTTAACAATTGTGTTGATTCGATCAGGAAATCAAGGGTGAAGAGAGTGGTTAGAGTCCCGGCGATAAGCATGAAATTAGCTGACATTCCACCGGATGATTTCTCGTGGAGAAAATATGGTCAAAAACCAATCAAAGGCTCTCCTCATCCAAGGTGTGTTACTTCATTTCAGCAATTATGGTGCCTAAGTAAGGGTAAAATTGGTATTTTTGTATTCCAGTGATTGACATGGGGTGTTCTATTTTTGCTATCAGGGGCTATTACAAATGCAGCAGCGTACGTGGCTGTCCAGCACGCAAACACGTAGAGCGAGCTCTTGACGATCCAACGATGCTGATCGTCACCTACGAAGGCGAGCACAATCACTCACATTCGGCTGCGATTGAGGCTGCTTCAGCTCACGTCCTCGAGTCTTCGTAAAGTCAAAGAACGAATCTCTTTCCCTCTGCCGTTGGATCAAAGCAATCCTCACCGTCCAGACTCTCTTTAGGGGAAGCAGCCGAATGGTCAACGCAGTGGCTCAATCTCCAAGAATATATTTTTAGTGGGAGGTGATGGTGTTGCGTCAGCTGTTGTCTCAAGACACACACACACTCACGAGACACGGTCACTAACAATTTAGCTTTTTCTTTTTTCTCTCTCCTGCCCGTTGAAAAAACGAACGCTTTTGTTTACTCGGTGAAGAAAAGAAGTTGATTTGTTGGTCTCGTTTCCAAGTGGGGGGTGTGATTGTTCTTTCTTCCTCTTGTTTAATTTATCTGATAAATATCACATTTTAAATTTATTATTCGACATACCAGTGGTGGTGGTGGCAGATTATTTTTTTCCCAATTTTAGTGTGTTCATAATATGCACGCACTGACTGATGAGGTGGTGGTAGTGTGATAAATATTGTATTCCCACCCCGCTTAAGTTTAATGTAAAAAACACTTTTACACCCTTAAGTTTGGGAAATGACACTTTTATCCCAAAATACAGGGGGAGATGAGGGCAAGGTGTGGCAATTTATACCCTTGACTTTTTATAGCTACGTAACATTAAGATCCCCTTCTAGTAAATACAAAAATGCCCGATCAGAATAAAAAAATAGTCACACCCTTACAAAATCCATGATATATACTAGCAATTTGTATTGTCCGGTTCGTTCGAATTTCTGGCTCTGCCATTGTCTTCATATACCAAAATTCAAGACAGTTACATTCCCTTATTCCGACATCATTAGTCTGTTGTGACTTGTGAGGTATTTCGATAGTATGTTTGGGGACAAGTTTGCCCACTTGTAGCATAGAAAAAAGTTTGGTACTGCGTTGAAGGGGTGAAAGTGTCATTTTCATATTTGTAGGGGGTGTAAGAGTGTCTTTTACCCATATTTGTTTGTTGTTGATAATTGAAATGTGGAAGTGCCGTGTATGGACAGTTGACGTTTTGGGGAGGAAATAATTTAAGGGGAGTTGGGGTTGGACTTTTATGTATGGGGGAGATGTTGTTGTCTCCTGCTGCTTTAATTTTATTGTTAGACAGTGGGAGGATGGATGGGGAAGGTTGAGAGATTGAAAATGAGATCATGGTTGGATTCTGGATTATTGTGACTATTTTATTTGAATTGAATTAATTATGGGAATCCAAAGATGTTGGTTTTGTTCTTTGGGGGTGACTTTTGGGGTAGGGCTATTACCGAACCTCTTGGAGGATGAGAAAGTCAAATTGGGCGGTGGAGTTTTCACATTTGTTTAGTTAGTTCTCAATCCTTTAGGTTATACACCATGTGAAGGGCCTTTTTAACCTGGATCAAGAAGTGCACTAGAAACATGAGCCAGCACTTCAAGCCCTTCAAACTGCCTCAGAGACACTTCTATCTTCTAAGTCCAAATGCCTCTCTTAGTACAACTTTGTACACTCACATCAAAATTTACGATGTGCAGGGTGTCTTTAGGTGTAGAGCGTGTTTGGTATGCGTTTAAAAATAGAATAACAGTTGAACAAATGCGGAAAATAATGCTGAAAAAATAGTAATATACGTATAAAAACAAAATCAAGCAACTGTTTCGTATGTGTCTAAAACACTGTTTATATTCAGAAATTCATTTGACAAAAACATTAAATTTCATTGTTAATTTACTCTAACATAATTTTGTGCATACAATCAGAGACGGAATTGTGGGTTGGCCAACGGGGGCCATGCCCCCTCCCCTACATTTCAAAAAATTACACATACCATCCTATCAATTATTTCATATTTACATTACTGTGTCCATGCGGCCACTTCTTAGATTTTCAAATTTGCCATAATGAACTCAACTTTTTTTGTTAGAAGAAAATTTATTCTTTGATGTTCCATCATGATTATATAATTTGTTGTAATATTAAACAAAATGTATATTTAACAATCATATTCGTAGCATACTAATATTAAAAAAGGTATACATATTAGTTATAATTGAAAAATTGTTTTGTAGCTAATGGTTTTTTTTTAACAAAAAGGCTATCACAACCAAAGAGACCAGATAACATCTGGAAACACAGAGTGGTACAGACCACAAACTCTGAGAGACAAAGCTCTAGAAAAGAGCAAAAAAAAAAAAATAAAAAAAGAAAAAGAAAACAAAAGTGACCAAATTTCAAATAGTCCTTTACGCTTCCGCATGATGACTTTGCGTGTTCCCAGGACAAAATTGAAGACCGCCGAAAAAATGATGATTGCTCCGACCGTGGAGATTCAGCTACCGAAAAAGTACGAATCAACCTTCAAAGCACCAAACATGGCCACGAAACATCCTTAAACACAGTCGTACTATATTCGATTAACCCCAGCACCTTCACCACAGTGAAATCAAAGCTTCATCATCGAGACAGGGAGGGTGAATAGGCGGCTGGGGCTCATCGTCGACTGGAGAAATCAGACAAAGACACCAGAACAAGAGTAGATCTGAGCCTTGATGAGGACTGACCGGTCAAAGAATGAGCAAGTGAAGAAGAATAGGGTCATGGCAGCCGCTAGAAAGATTCGATCAAACCCCTTTAAGCCCTGGCATACCACCACCCAAGAACACCGTCACTGCAATCCGAGAGGCGAGGAGTCCCAATCACGACCTAGAAGCCCAGATCTGTAAAATGAAGATTAAAAAAAAAAAAAAAAAAAAAAACTAAACAAAGAATCCTGATCCCCTTTGAAGCTAATGGTTATTATGGAACTTTTTTTAATGTCAACTTAAATATTTATTCATATATTTAACATGCCCCCCTCGAAAAAAAAAATTCTGATTCCGTCCCTGCATACAACAACGACATATAATTGTCATTTTATGCATTATCAAAAGAATGAAAGTGTTTAAACACCAAAAGTAAGAACATACAAAAAAAAAAAAAAAATTGCCGAAATTGATGTATTCACAGGGCCGTCTCTAGCTTTTATGAGGTCCTAGGCGGCTTTATTTGTACGAGACTTTCCACATGATAAATTTCAAATAAATGATTGTCTTATCTTGTTTTCTTAAAGACAAAGGTGCTTATCACAAAATGATGTGTCATTCGCTTACTAAAGATAAATGATACTAAGATAAATGATGCTAGTACTTCTTATGTTTTATATTTTTCTTCTTTGTCCCACTTTGCCACTATCTATTGGATCGCTTTAACCCGGCGATTTGACTAGCAAACCGATGCAAGAATTTGATAATTTATTATGGTGTTGTAGAGTACCCTTTAATCTTAAACACTATGGAAATGTTACCAAAAAATTACATCAGTTTACTATCTAATTCAACGCGTCAAAGTGACCCGGTTACGGATGAAACAGTCAAACCAGAAAAGGAGGAAACGGAGGAAGTATGTATTTTATTCTTAAAAATTATTGGATTATCAAAACAATAGTTGTTTGAGTTCGAATTTTAGGAATTTGATCTTGAGTAGAATTATTGACTCACACTTTCACATGGTAATATTGCTTCAGACAAAAGTATTAAATTTAATTACAAATGAAAAGTAAATTAGCTAATTACTTTAAACTACCTAACTACCTGAGTACTACCTCTGTTTCGCCTGTTTCAGCCTACTTCACTTTTTGTCACTATTCACTGGGTTACTTTCATCCGGTGATTTGATTAGCAAAACGATACAAGAATTTGGTAATCTTGAATGGTGTTATAGAGGAAAAATTATTCTAAAATACCATGAAAAATTTGTTAAAAAATTACATCGTTTGGTACCCAAATCACCAAGTCAAAGTGACTCAGTTACGGGTTAAAAAGTCAAACGCAGACGAAACAGACGAAACGGAGGTAGTACTTGAGTATAAGACTTGTGGGGCCCTCTTCCCACATGGGGCCCTAGGCAAAATTGAAGTTGGCCTTGGCTTAAAGACGGGCCTGTGTATTCATAAACAAATTGTTTTTTCTCTGTTATTGTTTTAAAACACTGCAAAAACACTGTCTCCCAGCACATGTTTTTGAGGAACACTCTGTTTATTTCCTAAACATGTGAACGAAAGATGTTTCTGCAATTTGCCGTACCAGTAAATAAGAACTGAAATAATGTCAAATCACAGGCACCGTGAGTAAAATTTTAGCCCAAGTTTTGGATTGCAAAATAAAAGCTTTTTTATTTAGTTTGACATATGGATATTTGTTTGTTTTCTTGCGCGCACAGCATATGATTCGGTGAGGTGGATTCTAGATGGGCCTTTCACGTTGTTGTTAGGTGGAGATCATGTTCACTGGATGACGGATTAGCGACTTATCAAGCTTGATTAATAAATTGATAGAAGTCTTGAATCAAGTGGTGATTATACGAATAATCAACCCGTGGAATCAAAGCATACGATGCTAAATGTCAACTATGTCATGCTATAAGGACTTATTTAATTATTAGTTTAATGAAGTCTTAAGTTACATACTTACCTCTCTAAGAACCATTCATTGTGTTTCCTGGTCCTTCTACTAACCCATCTTATAATTTTGGTGTATTTACTATTCTACCGCAAAGATCAAAGTGATATTTTGTTAATTCAAGTTGACATGCAACAACATACAAATTACTATGTGATAACCTTCACAAGGTTCATAAAAAAGGTCAAGGTTCATAAACAAAAGGTTGTCACTAAGAAATGTAATTGAGGCATGAAGTCGACTATGTCGTGCCACGAAGATTTTACAATAGTCCACTAATGAATCATTAGTTTTGTTTAACTCTTGGAAAGCTATGCCACTCTAATTAAATAACTAGTGAGCTAATCACTTGTTCTTATTTTCAAAGAAAATGTCATAAATATAAAAAAAAAATAAGTATTTGGGATACAAAGATGTCACATGGCTTTAGTAATAAGATCATGAGCTTTGACGATAACTTGTCTACGGACAAAGGGAATCGTAAAGAGAGTCTATGTGCTTGATGTCTTTGAGAAGCATCAGACGATAAGCTGGATAGATGTATTTGAGAGGGCATTCTACTGTAACCCGTGAATCTGTTTGCAAATCGATATCAGTGTAACTGCAGGACATGATCCATATAAGGGCTTCAGAAATATTGCTTCTGCTTGAACATGTGAACTTAATGTAGAAACTGCATCGTTTGACACTGCTAGGTTTTTGAGACTCAATCAAGCTGCAACTGAAGGCATGTTCTCTTTCAATAAAGGTTTCTTTATTGACGTCCCTTGTTTGTCACACACGTGCAGCTTTTGTGTGATTTGAGAAAGAGTGAGTAATATTACAAGTGGTTTGTTCAAGTTCTAACGATATTGATGCATAAGTTCACCATTGTAGTTGAAATAATGACACTCAATTTGTAGTTAGGTTATAGCTTAGTTTGCTTTGTAAGATGATGTTATACATATATATTGTAATGACAAACTCCCTGCGAAAACGAGCTCTGATACCAGTTTGTTATGATCCGGACAGAGCTTAGAGAACGATGATAATAGGCGAAACAAGAACACAAGAAACACCCGATATAACGTGGTTCACTAGTGATTAGCTAGCTACCTCCACGACCCGAAAACCCATGTTTATTAGAGAGAAACACCACGAATACAATCCACACTATGGCCAAAGTGACAACCCACAATGTCTAGACAATACCTAGGTCCCTTATATAGACATATAGGACCGACTTTGTGCCCAAGACATCCCAAAAACGACTATAGAACAAATAAGGAAACAACCTAGAAACTGCCAAAGTTTGCCTCCCCAATTTGTTTCCTAAATCTCTTAGCCGCCTTTGACTTTTGCTGCCTTAGACTTAAAGTCATATTCAACATATATATATATATATATATATATATATAGGGTGTTGATAATTACAGCACAATATTTTTTAGTTACAGCACAAAGTATTTCTATATGACATTTTTACCCTTTTTCATCCTATGCTATTACTCTACTGCTTTACTCTCTCTTTTTTCACATAGCCACAGAGGACCTTGCATCTCCAAATTCACACGACCATATCGTCAAGCAATTGCGGCAACAATCATATCAGTCCTCACCATCCACCAACCACAACACCATGCCTCGAGTGGTCCTGAATCCCTCAGCATCGTCCTCCCATCCAGATGTGAAGCATTTCCCCCTCTTTTCTTATACGGCGAATTTATTTCATATGGAGAGGGAGAGGGAGAGGGAGGGACCGAGATGAATATCGAGTGGGATGCGGCTCTCGATTGGGTATTGAGTACTGAGTAATTTCTGGGAATTAGTTGGGGGCTCATGGCATATGCGGTTCGCGATTGGGTATGCAGCGGCGTTGGTGGTTTCAGATGAGAGAGACGGTGGATGGGGTGATATTGGGTGGATCTACAACGAGGCTCGGTGGTGACAGAGTGGTTTCACTGTCGGGACCATTCGATTTGGTTTGAAATTGGTCAGCCCTGGGGTTTGGTGGGTTCAATGTAAGGGGTTTCGGTGCAATCTGGTGGCGATGGGAGTATTGAGGATCAGATGGTGGACTCTCGCCTGTGGGTTGTTCACAACTTCACAACACCAAATGGAGGCTTGGTAGATTGAATGGGTGGGGTGCAGACTAGCAGTATACGAGTATGAAGAAATGTTAATTAAAACTTAAGGGCATAAATGTCATATAAAAGAGTATTGTGCTGTAATTATTAAATCTTGTGCTGTAATTATCAGCACCCTATATATATATATATATATATATATAGGTTGTGCAAGACTTGAAATAGCTATTTCAAGGCCTTGAATCAGCTTCAGAGGCTTGAAAATAGCTTTCAAGGCCTTGAAACTGGATTCAAAGCCTTGAAACTGCTTAACCTGAATGCATATTCTCAGGGGGAGTTTTTTATGCTAACTCTCTGATTTGATTTACTCTCTTCCCTTCATATGTTTGATTATCTGATATTAGATGATGAAAGACAAACTGTTGAAGATATTTTGAATCGCACTATATCATCTGTTTGACCATGATAATGCAGGATATTTTGTTTCTAAGTCTTGCAGGATAGTTTCCTAAATTGAATTGCTGCAGATTTGGAAACATTTGAACACTTTGATCATGTGATCAATCAGACGTGTATGACAGCTTCTCATGGTGATTAAATGAAAGATTACAACAATATCTCTGAAGATTGTGATCATTCAACCGTTGGAGAAGATTTCAAAGTAGTCAAACTCTGTTGCCTACAAAATAAGAAGGTTGTTGCTAAAAATCTTGGGAGATTTGCAGAGCTGTTTGAAGTATTTATAGAGCTCAAATCCGAAGCAACAAGACACAATCTCAACGGGAAAATACAGAGAAAGTATTCTGGATTAACAAGCATCAAATAAGTTCTTCATCTCTTCCAATCCTTTCACAGACGTTCACTGCATTTCACTGCATTTTTCTACTCTTAAGTGTTCTTCTTTATAGAGCTATATTGGTAGATCATTTCTGTATTATTTCTACATCCATTCTCAAGGATTGTTCAAAGTGAACAATAGAGAATTCTTAGTTAATCCGTTAGCTATAGCAGGTACTAGACAGGTTAGGGAAAACCACAAGCTGTAACAGAGTAAGGGAACTCTCTATGCTTGAATTCTAGGGCTTAGCTTTTGATTAATAATAATTGAGTTGAAAATCCTGCAGGGATCTAATCCCTGAGGTAGAGACGTAGGCCCAAGTGGACTGAACTCTATAAATCACTTGTCTTGTGCATTTTCAGTTCATTTACTTTCTGAGCTTTTGCAGCATACAAAAATTGTTTATTTTTCGAAGGTTTGAACTTGTTTTCAAGGCCTTGAAAAAAGTAGATTTGCTTTATAGTTTCTGCATCTACTTCAAAGGCTTGAACTTGTGTTCAAGGCCTTGAAATTCATTGTTTGCATAAGTTTTTTTTATCTCCCTAGCAAGTTTTGAAAAAAGTTGGCATTCTCTATTCAACCCCCCCCCTTCGAGAGTATCTTAGCTACTTACATTTGCATACTCACACTTTCAATTGGTATAAGAGCTTGTATCACTGTATAAGATTTAATCATCTGGTGATCATGAGTACTGCAGGTGATGGTGGCTTCTCACAGGGAAGAGCTGCTAACAGACCTCATCTTTTTTGTGGAGAAAATTTTGCTCACTGGAAAGCTCTCATGAAAATGTTTATCATTGATCAAGATCTAGAGCTTTGGACCATTATCCAAAATGGACCTCATACTTTCTACACAGAGAAAGATGGGATCAGAACTCCTAAAACAGATGACTCACTCTCCTCTTTTGAATTAGAGTAATTTTCTAGGAATTACAAGGCTATTAACATTCTTTATTGTGCTTTGAGTACAGATGAATTCAACAGGATCTCTGGATGCATAACTGCTAAAGAAATCTGGGATAAACTTGTGGTTACCTTTGAAGGAACCAGTCAAGTCAAGCAAACCAAGATCAACATTTATCTAAGACAATATGAGCTGTTCAAGATGAATGCAAATGAGTCCATCAGAGATATGATCAAGAGATTCACTGATATTGTTAACAACCTTGACTCACTGGGAAAACACTTTTCCAATGAAGAAAAGGTGAGGAAGATTCTAAGAAGTCTTCCAAATGCAAAATGGGAACCAAAAACCACAGCTATTGAAGAAGCTTAGAATCTCTCAATTTTACAACTCGATGACCTACAATGGAAGCTCATGACACATGAGATATCTATGAATGAAGTTGATGGAGAACTTCCAGATGGTGTCAAAAATTTAGCCCTCAGAGCCAAAGAGAATGAAAGAATTCAAAGCCCTAAAATTGAGGATGGTGATGATGAAGATCCAATTGCCTTAATTTCCAAAGCCTTGACAAGGATCCTCAAAATGAAGATAAACTTTGGAAACAAAGATTTCAACAGAAAAAGGCACAGATCATCCAGCAGCATGGATTACAAAGGTAAGTCCTTTTCACAGAGCAAATCAAAAGTTGTGAACTGCTTTGAGTGTGGTGATGCAGGACACTTGATGAGAGATTGTCCACACAAAAAGAGCAAGAACTTTAAGAAGAAAGATCATGACAGAAGAAAGAAAGCCATGATAGCTTCATGGAGTGATTCAGATAGCTCTACTGAATCTGAATCTGAAGAAGAACATGCCAATCTATGCGTCATGGCCAAGCATGATGAAAGTTCTGAAAAGAACATTGAGGTAATGGTAAATTTCTTAATTTCAAAACCAAAAGAAGCTCTTTCAGAATATCTCAGAACAATGCTTTTAAAAGAGGAAGATTATCTGAAAGAAATCAGGCTTTTGAAAGAAAAAGTTCATGAGCAAGCAAAAGAAAACTTACAGCTTGTCTGCCTAAATTTGAATCTTGAAATATCTCAGAAGAAAACTGACAGTGATTTCAAGGCCTTGAAAACCAGTTTCAAAGCCTTGAAAACACCAAGGAAGTAGTCACTGAAAACTCCTTAGTGAGTGACAACCTTGTTAATCTAAGGCGTCAGGTTGATGATTTAGAGAAACAAAAGATTACTATTACTGAAAGACTTCAAGAATCTGAATTGGTTAAAATCAAGCTTGCTGGATCAGAACACAATTTGAACTTGATTCTTGGAGGAAGTTCACAGTCTGTTCACAAAGCTGGTATCGGATTCAATCCAAACTTTCCAAGAAGAAAAAATAACAGATTTTTGAAAGCTGGAAACAAAACCTCTTCTACCTGTCATTACTGCTGTAAAACTGGTCATGTTAAAATGACTTGTCCTTTTATAAGAAGAGACCCTCACATTATGAGGAACACTTCTCCTTTTAAACTCAAAGGACAGGTTAAGCAGATTTGGGTTCCTAAAGGGGTTAGACCACCTAACATGGTTGATCTTGAATATGAATCCGAATTCCACACTTGGTCTAACAGCTGGGTAAGGCAGTGATTGGTGCTTGCAGGTTGTCACCAAAGAACAAAAGTGGTTCATGGACAGTGGTTTCTCAAGACACATGAGTGGAAAGAGATCTCTATTCTCAGAATTAAAGGAGAAATCAGAAGGTTCAATAACACTTGGTGACAAAGGAAAATGCAATATTCTTGGTATTGGAAAAGTTGGTACAAATTCTGAAAACTCTATTTCTGATGTTTATCTGGTTGAAGGTTCGAAGTTTAATTTACTTATTGTATCTCAGCTTTGTGATAATGGCAACAAAGTTATATTTGATATAGAGAAGTGTGTGGTGCAAAATGAAAAATCAGGAGATTGCATTCTCACAGCCTCTAGATCCAACAATGTTTATACTTTTCAGACTAACAAAGTTGCAGGTAAAAGTTTGAAGTGTCTCAAGACCTTGAAAGAGGATTCAAAGCTTTGGCATAGGAAACTTGGTCATATTAGTTTGCATACTTTGAACAAGTTGATTTCCGAAGACTTTGTAAGAGGATTACCATCCACCAAGTTCAAAGAAGATGAGTTGTGCAAAGCCTGTGCACAAGGAAAGCAGACCAGAAGCTTCTTCAAGCCAAAGAAGTTTGTAAGTACACCTAGACCTATTGAATTACTTCATATGGATCTATGTGGTCCTATAAGGACTCCTACTCCAAAAGGTAAAAGGTATATGCTAGTTGTTGTAGATGATTTTTCTAGATACACTTGGGTTATGTTACTCAAAGAAAAATCTGAAGCACTCTTTGAATTTTCAAAGCTTTGCAGAGAACTTCAAAACTTGAAAAACCTACTTGTAGCTTCAATCAGAAGTGATCATGGTAGAGAATTTGATTAGTTAGAATTTGATTTATTCTGTGATAAGCATGGTATTTCTCACAACTTTTCTGCTCCAAGAACTCCTCAACAGAATGGTGTTGTTGAAAGAAAGAACAGGACTCTTGAAGATATGTCAAGGACAATGCTTCTTGAGAACAAGTTGCCAAAACATTACTGGGCAGAAGCTGTGAATACAGCAAATTATATTTTGAACAGGTGCTTGATAAGACCTGTTCTAAAGAAGACCCCCTATGAACTATTCAAAGGGAGGAAGTCAAACATCTCTTACTTCAGACCCTTTGGATGTACTTCTTTTATCATAACAATAGAAAATACAATCTTGGTAAGTTTGATGCAAGAAGTGATGAAGGTATATTTCTTGGTTACTCTCTGAACAGCAAAGCTTATAGAGTTTACAATAAAAGAACCAAACTGGTTAAAGAGAGCATTCATGTTATTTTTTATGAAAGCTATGATGGTTCTTTGAGTGAAAGTTTTGCATATTTGAATTTGAACAATCATGAATAAGAGGAAGAGACTGAGAATCCACTTGGATTCAAGAAAGGCTCAGAGGAAAATAGAAGAAATTTTCAAGACCTTGAAAATAGTTCTCAAGGCCTTGACAATACAGCTCAAAGCCTTGAAAAAGATTACCAGAAGGAGCCAAGTGACAAAGCCACTACTTCAAGACCAGAAAAGATCTATGGAGAACCTAAACCATGGTCTCCAAGAAAGAGATTCAAATATCTATCATCCCATTCAGCTGATAATATCATATGAGATCCAACCACTGGTACACAAACCAGATCACAGTTGAAGAACTTATGTGCTTTTAATGATTTTATTTCTCTTGTAGAACTAAAAACTGTGAAGGAAGCTTTAAAAGAAGGATACTGGATCATTTTTATGCAAAGTGAAGTCAATGAGTTTGAAAGGAATAAGGTTTGGAACCTGGTTCCTGCACCTACAAACCAGTCTGTCAGTGGTACCAGATGGTTATTCAAAAACAAGTTGGATGAAAGTAGCAATGTAATAACAAACAAAGCAAGGTTAGTTGCTCAAGGATACAATCAAGAAGAAGGTATTGATTATGAGAAAACTTTTGCTCCAGTTGCCAGGTTAGAAGCAATTAGAATTTTGCTTGCATTTGCATCTTACAAGAATATGAAACTATTTCAAATGGATGTAAAGTGTGCTTTCTTGAATGGATACTTACAAGAATAAGTTTATGTTGCACAACCACCTGGTTTTGAAAGTGACAAATTTCCAGATCATGTCTACAAACTTGACAAAGCTCTTTATGGTTTGATACAAGCTCCAAGGGCTTGGTATGAAAGACTGTCAATTTTTTTACTTGAAAATGATTTCAAAAAAGGTTTAGTAGACAAAACTCTTTTCATTAAGACTCATGAGTAAGATTTACTTGTAGTTCAGATATATGTTGATGATATACTGTTTGGAGCTACTAATGATCAACTATGCAGAGAATTCTCAAGTCTTATGAGCAGGGATTGAGATGAGCATGATGGGAGAATCGAACTTCTTCCTAGGACTTCAAATACATCAATTGAAGAAGGGCATCTTTCTGAATCAAAGCAAGTACACAAGAGACTTACTAAATAATTGTAGCATGGCTCAATGTAAGGAAGCCAAGACTCCAATGAGCTCTACACTAGCCTTAGACAAGGATGAATCTGGTAAGAGTGTCAATGTAAAAGAGTTTAGAGGAATGATTGGATCATTACTCTATTTGACAGCAAGAAGACCAGATATTATGTTTAGTGTATGCATGTGTGCTAGATTTCAAGCTGATCCAAAAGAATCACACTTAACTGCTGTGAAGATAATATTCAGATATCTCAATGGTACCAAAGACTTACGACTTTGGTATCCAAGACATTCTAACTTCTCTTTCAGTGGTTTTTCAGATGCTGACTTTGCAGGTTACAAGGTTGATAGAAAAAGCACTTCAGGAACCTGTCAATTCATTGGATCATCCTTGATTAGTTTTCATTCAAAGAAACAGAATTCAGTTACTCAGTCAACAGCTGAAGCTGAATATATAGCTGCAGGAGCATGCTGCTCACAAGTGCTATGGATTGCTCAACAGCTAAGAGACCTTGGATTTGACTTCAAAGGCATACATATTAAGTGTGACAACACTAGTGCAATTTCAATTACAAATAATCCAGTACAACACTCAAGAACCAAGCACATTGATGTCAGACACCACTTCATCAGAGATCATGCTGAGAAAGGTGATATTGTTATTGAATTTGTTGCTACTAACATGCAAATTTCAGATATCTTCACCAAACCATTAGCTGATGAAAGGTTCTCAGCTCTAAGATTAGAATTGGGAATGCTAAATAAGACTGCATTGGTTTAGGGGGAGCATAAGGTAAGAAAGGTAAGCTGTATGTGTTTGTAAAGGTTTGAACTGAGTTTCAAAGCCTTGAAAATCAATTCAAAGCCTTGAATTTTACTTGTTGCAGTGTTACAGTATTTCAAGACCTTGAAAGCTTTTCAAAGCCTTGAAAATGAATATGTTACACTAATAGTCAATAAACTTGTATCATTCTATACTGGGTGATATCTCTGTAGATATTTGCCTAATATAGCCCCTACCCTTTTCAAAAATTTGATTTAGCCAAAAATAGTATTAGTATATTCTATTTTCCAACGGCATAATAGTTTGAAATTTATCTGATCCGTGTAAAACTTTTTGAAAATCAAAAGAGATACTATTTCCTTTTCAAACTCAAACTCTTTCAGTATTTATCCTCCTATCTTCTCCTTCATTCTGTATCATTCTACCTCTCTCTATTCTTCTTCCTAACCCTAATGAGCACAAGAAGGGCCTCAAACAGAATCAAGATGGCTGGAGGTTCAAAACCCGTCTCAGAGAAGAAGAGAAAAGCAGCAGTGGAAGAGATTCAAGAAGTCAGTGGAGACTCTAGCTCTAGAACTCCCAGTGCAGAGGCAGTCCAAGATCCTCCTCCACCAAATAAGAAGGTCAAGAAGGTTACAACCTCCTCTTCAGAAAAGAAGAAGAAGCAGAAGGCTATTACAGAAAAGCAACTAGAAACAGAGCCTACCAGTTCAAAGAAGGTGAAGAAGAAAGCAACTCAGGCAGAAAAAGGGAAAGGTAAGGTGACAGAAGCAGAACCAGAAGGAAAATTGGAGAATGCATTGCAGATCTATTCTCAAGTCTCAACAAAGAACACAGCTCCAGATGAGACATGATTTGTCTCAAATATTTCTTAAGGTCAGTGGTTAGATGGTTTTGCTTCAAGATCTATTGGTTTCTGCAGTTTGGTTAATAAGTATGTGTTGGAACACATGAAGCTCAAGTGCATCTCTATGTTAAAGAAGAGTTCTTTGTGGTGTATGCTTAATCCTAGAGAAATAGCCTACCCCAGACTCACCAGACTCTTCTACCTGAACCTAACTCAAGTCAAGAGAACTGCACACTTGATGATCAAATCTAAAGTTGCTGGGATAGTAATTGAACTAGATCACTCTGAGTTTGCCAATGTGTTAGGTTTTCCAAAGAGGTATGATACTAGCAACCATCCACCAAAGTCTGAAACTTTGAAGCTAGCCAAAGAAGAATTCTTTCTTCCAAACATCTCAACCTCAGCCAAACAGTTAACACATTCCTGTGTTGAATGTTGAAGCCAAGTCCTTCACACTATACTGGTGAGATGTGTATTTCCTAGAGAACACTCCAGAGAATTGGTGACTGAGGGAAAGCTGCACATCATGTATCTGGTTATGCATGGCTATGAGATTGATCTTCCAAAACTAGTTATTGAACACATGCTCTTTAGCCTAACCAATAAGAGGATTCATCCCCTACCCTATGCAAACCTGCTCACTATGTTTTTTGAGCATTTTAAAATTCCTTTTACTGGAGAGGAATCAGTAACATCTGGTTTTGGAGAACTCAATGAGAAATCCTTTGAGAAAATTGGAGTTGTGAAAACAAAATAGAAAGTTTGAAAACTTTACTCAGACCTGACTGAAGCAGAACTAGGTGCAAAGAAGTGTTCTAATCCCAACACCTTGACCCCCAATTCAAGTCAGACTTCTCAGCCTTCAGACAATCAGAGACTTGATGGTTTGGAACTTTACATGGAGGATGTCAAAGATACTATTTTTGGACTGGAAAGTGATATGGGGCATGTCAAGTACATGGTGGAAAGTATCTTCAGAAGCATGACCTTGCTTGATGTTCCTGAGGATCCTGAAGGAACAAAGAAAGGAGATTCATACAAGGATTTTCCTAGTGAGCATTCAGACCAGGAAGAAGCTACTCCAGTTTCAGACAAGGGAAAACAGGCAGCAAAACAGGAAGAAGATGAAGCCAATAGTCCTGACTCAGATGAGCTGCTGATCACTTTGAAGAAGAAAAATAAGAAGAAGAAGAAGAAGAAGAAGCAATCTCCAAAGGCTGCTGAAAAGGAAAAGACTGAAGAAGCAACTGTTGCAGGAGGGATTGCAGAGGAACATGAAGAGCAGGACAAGACTGATTAAGAAGACAATGAGAAAGAGGAAGAAGATCAGGATGAAGATGAAGATCAAAACCCTTAATCTTGCCTATTCTTTCTTCCACATTCTCTCTGCTTTAATTTTTTTTCTTTAAGTTTTCAAAATTTTCCAGACAGTTGATCCAACATCTTCTATATTTTTGATGAAAGTCAAAAAGGGGGAGAAAATTCTAAGTTTTAGTTTCTAGTATTAGGATTATTTGATTTTATCTGCTGAACTATTTATGTGTTTTTGTTGGTATTTGAATAAGTTGGATCTTTTTGGAAATACTATGTTTTTAATTGTGGACTAATCAGTTTATTTTGCAGAGACTAAGGATCAAACAAAATTTGCTTTTGTCTTTCATCAAGAAGGAGATTGAAAGCTCAGGTTGTGCAAGACTTGAAATAGCTTGGCTATTTCAAGGCCTTGAATCAGCTTCAGAGGTTAGCTATTTTCAAGACCTTGAAACTAGATTCAAAGCCTTGAAACTGCTTAACCTGAATGCATATTCTCAGGGGGAGTTTTTTATGCTAACTCTCTGATTTGATTTACTCTCTTCCCTTCATATGTTTGATTATATGTTATTAGATGATGAAAGAAAAATTGTTGAAGATGTTTTGAATCGCACTATATCATCTGTTTGACCATGATAATGCAGGATATTTTGTTTCTAAGTTTTGCAGGATTGTTTCCTAAATTGAATTGCTGCAGATTTGGAAACACTTGAACACTTTGATCCTGTGATCAATCAGACGTGTATGACAGTTTCTCATGGTGGTTAAATGAAAGATTACAACAATATCTCTGAAGATTGTGATCATTCAACCGTTGGAGAAGATTTCAAAGTAGTCAAACTCTGTTGCCTACAAAATAGGAAGGTTGTTGCTAAAAATATGGGGAGATTTGCTTTTTGTAATGTAATATTGTCATCATATACATTTCAGAGTACAACACATGTATTTATAATTAACAACAATGTCATAACTGTTTCAATTTCTTCTGCTATCACTTGCAGGCTATGCACCATGAAGGCTGGATAAAAGTTTGCATTCGCATCATCCCAACAACACAGCGGCCATGGTTCAGTGCTTGTGACATCTGCCAACGGGAGCGCAATCATTTCACATGTTCTCAGTGTGACAACTCTCAAACAAAGAGTAGTCCAAGGTTAAACATATTGTCGACATATACAAATACAATTAACATAATATTTTAATTCTCCTTCTCTCACAACAAAACCCATACATGCATAAATTACATGCGGGCAATATTTCCATGCAGGTGTCGTCTCCTGGTTGAGCTCAGAGATGACACTGGTATCATGGATGTCATGCTATTTGGTCACGTTGGAGAAACTATGCTTAATACAACGACAACAACCCTAGCAGGAATGACTGCAGAGGTATCAACATATTTTCTATAGATATGAGATACTACAGCTATATAATTATTCATACATAATACATTTATAACAAATTCGCTTTTTGACTTGAACCTGTCAATATAACTCCAGGAATGCCAATCTCTCATCATCAACTTCAATGCAAACAGTGCAACAAAACAGTTCTATGTTAGTGTTCTCAAGTGCACTCAACGAAACAATCACAGGATAACTATATGGGTCGTCCGCCAAGTTGAAAATGGTGAAGAGGGATAACAACGAAGTTAACGAATAAGATCTAATGATGGATGCATCTGAAAATGAAGTTCAATCAACGTCCTCTACTTTATTTCATTTCGCTATGTTGTATTATCCGTGATGTAATCTTGTAATTCCACTACTTTAGCGTTTTAAATAAAGTTCGCTTAGTAGTCTATCATAACATTTTTGTGGCACAAGATTCACAAACTTCTAAAACAACTGTCCATCAATGAACCTACAACAATTAAATCTAACTAAAACAACACAAATGAAGAAACATCAACTACTTAAAATTCATTACAGCACAACTGTAAGAAAGCCACCCACACATGGACTCATCTTCTACTATATTCAGATACAGCAAAATTCAACTGAAACTTATAACCACGTTATACTTGCTGCACAAATGACATTATACTTGCTCCAGATATCACAGAAGACAAATAGCTTTCCGCCATAAAGAAATTTCCAATCAAATAAAACCAATTGTAAAAACAAGTAATCAACATACAAAAAAAACATACTAATACAACATCCAAACACGTATAATATGTATTTATATCCCTGCATTCAATTCAATTAAATTAGCATAGATTATTTCACATCTACTACAAACCTTCAAAAAAATACAAGGTTAACCTTCCACAAATAAAAGATAATACCACATTAGCACCTGCAGCTACGGATAAATAGCTTGAAATGCGTGCCTACACACAAACAATACAAAGAACAAACTAGCTGCCGAGTTATCAGGATAGCGATGTTGGTATGTGTGCCAAACTACACTGAGTTTATTAAGACTTGCTCTTTCTGGGAAAAATATCATATTTACACTATCATATAGAACAATGAACCAAAGGAACAACCTAGAAAATCAGTATTTGCAATGTCAACACCCAAGAAATCAGCTGCCAAAGAAGAATTAACCAGCAACCTCAGCATTGGAAGCTCATCATGTTCATCTCCCCCACCTCCTAATTTGGTAAGTGCAACAACTCTCCCGGGTCAAATGCCGCCCAGATCTCTTCATACCAAAAAACGTAAGTTCTAATGAATATTTTCATTTGATTCTCCAGTAAAATTTAGACAAATACGTTCTTCATATTATCTTCACATAACAAACCTATTTAACTATGTACTATTCTGAATGTTTCACAACCACTACAGGAGTGGCAAGAATAAGTATGCATGGCTTTGCGTCTACTGCAACCAGCAGTGGTGGTATTGGAGCAGTGTGCCGAGACAACGAAGATATTTGGCAGCTTGGTTTCATTGGGAAAATTGATGGATCAAACAAATTGGAAAGTGAACTTTGGGCAATATACCACAGCATTCACTTGGCTTTCGATAACAACTGGAAGAATATAGAACTTCAAACTTCATGCTACGAAGCAATTCAAGTATTTCATCTGGTGAAAAATTATCCACCCGCTATGAGAAACGAAATAAATGGAGGATATATCCTGTTGCGAGATATGCATATAGCACTAAACCATATTGATTATATTGAAAACAGTGTGGCTAAAAGGCTTGCAAGCATGGGATTAGAGCAACCAGAACAATGCAAGATATCGTACGATGCCCCACAAATAATACATGATCTAATAATGGAGGGAAAATTAGAAGCTTGTACTCGTTATGTCTCATCCAGTGATACAGACTAGACATATATTCATAAGCGAATGTATCACGACTAAAATAAACATGCATCATTTTCTGTTTCAGCAATTGAACTATCATGAGTTATTTCATGTTTCAGTCTTTCAATGAACACTATTCATTTTTTTGTTACATGCAGATTGCGTGAAATCATGTCTGACGCTTCATGCCATCGGAGCGGAACAAACATGTGTTTTCAAAATATTATATCCTGATCTGAAAATAATGCAAAACCTTATCCTCAGAAATGACTTCTCCAACCGTGAACTTTAGAAATGCAATTTAAGTGATTCATTATTGAAGACTTGTTCGATAAAATTCACAATACATGTAAAACATCCAGTACAAACATTCTCCATATTATATCTCAAACTGCAAATGCTTCAATTATTCATACCAACAATTACATAGCATAACGATTGAAGATTTACAGACAACCTTCTTCTGCCACAGCTAACTACAACTGGTAAACCTTAAAACCACCCAAATTTATACTCAGCAATTTATACAATAACCAAGACAGCTCAAATACTCTTTCCCGATATCTGCTAACTCAGTGTCTGAAATCCGCAGACAAAACAAAGGCCACACCGCTCGCGGGGTGGATATATATATATAAATATGTATATATATTATATATATGTTTATACACACACATACATACATACATACATACATACATATATATATATGTATGTATATATGTATGTATGTATATATGTATGTATGTATGTATATGTGGAGAAAAGAAAAGATTCAAATTCGGAGACACTCAATTTGTAGTTATGAGGTAGTTTACACAAAGACAATTTCGCCCTTCTAATTTGAGAAATGCCATTTTCACCTTTCCTGTGTGCCAAATTCAGGAGACTTATACTCCTGATTGTGTCATTCAATACTTTAAGAGGGTAAATTAGTCCCAAAATCTACTATTAGTGAAAGAACCTTGACTAACAACGTTACAATTAGGGAGTCCGTTTGTGTATAAATTTGGTATATTAAAGGAGTGAAAATGTCATTTTTCAAACAAGAAGGGACAATAGCGTGTTTTCATTAAACTTGAGGGAGTGAAAGTGTTCAAACGATACATCAAGAAAACACGAAAAGACGGATTATCACAATGACACATATGGTACCCCATTAAGAGCATCTCTTGCAAGGGAGGTAGAAAACGTAAAATTTACAAGTTTAAAACTTGCATGATATCCATTTTGAGGGTTCATTCCAGCGGTACAAGTTATCTTATGATTTACATAGTCTTGAATGATAGAATTATTATAGATGTGAATGCATGAGAAAATAGAGATAGACACACAATTTTGATTCTCCATGTTAAAGTATACGTTATACCGGGGTAAAAAAATGCTAACCAAATAGAAAGGTAGAGGCCCAGATGTACATATTTTGAAAGTTAGTTACAATTGGGTTAGTTAGTTTGTTGGTTGACTCACACAAATTGTGGGATCAATTATGTGTACAAAACTCATGTAAGTAGTTGTATTGTGTAACAGAAGTATTCCAAATTAATTAGAATCTTTCTTTCAACATGGTATCGGCGTCAATCAGGCTCGTTGCTTTCCTTCCTCGGTTTCTTAATTCTTCTAAGATTTCCAGAATCCTGCGAAATTTCCATATTCAGCAACATTTTCCATATTTCGGTGTGTTTTTAAAAGTTGAGTAGATGAGTCAGAAGATTTTGGTTTGGGGGGGGGGGTCCAGAAAAAATGAGGATCCATTGGGTCAAATGGGGAGATTTCACAAGAAGGATATGAAGGGGAGTTTAAGGTTTATAGATTTCCAGTTGCTCCACACTGCTCTTTTTGCTAAGAGATGGTGGAGCCTTCTGAAGGAAGAACCCACTTTAAGCAATAATATTTGAAAGCTCTTTATTTCCATACACAAAGTTCCATGAGACATGGGTAGGGCACAACCCCTCATAGACTTGGAGAAGTATCCAGTCCATCAGTGACTTCGTTGAAACAGGAAATGTCAGTTTATACTAATATGATTGATTCTAATAGCTCGTCTACAACATGAAGTGTCAGTATCACTATTTCCAACTGTTTGTCAATTTCAATATCTCAAATCTGGTAGTCTATTGTATCGGAATAATATAAATGATACAAGAACTCTTATTTACACTTACACACACACACACATAATAAAAGAGAACAGTGTTTCCCGCCAAAACGAATTCGATTGAGCAATCTTTATCGTTGATTTTCTCAATTTTCAATCTCGACCGTGATATATTTTATAATTAACCATCAATCTAAACTAAACTACGATAGTGCCATTCAATATGAAACGAAAATTCCTTAAATACGTTCCTATCTTTATTTCACCCATTAATACATCCTTCATTTTCTTTGGAAGAGTAAGGTGCAGTATTACGTTATAGTAATATGTAGGCAAAGTTGCACCGGTGATACCCATATTATGCATTTTTTTACACTTTCATACCTACATTTCAATTGTTGCATCCACATTACCCACATTCTGAAATTGTTGCATCGGTGGTACATACCACTAACACCGTTAGTTTTACTAACAGTTAGGATGGGTATTTTCGTACTTTGCAAATAAATAATTGCACAAATAGTACTCATATTTATGTTTTGGCATCCATATTTATTTTTTATTTCATAATATTAATGCCCATAACTTTCCAATTCTCAAATTGAACACAGACCCTAAGAGAGACCCTGTGAGCTACCCAACCAAAGAGAATCCTTCTCTGCCTCACGAACTCAGAACCACCACCATAGCCTCTAAATCCAAAACACAAGCATGAGTTCTTGTTTATCAACCAAATTCCAGCACCACATTTAATACAAATCGAGAACACAATTCATATAACCACCTACTCCACCACTACAACCACCATCACTGCCACAACTACCGCCTGAACACCACCTACACAAACCCATATTCGGCCACCAAAAACACAACTCCTGTCTGCCGCCAAAAACCAACCACGTCAACATGAAACAAACCAAGATTCATCATCTATTATCTGATTGAAACTCAGACTTGCCCGGATTCCTCGGGGCGAGAGAGAAAGAGAAAAAAAAAACGCTAAAGAAAAACTCTGAAATTCGATCAATACAAAGGCGAAATAAATAAATAAATCAAATGTTAGAATGCAGATGATATGTACAATTTTTTCATCCGAAATCCACCCCTCAACATTAAAACGAAAAATTGAGACGATCTTGAACCCAATTGAATGGGAGATGAAGAGTAAACAACGCGTCCGGGAAGACAACAGTAATTTTGTGGCAAAGCACGTCCAAGAAATTCTGACTCAAATATAAACGGAAGATAACCTATTGCATAGTACAAAGGTCGTGTACGCTGGATGAGAGAGAGGCCGAGCTCGGTCCGGTTGGGGAACGATGGAGAGAACAGATGTCGTGGTAAACCCGTTCTGAGAACCACTGGAGAAGGGAGAAACCTAGTTCAAATCTAAACTGAGGGAGAGAGGGCTAGAGCATAGATCCACTGAGAGTCTAAGGGGGAATCAAAGAGACATGCGGAGACTTGGTGAGAGAGAGTGGTGGAGAGGCAAGATCTCAAGGGAGAGGTGGATGAGAGACAAAGTCTATTTCTTCTTCCTCACTTATCTCTGCTTTTCGTTGAATGCAATTTTTTTAGGTCTCTGGATCAATAAAAAATTACATGAGTTTCTATAAAATAGTACAATTGTAAATGTAGTTTGTAATCTGCTAATTTAAAATTAGAGATTGTAATGAAACAGTTATGGTGTACACTTAAAATATGAGTACCAAGTTATAACTATGTCGTAAATATGAGTACTATTTGTGCAATTATTTCTTTACAAAGGACCAAAATACCCACGTTAACTGTTAGAAAACTAACGGTGTTAGTGGTATGTACTACCAATGCAACATTTTCAAAATATGGGTACCGTGAATGCAAAAATTGAAAATGTGGGTATGAAAGTGTAACAAAATGCATAATACGGGTACCATCGGTGCAATTTTGCCTAATATGTATAAAATTTCCTCTACCAAATTGATTAGAAAAAATATTCTTAAAAAGATTGATTAGAGAAAAATTGAAATCAATCATTATCTTGACAAAAGGAATGTAAGTAAAGGATATTATATAGCATGCACAATTCAAATTGGAAATCATATGTTAGATAAATAATATGACACAATCTTTTGAGCAGGTCCTTCCCGTCAATGTTGATGGAAGGAATAAACAATTGGTAAGTTCTAATTTTTGCCAGTCTTTGTATGTAATTGTGTATGTTTTCTTTTAATTTTATTTTCTAATTGAAAAATTTATTTAGTTGAGTGACATGTAGAGATTTCACTTTTTTTTTGGTTAAATATTACGTAGTTATTGCATACAGTGCCCTACGGGCACGGGTAATTAGCTAGTATACGTGTGTGTGTGTGTGTGTGCGTGATGCTAAGCCTAATCTTGTAGGTAATTCAATTGAATTCGATGAAGGAAGTTGAAGATCGTATAATCATTCTAAGGATTTTCATGTACTCCGCATAGTGCCATGCATTTTTTCTCAAGTCTATGAGTATTCATGTAGCATCAACCCAGACATGTAGGGACTCAACTGTCAAACTGAAAAAGTGACGCAGCAACAAGGAGTGGGCCAGCCATCCCACACCCACTCCATGACCGCACACAGCCTTAGGAGGGACGCCAAGAGTGGGATGGCTAGGTTTTAGCTTTTCACTTACTAGAGCTTCCTCTCTTGGCAGTTTTGAAAGTTCAGTCAGTCAGAAATTATTCTTTCTAGATTTCTTAAGATCTTGAATCGCAATCTTCCAAAAGAGAGAGTTTACTTAGTATTTAAATAACCGTTTTGGTAAGAATATATTTTTAAGAGTTATCTCGTATTTAATTAATAAGTATTTTCCTATCAAACTTCTATTACTTACATAATTAATTTTTTAAAGTATTAGATTTCTAATTGAAGTATATTGGAATTATTTTCATATCAATCAAAAATTATACAATATTATGTTTTTATAAGAAATTTTGATGTTCTAATATTACAGTTTATGATTTATATTGATTGTAATCTTTCACTAATTTGAATATTTTATTCTTAATTAATAAAGAAGAGGTTTTAGCAAATGGAAATCAAATCCTCAATTAAATTATTATTAGTTTACAAATCATATATGTATGAAATAAATTTAATTGAGAATATTTGATATAAGAATGAATATTATACTTTTAGAATATGAATTTTTATTTAAAGATTAACTCTTTTAATTGATGATATCATTCTTTAATAAGAGTATGAGTTTGATTTCAATTTTAAAAGTCTAAATTAATTGTATATTTTCTACAGATCCTTCTTGGAGATTAAGTATTCTCACCTATAAATAGAGGGGTAGGGTTCTTACAAAATTGCTGAAGTTGTGAGAGTACCCACGCACATAAGAGAGAGAGAGAGAGAGAGAGAGAGAGAGAGAGAGAGAGAGAGAGAGAGAGAGAGAGAGAGAGAGAGAGAGAGAGAGAGAGAGAGAGAGAGAGAGAGAGACTTCTCCCTAGCCTGCTAGGGTTTCAGGAGAGGGGAGCCTCCCGAGCCTTTGGCCTCAAGGACAGAGAGCCACGCATAGCTCATGGCCATGAAAGAGAAATAGTCTGCTTTCTAGTGCCTCGGTTTGCATGGTGTTAAGATCTCAACTCAGTTATAATATTTTATGTGTGTTCAATTTTAGCATCATGCACATGTTTGTCTATCTTTGGGTATTTATACTTCTCTTATATTAAAAGTTTGCTTCATATATTCTTGATTCATGCTATATATGTTCTTTATTTTTGAACTGGTTTCGAGATCTAAATCTCTCTTAAAATGTAGAACTCGTGTATGTTTATTTACATGTTTCTAGATCAGCGAAAGAAGTTTTATTGTTCTACAAATCTAAATCTCTTGACAATATTATTAGCTTTTGATATTAGTTTAGACATGTCCTTAGAAAATCTCTACATTCATATGACTCCATATCTTTGAATGTAAGGTTATTGTTGTGATCGAATCAGTGGAACCTCTTAGATTTCATATTTGTTGTGATTGACTGGTTAATCATATTCATCTGATCTATCTTAGAGACATTTTGTGCAGATCCTTGAAGTTGAGTTGTGTTATTATATTTATTTATCTGAGTTATGTGCCCTCGTTGGTACTTGTTTCAGATCTGAGTTATGTGCCCTTTTTGGGACTTGTTCATAACTTCTTAGCGTTGTCTAGTTTGTGATATTCGAACATGTAGGTCTAGGATCCTATTGTGTTGTTCTAAAGTTCCATATTCATTCTGATAAGTTATTCTTTTCATCTTATCAATTTCATATTGGTGTTCCACGCTAGTTCGAGTTGTGTACTGCTAGTGTCACTATGGTGTGCGGAGTTATTTGGCGCATTCTGTGTGACCGCTGTGTTCAGAGTTTGTTCCACACTAGTCCGAATCGTACGTTTGGTTTGACCGCTATGCGCGAAGTGTGGTGTTTGCTATTAACAATTCCATTAAGGTGCGTCTTGGATTAACAACGTTGTGGTGCTACAAGGATATTACAGAAGCTAGGACGGTGTGGATATAGTATAAGTGCTAATAAGTGTGACCATTATATTTAGTTTTCAAACGATTTTAGGATATTTTGTTTCGCACTAATTGGTGCTAGCAGCTCGGGTTTCATTCTTCACCAAGTGTCACATTGTGGTGATTCACATCATATAGTTTCCCCAGGATAAAAATCTGATGTCTATTATCTCGTATCTTTTACTTTAAATGTTCAATACTTTATGTTTTGCTTTACAGTATTGTTGGCATCTGATTATATTTTTACGTTTGTTCTTGCTTAAATAGTTTAAATCTTATTACTTTTCCAATTATCTATCCTATTAAAGATGAAAGACCGACCTGTTGGTTCTACGTGTTAAGCAGTATTACGTTGTGCGAGTTGTTGGTATAGATAAATTGACACATTCGTACTCGTGTGAGTTATATCGTTCATATGCCTCTACATCCACTCATATTCATGGTTTTTGGTGGAAACTTTGAGATTGTAGGCAGATTAGGTGATGGAAATATTCTTGGGTACTTGCCCACAATAGGGTGGAGCTGGTTTCGAAAAATGGCGCTCATGCTAATACCAAAATTGCCCACTTTATTAATAGCTCTACTAGATCTTGGAGGTTGTCTCTTATGTTTAATACTTTGCCAAAAGAAGTAGTGGAAGAGATAGTGAGAAACCCCATAGCCGCCACCTATGTGGAGGATGAAGTGATGACAAGAAATCGAGAGTATAGTTAGAAGTGGTTTTCATTCTTTGGTGGAGCTTGTTAAGCTTAGCTCCCCCCCCCCCATCCTTTCAAGCAGCGGAGTAAAACTTCAACATCTTTCTCTTGGCCAGATGACTTTGGGGGCCGTATGTTTTGGTGGATCCTATGTTCATGATGTGTCTAGGATGGTGAGTTTGGTCAAAAGGAATTCTGGTCCAAATAGCATGTGTAAGATCTGCAAAGAAGGAGAAGAAACAGAGGAGCATCTGCTCTCTCACTGCCTCTAGGTTGCTACTTGCTGGTTTTAGGACAACCCTATTATATCCAAGATCTCTAAGGCTCATCTCCAACTTTAAAGAGTGGAGTGTGGAACAGTGGGAATTGGTGAATAGAGACAGTTAGGTTTGAAGTCATTTAGACATAGCCACAACATTTTGGTCAATAGGGATCCAAAGAAACAACTCCTGCTTCCAGGAAGAGGTTCCTAACCCAAGGAACTGTGTTTGTAAGTTCAAGTAAGTTTGGGGTGAATGCTAAGTGATAAAAGGAAGGCACATGTTGTTCCTTGGTACCCTCCTCATAGAGGGATTGCAAAAGTGAACTGTGATGCTAAATCAATTTCAATATATAAAAGAAACACACGATTGGGCTACATCCGCTTTGGGACATGATGTAGTGGGCCTGGGTCCACCAGTTACTTAACACAAACGATCCATTTCCTCTAAAGAAAAATCACATACCTGGGGAAGTGACAACTTGATGTAACATTTTTTCTCCACTAGAAATAAAATGAAGGAATGCACACAATACAGTATTTTTCTCCAACACAATACAATAGTACCAAGCACATATAAAATATAAAGTAACACACTAAGATTAAATTTAAAAGGGTAAAAGACAAAAACCACCCTCTATTTATGGGGAAAATACATTTTGCCCCCTAATTTATGAAGAAAATACATTTTGCACCCGTGTCAGTGGATGGAGGCTAACCGAGACTAACGGAGGGAAGAAAAGACATAAATACCCCTAAAGTGTTGAAAAATTACCCCAATATAAACACCTTTCCTCCTCATTTTGCTAACCCTAACAACCTTCTTCATCTCTCTCTTCCTCCTGCCCTCTCTCTCTCCCCTTCTTCCTCGCCGCCTCCACTGTCGGGATCCACAAGAAATGGGTTTGTGGGTTTGTACCCACAATTTGACCTCCTGAACAACATGAATCCCCCAACCAGACTTCAGATCTGGAGAATACAAGTGCTTAGCCGCCGAATCGATGGCGATCCTCTCATCAACGCTCACATATCCAAGATCCATAAACCTCCTGACGGTCCGCCGCCGAGCTCTTTGGCATCGACGAACGCCTTCTTCCCCTTCGCCTTCTGCGACGACGTGAAGAGGCAATTCCCGTCGGCCTAGAAACCCACACCCACAAGCCGATGAATTGGAAGGGCAGTTGCCCCTATCTGCTACTCGCCGGAGCCGATGATTTCACCTCGCAATCAACCGGCCTTCACTTCTCCTCCCCCACCACCACTAATTCCACGACGTGAAGAGGCAGTGACGTTGAATTTTTGGAGCAGATGATTGAGGCCTGGTGAGATCGGATTTGCGTGTTGGCAGGGCACCTCCGAGGTTTTTGAACTCTGTTGTTGCAGCCACGCTGGAATCCGCCTCGCCGGCGTTGATCACTCTGGACTGATCTGAGCCTCTTCCTAGCCTTCGGTCTGCCAACTTATAGCCCCTCCTGGATTCGATTTTCCCGATTCGAATTGCAGTTCGCAATTCTTCGAAGGCTGCTCCATTTCTTCTTTTTTCATTCTCAAGAACCTCTGTTTGTGGTCAATCGATGAACTGGGTTCTGGGCTCTGAGTTTCTGGATTCGAACTGGGTCTTTCCGGTTAACCCTCTGTTTGTGCCCAATTTCAGATTGGTTTTTTTTACTGGAAATGGATACTGTTTGTTCCCAATTTCGGTTTTGAATGGAATTGTAGTATCTTGATTTTCCCCCTCTATTACGCGATGATGAACTCGATATTGAATTCAGTCGATGAGAAATTGTTACATCCTTGGCGCGGCAATTAATTTTGCAGCCAGGTGCAATCCTCTTGGTCTGTTTTCAATTATTGATCTGAGCCTGTTGTTGTTGTTGTTGTTGTTGTTGTTGGTGGTGGTGGTGGTGTTGGTGGTGGCATTTAGTGGTGGTGGAGGTGGAGGTGGAGGTGGTGCTCAAGAACACCAAGAACATGATAAACACTATAATAAACAAAAAAATTGTGGTATTTGTCCACAATCAATAAGGGTAAAATGGTCACAAAAAGTCAGTTTGCACCTCTCCACTAACGGATTGTAACAGAAGGGTGGTATCTGTCCACCCTCCATCCGTTAACAAGGGTGCAAAATGTATTTTCCCCATAAATCAGGGGGCAAAATGTATTTTATCCATTAATGGAGGATGGTTTTTGTCTTTTACCCATATTAAAACCATGGAGCACAGATGACAAATCAACTAATTCTGTCTAGTCGGTTTGTTATGACTCAGAAACTTAGAGAGACTAAAAATTTGACGCACCCTCTATAAATAAGATTTCTAAAACACAAACACCTTGTAGATGTTAATTAGATTTTTATGCCATCAAAAAGAGAGTCCCAAAGCTGAACTCAAAATAAAATTTGAGTGCAAAGCTCATCAAAATAGATCAGGAGACCAACTCAATATTTATTTGGGCCAGAAAAGAAAGATACCAAAGCCCAATCTTGTAGTTCCACTAGAAAAGGTCCAAAACACTTGCTCATTAAAGACCCAGCCTTCCTTGTGTAAGAAATCCACAATCTTCTGTAACATGATCCAACACGTAAGCCCAGCACCTAAGCCCATATCATGCCTTCTGTTTGAACCCTACGACTGTAGTTCATTACTCTCTCAACCGGAGATAATACCTTTCTTCTCAGCCACTTCACTTACGGGGAGCATGGACTGGTTTGCGCGAGTTTTGCTCAAATTTTTTTGCCGACCTCTTAAGTGCGGGTTGGAGAATCTTAAACACAAAAATGCCCCCAATCATACTTCTCAAAAAAAAATAAAATAAATAAATAAATAAAAATGCCCCCAATCACCCCAACCACTCATGAAATTCCCATCAAACCTAATTTATTTGTCATTACTTCCCGCTGCTACACGAATTTATCACTATCCCGTGAAAGACTATCCGAGTTCGAGGTTGAGCCCCCGTGGCTCAATGCTAATCAGATACATGTACAAGTGGATGCTATAGCCCCACTCCACTTTTGAAAAATATATGAATATTATCTTTATTTATTTGTGTCTTTATTAAATTTAGCCACCCCAAAGTTAGAGCATGTTTGGTTCCCGCTTAAAATCTCAATAATTTGATGAAAATAATCTGGGGTGAATAAGCTCGCTGAAATTATAATCTGAAAATTGTTTGGCATGCACTAAAAAATATTGAATTAAAATTTAATTGCGTTTGGCAACACTTGCAGCTTTTAATATCAAATTTACAAAAAATGTCATTATTTGAAATTATGATGCGGCTACTTAATGCAGCACAGGAAAGCGAGAGGCAACCTAGTACTACAATTGGTGCAAAGTACACCTTAGAGGGAACTCTAAAACAAGAACAGTTTATGGAGCTGAAGCTTAGAACAAACTGAAGTGGGAAACAAAGAAACTCATGGTTTCTAGGATTAAAACCCAATAGAACTCTAACTTCTTTTACCTTTCAAGATTTTGATACGAAATTCAGCTATCTAAAACATTATACAATAGCTCTATTTATAGTAAAGCTACTAGTTGCTGCCCTAAGGACTGAAAGACCAATATACCCTTAAAACTACCTTACTTCAAGGCTAAGTAACTTCAGGCCTAAGTAAGAGTAACTGGCTGAATAAACCAAAAGTTGCAGCTTTTAAAGCTAAATTAAAAGCTGAGGTAGGATTGGATAAGGTGCAGGTTAAGACTGCAACAAGGGTCTACTGAGATTCAGTTTGATTCTTTGTCAAACTGATCAGAATATGAGTACCAATAACCCACAAAATTGCAAGGTTTGGGGGAATCACCCTGCATCGATGTTATGCGTTTGCACAAATTAACAATTCATGCATTAAAGAGATGGTAGAGTATGGTATTTCAGACACCATACCTAAAAAATCTCCAAAATCGGAGATTATATAATCTGCAAATTATTAGCCAATTTAAATTAAAATCTGACTCAAAAAATCTATGAAACAAATGAGATTAAATTGTTTGGCAGATTTTAATCTCAAATGAGATTAAAATCGCGAACCAAACAAGCACTTACACTATACCTCTCATTTTATTACAAACAAATTAAAATGTACCCTACCGTTAATACAACTTTTATAATTTAGCCCATATTGTAACGGATTTTTAGATTTGCCCAAGCTCAAAGGTATAAAGCTCAATTTAAAGAGTAGTGTAACCGTCTAGTGTGATTTGCAAATTACACGTAATATATAATAGGATTTTTGACCGTAAACATGTATCAACTTTACTATTTATTGACCAAAAACTCACCGCAGTTTCAATTTCATGAAAAAACCTACTTGCAGTTTACTTTTTATGACCTGAGTTATCAGAAATTGCTTGATGACACGTTCGAACTGCAAGTGTACAGCTGTCGTGTGTAGTAATAAACCGGAAATCCGGGTTGTCGAACCCAAGGGACTTTGTTTAAATTAATTATTGTTCTAACCTTATGTGGGTACGTCGCAATTTGTGTTTTGATCTAATTCTACTAAAATAAACGCAATATTCTCAATTAACCAAGTGAAATAGTTCACGATTAATAAAGAATGAATTTTAGGGTTTTTGTAATATAAGGGAAAAACACCGGGACTCCTCTAGGTTCACTAGGTTGAGCTAAATTTATGTTTTGACTTGTAAAACAACCACATATCTTTCACTATCAATCAAGCAATATTAAACTTACCGAGTTACCAAGTAAGTTTACTATACTTTAAACCAAAACAAACCGAGTTACCAAGTCTATTCTAGCTTAAAGCATGCATTAAAACCAAAATTCTACTTTAACGATCCTAGTTAACGATGCCGAGTTACCAAACATTGATTCGACTAGGTGAATTATTCAATTTACCGACTAGTTCTCACGGAGTTACCGCGTAAAAACCAATTAAGTTTATCTCTACGTTAGCTACTCGCAAAGATAATATGATTAGAAACGTAAATAATCCATAATAATGAAAGATTACGTGAGATTAAGCTAAAACATGAATCACAATCATCAAAACATGATATTTAGATCAAACCCTAGCTACACCAAACGAGAATTCCCAGCAAATAACGTTTAGCTACTAATATTCATACTCAAAACGACAAGTTTCATGAGTTTAAACATAAAAAACTAAGAAAAGAGAAGAATTGAGAATCCAAACGGATGATCCAAAGCTCCTAAGCTCTCCCAATAGCTCCTTGATCTCCAAAATATGTGTCTCACGTCCAAAACTACTCAAAAATTCGACCTAACACACTTAAATACGTTCCTAGAATGATATAACAAAGTTTCTAATAATTTCAAAAAGACCCCGGACGTTTTTAGCTTTCTGGGCGAACTCTTCGTGCGAAGACCCTTTCTCTTCGTGCGAAGAGATTGTCCCCTCTGTCTGAACTCTTCCTGTAAAAGTCCTCCTATTTTGAGACAGCATCATGTCACAGGAAGAGAACTGGAATTTTGGCTAAGTCTTTTCTTCGTGCGAAGAGCTTTTCTCTTCGTGCGAAGAGTTCCTGCCTTAGCTTTTTTCTGGCTTCTTTTCTTGAGTTTTCCTTGCTTTCTTTGTTTCCGAAGCTCGTTTCTTCACCACCTTTGATCCTCGCGTCCTATTTCCTGCCAACCACAACACGAAACACGAACCCGCGATCATATCACAATAAAAGCAACAAAATATACGAGTAACGCCCGGATTTAACGATGAACGCTCAAAAACTCAATTTTCACAATTTAAGCACAAAACGCTCAAAGACGATTAAATTCTCCATGATAAGCACGCAAAAAATAGCAAAAATAAGGAATAATATAACTCCAAAACGGAGTTATCAACTACCCCCACACTACATTTTGCTCTTCCCGAGCAAATCCTCAAGCCAATTCTCACAATCTCATCTCATTTCCTCTAACCATTCCCGATTCCCAAACTTTCTTTGCATACATACCACATTTGCCATTGCATACTTATCACACACCATTTGCATACTTAACCATTACCAATTGCATACGAGTCCGAGTAGATCAATTCACAAACCATCCTTTTTACTAGTCGACACGACTCGATTATACACAATGCACCTATATGCAAATGCAATATTCACAATGCAAGTATTGAAATAACAGTTTTTTCTTTTCTTTTGCGAGATTGGGCAATCTCCATTAGCTTAAACCGATTCACACGAAACGATGAGAAATCTAGACACAAGGAATGAGTTGAAATCAAATTCGACAACACGAATCCCCCTAGCTAGTATAGAGAACCTAGCTTTACTAAGTACAAGAACGCAATACCTTTTCATGTGTGCCACAAAATAAGAGGCTACGCTAGGCTAAGCCACGTTCAAGGTCCGAGCTCCTAATCTGCTAACGGGTTTAGAATGATGAGGCTTTAGGGACAAACAGGATAATAATCAAACTCGAATCCTAAAGCGTCACATTCTCACAATTACCACATCTCACACACCCTCACAACAATGATAGAAACCAAGCCCGAAACTCACCATCTCCGGCCCTCGATCCCCTCACACCCCGGTACAATTACGATCTCCGCGCCTATTGTCATGAATGATGTATAAGCCAAAATTTCTCGTTCGTGAACTAGTTGCTTCTCCACTCGTTCTTCCACAAAGCTTCTCATTTTTCCTTTATTCACCTCTCCTTTTTTTCTCTCTTTTCTTTTTTTTTCCCTGTTTTTTTTTTTCTGTTTTTTTTTTTTCTTTTTCTGATTTTTTTTTAAATCTCTCAAATTCCTGCACAATTTCCTCAATATCCGTCTCGAGTGGTCTTCCAAGTGTCAAGCTAAAAATGATAATAAGGGGAGAAAAGAACACGATCAACACGTATGAAACACAAATAAATGCCTCTCCCCCTAACTCAATGAAATCCTCGGTGTAACCCACGAAGCCGCTAACACAATAAAGCACATGTGGGGATGGAGTCGTCGCAAGCTCAATCTCGATGTCCGAAGTCAAATGTCGACACCCCCACACTCGAATGTAATCCTGTCCCCTCTCAAGTAGCCAATCACATATATGTCTCGTGCCTAATCCAACCAAACCTCCTACACCATGATGAGTAAGATCCGGTACCTAGCACGATCCACCTATTAAATTCCCCCAACCCAAGTTTTGTGTGTCTTAGATGGCACACACTCACGGCTCTCCTCACTCGTGTCCATGTTGTAATGCCATGGAACACCGCCACACCGAAGTGCGCAAGCCTACTCTCACTCACCCTCGCATTCCCCTCAAAGATCACAAATCAAGTGCATGCGATACGTAAGACTCACACAAATATAGCATGAAGTACTTCCTCATCGAACCCCCTCAACTACAACACCCTCGTGACGCACTAAAGTGGTGATCCTAACCAATCAATGATGAAGGCCAAAAATCGTCACCCTAAGTCCACAAGTTATCAAAGAATCCAAGGTTCAAAACAGGGTTTACTAGTGGTCCTACAAGGTAAGTTCTATAAGCAGTGAGTGCTCTAATACACACCTCGCACAGCTGTTCTATGTGCCACTACGAGGCGGGTTGGCGACTACCTAAGACGTACACAAGAACGTTCGGCTTGTTTAGCTCACACCTAGCTCAACTCTTGTAAGAAAACTAGGCACACACTTTAGATTTGAAAAATTAAGTCCGTGTGTAAAATAGGCACGCATTCCCGTAAAGAAAGCTTCTCTATACTTACTAAGGGAAACTCACATTGTCACTCTCGATCGCAATTCACGCCCTATGCCTAAAAGTCCCACACTTCTCGATTTTACCGAATTTTCAGCTTCTTTCGATTGCCCTTTCTCAAATTTTTAATTTTTTTCGGTTTTCACATTTTTTAGTTTTTTTTTATACATATACTACATGCACGGCCAACTCGACTAATGACTCGATAGCGGTGGGTTGACTCAGTAATACCAAAACGTGCACGCAAAAATATGAATAATAAAAAGAAAAATAAGGACATAACCAAAAATCTATAACTAAATGCTGACACGGGCAATGCAACGACTCAAGACTGACTAGTAAAAAGGGTACCACCACCCCCACGCTAGGATGCATCGTTGTCCTCAACGATCACACGAGGACTCAACAATCCTAGCACGAGGGCCAACTCCACTACTCGTCTTCCTCTTCGGAGTACGGGGCCTCCTCGCCTCCGTCTTCATCATCCCCAACTTCCTCGTCTACATTCTCATCAGGCGGGGCCTCATACGCGGCCCCTTGATACCATCTCTCAGTGGTAGGGACAGGTGGCACAAATTCCTCTCTAGGCACTTCAGTCGAGTAAAGCACCCATTCTCCAACCATTTGAACCAAATTACCCAATTGGGCTTGGTTACTTTGCAAGCACTCAAACTGACGCCTCCTCTCTTCCCTATCCACTGTCATCTCCTCTCGCAACTGGTTGAAGGCAGCCTCACCATCAAAACCAGCTCTCTTTACCCCTATACTCTTCCTCCGACCCTTGTTCCGCTTCAAAGCTTTGGCCGTGGCGTCAAACTTAGACCATTCTCTCTTAGGGAAGACGGGAATGACTTTGTCGTATTTGGGAATCGCCACCTCAGAGACAACGGCTAAGTGGGTGAGCAAGCAACTATGTCCGGGGGCCATTTTGTTGTTTCTAGAAATGCGATCCATGATATTACCCCATATGAAGCGAGGAATATCAATTCTCTGCCCCTCCCAAAGACACAACGCCATCACACAAAGTCTAAAGGAGAATGTGGGGTTTGAGGTGGTTCCCAAAACCCAATTCTCCAATAACTCACAAATCCATCGAGCCTCCGGTTTTAACTCCCCCGTTGGAACCTTCCATTTAAGTATTGACCCTTTCCTATCCCATGGAGACTTACCCGGCGGAAAACAAAATTTGTTGACCTTGTCATAAATGTTCTCGTCCGACAAACCCGAGAAAAAGCACACGCATCCGCTAGAGGTGGGAATTTAAGTGCAAAAGCGATAGACTCCGGTGTGAAGACTATCCACTTGTTTCGGCAATACACCAACCTATGGTCGCGACTCTCACCGTCCAACGCATACCTAAGGTTGACAACAAACTCCCTAGCAATGGGTGCGCTCGAAACTCCGACCAATTCGAACCACTTAAGAAGCCCTCCCCTATCGTAAATGCTCTTAATAGGTGGGGGCATGTCCGGGTGTAATTCGAACACTTTCTCGGGTTGTCCATGTTTGGTAAGGTAATGGTCATGGTCATAATCGTAATGCGCCTCGTGAGTCACGAAGCGATACGAGTCAAAGTTCGACTCAGTCAATCTCCTCACATTCACCTTCCCCTCTCTTCTTTGTCTCATCACGGGTCGGTTAGGTAACGGAGTTTTTAACAAATCATATTTGGGCGACTCAGGCGCCTCTATGGTAGGCGGAGCAGAACCGGACGCCTCCATAGACGACCCCTCACCCATCTTTCGCTTTTTCGAGGCCATTTAGCAAATGCAAACAAACTCGATGAAAATTTAAACTGTGCACTGTGACAGGAAGTGTGTACAGAATTAAACACGTAGGCAAGCAAGCACGTAGTTCCTAGGACTCTAAGCAATCGCCCCCAAGCGCGCTTCTAAGCGCAACAAAAAGTAATTTGGGCTTTTACTCAATTAGTGCCTAAGACTCGAATAATGAAAGAACTAGTTTGAGAACGTACCTACGTGCCCGGAGCAAGTCTTACGGGCACAAAAATTGCAGAAATTGGACAATTCAGGCTGTTTTGAGGTTGCCGAAAAAAATTGTCGAAACTCCGATTTGTTTGATGCTCCGTACTCCTTGTGAAGTCCCCGTTAGTGTTGCCTTCTTCACCGTAAGCTGAATCACACTCCAAGTGGTCCAATTTTTGGTTTTGAACTTCGGAACCCTAGTTCTTCCTCCTCTGATTTCTCTCTCGTCTCTCACTCTCACTCAAAACCACCCTCGAATCCTTGTTCTCCTCTCTGTCGCGAGCAAAACCCTTACTTGGTTGTTGAATTTGACGAAGAAACAAGGAGGGAGGAGCTTGGGGTCGTGCGGCTATGGAGGAGAGAACTGGGTCTATTCGTGAGTTGAAGAAGAAGAGTGAAGAACTGATGAAATAATCGGGTCAACTGGGTTTTAATACCCTTGAGATGAATTTCCCCAAATACCCCTCCAGAAATCCATCCTTCTTTGCATTATTCCGGGAATTTTGGACCTTTCACGCATTCTGGGCATTCTCTTCGTGCGAAGAGAATGTCCATAATGTGCCCTTCTTCTTCTTGTGACAGTCTTCCTGTTTTGAGACAGAAGACTGTCACAGGAAGAGATTTTTTTTTTCTAAGTACAAACTCTTCGTGCGAAGAGTTTTTCTCTTCGTGCGAAGAGAACTGACAGTGCTTTAAAAAAATTCTCTTTTGCTTGATTTCCTTCGACTATTTACTCGTTTCTTCGAATCTTCATGAATCTCCTCGTCCTCCAGATCCCGTGACACAACCCGGGAACCTACGGTTCCTCGCTAGTACAACTTAACGAAATCCAAAAGTGCTTTATTGAAATAAAAGTAAAGGAGAAACCCTCCTTACATTATTAAACAGAAATTCAAACATGTCTTAAACCAAATGAAACAACTACTACTTGATTACTAGCGTGGCACTACTCCTTAGCTCGTGTGCGTTTCCATCCCAGCTAGCTTATTCTTGACCTGCGGGTTTTGAAATAGCGAAAGCCGACCGCAGAAAAATTTTAATTAGTAAAAACCAAGTAAGATATACCACAATATGTAAAACAGAGTTTTTTTGGCTGAAAGAATGAAAAGAATGTAACTGAAGAGATTCCACAATTTAAATTATTAGTTGAGCTGAGGCGTATTAGAGCCCAGCGGGTAACGATTGCCCACAGAGAGGTCACGATGCAATAATATCATCACACAGGTACCTCTTGGGATATCACAGTCCATCCCAATTCACCCAGAGCGTTTGTAGGTAGCCCGACACTTCCCCGCCCATCGCATAGCTAAAGGACCTTAAGTGTCGACACCCCTATACAGTTGTGACCCACACATGCATAGGTAGTACTCTATAGCTTTCACAATTTTATAAACCCGTATAGGGTAGGGTATGAAACCCGAGGAGGTCGTCTCACGTGCGCCTGCGGCCGTAGCCTTCACACACATCCTCTGTACATCCCCCCGTGTCATTTATCGTTCATTAATATTTCACAAGATCATTCGAGAACTGTTGGTTCGAAATTCAGAAGTAACCACATATTTTCGAAAAGATATTTGCAAGAGAGATTCTAAAATTCAAGACTTAAAAACAGTTGTACGTTACACAAGTAACACACGCCAAACACAATTTGATAGTTGAAGGTATTGTGCGCATAAACTTACCTGGAAATGAGGTGAGAACTTCACACACACAAGCTAGCATTGAACTAGTAGTAGGGGTCCTCGATGAACTCGCCTCCTACGAACTCGGTATCTACAATAATCACATAATCCTATATTAACACATATACATCACACAACAAATTGCAATTAAATTGTCCTATATGGAATGCAAGTGAAATCCCCAATTAATTTCCCAAAAAAATATATATTATAGTAGCTATAATTACACGCTTAGAATATACATTAAATAAGAAAATAGTGGCTTATAATTATAAAAGTAATAATTGAGGTAAAGAAAACTTTATTTGATGCTCTAGAATATTTATTTAGGTTACTAAGGTAGAAATATATAAACAAAGATAGCTATAATAATTTAAAGTTTACATAAATAAAAAGGGGAACTTAGACTAAAGTTAAAGCTTAACTATTTTTATTATAAAGTTATATTAACGAAAACTATGTTATAAGTGAAAAGAATTTATTTTGCGATAAATCGAAAACATTACTATTTAGTTGTTTAAGAAAATATAGTATAAATATTATACACTTATAATATACTATTTTAATTTGATTATAAAGTTGCATACTTATTTTTTTTTGAAAAAGATCATTAACTTACATTTGATAAAATATATATACATATAAGAAATACTAATTTATATTATGCTAAAAAGAAATTTAAATTATTTGTTAAAGTACAATCAGATTCTTGTAAAGGCAAAAACACACCATTTAGAATCATATCTTACAAAAGTCACCACAACTATTTCACAAAAATACATTTTTGCACCCCCCTTTTTACACCCACATATCAGACCCTCTTCTTCCCCAAACACCCACTGTAACATTTTGTTTCCCCCAAATCAACATCACAGCCCAGATGAACAACCATGACTTCAAGCGAAATTGATAGTAGAAAACAATTTGATTGGGGTGTTTACCGATTGAAGAAGAACACCCGAAGAAGATGGCGGCGGCGGTGATGGGTTCTGGTCGTCACTGGGTTCGTCGGGAGAGAGGGAGGCGAACGGTGGTGGAGATGGCGGACTAAGCAGAGGAGGGCGGCGTCGGGTGGTTCGGCGACGCAGAGGGGCGACGGAGGGGCGACGGACGGCGGCGTCGGGCGGCCCGGGTTCCGTCGGCGGTTCTGGGCTTCGGCCTGGGTCTTTGCTCGGCGCCAACAGAGAGCAGAGGGAGATGGCGAGGGAGAGGGAAAGGGGCGAGAGAGAGAGAGAGAGAGAGAGAGAGAGAGAGAGAGAGAGAGAGAGAGAGAGAGAGAGAGAGAGAGAGAGAGAGAGGTCGAGAGAGAGAGAGAGAGACAGAGGTCGAGAGAGACGGGGGAGAGTGAGAAGAACTGGGTTTTGCTTGGATTAACCCGATCGGATCAGCGGGAGTATTTTTCGGTTTTGATTTGGGAATGAATTAGGTGGAGTTGATTTCGTAATTGAGGCTCTGACTCACTAGGGATGAATCAGGACGGAAAAATGACAAAGAGGAGGTCAAAATTATTGGCTCTTGCCATGGGTTTTCGCCGGATTTGCAGGAGCAGAGAGTTCTCTGCAAACATGGAAATGAGGTAGAAGATGAAGGGAGGAAGTGTAGGGTGTGGCAGGCACACGGTAAGACGCAGTGGTTGGTTACGTAAAAGTTATTAAAAAGACACGTTTTGGTCACGCTACAATGTTACACGACCCACTACACTTCACCCACTAATTTACACCCAACTAACTATATAAAAAAAAGACATCTTAAAAATATAAAAAAAAACTTTTGATAAAATATAAATAATAATAATAATAATAATGATGATGAAAAACAACATTTAGTGAATGAAAACAACTTTTTTAATTTCAAATAATGGTCCGAAAAATTCGTTAAACTCCCTAAAATACCCCATAAAATATCGGGGTATTACATCAATCTCCCTTAAAACAAAGCTTCGTCCCCGAAGCTTAAAGTAAATCGAATCTCCCAATGCAAGTATGCGGTATGCAGTTCTAATGTGCACATAATAACAAGACAAGACTGTAATTAAAATGCACGGCTGTTAAATCACATCTCCCTTAAAAGGAGTGACGTCCCCGTCACTCGGCTCATTCCTGGTCGAAGAGGTGTGGGTAACGTTTCCTCATGTCTGCCTCGGCTTCCCAAGTTTCCTCTTGCGTTTGGTGGTTTGACCATAGAACCTTGACCAGCGTGGTGGACTTGGTACGGGTGTTCCTGGTCTTTGTATCGAGGATTTTGATTGGTTGTTGTTCAAAGGTAAGAGAGGGATCAAGTTCAACAGGCTCGGGATCAAGGATATGGCTCGGGTCGGGTACATAAGCTTTGAGTTGGGACACATGAAATACGTTATGGACTCTACCTAGGCTGTTTGGAAGATTCAGGCGATAGGCAACCTTTCCTATACGATCCAGTACTTCGTAGGGTCCAATGAACATGGGACTCGATTTTCCTTTCTGATTAAAACGCATAACCCCCTTTGTAGGCGAAACCTTTAGGAATACTTTGTCGCCAACTTTGAATTCCAATGGCCTTCTCTTCAAATCCGCGTAAGACTTTTGTCGATCCTGGGCCGCCTTCATCCTTTGCTGAATCATTCGGATTTGGTTTGTCGAGTCCTCTATCATTTGTGGTCCAAGAATGATCGTCTCGCTGATGTCGCTCCAACATAGTGCTGTCCTGCACTTCCTCCCATATAGTGCTTCGTAGGGTGCCATCCCTATGCTAGCATGGTAGCTGTTGTTGTAAGAGAATTCGATAAGTGGTAACTTGTCCACCCATGAACCTCCAAAGTCAAATTGCAAGCTCGTAGCATGTCTTCTAACGTTTGAATCGTTCTTTCGGTCTGTCCATCCGTAGCTGGGTGAAACGCTGTGCTGAATCTTAGCTCGGTACCCATGGCTTTTTGTAGCTCCTTCCAGAAGTGTGAAAAGAAGTTTGGATCCCTATCTGAAATAATCGAGCTAGGTACTCCGTGTAGTCTTACTACATTTTTGATGTATGCATCCGCCCTCTTTTTCATGTCCCACGTATCCTTCATGGGAATGAATCTTGCAGTTTTCGTCAATATATCGACTACCACCCAAATCTGGTTCAACCCATTAGTTGAAACAGGTAAGGCCGTAACAAAATCCATTGAGATGGAATCCCATTTCCATACCGGTATCTCCAATGGTTGTAACATCCCACCTGGTCTCTTGTGCTCGAACTTAACTTTTGACACGTCAAACATCGAGATACGAAATCAGCTACTTCCTTCTTCATACTTTTCCACCAGAAGTTCTTCTTCAAATCCTTGTACAACTTGTCTCCTCCTGGATGTACCGAATAAGGCGTGTTATGAGCTTCCTTCATAATCTTCTCCTTTACCTCCGCGCATTTTATTGGTACGCACCATCTTCCCTTGAATTTCACGCTTCCGTCTTCCTCCACTTTGAAATCAAGTGCCTCGCCTTTGTTGATCTTCTCCTTGATCTTTTGTAGGAAAGCATCTTCTTTCTGTGCTTCCTTTATTTCTTCGAAGATGTCCGGTACTATCGTCAAATTACATAGCATATTACTCGGGGTTCCCTTCGTGCAGACTTCAATCTCCATCCTTTGAAACTCTTCGCAAAGATTAGGTGGCAAAACCCACATTGCATTTACCGTATGCTCCGTCTTTCGGCTCAATGCATCCGCTACTACGTTGGCTTTCCCTTCATGGTATTGGATTTTGATATCATAATCTTTCACCAATTCTAGCCACCTTCTTTGTCGCATATTCAGCTCCTTTTGAGTGAATATGTACATTAGGCTCTTGTGATCGGTAAAGATCTTGCACGTCGTACCGTAAAGATAATGCCTCCATATCTTTAATGCAAACACTATGGCCGCCAACTCCAAATCGTGAGTGGGGTACTTCTCCTCGTAGGACTTTAGTTGCCTTGAAGCATACGCAATCACTTTTCCATCTTGCATAAAAACACATCCTAACCCGTGCTTAGACGCATCATTGCAGACTTCAAATTCTCATCCTTCAGTAGGTAACGTTAACACAGGTGCCGACGTTAACCTATCCTTTAGGGTTTGGAATGCTTCCTCGCAATTGTTGTCCCACACGTACTTGCTTGTCTTCTTCATTAACGTCGTCATGGGTTTTTCTATCTTGGAGAAATCCTTCACGAATCTTCGATAGTAACCCGCCAATCCTAAAAAACTTCTTATCTCCGTCACGCTCTTTGGTGTGGGCCAGTCCGTTACCGCCGATATCTTTCCAGGGTCTACAGACACACCTTCTTTGGATATAATATGCCCTAGGAAAGGCACTCTATCCAACCAAAACTCGCACTTTGACAACTTTCCATACAAATTCTCTTCCCTTAGGGTTTCTAACACCTCCCTCAAATGGTGTGCATGTTCTTCCTTCCCTTTCGAGTAGATTAGGATGTCATCGATGAAAACGACAACAAACTTATCTAGGTACTTCTGGAGAACGCGGTTCATCAACTCCATGAATGCTGCTGGAGCATTAGTGAGACCGAATGGCATTACCGTAAACTCGTAGTGGCCATAGCGAGTTCGAAATGCCGTTTTAGGAATATCCTGTTCAGCTATCCTAAGCTGATGATATCCAGACCTTAAATCGATCTTCGAAAAGGTATCGGCTCCTTGTAGCTGGTCGAATAAGTCATCAATCCTTGGAATTGGGTACTTATTCTTAACGGTTACTCCATTCAATTCACGGTAGTCAATGCAAAGTCTTAGGCTACCATCCTTCTTCTTCACGAACAAAACAGGTGCTCCCCATGGTGAAACACTAGGTCTAATGAAACCCTTGTCCATTAACTCCTTCATTTGCTCTTGAAGCTCCTTTAACTCGGCTGGTGCCATCCTATATGGTGCCTTCGAGATTGGTCCAGTACCTGGTACTAAATCTATCGCAAAGTCCACGGCTCTCTTAGGTGGCATTCCTAGAAGGTCTTCGGGAAAAACATCTGGGAATTCATTCACAACTGGGATGTCCTCTAATTTCTTCCCTTCTTTCTCCTGATCATGGATCGTACAGAGGTATGCCCTATGCCCTTTCTTCACATCGGAGAGGATGGTTAAGGCTGACACAATTTGGATTTTGGGTTCTCTAGTTATACCCCTATAGGATAGGCGCTCGCCTTTCGGGCCGCGGAATCTAATTTTTTGGGTGGCACACTCTATTGTTGCTTTGTATTTGCTAAGCCAATCCATACCTAAGATGACGTCTAGGTTGCCGAGATCGAAAAGAATCAGATCAGAAGGTAGCTTGGTTCCTAAGATTTCTAGATTGATTCCAGGGTACATGGTATTACAAGGTGTGAATTCTCCACTTGGGGAAGAGATGGAGACAGATATTGGGGTAGGATTTGGTAAGTCTAATTTCTTAGCAAAAGTAGATGAAATGAAAGAGAATGTGGCTCCAGAATCAAATAACACAAAAGCAGGGGTAGAATGGATTAGGAATGTACCAGTCACCACGTTGGCCTGTGCTGCCTGAGTCTGATTCATCACATTGATAGTTCCAGCTGCGCTGCGTGCTGTGGCTGCGGGTGCAGGTGCGCCTGCTACTGTGGTTGCCGAAGTAGCATTGTTGTTTCCTTGGGGTCGGTTGTTGTAACCATTTCCTCCCTGCCAGTTGTTACCTCGGTTATAGCCTCCTCCATTGTTGTTTCTGTTGCCGGCATTGTTGTTGTTTCCCCCATACTGATTTCCACGGTTGTTATTGCCTCCCTGATTATAACCGCTGTTATTCCCTCCGTAGTTGTTTCCTCCACGGTTGTATCCTCCATTACCCCCTTGGCGGTTCACATTGTTTCCTCCATATCCTCCACCATTGTTATTCCCGGAGTTATTAAAGTTGTTGTTGTTGAAGCTTCCACCGCTGTTGTTCCCTGAGGGTCTTGAACGACATTCAAACCTTCGATGGCCTAGCTTACCACAATTGAGGCAGTTAACTTTGTTCCCCCGGCAGTCCACTCCTGGATGGTTCATGCCGCATTGCCTGCAGTTGTAGATTCGTACCTGGCATTGGTTTCCAAATTGATTGGTGGGGGCTGGGTTGGGACGAAACCTTTTATCTCCGCTATTGTTTCCTGAACCACGATTCTGGAAACCTGTCCCTGCCAGTGCCTCAGACTTCCTCTTCTTAGTTTCTTCATTATTCTCATCAATCAAATTCTGGGCGTCCTGAGCTGCCCCATAAGCGTCCATAAGGGTGTCAAATCGGGTCGCAATCAAGGCCACTCGGAGTTGGAAGTTTAAACCTCCTATAAACCTCTTGATCTTCTTTGCCTCGGTCGGCACCAGTTCCCTTCCAAACCTCATCAACTCCATGTATTTCTGATGATAATCATAAGGGTTGTCACTTCCCTGTTTCAAGTTCATGAATTCCTTGAACTTCCTATCCTTGACATGTTTAGGATAGAAACGTTCTCGTAACGCTGCTTTCAGCTGTTCCCAGCCAAATCCCTGCTGGGCGAGAAGTTCTTCTCCCTTGGCTGACCACCAGTCGTCAGCCTCCTTCTTGAAGTAGTAGAGGGCTACTCCGACACGCTGATCTTCAGGGCAGCGCGCAGATACTAGGACTTTTCCAAAGTCCCTAATCCAGTTTTCCAAGGTGGTGGGGTCATCCGTCCCATAAAAGAAGTCAGGGCGGAGTTCAGCTACCCTACTCATAACATTACCCCCTCCATTGTGGGTGTTTTGTAGAATTTGGGTGAGAGCTAGAGTTGCCTGACGCATCTCCTGAAATTCAATGGGGTCCACAGGTGGAACTTGGCCGCCATGGGTTTGCTGACCTCCCTGGTTCATTGTTCCTACTTCTCTTGCACGTCTCCTGGTATAATATTGCATTGTACCTTTGTTTAAATATATAACCTTACTTAATATAGGTCGAAAAGAATTATACTTCTAGTTCACATACATGCAGCCTATAAGTTTCAAAAATTAAGCATACATTTATCCATCCATCAAATAATCCACATAAACATTCAGATGATAAAAGGAACAACTCAAGGAAATAGTAATTCCTAAAGCAAGCTAAACGTTCGCTCTCGTGATAAAAGAAATGCAGTAGATGATAATCGTAAGGGTGGGTGGGTGTTTATCTACTCTTCGTCATCAGTGGGGAGCATGAGCTCGCTATCAACAGCGTCGATCTAATCTCTCCCGCCTCATTGTTTCCTTCATGCTCCTTCTCGTCAATCTCATCGATCTCATCCATATCGGCATCCCAATCTATAAGCTCATCCTGTGCGTCCTCATGTTGGTTTTCAACTTGGTCTTGCCCATATCCTTAGTCCTCGTCCAAGTCCATGTTCGGAAAGAAGAGAAAAGAAGTCTCGGAAGTGTTCTAGACCGCGTATACACTCTTAATCTCAACAGAACTAATTTCAAATAATCTAAGTAATCAAGAAATCACATGCGTAGAACAATTATCCCAGTAATGACACACATTGAGGTATACATGTAGCACATAACAAATTTCACATCCAAGTAGCAAAGGAATCACAAATAACAAGGAACCCTATTGTACTATCCCACAACCCCGGCTTGTTCAAATTTTATTTCCGGTTTTAGTTATCCTATATCCATTTTAAATTTTTGAAAAGCTTCCAATTATTTTGAATCTTTATTTAGTGGAAATCGAAAAGTCGCATAGCGTTGGAACCGTCGGATCTGATACCAACTGAAACAACCGGGAACCTACGGTTCCTCGCTAGTACAACTTAACGAAATCCAAAAGTGCTTTATTGAAATAAAAGTAAAGGAGAAACCCTCCTTACATTATTAAACAGAAATTCAAACATGTCTTAAACCAAATGAAACAACTACTACTTGATTACTAGCGTGGCACTACTCCTTAGCTCGTGTGCGTATCCATCCCAGCTAGCTTATTCTTGACCTGCGGGTTTTGAAATAGCGAAAGCCGACCGCAGAAAAATTTTAATTAGTAAAAACTAAGTAAGATATACCACAATATGTAAAACAGAGTTTTTTTGGCTGAAAGAATGAAAAGAATGTAACTGAAGAGATTCCACAATTTAAATTATTAGTTGAGCTGAGGCGTATTAGAGCCCAGCGGGTAACGATTGCCCACAGAGAGGTCACAATGCAATAATATCATCACACAGGTACCTCTTGGGATATCACAGTCCATCCCAATTCACCCAGAGCGTTTGTAGGTAGCCCGACACTACCCCGCCCATCACATAGCTAAAGGACCTTAAGTGTCGACACCCCTATACAGTTGTGACCCACACATGCATAGGTAGTACTCTATAGCTTTCACAATTTTATAAACCCGTATAGGGTAGGGTATGAAACCCTAGGAGGTCGTCTCACGTGCGCCTCCGGCCGTAGCCTTCACACACATCCTCTGTACATCGCCCCATGTCATTTATCGTTCATTAATATTTCACAAGATCATTCGAGAACTGTTGGTTCGAAATTCAGAAGTAACCACATATTTTCGAAAAGATATTTGCAAGAGAGATTCTAAAATTCAAGACTTAAAAACAGTTGTACGTTACACAAGTAACACACGCCAAACACAATTTGATAGTTGAAGGTATTGTGCGCATAAACTTACCTGGAAATGAGGTGAGAACTTCACACACACAAGCTAGCACTGAACTAGTAGTAGGGGTCCTCGATGAACTCGCCTCCTACGAACTCGGTATCTACAATAATCACATAATCCTATATTAACACATATACATCACACAACAAATTGCAATTAAATTGTCCTATATGGAATGCAAGTGAAATCCCCAATTAATTTCCCAAACAAAAATATATTATAGTAGCTATAATTACACGCTTAGAATATACATTAAATAAAAAAAATAGTGGCTTATAATTATAAAAGTAATAATTGAGGTAAAGAAAACTTTATTTGATGCTCTAGAATATTTATTTAGGTTACTAAGGTAGAAATATATAAACAAAGATAGCTATAATAATTTAAAGTTTACATAAATAAAAAGGGGAACTTAGACTAAAGTTAAAGCTTAACTATTTTTATTATAAAGTTATATTAACGAAAACTATGTTATAAGTGAAAAGAATTTATTTTGCGATAAACCGAAAACATTACTATTTAGTTGTTTAAGAAAATATAGTATAAATATTATACACTTATAAAATACTATTTTAATTTGATTATAAAGTTGCATACTTATTTTTTTTTGAAAAAGATCATTAACTTACATTTGATAAAATATATATACATATAAGAAATACTAATTTATATTATGCTAAAAAGAAATTTAAATTATTTGTTAAAGTACAATCAGATTCTTGTAAAGGAAAAAACACACCATTTAGAATCATATCTTACAAAAGTCACCACAACTATTTCACAAAAATACATTTTTGCACCCCCCTTTTTACACCCACATATCAGACCCTCTTCTTCCCCAACTCCACTACTCGTCTTCCTCTTCGGAGTACGGGGCCTCCTCGCCTCCGTCTTCATCATCCCCAACTTCCTCGTCTACATTCTCATCAGGCGGGGCCTCATACGCGGCCCCTTGATACCATCTCTCAGTGGTAGGGACAGGTGGCACAAATTCCTCTCTAGGCACTTCAGTCGAGTAAAGCACCCATTCTCCAACCGTTTGAACCAAATTACCCAATTTGCCTTGGTTACTTTGCAAGCACTCAAACTGACGCCTCCTCTCTTCCCTATCCACTGTCATCTCCTCTCGAAACTGGTTGAAGGCAGCCTCACCATTAAAACCAGCTCTCTTTACCCCTATACTCTTCCTCCGACCCTTGTTCCGCTTCAAAGCTTTGGCCGTGGCGTCAAACTTAGACCATTCTCTCTTAGGGAAGACGGGAATGACTTTGTCGTATTTGGGAATCGCCACCTCAGAGACAACGGCTAAGTGGGTGAGCAAGCAAGTATGTCCGGGGGCCATTTTGTTGTTTCTAGAAATGCGATCCATGATATTACCCCATATGAAGCGAGGAATATCAATTCTCTGCCCCTCCCAAAGACAAAACGCCATCACACAAAGTCTAAAGGAGAATGTGGGGTTTGAGGTGGTTCCCAAAACCCAATTCTCCAATAACTCACAAATCCATCGATCCTCCGGTTTTAACTCCCCCGTTGGAACCTTCCATTTAAGCATTGACCCTTTCCTATCCCATGGAGACTTACCCGGCGGAAAACAAAATTTGTTGACCTTGTCATAAATGTTCTCGTCCGACACAACCTGAGAAAAAGCACACGCATCCGCTAGAGGTGGGAATTTAAGTGCAAAAGCGATAGACTCCGGTGTGAAGACTATCCACTTGTTTCGGCAATACACCAACCTATGGTCGCGACTCTCACCGTCCAACGCATACCTAAGGTTGACAACAAACTCCGTAGCAATGGGTTCGCTCGAAACTCCGACCAATTCGAACCACTTAAGAAGCCCTCCCCTATCGTAAATGCTCTTAATAGGTGGGGGCATGTCCGGGTGTAATTCGAACACTTTCTCGGGTTGTCCATGTTTGGTAAGGTAATGGTCATGGTCATAATCGTAATGCGCCTCGTGAGTCACGAAGCGATACGAGTCAAAGTTCGACTCAGTCAATCTCCTCACATTCACCTTCCCCTCTCTTCTTTGTCTCATCACGGGTCGGTTAGGTAACAGAGTTTTTAACAAATCATATTTGGGAGACTCAGGCGCCTCTATGGTAGGCGGAGCAGAACCGGACGCCTCCAGAGACGACCCCTCACCCATCTTTCGCTTTTTCGAGGCCATTTAGCAAATGCAAACAAACTCGATGAAAATTTAAACTGTGCACTGTGACAGGAAGTGTGTACAGAATTAAACACGTAGGCAAGCAAGCACGTAGTTCCTAGGACTCTAAGCAATCGCCCCCAAGCGCGCTTCTAAGCGCAACAAAAAGTAATTTGGGCTTTTACTCAATTTGTGCCTAAGACCGAATAATGAAAGAACTAGTTTGAGAACGTACCTACGTGCCCGGAGCAAGTCTTACGGGCACAAAAATTGCAGAAATTGGACAATTCAGGCTGTTTTGAGGTTGCCGAAAAAAATTGTCGAAACTCCGAATTGTTTGATGCTCCGTACTCCTTGTGAAGTCCCCGTTAGTGTTGCCTTCTTCACCGTAAGCTGAATCACACTCCAAGTGGTCCAATTTTTGGTTTTGAACTTCGGAACCCTAGTTCTTCCTCCTCTGATTTCTCTCTCGTCTCTCACTCTCACTCAAAACCACCCTCGAATCCTTGTTCTCCTCTCTGTCGCGAGCAAAACCCTTACTTGGTTGTTGAATTTGACGAAGAAACAAGGAGGGAGGAGCTTGGGGTCGTGCGGCTATGGAGGAGAGAACTGGGTCTGTTCGTGAGTTGAAGAAGAAGAGTGAAGAACTGATGAAATAATCGGGTCAACTGGGTTTTAATACCCTTTAGATGAATTTCCCCAAATACCCCTCCAGAAATCCATCCTTCTTTGCATTATTTCGGGCATTTTGGACCTTTCACGCATTCTGGGCATTCTCTTCGTGCGAAGAGAATGTCCAGAATGTGCCCTTCTTCTTCTTGTGACAGTCTTCCTGTTTTGAGACAGAAGATTGTCACAGGAAGAGAATTTTTTTTTCTAAGTACAAACTCTTCGTGCGAAGAGTTTTTCTCTTCGTGCGAAGAGAACTGACAGTGCTTTAAAAAATTTCTCTTTTGCTTGATTTCCTTCGACTATTTACTCGTTTCTTCGAATCTTCATGAATCTCCTCGTCCTCCAGATCCCGTGAAACAACCCGGGAACCTACGGTTCCTCGCTAGTACAACTTAATGAAATCCAAAAGTGCTTTATTGAAATAAAAGTAAAGGAGAAACCCTCCTTACATTATTAAACAGAATTTCAAACATGTCTTAAACCAAATGAAACAACTACTACTTGATTACTAGCGTGGCACTACTCCTTAGCTCGTGTGCGTTTCCATCCCAGCTAGCTTATTCTTGACCTGCGGGTTTTGAAATAGCGAAAGCCGACCGCAGAAAAATTTTAATTAGTAAAAACTAAGTAAGATATACCACAATATGTAAAACAGAGTTTTTTTGGCTGAAAGAATGAAAAGAATTTAACTGAAGAGATTCCACAATTTAAATTATTAGTTGAGCTGAGGCGTATTAGAGCCCAGCGGGTAACGATTGCCCACAGAGAGGTCACGATGCAATAATATCATCACACATGTACCTCTTGGGATATCACAGTCCATCCCAATTCACCCAGAGCGTTTGTAGGTAGCCCGACACTACCCCGCCCATCAAATAGCTAAAGGACCTTAAGTGTCGACACCCCTATACAGTTGTGACCCACACATGCATAGGTAGTACTCTATAGCTTTCACAATTTTATAAACCCGTATAGGGTAGGGTATGAAACCCTAGGAGGTCGTCTCACGTGCGCCTCCGGCCGTAGCCTTCACACACATCCTCTGTACATCGCCCCATGTCATTTATCGTTCATTAATATTTCACAAGATCATTCGAGAACTGTTGGTTCGAAATTCAGAAGTAACCACATATTTTCGAAAAGATATTTGCAAGAGAGATTCTAAAATTCAAGACTTAAAAACAGTTGTACGTTACACAAGTAACACACGCCAAACACAATTTGATAGTTGAAGGTATTGTGCGCATAAACTTACCTGGAAATGAGGTGAGAACTTCACACACACAAGCTAGCACTGAACTAGTAGTAGGGGTCCTCGATGAACTCGCCTCCTACGAACTCGGTATCTACAATAATCACATATTCCTATATTAACACATATACATCACACAACAAATTGCAATTAAATTGTCCTATTTGGAATGCAAGTGAAATCCCCAATTAATTTCCCAAACAAAAATATATTATACTAGCTATAATTACACGCTTAGAATATACATTAAATAAGAAAATAGTGGCTTATAATTATAAAAGTAATAATTGAGGTAAAGAAAACTTTATTTGATGCTCTAGAATATTTGTTTAGGTTACTAAGGTAGAAATATATAAACAAAGATAGCTATAATAATTTAAAGTTTACATAAATAAAAAGGGGAACTTAGACTAGCTTAACTATTTTTATTATAAAGTTATATTAACGAAAACTATGTTATAAGTGAAAAGAATTTATTTTGCGATAAACCGAAAACGTTACTATTTAGTTGTTTAAGAAAATATAGTATAAATATTATACACTTATAAAATACTATTTTAATTTGATTATAAAGTTGCATACTTATTTTTTTTTGAAAAAGATCATTAACTTACATTTGATAAAATATATATACATATAAGAAATACTAATTTATATTATGCTAAAAAGAAATTTAAATTATTTGTTAAAGTACAATCAGATTCTTGTAAAGGCAAAAACACACCATTTAGAATCATATCTTACAAAAGTCACCACAACTATTTCACAAAAATACATTTTTGCACCCCCCTTTTTACGCCCACATATCAGACCCTCTTCTTCCCCAAACACCCAATGTAACATTTTGTTTCCCCCAAATCAACATCACAGCCCAGATGAACAACCATGACTTCAAGCGAAATTGATAGTAGAAAACAATTTGATTGGGGTGTTTACCGATTGAAGAAGAACACCCGAAGAAGATGGCGGCGGCGGTGATGGGTTCCGGTCGTCACTGGGTTCGTCGGGAGAGTGGGAGGCGAACGGTGGTGGAGATGGCGGACGAAGCAGAGGAGGGCGGCGTCGGGTGGTTCGGCGACGCAGAGGGGCGACGGAGGGGCGACGGACGGCGGCGTCGGGCGGCCCGGGTTCCGTCGGCGGTTCTGGGCTTCGGCCTTGTGCCGTCGGCCTTGTGCCGTCGGCCTGGGTCTTTGCTCGGCGCCAACAGAGAGCAGAGGGAGATGGCGAGGGAGAGGGAAAGGGGCGAGAGAGAGAGAGAGACAGAGGTCGAGAGAGAGAGAGAGACAGAGGTCGAGAGAGACGGGGGAGATTGAGAAGAACTGGGTTTTGCTTGGATTAACCCGATCGGATCAGCGGGAGGATTTTTCGGTTTTGATTTGGGAATGAATTAGGTGGAGTTGATTTCGGAATTGAGGCTCTGACTCACTAGGGATGAATCAGGACGGAAAAATGACAAAGAGGAGGTCAAAATTATTGGCTCCTGCCATGGGTTTTCGCCGGATTTGCAGGAGCAGAGAGTTCTCTGCAAACATGGAAATGAGGTAGAAGATGAAGGGAGGAAGTGTAGGGTGTGGCAGGCACACGGTATGACGCAGTGGTTGGTTACGTAAAAGTTATTAAAAAGACACGTTTTGGTCACGCTACAACGTTACACGACCCACTACACTTCACCCACTAATTTACACCCAACTAACTATATAAAAAAAGACAAAACTTTTGATAAAATATAAATAATAATAATAATAATAATACTAATAATAATAATAATAATGATGAAAAACAACTTTTAGTGAATGAAAACAACTTTTGTAATTTCAAATAATGGTCCGAAAAATTCGTTAAACTCCCTAAAATACCCCATAAAATATCGGGGTATTACATCCCGTATAGATGATAAAAGATTCCCAAAGTCCGGGGAATATTTTATTCTTCAAATTCATGCTCTTGAAGATCCGTTGAAAATTTCCGGATGTTTTAAGCCGCTCGAGCATCCTTTTTTCGCCATTTTACTCGTGCCTTTGCTTCTTCATGAATCTCCTCGACCTCGAGATTCCTTTTGCATCATAAAAGATTCCTAATGTCCAGGGAATCCTTTATTCTTCAGTTTGACCCTTCCAAAGACCCGTTTGGCAATTCCGGATGCTTTTTCGACGCCTTTTTGCCCGCTTAACATCCTTTTTGGCCTAACTTCTTCGTCCGGACTCCGATTTACGCGATCCACCCGTCCATAGAAAGCTCTCGATCACCCCCACACGTTGGCACTGTTCAATTCTGTTTTTAGTCTGTTCTTCAAAATTTCACCTCGTAATCCGTGCCAAAGAGCTAGGTTTCTCCGTTGATTAATCAAATTCTTGCGTATATCAAGACGGGGAGTCCGGGAACATGATCTTCCCCAGGTGCGTGTGTTGAATGAGCGCAGGAATGGCTTCATTCTCCAATTCCTTCACTTCGGATCCCGATGCACATTTTGGGCTGCAATTCTTCAATTTTCACTCTGTTTCGCACGCGCGCATCAAGACGGGGGATCCGAAATAGGCCTTTCACCTCGGAATCCTGCACATACTCATTGGAAATATTAAATCCAATCTCTCGCACCTATCAAGTAAATCAAACAGAATAAAAATTTACAAAAGAGTATTGAAACCTAAACTACAGCAAAGGTTGGGTTGCCTCCCAACAAGCGCTATGTAATTTAAGGTCGACGGCCCGACCCAGTTACCTCAAAATATGTTAAGGAGGTCTAGCACGACGTGCCTCCTCCTTCAATTTCTTTCTCTTGATTTTCTGCACCACATCATGTGCACTCACCACATTTGGCTTCTTCTCTGATTCGGGTGGATCGGGATGCAAAACGGTAGGCAACCCAAGAGACGGATCCACACGATCTTCTCTAAACTTTATCATGGCCAATTTATTCTTCCCCTTGCTCGGAACAAATGCCTTGAACACGAGTGATGAGTCTAGAGCCTTGATAGTCAACTCCTCTGTCTCTAGATCCACATTTGCGCGCATTGTTTTCAACAACAGTCTTCCAAATATGAGTGGAACATCGCGATCCTCCTTGATATCCACTATCACAAAGTCAGCTGGAAATAAAAATGCACCCACTTTGACGAGCAAGTTCTCAATTACCCCATTTGCCTTAACTATAGAATTGTCTGCCAATTGCAGACCCATCTTCACAGGGGTCGGTGCACCAATGCCCAATCTCTGAAACAGAGACAATGGCATGAGATTAATACTCGCGCCCAAATCACAGAGACCATGTGTATGATATCCACCCCCAAGAGTGCAACCTAAGATGACACTGCCTGGATCTCTCATCTTGGGAATGTCTCTTTGAATGACAGTGCTACACGTCTCTGTTAGCTTTACCGTGGCATAGGGTTCTATGCTCTTCTTCCCCCATAGAATTTCCTTCAAGAACTTCTTGTACCTGGGCATATGAGCAAGTGCTTCTACAAGAGGAATGTTGATATGCAATTGTTTGAATATATCCATAAATCTCCCAAAGTGTTCCTCATCATTCCTCTTTATCGCCGCCGGATATGGAATTCGTGGCTCATAAGTAGCCGGATCGGGAGTGCTCTTGGACTCTTCTTTCTTCTCAACTGTGTCCTTTGATTGGGGACTCACGGCCTTGGGCAACTCTTCACCCAATCCCTTCTCTGTAGCTTTTGTAGCTTCGGATCTCGCATGGCTAGGATATGGAGGATCCTGAGTAGTCACACCACTGCGAGTAGTAATAGCTTTGAGCTTCTCAATAGGAAGAATGGTATTGGAAGGAAGCATACCTGGCGGAAATTTAGTATTCTGATTGGCAATCTTCCCAATCTGAGTCTCGTGGCTCTTTATTGTTTCTTGCATTGAGACAATCGTGCTCTCCATCCTGTCTTGATTAGCTAGTAACTTTCTCAATAAAGCATTTGTCTCTTGTTCCTCTTTCCGCGGAGCTTGCTGCTGCGGTTCTTGTCTCTGAGCCTGGTATGGAGGATTTGGCTGCTGACCCGGTGCATATAACCAACTGTTTGGATTGGCATAGCTAAAGTTGGGGTGATTACGGTTATTGGGATGATAAGTATTCTGCCACTGCTGCTGTCTTGGTGGACCCAAGTAGTTCACATCTTCACTTGCAGCGCCATATCCCTGATTCTCATCTGCCATCATCTCCCCCACAGACTTTACTCGTGCTGATGGATTCATACTGCTGAAAGCCGAAGTCATGACTGCCATTTGCTACTCAAATTTCTGCTCCACCATTGCTTCAATCTTGTTTACCAGTGCCCCATCAGATTTTGAATTTCTACGAGTCTCGGACCTCGTAGACTCACGTTTTGCCACATTGTCCAGCAGATCCCGACATCTATGTATTCCTAAACCCATGAAGTTTTCTTGAGCCATCATGTCCAGCTCATTTGCTGTCTCCCTGTCTAAGCCATTATAGAAATAATGTAACAGTTTGTACCATGGCTCCCCATGAGTAGGACATCTGCGAAGAAGCTGGTTGAATTTCCTCCATGTGTCTCCCAAAGAATCATCTTCTTGCTGAGTGAACTTTGTGATGTCAGCCATTCTCTGTGCAACCTTGGATGGTGGAAGATATTTCCTGAGAAACTCCTGGCAACATTCTGCCCATGTAGTGATACAACCTGCTGGAAGCTCCATAAGCCACATCTTTGCTTTTCCCGATAAGGAGAAAGGAAAAAGCATGAGCTTTATTGTCTCGAGTGGAACTCTCTGATCATATATAGTGGAGGTAATTTGCTCGAAATTGAGCAAGTGCGAGTGTGGATCATCACCTGCAGCTCCAGTAAACAGACACTCATCTCGTAACATGTTTATCAACGGCTGGCAAATCTCGAAATGCGCGGCATTAATCTGAGGCCTGACAATAGTGGGTTGATACCCCTCCGGTGTAGTTCTGAAGTAGTCCACCAAAGGACGCTCATCCTCCTCAGCATTGTTGGCTTGCTCTGCCGCATTCCGACCGTTATTGTTCCGATTATTGCCCCCATTATTCCCATTGCCACCGTTATTTCTGCCAATTACCTCCGCACCAGGAAGTTGTTGTGGATTTGGAGGGTTCATGCGATCAATCATCGCCTGCATCTCAGCCATTTGAGCCCTAAGTTGCTCAGATTCCGCGGCTCTGTTTGCAGCCTCCTCTACAGCAGCTGCTCTAGCTGCTTCCGCATCTTGCACATTTTTGCGGATTCTCTCAAACTCAGCTCTCGTTTCTTCATCCATAGTGACTGAGCTTGAATTCCTCTTGTCTCTACGCTGTGCCTTTTAATAAGGATTTAGGGTCCTCAGACGTTGGATACAAAGGCTCGTCTCGAGAACGGGTCATGCACCGTGTAAATCAACCTGAAATCACAAACCACGCAAAACGTAGGTGAGTAACGGATATAAACAATAAATTAAAATCCCTAAGGCTAGGAATTATAACTAATGTAGCCGAAGTCCCCGGCAACGATGCCAAAAACTTGACACGTTCCAACTGCAAGTGTACAGCTGTCGTGTGTAGTAATAAACCGGAAATCCAGGTTGTCGAACCCAAGGGACTTTGTTTAAATTAATTATTGTTCTAACCTTATGTGGGTACGTCGCAATTTGTGTTTTGATCTAATTCTACTAAAATAAACGTAATATTCTCAATTAACCAAGTGAAATAGTTCACGATTAATAAAGAATGAATTTTAGGGTTTTTGTAATATAAGGGAAAAACACCGGGAATCCTCTAGGTTCACTAGGTTGAGCTAAATTTATGTTTTGACTTGTAAAACAACCACGTATCTTTCACTATCAATCAAGCGATATTAAACTTACCTAGTTACCAAGTAAGTTTACTATACTTTAAACCAAAACAAACCGAGTTACCAAGTCTATTCTAGCTTAAAGCATGCATTAAAACCAAAGTTCTACTTTAACAATCCTAGTTAACGATGCCGAGTTACCAAACATTGATTCGACTAGGTGAATTATTCATTTACCGACTAGTTCTCACGGAGTTACCGCGTAAAAACCAATTAAGTTTATCTCTACGTTAGCTACTCGCAAAGATAATATGATTACAAACGTAAATAATCATAATAATGAAAGATTACGTGAGATTAAGCTAAAACATGAATCACAATCATCAAAACATGATATTTAGATCAAACCCTAGCTACACCAAACGAGAATTCCCAGCAAATAACGTTTAGTTACTAATATTCATACTCAAAACGACAAGTTTCATGAGTTTAAACATAAAAAACTAAGAAAAGAGAAGAATTGAGAATCCAAACGAATGATCCAAAGCTCCTATGCTCTCCCAATAGCTCCTTGATCTCCAAAAGATGTGTCTCACGTCCAAAACTACTCAAAAAGTCGACCTAACACACTTAAATACGTTCCTAGAATGATATAACAAAGTTTCTAATAATTGCAAAAAGACCCCGGACGTTTCTAGCTTTCTGGGCGAACTCTTCGTGCGAAGACCCTTTCTTTCGTGCGAAGAGATTGTCCCCTCTGTCTGAACTCTTCCTGAAAAAGTCCTCCTATTTTGAGACAGCATCATGTCACAGGAAGAGAACTGGAATTTTGGCTAAGTCTTTTCTTCGTGCGAAGAGATTTTCTCTTCGTGCGAAGAGTTCCTGCCTTAGCTTTTTTCTGGCTTCTTTTCTTGAGTTTTCCTTGCTTTCTTTGTTTCCGAAGCTCGTTTCTTCACCACCTTTGATCCTCGCGTCATATTTCCTGCCAACCACAACACGAAACACGAACCCGCGATCGTATCACAATAAAAGCAACAAAATATACGAGAAACGCCCGGATTTAACGATGAACGCTCAAAAACTCAATTTTCACAATTTAAGCACAAAACGCTCAAAGACGATTAAATTCTCCATGATAAGCACGCAAAAAATAGCAAAAATAAGGAATAATATAACTCCAAAATGGAGTTATCACTTGACGGGGCGATCTACGATCCGGATCGCACGATCCCAATTCGGGGATCGTTCGCGATTCAGACCGCTGATTTGGACGGTCCCTAAAGTTTTTACACATATACCCAAGTATTTTGATATCATTACTCTCTGACTCATAATTTCATTGACTAATTCACATCTTTTTCCCTCATGTTCTTATGTATGATGGAAATTCCTACAAAATTTTACCTGATAATAGTCGACAGTACTAGGCAACGCTAACATGAATATATATATCGTTCCAACTAATCGCTCCGGAGAAGCCTACCCTTGCGAACCGCATTCTTAGCAGATCGGGAATCGCATTCCCGATCTCATTCCGCGAACCACGTCGTTCTGCGATTTCGGTAACCTTGTTTATGACCAATAGCCACAAACTTATAACGGCATTTGAAATCGGATAAATCGTCCGCTTACAGAACTGGAATTCGGATATATCGTCCGGTCTATGAATTAATGATGGTTGAGATGCTCGGGGCTGTTCAAAAATTGAGGGCTTCCACAGGCGAGGAATGTCGGCAAATCGGCGAATTGAAGAGATCTCTAGTCTCAAGAAATAGCTGGCATACCTCCATGTAAAGAAGCAGATTAAGAGAGCGATTGCAGAAATAAAAGAAATCAAAAAATAAGGGCTTCCACGGGCGAGGAATGTCGGCAAATCGAGGAATTGAAGTTACCATAAGTGTTTCTCGCAAATGATTAATAAATTGGAGGTCTTGAAGTAAGACAAAAGTATTTTCATAAAAACTAGCAAGTTTGGTGAGGGTGGTGGTCTCAGCTGGACTCCATGAAGCATACCTAAGCATGACAAATCATTCGATTGATTCCCATTACCACCATATAGCCGAAAGTCCAATACATAATGTAAGCACGATTGATAGCAGAAAAGAAGAAAAAAAGAAGTTCAAGAAAAAGTATGACAATGCCTCACTACTGTGCCCACACTACAAAGATATCATGGGCTCTATCTACCAAACTCTTTTCTTATTTTTTTCATAGAGAGAGACTCCAATCATTGCAGCTATATGTTCAAACACTTGTTGAAGATACGAAACCTTTTCAAACTCACCAATAAAATTTGGAGGAAGAGAGGGAGTTCTATTAGACCAAACAAAAATGGAGTATTCAAGACCTCATTATTTCAAAAGAATGTGAGGTTAGGTCTTGTGGGTTTCTACGGTTTCGAAGAAATACTTCTTACAAGTATCATCTCATAGTGTAGTAAAATACTAGTAGAATCAATGAATCTAATACCATTAGTAAGCTACTCAATCATTCAGTAGAAAAGGAACTCATTTTTCTAATGTGGCCACTTTTGATCCGAATGTGCACAAACATATTTAGCTTTGGTGGTTCCTTGCTCTATGTTTTCATAGCAATATTTGAGGAATGATGTCTTCAAATATTGTACTCTCAACCTTCTCTCTCATTCTTGCTTGTCTTGCCAGCAGCTCTTCTGCAGGACATAATCCGAAATCGTCCGGATTTATCATTGGCGGTGGCGGAAGAGGTGGAGGCAGCGGTGGTGGTGCTGGTAATGGAGGGGTGGGCTGCAGTTCCCAGCCCTGCAGCCCACCTTTCACCTCACAAAGTCCGCCACCGCCAGTGTTAGTCACCCGGCGACGAGCACCACCACCGCTGCCTCCACCTAACCCGCCTCCCCTGGTCTTTCCTGACCAGAGACTGGCAGCAGTTTACCCAGTCATCCAAAAGTTCAAAAACCTGATCACCTCGGACCCGCTCAACGTAACCAAAACCTGGGTCGGCACGAACATTTGCAGCTACAGGGGCTTCTTCTGCGACAACCCGCCCGACAACAAGAGCGCGACTGCCCTCGCCTCGATCGACTTCAACGGCTTCCAGCTCGCCGCTGCAACCCTCGACGGCTTCCTCGACATGCTCCCCGACATCGCCTTGTTCCACGCCAATTCCAACAACTTCGGAGGCACGATCACGGCCGACATATCCAAGCTCCCTTACCTCTACGAATTCGACATAAGCAACAACAAATTCACCGGTCCGTTCCCAAACTCGATCCTAGGAATGAACACCTTGTCGTTTTTGGACATCCGGTTCAATTCCTTCTCCGGTTCGGTCCCCCCACAGCTATTCAACCAATACCTAGACGTCCTCTTCCTCAATGACAACGATTTCATGCAGAGGCTCCCCGATAATTTAGGACACAGCCATATCCACCTCCTTACGTTAGCCAACAACAAATTCTTCGGTCCGATTCCGACAACAATCGCCAAATCGCTCTCCGGTTTGACCGAGGTTCTCTTCTTGAACAACTTGTTAACAGGTTGTCTCCCTTACGAGCTTGGTTTACTAAAAAACGCCGTCGTTTTTGACGTCGGAAACAACCGGCTGACGGGGCGGTTACCGTTTTCTTTGGGGTGTTTGGAGAGTGTGGAGCAGCTGAACTTCGCCGGGAACTTATTCCACGGGATGGTGCCGGAGGTGGTGTGTTTGCTGCCGAATTTAGCGAATTTGTCGCTGTCGGAGAACTATTTTACGGTTGTTGGTCCGATTTGTATGGGGTTGATTGAGAAGGGAGTGCTTGATTTGAGGATGAACTGTGTTCCTGGGTTGCCGTTTCAGAGACCATTGAGTGAGTGTGTGGAGTTCTTTGCTCATCCGAGGTACTGTCCTATGATGGGTAGCTTCAGTTTCATACCATGTTGGCTTCCTCATTTGGGGTCTAGTCCTTTGGTTGTTCCTTCTCCTTCACCTTCTTGATTGATTTCATCATCCTAGTTCAAGATTATGTTTATATATGGTTAATTGGCAAGTCTCGTATATTTGTTTGTCCACTTGATCCCTCGTGATGAATGAATGAGTTTTTTTTTTTTTTTTTTTTTTTTTTTTTTTTTTTTTTTTTTTTTTTTTTTTTACATGTATGAATGAATGAGTTTCTTCTTGAATTATGAGTGGAAAATCATAGTGGCACACGTTCAAGCTCAACATAAATTAATTTTGAAGTTCGTACGCTATGCACATCTGTCACGAAAGATATATGAGAACATATTTTCTGAGAAAATTAGAAGAAAATAAAATAAAGAAAGGTGGAAGACATTTATTTTCCTTCATGTGTTCATTTCATAAGAAAATATGTGGGAAGGTTACTAATAGTAACTTTCGGACAAGATCTTCCGTTTATTGCATGACACAATTTCAGGCAAAATCTTGTGTTTTCTCAGGACACAAATTCAGGCAAAATCTTTTCTGCAGCAAAATGATCATTTTATTTTTTCTTTTTCTTCATTATCACTTCCTCGAAAAATGGACACCCGCCCTAAGGCGTAGATTTTTTTTTTTTTTTTTTTAGAATCAACCCTAAGGCGTAGTTATTGGAAATTAACAACTACATAAACGTCGCTAGTTGTAACAAAATCAATAATCAAAAGTTCGTTTTTAATTCCCCTGTCTCTTCGTAATCTCTTCATCTTCTTCCATCTCTTTAGCTTCTGCATTTCTCAAGAACCCGAGTTTATCATCTTGGGCCTCGTTTGGGTAGAGGATAAGGAGGGAGCATAAGATAACTTATACCCTCTCTTTTTTTATCAAGTGTTTGGGTGCCGGATAAGAGAGGGGATAAGTTATGTTGCCTTATGCTGATGGAGTTTTTAATGAACAGATTTTATACTACCAACATGGAGGTATAAGCTCGGATAAGAAAATATAGCATATTAGGATGCTAGTAGGTTGACAAAAATACCCCCACAAACTATCAAATTTCCTACCCTTGTCCCCAAACCTTATCAGCTATTTCACCGTTTCACCTTCTTCCCTCCCTCTCAACGTTTTGGTACCTTTATTTTGGAGGACATTTTTCATAACTTTTATTTTGGGATGCAATAACTTTATTTGAGTATGTATGGTTGAGATAAATGAAGACATTTTTCCGTGCTTGCTGAAATTTCATTGGCTTGATTTAACTTGTGTATTATAGGTTTTGTAACGCCATGCAAACCAGCCATTAAGTAGTAGTAATTTATGCTTCATATTTTGCTATGGTCATGTTGTATCTATGGATATTTATTATGTTTGTATGTTACTACAAGTTTATTTCACGTATTAATAGACATTTTGTATACATTTTGACAACGTCACTGATGTGTAGAAAAAAGAGTATTAAAATATAAACATAAATACTGATACATTTTGTATACATTTTTCCTCATCAATTTGAAATATACAATATTGTATACAAAATAAAAGCACTGAAGGTATTACAGTCAATTTGGCACGTATCCTGCTTCATATCCTGCATCATATCCGACTGCACCCAAACACAGAAAACCAGCATATCTTATCAGGGCTTATCATACATCATTCATATCATTGCTCATATCCCAGCATAAGCCTTATCCCTACATACCATATCCTCTACCCAAACGAGGCCTTGATGAATCTGAGTTCTGCTATTATTGTATCAGCGCCAAGTTAAGGATGAGATGTCTGCAATTGACCTGAGTGTAAAAGACACTGACCACCTCCGAGTTTTGAATAAATTACACCTCGTTACCCTGAATTTTGAAAAAAGACACTTTGCACCCATTTAACGGAATATTCCGTTGACACTTAGCACCCTTCTGTCATGTTCCGTTAGAAAAGTGGGTAATTGATTTTTTTCCGGATCGCATTACCCCGGTGTATTTTTTTGGACATTTTTAACCTCTTTTCTCATCAAGAACCACCAACACTACCAAAATAATTATGAATATCAAGAACAAAGTGAAGATAAGAATTGAAATCCAATATATACCCATATACCATACAAGAAACCATTCAACTATTTATTTTCCTCAATAATCAGCCTTATCTCTCATCATAACCAGAGGCTTAGAACCAAGGGCCAATCGAGGACCAATCGAGGGAGGATGAGAGATGAAACCCAGAAACCCATAGCAATTGTTGAATCTGTAAATTAGCATACACAACTTGGAAATTCAGCAAAACACACACAAGACTTCCAATAGTATAAAGCCAGTTATAAAAACTAAATCTTTAACTCACCCAACCCTTTCTCTCCACCATTTCTAGAGAGATGAACTCAAATCAATCCAACACAGAGAGAGAGAGATCTCAATCGAATACCAAATCGGTGGCTCTGACTCGTCGATCTTCGAACCTGCTGAAGCCGCTTTCATCGGCCACCGTTGCACCCTCCCTTCGCCGCCCTTTGTCCACCGATGATACCACCGTCATCACCGTCGAGATCAGCGTCCCCTTCACCGACCACAAAGTCAATCCCCCTTCGTGCACCATTGACACCATACCAAAAGGATCTCATGACCTTCTTCTGCGACATGGCCACGATGCAGAGGATGGAGATCGTCGTGGATTCGCTCTACAAGGACAAGGTGATCCGCGGTTTGTGCCATCTCTATGACGGTCAAGAGGCGGTTAATGTAGGTATGGAGGCTGCGTTCAACAAGCCTCCTCTTCAGATCCGTCGCCCTCTGTTTAGATCGGTTGTGGGTTGGGTAGTGTTGTGCAACCAAACGGCGAAGGTGAAGAGACTTGGGGATCTAGGTAGTGGGAGGAAGTCGGCGGCGAAGGTGGAGTTGAGAGAGAGGAGGGTCTGGTTCTGGGTAGGTCGCCATGGGGAGTTACTGAAAGAGAGTGATGAGATGGTGGTGGTGGTTTGATTTGGAATGCGAATTGAATTGGGACGAGAAGAGAGGAGAGGACCGGCTAGAGGGGGAAGATGAAGGAGCAGAATGAGAAGGAGAAGATGGAAGAGAAAGGATAATGGGTGATGTGTTTCACAACAGGAGGGGGGAGAGAAAAAGATGGAAGAGAGAGAAGGATTAGGGTTAGCAATGAAGAAGAGAACGGTTAGGGTAATATATAGGGTGTAATTTTATAGGGTAAAATGGTCTTTTTCCCGTAGTGTTACTCAACCTTCTGCCTCGATCCAAAAAAGGTGCAAAGTGTCTTTTTTCAAAAGGCGGGGTAGCAAGGTGGAATTTATTCAAAACTCAGGGGTGGTCAGTGTCTTTTACCCTTGATCTAATGAGTCAATGACATGGCAACTAGAACCTAGTCAAGAAGCCAAGACTTAGGTGGTGCACTATACTGAGTTAAGCCATATGAGTCACTCTAATTGAGGGTCCCCTAGTAGGTGCACAAGCAGCTAAATTAATTATGTGCCAGCAATCCCTTAAAATTTGTTTGGTTTTGCCACAAATTTTGCACATGACAACTGTGGTCACGTTCTTTCCATTACCATATGAGTACATGTTAACATGAGACACCTGAGGATATTGTGGTGTAGGTACGAGTGATGGTGTAGATGAAGTCGCATGACCAAAAACTCACTTGAATTGTGGGCACCGGAACTTGAGCCACATTGATACCTAGTCTTGGTAAATGCTAGACTATTATTGTACTCCCATATCTCGTCCCACATCGAGATATTGTGGATTAGATGTGTGGTATATAGTAAAGTTTGTGGACCACTACTAGCACCTTCAAGGATTAAGAATTTTTATCCGGTGGCATGGGTAAAGAAGTTGTTGGGATAGTAATCCACTCGGGTTGTTACAAATGGTATCAGAACCAACCCTTGTTCCCCAAGTACACCGCGTCTGTGCGCCGCTAACTAAAGGGATACGTGACTGGGCACACTCGACGTGGGAGATTGTAATATCTCGTCCCACATCGTTGAGTATATAAGGTGGGGTGATTGTAATATCTCGTCCCACAACAAGATATTGTGGATTAGATGAGTGGTATATAGTAAACATGTGGATTATTATTAGCACCTTCACGGCCTAAGCATTTTTATCTGGTGGCACATGTAAAGAAGTTGTTGGAACAATATCCGCTCCGGTTGTTATAGTAACCAATTATGTGTGAGTATTACTTGAGTCATAGTTTGGCATCTTCTTGAAGATGCATATATTGAGATATCAGCAAGGTGGACACACTCAAAGGTGCCAATCTCACAAGAATTCTGCTCGTGAAGGTATCATGTTCTTTTTCTAATCCTTTATAAACATGTAAAATCAAATCTTTCTCACTAACTCGTTCACTCACTTGAGCTAACTGGTCAGATATGCTTCTCACATTATCAATATACTGAATAACAGTTTTAGAACCTTGAGTTACATTATTTGTAGCTTCAATTGATGGATATGAGATCTAGACAAGAAAGTGAAAATGTGTTCTAAATCAGACAACATATGTTGCGAATTAGGTAGTTGCAAAATCACATGTAGTAGAAAGGCAGACTTAGAAGCAAGAAGAACACTCTTAAGTTCTGATCAATCATGTCACGGTTGTAGTATTCCGAATTTGCCACCGAAAGTGAAGATTCCAATGAACATGCCAAAAATTAATCCGTCACTAAGAAAGAACCATCCAGAAGCTTAGCAGGTCATTCGCCTAAAGAATCACTATCATAAATGATTCATAGATTACATTCTAATGACATTCAAATGTAATCAATGTTCATAATTCATCGATAATTTACAAAGTCTAAATCTCACTGGTATCGAAGTGTTTTGTTCAAAACAAACTACTACATTTGCTATTTCTTTGGCCAAAAGAGAGTTTTTATATGTTTTAAATATGTACCACATAAATTATGAACACATTAATGCGATGGTGGTACGTCTATAGTCTAACAACTAGTTCATACACCAGAAGCATCAAGAAGTTCTTAACACTTGGCCGGCGAGACAGGGCTCTAGAAGTATTGCATATATGGGCCTTTGGAATCGAAGAGATTAAATGGCTTCGATGTTGGAACAAAGGCTCGTCTTCATTCTCCAATGACACGCAATCTGGTCAACGCGAGTTGGTGCATGCTCACGTGAGGTCTTGTGTAAACTTTTGCTGAGACTTTTTCGTGGACACGACTCTTAGTGGACGATGTTATGATCCGTGCAGAGCTTAGAAAACGATGAAATCGATGAAACAAGAACACAATAGCACACACGATATAACGTGGTTCACTAGCGATGAGCTAGCTACCTCCACGACCCGAAAAACCCCGATTTTATTGAGAGAAACCCACGAATACAACACACACAATGTAGAGCACGACCTATAGCCTTTATATAGGCCTACTATACAGCTTGTGCCCAAAGAAATACCGAAAACCGAGCTAACGAACAAGGAAACAATTCTCTAGTCGCCTCCAGCGATGTCTTCGCACGAAGACAATTTGTCTTCGCACGGAGGCTCTTCGCACGAAGACCCTGATGCCAGCAACTGCTTTCTTCATCTCGAGCTCCTCCGTTTGGTCCATTTCTTCCCCCGCTTCGTCGCCAACTCCTCACCAAGCCCAGGTACATCCAGGGCACCTTGATTCCCCCAACAGATGTTCGCGAGTGCTTATAATAATTACACAGGTAGCTATTATAACTTTTGATCACTACTTTTCTTAGTCGAGTTCATGTTGGCGTGTCTTGGACCTGTATACGGAGTCATTTCCTATATTAAACTTCAATGTACTAGTTCTAAAATATTTCAGAATGAAAAGAGCATGCACTGTTCATTATGATACAATTAAGTTCAACACGGCTTCAAAAGAAAACGGCTATACGTCACATTAACATTTCAACTTATCAAATCGGATACATTGACAAACCTTTTGAAGTATTAGGGACAAAATAGATAATGAAATTTATTCATTTATTTGTTCATTTATTGGCAAAAATACTATGGAATTGAGTTATGTACACTATGAAGCATGTGTTGGAATAGATGCCCTAGAGGTAATCTAGTTTAGTATGAATTAATTGTGGCTAGAAATTCATTTATTTTTTATTGGATATTTAATATAATGAAGTCCTTAGATTTACAATTGTGTTGTTTATCTTAAATATCCCTAGTCCAGTATAATAATTAATGGGACAATCATCTATAGACTAGTATGGGGTTGGATTGATATGGAGATATCATGATCCAACACATAGGTGTGCATTAGGGAATGTTGCACTTGATTGACCCATCTCCGAGAAGGCTACATACACGTTATGTTGAGTCACAAGCGCTTCTCGCGGTGCAATGGTATTGTCATCCTTAGACTTGAAGTCACTAGATATTCTAGTTGTGGATTATTGTGATTTTGGTAGCGTTAAGCGCTACACCGTAACTGGGTAGTTATAAAGGCGTGTACTGGATACAATAAGAAGCAAGCTTAGAGATCGTAGTGGACGTAGAAAGAATTTGTCCCTCCCACATAACGGGAGCAAATATCCTAGGCCACTCGAGGGATAGTGCTTATAGAATGTCTGCCCAGACTCAAATAAATCAATATGGGATATTGATGTTATTTGCACGAATAACGCTATTCCCATGGATCGAGAAACTATGGATTGGATATATGAGTGTGACTTGTATGTCTCGTGTCCAATCCGGATATAGAGACAAAGGGATGAGACAATTACTTGTACAAAGGTTGTCAAGATGACTATTCTATTAGTTGGCTAGAATGGATGTTTTGCTAGAAACCGCTCCATATTAGCAAATAGTTGCTACCAACTAGATAGAACCTATGGGGTCACTTGCTAAATAGAGTTGAACTAGATTTGGGAATTAATTAATTGGATTAATTAATTAGAAGGATCACTTTGCAAAACCTTGCAAACTTAGTAGGGACTAATTTGCAAGGAAGGGACTAAATCGAATTCTAGTAGGACTAGAATAAGTCCTTTAGGTAGTTGGCAAGGAGTTGTTGGACTATATAAAGGACCCTCCTTCCTTCCTTCCTAAGAACTTATGCTCATTATTGAACATAACAAGAGTGGGAAAGAACAAAAGGAGAGAGAGCAAGCAACAAGAGGAGCCGACCGCCCCTCTTGCCGCCGCCCATCCCGTCGGCCAGAAAGGAGGCCGAGACCCTCCTTTTGGGTCTCGTTTTGCGTGATTCTTCTTCCTCTTCCTCTTCCGGGCTAGCACCAAGGACTTGGGAGATTCTAGGATCAACTCTAGGCGTGGATCAACCATAGAGAACGTGACACAATTCGCGTTTGAAGTCATCAAAGGAGAACCCTAAGGTGTGTTATTTGTAGGGTTTTGATTCATGGATGCGCAACGGAAACACAAACAATCATAAAACCATGCAAAAACCTCCAAGGATCACAAGTCAAGAGACATAACGATGGTAAGGGTAAGAAATCAATAACACACCTTAGGGTTCTCCTTTGATGACTTCAAACGCGAATTGTGTCACGTTCTCTATGGCTGATCCACGCCTAGAGTTGATCCTAGAATCTCCCAAGTCCTTGGTGCTAGCCCGGAAGAGGAAGAGGAAGAAAAAACACGCAAAACTAGACTCAAAGGAAGGCTCTCGGCCTCCTTGTGGCCGACGGGGACGGGCGGTGAGCTAGGGGCGGCGAGCTCCTAGCTTGTTGCTCTCTCTCCTTCTTTTGTTCTCTCCCACTCTTGTTATGTTCAATAATGAGCATAAGTTATATGGGAAGGAAGGAAGGAAGGTCTTTTATATAGTCCAACAACTCCTTGCCAACTACCTAAAGGACTTATTCTAGTCCTACTAGAATTCAATTTAGTCCCTTCCTTGCAAATTAGTCCCTACTAAGTTTGCAAGGTTTTGCAAAGTGATCCTTCTAATTAATTAATTAATCCAATTAATTAATTCCCAAATCTAGTTCAACTCTATATAGCGTGTGACCCCATAGGTTCTATCTAGTTGGTAGCAACTATTTGCTAATATGGAGCGGTTTCTAGCAAAACATCCATTCTAGCCAACTAATAGAATATTCATCTTGACAACCTTTGTACAAGTAATTGTCTCATCCCTTTGTCTCTATATCCGGATTGGACACGAGACATACAAGTCACACTCGTATATCCAATCCATGGTTTCTCGATCCATGGGAATAGCCTTATTCGTGCAAATAACATCAGTATCCCATATTGATTTATTTGAGTCTGGCCAGACATTCTATAAGCACTATCCCTCGAGTGGCCTAGGATATTTTCTCCCGTTATGTGGGAGGGACAAATTCTATCTACGTCCACTACGATCTCTAAGCTTGCTTCTTATTGTATCCAGTACACGCCTTTATAACTACCCAGTTACGGTGTAGCGTTTAACGCTACCAAGATCACAATAATCAACAACTAGAATATCTAGTGACTTCAAGTCTAAGGATGACAATACCATTGCACCGCGAGAAGCGCTTGTGACTCAACATAACGTGTATGTAGCCTTCTCGGAGATGGGTCAATCCAGTGCAACATTCCCTAATGCACACCTATGTGTTGGATCATGATATCTCCATATCAATCCAACCCCATACTAGTCTATAGATGATTGTCCCATTAATCATTATACTGGACTATGGATATTTAAGATAAACAACACAATTGTAAATCTAAGGACTTCATTATATTAAATATCCAATAAATAATAAATGAATTTCTAGCCATGAATGAATTCATACTAAACTAGATTGCCTCTAGGGCATCTATTCCAACAGTCTCCCACTTGCACTAGAGCCAATCTGGCGCATCTCATATGCCCATACTCATAGTCTTCCCTTCATGCTTCCACTGCGTGAGAGGCTTTGTAAGCGGGTCTGACAGATTATCATCTGTAGGAATCTTGCATATCCGAACGTCTCCTCTATCGATAATATCTCAAATCAGATGAAACTTCCTGAGCACGTGTTTGGACTTCTGATGCGATCTTGGTTCCTTTGATTGCGCGATCGCCCCAGTGTTGTCACAGAACAACTCGACTGGATCAGCAATGCTAGGGACCACACCAAGTTCAGAAACAAACTTTCTAATCCAAACAGCTTCCTTTGCTGCGCCATTTGCAGCAATGTACTCAGCCTCTGTTGTAGAATCAGCTACCGTCTCTTGCTTGGAACTCTTCCAGCTCACCGCTGCTCCATTCAGGCAAAACACATATCCCGACTGTGATCTAAAGTATCTCTGTCGGTTTGGAAGCTTGCATCAGTGTAACCCCTTACACGCAACTCTTCCTCACCGCCAAATATCAAGAAAGCATCCTTAGTTCTTCTCAAGTACTTTAGGATATTCTTGACTGCAATCCAGTGACTCTCACCTGGATTGGATTGGTATCTGCTTGTCATACTCAAGGCATATGACACATCTGGTCTATTACATAACATGGCGTACATGATAGATATGGCCGAGGCATAGGGAATTCTACTCATGCGTTCCTTCTCAATCTCATTGGAAGGACAACCACTCTTTGAAAGAGTGATTCCATGTGACATGGGCAAGAATCCCTTCTTGGAATCTTGCATCTTGAACCGTTTCAACACCTTGTCAATATATGTACTTTGACTTAGGCCTAGAAACCTCTTAGATCTATCTCTATAGATCTTTATACCGAGTATATAAGCTGCTTCCCCTAAGTCTTTCATTGAGAAACACTTTCCTAGCCAATCTTTAACAAATTGCAGCATGGGAACGTCGTTTGCAATGAGTAGTATGTCATCCACATACAAGACCAGAAAAGCTACAGAGCTCCCACTAACCTTCTTGTAGACACAAGACTCATCTTCGTTTCTGATGAAGCAAAACTCTTTGACCACTTCATTACAGACTTTGTTGGCTTGCTTTGGATCCTCAAAACCCTCCGGCTGTATCATATACACGTTCTCGAGGAGATTCCCATAAAGGAATGCTGTTTTGACATCCATCTGCCAAATCTCATAGTCATGGTATTCTGCAATTGCAAGTAGGATTCGGATGGATTTGGTCATAGCGACTGGTGAAAAGGTTTCATCATAGTCAATACCATGAATCTGTCGGAATCCTTTAGCCACCAATCGGCCCTTATATGTAATCACATTACCATCCATGTCGATCTTCTTCTTCAAGACCCACTTGCACCCTATGGGCCGCGCCCCATCGGGTGGTTCCACCAAAGTCCATACTTTGTTGGTATACATGGATTCCATCTCGGATCTCATGGCTTCTAGCCACTTCTGAGAGTCTGGGCCATTCATGGCCTCCTCATAGGTAGTAGGCTCATCATCTATGAGCATCGTGTCACCAAAATCGGTCAAGAGAAGTCCATACCTCTCTGGTTCCTGGCGCACTCTACTAGATCTACGAAGCTCTTGTGTTACCTGAACAGGTTGCTCCACAACTGTTTGTGGTTCCTGTTCATGTTCCATTATCGGTTCAGTGATTTGTGGTTCTTGAATCTCTTCAAGTTCTACATTCCTCCCACTTGCTTCTTTAGAGACAAACTCTCTTTCTAGAAACACGCCGGTCCGAGCAACAAACACTTTGTTCTCGGTTGGATTGTAGAAGTAGTATCCCTTAGTTTCCTTAGGGTACCCCACAAATTTACACTTATCCGATTTAGGCCCTAGTTTGTCTGATTGTAAACGTTTTAAATAGACATCGCAGCCCCAAATCCTCATGAACGACAGTGTGGGACGCCTCCCACTCCACATCTCATATGGTGTCTTCATGACTGATTTAGATGGAACACGGTTAATGGTGAAAGCTGCACTTAATAGAGCGTAGCCCCAAAATGACAATGGAAGATCGGTTTGACACATCATAGATCGAACCATATCCAATAGGGTTCGATTCCTCCTCTCGGACACGCCATTCCATTGTGGCGTTCCGGGTGGAGTGAGTTGGGACACGATCCCACACTCTCTAAGATAGTCGTCAAACTCTTGGCTTATGTATTCTCCTCCACGATCCGATCGTAGAGCCTTGATACTTTTGCCAAGTTGCTTCTCTACTTCATTCTTGAACTCTTTGAACACTTCAAAGGATTCGGATTTTGCCCTCATGAGGTACACAAATCCATATCTACTGTAATCGTCAGTAAATGTAATGAAGTAGACATAACCACCCCTGGTAGGCGTGGCAAATGGCCCACACACATCGGTATGTATGAGCGCCAATTGCTCACTAGTTCTCTCACCTTTCTTATTGAAAGAAGACTTAGTCATTTTTCCCAATAAACAAGCCTCACATGTCTCATATGATTCAAAATCAAATGAGTCTAGCAATCCATCCTTATTGGAGTCTAGATACACGTTTCTCATTTATATGGCCTAAACGACAGTACCATAAATAAGCAGGATTTAAATCATTATTTTAATCCGCTTGGTATTAATGTTGTAGATAGGATTGCTTAGATCAAGGACGTAAAGTCCATTAAATAATTGCGCACTAAAATAGTGAATATTATTTAAATAAAAGGAACAATAATTATTCTTTATTGAAATAATAAAATCATCCTTGTCCAAACAAGAAATAGAAATAATGTTTCTGCTCATAGCAGGCACAAAATAGCAATTATTTAATTCTAAAACTAATCATGAAGGCAGAGATAGCTCGCACACGCCTATGGCCAACGCAGCAACCTTTGCTCCATTCCCAACGCGCAGATCTACCTCTCCTTTAGCCAATCTTCTACTTCTCTTCAGATCCTGCATATTTCGACAAATATGAGATCCACATCCAGTATCTAATACCCATGATGCAGAGAGAATTAAATTGACATCTACAACAAAAATACATGGTGGTGGTGGGATCACTATTCCAAGCCTCTTGTCCTCCAGATATTTTGGGCAGTTCCTTCTCCAGTGTCCAGGCTGACTGCAGTAGTGACACTCACCTTTAGTCACACCTTTGGCAATGCCACCAACAGGCTTAAGGGCAGGTTCCTTGGACTTGGCAACTGTCTTGCCTTTGCCTTTGGAGGATGAGGCAAACCTTTTGCCCTTTCCTTTATGTACCATCATAATGGCCTTGCCCTTACCCTTGTTGATGCTCTGTTCAGCCGTCCTCAACATATTGAGTAAATCTGGCAGTGGTTTCACGATCTCGTTCATGTTATAGTTCATGATGAACTGTCCATAACTCTCGGGCAACGATTGCAACACGAGATCGGTTGCCAACTCTTGGCCGACCGGGAACCCTAGTCGGGCGAGATTCTCCAAGTACCCGATCATACGGAGTACATGGGGTCCCACCGGGTTCCCTTCTTCCAGATGACACTTGAACAGTGCCTTAGAGACCTCATACCTTTCTACCCTTGCCTGCTCTTGGAAGAGCTGCTTCAGATGTTCGATCATATCGACAACATTCATGTTTTCGTGTTGCTTCTGAAGCTCAGAAGTCATGGTGCATAGCATAAGGCAGGCCACATCATTAGCTTCATCAACACGCTTTTGATACGCCTTTAGGGCAGCAGGTGTTTGGTTCTCTGGACCTTCTGGAACATGCTCCTCTATTGCATACAGTTTCTTCTCTTGCTTGAGAACAATTCTCAAGTTTCTGTACCAATCAAGAAAGTTGGTTCCAGAGAGCTTGTCCTTCTCAAGGACAGATCGTAGGGAATGTTGTGAACTCGATGAGTTGTTTGCCATTTGGAATTCTACAAAAAGGAAAATACGCAAGTTTTAGTATTTGTGAATTTTTGACTATATTCAATAATGGCTAGTTTATCAAATATAGCTCCCACTATTTTACTACGGATTAATAACCCTCAAGATATTAATGCGGAAAATATCCTTATATTTTCTAGTGGGCCAAGATCCATGTTTCACCTCCTTATGAGCTTGCTTTGGCAAGTCACCCATAATTTAGCTACTTTAGGTAGGAACAATTCCAATTGCATCCCATATGCAACTCTTGGTTCAATTGGGCAAATAACTCCTTATTTATCCATCCATATGGATAATCCCAATTGATTGCCTCTAGGTTTCTTAATCATATTAATAGTCTAGTTGTGTTCAACCTCTTATCTAAACAATTGCACATTGTTACGTGCCATCGCATTCCATCATTATGAACCAAGTCGCCATGCTTTGGCACGCACGAACTTGATAAATAATGATGATAATGAGTGTTTAAATAACGAGAAGGCAAGAACACAATATTTGAATTTTGAGGGATTTTAAATTCAATTTTAATTGTTTTGTTGATCAAAATCAACTAATCTATCTATTTGAGTTTGGGCACAACTCCAAATAATAGATCTGGGTTGTCTAATTATCTTATTATCCTAATTGCATGCATCATCCATACACCAACCACACAATAATAAGACATTAAAATAAACAACCACAAAACAAAAATTAAACGTGATGTGGATATGGCCTTTTCTAGACTAAGATAATTCCAAGCCAATGGAATTATCTATGAACCCTAAAACAAACACATCTCCATGCGTCTTGATCTTTTGGTCCATCCTTCATAGTCATGTGGAATGCTCCATGCTCCATGCTCCATCTTTTGTGGCTTCTTTTGCTTTGGGCTTCTTTTCTTCAATCTTGGCTAACAATCTACTTTATCTAGCACTAGCTAACTTCTATACTAAATAAAATAAATCTCACAAGTTGAGAAAAAAAAATGGCACGCAGTTCATAAAACCCTAATTAATTATTACAATTAATTGATCAGCTCGCAGGCCGTAAAACCAAACCACAAAATTAAACATCCACATCAAACCACATCCTAATGCCATATCCAATCACCATGCGATTTGCACATAAACAGTTAAAATCCAATTTTAACGTGCTTGGTCAATTTTAATTGATTTTAGGATTTCTAGGGTTAAAACGGTCCATGGGCCCAACAATCAAATTGCCCGGGTCCAATAAGATGAACCACAAGGCCCTAGGGCCGCCCCGGCCCAAAACCCACAAGCCTAGGCCGCGGGTTAGAGCCGCCCGGCCCCTAGGGCGGCCAAGCTTGGGCGGCAAGCAAGGGGGGGCGGTCCCCTAGGGGGCCGAACCTCCTTATGGGAGTTGTTTCCAAAACAACTCCCTTGCTTGGTGCCCAATTTTGGTTGTTTCCTTGTTTTGGGAGAACTCCTTCTTCCCCAAGGATGCCCAAACCCTAAGGTGTGTTATTTGTAGGGTTTTGATTCATGGATGCGCAGCGGAAACACAAACAATCATAAAACCATGCAAAACCCTCCAAGGATCACAAGTCAAGAGACATAACGATGGTAAGGGTAAGAAATCAATAACACACCTTAGGGTTCTCCTTTGATGACCTCAAACGCGAATTGTGTCACGTTCTCTATGGTTGATCCACGCCTAGAGTTGATCCTAGAATCTCCCAAGTCCTTGGTGCTAGCCCGGAAGAGGAAGAGGAAGAAAAAACACGCAAAACGAGACCCAAAGGAAGGCTCTCGGCCTCCTTGTGGCCGACGGGGACGGGCGGCGAGCTAGGGGCGGCGAGCTCCTAGCTTGTTGCTCTCTCTCCTTCTTTTGTTCTCTCCCACTCTTGTTATGTTCAATAATGAGCATAAGTTATATGGGAAGGAAGGAAGGTCATTTATATAGTCCAACAACTCCTTGCCAACTACCTAAAGGACTTATTCTAGTCCTACTAGAATTCAATTTAGTCCCTTCCTTACAAATTAGTCCCTACTAAGTTTGCAAGGTTTTGCAAAGTGATCCTTCTAATTAATTAATTAATCCAATTAATTAATTCCCAAATCTAGTTCAACTCTATATAGCGTGTGACCCCATAGGTTCTATCTAGTTGGTAGCAACTATTTGCTAATATGGAGCGGTTTCTAGCAAAACATCCATTCTAGTCAACTAATAGAATAGTCATCTTGACAACCTTTGTACAAGTAATTGTCTCATCCCTTTGTCTCTATATCCGGATTGGACACGAGACATACAAGTCACACTCGTATATCCAATCCATAGTTTCTCGATCCATGGGAATATCCTTATTCGTGCAAATAACATCAATATCCCATATTGATTTATTTGAGTCTGGCCAGACATTCTATAAGCAGTATCCCTCGAGTGGCCTAGGATATTTGCTCCCGTTAAGTGAGAGGGACAAATTCTATCTACGTCCACTACGATCTCTAAGCGTGCTTCTTATTGTATCCAGTACACGCCTTTATAACTACCGAGTTACGGTGTAGCATTTAACGCTACCAAGATCACAATAATCCACAACTAGAATATCTAGTGACTTCAAGTCTAAGGATGACAATACCATTGCACCGCGAGAAGCGCTTGTGACTCAACATAACGTGTATGTAGCCTTCTCGGAGATGGGTCAATCCAGTGCAACATTCCCTAATGCACACTTATGTGTTGGATCATGATATCTCCATATCAATCCAACCCCATACTAGTCTATAGATGATTGTCCCATTAATCATTATACTGGACTAGGGATATTTAAGATAAACAACACAATTGTAAATCTAAGGACTTCATTATATTAAATATCCAATAAATTATAAATGAATTTCTAGCGACAAATGAATTCATACTAAACTAGATTGCCTCTAGGGCATCTATTCCAACATTATTGATTTCTTCCTTTACCATCGTTATGTCTCTAGACTTGTGATCCTTGGAGGGTTTTGCATGATTTTATGATTGTTTGTGTTTCCGTTGCGCATCCATGAATCAAAACCCTACAGTGGTATCAGAGCCACAGGTCGTAGAGCATAAACGTGGTTTATGTGTTACGATTTAGTTGTTTTACACCTTAATTTGATTGTATATCGCGTAAAACAAGAAAAATCAAGAATGGATGCAATTTGTCAATAATTAATCATAACAAGATCTAATTTTTGCATTGGATGCATGAATTGGTGAGTTTGAGAAATTTTAGGATCTTAGATCTAGGGTTTGGGCATTCTTGGGGAAGAAGGAGTTCTTCCAAAACAAGGAAACAACAAAACTTGGGCACCAAGAAAGGGAGTTGTTTTGGAAACAACTCCCTCAAGGAGGTTCGGACCCCCTAGGGACCGCCCGTCTTGCTTGCCGCCCAAGCTTGGCCGCCCTAGGGGCTGGGCGGCCCTAACTCGCGGGCCTAGGCTTGTGGGTTTTGGGCCGGGCCGGCCCTAGGGCCTTGTGGTTCACTTTATTGGTCCCGGGCAATTTGATTGTTGGGCCCATGGACCGTTTTAACCCTAGAAATCCTAAAATCAATTAAAATTGACCAAGCGCGTTAAAATTGGATTTTAACTGTTTATGTGCAATTCGCATGGTGATTGGATATGGCCTTAGGATGTGGTTTGATGTGGATGTTTAATTTTGTGTTTTGGTTTTCCGGCCTGCGAGCTGATCAATTAATTGTAATAATTAATTAGGGTTTTATGGCCTGCGTGCCATTTTTTTTCTCTCAACTCGTGAGATTTATTTTATTTAGTATAGAAGTTAGCTAGTGCTAGATAAAGTAGATTATTAGCCAAGATTGGAGAAAAGAAGCCCAAAGCCAAGGAAGCCACAAAAGATGGAGCATGGAGCATTCCACATGACTATGAAGGTTGGACCAAAAGATCAAGACGCATGGAGATGTGTTAATTCCATTGGCTTGGAATTATCTTAGTCTAGAAAAGGCCATATCCACATCACGTTTAATTTTTGTTTTGTGGTTGTTTATTTTATTGTCTTATTATTGTGTGGTTGGTGTATGGATGATGCATGCAATTAGGATAATAAGATAATTAGACAACCCGGATCTATTATTTGGAGTTGTGCCCAAACTCAAATAGATAGATTAGTTGATATTGATCAACAAAACAAATAAAATTGAATTTAAAATCCCTCAAAAATCAAATATTGTGTTCTTGCCTTCTCGTTATTTAAACACTCATTATCATCATTATTTATCAAGCTCGTGCGTGCCAAAGCATGGCGACTTGGTTCATAATGATGGAATGCGATAGCACGTAACAATGTGCAATTGTTTAGATAAGAGGTTGAAAACAACTAGGCTATTACGTTGATTAAGAAACCTAGAGGCAATCAATTGGGATTATCCATATGGATGGATAAATAAGGAGTTATTTTCCCAATTGAACCAAGAGTTGCATTTGGGATGCAATTGGAATTGTTCCTACCTAAAGTAGTCGAATTATGGGTGACTTGCCAAAGCAAGCTCATAAGGAGGTGAAACATGGTTCTTGGCCCACTAGAAAATATAAGAATATTTTCCGCATTAATATCTTGAGGGTTATTAATCCGTAGAAAAATAGTGGGAGCTATATTTGATAAACTAGCTATTATTGAATATAGCCAAAATTCACAAATACTAAAACTTGCGTATTTTCCTTTTTGTAGAATTCCAAATGGCAAACAACTCATCGACTTCACAACATTCCCTACGATCTGTCCTTGAAAAGGACAAGCTCTCTGGAACCAATTTTCTTGATTGGTACAGAAACTTGAGAATTGTTCTCAAGCAAGAGAAGAAACTGTACGCAATAGAGGAGCATGTTCCAGAAAGTCCAGAGAACCAAACACCTGCAGCCCTAAATGCGTATCAGAAGCGTGTTGATGACGCTAATGATGCGGCCTGCCTTATGCTATGCACCATGACTTCTGAGCTTCGGAAGCAACACGAAAACATGAATGCTGTCGATATGATCGAACATCTGAAGCAGCTCTTCCAAGAGAAGGCAAGGGTAGAGAGGTATGAGGTCTCTAAGGCACTGTTCAAGTGTCATCTGGCAGAAGGGAACCCAGTGGGACCCCATGTACTCCGTATGATCGGGTACTTGGAGAATCTCGCCCGACTAGGATTCCCGGTCGGCCAAGAGTTGGCAACCGATCTCGTGTTGCAATCGTTGCCCGAAAGTTATGGACAGTTAGTTCATCATGAACTATAACATGAACGAGATCGCAAAACCACTGCTAGATTTACTCAATATGTTGAGGACAGCTGAACAGAGCATCAACAAGGGTAAGGGAAAGGCCATTATGATGGTACAGAAAGGAAAGGGCAAAAGGTTTGCCTCATCTTCTAAGGGCAAAGGCAAGTCAGTTACCAAGTCCAAGGAACCTGCCCTTAAGCTTGTTGGTGGCATTTCCAAAGGTGTGACTAAAGGTGAGTGTCACTACTGCAGTCAGCCTGGACACTGGAGGAGGAACTGCCCAAAATATCTGGAGGACAAGAGGCTTGGAATAGTGATTCCACCACCACCAGGTATTTTTGTTGTAGAAGTCAATTTAACTGTCTCTACATCATGGGTATTAGATACTGGATGTGGATCTCATATTTGTCGAAATATGCAGGATCTAAAGAGAAGTAGAAGATTGGCTAAAGGAGAGGTAGATATGCGCGTTGGGAATGGAGCAAATGTTGCTGCGTTGGCCATATGCGTGTGCGAGCTATCTATGCCTTCAGGATTAGTTTTAGAATTAAATAATTGCTACTTTGTGCCTGCTATGAGCAGAAACATTATTTCTATTTCTTGTTTGGACAAGGATGGTTTTATTATTTCAATAAAGAACAATTGTTGTTCCTTTTATTTAAATAATATTCACTAATTTAGTGCGCAATTATTTAATGGACTTTATGTCCTTGATCTAAGCAATCATGTCTACAACATTAATACCAAGTGGATTAAAATAAATGATATAAATCCTGCTTATTTATGGCACCGTCGTTTAGGCCACATAAATGAGAAACGTGTATCTAGACTCCATAAGGATGGATTACTAGACTCATTTGATTTTGAATCATATGAGACATGTGAGACTTGTTTATTGGGAAAGATGACTAAGTCCCCTTTCAATAAGAAATGTGAGAGGACTAGTGAGCAGTTGGCCCTCATACATACTGATGTATGTGGGCCATTTGCCACGCCTGTAAGGGGTGGTTATGTCTACTTCATTACGTTTACTGATGATTACAGTAGATATGGTTTTGTGTACCTTATGAGGGCACAATCCGAATCCTTTGAAGTGTTCAAAGAATTTAAGAATGAAGTAGAGAAGCAACTTGGAAAAAGTATCAAGGCTCTACGATCGGATCGTGGAGGAGAATACTTAAGCCAAGAGTTTGACGACTATCTTAGAGAGTGTGGGATCGTGTCCCAACTCACTCCACCCGGAACACCACAATGGAATGGCGTGTCCGAGAGGAGGAATCGAACCCTATTGGATATGGTTCGTTCTATGATGTGTCAAACCGATCTTCCATTATCATTTTGGGGCTACGCTCTATTAAGTGCAGCTTTCACCATTAACCGTGTTCCATCTAAATCAGTCATGAAGACACCATATGAGATGTGGAGTGGGAGGCGTCTCACACTGTCGTTCATGAGGATTTGGGGCTGCTATGTCTATGTAAAGCGTTTACAATCAGACAAGCTAGGGCCGAAATCGAATAAGTGAAAATTTGTGGGGTACCCTAAGGAAACTAAGGGATACTACTTCTACAATCCAATCGAGAACAAAGTTTTTGTTGCTCGGACCGGCGTGTTTCTGGAAAGAGAGTTTGTCTCTAAAGAAGCAAGTGGGAGGACTGTAGAACTTGAAGAGGTTCAAGAACCACAAATCACTGAACCGATTATGGAAAATGAACAGGAACCACAAGCAGTTGTGGAGCAACCTGTTCAGGTAACACAAGAGCTTCGTAGATCTAGTAGAGTGCGCCAGGAACCCGAGAGGTATGGACTTCTCGTGACCGATTCCGGTGACACGATGCTCATAGATGAAGAGCCTACTACCTATGAGGAGGCCATGAATGGCCCAGACTCTCAGAAGTGGCTAGAAGCCATGAGATCCGAGATGGAATCCATGTATACCAACAAAGTATGGACTTTGGTGGAACCACCCGATGGGGCGCGGCCTATAGGGTGCAAGTGGGTCTTCAAGAAGAAGATCGACATGGATGGTAATGTGATTACCTATAAGGGCCGATTGGTGGCTAAAGGATTCAGACTGATTCATGGTATTGACTATGATGAAACCTTTTCACCAGTCGCTATTACCAAATCCATCCGAATCCTACTTGCAATTGCAGCATACCACGACTATGAGATTTGGTAGATGGATGTCAAAACAACATTCCTTTATGGGAATCTCCTAGAGGACGTGTATATGATACAGCCGGAGGGTTTTGAGGATCCAAAGCAAGTCAACAAAGTCTGTAAGCTACAACGATCCATTTATGGATTGAAGCAAGCTTCTAGGAGTTGGAATCGACGTTTTGATGAAGTGGTCAAAGAGTTTGGCTTCATCTGAAACGAAGATGAGTCTTGTGTCTACAAGAAGGTTAGTGGGAGCTCTATAGCTTTTCTGGTCTTGTATGTAGATGACATACTACTCATTGGAAACGACGTTCCCATCCTACAATCTGTTAAAGATTGGCGAGGGAAGTGTTTCTCAATGAAGGACTTAGGGGAAGCAACCTATATACTCGGTATAAAGATCTATAGGGATAGATCTAAGAGTTTGCTAGGCCTAATTCAAAGTACATATATTGACAAGGTGTTGAAACGGTTCAACATGCAAGATTCCAGGAAAGGATTCTTGCCCATGTCACATGGAATCACTCTTTCGAAGAGTGGTTGTCCTTCCAATGCGATTGAGAAGGAACGCATGAGTAGAATTCCATATGCCTCAGCCATAGGATCTATCATGTACGCCATGTTATGTACTAGACCAGATGTGTCATATGCCTTGAGTATGACAAGCAGATACCAATCCAATCCAGGTGAGAGTATGAATTAATTTAGTTTAGTATGAATTAATTGTATGAATTAATTGTGGCTAGAAATTCATTTATTATTTATTGGATATTTAATATAATGAACTCCATAGATTTACAATTGTGTTGTTTATCTTAAATATCCCTAGTCAAGTATAATGATTAATGGGACAATCATCTATAGACTAGTATGGGGTTGGATTGATATGGAGATATCATGATCCAACACATTGGTGTGCATTAGGGGATGTTGCACTGGATTGACCCATCTCCGAGAAGGCTACATACACGTTATGTTGAGTCACAAGCGCTTCTCGCGGTGCAATGGTATTGTCATCCTTAGACTTGAAGTCACTAGATATTCTAGTTGTGGATTATTGTGATCTTGGTAGCGTTAAACGCTACACCGTAACTGGGTAGTTATAAAGGCGTGTACTGGATACAATAAGAAGCAAGATTAGAGATGGTAGTTGACGTAGAAAGAATTTGTCCCTACCACATAACGGGAGCAAATATCCTAGGCCACTCGAGGGATAGTGCTTATAGAATGTCTGGCCAGACTCAAATAAATCAATATGGGATATTGATGTTATTTGCACGAATAAGGCTATTCCCATGGATCGAGAAACTATGGATTGGATATACGAGTGTGACTTTTATGTCTCGTGTCCAATCCGGATATATAGACAAAGGGATGAGACAATTACTTGTACAAAGGTTGTCAAGATGACTGTTCGCGATAATTCCCAAGTATAGGAATATCGTTATAAGTAGTACCCGAGTAAGAACGGGGTCGAATCCACAAGGAGAGGAGGTTTAGACAATGACTTGCAAAACTAGAAAACGACTAACTAAACGATAAAAGCAACTTCTCTCAATGGCTTTAAAGCTTGCCAAGCTATTCAAATCCACCAAAATCAATTGATGGAGCAAGTTTGAGGTTTGAGTTTAAGAACAAAGTAAACGACTACTAGAGCTACGATTCAAGAAACTAAGTGAAATGACAAGTAGAGAGGGGCTAGGGATCATCGGTTTCTCTAGTGACCAATCCTCCTATTACACTCAAGCCCGATTCTCAATTCGCATGTGTCAATCCACAAGACAAGTATCTCAAGAAGTGATTGCTCATACAATCCAACTCGCGACAAGAGAAGTGTGTAAATACAACACGCTAATCAAGCACTAAAGAGGCTATTCAAATGAGATTCTCCAAATTTCAAGTGTTTCAAGCATCAACCATATGTAAACACACATGGGTGTTTCCACATGAAAGATCAAGCAACAAATGAGATTTGTAAATTCTCACTCAAATCACCTAACTAGAACTCGATTTCTCAAAGTTAGGATTGACGAGTTCCTCTCACTCAAATGCAACTTCAAATCAAACACGTCAAAAGTATTCGCACATCTACCTATTCAATGCATCAAATACTTCAACAAGAGAAATCTAAATATTGCACTAAGCATTCAAGTGAACCCAATTAAACCCATTCATCCTTGAAGTTCAACTTGAATCAATAGAGAGATTTAGACACTAGATAGTCCCAAATCACCCAAGCAAGTGAATTAGCTAAACATTATAGGAAATTCAAGAGAGATTGAGAGAAATTTACTTTCAATAATCAAAACTTGAATCACAATTGATGTCATACACTTGTTTTTGCCAATTCAACCTCAACACTTGATAGAAACTACATAAAACTAGGAGCAATAATCAACTCTAAATACAAAACTAAGCTAGGAAATGAGGGAAGATGAAGAACTAAGCTACCAAATCACCCAAACAGCTGCTGCTGCATGCTACTGCTGCTGTAAACGAACCCAGACAACACAACCCAGTAGCAAAAACAGAGCACAAGCGCAAATAGACCCAAAATTGTCCAAAATCAGACTGAAAATGCTTTGAATTGATGCTCCTCTCTCCCTCTCTTCCTCTTTCTCTGTTCGAGCTCAAGAACAGCCCATAAACAAGGAGAAATCAGAGAGAGAGAGAGGAGACAGACGAAACCCAAAATAGAGCACTGTTGAACCGTTCGGGAATGAGAAGCCCCTCCTTCAATTCTTCAAACCAGCTTTTATAGACTTGTCTTTGAGCTTCCTTGGCCTCCAAGAATGTATCCCCACCTTCCAATTCATCTAAGAGCTTCTCCTTTGTCGATTTGTAGCCGCATCTGAAACCCTAGGTGAATTAGGGCTTTTTGTTTGGATTGTTCTTGGGCCGAATTGATGGGTTTAGGAGATAGCTCTTGGGCTGGGGAGCAATTTGAGACCGGTCTTGTGCGATTTGGTGAAGAGATGAGGTCGGGGTGGAGCTAGGAGGAAGCTTCGTCGAGCTACAATGGCTTCCTCTGTTCTTCCGTGTGTTCAACGTCGGGGAGAGAGAAGATAGGAGCTGGTGCTGAGTTGTTTCGGTGCAATTGCACCCGGCTCCCCCTAGTTGCTGAATTCATTTAAAATACCCCCGTTTCATATTTAAACACTTTGGAAAATTGCAGAAATACCCCAATCCGTTAAGTATCCTTCAATAAAGCCATTAAAACGTTTAGAATCTTGCACTAAGCTCCCCAAATCCGTTAAAATTACTTCAAACAAGCCCTTTTATGTAACTTTGTCCTTGCAAAGTGGCCTCTTGTCTTCTTAGACTTCACTTTTTGGCCTCTATCTTCGAATATTCTTCCAACTAAGTCCTCAAAGCCCCCTTCTTGATGTCTCTTGGCCCCTCCAAAGCGTCTCAATTCATCATTCAAGCTCTCCCCTAGCTAGCCTCACCTACAAAACAAGATAAAAACACCCAAAGCTACGAAAACAAACATAAGTCTAGAATTAGGGATATAACACGCAAATAACACATAAAAGTAAGTTAAGAGGAGTTCACTAACCTACTAAAACATGCGATTTTATGTCGTTAACAATGACTATTCTATTAGTTGGCTAGAATGGATGTTTTGCTAGAAACCGCTCCATATTAGCAAATAATTGCTACCAACTAGATAGAACCTATGGGGTCACACGCTAAATAGAGTTGAACTAGATTTGGGAATTAATTAATTGGATTAATTAATTAGAAGGATCACTTTGCAAAACCTTGCAAACTTAGTAGGGACTAATTTGCAAGGAATGGACTAAATTGAATTCTAGTAGGACTAGAATAAGTCCTTTAGGTAGTTGGCAAGGAGTTGTTGGACTATATAAAGGACCCTCCTTCCTTCCTTCCTAAGAACTTATGCTCAATATTGAACATAACAAGAGTGGGAAAGAACAAAAGGAGAGAGAGCAAGCAACAAGAGGAGCCGACCGCCCCTCTTGCCGCCGCCCATCCCGTCAGCCACAAAGGAGGCCGAGACCCTCCTTTTGGGTCTCGTTTTGCGTGATTCTTCTTCCTCTTCCTCTTCCGGGCTAGCACCAAGGATTTGGGAGATTCTAGGATCAACTCTAGGCGTGGATCAACCATAGAGAATGTGACACAATTCGCGTTTGAAGTCATCAAATGATAACCCTAAGGTGTGTTATTGATTTCTTCCTTTACCATTGTTATGTCTCTAGACTTGTGATCCTTGGAGGGTTTTGCATGGTTTTATGATTGTTTGTGTTTCCGTTGCGCATCCATGAATCAAAACCCTACAGCATGAACACAATCAATCCGACAGACTAAGAAACATGATTAGACATACACATACCCTTAATTCTTTTCTCTCTCTAAAAAATTGATCTGCAATTTTCCAGAGATGATGGATTTATGTACCCTCGTTGTATGAATCTGGACCATACTCCCTAAATCCGAATTGATTTCTGAGCAATTTTGTTTCTCTCCTCTTTCTCATACCCTTTCTCGTTAGATCCCCTTTAATACCTGACCTCTTTCCGTCCCAAAGACCCTATCGATGGAGAACGAGTTGCAGGAATCGGAGGACACATAACTGTCACTAGAGCTAGAAGATGATGATGTTATGGTGGATGAGCTTAAGGGAGCAGCTATGGTGGGAAAGCTTCTCTATTATAAACCTTAGAAAGCACAACTGGTCCAGAACATTGCTACCGGTATCTTGAATCTGAAGCCCGGCGAATTAAGGATATGTGCTTTTGGAGTTAACTAGTTCATCTTCAATTTCAAATTTGTTAGTGATTGCTGTAGAATACTAAGTCAAGCGCCTTGGGCGATTCAAAATCATACGTTGGTGGGTAAAGAATGGATTAAAGGGAAACGTTTCGAAGAAATTGATTTCCTGTGGTGCCGGTTCTGGGTTCAAATCCATGGACTACCACTGGAAAAATGTCAACTGATAATGCTAAAAAGGTTGGAAGGTTGATCGGTGAAGTTATTACAGTAGAAAAAGAAGAAGCTGAAGATTTGGTTCTCATGCCATACATGAAGGTGAGGGGGATGGTAAACACTGAGAAACCACTAGTGAGAGGATTTAATCTTAATGGTTATGGATCAGGACCGATATGGATTCATCTGAGTTATGAAAAAATCAGAGATTTCTGTTACAATTGTGGGAGGCTGGGTCATGATCAGAGAGGCTGTAGATTCAAAGGAACAGTCAGAAATGGTCACATGAATTATGGTCCGGATTTGAGGGCTACCTCAAAAGCAGAGCACAAGGAAAGAAAGCAGCTGGAAGCTGACCTAGCAGATAAGTGGTCGACGAGTGAAAGAGCAGTTTTCAGACAATCGGTGGCGTGTTGGGTAAGAGACAGAAATCGACCAGAAAGGCGCGTGGTGGTTGTAGAGGAGCGCTCGGATTCAGGGGAAGATGCCTCTACAAAGGAATATCAGAATGGATAGCGCAATCCTAGTGTGGGCGATGATGAACACATAGATTACGCGGAAAAAGATCTGAGGAAACAACTAGTCCAATTAGCTCTGCTACAAAAGTCAGAGGGTGACGAGGCACCACACGAAAAAATAGCAATAGATAAGGGAGAACCAGGGCAAGGAAATTTTGGATCCAGCTGTGTATTGGGTAAAAAATGAGGAGGACGACTCTAATGAAGAATTTGTGCCTGAAACACAGATAATTCCCTCTCCCTGGAAAACCCTATTGGGATGTGTATTGGGTGGAAAATGAAGAGGACGACTCTAGTGAAGAATTTGTGCCTGAAACACAGATAATTCCCTCTCCCTGGACAACCCTATTGGGATGGGCTCTGTTGTAAACCATTTTGAGCTGGGTTTTGAGGGCAAGCCCAATAAAACGGTTATAAGGCCATATACAACCCAACAAATCCGAAAAGTTAAAATTAACCGGGAAAGGCTAACTTGGATTCAAAGACCCATTGTTATTGGGTCGGGTGTTCAACACTTTCGTATCCCTAAAAAGACACAACACAGAAGAGGTGCAGCAAGATCGATCCAGATGTATATGTCGGCAAGAAATTGAGAAGGTATCGATGGGAAAGAAGATAAGCAATCTTTCAGCCGAAGAAGAATAGTATGCTAAGATGGTGTGTGAAGCGCAGCAAACTCAATTAGTCAGCTGCAGTAGTACCCAATCAATTCATATTACAGTGACACAACACATGAAAGAACAGGTAAACATTGAAAATCTCTTTGGTTCTGAAGACGATAGCATGTATGATCGTCATATGGAAGAATTCAAATTGCTAATGGGAAAAAACATGGTTTCTCCAAATTCAAAGGTGGTGGTGGCTGACCTTCAACAGCCACAACCAAAATGTTAGTTATCGCTTGGAACTGTCAGGGGAATCGTCGACCTCTGACAGTCTAGCAATTGAGAGGGCTTAGTGAAGTCCATCAGCCTAGTTTGGTGTTCCTTAACGAAACAAAGAAAAAAACAAAAAAAAGAAAGCTTGAACAAATAAGGAGACTTAGGTTTCCAAATGCAGTTTTGGTTGATCTTATAGGACTATCTGGTGGCCTAGCTTTGTGGTGGACAGATGATGTGAAATTAGATGTTCTGTTCTCTTCCTCAAATGTTATAGCTATGATGATTACCAATTGTGATGGTTCTAAAGATAATTGGGTCTTCATCTATGGATGTCCAAGGTTCCAAGATAGGAAAAAGTTATGGAAAGATATGAATAAGGTGGTCTCAAGATGGAGTATCCCTTGGATACTTTGTGTGGACTTCAATGAGACGATAATAGAAGAATACAAGCATGGAGGGTCTCAAGTTCATGGGTGGAAATTAGCTCAATTTTCAAAGACAATCTTAGATTGGGGCCTTATTGAAGTTGAGGTTAAAGGCCTCAACTACAAAGGAATGTTAGGGAAAAGATCGACACATTTTTCGGCAATGCTAGTTGGAGAATCTTGCACCCTAATGTAGTTGTGTTCACTGATCTTATATTGGGCTCAGATCACTGCCCTTTGGTCATAAATACAAGCCGTCATAAACAAAATGTGCCTTACAAATTTAAAATGGAAGACAGATGGGTTACCCACCCCCATTTCAGCACAGTGATAGAGTTTGGGTGGGAGACTTTAGTACAAGGCTCAAATCACTTCACTCTTCAATCCAAGCTGAATGAATGTATGGAGCTGTAAAAAATTTGGAGTAAGAAAGAGTTTGGAAACTCAAGAATGAAAATAACACACTTGAAAAATGCTCTAGCTATTATTCAACAACAACCCTCTTCCCCCACACTGGAAAAAGAACAAGTTGTCATTAAGAGTAAGATCAGAGAAGAGGAGAAGAGGGAGGAGCGATCCGGTTGCAGAAATCAAGACTCCAACGTTTTAAGCTGGGTGATCAAAACACAAGATACTTCCACACTTAAAAAATACAAAGAATAGGGTGGAATGATATCACAAGAATGAATAAAAAAGAAGGTAACTGGATAGATGAACCAGAGGAGATCATTTCTATTTTCCAACTTCACTTCAAAGAACTTTTCTTTGAAGAAGCCAGGGGGGATTTTTAGAAAGCTCTTCCCTGTATTCAAACAGTGATCACAAATCAAATGAATGACAGTCTTTGTGACACCCCCACTATTGAAGAGGTCAAAGCAGCTACTTTTCTTCTTGGAGCCTCCAAAGCACCAAGTGTGGATGGCTATAATGGGAAGTTTTTTGAAAACCAGTGGGATCTTGTGGGAAATGACCTAAAAAAGTAGTAAGAAGTTTCTTCTTGGGAGGATTTATTCTCAAAAAGCCAGAATAAGACCATTATTTCACTTATCCCCAAAATATCTCATCCCCAAAGCCCTGCAGATTTCAGGCCAATAAGCCTCTGTAATTTCAGTTATAAGGTGGTGGCTAAAGTATTAGCCAATAGACTTAAACCAGTACTGAAGTTAATTACTGGTGAATTCCAAGGAGCTTTCATTTCTGAAAGGCTCATACAAGAAAACCTGCTAATGGCTCAAGAAGTTTAAACTTCATCAATAGAAAGAACTCAGGTAAGGAAGGTGTGCAGGCTGTTAAGCTTGACCTTGCCAAGGCATATGATAGAGTTTGGTGGTCCTTTATGGCTGCTGTGACGAAGAAGATGGGATTTAGTGACAAATGGATCCAACTAGTGTCCCAGTGCATATCCATAGTCTCTTTTGCAGTTTCAGTGAATGGTAAGCTTTCCAAATTCTCCACACCCAGTAGAGGGCTGAGACAGGGTGACCCCCTCTCCCCTTACTTGTTTGTATTAGTGGATGAAGTCTTTTCTAGATTACTCTCTAAAGCTCAGGAAGAGGGATCCTTAAGTGGGATAAGAGTCAATAGGAGTGCTTTGCCCATTTCACATCTTTTGTTTGCGGATGATGCAATGATTTTTCCTTAAAGCTAATGGAGATATTCTTCAAGATTGTGGACACTTTTGAAGCTCATTCAGGGATGAAAGTTAACATTCAAAAAACATCAGTGGTTTATTACCCTAACACCAATTCCCATTTTAAGATTGACATGAAGGCCAGGTTTCGGATTCAAGAGATGCCCTCTAACGCAAAATATATGGGTTCCCTGATCTGTGGGTAAAGTCTTAAACAAAAGCCACTAATATTCTCTACAATAGAATTAGAAGCAAAATGAAAAGTTGTAAAAGCTTATTGCTTTCTCCAGGGGAAAAGAGGTTCTTATCAAAGCTATAGTCCAAGCTCTTCCTAGCGAACAGTTTTGTGAAAAAGTGGATCAACTCATAAGGAAATTTTAGTGGAATAGAAGTGTGGATAAAAGCTCTATAGCTTGGGTTGCTTGGAATAAAGTCACCCTCCCAAAATGGAATTGTGGTATTGGGTTCAGAAATTTTAGAGACTTCAATTTGGCTCTTTTGGCTAAGGTAGGTTGGATGCTCATTCAAACCCCACAATCCCTTTGAGGAGATTCTTGAAGAGTATTCACTATCCAAATTCTAACTTCCTCAATGCTAAAAAGGGGTATAATAGCTGTTGGGCTTGGACAAGTGTTTTGGAGGGGAGAAAATTCTTAAAAGCCAAGGGATTTGGAAAATCAATTCAGGCCACAAAGTGAAATTCCATGACAGTTGGTTTGACAATCACAATGGAGCTGCTCTCACTATACCATAACACTTGCAACAGGTAAAAGTTGCAACTCTTATAAACCATGTTTCTATGAGCTGTGGGGGTTGTCAGAAATAATTTCCCTCAAGCTATCTTAAAAACCCCTCTGCCTCACTTTCCCAGAGAAGATCAAATTTATTGGCCCTTGACTGCTAATGGAACACACTCTGTTAAATCAGGGTACAACACCATAAGATGTGAAAGGAAGGAGGAGTATAAGAGTAAAGAGGATAGCAATTCTTACCAACTAATTGTGTAGCATTGGAAGTTGTGTTGGCAGTTGAAGATTCCTCTAAGAGTGCAACATTTCGTGTGGAGATGCTGCAATAATGCCCTTGCTACAAAATATTACCTTTACTTGAAGAAATGTGTTACTTCAAATCAATGTCCCATCTATAAAAGTGAAGTAGAAACCACAACTCACCTACTGTTTCATTGCCATTGGACCAAATTTTTCTGGTTTGGCTATTTGGGTGTAAAAAGTGAGAGCAATTTTTCAACAATACCCAGTAAAGCATCAAAAAGTGTGTGGCTAATCATTCTCTGTATTAGAAAGCCGATGCAGTTGACAAGCCAGATGCTGGTAGCAACCACAAGTTTAAAATCAATTTCACTGCAAGAGTGCATTGGACAAGGCCATCTTAAGGTACAGTGAAAGCTAATTGTGATGCTAGTTGGAGCAAGACCAACCAATATGCACCCATGGGCTGGGTTTTGAGAGATGAAGGATGCTACCTTGTTGAAGGGAAATGGTTCAAAATTAAAAGTAATTATGTGCTTCAAGCTGAAGCTCTAGCAGTAAGGGCAGCATGTGCAACATTACTCAATTCCCAAATCTTTCCTGTGTGGAAACTGATAAGCTAATAACTGTTTGAAAAATAAGTTTTATTATTCTATAGTAGTCTAGTACAATCAACTTCTATCAAGGAATTTGAAGTGGAATTAATGGGTCCGCACAAATTATGATATAATCAATGATATTTTGGTTTAGCCATAAAATGAAAAGTAAAGTTATATTTGATGCAAATGACTTTTAGTTGTGTACAAAATGTGTTAAAATGCTTTGGGTCATTGAAGTGAGGTAGATGTGTTGAATTTGTTCGTTGCTTTGCTATGCTGATTTTGAAACTCTTTCATTCTTATTTTCTAGGAATGAATATGATTTCATAAGAACACAATTGGCACCCGCTGAGTCTTTAGAATTGTAGCATTGATGCATTTATTTTTATTTTCCTTACTTTTTCTTATTGAGTGGCATTGATACATTTTAGTGTAACAAGAGATTCTGAGACCACCATATGCGGTTGACCCGGACCCATCAGTTGCGTAACATGTATCGTACCATTTAAGCATAACTGCTTGTTCTTGGTACATACAGATCCGTAGGTTCATACCTACTGGTCTGGGTATTGTATCTTAAGATATGTATCGTGTATAGTAAGGTCCTGCCAAATACGGGAGTTGTAGTATCGATAAATTTTCTTGTATGACTAGTTATGGTTGTTCAGTGTAAAACTATTTAAAAAAAAATTGGTTTCGACCAACTTTTTTGTGGACATTTTTCTTCTTAGACAACAAAATGACTAACATACTCATACGCTTTTTAAGTATTTAAATACTACAACAACTCATATGACCTACCATAATTTAATTAGTAAATACAAAAAGTGTAAAGTGGTAATTTTCACTTACCAAAAAATTGTTGCATCATGAACATCTTAAGAGTACAACTTTTATTTTACCAAACACCTACATTATATCATCTTCTTTTTCAAGAACTTCTTTCACCACTGATAAACTGTTAAATGTCGACTTGAAAGTTCAAGACGTCATACCAAACCCACCCCTAGATACATACATATACATAGGTTTACCTACCGGTCTGTCTATTGTATTGTATCTTAAGATAGGTATCGTGTATAGTAAGATCCTGCCAAATACGGGAATTATTCTTGTGTATACCCATTTAACACGTTGGAAGTGTATTATGAAACTTGTTGATGGTGTAAGAAAAAGAATGATAAATAAAGATATTAAACTTCTGGTGATATTAAAAGTTTGTTTTTGATACTAGGCGTGTTAGTTAGGAAAGGCTCGCAGATTTGGCTTCTGTCGTTGGGGGACTGTTTGAGTGTATTCAAGTTTTGTGCAAATCTGAAGGTAGCTCAGTTATACAAATATTGTGAAAAGGTATTTGAAATATGTGCTCATATTTTAGTTTACTCATGCAGTCGTAAGCAGTGCCCTTATCTACATAGATTAATGCATTGATTAGTTAAAAGTTCACTCACTTTTTGAACACGTTCATGGTTTACAAATTTATTTAGCCTGAATACGATCTGTGGCGGTGAGAATTAAAGAGATATAATAGCTGTGTCTTATAGAGGCTCTCGTTCTTCTGAAGTACCGTTATTTCTCACCTTTTTGTATTATGCTCCCAATTTTATTTTGGTTACCTCCAGCTAATTTTTGTTCACGTTGTATCTGATTTCAGCCAATGTTAAGTGTATGCGTATTTTTTTACAGGATATTGATCTCGCAAGCTAACAGATGAACTGTTTCCGCAACTTTGATATCCAGCAGATTTTGTAGATCAAGATGGTTTGAGGGAAACCCTGATCGAGCTTGTGTCATGTGTACTTAAAAACCTTGTACTGTTGTTTCCTGGTTATTTTATCAGAAGTCTGTACTCTGTAGTAATGTATTTGCCTCATCATAGAAAGGCTAGAAGCATGCTGCTTTTTTACTTGGCGATCAAGTTTGTTTAGTTTCTCAATCCAGTAGAAGAAAAGCCATGAAGAGAAAGGATACTTAACCAGCTTTCCCCTTCTTGTGCTTAACCTTGAGATTTTTTTTTCTATTAGATCAAATGATGTGGATTTGCTCTAACCATACATAACAGGACACGTCAAAAAGAGAGAGAATGAGTGGCAGACAAAAGAAAGTGGATTCCTACATGTTTCTGACGTGTCCTGTGATGTATTGATCAGAGCACCGCGTCATATTTGCTTTTGGAGCAAGCAATAATTACTCCATTTAAACAATTCCCCTTTTTGTGTCACCCCGAGATATCCAAAAACTTATTTGTGTGGTAGTTTGGGTCTTTTGTAATAGTATATGATCAGGCCTTCAAAACATGGACGTGGTGATTGTTTTATCTATTTAAGTTCTTGATTTCAGCCAAAGAATTTTGCTCCGCTCTTTGTAATGCCGTGTGTGGCTCCACGCACATTCTCGAATGAATTTGAAGCCTCCATCTTTGCCTAGGGCTATGTAATGTCGTATAGCCTTTAATAGAGCGTGGAATGACGTGGATTGCGAACGATACATGTTTTCGCCGATTATCGAGGTAGTGATTGATTCAAAAAGATCTTGAAAGGTCGGGGTCTCCAAAACGCTCTATATAAACCCTTTCACTCCAACAATTAGAACTTTTCACACCATTATTATTGGCGAAACTTATGAGCAGAGAGAAAAATCTTCGAGAGCAAATCCGAACCTTCAATCAACTGTTCGATTCTGCTAATCAAGCACTTCAAGTACTCAGGCAACAACAAGGTTAGAAAAATCTCCCCTTTTCATAACGCAAACTTCATGTTTTGAATCTTAAAATCAAGTAGTCATGCAGATCTTGGTTGATCTTTGTGTTTCCTATGCAACAGAAATGGCTCGTACCAAGAGTTTGAAAGAGCCAGTCGATCTAGCGGAAGTCCCCAAGGGTTTGTCGTGCAAGGCGAAGAAACTTAAAAGCTCTCTGGCGGAAGATGCTATGCAATTGATGCCTAAACCAGATGGATTACTGGGATCTGGCCAACATTAACGATGTGAACTAACTCGGACTTGAAGCTGGGTTGTATCCCTTCACATATATTCTCCATCATACCTTCACAGAGAAGCTAAACTGGATGGAAGAGTGGACCGAGTACGTCCTCGAGCACCACGGGTCTGAACTCACTCGCGTTGGAATATATCATATCGTGCGCGCGACTAAGGGGTCGAGCGTGAGGCTTGATAACGATATGCTGACGACCTTGCTTTCGAGGTACTCAAAGAAGACTCACACATTCCACTTCTTAAACTTCAAAGCTGGTCCTACTCTCGAGGATGTGGAGAAACTACTGAAGCTTCCTTGCATGGGGAACGTGGATCCTTTGGTCCCTCTGTACTCAGACGGTGAGATCTCCCTATTCGAGCATATGAAGGAGTGTATAGGGGAAGTGAAGAAGACGACCACTAGGTGGACCTCGACCACTCCTTCGGAGAAGCACTTGTTGGTTAAGACAGGCGCGAAAAGCCTGTGGTCGAAGTGGATTACTTACTTCTACCGCGACTTCGCAAAGCAAGGAACTGCTCAAGCAATTTTGAAGAAGGATAAAGACGCGCCAACTTAGCTGGAAGGAAGGGGCTCTGCCTATTCATTTTGCGACTTCCTCTATGTTTGGCTCTCGAGGTACCTCATAGATGGACACCCTCATGATGGCATTTTTACCCATGTCCTCGCGCTTGCAGTTCGCGTTTCTCTTGGTCAGAAGGTCGCGCTAGGGCCCTTGGTTATTGGATCTCTATATCATCGTCTGGACTTGGCCATGAAGCATGCTGAGCAGTCCCAGGGTAGAGTAACATCGTTTCTTACGACAACGTCGCATTTCTGTCGATGTGGGTGTTCGATAGGTGGCCTCTATATGCTCCGATTACCTCGTATGTTGAGAAGTGAAATGCGCCCAGTTCCAAGAGGGATTTTCTCTTCCCTCGCGCCTAGCGTTGGTACAAAACCAAAGGCGTTCAAATCTCATTTCCCTTGTTGTGCGACGACGTCAGTTATGTTGTGGCTAGGCCCTACATTCTTGCCTTGGAGGACATCGTGTATCACGAAGCCATGTACCCTGAAAAGCATACGCCATTTTCTTCTTCGCAAATCACCAAGGGCTCGCGATGCTACTCTTGATTCGTCAACTGGTGTATAAGATGATACTTGCCTGCCCTACCTGAGTACGAAGCCATTCCGGAGACCTTGAGCTACAAACTCATAACCGTTCACTACAATCCGGTTCGAGTGAGCCCCCATTTGGGACTCGATGCAGTGGCACCTCCAGCTAGCGGGTTCGTTGCGAATTCGTTAGTGAACTATGTTAAATATCTGTCTCGTTCTTGTTTTTGTTTTGTCGTTCTTGCTCGAATACCCTCAGGTTATAACAAACTGGTAGCAGAGCTCTGAAACAGGAGTTCCGTTACAACAAACTGGTATCAGAGCCAGGTTCCAAGATCGGGGTGGAAATCAAAGCTAGGGTTTCACGATTCAGGTGAGCAGGCTATCGGGAGTTGGGTTTTGAGATTCCGCCAAGACCGATGTCTGGTTTAGCGATCAAGATCGATATATTCGTGGGAGAGAAGCAGGTTCACCCACCATCTGAAGCCCCTTGGAGAGATCGATCTGGGCTCTTTTCGGAGCAATCTGGCTTGCATCCGATTAAGCGTGCAAGAGATCTGGCAAATCCAACACGCATCGGTACTGGCGCGAATATGGCGATTTACGCGCATCTGGCGTTCTATCGATTGACGTTCAGGCGCAATCCGGCTCCAGACGTAGAGCATCTGGCGTGTGAATTGAATCTGGTTCTGGCTCATGCGTTGCAGGAAATCGTTGGAGTTGGAGCAACGCATGGAGCATCAGGCGCGTGAGATTTCTGGCACGCGCATATGGTTCTGGATCTGGCGCGCATTATGCACGAGTTTGTTCTGGCGTGCATCTTTTCTGGTTTGGAGCGTGTACCATGACACGCAATTGAGCTCGCATCTGGCACAATCTGTTTCTGGCGAGCATCTAGAGTATATGAGGCATACGGGGCACATCGAGCATGACAACTGTCGGGGCACTCATCGCTAAGTGCATCAGGTAGCGATATCTGGGCATTATGTCATGGTGCATCTGTCTGGCGCAATTGGGCGCATCGGGAATACATTCGGTCCTGCTTTCTCAGTGAATGTATTTGAGTCTGGTTCTGGGTGGAGCACTTGTTTCTGTTTCCGGAAGTGCAACCACATAGGGCGCATTCGTTGCAGGTACGCTGGTAGTTGGAGTAACGATTTGACGATTCGAGTTTCGCATATAGCTGCGGAACATTTGTTTGGGGAGGCGTACTCGTTTTCTGGTTCGGGGAGACGCATCCGTTTATGGACTGAGAAGAGGAATATCAGGTTCTGGTTCGGGTTGCTGAGATGATTCAAGTCAAGGTGGAGATTTGTTAGGTTATGACTTGAAAATTCAAAGGGCAATAGACATGAAATTGTTCTCATGTAGTTGTGGAGCGGTGCTCTTTCTTTCTTTGTGCCCAAGTTATCTTTGCTGGCACATGGCTATAAAAGGCTATGCATTGGTTTGTAATGCTTGGCACACACATGAATGTGAGTTACTTTGAGAGCTATTTGGTGTGGTGTGTCTGGTGGGTTAATTCGGGTGGCCGCCATGGCCGTTCTGGCCACGCCGTGCATTGTAATCGGGTTCTTTTCTCAATAAAATATATGTTTCCGGCTTGGAGGTAGCTAGCGGGTTCGTTGTGAATTCGTTAGTGAACCACGTTAAATATCTGGCTCGTTCTTGTTTTGCTTTTGGCGTTCTTGCTCGAATACCCTCAGGTTATAACAAATTGGTAGCAGGGTTCTGAAACAGAAGTTCTGTTACAACAGATGTGGCAACCATGAATTCAATTACAATTAAAATGTGAGTGAGATCCTCTTAGTCATCGTATTGCAGTACCAATCTCAATGAAAGAGGTGTTGCAACGCTAGCAAACTACAATTTCATGATGAAGAACTAATCTTTTGTCAAACTTAATTTACCAAGAGGTTCAAAAGTGATTTACGTTAGAGACGACACAGAGAGAGATGGTTGACAACACAAGCACTAAACAACAATACGAGGGTGTCAATTACATGTAAAAATGAGTCCGGGATCTAGATGACAGTGGAGATGGGACGAGTTGCCACAAGATGCGATGATAGAGATCCTCCTGAGACACCCGGTGAGATCTCTCATTCGGTTTAAGTGCGTCTGCAAAGGCTGGTACAACCTAATTATCTCTTGTCGTTTTATTAACAGGCAGTGTGCTACCAACAAACACAACAAATAAGTCACTTTTTTCTATCACTCAAGTGATTGTTGTTTGTTCAATCGTGACCGTGATACGACCTTTACCTTCCGAATCCTCGATACTCCTGTACGTCTGACTATTTTGGATTACAAAATATAAAATAAAGCGATATGGTCGATAGAGCCAATAGAGATAGTGGCTTGTTGTAAAGGAGTAGTTTGCTTATCTTTCTTTCCTTCAAACAAACCCGAGCAGTTTGCCCTTTGGAATCCGGGAACCATGTAGTTTCGAATAATTGGTTCGCTCGATAATCCCGCTTACATAGAAACTTCTGGTGCAGGTCTCTATTTTGATCCGGTCGAAAACACTTTTAAGGTCAGGAGAATATACACTTCCTTAAGAAAAGAAAGAACGGATCGTGGCCCGAGGCAGTATATTCATTATAAAAGCTGATTCTCGGATCTCAAAGTTTTCATCTCCCTCATTTGACATTTCCGCACTGCAATCATATCGGCCTAGTCAACACATGTGCCGACAGGTTCATATATTTTTCGGTAGGTAATGGAAGATTTGACATCAAGTATCTTCTTATTTTTGACATGATTGATCAGGTGTTTGAACACATTGAGTCTCCATGTCCTCGTCAGACTCATCCACAACTTGTAGCGTACAAAGATACTGTTGCCTTGATTTCTCATTCTGATTTCAATTATAAATAGGGGAGTTAGTGATGTGTGGGTACTGATGAATAATTATTCAGACAGTCCACCAAGTCAATCATGGTCTAAACGGGTGACTTGTAGACCACATGATTATTGATGTTACAACTGCCACAGGATTTTTCAGTAACGCTGATAAGGTTTATTTGGTTGTAGTGAAGGGTTACGAATGGTTGTGCGATTTGAAGACTGGGGAGCTAATAGCGTGTTTGGGGTGAATAGCTCGCACCAGATTCTTCCAGTACAGCGAGAGTCTGGCTTTAATTACTTGATTGGTAATTCTTTAGGTAATTCTTGGGTAGTTTTTCTTTTGATGAATCATTTGGTTGTGGATTATGAATGATATTTGAGGTACCAATCAAGAATGGAGTTTCAAATAAAGAATTATGTGCAGAATCTTACAGGGGAAATGGTGTACAAAGTTCAATGTCGTTGCAATATTATTCCTATATAGAAATTAATTGTTTCTTTATAATTGAGATTCATTTTTTATTCTGAAGGAATAAAATGTTATTTAAAAGTAGCGAAGTAACGGAAAATTACAATCCCGCGCTATGGTGCGGGGATACGACTAGTATACGTTCATAATTAACCTTTTAAACTTTTTACTACTTTTAAAACGGTAGCATACTGGGAGAGGCTTTGGTTTGGGGTATTAGTTGTGGTGGTGGTGGTGGTGGTGACCGGTTATGTTGGAGATTTTGATTTGTGACTGATATTTCATTTGGGTTGTCTAATGGCTTGGATCTTGGATGTATTGGTGTTGACGAGATAGTTTAGGTGCAGAATCTTACCCCATTTATGTAAAACGAGAAACTGATGAGTCAACTGTGTTTAAAACCCAAACAATGAGCTTCCAGCCAGCTTGATGTTTAAGATGAGCAAACGAAGACTGATCGAATATTCGAAGTAAGGTGTTCATTGTGCTGTTTACCTTTCTCGCAACCAACAGCTTCAGGCTGTATGTGTTCTTCATGATGTTTAAAAAATAATCAAAGTTCTCACCTTTACTCAATAATCCTTCTGGCTACGCTGAAGCTTTCATTTTGGGAGCCTCATCAAAATAGCAGAGTCAATAGTCTCAAGGGGATGCAACAGGCAGAACTCCTTCAGAAAACAACGGACTTCCAGCTGCTGCTTCCACTGATTCGGTCATAACTTACAATAATGCTCATCACAAAGTAAAAAAGGAAGTTATATGCACAGTGCTTTGTTACTGCTTACTTGTATTGAACCCCTAGATGATACCTGAAAAACACTAGTGGCGACAGTAATGATTAGGCAAATGATATCAAACGTACGCATACGAGTACCTATTACCGAATACTACTACAACCGTTTTAACTTTCAAGATGTTCAAGTTTGAGAGAACAGACTGCTGAGAAAACAAGCATGAAACAACAGTACAAAAGTTTCAAGTACACGCAGACACATGCATAAGCGCGTACTAGGTCAACAATAAACATACACTAGCTTCCAGAATACAAGATACATGCAGGCTGAATAAGATTTTCACTTAGAAGATTTGGAGTCTTGCAACACAATGAGGCAAAATGCGGATGTCGCCATCGCGGAGAAAGTTCATTTGCAACCTTACAAAAATAATAGCTTCTACTGGAATCTGCAAGCTCCTGCCTTTGCTGAAAACACATATCATAAGAACAAAATTTGTATGACTTAATTGAAACAAAGCTTAAAGCAAAAAGCATAAAGAGGTGAGCGAGAAAGGGTCAGAACCAGTGCCTTGTAAGAACATAGTATTCGCAGGTCAACCATAGCTTTGGCATGTACTACCTCTGTTTCTTTAGGAACAGTCTACTTCATTTTTTGTCACTCGAGTAATTTGATTAGTTATTCAATGCGTCACTTTTATCCGGTGATTTGATTAGCAAAAGACAAAAAAATTTGATAATCTTTGCATGGTCTTGTAGACTAAACTTTACTCTAGGACACCATGGAAAATTTTCCAAAAATATTATCTCGTTTTGCAGTCTAAATCACCGAGTCAGTGACCCAATTACCGGTTGAAAAGTCAAACCAAGACCTTTTAGAAGAAACGATGAAGTACTTTTTTATAGAGGAGTAGTGCAGTTGGCCTTACCCATAACTTTAACATGAACGTTTATAAAGGAACAGTGTGGAATTTGCATTTGCACAACATTTCTAAACCAATTATGAATTAGTGCATAACCAGTTACGTCAGTTACAGTAGAGCAAAAAAGAAATATGGGTCATGTAGATAGCAAGTAAAACAGAGAAAAATAAGAGCAATCTTGAACAGAAGAAAGAAAAAATGTGGACTAGATCTATACCTGATTAATGAAGTGATACAAAGCTCTCTTTTATGGAAAGGTCTGCAAAATAGGTCCTCTTGTCAAGAGCATCTTGGTCTCCCCAGTATTTGGATCATACAAGTAGTAAGAGTTGTCCATATTGTCATACGTGAGTATAAAATCAAGACCATCCTTCCAGAAAAACCCTACAACACGTGTAAGCTTGATGGAAAGTTTACAAGTCAGTATTTTAGACCATGACAGGGGCGGAGCCAGAAATTCGGATCAGTGGGGGCTAAAAAACTTCAAGACTTTCAAAGCGGTATTTATTTCAGCAAAATGTAGAAGTTTGGGGTTAAATTGTAATTTCAGTGGGGGCTAATTTGATCAAAATCAAAAAATACAAGGGAAAATATGTAATTTCTAGAAAATGAGTGGGGGCTATAGCCCCCACAAACCAACTAGTGGCTCCGCCCATGACCATGAGTGATTGCCACCACCGCGATTGTTCAACACCCACACATCAACCTCGTCATACAAACTAAAACCAGCCGGCGCATGAGCGAACAAAGCAAGTGATACTCCTTTGTAAGCTGCAAGGCTATAGTGGACAACGGCAAGGCGTGATGGCATCTCAGTCCTTTGAAGCACCTCATCAGACATGTTGTAAGTTAAAATGTACATATCCTGGAATGTCCAACCTACATGCCAATGTATGAACCCAATCACATATGTGGCCTTACCAGCAGGAACAAAACCACTCCCCAGGATCCGAATAGGGGCAACTGCAAACGTCCTTTCCCAGGACTTCGTAGCAGTAGAGAACACATTGACTTGAGCCCTGATCTGTCCTGCTGTTGCTACTGCTTCTGGAAAACTAGTTAATTTAATTTGTGCCACCTTAAAAACATTGGTGACCACGGGGTCGAAGCAAAACACAGAGCCATACCATATAGTTGAGGAAAACCCTACAGCAGCACTGGTCTCACGACCATCCATAGGAGCACGACCTATTCGCCTAAGCTGTCTGGTGGCAGGGTTCCAAAGGGCGTACTTCTGTGGGCGTTGTGAGAGAGATAAGCAAACGACTCCATTGAAACAACCCACTATTTCAACATCGTCAATAACTTCAACACGGGAAAGCTTCAGCTCTTTGTTATCTTCTTCTTCTTCTTCTTTTCCAAGGTCTTCTTCGAGGTGTTGGAAAGAGATGCTAGTGGCGGTTGTAGGAATTCCAGGATTAAAAAAAGTAACCGTTTGACAACGTGCAGAGTGCATAGAGATGAAATTAGGTGAACGGATTCGTCTATACCAGAACTTAGAGATGCACTTGAACCTCATAAGGGATTTCACGGGAAGTCTAGCGAAGATGTCGATTATCAAATCAAAGGTTAAATCTCTATTCCTCGTCTCTCCTCCTCCGTTGTCTGAACTTGTTGTAGGAACAATTTCAAGAGCATCTGTATAGGAGGAAGAAGAAGAAGAATCCATAACCGGGTTTGAATTCCACTGGAGATTTGGGGATGATGATGAAAAAATTGGATCAAATCCAAGTTAATAGTGAATCGTGGAGAATTGGAGAGATCGACTGCTTTGAAATCACTTTTTGTATAGCTGGCTACTACTAATATACTTAGGACACGGATTTTCTATAGACCGGGTTGTAGGAGCTCCTATAGACTCTTGACATGGCAAGTTCTTATTGGTCCATGTGAAAATAATTATTTAAAAAAATTCGCTGACTTGGAATCCTATTATTGGTAATATATTGTCAATTATATTATTTTAGGAAATCTACAAATCAGTATTGCAATCAATGACTACAATCTCTAGTGGGTATCTTGTATTTAGTTTTCATGTAATCAATGAAAAAATTATTTCTTTAGATAACTATATTTTTCTGAAAATAATATAATATAATTGATTATCAATTAGTTTTTGCAAAAAATAAAAATCAGACAATAACCTCACGTTTTTTTTGTCAAGCGTAGTTCACTGAAAGTGTCCAGCCCGACATTCAATAAATTTTTTTTTACTGTATTATATTATTTGATATAATCATATGATATTAAATTATATTATAATATTTTGTTTTTTCTATAAAAATCAATATTAAATCAACTCACAGTGCTCACTGTGCTCTTGTTTTTTTATTTTTTATTTTTTGAGGCAAAACGGTGCTCTTATTAGACAAAGAGTGAGTTGATTTTCTGTTTTTAGTTTTTCCAAAAATTACTTGATAATATATTATATTATTCTTGAAATTGTATTTATCTTCCCTAAAAAAAAAAGAAAATTGTAGTTATCTAAATAAATAAGATTTTATTCCTCAAAATAAATAAATAAAATTTTCGTTGATTAACAAGAAAATTAACTAAGAGATATCGACGATTTGTAGATTTCCTTAAATAATGTAATTGACAATCTATTACCAAAAATAGGATTCCAAGTCAACTAATTTTTTAAAATGAATATTTCTACATGGACCAATAAGAACTTGTCATGTCAAGAGTCTATAGGAACTCCTACAATCCGGTCTATAGGAAATTCGTGTCCATATAATACTAACAAATTAAAATAATTTTTTGAGCAAGTCTACAACATTACGATACCCACGTTGCCTGGATCTTCATTTTATTTGGTCAATGTTGCCTATTTGAATACTATAGTATGTTCCCCTCTCTTTCTTCTCCAAATTAATTTTTACAACTATTTACTGGGTTACTACGACCCTGTGATTTGGATAGCAATGTGATGCAATTTTTTGATGATGCTATTATGGTGTTGTAGGGTAAAAGTTGCTCTATGATACAGTGAAAATATTATTAAAAAATTACATCGTATTGCGATCCAAGTCGTCCGATCAACCCACGAATTGCTCCGCATCCATCTATTGGGTTCACGCCATTTTGTGTACATTTTCTTTCCATTTAAAACCACGATTTGTATCCGTGGATTAGTCTAACTGTTCATTCAGATCATTTAAAATATGTGTTCATAATAAAAGGACTGTTTTTTACACTTTTTATTATTTGGTCACGTGCTGTGAGAGGCTTTGGTTTCGGGGTATTGGTTGTAGTGATGAATATGATGGCATGATAGTTAGTGTTGGGTGGTGGTGACCGGTTATGTTGGAGATGGTGATTTGTGACTGAATATTTCAATTGGGTTGTCTAATGGCTTGGATTTTAAGATCTGGATGTATTAGTGTTGACGAGATAGTTTAGGTGCGTTCAATTTAAACTGTTGAAGTTGTGCGACATGGGCAATGAAAATTGGCATAGGGCAGCAGAGGCAGTGGTGGTCGTAGTAGCTTTTGGTAAATATAATATTACACGGGTTAAACGGGCAAGTTTGGGTTAGATACCATATCCCGCTGATTTAAAAACGGTAACTCCGGACTAACATCGTCAAGGTGAAAGTCACTAGAAATTCGGCGGATCGAGCAGTTTTTATTAGCGGCGATACGTCTTCATCGCTGCAACTAATGGGCTTCCAGCTCCTTCTCGTTAATAACAAGTTCCCAGAAAGAAGAATCATGGATTCGTTCTCTCTCTTATACTTTTGTTTGCTGCCATTGCCTTACGAATGATATCATATCACACCTTAGTAGCTGCCTGGGGCTGGGGCTTACCTTAGGCCTGTTGCGGAATCCGGCGATATCCGCTTCACGCCAGAATCACCCGTGCACTGGTGAGACCAAGCTTACACACAACTCACAGAAAAGAAATGTTTGAACACAGAGATTTACGTGGTTCGGCTGAAAGCCTACGTCCACGGAGCAACAAGAAATCAGTATACTTCACTCAGAGAAAGATTACAATTCAGACAGTGTTACACACCGCGACTCACTCTATGTGATTCTCACTGTTTTCTCTATTCTCCTGTAATTGCTACAACTACAAGTGATTGCTTGATTCATTCAGTACAACAACTGACAAATATATAGAGATGAGTAGTAGTCTTTCGTTTGTTTTCTTCAGACAGCAATCTCGGCGCCGCGATTTACTTCGATGGAAAATCTCGCGTGCTCGAGATTCTTGACTTTTGTCACCGCCCAAAATGTCCAAGATTCTGAGCCACCGCCCACGTGCTTACAGTCTCCACCTTGGCGAACAATCGGTGAGGTTCAGGGTCCATCGTGTACTGAATTCTGGTTGCTCTTCCGGTGCATCTTCATACCACTGAGATACGAGCCAAGTCCACACATCGTGTAAACTTGACCCTGCTGACCACCTTGGTCAACATGTCAGCTGGATTTTCTTCAGTGTCTATCTTCACTAGACCAATACCGTCTTCATTTATAATCTCTCGAATAAAATGAAAACGAACGTCAATATGCTTTGTCCTGGAGTGATATACTTGGTTCTTCGCTAGATGAATAGCACTCTGACTATCACAGTGTACCTCCACGTGCTTCTGATGCACCCCCAAGTCTGATATCAATCCACGAATCCATATGGCTTCTTTTATAACTTCTGCAACCGCCATATATTCTGCTTCCGTGGTTGACAAATCAACTGTTGACTGCAGCATTGACCTCCAGCTGACCGGTCCACCTGCCATGGTGAATAAATAACATGTGGTTGATCTTCTTTTTTCCAGATCACCTGCATAATCTGAATCAACATACCCCAAAAGAAATTTATCATTCTTCAAATTCTTCTGATACACCAATCCCACATATGTGGTACCCTTTAGATACCTCAAATTCCATATCGCAGCTTCCCAACGCTTCCTGCCTGGATTATGCATATATCTACTGACTACGCCAATAGCTTGTGCAATATTCGGTCTTGTACATACCATCATATACATTAAGCTCCCAACTAAGCTAGCATATGGGACTTGTTGCATATAATTTCTTTCTTCATTGGTAGTAGGAGATAATTGAGCACTTAGCTTAAAATGGGATGCCAAAGGAATACTTACAGACTTAGTATTCTTGTCCATACCAAACTTCTGGAGTACCTTCTTCAAGTACTGCTTCTGTGTTAAGCTAATCGCGCCGGCGTTTCTGTCTCGGGTAATCTCCATTCCAAGAATTTTCTTAGTCTCGCCAAGATCCTTCATCTCGAACTCCTTCTTCAACCGGATTTTCAATTTCTCAATTTCTTGATTGCTTTGTGCTGCAATCAACATATCATCGACGTACAAAAGCAAATATATAAAGGAACCATCATGCAACTTCTTGAAATAAACACAGTGGTCATACTGACTCCTGCAGTGTTTATGTTCCTTCATAAATTGATCAAACCTTTTGTATCATTGTCGCGGAGATTGCTTTAGTTCGTAAAGCGATCTATTCAATTTGCAAACCCAATCTTCTTTACCCTTAACCAGTAAGCCCATCTGGTTGAGACATGTAAATCTCCTCGTCCAAATCTTCGTGCAGGAAAGCTGTCTTCACATCCAGTTGTGCCAGCTGCAAATCATACTGTGCTACCAAGGCTAATAGAATTCTAATCGAACAATGTTTCACAACTTGGGAGAATACCTCATTGTAGTCAATTCCTTCTCTTTGCGCAAATCCCTTTGCAACCAATCTAGCCTTGAACCTGACACCGTTATGGGATTGTTGATCTTCCTTCTTCGCATAGACCCATTTGCAACCTATTGCTTTTCTTCCATTCGGCAATTTCATAAGTTCCCACGTTCCATTATTGTGTAAGGAATCCATCTCTTCACACATTGCAATGTTCCACGACGTACATTCTGAGCTCATCAGGGATTCTTTGTAGGAGACTGGAACATCGTCTTCAATAATGGGAAGTGTGTATGCAACTGTATCTCTAAATCGAGCAGGCAACACAATCTGCCTTCAGGGTCTATTCAGTGCAATTGATTCATGTTGTTGAGGCTCTTATGATGAAGTCTCATCTCCTTCATCTTCTTCGTCTTCTTCTTCTTCTTCAGTAGGTGGTGGTTTTTCACCTGTCTGGGATTCAGTAGGGGTCTTTTCTACCTCCACCTCCAACACGCCTTTGTTGGCGTCGCCATCTTCTTTGGGAATTTCTTTCGGCGAGCTCTTCAACAACTTGCCTTCGTCGAAGGTCACATCTCTGCTAAATACCAACTTCTTCTGTTCTAGGCACCATAACCTGTAACCCTTTACACCACCAGAAAAAACCAAGAAATACGGCTTTATTTGCTCTAGGGTCAAGTTTACTTTCTGTCACATGATAATAGGCAGGACTACCAAATGTTCGCAGAGAATCATAATCAGTAGCAGGTTTTCCAGTCCTACCTCAATTGGTGTTCTACCCTCAAGTGATGCTGAGGGTAACCGGTTCACAAGATGACTTGCATATGTGACAGCTTCGGCCCAAAACCTCTTGCTCAAACCTGAGTTAGATAGGATGCATCTAACCTTCTCGAGCAAGGTTCTATTCATTCTCTCCGCCACGCCATCCTGTTGCGGAGTCTTCCTTACGGTGAAGTGCTTCTTGATTTCTTCATCTTGACAAAGCTTCAAGAAAGGATCATACGTGTACTCGCCACAATTATCTGATCGCAGACACTTTATCTTTCTACCTGTCTGAGTCTCCACCATCTTTTTTCACGTTAAGATAATAGGGAGCACCTCATTCTTGTGCTTCATTGTGTATACCCAGACTCTTCTGGAGAAATCATCAAGGAAAGTAACGAACCAATGCATACCTCCCAAAGAAGCATTTACTGTGGGACCCCATACGTCTGAATGCACGTAATCAAGGATTCCTCTCGTCTGATGAACGACAGTTCCAAACTTCACTCTGGTCTGCTTCCCCAATACAAAATATTCGCAAAATTCAATCTTACAAGTCTTGATACTTTTCAGGAGACCTTGCTTTGCTAGTCCTTGCATCGCCTTCTCGCTGGCGTGACCGAGTCTCATGTGCCAAATTCTCGTCGTGTCTGGAGCTCCATCAGTTGCAGCTGCTACTCCACCTACCACGGCCTTCCCTTGTAAGTAATACAGGTTTCTCTGTCGAATGCCCTTGAGAACAATTAGGGCACCCTTTGAGATCTTCATGACACCGTTTTCAATTGTGATCTTGAATCCCTTGGATTCTAAAGCACCAACAGAAATCAAATTCTTCTTCAGTTCAGGTACACACCACACATTTGATAGTATTCGGATGGCACTGTCGTGTAGCTTCAGCTGGATTGAACCCACTCCTTTCTTCTCGCACGCTTGATCATTACCCATGAGCACCGTACCGCCGTTAACCTGTTCAAAACTGGTAAACAAGTTCTTGTCAAGGCACATATGGTATGAACATGCTGAGTCAAGTATCCATTCATCTGAACTATAGTCGCTGGTAGAAGCAAGGACAAAGTTAGTGTCGACGTCATCGACCTGAGCCACACTTGCCTGCGTTTTGTCCTTCAGCTTCGAACAATCCTTCTTCCAATGTCCCTTCTCGAAACAAGAACCGCATTCATCGATTGCTGGCATTCTTCTCCGATTTCCTTAACCTCTCGATTTGGATCGAGAGTGATTCTTCTTCGACTGGTTTCTGTTGTTGGATCTCCCCCCCGGCGACCATGACTTCGGATTTTTCATTCTGAACGGCTCTGTCCTTCCTTCGAACTTCGTTGTTCATCAAAGCGTCTGACACATCTTTGTAACTGATCGAATCTTTGCCATAGAGCAGGGTGGTAGCAAAGTGATCATATGCATCAGGCAGGGAGCATAACAATACCATCGCCTTGTCTTCGTCTTTGATATCTTCGTCAACATTCAATAAATTTACTATCAACTTATTGAAATTATTGAGATGATCAACCATGGGAGTACCTTCTCTGTACTGGAACCGAAACACCTTTCGCTTCATGTGCAGTCTGTTATGGATGCTCTTCATCATGTATTTGTCTTCTACCTTCTTCCACAGCACCTTGGCCATGCACTCTGTCATGACAAAATACATGACATCCTTCGCGAGACATAGGCGAATCGAGCCACAAGCTACTCGATTCAGGTTTGTCCATCTACTTCTTCCATATCACTGGGTTTCGCCTCTAGTGTTATGTGCAGTCCTTGTTGAACGAGAACATCCATAACTTTGCATTGCCACATGCCAAAGTTAGGACGCCCGTCAAATTTCTCCACCTCAAACTTTGCATTCGACACCGCCGTCTTCGTGTGATCGTACTGGATCCGGATAGAGCACTGTTGGTGGTGGTTTCCTTTTAGGCTGCAGCAGGCTCTGGGACTGATTCCGTATCAGACATTTAGGTTTGTGCAAAATGTAGAAATTTTTGCACCCACCAATAATTTCGTGATGTCTGAAAAATAACTTGCAGCACTTGTTTTTTTATTTTTAGAAAAAGTGTAATGCGTGACCGACCGACGGTTGATTTCAGGACTGCAAAGTTGGTGTGACAAGTTCACCAAAACACTTCTTTTTGTGACTGAAAATTCAGCCAAAATCAATTCCACACCCACGTGACTTCTTTGAGAAGAAATCAGGGAAGCATTTAATGCTCTGATAGTTTTGTCTCCAAAATTATAGTGATTCTTTGTTGATGAGACTTGACTTCTCAATCAAAAAAAAAAAAAAACACCATCAATTCATTTCTCTTCTTAACAGAGAGTTGGTCTCTGTTCTTTTGAGAAATGGCGCCACAGTGAGTGCCTTCGAACAAGCAGCAAAGCGCTGCCTTCTTCTTCTCCTTTTTTTTCGAACTGAAAACAATAGGAGGTTAGCTTTGTTCGGTTAGAGCAACGGCAGCAGGTACGTGCGTGCTTCTTTCTTTCTTTCTTTCTGTCTGTCTGTTCTTCGCCTTCTCGTCTGGAGCTGCTTCTTCTGCCGGAAAATAATTCCGGCTTTGCCAAAAATTATAATCAGGCTCTGATACCAATTGTTGCGGAATCCGGCGATATCCGTTTCACGCCAGAATCACCCGTGCACTGGTGAGACCAAGCTTACACACAACTCACAGAAAAGAAAAGTTTGAACACAGAGATTTATGTGGTTCGGCTGAAAGCCTACGTCCACGGAGCAACCAGAAATAAGTATACTTCACTCAGAGAAAGATTACAATTCAGGCAGTGTTACACACCGCGACTCACTCTATATGGTTCTCACTGTTTTCTCTCTTCTCCTGTAATTGCTACAACTACAAGTGATTGCTTGATTCATTCAGTACAACAACTGACAAATATATAGAGATGAGTAGTAGTCTTCCGTTTGTTTTCTTCAGACTGCAATATCGGCGCCGCGATTTACTTCGGCGGAAAATCTCGCGTGCTCGAGATTCTTGACTTTTGTCACCGCCCCAAAATGTCCAAGATTGTGAGCCACCGCCCACGTGCTTACAAGGCCATTGAACCTTTAGCTCTATAGCTGATAAATGACACTTTTCCTTACTCGACCGAGGGCTATCACATCACTAAATCTCTCTTCCCGTGCACCTCTGCTTCTACAATTCTTCTTAGCCAGAGGCAGAGGTGAAAGTGTGTCCTTCCATCAAACTAGAGGGGGTGAAATTGTCTTTTGTTGTGAAAGTGTCCTTCCACTGATTGTTTAATTGGTTTGATCTACTTTTAAATGTCCTTGACACCCTCCCAAATTTTTGGTGTGGTTATTTTGAGAGTGTTACACATAGCCCAACCCCAATCCATATATGTTGCTCGAGCTCAACTTTCAATTTCATGCCCAATCTCGTAGAATCCCGTTCTGGGTTGGGCGAATTGGTCGCGTCACCGATTCACGTGCAGCTACCAATTTTTAAGAACAGGGCTACGAAAAAATATTGGATTCCGAGGAAATATGCAATATACTCGTTACCTATCTCTAACCCCCGGTACCAAATACTAGAGGCAAACAATAATATTTGAAACAAATAAACGTGAATTACTGAGTAACTTTTACAAAATATGACATGAGTTTCTAAAGCTTAGACCACAATAATGAGGCAATAATACAAGAGCTTTCGAATAAACACGGACACAAACGCGAGTTAATACTACTAGGTCTACAAAATACACAAAAGTAGCTTTACACAACTACAGAGACATGCTAGACTTGAAACTCAGACATTTCCACAAGAATTTTGATCTAGAGACAGAACACAAAAGCGGGACAGCGCCTATCGGAGACAGATTAATTGCTACCTTATGATTACCCAGAAGAGCATCAACAAATGAATCAGCAAACTTTTGCTGAAAACAGAAAATATGGACAAAAATTAGTTCGAAGTAACTGAAACGTAAATGAAAGCAGAATATATGGTGAATAAGAATGGTTAAGAGCCACCCCCTCTGTACCATAACTATATCTCCTCAACATCCACCATCACCCATATCATATTCAGATTACATGTTATGGGCAACTGTGAACTCTGATTAAAATGTGAGTTCACGCTAACTAATGCACCCTACAACAATTTTAAATTTCAAGATGTTCAAGAGGATCACTTCAAAGCTCAGGGGAGTGAGAAGTTTTCATATCGCGGTGCACCGCTTTTATTGTACATATGGCAGGCAGTTGTATGATTCATTGAATGTTTAGTAGTTAAAGTCCCGAGGGGACAAGTTTGGAAGCCCACATTTTGCTCCTGCGACCTTTTTGCTGTATATATAGTCGAGGCACTTTTAGCTTTGTCGTAGACATAGTTGCTGTAATAGGGCTCCTAATCCTTCGTTAAACTCTTAACCTGCCGGTGTGTTCCAATTTAATGATATTTCTTACCTTCCATCAAAACAAAAACAAAAAAGCAGTTTCAAGTTCAAGACAAGAGACTGCTGAGAAAACAAGCATGAAATAACGTACAGTACAAAACTTTCAAGTACATGCAGACACATGCATAAGCGCTTACTAGGTCAAAAATAAAAACATAAACTAGCTTCACAGAATAAAAGATTCATGCAGGCTGAATAAGATTTTCACTGAGAAGATTGAAGTCTGGGAAGAAAACGGAATGAGGCAAAAGTCGGACATCACCATAGCGGAGAAAGTTTATGCCTTTTGCTGAAAATAACTAATAGGGAAAAAGTCACTGACCACCTCTGAGTTTAGGATTAATTCCACTCTGCTACCCTGTATTTTGAAAACAAGACACTCTGCACCTTTTTTTTGGATGGAGCTGACGGTAGACTAACAGAGCCGACAAAAAGACAATTTTACCCATAAAATTTTATATAATTACCTCCTATATATTAGTCTAACATCTCTCTATCTCCTTCATTTCTAAACCCTAATTCCTCTCCCTCTTTCTCTCTTTCTCCCCTCATAGCCGCCTCCTTCTCTTCTCCTTCCCGTCCTCTCTCTCTCTCTCTCTCTCTCTCTCTCTCTCTGACGCCGGGTTATTCGCCCAACGAGGGATCACAGCGGAATCAAGCTATGGAAAAGGGTACGAAAACTAGGGCCTAAAAGCTCTCTAGAATTTCAAAAGTAATAATATCATAAACTGTCCAACTTTACCCACAAGCCGGGTATAAATAGCTGAAAACTCTAATTTTGCCAAAAATAGCAAAATTACAAAACTGGCCCAAAACTATTGGCCTTATTGGAAATAATGCGTGAATGATAGTCTGACCCAAATCGGGCTAAATAAAGAAGTCAAAATAAGAAAATTGAAAAACTGCCAAAAAATAGCAAAAATATTTCGAAGTCTCCGTTGACCGGTCAAATGTCCGTTTTTGTGGCTGAAATCTTGCGTAACGGGGTTTAGCCTCGGTTATTCGTGTAGGCCTCGCCGAGAGCTTTTCGAAAACATATTATAATACGCATTTTGATCCCTGTAGCTCAAGTTACGCCCAAAACAGTGTGGCGTGACCAAAAGTGTCCATCTCGCCCTTCTCTTGCGCCTGTTTCCATGTCGTGATAGCGAAGCTCGAGATTAGTCGCGTCTGACAGCTCGGCCTCATTTGGTTCATCCGCGAGATTAGTCGCGCTTGGTTCTGGGTCACCTGCTCCTGCATCACTCTCTCTGCCCTCCACAACCACCACCGAAATCAGCCAAAAGCACCACGAAGAACATCTTGAGCATCGCCATAAAAAGCATTGTCGAATCGCAATCGCCTTGGCAAACATCATCTCCCTGCAGGCCTGCGGCTGCTGCTGCACCAACGCCGTCGGGGCATGAGGAGGAAGAAGGAAATAGATCGATAAATACAGAAGGGCATAATGGTAGTCTTAAAGTTCTGTACTATATCTGTAATTAGATCGATAAATAGTATTTGATTATTGTGCATCTTGCCTTATGATTGCTTCTATCTTACTTGCATTTTCATGGGGAAAATTTAATCTTGAATCCTGCATTTTAGCATAATTCACACTTAAACAAAGTATTAACACATTTTCATCACTGCAAGCAATGTTTCCCTTGATTAGAAACTGGAACTTTTTTCCTGTAATATGAACTTCTTTATTTTCTTCCATCTGACATCTTATGTGGACTTGTGGAGTAGGTATAGACTATAGATGTCTAGTGGAATGGAGTACTGCCTAATCGGCCCGGACCGGGATTATGATGGTCCTGACGGGCTCTAGCCCCCTAGGTAGTGTTCTGGCTGGTTTCTGAATTTGGGAACCGACGAACCTGGCCACTGCAAATCGTGGACCAGCCTGTCAACTGGCCCAGGACCGGACCGCCAGCCCGACTATATATATATATATCTTTACTATCTTAAAAGAGTGAATAAAGCTAAGTGATTAAGATCATTTATTACAAAAGTGCCTCCCTAAACTTTTTTATTACAAAAATATCTTGTTAACCTACTCTGTTCCTTTTAACTTACGTTTGTGGTTCAATAACTCCACGACTCTTCCTCTTGTTGTACACAAACTCTGCCAGTCACCATGGCCTTCGCCATTATCTTCGTCGCCGTCGATGAGAACTGAGGTCACTCTCTCTATCTATCTATCTATCTATCTATCTATCTATATCTCTCTCTCTATCCTCTCTCTCTATCTCTCTCTTTCTCTCTATCTACATCTTGCTCCATATCTCCTCTTTTTTTATGTTGCATTTTCTGCCTCGTTGTCAACTGATTAGTGCTCAGCCACTTTTATTTTTGACATAGATTTGAGGTTTGGTTTTGACAATTTTAGCGTTAGTTTTGTCCTTCGGTTCTTTTTTTTTTTCTTTATTGTTGCATGAGTGCAAGATTAAAAAGGAGATCTGGAGTTTGAATTTAAGGGGATCGATTTGAGTTCAATGTTGATTAGAATTTTGAGGCTATTTAGGGATTCAATGACCGATTTCGTGTTGGTTGGTTTGGCTCACTAAGGGTTTAACATATGTCTGAGAGGCCATATATATTTGGATTGAGATCTTCTCCAGCCGTCTGCCTCTGCAGCGCGGATCTGCACCGTCCAAACAAATCAAGCGGCAAGATTCTGACACGTGGACTATATATCCCTAAGAGATGCTGTGCGTTAACTTTCTCTCGTCTTCAACCATTGTATATGCTGCTGTTAGGGTACGCACTCGATTTCCAGTTGTTGGGGAACAAAGAAGAGTGATGGGATGAAGAAGAAGATGAAGAACGACACAAAGATTTAACGTGGTTTGCTAGTTTTGAGACTAGCTACATCCACGGACAAAACCAACCAATTTATTGATGAAAGAGCCAATTACAATCCAAAACACACCACACACCAATAAGCCACGACCCTAGGCCCTTATATAGACCTAGGATACCGACTTGGTGCCCAAGAAACAAAGAAGATACCAAAAACGAACAAGGAAACAAATTCAGCCGCCCTATCGAACTGTTCGGACTTGTCACTATCGAACTTTTCCAGACCCGTTGAACTGCTGCTTCTTTGCTACAAATCTTCAATGCTTCGCCAATTCGATTTGATTGCCAACTTCAAGCTAGGTGTTTTGATCACCAATTCATAAAAAATCTCCACCTTGATCAAAACTCCCTAGCAACCAATCCGATGCTCCTCATCAATCCAATTGTGAATGCGCCTCCCAATCAAGAACGCCTCCACACAAGTCACCAAATCGTTTCTCCGATTGCCATCCATCTTTTTCAACGAATACGCCAATTGTGGATCACCTCCAACAAACAAATTTTAAGTGCTCCACCCAAATTGAAACGATCAACCAATCAACCGATAGAATATATTCCAAAATTTTCGGTATTGGAATACATTCACTATGCGCCACAACAAGTGCGTCTTTGCGTCTCAACAAACGCATAGACTGGTGTGTCTCAATCAACACACCCTAATGCACCATGACACAATGCATCTCCCCAATCGTCACGCCAATGACACTTCGTGACAAAAGTTCCTATCAAACAAGTCATGCCAATTGTGTCGCCAAAGTACCGCACCAAGACGCCAATCAAGACACGCCAAAAAACGTGCCAACAATCAATGCGTGCACAATAACACGCCGCCAATCAATACATGCCCAATAACATGTAACCAATCCAATATGCGCCCAATAACGCGCTACCAACCAATCGCGTGTCAACAAGACACGTCAATTGGTCCATGCCACCAGCCAAATCCGCCGGTTGATTTGAGCCGTCTCCACCTTGACTTGAATCCTCCTAGCGGCCCGAACAAGAGCGCTCCATGCCGATGCTCCAACTCTTACGAGTTCTTGCAACGGATGAGCCGGATTGAGATCCACACGCCCAATGCTCCACGCCGGAAGCCCGATTGCGCTGGAACGCCAATTGCACGTGAACCTCCAAATTCGCGCTAGAATGCGCGCCCGATGCTCCATGGCAAAGAACCCGATAGCTCCCACAACAAGGAACCCGATAGCTCCCACAATAAGGAACTCAATATTTCCCTCAATAAGGAACTTGGTGGTGGGTGTATCAACAATATTCTCATCAACACTATATATCTTCTTCTGAAATGAATTCGCCATTACTCCTCACCGACAAACGCTAACCCAACAAACAGGCTCTGATACCACTTGTTAGAAAACAAGAGCGGAAGCGATGAACCAGTTGTTAGGAATCAAGAAGAGTGATGAGACGAAGAAAAAGATAAAGAACGACACAACGATATAACGTGGTTCGCTAGTTTTGAGACTAGCTACATCCACGGACAAAACCAACCAATTTATTGATGAGAGCCCCAATTACAATCCAAAACACACCACACACCAATAAGCCACGACCCTAGGTCCTTATACAGGCCTAGGATACCGACTTGGTGCCCAAGAAACAAAGAAGATACCAAAAACGAACAAGGAAACAAAGTCAGCCGCCCTATCAAACTGTTCGGACTTGTCACTATCGAACTGTTCCAGACCCGTTGAACTGCTGCTTCTTTGCTACAAATCTTCAATGCTACGCCAATTTGATTTGATTTCCAACTTCAAGCTAGGTGTTTTGATCACCAATTCATAACAGCTGCTTTCTCTCTCTACAATGGAACCCAAACAGCAATGGCGACCACCATCAATGGAACCCAAATACTTCATGGATCCCGAACACTCGATTGAGATCTTCCTGGAATTCGCGACCATCGTTGATTCTCAATGGCAATTTCTCAATTATTAGGATACAAAGATGCTCTGTTTGTGAAACATAGGAATACATTCTGGTTTCGTATTCTTAATTTGTACCTAATTCAATTCAATCGAAACCAGAATTTGATGAAACACAGTTTGATCTGGGCAAGGAGAACTTACTATCCAACAACACGCTGGTTATAATTCTGTAGATAACAATTATTAGAATAGCACTGATCTATCACATGGATTCCATAGATAAGTCGCAAAACCACGGATCTATCGCATGGATTCTTATTTCGAAATAGCACTAATTGTTTGATATTGGTTGAAAGAGTTTGCAGAGACTTGATGGGAGACACGATGAGGAACGACTTGGAAAGAGAAATATGGTGTGGCAGAGACAATGGAATAAGCAGCGACGTGTCAAAAATGTAATGCTTGTTATGTTTGGACGGTCCGGATCTGCTGGCTGCAGAGGCAGCCCGCTGGAGAAGATCCAGATCCTATATATTTCATCTCTTTGGGCACAGGTCTCTTGAGCGGTCCCAAGCTTTCCGAGTAAGCAAGGTAAACGGTTAGGATCACAGGTTTCCAAGAATAAAATATAGCTTGTGGTCCGTGTACATCAAGCTTTATATTATTATATACCACTCTGTTTCTTCTCTTTCTCCCCCTTTTGACTTTCACCACTATTCACTGGGTCACTTTGACCCGGTGATTTGGATAGCAAAACGAAGAAATTTTTGAACAATTCTTTCATGGTGTTGTACAATAAGTGTTACTCTATGATGGCATGAAAAATTTATCAAAACATTATATCGTTTTGCCATCTAAATTGCCGGGTCAAAGTGACCCAACTACGAGTGAAAAAGTCAATAGGGAGAGAAAGAGAAAAAACGGAGTGGTATTATTCAGCCCATACGTGTATTTGAATATATTTTAAATGCGTATAGGCAATAGGAGAAGTTAACCATTTATTCTATAGTACACCTCTTGAAGATACCCTCTTCTTAGTATGCCAGCTTCTGATGCAATGCATGGCAAGTGGGGATTATGGGCATGTTTGGTTACACCAGTTTGGTTAACCACTGACCAAACATAACTATTTTGTGGTTCATGAAAAATGCCGGTGGATGGTGTAATAGATCCGGTGACCGGCTAGAGAGAGAAGAAGAGAGAAGAAAAGAGAGTGCATGAATGGGAGAATGAGAGAGAAGAGTGGTGGACGGGAGAAGTCATGGGAGAGAGAAGGAGAGAGACGTGAGAGATAGAGGGTGAGCGGGAGAGAGAAGAAGAGAGAGAGTGAGAGAAGGACAGATGTGAGAGTGAGTGAGAGGGAGAGGGTGAGTGAGTGAGAAAAAGAGAAAAAACAAAACAGGTGTCGTTAAATAATTGGCACGAAATTTTCTTTAAACCAAAAATTTCTCAGCCGGGTGAAGTGAAAAGCAAGCGGTGCCCGGGGTGGAAAGAGAGAGAGAATACGCGGTGTCCGGGTATTAGCTGGCGGTGTCCGGGTTTTTTTCTTAACCAAACCACCCTATCCAAACACTACACTAGTTAGGTCAACCGAACCCCCCCAACCCCTCTATCCAAACAGCCCCTATCACTGACGAAAGGGTTTGAATAACACGTAACTAACCCTATAATTTTTTTGAAGAAGTTGCCGTGGCAGAGAAATCACTAAGATTCAGATTTAGTCCTCCACCATCACTTATGCGACTAAAAGAAGTGTTAGGCTGATGCTATTAGAATCGAATAACGACGAAGATCCCATCCCAGGTTCGTCCATTTTCGTTTTCCATGTGTTCATTTATTGAGTAAAATTCATAATAACTTGATACGGGTCAACCGTATCTTCACCAATTGTATTTATTTATTTACTTAATTAAATTATTTGTTAGTTAGTTTAATTATTTAAGCAGGTTAATTAGTTGTTTATTTTATTACTTAGTAAGATCGGGCCGAGCCCGTTAGGTCAAGTCGTCTAGTTAGGGTTTGTTATTTTTCTATTTAAACGTTGTAGTTTATCATTTTAAGCAATCAATGAAAGAAGAAAACAATTAAAAGTGTGTGTGGGTTAAAAACCCGTGTGTGTGTGGAGACTTGATAGTGTCTCGAACAACTATCGCGTTAGTTAAACCCTAACATAACTTCTATTTGAATCGTGTGTCTATGTGATGTTATTTCTATGAGTTCATATTTTTTGGGTTCCTTTTTGCTTGAATAAATCTTTACTCTTTAAAAGATGAAAAATTTCAATGTGTCCCTAAGATCATTTATTACTAAAATGCCTCCCTAAAATTGTTAATTATAAATGTGCATCGGTTAAATTTAGGTTATTCATTAATAGTCCGTCTATCCCTGAAAGAGTGTTTGTTGCTCAGTAGACTCCTTCGTGGATCTTCCTTCTAACGGATGCAACACTTCCCTCCATATGTCTGGTTTCAAACCCAAAGAAAGCTATTCTTTGTTCTCATTTTGGATCTACTACCGATCATCGTTTAAGAATGCAAGCCAACTTGAAGCTTCACGGAGTTATGTTGGTATGACCTTTGAGCTAAGCAAAGGAGATAGTATCAAAAGTGCTCTGATTAATCAAGGTTTGAAAGCATCCACTGTGATTCTGAAACTCCATCATCTTGATGCCAATGGCTTATGTAGTTGAAATCTGAATGATAATTCCTGATTAATGCAATATCTGGTTACTTTATTTATTTATTTATTTATTTATTTATTTATTTATTTATTTATTTTTAACTCCTGTTTCGGGATGTAGTTTTACAAGCCTCTAACTTCGCCTACCAATGTGCTTCCTCATGAAGGGACGAGGCTGTTCTCCGATTCACCATTTGTCCAATTATTTCGTTCCACTACCATTTCTGTTTAGGTGACCTCGATCAGTTTCCTCTCAATTAGTACACTTCAAGTTTCCCTTCTTAGGCGCATGCCTTTCTATGGTTCAGCACAATTGCAATAACTAACACAGTTAAACAGGTTAGCCAACTGCAGGCAGTCAGTTCTAGCCAAAACATGAGAAAAAACAATATCGTTGGCTGGCTAAGTGAAGCCCAGTAAGAAGGGAAAGAGCCTCAGCAATAAGAGGAAATCCAACAACAGCTTTGCAGCTGCGTATACATCTTTAACCTCTACGTGGTGAGATGTCAGATGTCCGTTTGTTATTATCCACTGTGAAGAAATGATAAGTTTGATAAAACATTAGATTAGCTCATCTTTTCTAAATAATGTGGTGTGATTGCAGTCTGATGGAAACCTACTGCTTAAAGTTGCGGTATACGTTCATCTTAGCTGCGAGGAAATAAAAATATGTGTGGCACTTTGACAGATAAAGTGAATGCCCCTCTTATTTCAATAATGTTAATTAATTAAATGCAGACAAAACTAAATGGTTAAGAGCTTGTTATCATTTAGAAAGTTTTTCAGGTTTGTAATCCAATAGCTGTTGCTTCCAAAAGGCCTGCTGGCCTGGTCAGGAGATGCTCCATAGTATGTGTTATTTCTGTTTGCAGGCTGGTTAATCTATGTTGTGGAAGTTAATTGTGGTTGACCGTGAACAGAACTATATATCTAAGTTATATATAAAATAAGGTTTTTAAGTGAATTCAATTTGAGTCACTCCCTTTTTTATCCTCCTTACTTCCGAAAAAAATATTTCAACAGTTAAAAGGGAGAAATTGCAAAATGAAAAAACTCAGGTACCTTTTACAAGGGATGAAAAAGAAAGATGTGATAGTCAAAGTAGAGCAATTGCTCTTGAATGTCCAATGTGACTTTTGACAAGAAGACACAAGAACATTGAAGTAATTTGGTAAGACACCAACCAACAACAAACCAGACATAAACAACATTTAACATGGAGGCGCAAGAATACAGAAGTAATTTGGTAAACCTTTTTAAGAAACCATGAATAACAATGAATGCATGAAATTGGTTCTTCATGACCTTCTATACTCTATAGATGGTACTGATGCAACCAAGCAACTCCGAGATAGTTCATAAATAGGGGAGAAACTTATCAGATCTGCCAATACTTCTCCTGAGAAAACCCCCAACACTAACTCTGTAACAGCTTCCTGCACCATCAGTGTGGAGTTCTACCCAATTGTTGGGGGGCTTAGTCCAATTACAAGTTCTGGTCACTCCTTTAACCTTGCAGCTGTAGCTATCTATGTAGTGTCAGTTGTTAACTTCTTTAGCGATTTTCTTGGCCAAGAATAGGTCAGTAGTGACTGAAGAATTTGAATTCTTACGTCTTGATATAATTGAAGAAATCGAAATGTTCCTGTTAGTGGGTTCTTGGCCCTTGTTCTAATTTCTAACATAAAGCACTTCTTATGGAAGACTTATTTTAGAATTAGTGTAATGCATATGGTTGGTGCATAATTTTAAACTGTAATGTGCATCGTGTTTATGTACATACAGAGCTACTTTTTCAATGGCAACCTGTCTCATCCAGTGGTCAGTACTATAGCACCAAACGTGTAAATTCAATTTCAGCGAAGAAACAAAAAGTTCACTTAGGGACAATCGACAACTCAGGGTCTCATATCATTTGGTAGAAAACTTCAATTTGGTAGCTAGAAATAAAATTTAAATTAGGTTGATACATATCCCCACTGCATGACAGTAAGGAAATTAACAAATCAAAGTAATAAACCGATGATCTTCACAATAACACATAACGATGCTTCCCCAAAGTAGAATTTCAGTTAGTTCTGGGATTTGTGGATACTAAAGCTGAGAGCCAAATGCTATTTCCATGTAGACCAACTCAAAATTTGTCCAGTATATGATACACCCAGTATCGTACCAGTAGCTTGAGAGAGGCTACGAATCTCTACCAGTAGTTCGTGACGCTACGAAAAACTACGAATACGAAAAATAACTGAATAAACTTAATAAAATACTTCTCATTCCATATCAATAACTGAGGACTACAACTGTTTAAATAGAAAACTAACTCTAACCCTAGACCTAACGGGCCAAGCCCGATCAACTAAATAATTAAATAAACATAAATAAACTTCTTAACGACACAAAATAAATAATTAACAACTAATACTAAATAATCACTAAAGATGATAATACGGTGACTCGTTAGATACGCTGATTCGTATCAACTCCCTCGTGCTCGAAAAGCACCTTGTCCTCAAGGTGGTGATGCGAAAAGTCTGCAGCAAGTCCATAATGACGTATGCCCGGATCAAATGGACAAATGATGACCTTTGGAACAGCAACTTGGAAGCCAAATCTTGAAAGATAGAGGCCGGAAACGGATTCGGGAGGTCGAAAAACCCTAGGGTAGACCCCGTGGCTCGAAAAAATTTCGTCACGGCTCCAAAATAGGCTGAAAATAGGTGATTGGCACACTTGGAGCCAAGGGGGAGCCGACAGCTCAAGAGGAGCCGAAAGGAAGCTGCCTAGCCGAGTAGATGGCCACGGCTTGGGCTGAGCCGATGTCCAGAAGACGGATAGATCGAGCCGGTATCGAGCCGGTTGCCACAGCGCGGCTAAACCAAGTCGAATCTGAGCCGAAGGCACCACGACGGCTAAATGGAGCCGCCCGAAGGGTTGCGACGGCTGGAGCTCGACAGTGGTTGTTCCATCGGCCGGTGGGGCTCGCCTGAGGCCGGTGGCGGCCTTTTTGTGGTTGGCGACCCATCGGCCGCGACGGCTGTTGTTCCTGCTGCTTCGTCGCCGGAATGTCAGTAGGTTGCGGCGGCGTGGGTGGTTGTTGCTGGTGTTTGCTCTCCGGATCTGAGGACTCATATATATGCTCCTGGATGCGCAACAACTACGCAGTAGTCACCACTCGGAGTCGTCCCCTACTTGCTTTGATGTCCTCCAACTCTTTCATGGTGAAATATCCACACGTTTTGTGGTAATCCAACTCTGCCATCGTAAGATAACTGATTGTTTGATTGACCTGCTTGCAGAGTTCTTCAAGGTCTTCAGGATCTTTGAGAATGATGAAATCGTCGATGTTCGTCATGATTCACCAGTTGGATGGTGAAATCAATGAAAGCACCAAATTGATACACCCACTATCGTACCAGTAGCTTGAGAGAGGCTACGAATCTCTACCAGTAGTTTGTGACGCTACGAAAAACTACGAATACGAAAAATAACTGAATAAACTTAATAAAATACTTCTCATTCCATATCAATAACTGAGGACTACAACTATTTAAATAGAAAACTAACTCTAACCCTAGACCTAACGGGCCAAGCCCGATCAACTAAATAATTAAATAAACATAAATAAACTTCTTAACGACACAAAATAAATAATTAACAACTAATACTAAATAATCACTAAAGATGATAATACGGTGACTCGTTAGATACGCTGATTCGTATCAGTATACCTTTTTTAAGCTTAAATTTTTAGCTAACAGTCTAACACCATCTCTAAAGGAGGTAGTTTGTATATATATATTAAAAGAAAAAAACATACAATGGGCCCATGACCGGCCTGTCCTAAAAAGGCCCACTGGGTCTGGTCTTTTTGGCCAAGTCAGGCCTAGGGATCTGGCTTCTAGCCTATACCATAAAATGGTGTCGTTTGGTGGTTCTGTAATGATTTTGTGAGTGCATATTTCTTGGATATTGACGCTTACATTCTCACGTGGTTATCTCTGGCTATAAGAAGTGTGAATTCGTAATTAGCAAAGGGAAACACTCATTTCATAAGAAGCAACTACTACTTCTAATTAATATGCTGAACAAAACAACACAGAAAAATCAGACAATTTGTTCACAAGAAAGGAGGGATGCTGCCTATAACAAGCAAATGACTCTGGGTTTTGAAGGAGGTGGTTAAAGGTATTCTTGGGGACTGTTATATTTTTCAGAACTTGCAAGCAAATTTTATTCAGAGTAATCAAGTTCAGAGGTAGCTCCGCTGCTGATATTCTTTAATTTATACTCAAACCAGCACCCAGCAACATTGATTAGCTATCGTGTCCTTTTGGTCCAACATGAGGATGCACCATAATTTAAAAAAATTCAATTAATTTGGAATTTACTCAACTGTTAGAGAGTAAATAAAGCTTCGCTTGAGATTAGAACATGTAACACTTCATATGAAAAACAAGAAAAATCTTGACAAAAATATGTATGTACATTCACACACACACAAACAAACAAAAAGAAAGAAACACTGAGAGAACTAGTTCATTACCTGATTAATTAAGTGATTCAAGGCTCTCACTGTTGTAGATAGTGCATTCAAGATAGACAGAGCATAGCCACGTGGCGGCCATCCAGCACATCTGATTGTGCTTCGCATACACCAGATCACTGATCATACTTATCCACATGGGGGCTGCGAGACAAGGCCACCCGCGATACCAACACCACGTGACTTGTAGAGACTTAGTGGTTTGGAGGCTAGAGTCGCTCGCGCGTAACGCTTTGTAACTGACTTTAAGAGACTTAATGACCACGTCCTATAGACCCGGTCGATCTCATAACGGTCTCCGGTATCTGCGGACAGGTGCGTAACGTTCCCTATATATACGGTTGAACGTGCTGTTACAAGGGCTATCATTAAGCCGCCATTTATGGTGCATTAACCCCTCACAACGGTCACTTCCCACTAAATATAGGAATGTTAGCCCTCCATGAAAAAGGTTATACTTCTGAGTCCTCTTATCGTCATTAAGATGTCTCTCTCTCTCAGATAGTTTCCATTGCTTACTCTCTCCCTACTCACACCCTTCATCTCTCTGTGTTCATATTCTCATCCCCTACTTGAGGTGTACACTTGGATCTCTCCCTGGGACTTTCTTGTACACAATTTGGTTAACCCGACGTGAATCTCATCTACCTTCAGAGCTTCAACCAATCAACCTAGTAACCATGTCTCTTGAGGCTAACCTTCGTGACGGTGATCAGTCTCCTTTGAGGGAAGAAAACCCGAGTGAGGAGACCCTCAACACCAACTCCCAGACAGCTACTGCGAGTAATCCCTCTTTGGAGATGTTATAGGCCACAACCCAAAGCCAGGCCAAGGCTATGCAGGCTCAGTCCGCCCAGATCGCCTAGATCATGGCGATCCTGGGAGGACTCGCTCAGAACGCTGCCCAAGGGGCTTTAGCCCCACCACTTGCAACCCAGCTGCCCCGATGAGGGATGACCACAACCTCTATGGTGTACACGCCTGTCCCACCAAACCCATAATCTTCTATTCCCAATGGTCCTGCACCCCATGTACCAAGGCTCCAATCAGGTCCACCTCTGATATCTGCTGGGAATCCTTCTCTGCACCCTGCGTTGCCTTCACACACGAATGGGGCCTAGGGGAGTTATGCACCTCCACCTGCCTATGATCCCAACATGCCCTATATTCCTGGTTTTGCTGCGACACCGTCTTCAACCGCTGGGGGAAGTACCCCTGCTAATGTCGCGGCCCTGGAACAACGCTTAGATAGCATTATTGCAAACCTGAGTTTTGTGGATACTATCATCCCAAAAGTTGACAGTACGCCTCCTATCCCGCGGGACATATATCTGATGCTCAATCTTGTTGGGTACAAGGCGCCCAAATGGGAAAAGTTCAATGAGGTCAGCGGGTACGCGCACGAACACGTGATGAGATTCGTTGACTTAATAGGCCCGCATGGAGTCCATATCAGGCTACTTATGCGCGAATTCCCTAAATCTCTGGAGACTATCGCGTATAAATGGTAGAAGACCCTCGAAGCAGGTTCCGTCAAGACATGGGAGGACATGATGAAGAAATTCTACAAAAAAATTTTCCAAGTTGAGGAGAAGGTTACCACTATCCATCTATCTCGCATGCACCAGAAACATGATGAAGAGGTATTCGTCTTCATCAAGAAGTTCAGAGCCAGGTCCTTGGAATGCATCGATGAAGTGTCAGAAGGACGCCTGGTGGAGATATGCCTTCAGGGCATGCGCGACGAGTACATCGGTATGTTAATCAATTTGAATATGCCTACCTTTTCAAAGTTGATTGACTGAACCAGGAACATTGAGCCAATGGTGGAGAAGATGAAGAGGAGATATACCAATGATCGCGCGCCAGCAAGCTCTGGCTTCAAGATTGGGAAGTTCAGCTACAAGCGGGGATGCGATGTCGAAGTAATGCGGTATCATCCCCTCATAAGCAACCGCGACCCACGCCTAGGGAGGCACCACCTTTGCCTTGTTTGATCGAGAACGCAATAGATCTTTGTAAAAGGTGGCGGAAGGATGGAATTTTACGGGCATTTGAGCATAAACCCTCTGGAGAACAACTCCAAGATCCAAGATGGTGCGAATGCCATGGGCAGGTCATGCACCCAAAGAAGGAATGCAAGAAGCAGATGGATGGTGGATAGAAAGATCAAGGAGGGATAGTTGGTCGTCGATGAACTGGCTAAGGATGTATGCAGTAATCATTTGCCGTCTCATGCGCGAAAGGAGCCCAAGGGAAAGGAGATAGCCATGATTTCGATCATGGACCCTGAAGAGGTCGGGGATGCACGGATCCCAGTGGTTGCCGAAATCTGCGAGGACAAAGATTATGGCATGGACACAGAGGACTCGCGCGGTGTACGGATGAAATATTCCAAGAAGTTTGAGAAATTCTTCGACGACATGAACTTCTCTAGCACCTGCAGGCATGAGATGACAAAGGCCATCTTAAGGGTAGCAGAAGACTATGGAGATGAATTTGTTGTCTCAAACGGCAGAGTCATCAGGGTCGCGCGATCAGGTGGCCTGGTCATGACATTCGATGAGTCCGATAGGAAGACAGACACAAATCATCAGAGACCGTTGTATGTGACCGCCATTGTCAATGAGGTTGAGTTCAAAAGAGATTTTTTCGATGGAGGAGCTGAAGTGAATGTGATTCCTATCAGAACCCTACAGCTGGCTGGAATCCCAGAAAGCAAGATTGTTAAGAGGCCATCACCGTTGATGGGCTTCGGAAGCGACTCCAGAATGACTGTCGGATGGATTCGCCTGGGAATCCTTATTGGCCAAATCAAGTGTTCTGTTAAGTTCCACGTTATCGGTGCCAATACCACTTATCATATGATCATTGGTCGGGCATGGATCCAACTGCTATGATGAGGTGACTTCCACGGCTCATCAAGTTATGAAGGCCATTTGGAAAGACAGAGTGGTTACAATACCCGCCTCGGTGAATTCTTTTAATTTGAAATAGGCGCACTTGTCTGAGGCAGTATGGTTCGCGAAAATGGCGGACGAGGTAACTCCAGCCCCGTTTCAGCCAACTCCCTTGCTCAAATGGGAGGACATCAAAGACCACTCACCAGCTGGGGTGATGGTGATGCGGGAGGAGTCGAAAGATAAGCATCCTATGCGGGAGGAAGCACCCAAAATAAATTACAACAAGAAGGACGTCTACACCCTGAAGAGGTTCCTCGAGCACAACAAGGAGGGTAATAAGGCAGGCAGCTTCTATGCCAATGGAAAAAAATGCTATCGCATCTGAAGGCGCGCGGGGTCATCTTTGACCCGTCCCATCGAAGGTGTCCCTGAGAAAATTTGAGAGCTGATAGAAGCTCCAGACGAAGGTAAGGGAAAGACAATGTTGGAAGAATTTAAGGAGGCTCCTGAATACATGGAAGATCGCCCAAAAGCTCAGAAACAAGAATCGAAGGAGGTATTCCTAAGCCCAACTGAGGAAAAGAAGAGGCCAATCTTTTTTAGTGCAGATCTTAATAACTAGGAGGAGCGAGAATTGCTCGAATTACTGAAGGAATACATATATTTTTTCGCATGGGATTACGACGAAATGTAGGGGCTAGACAAGGACATTATAGACTGGATGTTATCCCAGGGTTGAAGCCAGTAAAACAAAACGTGAGGAAATTTTGCCCAAAAATCAATGTCAAAATAAGGGATGAGATAGTCAAATTGCTAAATGCAAAATTCATCGAGCCCAATCACCATCCCACTTGGCTTGCTAATATGTGCATGTCCTGAAAAATAACAGGAGCCAAGGACGATTTTCGGTTGCCAAACATAGATCTCCTGATCGAATCTACTGCAGGTCATGAAATGTTTAGCTTCATGGATGGATTTAGCGGCTACAATCAGATCAAAATGGACCCAGAAGATGCGAAGAAGACAGCGTTCATCACGCCTGTAGGGGTCTTCAACTATACAGTTATGCCTTTTGGTCTACGAATGCAGGAGCTACTTATCAACGCGCAATGACGGCGCTATTTCATAATAAGATGCATCAGGAAGCTGAGTTCTATGTGGAAAACTTGGTGGTCAAGTTAAGGTATAAGAAGGAATTGGAAAGACTTCAGGAAAGTCTTTGAAAAGTGCCGAGCTTTCCAGCTGAAGATGAACCCCATGAAGTGTGCATTTGGGGTAACTTCAGGAAAATTCTTGGGTTGCGTAATTCACCGGCACGGGATTGAGCCTGATCCCGCGAAGATCTCAACAATCACCAGCTTACCTACGCCACAGTCTCAGAGTGTGGTTGTAACACCCCTTGATTCCCGAGTGTTCCGTTCCGGACCGGAATTCCTAGGAGGGTGCTACTTATAATGAATTTGGCGGAACTCAAGAACAAAATATCACATTATATTACAACTGCTTAATTGTTTCATATTACATACCCAAAGCGGCATTAACTAAGTGATCTGCGAACTAAAAGAAGCTAACATAAACTAGTGCTAATGCGCGATCCCATCTACATAGAGCTCCCTTCTCCTAGACCTGCGGTGGAAACAAACAAAGACCGCAGTTTTTCAAAAAGTCAGCAAGAAATGCTGAGTAAGCAACACCCAAACGTGTAAACAGATGAAGAAGTTATGTCACAATAATCAGGAGTAAACAGGAATAAGTAAGAATCATCAACAAAGTGCAATTTTCAGTGAATCAAGTACGAGCGTCTTGTAACAAGTAAAATCCTTTAAATTCATGCATTGTGTCTCAAACTTCTTCTTATAACTCAAAGGGGAGCATTACTCCTAAATTATTCCTTCTTGTAAAAAAAATATTTCCTCAGAGAACTTCCTTACTATCTTGTCGATACGGGATGATCTATTCTACTGTAGCATCCAAGACCATAAGTGTCGACACCCCCCTAAGGCTCACGCAGCCAGAGAGGTAAGTAAAAGGAGTACCCCGGCAGGTCGCGAGTCGCGGTCAGGTTAAAATATAAGTAACCAAAACTGTTCACCCGTACAACTCTTTCCACTTTACGTTATTACGTGTTGTTACTTTCATGTGAGAGGTTTCAAAGATCATAATTTGACATGCAAACAAACTTTCAAGTAACACATTCAGCAAACATTCATTTTGAGACGAGATAAAATCACAATTTTGACACGAAAGAAGCTAGGGCTCTAGGCTTGACATGTTTACTCATCTCTAGTAGCAACCGATATTATCAAGAAATAGCTCCTACATGAAGATGTGGCCTTCGTATATGAAAACGGCACCTACAAATTATAATTCCTAATCAATCACATATTCAACTATCTCGTACAATCATAGTAACGTGACGAATGCCCTACATATTAAGTTAACTTCTTATTTTAAATTTCCAAACCAACCCAAAACTCCCCGTTTGGTTAAACCAAATCTATAGATATAACTTAGTAGCTAGAAATCTTATTTATAAAACAACTTCAAGATTTTTAGCTCGAAATTCTTGAAAATAAAAGACCTATATAATAACGTAGCCAACTTTACACGAATATTTTCTTGCTAAAAGGTTATAGAAGAGTGTGTATCTATTTATGTGTATAGGTGTGTATGTGCATATCTATATGTATATAAGAAAGACACTCTACTACCCCGACGTTTGAACAATTACACTTTGCACCCGTGAAACAGAAAAAAGTTGGGACACATTGCACCCTTCTGTCACATTCCGTTAGAGCAATAGGTGACACCATTTTTTGGGACCATAATGCCCCTGTATTTTTTTGGACTTTATTGCCCCATGTTTAATGTTACATTTGAATCATAAAAACAATAAAAATATCAAGAACACCAAGAGATTGAAAAGATCGATTTAAAACACAAAGTACTCGTGATAATAATCAAAACAAAAAAAATAGCTTACTGCACTCTCTACTGATGCAAAATCTCTTCACAAAACTTGAATCATCATAAAAGTGGCAAGCATATCTCCAATTTGGAACTCCTAAAATTAGAGAGTACTAACATTTTGTTTCTTATCCCAGCAAATTATGGTAAGGCAGTGTGTTTAATTACACATGTTTGTGGAAGTTATGCGTTTGCACAAAGAAGAAAATCAACCCAATACAATATACTTAATCCACCCACTTAATCCACTTGCTCTAACACAATTTGGTTCATAATCTCAACAGACCTGATAAACCCAGACACCGACGCCATCATCATCATCACTTCTTACTATCAGCATCATCACTCTAAGAAGCCAAAGCAAGAAACTAAACTGATGTCAGCCGATCGAAACCCAGGAAAACAAAATCCAAACCCAATAAATCCAAACACACCATTCATAATATTTTATCTAAAGAAAGAGTTGGAGAGAGAGAGAATCAACGCCGGAGAGAGATCCAAATCTGCCTTCTCTTTCATTGCAAATCAGCGCTGGGTACTGCTCTTTCATTGCAAATCGGCCTTCTCTTTCGAACTTTGATGATATGTGGTGGGTGCTACCTTTTGGTTTGGGTTGAAAGTTTTCAGATCTTGTGAAGAAGAGGAGACAGAGAGGGAGAGAGATCCAAGAGAGGAGCTGAAGAAAGATGGAGAAAAGGGGAGGGTCAGTGGCGGCTGGTAGAAGAAGAAGAAGAAGAAGAAGAAGAAGAAGAAGAAGAAGAAGAAGAAGAAGAAGAAGAAGAAGAAGAAGAAGAAGAAGAAGAAGAAGAAGAAGAAGAAGAAGAAGAAGAAGAAGAAGAAGAAGAAGAAGAAGAAGAAGAAGAAGAAGAAGAAGAAGAAGAAGAAGAAGAAGAAGAAGAAGAAGAAGAAGAAGAAGAAGAAGAAGAAGAAGAAGAAGAAGAAGAAGAAGAAGAAGAAGAAGAAGAAGAAGAGAACCGAAAGGGGAGTCTGATTCCACCCAAGAAACTCCCGATTCATCCATCGATTTGGTTGTCTAGTAGCCGCCAATTTGGGGGTTCAAGGCTTCGATTCGGTTTGGACGAGATGAAAGATTTTTGGGTCCTTCTCAAAGAAGCATCGGCGATGGCGAGGGAGTCAGGGTGACGGGATCTGGGTTCATCGCCCAGAAGCAGAAGGGGTAGTGGTGGCGATGGCAGCTAGGGCTACAGTGTTGAAGGAGAAGAAGAATGAAGAGAGGAGAAGGTGAAGGGGATATATATAATGGGTAATTTTGTAAAATGTTGAGGGTAAACAGTCGTTTTGAAGTGCCTTTTGGGTTACGTCAGGTACGAGGGTGCAATCTGTAATTGTTCGAACGTCAAGGTGGCAGAGTGTCTTTCTGCCTAATTAAAAGGGAGCAAAGTGTCTTTTACCCTTAAAACAATATAAGTTATTTATAAAAACTGATTGTGAAATCTACAACAAGAACCCCCAAAAGCTTATTAATAGCACACTTAGTCACCCCGCCTAACAAAGCCAGTTTCTGATTAGCCAAATAGCACCCAAATCTTTCTCTTAAAAGGCCAATTCACCCCCCCCCCTCTCCACACCCACGTTCAACATCATCTCCTACACCAAAACCCAAATCGTGATTCTTCAACCTAAGCCTACCCATCCAATTCTGTTGTTATAAATCTCTAATTCAAGTTCAAATAAGAACATTCAAGACAAAATTTAGACGATTTGGTTACCAATCGAAGGAGAATTCGTCCGTCGAAGCCAACCCGGAAATTGGCCGAGAAATATGGAGCTCCGGCGACTGTGGTGGCTACGCGTGGCGTCTAGGAGCTCGGTCGAGCTTCAAGGAGGGTGGGGGAGTCTTTGGATGTGGCAGAGAGGGACGGAGGAGGTGCCTATTGTCGGGTCGGGTTCCGGGTCGGTGGCTTCGGCGGTGGCTCTAGCCAGTGTTGCCGTCGCCGCTGCTGTTGCTTGCTGGATCTGGACCTGACGAGAAGAGAGGGAGAGAGAGAGACCGAAGGGAGAGGGAGAGATTGGAGCTGGTAGTGATAGAGGGGTGGTTGTCTTCAGGGAAGGCAGCGGCCTTATGCCGCTGTAGTCACTGCTTCTTTTTTGCCCGCCAAATCAGAGAGAGGAGAGGGGAATAGAGAGAGATCCAGATAGGGAAGGAGGAGGCAGAGAGTGAGAGACAAAGGGGGTGCTGGTGGTGGTGTCACTGGTGGTGATAGTGGTGGTTCCGAACAGGGGGTACGGTGGAGGGGCTGTTGATGGTGGCGATGGCTGGTGATTAATATAAATAGGAGAATTTAGAAGAAATACATTATGCAGGAGGGTAACGTGGAAGTAGGAGAAAAATAACAAGTGGTGATAAACTTTTAAAGATGAAGGACAAGTGTAGGGTGGATATTGTGGATGTAACTCTTTGCAAAAAGTTATATAAAATACATATGTAACCCCCTTAGAACCTAGAAACAAAAGAACTAGCCCCACTATGAATTTAGTCACTAATTTAGATTTCCCGAAACTACGACTACCTCCTTATTTCTACGTTAAATCATTTGTAACTTATAAAAGCTATAATTAAAACCCCCAAACTTTCACAAACTAGAGAAAAAACGGGGTAATAAAGTCGTACCTAAGAAGATTCATACCAGCTATTGCAGAGCTGACATTTTGCTTCGGTAATTTGCTCAAAAGGAACGCGAAATTCTTTTGGACAGAAGAGCATCAAGCTGCGTTTGAGAAGTTGAAGAAATTATTAGCATCTCCGAGAGTTATGATCGCACCTCAACTGGGATCGCCTCTGCTATATTACCTAACCTCAACAAAAAGATCTATTGGAGCGTTGCTGGCTCAGGAGTTTGAGGGACAAGAAAGGCCAATGTACTACATCTCGCGTTTAATCCAGTCTGCGGAATCTATGTACACAGACATTGAGCGTCATTGCCTCGCTCTATTTTTCGCTATTGAAAAGTTAAAGCACTATTTCGCTTCCCATAAGCTGGTCATCATAACAAAGAACGATCTTATATGTTATTTGTTGGGACATTCGACTCCTTGCAGGAGATTGGCAAAATGGTACATGACCATCTCCTAGTATGATATAGTCTGTGCGCGACCAAAAGCCATAAAATCCCAAGAACTAGCGGATTTACTGGCGCAGTTCCCCGATGAGAATTGTGAGCCGTTAATAGAGAAGGAACTTCAAGGGCCAAAGATATACGCGAGCAGCAACCTCTATTGGAAGTTGCACTTTGATGGTCCTCAACAAGGTCAGGGGGGAGGAATTGGAGTTGTGTTAATTAAGCCTGATCAAGAGTTCATTCAAATGTCGACCAAGCTATACTTCGAGGTGACCAACAACGAGGCTGAATATGAGGCTCTGATCGCTGGATTACTTGCAGCCAAGGCCTTGGAAGTTCAGAATCTCATTGTAATGGGAGATTCTAAACTAATAGTAAAGCAAGCTTCAGGTGAGTATGGGCTTCAAGAGATTAACTTGCTGAACTACAGATCAAAAGTGCAAAAGCTGGTCCAGAATTTTGATTCCATCAAGTATGAGCACACCCTCAGATCTGATAATCGACATGCGGATGCATTGACTACCTTGGGGTCGAAGATCAGATCCGATAAATGCCCAGCGAAAATCTCGATTGAAGTTAAGACAACTCCATTCATGGTAAAAGACCTGTGCGAGGATGAGTATGAAGAAGAAGCGGATTGGAGAAAGCCCATCATGCGCGCAATGGCCGAAGGAATAAGCAAGGAAAGTTGGGTTTCCACGAAAGGGTTTTGCATACACGATAGCTTGTTGTACTACAAGGGACCTGGGGAATTCTGATGCGATGCGTGACAGAGGATGAAGGTCGAGCAGTATTGGAGAAAATCCATCAACAATCCTGCGGGGAAATGAGATTTTCATCTACAGAAAGGCGCAGAGATATGGAATCCACTGGTCACAGATGGCGTATTTTGCCGCTATCATACAAAGCAACTGCAAAAAGTGCGCGCTAATAAAAGACTCCCTGTAGATCGCTGCAATCGAAGATGGGGATTGGCAGAGACTCATAATCGATTACCTACAAGAGGGAACATTGCCAAACGACAAGAAGGAAGCTGACAAGATTATGAGAAAGGCAGCTCGATACATCTCGCAAGAAAATTTACTTTGGCGGAAAGGGCACAATGAGAACTTAATCAGGTGTCTGAATGGTCAAGAAGTCCAGGAGGTCATGGAAATGTCTCATCAAGTGGAACACCAAGGGTGAAACGACCCGGGATCTCGGTTCAGGGTTAAAGAGACAGTCGATAACCAAAAGTAGAAATATAGTTACGAATATTACATTTTATTTAATAAATACAACAATCTTGAGAAGGTAAGATTACAAATATAATGTGTTTGAAATAATCTATGTGATCTACTCTAACTTAATCTACACGTCTTTGTCTCGTTTCGCGTTCCCATCCCCCACCTTGAGTGATAACCTGCGGTTTAAAAATTGCAAAAGCCGACGCAGTTTTGAAGAAATGATCAGTAAAAACTGAGTAAATACACACTACGACATGTAAAGCAACGAGTGGCACGGAAGCATGAGTTGAAGCAAATAAAGAGATTTGAAAATCAATGAGCAAAAGAGTTGGAACAATTCGGAACATTTATGAGTAACCGCGTAGCGAGAACCATCATCTTTAAAACATTTATAAACCACAAGTAGTCAACATATTCTTAAACAAGTAGAATATCAACAGTAAACAAGTCAATTTGACCTGATAATGATATTAAATCACAAGTATCCAAAGCTTTTCAAATCATTTGATTATATTAGGCAATCAAGAGCCACAAACACATCAATAGAGTAATCAAACTTTCTTTCAATTCCAATTTAACCGTTAAGTTTAGTTGAGGCATGTCTAGAGCCACCAGAAGGATCGATGTAGACAGAGGGATCACGAAATAATCACTAAGGGTTTCTTCTTGGGTCTATCAAACCCGATTTCACCCGAGCGTTAAGGGAGCCTATTCGTCAACCCCGCTCATAACATTAGCTAAAAGGCCTTAAGTGTCGACACCCCTATACCGTAGTGACCGTATAAGTATAAGTAGCACGCTATAGCTCTATAAAACCCTTGGCCTCAATATCTTGATACATTTTGGCTCATCGGGGGCGGATTTGTGAACATTAACGTTCTATCCAATAATAAGAAGCATTGCTTCAATGGTCTTATCCATAAGAAAATGGAGGATCGCTTGACGCCTCTCATTAATAACAGTACTCTGTACATCGTCCTAAGTCTATTAGAAGTATTTTATTTCTTCTCTTTCACATAACCCGAATCAGAATATCAACATTTCACAAGTAATTTCCGAGAGTTCTGAAAGGAGATGAATAGAATAGTTTAACAACATTCGAGTGGAAAACATGCATTCTCATACTTTTCATATAACAAGCATTCATTTGAAACATCGAACGCATACGCACATTTTGATATGAAAAGGTCGTACATATGTACTTACCACTGAGATGAAGCACAATTAAAAGCAAGAAACTAAGCCTAGCACTTCGACGACAACTGCTCTCTCCTACGAGGTCGATGTCTACAATCACACGTATGACGTACTCGTTATAACCAATTTACACATGCATAATAACAATGAAAACCTACATGTCACATAGTCCTGTATGTCACTAATGAACATATAAAGATGTTTAATTATCAAAATAATTCCAACAAAACACCTATAAGTTCAAAAATTCAAGTTTTCTAAAAAATGTGAAACTACAATTCTGGTCAGAATTGTAGCTCTGACTTTGGAGCCATATTTACCATATCAAATCATCTCCTAAAATTTTGAAATTAATGTATGATGAACATACATGTGTCTAATTTCAAAAACACCAAGAAAATCATGCATAGATATTACAAAACTCAAGTTACATAAATAACAAACACTGCTATGCAGAGACAAGTTTGGAAGAAAGTTTCAACTTTGAAGAACAATTACTACTACTTCGAGAATAGGAAAGATGCCCATATTCTCCAGAATGAATCCCTTGTGTGTCTAGTTGCATCACAAGAAAGATTGGGTGCCATATGTTTCTGGAATGAGATTTTTAACAAAAATAGCAAAACTTTTCCAAAAACAGAGTTTCAAAAAACATGCAACTTAAAATGAGCATATCTCCCTAACCATAAAGGCTATGGAGTTGAATTTTCTTTCAAAATGACCCTATTTGAGTCTAGTTTCAGAATATGAAATATTTAAAAATTCCACAGAGACAAAATATAGAGATAATATAAGTTTTTCACAAACTGGTCAGATTGTGTGAACATGCAATTTTTTCAAAAATCAACAAGAATGGTTCTAATGATTCATGCAACTTATAAAGACTTGATTTTCACCCAAATAACATCATTTTAAGCATGAATTAAGATTTGTATATGCTCTTGAAACAAATTATCATAGTGTTCTTGACATGCAAGAGCAACTACCAAGAAATTTACAAAGTGCATATGGGTTTTAGTTTGAGTTTCATGAAATATGAAACATTCAAGTGTCAAACTCATGATCAAGCCAAGAAAATGAAGAAGCAAGTTTGGGGATGAAGAAATCTAAGATGAATATTCATAAATAAATGCTAAAATAGACATGCAAGGATGAATTGGAGTCTAGAAGAAGAGTTTACCCCAAGATTCAAGAAGATTGTGAGCAAAACAGTGAAATTGGTCTTCAATCCATGACTAGAATGGTGTAAGAGCTCCCCTCCATGACCATCCTAAGGTTGGAATCAAGTTTTTCATGATTTGGGGACAAGAAAAATGACTTTTGATGAAGTTTTTGTGAGGTCAAGCTCCAAAAACGGGAATGAACATTGAAGAGAGGTGAGAGAGCTTGTATGAATGTTCATTAGGAGAGAAGATGTAAAGAAATTAAGTTATGGAGGTATGGAGTTATTGAGTTGATGGAGATGGGAGTTTTTGTGATGAAGTATGTATATTTTGTGTGTAATGATGATGATAAAACCATATTACAATGGGAGTTGACCAAGTTGGTGGGTGAGGGATTAGGGAGCAATTAAAATCTCCAACAAGTTAGATGGGGATAGAAATGAGAAATGTCAAAAGTTAAGGGGTGAAAATATCAATTTCATAAGTTGATGGATGAAGATGAAGTATAAAAACCAAGAGTAAAGGGGGTGAAATTATAGTTTTCAATTACTAGCTATCACACAAATAAGTTTCATAGATAATAAAATGTCCAAATAATTTTAAAATACAACACTTTTATATAAATGTCAAAATTCACTTTTAGAAAACTACAAGTATTTCCCAAGTATACAAAATAAGTTCCATATAGTATTATCCAAGTTTCAAAAATTACAAAATAGCCGCAAAATGAAATTTTATATAACCATAGATGTCCAATGGTACATTTATACTCTAAAACTAAGAACAAGTTTGAAATATAAGTTTATTGAAATTCTCAAGTACTTTTGCAAAATTACCTAATAACCCTTAATTAAAATACGGGGTATTACAAAGGGGGCGCGAAGTTATGCAGAAAAATCTTAACTATTGGTTACTTCTGGCCAACCATGGAAGTTGATTGTCGTGCGAAGGTCAAGAGATTCCAGCAATGCCAATTCCATGGCAATCTAGTTCACGCTCCTGCAGTCGATTTGCACGCGTTAGGAACTCACTGGCCATTTCACACTTGGTCCTTGGATTTTATTGGTCCAATTCTTCCTCCATCACATGGGAACCAATTCATCCTTACCGGAACAGAGCAATTTACCAAATGGGTTGAGGCGGTCCCACTCAAGACAGCAAATGCATCGGCTGCGGTCAAATTCATACAGGAGAATATCATCCACCGCTTTGGGATTCCCAACATTGTCTTGTCCGATAATGGAACTCCCTTCGTTAATCGACAAGTGGCTTCAAAACTAATGGAGTATAACGTGAGGCAGGTGTGCTCGACGCCTTACTACCTGAAAGGAAATGGACAAGCAGAGCTCATGAACAAGACATTGCTTAGAATCCTAAGTAAGATGGCTGCGATCTGCGGATGATCATAAAAAGTGGGTAGATTCTCTGGGTACGGTGCTTTGGGCGTATCGCACATCATCAAGGACTCCAACAGGGACTTCTCCGTTTTTGCTTAGCTATTGAGTTGAAGTAGTTGTCCTTGCCGAAGTCAAGGTGAACTCTGCGAGACTGGCTTTCAGTGCCTTGTATGAAAACGAGCGCGATCATGATCTCATGTTGCTCGAAGACAAGCGCGAACAAGCCAAAAGGACAAATACCAAATACAAGGAAAGAATCTCGCGGGAATACAATAAAACCGTTCTACACCGGGACTTCGCAGTAGGAGATTTGGTCCTGCAAGCTTCTGACCATTGTATGCGCGAAGCAGCTCATCCCAAGTTTGCCGCTAACTGGGAAGGACCTTTTGAGGTGAAGGAAGTCTTTGACAGCGGATATTGAACTATTCTACGATGCCATGGGACTGCTACAACTCCCACTCCCATCAACATGCGATGGCTCAAAAAGTATTATCCCTAACTCTACTTTGTGGATTTCCGCCTATATTGTATGCTTCTTATATCCTCCCACATGAGGATCCAATTAATGATAACAACTCTCCCATATGAGAGCTCTTTTATCAACTTTTGTTTACACCATACTTTGCATGACGGTCAAAATTGCTAAGTCTTAAACTAAGCTTCTGTTTGGATGACAATCAAATGCGATTTAAAGCCTATCTTCCTAGATAGCAGCCAAATGCGATTCTAAGCCTATATGTCTAGATAGCAGCAATATGCGAGCGTAAGCCTATCTACTTTGATAGAAGCAACAAGAGTTAAAGCCTATCTATTTAGATGGCAGCCAAATGCGATTTAAAGCCTATCTGCCTAGATAGCAGCCAACTTCGATTTAAAGCCTATCTGCCTAGATAGCAGCCAAATGTGATTCTAAGCCTATATGTCTAGATAGCAACAAAATTTGAGCCTGTCTCTTTGATAGCATCGTCATGTCGTCAAAATACTGGCTTGCTCATAAGTCTGCTATGGCAGCTACACGCGATAATTGCACGACATGAGTTTTTTGGCACAACAAAATGAAGCTCAATGTTCATGAAGCAAAATCAAAAGGCACTTTTATATAAGCAAAACTTGGAAACACATAATCCATACATCAAAAGCGTTATTAAAACCATTCAAAGATTCTACATAGGACTTGTAAACTATAGAAACAACTACGACTGGATCGTCGTCATTATGGACGCCCTCGATCAAAACAGATCTCTTGTCGATTCCCCTGACATGGTGATGTGCCAGATGAACTTCAAACAATGGAGGCTGCTATTGTGAAGAACAAATGGAAGAACGGCCCATGGGGCAGGAAGCCGATTGTGAAAAATAAAGTTACATCCCAATCATCATTCTCTGGTTCAGGCACTAGCTGCAGAGCGTCTTCCATCAGAGGTCCTTCAAGGATAGTTTCCTTGACGATGGCCAGGGAAAATTTATCTCCACTCTTATGAGAGAACTTACACCACATGTCTTTGGAAAGCTTGGGCAGAACGACGGCTTCCTTCGCGGATTTCTGCACAACGAACGCATAAAGAATTAGAGATCCAAAGCCAATACGAGTTGTAAAGAGGTGGAGAGTAATATAAAGAACAACAAAAACTCAGTGGAGGTTGCATGATTATTCAAGCTGGGTTCTGGATCCACGAAGAAGAAGGAAAAGTTTACTAACTTAATTGTTTCTTGTTGTCTCTCATTCATAAACCCAAGAGGGTGGCAATGGAGAACAATAAAAAGCAAGCTGCAGAAAGGAGTTTATATAGGACCTAGGAGGGTGACTTTCTGGTTCTTGGTTGAGTCAGCAATGCCTCGAAACAGGCGAGAATCCATGACTTGTGGGATTTGCATCGAGAATTGGCAAAATCATGCAGCCGACGCTTGGTTTACTTTGTAACGGGCATCCCCTATTAAAGGCTACGGCGCTACAGAGGCCCTAGGCAATAATGACGGCTTATGGCGACTAGAGTTTTCAGGCATTAAATTATTCACAATTCAAATGACTTGCGCAAACTCTACAGCAAGCACACGCGCAATTCTGCGCGACTATAGTAACAATATGCGTATGTAAGCCTATCTGTTTAGATGGCAGCACCACAGAGCCTATATTTTTTTATAGCAAAACCAAGGCCTACCTACTTCGATAGCAAAATACGCGAGCATAAGCCTATCTGCCCAGATAGCAGCAGTACACAATGATAAGCCTATCTGTCTAGATAGCAGTTCAATCAAGCCCATTCATGAATAATGGCAAAGCCTAAGCAGCTCACTTGCTCTCATAGAAAAGACGCACAAGCCTTACGCTTCTTTTAAGGTAAAGTCTTTACAGTCAACCTTGCTTTTGCAAGATAGCAGACATGCGTGAGGCAAAGGCTTGCCTAAATAGGAACAGATCTAAGCCTATTTGGTTGAAATAGCATGGACATGCGAGAAAAACAGTGATCAAGAGCACGAGTGAGTCAAAAATAACAAAATAGACTTAACATGCGCAAGACATAAACAAAATCAAAAGCTCGCGGCCATTATTAGTAAGGCGCCAAAGTTTACATCAAAACATAGTTTGAAAAGAGACATGAACTATTGCGGTGCTAGACTATCAATCTTCGAAAAAATATTTCAAGAGTGAGTCTTCAGCTGACAGCTTTATACAGTTAGCAGATAGTAGATCCAGGCAATCCTTGTTGCTCCCATGATTCTTCACAGCTTCCTCAAACTCTTTGATGGCTTTAGCAAGCACCTCATTGCGCGCCTTAAGGGCATCCTTTTCCTTGCTATAGTTGGTATACTCGAGACTGAGTTGCGTAGAGTTCTTGATCTTGGTCAGCCTCTGTATGAGGAAATCCAGGTCTAGTCTACCTGCTGCAACTTGCTGGTGGCGGTTCGCGCTCGAAAGGAGACTTTGAGCACTAGTAACCGAGGTGCTTGTTGGAGTTGCATTATATACTCTTTCCAAGAGAGCAGCCATCTCTTTGAGAAGCGCCCCTCTATCTCTAGGCACTAGCTCCAGGATTCTTGCAAACGCAGTTGGATACGATATGCGCACCTTCATAAGCCATTCAAGGCAGGCCTAATCAATACCTACACATGCGAAGATGAAAGTAAAGCACTTAAGTAAAGGCATAAGGTCATGTGCCGTGCACCAGAAGGGGGAATTGTCTTACCAGTTCCTCCAGCAATCTGCTGAAGCGAGGCAACAGGAGTCGCTGCTTGACCACCACTAGAAGAGGCTGCTGTAGCTAATCTTTGGTCTGTTAAAGCTTCGCGCGCGAAATATTCTACAGGAATAACATAATCCCTTTCAGCAACAACTGGTTCGACAACTTGCGAGCCCCACATTGCCCATGGATTTTGAGAAAAGAGCATATCCAGGTCGAAGCCAGAAGAATCAATGACGATGTTAGGAAGCGACTAATTTTTGCTATGGCCCTCTGAAGATGCAACACATTTTGAGGTATCTTGTACGGGGGAGCTATCCTTGCTGGCACTACAGTCGCGACGCCACGAGCCCTGGCCTTCGAGGTTGCATCTTGATGGGGCTCAGTCATAGTTGCATGCTCATTCCTTTCTCATACTGCTTCATTTACACTTGGTGCAGAATCCGACACTTCTGGAACACTTTTGCGTGCGACGTCAGGTTGCGTCCCTAGAGTTGCAGCAATGTCAGCATCAAGAACGGGTGATTGAACATCCCTCATGACCTGATCAAGTGCAATGTCACTCACATTAGACTCAGTTTCAGCCTCTCCTTTTTCAGTCGTCACATTTTGAGGCAAAGGACTTGAAGTTCTTGCCTCATCAGCGACCTCAACCCGCCCGGCTACTTCAGGAGGGGTCTCAATTGACAAAGCAGTTGCAAGAGAAGCACTTGTAGGAGCTTCAGAAGTTGGAGGACTTGAAATCACTACCTCGGCAGAAGCTCCGACTTGCTCGGCCATTTCAACAGGGGTCTTAGTCGAAGGAACTTCAGAAGTTGGAGGCACATTTTTCTAAGAGGCATCAACTCCTGGGAGAGCTTCCTTCTCCTTTTCTTCAGCTCTTTGTTCCTTATCTTGCCGAAGTGCCTCCTCCTATTGCTCTTGATCCATGATGAGTCGAGGCGCTCACTCTCAAGGTCAATCACTTCAGTACCAGGCCCTGGCGGCGCAATTGTCACTTCTTTAGTAATGGGCCCTTGTGGCGCGACTGTAAGCTCTTCAACGCTAAGTCCTTGAGGCACGGCTGCAACTCCTTCCACTTCCTTGTCCCCCTGATTGGCCTCAATAACATAATGAGGCAAGCGAATAATGGCGCTGTGAAGGAGGTGGTATCTCTGTACCAATGGCTCTGCATCTTCTACAAATTAAAGATTCACAGTTAGTTCCAAGATGAAATCAATCATAAAAGGCTGAGAGGGCTAAGATGATAAGACCCACTTTTTCCGCTCTCATATGGAGTATCTACGCAAAGAGTATCGTCAATTCCTTTGGATTTTGCATGATCTGAAGTATGAAGTAAATCTCTATTGTAGTGCGAGGGTAATATGAAGCATAATGATGCTAAGGAGGTGAATATACCTGAGGATTCCCCACATTGATCCCTTAACCATCTGCGGATATCATATCTAGATACCCCACGATATAATGCGCTCAAGACAAGTTCATGGTGCGACAAAGCAAACTTAAAGATCGTACCTTCCTCATCTTCATCGCCAGTAAGGTCGTGGAGAGCCATATGTGCTTGTTGCAGCTAGGCAATAGTTGAACGTGTTTGCAGTGCTTGGCTTCTAGCCAGGCGCGAAGGGGGCCTTTTGGAAGGATCTTGTTCTTAAACACCTTTCTGTAAGGCTTCCTGGATCTGTCGATCCTCTTCTTCCTTCTCTCTTATGTCCCTTTCTTCAGCCATAATCCTCGAATCTTCGATCGCTTCTTCCTCAGTTAAAACTACTGGCTCTTGGACCGGACCATTGCTTTCTACAAACAAAGCAAGCATTAAGTACTAAGACAGGAAACTTTTCACAAGCTTAGCCATCTGCATAAATATTTGATTACCTTCTCTCACGATGAATGTCTTCTTCGTAACGGCCTTCTTTGCAGGAGTAACTTTCTTTGCAGGAGCTCTCTTTGATTGAGTTATAATCACCTTGGTCGCTGGCTCGCTTCGCAGACGCTTCGATTGTTGCGTCACCATATCGCCAGTCGCAGGAGTGCTTGCACTTCTATTTTTCATCCCTTTGGCGTATGGCACGAGGAAAGCCTCCAGCTCATCTGAAATCACCTTTTGATTCTCTTCGTCCATGGGCATCTCTGGAGTAATGGGATTGTTGGGCTTGATCTTCTTTGCACGGCAGTGGTCAAGAAAGCCCTAGCTACGATCCCCTGATGCGAAGCGTCTGAAACAGCACTATTACAGGACAAGGAGAACAAGTAAGATTTTCAAACTATTGATAAAGAAGAAAAGGGGTGAAGGCGCTCAGACATACCCGTTTGAATTTGTTTGCATATTGGTCCTCACGTTCAGAGAGTTCTGTTTGACAATGGAACTCTTCTCATCAAGGATCATTTGCGCAAACATGTGATGGTTCGTATCCAGCAAGGAAAAATAGCCATAATGCGTCTTGCCCCGGGTGCAAGTTGACTTGAAGGGATATTCTTTCACTAGAAGCGGGGGAGCTTTATTGGCCTGGAGCTGAGCCTGAGACTTCACCAAACGACGAGCCTGTGTATTCCATAAAGCCACCGAGCCTAATGTATTCCATCCTTGTCTCTCTCTAGAAGGTTGAGTAAGCGAGAGTTCAGCAATAAGCAGGTCATTGCTCTTCCCATAGAGTACCCCATTATAAAAGCCCTTGACAATCGAGTCAGACCACAAGGGTGGCACGATGGAATCAAAGCCCAATTGGGGGCTCACGCGAAGCGGATCATAGTGAACCACTATGTGTTCATAAGTTCAGGATTCGGGGCCAGGCGCATACTAAATCAGGGCAGGCAGATACCCCCTTCCGCACCAGTTCACATACCTCCCATAGCACCAGGATCCTTTGGTAATGTGTTTGGACTCGAATGGGGTGTCTTCTTTTGGGTACATGTCTTCTAGGAAAATAATTTTATCCAACTGGGCGGTGTAAGGCCAAGTTGTGAAGTACCGAATGTCGTCACATACCAGAGAAAAGGTACGGCGGATGCTCTTAGTTTTAAATCAACGCCACGACCGGGGACACTTGTGTTGATGTTTGGAGTTGGGCGTGTTCCACAACTCGACTTCCGAAGGGACTGGAGCATACGAAAGCCATCGTTCGAAAGCCCACATAGTTAGAAATGCAGTGTTGACAAAAGAGACGACGTCGACTCTGCCTTGCGACTGTTCGGCGTGTGTCGCGGCCAAATCTAGTCGGTAATATAAAGACCCCAAGACTAGGGGCCCTAAAGCAATCTTTTGGCCGAGCGAAAGCTTTACTGCAAGTGGGATCACATGAAAAAACCCCATCACGTGGTCTCCCGTCTATGAGATAGCGCGATAACAAAATGCATAGGAAACCGCATAATGTCCACTCAGCACCCTCCCCTTCAGTGGCGATTATCGCGTCTTCTTCATTATCCAACTCCTGGATAATTCAGGCTTGGCGTAGTCTCTAAATAAGTACATGATCCACTTCGACCATATATTCTTCGCGCTGGAGGAGACGGACAAAAGTCTAGCAAGGGCTAGTCGCGTTGGGCCCCCATCTTGTTGCAGCTTTCTTCAGGACTGCAATACACTCTTGCATTCACGAAGGGGGTAAGTTCCTCATCAGACTCCAACTTATCCAAGGGATCAAAAGCCCCCATAATTGGAAGCATTAACAGGACCTCTACATCTTCGAGGTAGGTGCGGCCTAGAAGGTAGAGAAATGGAAGGAATGGGTCTTCTTAGAGTACCGGGACAACAGGACCCTTGTCATATCTTGGTCGACTTTGAGGTTTAGCCCCTTGGTCGCGCGGATGGCATGATAGATGCCCAGATAGGGGGCTTTGCACCATAGATCTTTACGGAGTTCAGGTCTCGACATCCTCTTTATAAGACTCTTGGGAGCCACTTCTATAAACATAGATGCCAAGAAAGATTATGATGAAGAATGAAAATGAACATCAAACCTAGATCGGGTCGCATGCAAAGAAAAAAAAAGGGAAGAGCATCTGCTAGTCTGATTTCAACAAAAAGTGAAGGGAAAATCACTAACCTTGTTCACGCTTGAGAGCCTGAACTGCTTGAGAGACTTTGTAGATAATTTGATCGAAGGTCTCGGCTTCTTGCTGAAAACTCTCTCTCTGGTTCATAAAATTCTAGAAGCAATGACAGTAGAAAAGTTATAATTGAAGAAGCAAAGGGTTTAAATAGTCCTCAAGGATTGAAGAGTCGCGACTGCTTGCATTCGCTGAGTCAGCACCACTTTGATAACCGGCAAAATTCGTGACCTATCAAATCCCTCAGAGTTTTTCTTGCCTCAAAAACTGGCAAAAATATGTGGATGGCGTATGGTTAACCTCGCAATGACCACGCCTCATCAAAGCCTATATGGAGTCTTGAAACCCTAGGCAATCATGGCTATATTAGGGGGCTAGGGATTCGAATATTATTCAAAATAACACGAGAATCTGCGTGGGGTCCATGCATGGATGATTTTGCGCGACTACACGGCAAACGCGCGCGTGACATTACCGCAAAAGGGGGCTAATGTAGATAGTGCATTCCAGACATATAGAGCATAGCCACATGGCGGCGATCCAACACATCTGACTGTGCTCCGCATACACCAGATCACTTCTCATACTTATCCACATGGGGGCTGCGAGACAGGGCCACCCGCGATACCAACACCACGGGACCTGTAGGGACTTAGTGGTTTGGAGGCTAAAGTAAGGTCCGTCGCGCGCGAACGAAAGCGAAGCTCGCGCGCGACGATTTGTAACTGACTTTGAGAGACTTAATGACCACGTCCTATAAACCCGGTCGATCTCATAACGGTCTCCGGTATCTCCGGAGAGGTACGTAACGTTCCCTATATATACCGTCGAACGTGCCGTTACGGGGGCTATCATTAAGCCTCCATTTATGGTGCATTAACCCCTCACAACGGTCACTTCCCCACTATATATAGGAATGTTAGCCCTCCATGACAAAGGTTCTGCTTCTGAGTCCTCTTGCCGTCATTAAGTTGTCTCTCTCTCAGATAGTTTTCATTGCTTACTCTCTCCCTACTCACACCCTTCATCTCTCTGTGTTCATATTCTCATCCCCTACTTGAGGTGTACACTTGGATCTCCCCCTGTTACTTTCTTGTGCACAACTGTATAGGAAGGTATGCATTCCGAAGTTATTTTCGCAGAACTTCTCGGTCGTCCCTGCCTCTGGATCATACAAATACAAAGAGCCGCCTGGTTCACCATAGAAGAGTACCAAATCAACGTCGTCCTTTTTGAAAAATTCTACAGCCAATCTCACCTTAACGGACGATTTACAAGTCAGAAGTTTAGACCATGAGTGATTGGCACCACCACCGCAATCATTCAACACCCACACATCAACCTCACTATAGGAATTAACACAACCAGTCCGCTGATGGAAAAACATGTCAAGATATGCATTGTATTGAGCAAGATGGGAGTAGCCCATGGGAGCACAGAATGGTATCTCAATCCTTTGAAAAAAACTCATCAATGATGTTGTAACTCAAGATGTATGTATCTTCTAATTTGAAAGTTATATGCCAATGCATGTACCCATTCACATATGAGACGCCGTGTATATTAATGAAATCCCTTTACGGGATCTCATAAGGAACATGCAGATTCTTCTGATTCCAGGAATTATTGGCGGTAGAGAACACATTGAATTGTGCCCTGGTCTCTCCTGCTGCATCTGTAATAGCCAGTTCAATATGTGCCACCTTAAAAGCATTTGTGGCCGGATGGAAGTAAAACCCATATTCATACGAACCACTCCGTACTAGTGATGTTGGACTCTCCATTGGAACATTCCCAATTTTCTTGAAATTATAAACCAAGAACGCCTCGACAGTTTTTAACTTGTCTTTTTACGTGATCATTTAAGAGATGCAAGACTTTCACTGTACTCAAAGATGACGTTGTCACGTCTCGCCTGCCTTAATTCCTTGATCTCCCCACGCATCTGGATCGTACAAGTTCAAGAATTCATCCCAAGCTTGTAGGACAACCCAATCAACATAATCCTTGATATAAAATCCCATAGCGGTTCTAACATTGATCGGTGATTTAGAAGTTTGAAATTTAGACCACGATTGATCAGTGCCCGTACAATCTTTCATCACCCATACATCAATAATGCCAGTCAACCGGTGCACAAACACGGCAAGAAATTCGTTAAAAGCGGCGAGACGTGTGTAACCGTTCATAGGTTGATATGGCATCTCAATCTGCTTAAAAGACGCGCCAATAATGTTAAAGCATAGAATGTAGTTGTCTTCATGTTGGCCTGGAACAGCTACATGCCAATAAATGCACCCGTCGACACAACAGGCGAGATTCAGAGGGAGAAAAAGGCTAGTATTTTCTCCTACGCGACGAGTGAGGTCTATACTCTTCATGATCCACAAATTAAAATTAGATGATAATAATTGGACCTGTGCACTAGCTTGTTTCCTTTCTTAGGACGAGAATATAACTATATGTGCGACCTTGAAAGTGATCCCCACAATGGCGTCCAGAGAAAATGCAAAATTGCTACTTGTTATGTGACTTTGATACCGCCCAACCATGGAGGGGAGTACCCCGGATGTCTCTCGTGGCAGGGTTCCAGGGGGAAAATCTGTTTTGCTGTGTTGAAAGGGACAAGCAAACTACACCATAAGAGCACCCCACAATGGTAAAAAAGCTATCTCCATATGAAGGAACTGTCAACTCCATTGGGACATCATTAAATTCCAAGGTGATCACAGTGGTGGTGGTTGCTGCTCTTGTTATGCCAGGATCATATCTAGGGGTGGAAAACACAGAGAGATACTTCTTCTCTTTCTTGTGATGCGAATAGTGCATGGAAATGAAGGGAAGGGAGTTGATAACATCGTACCATGGTTTGCGGACGCACTTAAACCGCAACAGCGACCTTGCAAAGTCGCCATTGTTGAGATCTTGATGAGACTCCCTGCAAAGTCGCTGTTGCGGTTTAAGTGCGTCAGCAAACCCTGGTACGATGTTATCAAATCCCTTCCCTTCATTTCCATGCACACATCACAAGAAATAGAAGAAGTATCTCTCTGTGTTGTCCACTCCTAGATATGATCCTGACATAACAAGAGCATCAACAACCACCACTATGATCTCCTTCGCATTTAATGATGTCCCAATGGAGTTGACAGTTCCTGCATATGATGATAGCTTTGTTATCATTGTAAGCCCCTGCATGAGGTCCCGGGTTCAAATATTAAAAACAATTCACAATCAAAAAACAATTCACAATCAAAAAATTAAAAAACATAATTTATTTTTCTATTTCATATATTATGTTGTTTTTTCTCGACATTCATTGCTGATAAATCAGTTTTCCCTTCTTTTAAAACATTTTCATCAAATTTTCTCTATTTGCTAGCTCTTCAATTTTAATTCATCATACTTCAAATTATTTTGTCCAATTTTCACTTTGGCCAATCTATTTTAATCTAATTAATAACTTTTGCATTCTATAGTAATTATTTGGTGAAATTATGACTAAAGTTGATATGAAACTGGAAAAAAACAAGAAAAACTATCATGTAGTGAAACAAATAATTGACGAAAATAAAACAAGAATCGGCAATGCAAAAATTGACCAATTCACATATTTGGCCATGTAAGTACTACCATATATTTTAAAAAAACATGACCAAAAAGTTGGTCATGTAGTTGCCCCGTCATATTGGTGTCAGCTTATATTCGCAGTGCACTAGCATGCATTGTGCTTATTTGGATTTCAACCAACAAAAAAGAAAAACTAACTCATCTTTCTATATCCATAAACTGTGTTGTTTTTCCTCGACATTCGTTGCTTATAACCGATTTTTCCTTATATTTTAAACTATTTCCGCTACCCTTTCTAATTTGCAAGTTCTTCAATTTAAATTTATCATACTCCAAGTTCTTCAAAATGTAGGAAGGATGACGTCGATCTGTTCATCTTATATAAGTATTTGGACAGATCTTTCTACTTATATGATTCGGACAGTGGGTAGACCAGGTCGTACGAGAGATACGAACAATTACTTGAGACATTCACTTACAGTGAGAGCCTAGCGTCACTTGATTAATCAGGTACATTTCTCTACTTGTACTTGTTGTGTACATGAAAATAATTTATTTCGGAACGTTGTTGATTAATGTTGCAATATTCCTATAAAAAAGTACATGCCAAAGTTATATGAAATGAATAATCTATACGAGATAATCATCTTAAGAATTTGGAACATATTAACAACATAGTTTCTACTCATGTAGACGCTGATCACTAGATATCGATTTTATTAATTAGAGCAGCAGCAATAACAACATTTGTGGAATGTTATCTGCTTTTAGTTTACTCGGGAGATTGCTTTTTACCTACATTGTGCTTCTAACTTGAAGTGGTGAAAATGTATTAATGCTCAACGTGAAATTGTAGAATTGATTGCGCTTGAATACACATTTGACAATTCTTGAATTATGTCACCGGAAATTAGTTTAAGGTGAACGTATTCAACAAGAAAATTATTGAACTCGTTTGTGGGGTAGGAAAGGTTCATATGCCGATACAATGTGGTGTTGATTTAGGGGAGACCTGCAAATTCGGGCTCTGTTGATGAGGTATAGTTGATGGTATCTGCTAGGAGTATTTGGGGTACTTTGATTTCCTAAAAAATATTCCTGAAGTACAGGCTTGCTCAATCTGCCTTTAGTATCAAGATTTCTCTTGTTTATGTTATGGGCTTCTACATGCTTTCTTTACTCGTAATCTCCAAGTTTTAGGTCTGTTTGCATGTTATTTTTTCATAAATGAACAGAATTAATTTATTTTGATATGTCATCATAGGTGTACAACCTGAGGTTCTCACCTAGCTAGTTTACCCCAGAGTATCATTTCTTCGACCCTTGACATAATCCGAAATGCTATGCAGCTATTATCAGAGTAACTATTAAAAGAAGGCTACATGACTATTATTACCGTGTTCATGATGTAGACCGGACAATCTGTATCTATTAGTTCAGATACTTTAGATTCTCACATTGTCTCGTTGATGTACTTTGTCTGGAAAGAGTTTTCTTGGTTAAATTGCTTTGATGTTAAAGGTAAGTCTCGGCTAATATATAACCGCCTGCTCATTAAGATGTCCCATGCATCTAGTCTTTTTTTTCATTTCAGCAGGCTGAAACATACTGGTTTCTATGACTTGATGTTCCTATGTATTACTATGGTAGAGCCTTGTCTCTAGACGGGATAGTTCTACGCTGAAATATCAGACTCGCGCTAGAATATATTAATATTTCAATCTTGACGATAGTCCAACCTATATGGGTTATATTGGCAGGGTTTCAACTGGAATTGGTCAGTTTAACTTGCGTTGTTTACTCCTATAAGTATTTAGAACACGATACTAATTCAAAGCAATTAAGCAAATGAACTGATTATGACAGAGTTCCAATTCATTCTCAAACGGTCAAGTTAATCTACACGCATTTTTACTAGGGCCCTGAAACAGTATTTGGCCCGAAGACTTAGCCTAAATATAAAAGGAGTCCTTATCAAACACAAATAGAGCATTAAGATTTGAACAAAATTTGTGAACAAATAGCATGTTGACAGATAGGCGAGTAACATGTACTGTATTTGACAAAGTGTAAGAGCAATTAAATTTAGAGATGAAATTTGTACCAGAATGGTGAATAGGAAGGGAAGAGCCGTTACCGACAGTGACAGAGTTACTTCCAGTGTAAGGTTCAGACCGGACCCGAGCCACCTCGGCCCGAACCACCTCTTTTACGGTAATCGAAGCGACCCGAACCACGACACGAATCGGGACCCGAGCCATATCCAGATCAAGATCCATTGCTATAACCCGAACCGGATCCATAGTTGGCGTTGCAACCGGATCCAAATCCAGAATAAGAACGACCGTCTCTGGAATCCGATTGGCCACCGCCACCACCTCGGTGACCGAAATGACCATCATGCTGGCCGGAGGAATTCTGACCACCACGGTGATGATAAAAGGCAGTAGGGTTTGGCAGATCTGAGACTGGAGCCTGGAGAGCATGAATATGTTCTTCAACTTAGAAAAAGACATGAAGTTCCACAAATGGGATCGGAGCCGAATGAATACATAGTGAAGATCGAAAGGTGGGAGGTCGTTGAGAGCATAGAGTAGAAGATCTTCATCGGCATTAACAACACGGGCGAAGGTAAGTTTGTCTTGGATCGATTTGAGCCGTTGCATGTAGAGATCGATGGAGTCAGATCCTTTTCTGAGTGTATGAAACTTAGCTTTGAGAGAGATGATGTTGGATATGGTCAAGGAGGCATATCGATGCTCAAGAACGAGTCAGGCATCTCGAAAGGTCAGAGAGCCAATGACTAGGGTTAAAGATTCTTGAGACAAAGTGGCGTTTAAGATTGTGAGAACAGCCTGATCTTGAAGCTGCCAGGATGTATACACCGGATTGACAGTCGGAGCACCGCCGGTGGTAGAGAGAATAGGGGAGGACATGGGAATGAGCCATCAAGATGACCGTATAAAGTATGAGTGCAAAAAAATTGATACGATTTGGTGCTTCATTCCATAACACAAAATTGGAAGAATCTAACTTGAAAGGTAATAGTTTATGAATATTAGAGAGTAGATAGAGAGGTTGTGAAGCCTGGGTAGTGTTGGGGATAGCCATTGAAAGGCTCCGATACCATGAACAAACCCTTAGGGTTTCGCAGAGATAAGGAGGAGAGAACGGCGAGAAAATGAAGTAACAAAATGTGTTTACATGATTAATGAATTACAGTTAAAGAGAGACTTATATAGTCTTCATCCAACGGTAATAAGTGTACGATCTAAAATCAACGGTAGAATATAGATTAGGGTTTTTGAATACTAGACAATGACTACTTTACCCTTATAGTATATGGGTAATTACACGAGAATTAAAACAGAGGGACTGGGCTTCTAGAAGCATGGGACAGACCATTTTTGGGCTTCAAACATTGATCCAGTTATTACTCACCTAACAACTTTACTCCAGAGTATCATTTCTTCAACCCTTTTACATAATCCCAAAAGATATGTAGCATAAATAGATCGCAATTACCAGAGTAACTATTAAAAGAAGGCTTCATCTTAGAAGTTGAAACCCATGTGCAACCTACATTATGTATTATTGTGCTCATAATATCCCTTTTTTGTGTATAAATCCTTTGCAATTCTTCTCTCACAATGCCATACTTAGACGGGTCAATCTGTATTAACTAGTTCAGCTATTTTAGATTCTCACACATTCTAGTCGTTGCACTTTTTCTGAAATAATTTTACATGGTTAATTTGTTTGATGTTTAGGGTAAGTCTCAGCTAATATATTCTTGCCAGCTAATTGAGTATTTGAAGTGATGAAATTCGTCCTCTATATCGTATATGGTTAGATCTTATGGTATATGGTTACTGAATCTAATGGAGAGCTGGATTGCTTTGTCTCTTTCCCACCCTTTCCTCTCCAACAGATGTGTCACCTTTCAAAATCCAAAAATAAAATCATATTTGTTTCTGTGGAATTAAGATGTCCCATGCATGTAGGTCTTTTTTCATTTGAGCAGGCTGAAACTATGGTAGAGCCTTGTCTATAGACGAGTAGTTCTACGCTGAAATATCGGACTCGCTCTAGAATATATTAATATTTTATTCTTCAGGATATTCCGAACTAAATGGGTTATATTGGCAGGGTTTCAATTGGAGTTGGTCAGTTTGTCTTGCACTGTTTACTCGTATAAGTATTTAGAACACGATACTGATTTTGACGAATTTCTTTTGTTTCTCTAATAGTCAAGTTAATCTACGTCCAAAAAGGAAAAGCTGGGTGGAATTTATGGTGTATCCTCACATTTAAAGAGACGCGCAGGTCCTCTGTATTATGGTAACAAGTTTTGCCTTACTTTAGTTTTAATTGCGTTCCTATACCACGAGCTTAGCGGTGATAAAGGTGGGAAAGAGATGTGCCATGAATATTTAAATTTGTGCCCGGAATTTTCACATTTTGTAGTGCTTATTAACGCTTCGGCATTATTATTTTTTGGTATTCAATCTAAATCTTGAACACCAGATGTTCACCTTGCTGCATCTAGGGACGTACTTGCTGTTGAGAGTCATTTGTCACACATCAAGATTATGTATCTTTCGTCTGTGCCTATTCTCATACAGTCATACAATCAAAAAACATGTAAGAAAAAGTTGCACCTGCACCTGCACCTGCACCCTGAACTCATCAACCTATTGGGGAAATCTCTAATTGGTCTAAATTATGCACAACCCCAATATGACATCCGTAGGAATCCAAGATGGAACACAGAAAACTAAACTTATACCTGTTGACATATGTGACTTGAAGTCAAAGGATTTGACTAATGTTGCTTTGGCAACAAGTAGGGTGCTTGGTTAGGAAACAATTGCCGAATTTCTAAGTCGGTTGTGTCTTTGCTAGGAGACAAAGAAAATTGTTTCCATTACACTTACTTGATATCACTATTTAAATGTACAAGCTTTGGTTTGTAACACACATACACAGACGGGAGTAAGGAACTTTACTAGGTGGGTGTGTGGGGTTTTAGGTGGGTGACCTCCGTGGCCACGGCCACGGCGTGCATTGTAATCGAGTTCTGGTCGTGGAGGTAGCTAGCGGGTTCGTTGCGAATTCGTTAGTGAACCACGTTAAATATATGTCTTGTTCTTGATTTCGTTTTATCGTTCTTGCTCGAATACCCCCATGTTATAACAAACTGGTATCAGTGCTTGGTCAAGGGGATCACCAGTTTTAACAAACCGGTATCAGAGCCGGAGTTCCAAGATCCAGGTGGATCAAAGAGCTAGGTTTTCATGTTTTGGTGGAACTCAAAGCTAAGGTTTCGCGATTCAGGTGGAGCAGGCTATCGGGAGTTGGGTTTCAAGATTCCGCCAAGAACGATGTCTTGTTTGGCGATCAAGATCGACTTGTTCGCGCGAGAGAAGCATGTGCACCCACCATCTGAAGCCCCGTGGAGGGGGCTATCCGAGCACATGTCCGAGAAATCTTGCGCGCATCTTATTAGGCATGCAAGGGATATGGAAAATCCAGCACGCATTTGGTACTGGCACTAATCTGGCGATTGACGTTCAGGCGATTGACCTTCAGGCGCAATCCGGCTCCCAGAGTGGAGCATCTGGCGTGTGAATTGATTCTAGTTCTGGCTCATGATTTGAAGGAACTCGTTGGAATTGGAGCACCGACATGGAGCATCTGGCATGTGAGATTTCTTGCACGCGCATCTGATCTTTGTTCTGGCGTGCATTATGCACGGGTATGTTCTGGTGTGCATGTGTTGTTGGGGCGTGTACCATGAGACACAATTGAGCTTGTATCTGGTGAGATCTTTTTTTGGCGAGCATCTGGCGCATCTGAGGCATACGGGGCGCATCTGGCATGACAATTTGTGGCACTCGCCATTGGTGCATCTGGTCTGAATGACATTTGGGCACTTGTCATGGTGCATATGTGATAAATCCTTCATAAGAGATATCTTTAGTACACTATACATTGTCATTTATGTGTGTTTCGGTGCAAAGTGACGAGATTTGAGGCAAAATATAACGAAAATGCACTTTTGGTTATTTTTTAGCTTTAAAGTACAATCCGGGCATTTCTTAATGGTTTTGAGTATGATTTTGATAATTTATCACATTTAATCTTCGCGGTAGTGTTCGTGTTGTTTTTTGACTGGAATTACGCATGCGGGAAACAAGTGGAGAGAAGAAACGAGCTTCGGAATAGAAGAAAAAGACTAATTTGGCGCGTTTTGGATGTTTTCGTCAAATTTGGACAATAATTGAGAATAAGGAGAAAACAGTCCGGAAACATTGATTTCTCTACATGATCGAAGTTTATGTCGCAAAAGGAATCCAAAGGTGCAAAAATCACGTTCATCGGAGTTCAGGATCAAAATTCGGGTCCTTAATTGCTTTTCAAAAAGCTTAGTTGCTTTTCCAGGATATTTTAGAGCAAATTAAGGATGTTTTGAGGATATTTTGAGTTCTACAATGAAGATGTAAGTGAGACCGGTGGCAATTGAAAGGAGAGCTCAAAATGGAGGATCGAGTGATGATACAAGCATCGGGAAGTGATTGGAAGGCGTCGCGACAAGATGGAAGAAGGCAAAATTTTGGCTAAGTATCAACTAGGTCGCACGACCTAGCTGGAAAAATCAGGCAGTTTCAGTAGGTCGCACGACCTACTTCGTGCACAATTTTCTTTTGGAAACACTCGGGGTCGTTTTATAATTACTTCTAAATTGTTCTAAACACTTGGGAAACGTATTAGACTTGGTTAGGGCTCGTTTATGGCAAGTGAGACATTGCTTTGGGACGAGTTTGGAGGGAGAGAACAATCGGGATCTTTGGAGCGATCCAGAGTCATTCGTTTGCTTTCTCTACTCTCTCTTTTTCGTAGTTTTTGTTCATGATCATGAAACTTGTTGTTTTGATCATGATTTGTGTTAGCTAAACTCTTATTTGCTGGTACTCCTTGTTGGAAAGCTATGGTTTGCTTGAATGAATGTTTTGAGACAGTGATTTCTTTTTCGGATTAAATATATGAGTTTATCTCTTATTATGATCATCTTGTGTTTGAATCTCATTGTTCTTGCAAGTAGCTAACGTAGGAGCATACTTAATTAGAACTCGTGTGGTAACTCCATGAGAGCTAGTCGGTAAATCAAGATAATCACCTAGTCGTATCGTTATCTCGTAACTGGGTAGCGTTAATTAGGATCAAAGAGCGGATTAATGAACAATAATGCATGCTTGTGATTGAATTAGGCTTGGTAACTCGGTCTAAATTGAACAATAATGCATGGTTTTGAGTATGATTTCGATACTTTTAAAAGTAAGAGGGAAATGGGAAAGTCATTTTCTTTTGCTAGCTAGCTGTGACATTCGGCTGAGTGAAATATAGAGGGGGTGAAGGCATAGAGTTGATCCACTGGAAAGCACAGAAAAGAAAACGGAGACAGAAACTGCTTTCGTGGGGGGGGGGGGGGGGGGGGGGTTATGCAGATTTTTAAAATTCAGGACCAATCTTGTTGTTTTGATTATTATATTCTATCTTGCATTGTAGGGACCCTAGTTAGTAAATACTCCGAATTTTTCCGTTTAATACCCGTCCGTACGTATAAGTGAAAAATACTTCCGTATTTCGTACTATTGCTGGACCTAATGAAAAATACTCGAACTTTTGATCAAAAAAGTTTAATACTCGTATTTAACGTTCTAACGTATAATACTTCCGAATAAAACTTCTTTCATACAAAATTGCAGCGAATAAATTGTCATCCAAAATATTATCAGTTGTGGTAATTAGTTATTACTAAATATTTTATTACTATTTCCTTATTATAAATATTTTTTTTTAAAGAATAATAGTGTAAAGAATAATACTTTCTTTATTATAATATTTATTAGTATAGAGATTTACAAGTATTTATTATAAAACTGTTAAAGTATTTTAAAATAGCTATATATATGCATGTGTATGCATCTTGAGTCTTATGTGTTATACTATTTAATTTTCAAAATAATTAAGGCTTTAAGATTAGGGAATGCGCGATAGCTTTTTTATAGAAATTTTGATCTAAAATATTTTGATATTATTTTACATAAGTAATGTGTTAGTCATGAGTAAGTAGTGTATTTATCAAAAATAATAAACAAATGAGTACATGCTTTACAAATTATTTTAAATATTTGATAAAAATATGAAAATATGGCAATGGGGGACACAAAGAACTCATTATATATGCTAAATTACTAAGAAATGCACCCGTATTTTTAATTCCGAATAAATAACTAGTATATGAATTATACACGTACGTATAGAATACTCGAATTAATCAAATTCCGTGTTTTTAAGTCGAATTTTTACTAACGTATTTTTAAATTAAAATCGTATAATACACGTACGTACCGTACCACGATTTATTTCCGTCCCGTATTTTACTAACTATGGTAGGGACTTCCATTTTAGTTGCGATTTGAGGGGAAAGCTTGAATATTGGGTGATACATTACTTTGTTACTGTGACCGGTGTCACCAACAATATCTTACGAGTTAAATACAAGATGTTCCACCCACCAACCCATACATTTTGATTAGTCGCACCTTAAATAAGAAATAACCCCCTTGTACCTCAAAGTCATAAGATATAGTATGATTAGCAAACAAGCCAATACTCATAGGTATACATCTAGTACATGAGCATACAAAACACATTGCATATACTAACAAAATGAAGAACTAGTACATTAACTATTAGATACTAGAATACATAAAGTAGATAACTATATTATTGAGTCAAATTAATATCCGGAGCAGGTATTTTTTACAGGTATGATAAGTACTCAGTCTTCTTAAGCTTGTACCGGTCTACCATGTGGATGAATGTCCATAAGGTTATACCCTTATATAATGCATGCTACCAGCACTATCTAAATTCCTATTGCCTATTGTATAAGTAGGCAATTACACATATATCCATTTACGCTATTCATTGGGCAAGAGAGAGAGAGAATAAATAAACAGATGATTTGTGTAATGAATACTATGAATGCGAGAAGCACACTTCTTTCTCGAAAGGCCTTCAAGGTAAAAAAAAAAAAAAAAAAAAAAAAAAAAAAAAAAAAAAAAACTGCTTTGGGGTGCCTGGAGCTCTTCTTTACTCATAAATAGAATTATCTCAGTTGTTACTATTCCATTCCTAAATTCTTTGCATAGCTATCTGTTGCAGGTATCGGTCAATGTAAAATTTCAGTAGAGGGGTCTAAAAATGTGGTATTTGGAAGGTTTTAAATTTTAATGTGTCTGAAAGCATTGGTAATTGGATCGAAGTAAAACCCAGAGCCATACCAACTCTTTTCAACGTATGGTCCAATTATATCGCCTCTAAATGGACCAACCATTGGGGCATCCCCAGTTTTCCTAAGCTGTCTAGTGTCAGGGTTCCAGAGGCATCTTCTGTTGTGGGTATTCTGAGAGAAATAAGCAGACCACTCCATTGAAACAATCCAAGATTTCGACACGGTCCTCGTGACGGGAAAACGTCAGATTTTCCGTGATATCACCGTTGCAAAAGAAAATGTAGTGATTTGAGGCCTTTGAGGCCTAGCAACATCATTGAAATTACGGGAAGTAACATTTTTCTTAGGCGAATATGACAAAAGAGTGACTTGGTTCTTGCGGTGGTAGTGTGAAGAGTGCAGGGCGATGAATTAGGAGAAATGATTAGTGAATACCAGAACTTGGAGATTGACCTGAACCGTAACAGCGACTTCATCAGCAGCCTCGCGAAGATCTCGATTATATCATCTTCTGCTAACTCTTTCTTCACTTCATCTACATCTTCTTCTTCTTCAGGAGTGTCTGAACGAACAACAAGAACAGTTGAAGAGTAAGACTCCATAAGTTGCGAATTCGGGAGTTTAGGGTGTCAAATGCTCTCTCCCCGATTCGGCGACTTCTAATTTTCCAAATATGTCATATTTGGTCAAATCACAATTTCACCCCGTCAATTTTGATGCAAAGACACTTTCTGCCCCTTCAAGTTTAGTAAAAGACAGTCTTACCCCTTTAGGTGCCAAACTTCAAGACACTTGCGCCACGTGGTTATGTTATTCAATACTCTTATGAGTTGAATTAATTTTTTTTAATAGGATTGGATGAGTTGAGCTGTCGTTAATAATTTGTTTGTTTCACACAGTATTCAACATTAACGCACAATCAGTCCAATTCGGCTAACACCTCATGTGTGAGGGGGACCAATACTTGCGTTCATATAAGTAAACCAGGTGCCTGTTTCATCTTCTCAATTTGCAAACTTGGAGAACGTTGTGGCATTCCAAGCTGGTCAAAATCGGGTTACCTCTTTCTTCAGGACCTTCACGCAGAAGATTGTCCAAGAAAGGTACGTTAAACCTATATTAATATTATCCTTTAGGACGAGTGTGGGTAAGCAGCTCAAGGAGTAAGAATTCGTGGAGAACTTCATGATTCACAAGGTCACACCGAATCATATCAGTGACTAAATCCAATATTCGGAGAGAAGGAAGCTTTTCAAAGTAGATTCTGCAATGGTCTTCAAAGCTAACATGACCATCGATGTGTTTTTGTTGCACTATCCCAAACGGAAGTGGAAGTTACTATGTACAATCCCAGACCCCGCGGATAGCTAAGAGTTGGTTTAGCAGTGTGTCGGTGACATCTAGTGCACCCTTGTTGGTGCCTGACAAGGACCACCCTATATTAGTGGGGTGGGGGTGGGGGCTAAGTCACCTAGAGCGGGAGCGAGAGCGGGAGCGAAAGCGGGAGCGGGATCGCGAAAGCGAGAAATTCTAAAAAAGTTGTATTTAAGAGCGGCTTGAGAGCGCGTATATAAATTACATATTTAATATAATTTTAGATATAAACATATTACATATTGAACTTTTGTATAATCTAGATTTGGTGGCAATAGATAAAAATCTCATATATAAAATTATAACTCATATACTAACAAATGTAATGAATGTTAAGCTTGACTGAGTGTTAGTCGTGAGAATTTGACCTATGGTGAGGCAGGAGGCTACCTTAATAGGGGATTGACTATGTCATTTTAGTTGAAATTCTAGTTTGACTTACTTTCAAATGGGCTTAATAACTGAGTAGTGAGACCCATTGCTGAGAAAGTACAGAGCGTTGGTGAAAACACGCTCTAGAATATTGGGAGCGAGGATTATAGGCGAATTCGAGCTGAAAGCGCCAGAGCGAGGATTGGGAGCGGGAGCGGAGCCCCTCCCAGAGGTTTTAGGTGATCTAGGGTGGGGGGCGTGCCGTGCCAGGCCAGTCCTGAGGCAGGCTTGGGTAGGTCCGGCCTCATCTTAATGGGCAACATAGTAATGATGAGGTAAATTAAACATATTAACTTTCAAGCAACTTTTACGAACATTTACCAAGTAGTATTATAACAAAGGGGTACTACTACCAAAAGTTTCAAGTATCGGACAACAAACAGACAGTAGGGCATAAGCTGGAAACTGGAGTACAAGGTTTCGTAAAGTACCAACACACATACACAAAGCACAAGTTAATACTAGCTGTGTGGAAACTGATAAGCTTCAAGTGGTGAATATGGTGCTAGGCAAGTGTCCAGTTCACTGGGATATAGCTGAGGTGATTGATGATATCAAAACCTATAGCTCATTGAATGGGTTTTTTATAGTTTGGATCATAGTTTGAAATTCTGTTCCGTTTCGGCCTGTTTCGGCCGATTCGTACCGTTTCGGTCTTAAAACGAACTATAACCGGTACTGGTACATACTGGGCTGAAATTCGGTGCGTACCGGTGTGTTTCGTCCAATTTCGGATGTTTCGGGGTGTTTCGGCCAATTACGGATGTTTCCGGGTGTTTCGGTTGGGGTTTAGTTTGTATTTAAACAAGTTTTTGGGCTTTCATATAAAAATAAAATATCATACATTTATGTTGATCATCTTGATAAACCATTCTAAGTATTTTTCATTTCGTTCACTCATTGAATAATATATTTTAACAAAAAAATAAGAATAAAAATTAAGTTTAGTAAACAAAATACATATGTTATGCTTAGTTTGAAAAAAATTTGAATGATAGTTGGGTAATTTTGAAAATATAAATATTTTTGGGTAATAATATTATTCAATAAAATTAGTCCGAAGCGAATCACCGAAACATACCGGTATCGAAATGTTTCATTTCAGTGATAAAAACGAAACGACGTCCGGTACGGTATTTCAAACTATGGTCTGGATAGGTAGAAAAGTCAATGAGGTGGCCCTAGTTAGTAAATACTCCGAATTTTTCCGTTTAATACCCGTCCGTACGTATAAATGAAAAATACTTCCGTATTTCGTACTATTGCTGGACCTAATGAAAAATACTTCCGTATTTCGTACTATTGCTGGACCTAATGAAAAATACTCGAACTTTTGATCAAAAAAGTTTAATACTCGTATTTAACGTTCTAACGTATAATACTTCCGAATAAAACTTCTTTCATACAAAATTGCAGCGAATAAATTGTCATCCAAAATATTATCAGTTGTGGTAATTAGTTATTACTAAATATTTTATTACTATTTCCTTATTATAAATATTTTTTTTGAAAGAATAATAGTGTAAAGAATAATACTTTCTTTATTATAATATTTATTAGTATAGAGATTTACAAGTATTTATTATAAAACTGTTAAAGTATTTTAAAATAGCTATATATATGCATGTGTATGCATCTTGAGTCTTATGTGTTATACTATTTAATTTTCAAAATAATTAAGGCTTTAAGATTAGGGAATGCGCGATAGCTTTTTTATAGAAATTTTGATCTAAAATATTTTGATATTATTTTACATAAGTAATGTGTTAGTCATGAGTAAGTAGTGTATTTATCAAAAATAATAAACAAATGAGTACATGCTTTACAAATTATTTTAAATATTTGATAAAAATATGAAAATATGGCAATGGGGGACACAAAGAACTCATTATATATGCTAAATTACTAAGAAATGCACCCGTATTTTTAATTCCGAATAAATAACTAGTATATGAATTATACACGTACGTATAGAATACTCGAATTAATCAAATTCCGTGTTTTTAAGTCGAATTTTTTACTAACGTATTTTTAAATTAAAATCGTATAATACACGTACGTACCGTACCACGATTTATTTCCGTCCCGTATTTTACTAACTATGGAGGTGGCTAACTGGGTTGTGTCTAGAGGTGTCAATTATGGGATTAGCTGGAACTGGGTGAGAGATGTTCCCCCAGAGCTGGCTGTTTTGCTTTCTTTTGATTGTAATAGTTCTTTCAGCTAGCTTTTTGTTTTTTGTTTTTTGATACTTAGAGTATCTTCCACAGTGCATTAAATCCTATATTTGATGGTAAAAACTAGTGTTTTCGTCCTCCCACAACAAATCATCAAATCACCAAAGATAAGGTGATTTATTTGTAGGCCTCCCACAGTTGCTGACCAAAAAAACACCAAATCACCAACTTTTGTGAATTGTGAAGTGCATCTCTCACAGTACCCTCAAATCATATTCTATATCATTAAAATTCTATTTTTACTATCACAATTAATGGTGAAAATAGAATTTGGTGTAATCTACACCAATTTTTTAATTAGTGTTTAGGGCAAGTTTTTACATTACTTTTATATAATTGGAGACATAATGTCATATTTTACAATTGCTTAGTGTTAAAAATTATTTTTTCTGATTAATATAATTAATTTTAGTGAAAGATATTGAAATATAAAAAAAAATGACGACAAGAACAATGCATTAATAAAAAGGCATATTTCACACTTATGGGATATTCATGATCAAATAGAGTGGACTGGTGAATTAGATTTTTGAAGTGTTTTTTAATCATTTTGCAATTTCATGTAACATTGTTTTGACAATAAAATATTTTTTTATTTTGATAGTTATGGAATTCATGATTTGGTGATAAATTTTGATGATTTGTTGTGGGAGACTAAAAATACCATTTTCTAAATTTGATGAAATGGTGAAATAACTATCTGATGTAAAAATTGGTAAAACTGTGGGAGACTAAAAGTGGTATTTTTCTATTAAAAATGGTGAAATTGTGTTTTTGAGGGTTAACTGTGGAAGGTCAAACTATTTTTCTCCACCAAATATAGAATTGTGTGTATAATTTGATATCAATTAGTTTTTTGAGCTAGCTGTTGCTTCTTAATACAATTTCTCTGTTCAAAAAAATGATAAGCCCACCATAGTGGCCCAATAAGGTTGGGCTCAAGGGTACGACCCCCAAAGATTTTCAAAATTCCGAATAAAGGCCCAAATAGATCTGATAATCCCAAAATGTTCCTCCATTAGCACAGAGAGAGAGAGACTTGAAAAAAGGACGATGGAGAAGAAACAAACTCCCACTGCGAGAAATCGCTAGAATCGTCTAGCACTCGGAGGTGAGAAAAGAAAAACCCATCAGCATCATCAAACATTCCATTCCCTTTCAACACACAGACAGAGAGAGAAAGCTAGAGAGAACAAAAGTCTGAGACTGAAATGCTACATGAAGAAGGCATGGACGCCGACATGATGGACACTGAGTCGCCGGCGGTGCAGCAACGGTCCTCCGACCAAGACGGCGTCGATGCGGTCAGAGGTCTTCTCTTGTTGGCCCGCCAGCTCGTCGATCAGGCCAAACCTTCTCAGGCTCTCCAAGCGGTAAAAACTTCTTTTCTTCTCCGACGATTTCAATTTGATCTTTTTTACTATTTCCGCCCTCCGAATTTCCCAAATGTTGATCTTTTTCGCCTGAGGATTGACGGTGGAGTGATTGTCCTGTTAAAATTTCTAAATTTTCTTATGCTGCTCGGATCATCATATATTTAGGTCATTTGGGTTCTTCCTGAAGCTTTTTTCAATTCGTTTGCACTGAATTCGTAATCAGAGTTGTGAGTCACTGAAGATGGTTTGATGTTCTTTCCCCTACCTTAAATCATTGAATTGTCTGTTATAAAAAAATAAGTTTTGTCCTGATCCTCTGTGAAAGACATAGTACATGTTAATGGTTAAGAGGGCTAATTTTTCATATGTTAACATATTTGAAATGTATCACTTCGCTGAGCAAGTAATGATGTGCTTCCATTGCATTACTGTTGCTCGTCTGATGGTAATCGAATTAGGGATCAGGATCTTTACTTTAGCTAGAATTGGAAATGTTTGCAAATACTAAATTCATAGGTTAACTGTTGCCTTTCAGTGAGCCATTGTTAATATCACTGAAATGAATGTGTACTGACTAGTAAGCACCGAGTCTAGTTGCTCAAATTCTTAAGTTAGTTTCTGCCGGAGCTGGATAATTGTTCCATGTGCCCATCGTGTCTTCTCGTACATTTCTACCACATTAGAAGCTTTCTATGTATATCTTCCGTTTTCTTCTTCTTATCAATGGTGTGTGGTCTAGGGTTGTGCTTTGGATGCCAACTTTTAACTGGTGATAGCTTTGTAGTGTTCTTCCTTCCGGCTCCACTCAAATTGCAAGGTGGAAATTTTTCTGTATCCTTCTGGCATGCCAGCTTCAGCTTAGTCTCACCGCATGTTCATAAGCTATGCACAGGTTGAGTAGAGATTAAATTAGAGGGTTAATCTCAAACATTATGTTCATTAGGAGGCCGTGGTCGTCTGGGTGTCCCACCTATACTTCTTTGAGATAAGATCAATATGCATGTGATAGTGAAAAGAAACTTATACTATGTAGAAGAGAAAGGATAAAAGAGGAGATATTGAAGCAGATTAAAATAAAATCAAGAGAGCAAGACAGAAGAAACAGAAGGAACGGGGCAGAATGCAATAGAGAAAGAAAAAGCCCACTTAAGGTTAGAGACTTGGCACTTACGGTAGCAACATGGATCAACTTCATCTTCTATAATGACTGAAGGTACCAAGAAGGCAACCCTTCAATTTAACCTCACGAAAATTGTTGCCGCTCTGTAGTTGCTGGTAATGCTGTTTGTAGTTGTGAGCTCTTACCGAAGCTATCTTTTCATCCTTCACAATCTTGTAAAATAAGGTTCCTCATGTCACCCCGGCTATTAGACTTCCAAATATATACAATTTCTGCGTAAATATATAAGCTAACATGCCGGTACTTGGGGACATTATCTCATGTACAAATTTACTTATCTTTGTACCCAAAGGGGGACATCACTTCCTCCAACACAGTACTTCAGATTGGATTATAAAAACTTCACTTTTGGATAACGGAAACTATTGATGGAGTTACTTATTTTGTCAGATTAGTTTTATGTGCATAGTATGTGAATATAGTAGTGTCGTGTATTAATAAAGAATGTAAATAAATCAAGTAAATTTTCCATGTACTAGATCATTTCTTTTGACATTGCGGCCTGATTCTTGAGCTATGCCGACTTGCCTAGTACCTCCTGGTTGCAATCTTAATTAGTGGTTATTGAAATTTGGGCTCTTGCACATCTGCTCTATAACTCTCTGGATGCTTCCCAGGAGAGAACCTTCAGAACTCAGAAAAAGACGAGATAACAACGATAAAAGATGAGAAAATGTAAATGTATAACAGAACACAGGAACCAGCTGACAGGCTTTTACATGTGAATTGATTTATTGATACATAGTGAGTATGACGACACTTTGGGTGTTGAGTAGTGAAGAGATGGAGAAAGATTTAACAACTTATGGTACCAGGGAGAGGCACAAAGCCTCTTTGTTAAGAACCAATAGGCTAAGCTGAATAAGATGTTTTTATACAAAGTACAAACCTAATTAAGAGCACTTGAGAGTTCATAGGTTGTAGAGTCCATAAGCCCCTTGACGTGTTTTGGCTGCCTTTTCAAGCAAAGAACACCTTCAAACATGCTCTTGTTTGGGTCAATTAATTCATGAGCAATGTCTTCAGGGAGCTACTTATAATACATAATTTACGTTGGACAAATTTTGAGTTATAGAGATAACGAGGAAAATAACTTGACAAGTGATTTTGGTTGCTAATTTTCAAAATAAAATATCAAAGAATCTGTCAATTCGTAATTTAGGCAAACACTATAAGCTAGATTTACACAACCTTGTTCCTGCATGCGGAGATTCCCGGAGCTCAACCATGAACTTCAAGGTTGCAGATCGACCACTCATGACGAGGTCAGACATTTTGTCAGTCTTTCCTGGTAACAGTTGTACACTTATCATCCCTTGGAATGCTCCCGGTTGAAACTAGATGATCTTGCGGCATCACCCTGCCAAAAACTGGTGGCTTAGATCTTGTGTTTACCTATAGTATCATCACATAGATATTGTGGGCTGCTCCAAATCAAGGATAGTATATATAACATCTCGAGAGCCCGTTGCGGGTGACTTCATTTTTTTACCACTGGTCTCCGGGGACATTAAACCTGGCTTTGTAAGGGTACTGTTTTGATTAACTTCTTATACGCATTAACGTATGTGATATTTGATCAGGTAATTTTATACCATCATCAAGAGACAGTTGTGGTATGTGGGTGATGTGATTTTAGAACAGTTTCTCCACAATCTGCATGTTGTCTCTGTTCTACGCTCCTGAACTTTTTCTTTTGGGGAAATCACTGGCCAAATTCACCATTTCATTTAAGGAATTAATGAGATCTTTAATTCACCAAACTCATCATTTCAAAATAGAAGTTTAGTTTATTTTGGAAAGTATGTGTGAGGTCTTACATAGTTGATTTGAGTATCTTGCTAATTAGGACAATGTTTTCTGTCAGCTATAAATGCTGAGATAAAAGCGTGAGCAAGGATTAGAATATCATCTCAACTCCTCTCTGAAGGTGTTTTCTTCCTTGATAATATGGTAAGAATATAAGAAACTTATCATTCTCTCCATATCCCTTTTTTAGAATCATCCAGTCTCCACTTCAGTTACACTTAAGATGAGATTAGCTTCAACTTCAGAAGGCTGCGTATGGTTACGTATGTACGAGCCTATTCGCTCTTAGCTCATTCCTCCAACAGACATTCCAGGAAAAGCATGACCCCAAAACCAGGATTCATATTGGCCCTGGTTTAACCGACAATCTTGGAATAGATTTGGTCTGATGAACCTAGTAATGCTTACCTTGTACCTGAACTAGATCGTGCTACTTAACTGTGTTTCGATGAGGTACCTACAAGTGGAAACAATTGACTAATTGAGTTGTGGTAATGATAGTTAGGCAGCGATGAATATCTGGGGAGAATATTGTTGAAGTTAAGAAAGGAGAATTTGGACTAAGTTAATGGTTGTGATTAGATCGATTACAAAAAACATCTTCACGGACTTTCCCTAATTGTATAGATGTAGTTACCTTCTAATAATGTTTGACTTCATCATGTTGATTAAATTAGCTTTTGAGCCCTTTATATTGGTGTGCAGTTGAATTTCATTTTCATCTCTCGGTAATTTGTCAAACAAAAAGGAAAAGAAAATTCTAAAATAGAGATAAATAGTGGAACTAGATTGGTAGTACATTATAACGATTACTCTACATTCTTACCCTCTATTATTCAAACAGGTGGTAATGGCAATGAAAACCAAGGGCGGAGACGAGGCTGTTTTACATGTTCTGAACCGGGCACGCGAGCTATACAGAAACAAACTTCAGACCAGTGCCGCTGCTGATCAGTTGGCTTCGTTGTTTGCAGAGTGTGCAATCGCCGAAGCATTGCCTTCAAAACCTGAACAAGCTGACCAGAGTAGCATAATCGAACCTTTTATCCAGTTAGATTCTAATGGGACATCTATCTTGGCAGAGTCAGGGAGGAATCAAATTGTGCTGGATGCTTTCTCAGATGGGAGCAACTTTGTGTGCCTACAGTGCGGTGGTCTGGTGGGTGTTAACCGCAAAGACGAACACTATGCGTATTGGTGTTGCAAAATCTGATCGGTAGAGAGCGCTGGTTTGATGCGGATGCTCCTAAAATCCAACCATTAGAGATCCAGATATGTATGTTCGCATCTCTAGCTGTTTCACCTATTATTAATTATCTTTTGCCAGATGTGACTGGTAATCTTTTGTACAAGCAAAGCTTTCAACTTAGAAACCACCCGGTTGACTTGTTCCGGTGTATGTTAGTATTATATTATCTTATCTGGTGAACAGAAAGGTTACCATACAACTTATTATGCCAGTATCCTGGTAAATTAGCAACAGTTTTTCTAAGTTGAGTTTGTCCGAATTGCCAGAGTTTGGCATGTTCCTGTGTCTCCTCAGACTTATTGTTTTGTTAGTGCGTCGGATCAGGAGTATATTATAATTTTTTAAGAACAGCGATTATATTATATGAAAGAGAAATGTTGAGGATATAGAATGTTTATCGTGCCTCAGAAATAGTGGGATATGCGACTGTTAATGTGCTCTAAGTAATACGCACCACCAAATTTTCATCTGAAGTCGCTCTTTGGTGTCAGTGTGGTATGTCTGAGTCAAATCAGGCCAGTTGTAACTTGTAAGATGTGTGTTCGTGTTAAGGAGGTTTTCGCCAGTTGTAACTTGTAAGATGTGTGTTCTTGTTGGGGAGGTTCTTGCGGGACAAAATAGTGATGCGATTCTAAAAAAAAGGAAAAAAGAAAAAACGATACTAATACTTTGGTTCACAATACCATATCTTACAGTGATCTTAGTAGCGAAATTTTAGGTGATGTGACAGCGTCTCTGTGATGTTGATACCATTGTTGCAACGGGCAAAGAAAAGTTCAACTATTTTAAGAGGGCTACGAGGAATTCTACCATTGCGGCGGTGTTGGAAACCAAACAATCACCGATATGAAACAAATTAGGCACTACTGAACACATTTCTGCCAAAAAAGTTACTGAACACAATGCTCTCGTATTGATATCTTAAGACAAAATTGAAACGGCTACTATCATCAATCAGATATTGGTATCTTAAACCAAGAATTGAAGATAACTGCTCATACACAAATTTTACAACTGGTACTCACAATAATTAGTAGTATATATTTCCGGTATAGTTAAAACTGTTATGTTTCCTAAAAAAATGTTAATGTTCAACTGTTTTACACACTATAAACACAAGAACAAATTAATGGGGCAAAGGAAACAAGAGAACTACAATACACCCAAAAAAAATCGAATCACTACACAAATATATTGTTATCCGTGGGGACTGTGTACGAGGAGTGGAGCAACAGCACAAGCACAACAACATTTTCCCACACTCTTGCGTAACTTGGATCTCTGGCATCATCTCTTTATGACCTCTTGGCAACCATTCATAATATCAGACTGCTTTTTACAAGATGCTCTCTGATGATGCAACCACAACTCTAGAATCTGAGTAGACCTACTATTATACCAAAATCCCACTTCATCACGCAGATCAGCTCATAACTTTGACTGTCCTAAAAGAATAGTGAACCATGACCGAATCAGAATACCATAGCAAAGGAAGCAGAAACATAGAGTGGCTCGACAAATGCAAGTGATTATAAGTTCAAAAGATTCCAAAATTTGAGTTGAATATATATGCATCAGTTCCTCAGAAAACACACAAAAAAGAATGGTACTCCATGTAAGAGTTCATGGGGTTCCACCTCAAAACCAATTGGCAATGAGGGGAGTAGCCCAGAAAACTTAATAATTATGTTTCTTCTTCTTGAATGTCCGATGTGGGACTTCTCAACACTCCAGTGGAAAAGTGGTATCTCTTGTGCTTCCCTTTGACCTATCAGGTCTTCCTTTACAAACTAAACACAAAATAAAGAGGCTCGCCAAATGCAAGTGCCTATAAGTTCAAAACATTCCAAGAAAGCGAATTAAATTCATATGCATCAGTTCCTTAGAAAACAAGCGAAAGAATACTCCACTAGAAGCAGTTCTTTAAATCCTATAAGCTGACATATACTATCCAGTGAAAGATGAAGGTTAAGTACTAGGTTGATTAGACGACATAGCTTTTAAGTAGGTGAAGGTTTAAGTAGATTAAGCATGGCACATTGTGCTGTCTTTTTTCCGTAGATAATTCATAGATAGCTATGACAGTTTTAAAGAGTGATACTTATAATCAAGGATGTGGCTCCAAAGTCCAAACTGTTGTTTCTCAAGGTTGATATTTTGAATCTTGACACTGGGGCATTAAATTTTGGGTTGTGTGCACAATCAATTCATCGAAGTCAACAAGAATCACCTGTGATCGCCTTGGAACTCCTCACGCTGTCATGCCGGGGCTGCATCTGGGTCAAAGATGAAATAAAGAAGGCAGCTATGCTATATATAATAAGCTAATGCCTCTGGTAGGGTACTTCAGGTAGAGCCTGCGGGCGAGGCCTCGACCTCATGATGGTCTCGTCACTGTGTCTGATCCACTCAGAGAGTCTCCAGGGTTTCTGCCACTTCCATTTGAACTGCAACAGCCACTGGTGATGACTTCTTTTCCATTTCCATAGCTTCCCGCCTTGCCCTACAACTGCTAATTTCTTCATGGATAACTGTCCAAGAGGCACCATCTGCAACAGTAGAATCTCTCTCTCAGATTATATGAACGATAAGAAACTAAGAAAATTCTGACAAACTAGCTAACAATAAAGGTAAACAACCTTCCGTGCCTGATCCATTAACGCTGCTGACTCTCTGACTGAGCCATTGGCAATTCCTGCTGTATATTTTAGCTGCTTTGGTGCTGGGACTGACATCGGAGACAAAGGACCACTCATGTCATCAGCAAAGTGTTTCAGTGAGTTGTGAGCGTTCCCCTGCTTGAGAGAGAGAGAGAGAGAGAGACACAACAAAAGCCTCCATTAACAAACTGTAAGCATTCAAATTATATTCATAAAAACACTTCATTTACAAAAGGCATTTACACTATGACATTAGATGAATATTCAAAATTGAAATGTACAAAGAGAGAAAATGAATGTCCAAGTATCATGGGGTTGTTGGAGAAACAGAAAATTAAGTTGTCGTGTCAGCAATATAACTTCTGCATTCATTTCCCAAAAGCTACCTTCAATGTTTCATGAAAACATTTCCCTATTTTCTCTCGCTCTCTCTAAAAACAAAAATATCATCCTACTGCGTCACAATTTTCGGCAAGACAAACAAAAACGGGGTGCCATTTTTCGTGACTTCCAAAAAATTACTTCCCTCCATTTGGGAAGTCCACAGTCTCAAGTACTCCACCGCAAGCCAACTAGAGTAAGAATTACAATGCAGAACTATATGAAGATGGTACCAGAATTTGACCAAAGAAAGGAAAATGCATAGACTCACCGGAGTGGAAGAGGCCAGCGCAATTGCTAGAGCTTGTTCTCTCATCTTTAGCTCCTTCTCAACTTCCTTCCTCCGTGATTCACTCTGTCTTAGCAGGCTTACAAGTTCTTTTAGTTGCTCTTTCATCTCGTTAGATTCCATATCTTTCTCCCACAACTGGCACCTGTGTAAAATGCATAATCTTACTTAAGTATTGTTGTGATAAAAAGGTTTCAAATTTGTCTAACCTTTTGGATTAAGCATTCGAGGGTGAAATCGTCACACATGACACAACAAACAACATGAAATGAAGCAGTATTTGGAGACTTGGCTGAACTCATATGACCATCACAACAAGCATCTAAAATTTACTTTTGCATACCATCACTAAGAATTCTTCCAAACTTTTTAGCTATTACAGATGGATTCTTTTTTCTTCTTCTTCTTCTTCTTCTTCTTCTTCTTCTTCTGTGTCACTGTGTGCATAATGACATTTCATTTGTTATTCTCTGTGTCCAGGATGACATTTGGATTCTTTTTTCTCTAAAAAAAAGGCTTCAAATGATCAAATCATTTGAGTCCTATGATTTGTTTATGCTTAAACCACTCATATCTCAGGTTGTACAACTATATCCAAATTGGCACACAACATATAAAAAAAGAGCCAATAGAAGTGGTGGTGGTTCGTAAGTATTACACAGTTGAATACACAGCCTAGGAACAGGTCATGGGTGTGAGATTCAAAAATCAGCCCCTACTCCAACGCCAATATTGGTATATTAAAATGGTTTTGTATTGTTTGATAAACGGTTAAAACTGGTGCTTTATTTCTCTAAATAGTAGGACCTCTATATGTAGTAGCATTTTATCCAAGTGATAATTGGCGTTTTCAATGTTCACATTAGCAGGTTTCTGATGCATTTTACGGTACCTTTCTCTCCCACCATCTAGTTTGGTTAACATCTTTAGTTGGTTGTGATCAAAGGCTATCCTTGTGTATTGATATTATCAATGTTCCGGCTGTCATTTTTCATAAATCGCCTATTAAATCTTACTCAATAAGGATTCTAATATTGTTTTCCAACAAGCAACAGTACCTGCCTCTTTCTTATATCAAATAGGCCACAACTTTCCAACTTCCTACCCAGACAAATACAGTAATGTCTCAACCGAAACAATCGCATAACATAGTGTAACTCAAAAAGTTAAGCATCAAGGAGTTAAATTTATATTACTAATTGCCTCGAGTACCTTTCTCATTTAACTCCGTTAATCTGTGCCTTAGTCATAATGTAAGAAGAGAAGAAGGTAAAGGAAGAGTAACTGGAGGTTTTAGTAATAACCTTGCATCTGCAAGAGAATTGAACATATGCTGCAGAAAGCACTTGGCGTCTCCCATTGAACGCAATTGGCTCCACCGTCCACGATTACTAAAGCCACGTTCCCTTTCTTCGGCTTCTGAAAGTTGTGAGGCCATTGCTACGAGGGAATTTGATGTAATGCTTAGCATGTTCTCCAAAGAAGATATTCTGGCCATTCTGGCATTTGGTGACATGGAGGACAACCTATAAAAATGGAAAGACACCACCAGATACACTTGTGAGCACGAGTATTTGAGGTCAGTTTTAAGCTTCCACGTAGGGACAGACAGAGATAAGTCTCACCTGGCAAAACCATTTTTTCCTCTAGGTGGGCTAAGACCCTTGGCAGCAAACTCGTCAACTTGTTTCAATGCAGCTAACTCCTCAGCCAGAGCAGCTCGTCTGAAGATGACAAAAAAATCGGTTACAACCCTGAAAAAATAACGAATGCTAAGCTTAGATGTGTGTGACTTAGTACATACACTTGGCTTTGTTTCTCATATTCATAGCGAACTTCATGAACATTCACCATGACCTCCAGTTCATGATCAAGCCAACGTTGCAGGGATTTCTCATTGATCTGAGAAGACGTTCAAGTGACACTAGTTAGAAGATGAGTTCTGCAGTAATATCAGCATCTTAGACGAAGAAAGCAACTGTAATTACCTGACCATTGGGTCCATTTCCGTTGGCAAGTACTGGAAGAAAACACAAGTGTCAGGATACAAGGTTCAAAGAGAACATTTTAATTAAATTGCGACTTTCATCTTGCAAAGATAGTCCTTGCAGTTCTGGAGTTCCCTAAATAGTTGCTGTAAAGTGTAGTAGGCCTTATTACATTGAATTACAGCTCCCCTGGTAAGGCTTCAAGAAGCGTTACTTTTGCGAAATCTGATCTTAGATGCAGTTGTTGCATGCCCCCTTAAAACATTAGATATCCGTATCTTTGAGAGATAAAGGAACTAAATACAAGATGCAAGAGCGCAAAGCCGCAAACCATTCTAATTATGTCTCATCAAAATGGAGGAAATTAACAAGCGGCACTGAAAGGCAGCATTATAAGAACATGCAAATCTGTACCTGGATGGTCACGAGATGCAGACTTGCGTGCTTCTAGAAGCTCTTTAAGCCTCTTTGTGGCCATTGCAGCCTCTTCTGTTTTTCTTTGAAGCACCTGAGACAAGTTGTTGGGAATGAGTACAATGATATCTCAAAGCATAATGTGAGTCAAATATGCTCCAGCCGTTCAACCCTTCTGTTTCTCAACTTGTTTTCTCAGTGTATTTGTCGAAGAATGAAGATCCAGTGCATAAAGGTTTATTATATCATTGATCAATATCGCCATGTGAGAACTTATTGATCTACCAACACAGTAAAAAAAGTATCTAATGTCTAATCAACTGGTTTATTTCTTTCAAATAGTATATTTCTTAACTTTTGATCTGGATCATACCTCATATAACCAGAAAGTAAATGAGGTTATCATTTTAGTGGCAACCTCAGGATGTCAGACAAGATACCCAAGAACGGTTAAAAAATGCAGGGCAGGGTTTATTACTGTCATGAAGCAGTGTCAGGAATCAGGATATGTTTTGCAGTTTCGGTTACCAGCTAACTAGGTCAGTAGTCATGCTGACAAAACGTATAGTTTTGTTATAAATTGGAATAATTCACCCAAAGGGCTGAGGAGTGGTTAACATTGTTGACCGAATAACAAACGAAACAAAATCAAAGGAGAAACTCACCATTTTTTGACGCTGATTTAGAGCTTGCAGCTTATGCCTTTCGTACTCATTCCTCCTCCCCTCCTTCCGCAGCTGTATAACAAACATACATATTAATAAGACAAGTAGAAGTATGGAATCAATGAGATTGACTGAACACCTTTTAACGCTGGTACATGGACTAACTTTATGGAATCAATGAGACAAATAAGTTATGTGGACAAAACTGGAAGCTAAAGTACATTAACAAATACAAAGCACAAAATAGTATAGTTTTTGATATACATACCTGCAATAGTTCCTTCTCGCGGCAGGCTTTCCATTGTCGAAATTGTTCGGCTTCTTGTTTTATCTTGTGTTGCAATTGAACCTTTAAAGCTCAAAATAAGATCAAGGTCAGACAAGAAAAATATAACTAGATAAACAGGTTAAGATATGAAAGCGAACACTGACCTTCTGAGCCTTGATGAACTGTATTTCCTCTTGCAGTCGTTTTGCCGCTTCATCACTCTTCTGTTTTTGCTTCAAAATCTGAACTTGGTTCTCTTGTTTCTTCTTGAGGTCCTGGATCTGTATTACAAGATTTTTGTGAATGTTTTTTCTTGTGTTTCCTTTCTGTCGTACTAATGTATGAGAAAGCTACCAAATAATCACCTGCGCTTCAAGTGCTTTTAACTTGTGAGCATGGATATCTTGCAACTTCTGTGTTTGCCCATCAGAATTAGCAGCAAGATTTTCAACTTCGGTCAACAAACGATCCCTCTCTTGCTGTATTTCAAACATGTAGCAATGTAAGCATAACCCCTAACATCATTTATGAAGACTTAACAAGATACAATAAACTTTTAGCAACCTGAACAGTCCTTTTCTCATCCTCAAGCTCCATAATTTTCTTTCCAAATTGCTGCTTAAGGATCACTGTTTCAGAACCTCCAACTCGTTTCATTTCTGACTGTGTGGACATTGGATGAAAATTGCATGTAAGAAGAAAGAAGAGCAGCATTACAAGGAACAAGATGCATATACAGCAATCCAAAAAATTAATTACAAAAAAATCAAAGTCAGTAGTCTTCGGATAGAATTAAATTGACAGTCATGAATCCTGAATAGATTGAATGACAAGAATTCACAGAAGTTACTGTTCTTTCCAAATCGCTATGCGACCCAAACATCAGATATTGTAATACTTCAACTCCTACTTTTTACTACCCCACTGACCCTAGTTCATGGAGCATTTCTCTTTTTCTCCAGATAAAACTTGGAGAATTGTCAGAAAATATTGACCCTCCACACGTACAGAACTTACGTGTTCCAACTTCCACCAAACGGAATTGTGGTTGCTCAATTCTATAGCAAATCATGGTTCTAATGTCACAAAATTCTACATTTTAAAGAGATTTTACTAACAGGGATTCTGTATTCCAGCTATGAATGACCCAAAATGTGTTTACAAGTGAAGCTGTATGCTATACCTCTTTCTGTTCTAAACGTTTATTCAACTCGTGCAACTCCTTATCCATGGAATCCTGCAGGATAGTATGCTCCCACTCTTTCGCTACTTCTTCATCGATTTCCTCGGATTCACCTGCAAAAATGGTTGTCCTAGCAGAATTAGAAAATTGAATAGATGACTGTAAACTATTTGTCACTATACAGAGGAAAAGAAATACAAAATGCATGCTTGAAAACACACAATTTTCTCAACAGAGTTATAAGCTTGCTTGCGGCCTTTGCTTTAAACAAAGCACCTGATTACAGTTCTAGAGAAGTCATTTATTTCATATGCGCAACTCGTGAAAATTTTAAGACAGATTACCTGCTACATTCTCAACCATTTGATAATCGGTTGAGTCTATACTTTGCAAACCCCTCTTAAGCCCTTCACTTTTAACAGAGTAGACACCGCCAACCTGGAAGAGGAACTTCAGTTCTGAGAATAATTTCAAATGGCCTTCTCATAATGTTACAAGGTACCACTTCAATAAGCCCATCCACCAAAAAGAAAAACACAAACAACCAAAAGTTATATAGCCAGTCGGATATTTGGCCTCAAAATGTAAGAGGGTCACATTCTCAAGAAATGCTTTGCAGCTAAATATCCTCCATCACACTAGTGGGTCCAGGTCAGTGACATACCTGTACATCTGTTTCACATGGCTCTGCAACACCACACCTGCTGCGGTATTCGTGAAGTTCGCGACAAAGGCTTTCATTTGTAGCTTCAAGCCATGAAATCCTTTCCTTCAGAACCTACAGAGCAAATGAACACTTCAACTAATTTCCTTTTTCTCTACATACAATCCAATATGACCTATCTCTACAAATAGAGAAGATTATCTAAGAGTGGCTGAATAAAGACCCTGGGACCCAAGCTCGGAGAGTGCAAGTACCTGCATTTCATTAGTTGAAACTCCTCCTCCACGAGCACAAAGTTCCGCTTGCAGGTACTCCAACTGCTGCCGCATCTTCAACATCTCATTGGATATTGGATCTCTATTAACCTGTACAGCCATTAAGAAAATTTCTAAATTAGAAACATATTATTGAGACTAAAAAACTGCCCCTACAAGAATGTGGGAGAAGAAAGGACACAGCCAGGAGGGGAAGGGTCCAATAATACTTACGACAGGCTTATTCTGGATGTTTCTGGCACGATTCGCATACTTCAGAGTGTTGAGAGTTTCCTCGGCATTTATATCAGCAGGACTTATGCAGGCTGCAAAAGTAAAAAATTCATTGCATAACAGAAATCAGGAAAAACTTGGTTTACAAACAGTCCGCTAAAATTAAAGGCACCTCGTACTTTTTAAAATACAACTATAACAGTCCTACTGGGTAAAACTTACTGGCTCGACTACAAGAAAGCATGTCGATGTTATTTTCATGTCTTTTCTATGGATGAAATTGAAGGGAACGTGTTCATTTTATTTATGAGTCTCATGTGAACTTGACCTCATTATCAAGTCATAATTCATGAAAAAGAATTGTACTGATTTCCCTTTTGAACTGCCAAGCTTCTCATTTTATACTTCAAGGTAGGACTAAGGAAACAGGAAACATGCCAGATGCTTAAATCTTCAAAAAGCAAGTCCTCAGTTGGAACTCGTGTGTGACCCATTATGAAACAAGTTACAAAGGAACTTCTGTTTGTTTTCCAGAATAGAGAAGATTGCAAGTACAGTTTGTGGGGTGACCAGAGTTAACTCAAACTTACAGGGATTCAGAACTACTAGTGTCTGCTTGAGTAATGGAATAGGGAAGTGGATATATTCTGTTTAACTGCAGAAGGTTATAATGGAGAAAACAACCAAGTGTGTAAAATACTGAATTAGAGATTACACGAGTAGCTTACAAGCTCCATCCTAAAAAAAACTAACAATGCTCCATTTCTAAGACAAATTTCTTTTATATATATATATATATATATATATATATATATATATATATATATATATATATATATATATATATATATATATGAATTAGTACTGGGCAATATCCAGACAGACAGTTCAATACGATCAAAATCTGAAATGAGACAAATAGAAGTTACCTATCATGACTGTTCTGCTGTTACCACCAAGAGAATCCTGTCCAAATGCCAAAAAATGAAGTGTAAATTAATGATTAGAAGAAAAAAAATGGTCAAACAAAAGACTGCTACAGGTTCATAATCGTTAGGAAAATTAAGTTGATATCAACATAAATGGTATGAAGCCGTTCAGCAGCTTACATAACAGTTAGATATGAGTCCTGCACACCATGCCTAAAAGATAACGTGTAATCAATATACATGTAGTGAAAACACTGAGTGGCGTCTCGAACCAGACTTCAAGATATCAACTCGGTGGTAATGTCTCATATATTAACTGATAGCTACAAAAGATTAAGCTTGCTAGGATGATTAACCAAATATATGAAACAAGCACAGAATCCTACAAAAGTAATTGTTTCTTTTAATTGGTAAATAATTTGTTTCCCCACACTTAATTTCTTTCGGAGGGGGAATAAAATGACAACCTCTTTTGTGAAGTCAAAGATACACCACAAAGTAGCATTGATGTTTAAATCTCCATCAAAATGATGGAAGATTGTGGAACCAAGTTGTTAAAATGGACAACCTCATGTTGTAGGTTCACATTTCTACTCAGCTAACCATTGTCTTCACACGCCCTCAAGGAATAAGACAGCCGAAATGCAACAAGATATATCATACAATTTGCTCGATGAATGAGTAGAAACATAAAAAACCGGCCACTCCTTTCATCCCAAGCTATATCTCGTTAACGAGCTACTGCTTTTCACAAATACTAAGGAAGCTAAAAGTTTTAATGAATTCAAAAAAAAAAACACGTAATAATTCTTTTCCTTTTGAAGAGGACTGATACAGTACAGTTAACGAGCTACTGCTATATTGCAGTGGGTACAAAGAACAAACATAGCAGGACTAATTCCTCTGTACGCCTCCAGCCAAGTCGCATAGTTTAAAACTTAAACCTAGCAAAAAGGTGAATACTTGGATCATATGGCCGTCTCATTTACCTCTCTCCATGCCTAACATATGGCCAAAACTAAACAGTGTTGATATGAGGTAGATAATCCTTTTTTGGGGATCAGCAAAACTTTCATTTGAGATCTTTGATGATAAACTATGGAAATCAAGTAAAAAGCTATAAGTACTCAAAACAAGACATAAAATTTTGAATTCATAAATGGGAGAGGAAATACATTAACAATGTTAGAAGTATGGGTGTGAAAAGTCCGTGCCAAATTTAGAGGAAAAGCACTTTATGAGTATCATTAACTGTTGCATTGATTCATAGATTAAAACTTACTTTTTATATTAAGAAAAAGAAGTCCAATCTTCAATCACAACAATTTTCATTTCCCTCCTTGTTATCACGGCCCAAATTATGTCTTTCCAAACATGTTTTAAATTAAAGGTTTTTATGAGCATCATTACCCTTCCATACAATTGTAGACCAATAAGTTCATGTTACGTATAGATAGAGATGTTCACTATCTCGAAAACACATTGTTTCTTGACGGACTCTCTTTCCTACATGATCATATGATTCATATATACATCACTCTTCCATCAATATCTAGACTAAGAGAGTTCAAAGCTTGAGTGAAGTCTAATGCTCTTTCACCTTTAAACCCGTCTTATCCCAAAGTAAGGTTTTCTAAACATACTCGTAATGTTTGAAATCTTAATTAGATATAAAACAGTAATTAGTACAAGACAACTGTGTCAAGGAAATAAAATTGTAATGCAGCTTAACAGTAAGATGGCTACTCTGATGCGTCCCATTATACTGACACCTTATGATATATTGTCACCTCAGAAGGGCAACTATTCTTTTTAGTGTACAAGAAAATTTCATATGATATTAAAGGAAAATGTAGTTCATTATGTTTATGCTGTACCAACTCAAAACAAACATGTCAATGAGTAATCAGAAGGTTTAGAAACCTGCAAAAGCCTCGTAAGTTTACTGTCCCGGTAAGGAACATGAGCACCTTCTTTCCGTTTTTTCTCATCACCAAGTGCACTGATAACGTTACCAAGTGCAAGGAGGCCCTTGTTAATATGAACACCTGCCCATGAAAAATACAAATTTATATAACATGCTACCTAAGTATTGTGTACAGAATTTCAGATGCGAGAGCAGATTAATGTGTTCTTACCTTCCTTGAAACGTAGCCCATCAGAACCGGTTCTTTTGGCTCGTTCTGATCCAGCGAGATCCACTAAATGTAATTTGGCACATAAATAGTCTTCACTCATACTCTCATTTGAACTGTTATCACTCGAATCAAGCTTACGCATTTGCTCTAAAGTGATGGTAAAGATGGCATGTGAGCGGCTGCATGAAAGATAAGAAAAGAATGTAATTTGACATCATGAACACAGCAACTCGCATGTTGAATCACTAATACTTTCAGTATGTCAAGACTGAGGCACCTAATTTGGCACATAACTCAAAGACAGGCTAATCATCTAAAACAGTTACTACCTCTGTTTCTTCTCTTCCAGCCTACTTCACTATTTGTCCCTATTCACTGGGTCACTTTGATCTGGTGATTTGATTAGCAAACCGATATACGAATTTGATAATCTTTGCATGGTCTTGTAGAGTAAACTTTACTCTACAACATCGTAGAAAAATTGCAAAAAATTATATCGTTTTGCTATCTAAATCACCGAGTCAAAGTGACTCAATTACGGGTTGAAAAGTCAAAGTAGGACAATCTAGAATAAACGGAGGTGGTACTTGATAATTGTAAACAGGCTCTTTTATTTTTCTGATCTTTTGCATTTTTAAGACCTAAGTTAGGTTTAACAAAAGTCGAAACAAGTCTTGAAAGCCTTAAGTGAACCCCCCACGAGTATTCAACCAATACACACATATTATGGGAAATGCAAACTTAGAAACAAAACATCTGAGAGTAACTTGAAATGAAGCAAAGAAACGCTGGACTAACCTTGACTGGTTGTTCATATTCGTACTCCCTGTTGCCCTGTTCAAAGAACCTTGTTCCAGGTAGTTAGCCATTTCTTGAAGCGTTCTTACACTGACTTCAGTAGACCCTGCCAGTGTAATGACACCATTTGATGATTCACGGATCTGTATTGGTGCTTTCCCGGGAACAGTTGCCTTCCCTCCGTGTCCATTCGTATTTTCTGATTTGTTGCTACACGCAGTATCCAACAAGTCCAGTACTTCTTCTTTTAGGATCTTCACATCACAAAAATTCAGTCAGACGTGCTACAGCAAAGCAAGCTTTACTTGATAGTATCATAATTAACAGAGAGAAGTGTCACGGGTATAGATGAGTTGACTGACAAATGTGGCAATACAAATTCTGGTAAAGAAGCAAAACCAAGTGGAAATGGGAAGTCGCATGAGAAATCCAGTAAAGATAATAGAACACCTGACCTATGTTACCCGGACTCGGGTGCGGGTATCATATCCAGTGTGTATCCGGAGGTCGGATTCGTACAATCCGCTAAAATTAGGATTCGGGGACTCGGCAAATAAGTATCCAAAATTTAGATACGGGTACGGGGATATGGCTTATAAAATTTTAAAATAATAGGAATATTATCAATTACAAGTTTTCAAGTAAAAATCACCAAGGTAAGAAATAAGATAATCCTTTTAACCATATTTTCTATTCCAGTGAGTTGTCTTGTTCAGTCAAAATGGTCGTATTTAGTAGTTTAGGCCATTTCTTCTCATAAGTAATTGAAATAAATTTACTTGTGGTAAAATATCTGTAATTTATTTGCTGTTAAAGAACTCAATTTTGACCAAAAAAAGAGAAAGAGCTCAAGAGTCAAAAGTAGACCCCAGTTGTACTCCACTCATCCAACCTAGCTGCCATCTGTTGTACTCCACTTACCCACTCTTAATCCTCAGCCTTACGATTCAGTACACTACCGTTCAAGATTAGATCTAAGTTAACAAACCATTTCGCACAGAACTCAAGCACGCCGCTGTTGATAGGAGCCATCAGGCGTTCTTCTCCATCACCGGCGAAGGCCGGTCTCCTGTCCACTACCCAAGCTGCTGTGGGACCACTCCTCCGAACGCCCGCTACACACGCGGCTGTTGACCGACGCCATCAAGCGTTCTTCTCCGGCACCGGTGAAGGCTGGTCTCTTGCTCCACCGCCGAAGCCGCGTCCAACCATTCCTGCGAACACCCGCCACACATCCCATACCCGTACCCGTGTCGGGTCGTATCGACCCGGGTACTTTCGGGATTTTGAAGAGTCCGGGTAACGTAGCACCTGACAAATCTTTATAAAGTTTATATAACCAATTAATCGAGTAGTTCGCATGTGCTCCAGAAACAGTGCTGGACGTGCCATCTGGGTAATAATTTTTTGGCAACCTTGGTGTCCAGGCCAGCTTGATGGAACCTCGACTAAATCCACAAAACCAATAAACTATGAGCCATGCAAACCTCCAGTGGCCCGAAGGTGCATTGGGGTTCGTGGCGTTAGAACCTAGACCTTAAGGGGAGCAAACTCTTGGGTCCCAAGCCTTTACAAACAGGGTAATCGTTCTCACTGTCTTTATGATGAAGTTCTTCAGTTTCAAAAAAAAAAAAAAAAAAACACTCCGTCCAATTTGTGTCATGTTTGACTTGTCAGGCAACTTAGACCAGGTCATCCGAGTAGCAAAACGATACAGTTGACAAGTTCTTGTATCGATTAGCTACTCAAAATCACCTGGTCAAAAGTTGCTTGAAAAGTCAAAGGATTCATAAACTGGGACAGAGGGAGTAATGAAAAGCTTGACCAGATTCTTGGGAAGTACCTGCTGCATAATAGTTTCTACTCTCTTTTAACTCTGTATCCATCTATCAGTACGGACTTTTTCGCATGTATCCCACTGGCAGACATAAGTGGTATGGTTATCATGATTGGACGACCTAATTTGTAACTTATTAATTTGTCTTTTAGGAAAGAACCAATGCTTTCGGGTAATTTCAACAAAACACGACATAGCCCGAAGTGAGCACTTTTCTTTAGCACTCAATTTGGTCATTCAGGGAAAAATCAATAACTTCAACTAATTTCCATAAACACCAAAACATAATCGGGTGAATCCGTTAAGTGTTTAATAAATTAAGGAAACAAGATAAAATATACAAACAGACAGACGAACCTCAATGAAGGAAACGTGCAGCTGAAATTCCGTTTGATGTTTCAACGCCTCAACCTTGCTGAACAAAGCATTCATAACTTGCGGAATCAATCCTGTATGGGATCCATCTCGAAAACTAGTACCCATAGTATAGGTTTTACCTGAACCTGTCTGCAGCAATTTTAAAGTTCAACCACCACATATAGTGCAGAAATGAGTTGCAACTTCCAACACAGACAACAGCAAATCTGAACGAACATTCAAATATCTTACCTGACCATAGGCGAGAACTGTAGCATTATATCCTTGGAACAAGCCGTCAACAAGTGGAGCAACACATTCATCGAACATGCCACTTGGTGGAGAACCTGTACTCCCATAGACATGATCGAAAGTAAATGAATGTGCGCTGATTTGTACCTGCAATTAATCAAAAAGGCATGTGTTAAGTGCCTTCCAAACAAAATGTATGTATTATAGCTGATGGGATTGAATAGGCTTTGTATTGATACCACAAAATAACACAATCTGTTAAGATGTCTAGGGATACAATCATCATGAAATATACTACTACTACTAAGCTTATATCTCTGCTACTTTTCAATAGGGATGATACAACTATTCTCCTGGGGCTTAAGCGTGTGTATTGTATGGTCTTTATACTACATAATGTTTAGCATTTTCCAGAGCTTGAGATAAAATGAAACTGCACTGGCATATCATTCTAAAAGGTTGAGACTATAATCTGGTTATTAATCTCCAAATGCTTTTAATTTTCTGTTTGAGCAACTTGAGTCCGATGAATGGTGATGAAACCATAAACAAACAAACAAAAACAGAGCAAGATCTGTTAAAGATTGAAGTATTGACAGGTCGAACGAGCATCTATTTCCATTCTTAGGAGCTTAAAGTTTAAATGAGCACATCAAAAAACATATAGGAAAAATGACAAACCAATAACCTGTGGAAATTGAACAATCTAGCAACTCTAAACAATTTGTATGTGCTCCTAGAGTAACAAAATGCAGTATATTCGCTCATAAAATGTCAAATAAGCCTCTTTTGACACAGTGTGACACATTGTGAATTATGCCTAGCTCCCATAGAAGAAAAAGGAAAAATAAATAACGACAACAAATTAAATGTAGATAAATTATTATCAAGGACTTGGACCGTGTTAGATATGCGGACAGTTCACAGTTGGACAGTAAATCCAAATATGATGAAGAGTCCAAAACCTGCAATCTCTGCGCACCATGTCCACACCCTAGAGAGCATTAAATCATTTCTGTTTGGTTCTCTACTTGGAAATCAGATTTCATTTGGGAAATTGAAGAGAAACCAAAGAGAAATAGGGTAAGGAAAAAAAAAAAAAACAAAAAACAAACCAAACAAACCAAACAAATTCTTGCTCATATGGGAAGATTGATTGACTAAATTTTGGAATTGGATAATAGATTGCAGCCTGGATTAATCAAAATTGAAAATCTATAGTATTAAATAAATAAACAAGCATAGACTTCCTTAAATAAAACCCAGGTTTCAAGCTAGCCTCCTAATTAATAACCCAGCTTGGATTGATCAAACCAAAATTGACCTAGAGCAGCTGACCAGACGACGAATTCATCAAAAGCAGCTCAATCAAACAATCCCTAATAATTTAATTGAGTTGAGATGGGTGAATGAATGGGACAGATAATGTGAACTCTCTACTAGTAGTACTTCCCAAGTGAGTCAAACATGCAATGAGTCATGACGGTTGGATTCCACAATAAACAAACAACTAGTACTACTAAATTCAACCAAAACACAGCTTCGGATCTAGATCTCCGATAGCTCCTCCGGTCCGATTTCGCACCGACGATCATCTCCGATGACGACAGTTACCTGAGGCTTGCCGGGGACGACAGTGACGCAATCTTTACAGCCTTGAAGACGCTCGTCGCCGATGAGCGGCCGGATGTGAACGGCGACTTTGACGCAGCAATCCTCCGTCGCCGGAGGAGAAGGAGACGAGTCCATCAATGGCGGTGGAAACAGTTAGTGAGAGAGAGAGGGAATGAGAATGGTGATTTGTGGCAAATTGAGAGAGAATTTGGAGGAACAGGAAAGTGATGCAGTAACAAACAAAAAAGCAGAGAAAGGGAATGAAATGAGGTGAGAGAGAGAAGAAGAAGAAGAAGCAGAAGAGAAGGATTCTGAGACAGTGTATAGTAGTAGTAGTAGAAGAGAGAGAGGCTAGTGTTAGAGAGAGAAAGTGGTTGGGTGAATAGCAGCTCAAGGTGGGGGTGAGTTGTGAAGAGAAAGAATGGCTTGTGTTGTGTTTGTGCAACTGCTGTGACAACCACCACTATCATTTTCCCTTCTTCTTCACTGCACAAATAGAGTTATGTTCATGTGTTCATGGAGCACCAGGTCATAGTCCAAATTTGTGGTGTAATTTGGTGTAAACATCATTTTTAACTTGTTCCAGCTTTCATTCTCAAACTAATCTTACTTGACTCTTTGACTATACATTACATTAATCATACTGCATAGTACATCGAGAGATACTACCTCTATTGCTGCAGCATCTTCTCAGTTGACTTTTTTCTGCTATTCACCGAGTCACTTTGACCTAGTGATTAGATTAGTAAAACGATGCAAGAATTAAGTAATCTTTTCATGGTGCACACCATACAAAAATTTTATCGTTTCGCTATCTAAATTACTCGGTTATAGTACATGATTACGTGTGCAAAAAAGTCAACTGAAAAGATCCTGCATAAACAGAGACAGTGCTTAATTTGTCCAACCTAACTAATACCACTCTTGTAGAATGGCTACTAAAATTGAGTTACTAGTACATGCTAGTGTTAGTAGCATAATAATTTGTACAACCTCCACGATGGAAAATTAAATATGTCATTAAATTAGTTGAACCTTGATATATAACCACCACAATGGGCCTCAACGAATTCACATTATGTGTGGTCTTTGAGATATTGAAACATGTATTATGATAGAGTGAGATGACTAAAGATGATTGTATGTTCGATTTTGCTGCTCTTGTCATATTAAGGGGGATTCTAACTGCACAATCTATTTAGAGCTACACAATCACCATCTCTCAAATAAATAAACAAAAATACTATACATACTTTTCGGGGAGTTAGATAAACAGTCCTATAGGAAGTCATAAACTCTTTTATGGTATATGGGTGATTGATGAAATCAACTGTTTTGTAGAATTTTAGTTGATGTGGAGATATACATGTTTTATTTCGAGAGAAATGAAATAGACATTCATATTAACAGCTCCGTTTCTAAGTATATTTATTAATTATTTATAAGTTGTTTTTTAAATGCTTTCAACACTTTCATTCATCATAAACAATCACAATTACAATGGATGAAACAAGTATGAAATACAATTTAATATTACACATTTCATAATCTTGCCTATACAATTTGTAAATTTCCAAGAAGAACAAATCGGAAACTATCGCTTCAAACGCTTCCTGAATTTTCGTACACTCCAACTTCACCACCAATTGGCTTAAATGCTTTTTGTCCTCCATCATCCGGGGCAACGGGAGGGGTGAAGAGAATAATTCGTCCATCACGATAGCAGAATTCGGACTCCTCAAGAATTTCACAGCGAAACTGCAAGACCATGTGAGACATAACACCACACTTATGCGATAGATTAGTACCTTATTGTAGATAAAAACCACACCTAGGCGGTAGTTGGCCGTCCTATGGCGGAAGAGAACCGCTCCTAGACGGTAGTTGGCCGCTCCTTGGCGGAAGAGAACCGCTCATAGGCGGTAGTTGGCCGCCCTTGACGGAAGAGAACCGCTCCCATACGGTAGTTGGCCGCTCTAATGCGGTAGTTGGCAGTCATTTGACAGAGAAAAACCGCTCTTAGACGGTAAAAACTAGAAATACATAAAGAAAGTAACAAAAACCGACAACAAGAAGAACAGGGGACTCGCCGGCGGCGAGCCCCAATGATTGACGAAACAAAAATGAATAGCAAGTATTGTTCACAGAGAGAGAGTTTAGAGAGGAAGGGTTTGTTGATTATTTATATGTTTTTAATCAAAATAAGTTTGATTTACCTATTTATTTATATGTTTTTTAACAAAATTATTTATATGTTTTGCTAAAAGGAGTCGTGTGAAACATAGTGGTTTTTCCATCTTCCTCTATTTGAAACAGGTGCCAAACAGGCTCTATTTATGTTATCACTTTTGACATTTAGTGCTACTCGAGTAGCTAAAAACATCTCGAATACAACATACGGCAAAAGGAAAAAAGAAATATACAACGAACTGTACACCAGCTCACAACACCGTTAGTGCTTGCTAGTGGTGAATGTGGCCTTATCTTCCAGTTTTACCCTTCCTTGTTTTCGCAACGGCTCCTACCTTTTTATCGGATTTGGCGATTTTACCCTCATCCCACCGGGGACAGCTCAAAGCCACGTGATCTGGGTATCGCAAACGATTCGATAGAGATGACTGAGGTAATCCATTTTAATTATGCTGAAAAAGCCACTTGATTGTGTCTATTTTGCTTTATTTTGCTACTAGTAGTATAAAAGTGTAAGCAGCTACTTTTGATAATAACATTTTAACATGTCTTATTACGTTTATTATTTGCACCCTGACCTGCCTTTTGTTATCGTTGCTTTACTTTTGGTGATGGACCATTATTTATTTATTTTGAGAAAAACGATGGACCAATTTCAGTAAATGTATTTATATATTATTATTACTATTATAATTATAAATTTACATTATTATTTAAGCAAAAAGTTATGATTATTATTGTGTCACGCAACGGGGATTAGTATATGCACCTTTGGTTTTGATACTTTCTACTAAAGAAATAGATAGACAACAAAAATGTTGCTATGCTACCCAAAAGAATCAATTTTTCCCTAAAAGAAACAATTTATCTCCATAATAGCAATCGAATTTGAAAACTTTGGCCCATTCAAATGCTATCAAAATCAACCGGCGAAACAACTATTTTTTCACTATTAACAGCGTGCTTTAACATAGAGGAAATTTCAGAAGACTAAGTTTACTTATTCACGCCTCTGACAATATTTCTTTTGACGACAGCGAGAAAAATATTTTTAATATTATAGTGATACACACACGACATAACAAAAGTAGCGGAACTATAGTTACTGGTGAGCTGAAGGATATGGTTTTGGTTCAAGCGGACAAGCACCATTCATGTTCTATATGGAGGGCTTTGCTTCATGCTTTCAGAGACCAGATGTCCCTTCAAAAATTTGCAATTGCAACTATAATGTGCTCCCGAAAAATAAAGAAATAGCTGAAAACTAGGTAGACCACCACCTGAAAATAATTTGTACTAAAATTTTGGTATTTGGCATTTGTGGCGTCTTTTTTGATACACGAGATCTTTACGATCTAACCAAATAATTTTTACTTACGTATAATGCCAATATTGTGGATTTCACATCTTCACATACTCGTGGTTTAGTAAAAAAAGGTGAAATTGTTTGAGTAGTTGTGTTTTTGTTATGAGTTTTGCGTCTTGTTCAGGGTCCTAATCTAAATTCACAAATGACTTTATAAAGTGGTAATCGCCAAATTATTTAATACAATCGGGAGCGTAACTAGAGTGCGATAAGGTGTGGCACGTGTCGCACCTTAATTTTGAAAACAATTCTCACACCTTTATTTTTAGTCAAAATTTTCAATGATACCCCTGATAAAAGGCAAATTAGCATCCTAGTACTTCGTAATTCTTATTTCCGCCCCTACGCAACAAGTGAAAAACCCATTTGTAACCGAGGAAAACAGTTTATAGATGTATTTATAAGTAGGCGGAGCGAGGAAGAGAGTAGGAGGAGCCGTATTTTAGGAGCTGGGTGGTGGTCTCCTACACCTCACATGGCCATTTTCTTCTACTAGTGTGGAAGATGGATGATATGGTGGACCTCCACCTGTTCATTTTCATTTCAGTCAATAACCCCCGCTTTCCTTCATAAGGATGCAATAGGGTCCACTTAAAAAAAAACAGTAGGGTCCCACTCGCACTTTCCCTCCATAAAATTTGTGACAACCAATTGTTCTGCCATTCAAAGATACTTTAACCCCTATTCTAAAAAAATATATATACTTTCACCCCCTTAGGTTTGACACAAAGACACTTTCACCACTTATAATTTTGGGAGATCGAAACTTTAAGCTGAGCTGTGTGCCAGCCAAATTTCAAAACCCTTACATCCGTGATTGGGTTGTTACATATGCTAAGAGGAAAAATTGGTGAAAAAACTAAATTAGTAACTTATCTCCATCCCAAACTAACAGCGCAATTAGGAGTGTAAGTATTTTAAAATTTGCCACAAAAAGGTGAAAGTGTATTTTCCAAACTAAAAGGGGGCGAAGGTGTATTACATCAAACTTAAGGAGGTAAATTGTCATGTACCAGTCCGTCCCAACTCTTTCTTCCCATCTGACTTTTTTGACTCGTATCTGGGTCACTTTGACCGGGTGATTTGGATAGCAAAATAATACGACTTTTTGATTATTTTTTCACCATATTATAGAGCACCTTTTACTCTACAACACTATGAAAAAATTATCAAAAAAGTTACATCGGTTTGCTATTCAAATCACCGGGTCAAAGTGACCCAGTGAATAGTGACAAAAGTCAAATTGAGAAGAAAGAGCTAAAACAGACTGATACCTCTATAGAACAGTTGAACTCGGAGACCTCTATAGATGACTTTGAATGCTCAACAACTGATCTAGTAGATCATTTGCATCGTTCCTTTTTATTCTGTATATTTTTTTTATTGTTTAAGAAAAAAAAGAGCTATGTACATAGAACAGTGAACTCCAGAGACCTCTATAGATGACTTTGAATGCTCCACAACTGAGCTAGTACCTCATTTGCATAGTTCTCTTTTATTCTGTTTATTTTCTTGTATTGTTTGAGAAAAAAAGAGAGTGCATTGTTAGGATTCCAATACGTAACAGACAAGAGAAAGCAAGAACAAACAAGAGTAAGACCAAGAACACATGAATTACGAGGCTTACTAGTTTTGAGACTAGCTAATCCACGGCCAAACCCGAAACCAATTTATTGATGAGAAGCTATTACCAATTACAGGCACACACCAAGTCATGACCCTAGCATCTACTTATATACTAGTACAAGACTTGGAGCCCAAGTAATGTCCAAAACTAGTCCGAGACAAACTAGAAAATAATTCATCCTAAATTGTTTCCTAACCCAATAAGGATACTACCAAATATATTAGTCAGAGTAAACCCTATAAGGAATCAAAGAGATTTCTTGCTGCCAAAGTAATGTAATTACATCCAAAACTACCAGCCTCCTTTGACCACCCCATGCTAGGATTTTGAATCAACCAAAAAATCCAACAAACCTCCACCTTGATTCAAACCCCATAGCTACCGAACCAATTCTTCTCATCAATCCAAAAAACCCAATCCGAGTGTATTCCCAATTTGCGGAATTGAACACACTCCCAATACGCCCCAACAAGCGCGTCTATGCGTCTTCAACAAACACAAAGACAATGCGTCCCAATAAACGCTCCACCAAATGCACCATGACACAATGCATGCCCCAACATCATTGCAATGACACTTAATTATGAAAAGTGCCCATCAATCAATGTCATGCCAATTCGCGCCGCCATCCGCACCAATGCGCGAAACCAATAACCAAAGTGCGTCAATCCAATATCCAATCGTGCCACTAACCGATGTGTGCACAAGAACACACCACTAACCTGCGTGCCCAACAACAAGCGCCCATGCTCTATGCCTGGAGCCCAAATCGCCCCCGAGGAGCCTAGATATCATCATCAACCTTGAGCGTCCCTCCTCCTCCACCTGAAGCGAGATCTACAGGTGAACGATTCTTGGGACACTCCTTCTTCCAATGACGTTTCTCCCTCAATTCGCTAGTTGATTCGAGTCTCCTCCACCTAGACTTGAATCCTCCTAGATGCCAAATCCAGATTTAGATCCAGATCACTCGTCGGGTTGAGCACGTCATATCGATTGACGCATGCCGGAACCGAAAGCGTGCCGGATGTACTAAAGCTAGATCCACAATTCCAATGCTCCACAACAAGAGCTCGATAGCTCCCCCAACAAGGAACTCGATAGCCTCCCAACAAAGGCTTGGTGTGCTTGCACCCTCTGTTTCTGAGGCCAACCAGCGGAAACTCAATCTTCCCATCAAACCCGACAGATCTTGATCGCGAACTCGCCAATGCTTCTCTTGAGACTCAACGAACATGGCTCGGATACCACATGTTAGGATTCCAATACGTAAGAGACAAGAGAAAGCAAGAACAAACAAGAGTAAGACCAAGAACACATGAATTACGTGGTTCGCTAGTGTTGAGACTAGCTAATCCACGGCCAAACCCGAAACCAATTAATTGATGAGAAGCTAATACCAATTACAAGCACACACCAAGTCATGACCCTAGCATCTACTTATATACTAGTACAAGACTTGGAGCCCAAGTAATATCCAAAACTAGTCCGAGACAAACTAGGAAATAATTCATCCTAAATTGTTTCCTAACCCAATAAGGATACTACCAAATATATTAGTCAAAGTAGACCCCTATAAGGAATCAAAGAGATTTCTTGCTGCCAAAGTAATGTAATTACTTCCAAAACTACCAGCCTCCTTTGACCATCCCATGCTAGGATTTTGAATCAACCAAAAAAAAATCCAACACGCATTTCAGATTTTCCCTCAAAAAGAAAGATATACATCCAAATGAATATGGTAGGGATGGCAACGGATCGGATACGGATCGGATTCACCTATTTCCATATCCGGATCCGATTAAAATATGTGGATCCATATTTGATCCGTATCCGAACGGATCTGAAACGGATTCGGATCGAACTTGGATCGGATTTAATTTATTATATCCATATTCGATCCATATCCGACCGGATCTAAAACGGATTCGGATCGAATTTGGATCGGATTTAATTTATTATATCCATATTCCATCCGACAATTCGAATCTCCAAAAACGGATCTGATTCGGATCCGGATTCGGATCTTGGGCTTTTTTTACTTCTCAAAAGATATACACAACAAATTCAGAAAAATATATATATAAAAAATACACCACACAAAAGAAAAATATGCCTAAGAAAGTAAAATACTCAAAATATTTTATTAATAAATCTATCAAGAAACATATGCAACCATTCAAAGGTTTAAAGCCAAAACATGTCTACAAATTTAATCAAAAATTCAAAACATAATAAAGATACTAAAATTGTCCATAACCATAAGATCTTAAGATCAAGACTTACGAACCTCAAAAACAAACAAAAGTCTCAAGTCTCAACTACTCTTTCAATTCTAATCATCTTTCTCTTTATTCAAATCTTCCCAATTTTTTTCTTCCTCCAAAATTCTACAAAACACAAAAAACAAGACACAAAAACAATTAACAATAAGGACTAATAATGCTTAAAGTACTTGTGCAAAAGAAGATTCAATTTGAATGTCAATAAGAATCGTTACCATCATTATTCTCAAAAAATAATAATAAAAAAAATTGTTACATCATTCATGAAGAATCCGTGTTGATAATCTCACTTTCATCACTTTCTTCATTATCATCGAGAATAGTTTGAATGTCATCGTCGGGGCTCGTAGTTTTACCTACAAGAATGAAATATTTGCAAAACACATCATATGTTAGATGAAACAAAAAAGAATCACACGTACAAAATTAAAACTTAATTATTATTTACTAACCTTTAATCTCGCTCCACAACCAACTTTGAGGACACATCAATGCTTCCGACGTTTTTGGATTGAGTCTATTACGATGAGTACTCAATATCCTACCAATTGTGCTAAATGCCGATTCTGAGGCAACCGTAGATACGGGAATAGCTAGAATATCTATTGCAAGCAACCTCAAAGTGGGATACTTCAATCCATTACTCTTCCCCCAAAATAAGACATCAACTTCCGAGGTTCTAGGCAATACAACATCCTCAAGATAGTGCTTCAACTCTAACTCCACACTCTCAATTTTTTTAGCTTGACTACTAACAAGCATGTCATATTCTTCTAATGCATCAATACTCTTTCCACTTGAAACATCAAACATCGAGTTGGTAGAGGCCAAATTAGAAGCACTTCTCTTAGCCGAACATTCCCGCATTCAGTCAAGACAAAGAGAGTTCACCCTCTTAATTTCATTCTCCGCATACATACCCTCCCCATATATTTTTTTAAACATAAAATTCAAGAATGTCATCTTCAATCTGGGATCCAACAAAGAAGCGACGGTCATAATTCCATGTGTTTCACTCCAATAGCTCTCAAATTTTTCCATCATAAAACTCGCCATATCACGTATATATGTCACATGACTAGCAAGCCATTTCATCATTTGAATCTTCATGTGAAACACTTTCGAAAAAAATATATTAGCCGCTGGATAATTTGTCCCAGAAAATACACATGTCGCATTATAAAACAAACTCAACTTCTCACATATTTCATGTGCCCTATCTCACTCCTCTTCACTAGGCAAAGTCTTATAATCCTTCTCACGTTGTCTTAATCGAAAGAAAACATCTTTATACTCCAAAGCAATAGACAACATGAAATATGTGGAGTTCCACCTGTTTTTCAACCCAACACCAACTCCTTTGTGCAAGTCACAGGAATTTGATTCGCGGTTTCTCTAAATTTTTGTCTCCTTTTTGGAGAAGCTATCCAAAAACTCACACTGTCTCTTACTTTCTCAATGCAACCCAAAATTTCATTTAACCCATCTTGAACAATCAGGTTTATTATATGAGCAGCACATTGCATATGAAAATAATCACCGCGAACCAACAAAGTACTTAACTGAAGCTTGTCCAAAAGTAACCTTACCATGCAGTCATGAAGCTTTTCTCTAGCCACATTTTGGTCAAAGCTAGTCATACCCATAGCCTTACCTCCGTTAACTGTTTTACCAACCAATGCCTTTTGCCCTCCCATCATGCGGGTAATGTCTCGTTGATCACCCTTGTACTAAGGACATGCACCCATTTTTAAATGATTACTCAAATGTGTAGTTCCAGATTTACTTTCACCCACAAATTTCTTATTTCAATAGTTGCAAATAGCTTTTAGCCCTCCGTCAACTGTTTTCTTTGTGAAGTGATTCCATACCAGAGATGTCGTCCTCTTAGTCTTTTTCGAAGGAGCTTGTTCCCCTTCTCCATTAGGATTACTTGTCCCACCAAGCGCCCTTGACCTTGAGTTTCAAATTGAGTCTGATTGGGTGAACTTTCATCATTCAATTGGTTGATTCCAACTGTGGTTCGACAAGAGCTTTGATCGTCTGACTGCATTTTACCTACAACAAAGTAAAAACATTCCAAATTCAGTAAAAGGTTACAATTTCTCCTTGTGGCATATTCAAAATCAAATCAGAGAACGTCACTGATAGTACATAAATTTACACTACCCAACAAAAATAATAATAAATCTACACTACAACTAAACAAATCAAAAGAATTGAACTAAACCAGACCTTTATCAGAATGAGGCCATACCTTTATCAGAATCAGACCTTTATCTTTGGAGGAAGCTTCCGCAAAATCGATTTTCACGAGTAGACCAAGACTGTGCCTTTCATAAACTGAAAATTTAGATCAAGAAACAGAAACACAGAGCAGGTAACATGTGCAATAAAAAACTGGACCAAAAATCTTATATAAAGTGAGAAAAATTGTAATACTGTGTTCTTGAATATGAAATTAGTAGAAAAATGAACATCTGAAATAGTTCGCACATAAAATCTGAAATCAGAGATTGATACATACCAGATTTGTTCGTGAGAGAGAAGAGATGTGAAGAGAAGTCGCCGGCTTCTATGTTGTAATCGCCGAATCGAACAAGAATTGGGTTGTCTGACTGTCACCGGCTTCTTTGCGGCGTCGGTTGGCGTCGATGGTGGTTCGTGAGAGAGGAGCGGCGTCGGGCGGCGTCGGTGGGCGTCCATGGTGGTTCGTGAGAGAGGAGCGGTGTCGATGGTGGTTCTTAAATCGTGAGCGTGACTGTGGGAGAAGAGGAAGGACCGTGACTCTGTGAGAGACAGACATAGAGAGAATAAGCCGCAAGCGGCGTGGGTGGGAGAATGACCATTGACGAGAGACAAAATTGGCTAAGAGTTAGGGATTTTTTTCCAAATGTGAAGTGAATATTTTTTTAAGGTAATAATGTGATATATCATTATATGTGTTTCTAAATGCGTGGTGTTTTTTTTGGCATGAAAATATAATGTGTAATAAAGTATAATATATTTATATAATTTTTTATAACTCTAATGGTATTTTTGTAAAACTACGTGTGTTCGGATCCTTTCGGGTCGAATATCCATCGGATATCCTAATATTTTCGGATCGAATCCGGATACGGATCGAATTTTGATTTTAAATATCCATATCCGATCCATTTAAAATGGATCGGATTCGGACTTGATCCATTCAGATCGAATCACTCGAATTTCGAATCGGATCGAACCGCATTTCCATCCCTAGAATATGGTGTCAATAGTACGTATCACATTTCAGTGATGGCGTAAAAGTTTAGATAACTGAATTTAATTAAAGAAATTTATTTATGAGTTAAAAGCCATAATGTCGTTGGGAGCAGGAAAAAGAGAAAAATTAATTAAGTTTTTCTTAGAGAATAACTTAAGTTCTTGAGAGCAAGAGAAATAGGAAAGGAGAAATATTTCTTTTAGTGCATATTTTCTTTGAGACTTTAATTTCATTTAACATTAAAATTTCATTTGAGATTCAAATCTGCAAAAAAAAAAAAAAAAAAAAAAAAAAAAATCTTGTTTGTTTCAAAATCTTATTTGAGCGGAATTTTTAGTTTAAGCTGTCTAATAATCTGCAAATTATATGATATTCGATTAATGTTTAGCTATAGTTTCTGAAATATCATACTCTACCCTATTTTTTATGCATTAAGTATTAAATGGTGTTAACACATAAGACTTATCATAATTCAAATAAAGGTTTTGGAGAAATGCTAAGGAAACTCTCCTTATGCACTCTCTTTGGACACTCTCCACTAAAACATGCCATGTGGTCCTAATTTTTCTCAACTACATAACAACTCCCTAATTAATAGGAGAGATAAATTAATATTATGATTCCCATGTTCACTTATTTCTATTCCCATATTTAGAGGATAGTGGTTATTAATTTTTCATTGGACCAAAATTATATGGTACGTAGGTATTTTTTTTCTATCTCTCTTTTTTTTTTATCCAATACAATTCTCTAAGAATTTGGCGGGAAGATAACAACAAATAGGAGGGAAGACCATGTAAAAGAGAAAATTTGCTTGAAGGTCCATATTTCTCCATGTTCTGATGCTAATATCGCTCCCTCCCTCGCCGTGTTTCGCTGACTGAAGTCGATTGTGAGCAGTACGGTCCGCCGAAATCAGCCCGCTTTTGCTTACTCCGTCGCCGAAATCGTGTTTCCCTCTCTCCCGTTCTGTAAGTCGGCACTCATCATTTTCAGAATTTTGTTTTATCAATTTAGTAATTAATTTTTACCGAATGATTTCATGTTCTTTTACTGTGGGCTAATTTTTTAAAAGTTTTTGTTTATTCTTATTTTGTTGTTGTGTTGTTGTTTTTGTTGTCCTCGTTTTGTCAGGTATTACGGATTTTGATTTAAATGAGAGTATCCTTGTGTCTGATGAGGAAATCGTCAATGAAGAGAAAATATTGATAATGAAGAACTCTTTCAACATAGTGAAAGTGGGGATTCAAAAATGGTTAAGGATACAGAGCCATTCATTGGTATGAAATTCGACTCATCCGAGGAGGCATATTTGCAATATTTAAAATATGCAAAATATATGGGATTCGGTGTCTCCATTAGGTCTTCACGGCGGTGTAGATGTACAAGGGAGTTCATTGATCTCAAATATATTTGTACAAGACATGGATCAAAAAGGGAGACCAATGCTACTAATCCTAGGCCATGCTTTAAAATTGGTTACAAAGCATCCATGCATGTGAAGAGAAGATTAGACGGGAAGTTGTATGTTGAAGATATCAACACAGATCACAATCATGAGCTTTTTCCATCTCATTCACATTACTTCCCATGTCACAGAGATATATCATCGTCTCAAAAAACGACATCAGTACTTTGCACGCAGTAGGAGTAGGAGCAAATAAAATATTCAGTGCAATGGCCAAACAACATGGTGGATATGGGAAGTTATTCAGTACTTTGCACGCAGTAGGAGTAGGAGCAAATAAGTGATTATATATTCTTATTCTTCTTCTTATTTTTTCTTGTTTTTTTTTAAAGTTATTTTTTCTTGTTGTTGTGCGTCAAGTGTATATATTTAATTATTATTTTATTTTAAAATTCATTACTCACCATTGTGATTCATCTAAGTTTTCAGGAATTTTTGAGTTGAAGAGTCCCGAGCGATATAAAGAATAGTTCAAGAATTTTGCGCACGAAGTACTGTGTTTGGAAATTCAATCTCTTTGAATTTCGAGTAACATATATGGTTGATTAATTTTCGCGTGTGCCTTGTAAGATTTGTTTCAGATTTCGTGATGATTGTGGCCTTTTCTAATGTCATATGAACACCTTGGTTCTTCTTTAGTAATTGTAGTTTGCCACTTTCATTCTCACTGGAGTTTTCAGTTTGTTATGACAAACATGGAAATAACAGGTATTGGATGAATTTATTTTATTTTTGAGAAAAGTACTGAATGATTTTAAATTCAGAAAAATGTTTACGTAGTCAGAAAATACAGAAATATGGACCTTCAAGCAAATTTTCTCTTTCATTGTTATCTTCCCGCCAAGTTCTTAGAGAATTGTATTGGATAAAAACACAAAAAAAAAAGAGAGAGAAAAATAACCTACGTAGCATATAATTTTGGTTAAACGAAAAATTAATAACCACTGTCCTCTAAATATGGAAATAGAAATAAATGAATCGTGGGAATGATAATATTAATTTCTCTCTCCTATCAATAAGGGAGTTATTATGTAGTTGAGAAAAATTAGGAGCACATGGCATGTTTTAGTGGAGAGTGTCCAAAGAGAGTGCAAAATGAGAGTTTCCTTAGTGCCACTAACCGATGTGCGAAACCAATAACCAAAGCGCGCCAATCCAAGATCCAATCGTGCCACTAACCGATGTGTGCACAAGAACACACCACTAACCCGCGTGCCCAACAACACGCGCCCATGCTCTATGCCTGGAGCCCAAACCGCCCCCGAGGAGCCTAGAGATCATCATCAACCTTGAGCGTCCCTCCTCCTCCACCTGAAGCAAGATCTACAGGTGAACGATTCTTGGGACACTCCTTCTCCAATGACGTTTCTCCCTCAATTCGCTAGTTGATTCTAGTCTCCTCCACCTAGACTTGAATCCTCCTAGATGATAAATCCAGATATAGATCCAGATCACTCGTCGGGTTGAGCACGTCATATCGATTGACGCATGCCGGAACCGAAAGCGTGCCGGATGTACTAAAGCTAGATCCACAATTCCAATGCTCCACAACAAGAGCTCGATAGCTCCCCCAACAAGGAACTCGATAGCCTCCCAACAAAGGCTTGGTGTGCTTGCACCCTCTGTTTCTGAGGCCAACCAGCGGAAACTCAATCTTCCCATCAAACCCGAAAGATCTTGATCGCGAACTCGCCAATGCTTCTCTTGAGACTCAACGAACATGGCCCGGATACCACTTGTTAGGATTCCAATACGTAAGAGACAAGAGAAAGCAAGAACAAACAAGAGTAAGACCAAGAACACATGAATTACGTGGTTCGCTAGTTTTGAGACTAGCTAATCCACGGCCAAACCCGAAACCAATTAATTGATGAGAAGCTAATACCAATTACAAGCACACACCAAGTCATGACCCTAGCATCTACTTATATACTAGTACAGGACTTGGAGCCCAAGTAATATCCAAAACTAGTCCGAGACAAACAAGGAAATAATTCATCCTAAATTGTTTCCTAACCCAGTAAGGATACTACCAAATATATTAGTCAAAGTAGACCACTATAAGGAATCAAAAAGATTTCTTGCTGCCAAAGTAATGTAATTACTTCCAAAACTACCAGCCTCCTTTGACCATCCCATGCTAGGATTTTGAATCAACCAAAAAAAAATCCAACACGCATTTCGGATTTTCCCTCAAAAAGAAAGATATACATCCAAATGAATATGGTGTCAATAGTACGTATCACATTTCAATGATGGCGTAAAAGTTTAGATAACTGAATTTAATTAAAGAAATTTATTTATGAGTTAAAAGCCATAATGTCGTTGGGAGCAGGAAAAAGAGAACAATTAATTAAGTTTTTCTTAGAGAATAACTTAAGTTCTTTAGAGCAAGAGAAATAGGAAAGGAGAAATATTTCTTTTAGTGCATATTTTCTTTGAGACTTTAATTTCATTTAAGATTAAAATTTCATTTGAGATTCAAATCTGCCAAAAAAAAAAAAAAAAAACTTGTTTGTTTCAAAATCTTATTTGAGCGGATTTTTAGTTTAAGCTGTCTAATAATCTGCAAATTATATGATATTCGATTAATGTTTAGCTATAGTTTCTGAAATATCATACTTTACCGTCTTTTTTATGCATTAAGTATTAAATGGTGTTAACACATAAGACGTATCATAATTCAAATAGAGTTTTTTTTATACATTTGATAGACGAAATTACAAGGGTTGCCAAACGCAATTAAACTTTAATCTAGATTTTAGCGCATACCAAACCGTTTTCATGTTATAATTTCAACCAACATATTCATCCCAGTTAATTTTCATAAAATTATTGAGATTTTAAGCTGGAACTGAACATGCTATTAGCCGCAAATGCTTGTGGCTTCATTAAAAGAACTGAGAATGTTGAGTTGGAGATGGACTAACTATCAAAGGAACACAACAAACTTGTTGAAATATGTGTCACCCAAGAATAATTTGATTGTCGGTTCTTGAGAACCCTTGCGATAGTTACATCAAGGTAGGACTGCTACTCAGGCAGGTTGGATGGGTTGACACCCTTGTCGGAGCCTAAATCTGAGTTCTGTCGAGGCTGTCCAAAACCAGCCCAGCCCAAATTAGGAGCACGGTAAGCCGATCCGAGCTCAAGTTCATATAAGCCAATTCGAGTTCTGAATTTGAACTAGCCAATTGAACTTAATAAATAAATTAGTTGTCAATTTAGGAGTATAAAATGAGTGTTTTAAAATATAATAGAATAACAAATATTGGTTGGAGAAATAAATCAATAAAAATATTATTAAAACATACTTAAATAAAAAAATAGTAAATTCGTGTAAAATGTTCTATGTAATAGGTAAGTGCTTATACAAAATTGGCTAATTCATACTAACATTTTGTTTAATATTTATGCCAAGGTCGAACTTAATTATAATCCGGGCTGGAAATTTCTGTCAAAACTCAAATTACTAAAAAAACATGTGCTTAAACCCTATTATAGTATGGACTTGGATCGGGTTGAGTCCGTCCAAGTTTCTCCCCTACATCAAGGAACATGGCAATTGTCATCCTTGATTTTTTGGTAACTCCACTAGCACTCATCTAACTACGGCTATTTTACACTAAGACTCTTAAGAAAAATATGTAAATCTTTAGATGGAATTAAAAATTTCCCTAATATTTTTTAAAAAAATCATGATATATATGGACTTTATTTAGCAACTTCCTTTTTTAGAGGATTTATTTAGTAACTTTCGTTTCATTTAGTTTTTTTCTTGCTGATTTGAATTTGTGACTCAGCCACTGAGGAGCATTGACGCCTAATAAAATGTACTACTTGGGGTAACTACGGTCTATCTCATTTAGTGTAAGTTTTGAGTGATTAAATCATACTAGAGTAAATGATGTGTCCTTACTCTAATCATACAGTACTGAACACGTATATATTGAAGAAAGAGAATGACTGTCGGACAAAAGAAAGTGGATTCTTACATGTCTCGGACGTGTTATGTGATGTACTGATTAGAGTACCATGTCACATTTGCTCTTGGAGCAAGCAATAATTACTCTAAATCATGTACAGTAAAATCTCTATAAATTAATAATGTTAGGATCGAGATATTTTATTAATTTAACGATATATTATTATATCGATAAATTAATAATTTATTAATTTAAAGAGGTTTTGTATAACCTTTAAATTTCTAAGTTCGATGTACTAGTTACAATGTATATTAGTTAGAAATGAAAACTAAATTACAAAAACAAGTTCCAATGCACATTTTATGCATTACATTTACAAATTAATTGAATTTGTCCAATTGATTGTTTTTTAATAAGTAAAAAAGTTAGTTCATGATAACAAAATGTTGGTCCATGGTACCAACTCAATACATTAAACATTGTTACAAATTAATCACTATAAAAATGTTCATTGAAAAATTTTAAAATCACATCAACTATCAACTATGGCTTATAAACTACAAGGTGTCCAAAAAGCAACCATGACCGATCAACAAAGAAAATTGTTATGCGAGTATAAGAGAGATCACCAAAGATGCACTCAACAAGATTTGGTGAAGTGGGTTGACAAAACTTTCAATTTCAAAGTTAGTCAAGGAACAATATCAAACACTCTCAAGCGATCATCAGAGTTCCTATCAGCTGACTTTGACAAAGGTGGATCTTCCAAGCGTCATAAACCAGCCAAGTACCCGGACATAGAGAAAGTGAAATGAGAATATTTAAAGATGAAATCGGTATAGATTTGAAGTTCAAGAAAAAACAAGTGACTAGATATTCACTTTTTACTTGACAATCTTAGAATTTGAAACTTTTTAGTAATTATTAATTTATAGTTTGGTTGGGACCAATACATGTACATTGGAATTTCAAAAAATTTACTATCTTATTATTTTATTGATTGTGGTCCAATTTTGCACTGATCCCAAGTTGGGACCGGTCAAATTATAAATTTTGTCGAAGTTATTAATTCACCGAGTATTAATTTATAAAGGTTTTACTGTATATCATTGAATGGAGAAATTTTTTAGTGCTCCAAAAGAAACGTGGTGCTCTATAGCCAATGAGTGTCTGCCAATGACTCACAGTATATTTAAGTGTTGCACTTTAATTGGTTGTAGTCTTGTAGAGCACCACGTGGTGCTCTTTTGGAGCACTAAAAAATTGCTCCATCGAATGGGGTCCGAGATTAAACTTCTCCTTTGGCATATGCTTCACCACTGCACAATTTCAATGCAGTCTAAGGCCCTGTTTAGTACCGGTTGAAAATCTGAAAAATCAGCTAAAATAATTCTAGTTGGATAATCTAGTTGAACTGAAAATTAACATTCTTTTGGTATGAGTTGAAGTTGTAGATTGTCAATTTGATATATTAAACAAAATTTAAAGAACTATATTGTCAGTTTCTTGAATACGCTTATTTATAAATGAACTATGATCATGCTAATGTCAAAAAAATATTAAAATTATTTTCTGAGATTTTCAGTAGCATAATTTTTAATTTTGGTGATTCTACAATTACACTGAGATTATTTTAATTTGCAGTTTTTCATATTCAAAATGTGTGTCATAAAAACGGAATTAAATTAAAATGACAAATTTTAATCGAAACTGATTAAAGTAATGGTTCCCAAACATGCACTAAGGGCCTGTTGGTACCAACTGAAAATCTCAAAATCAGCTATATGCCATCCATGAACGTTTTTCTGACGCGGTTATATCCACAATCTCCCTTCACATCCGTCATGACTGCTTATCGTGATCAGCTGAAATAGTCATGTATCTCCCCACAACCATTATATATATATATATATATATATATATATATATATATATATATATATATATAGAGGTCATCCTCTTTCTCTAAAGAACCGAATTCGCTATGATTCTAAACCCCAATATGTGACACACTTCGCTTATTTTCATTCACCACCATCACTTATCTATGTAGTGCCATCTATGGATATTTGTATTGTTGTTGCTTTGCTTTGTGATGTCGGTACACAGACATAACAATCAGTCATTTCAACAACCTTTTATCTACAATGATAAATATATACTCGCTCTATCCTAATAATTTGATTTCCTATAGAGATTCCAACCTTTTTAGAATATTTTGGATAACTAAATGTAACTTATTAAGTTTTCTTTTGAGGGAACTTTTTTTAATTTTTTCGTTGAGAATTAATGGATAAAAACACCATATGATGATGGTCCCTTTTTGGGTCTGGCTTGACCTAAAAAAGCCCTTTTGGACAAATGCTAGAAACCATTCGAGCAAGGATCACGGAGCTCTGTAACTTGTTTGGTTTGTCGTCTATTCCTCAATCATTCTTTGAGACAAATATGACAACCAAGACAAATTTGTACGGAAGACAACCGTGGTGTATATCATAGTAGTACATGGTTGGTACGTATTAATTTTGTATGACTACCGTTTTCTTCTTGTCCCGAGAAATGATTAAGATTCATCCATTATTTTCTCTCAAAAATAAAATTATATATTTGTAAAATAAATAAAGATCAGAAAATTGACCAGCATGCACGCATTCTATGTTATTTGGACAAAAAAAAAACACAACAAATCAAGTTTACATGTCATATAAATTAGTCATATATAGATGTTTATAGTTATTGCATTATAACAAATTGCAACTATACACGGACCTTCTCTCTCTCTCAAAAAAAAAAAAAAAAAACATGTACATTGAAATTACCCTCGCTTGGAGTTTACCTTTTTCTTGGGATGGATTTCGGACTCGGACATAGACTTATAAACGGATTTAAGTGAATTAATTAATAAAAAATCATAGTCTTTGAATTAAAACACCATTTCTTCTTAGAATTGGGAAAACTGCTTTAAACTATTACTCGGAAATAGTACAATTCAATGAATCTATCGAAATGACAGCTTGAGCCACTCGGGCTTATCACTATGCCAACACACCATATTTTCACAATTCAAAGCGAATTTCGAAAGCTGGTCCGCACACCTGTTCGCTTTCATCGGAACAAATCTCCATTGAATGTTTGTGAAACTTCCACTTTTCCGCTGAATCTCTTGGAGAGCCTCAGAAATTGTCGCTCTTTTCTTTGTGCTCAGATCTCCATCTTGCGTTTGTGAGATCATTGTTTTTGCGTCGCATTCTACAATCAATCTTTGAATCTTCAGTTCCTCCTCTAGCTTGACGCCAAAGTCCATCGCCTGAGCTTCAATCTCCTTCGCCCATGTGCCCCACTTGACTGGAAATGCGCATGCAGCCAACAGATCTCTCTGATGACCCCTGATAATAATTCCTGGCCCTGCCTTCCTCTCACGATAGGACCACGCGCCGTCGAATTGAGAGTGAACCAATCTGGAGGAGGGGGTTTCCATCCTTCGAACGAGTCTGAGAGATTCTCGCTAGGCATGGCAGTTCTTTCTAGCTCTGTCATCTGGGAGAGGGCTTGATCGAAGAGGAGCTCTGGTGGAGTGACCGAGGCTTCAAATTTGGCCCTGTTTAATGAGTCCACAGAACCTATATACGTAACAGAGTCTAATGTCGTCATTGGCTGAGCCCTTCGTGAAAAGGTACTGGATTCTGGCTTCTATACTTATCCCCCGTATTCCAATTCGTAAAGAGTTCCCAAAACTTGATTGTCGTTGGGCATTTGTTGAAAGTGCTCTGGTTAAGGAGTAACATGACTTTACTGAGTATTTGCCAGACCCTCATGATTCCCCAGCCACGAGTCCTCTGATTCTTGAGTTGGAATGGGAATTTTCAAACTTTTTTGAACATCAACTTCCCATAGAATGGTTCTGAGCTTTTGTTCTTCCCAACTGTGGGTAGGCTGATCAATATAATCACTTGACCTTGTAGACTCCCCCTTCAGACACTGTTGTGATGACTCTATGTTGGCCTTCTCTTGGTAACCTATGATCCGAGAAGTTTTTTATTGATTGACCATTCCTTAGCTTTTTGAGAACTCCTTTCTCTAACAATTTTCTGCCATAGATTAAACTTCGCCAGGCAAAAGAGGGCGGATTGCCCAGTTTTGCATGAAAAAATATATCTGTGTGGAAATACTTAGCCTTGAGTATTCTAACAGTTAGACTATTGGGTGATTGAAGTAGTCTCCAACATTGCTTCGCCAGTGACGCTTGGTTAAAATTTTGAATATCACGAAAGTCAATACCTCCTTGAACCTTTGTAAGTTTCATTCTATCCCATGCTAGTCAGTTGATACATTTGCTTGATTTGTTGCTACAGAAAAATTGTCTCATAATCTACTCAATTCTGCAACAGGAAAACACCAAAATTGGTAATTGTATAAACGACTGTTTTTGAACAAAAAATATATTGAAAAAAATTAGAAAACAGGTTTTTAAGAAAATATTGGGATTTAAACCTCGGGATACCTAACATGTAAAGACTTTTTTTTCTTGGTCTATTAACGTTGTTATAGCAGTATTGGCAAGAGGACCACTTCATCGAACTTAGGTGGTCCTGGTCCAAGCAAGCTAAAGCTATACCCAGTTGCACTGCTAGCAGCATGACCATCATTTTAATTAAATGAAGTTCAATTAATATTTGTAAAATGAGCTGTTTGTTATATGGGGGTGATTTTCTGGCTGGCATGGATTAAATGTAATTAAATTCATTGTCTCCACATTATTGTAAAGGGGTTTCGAAAGTTGAATCCTTCATTTTCCTATTTAGAGCACACACACAAATCTCATTTATAATCTTTAAGAGCACGTTTTTGTTCCATCTTAAAATCTCAATAATATGATGAAAATAATATGAGATGAATAAGCCGGTTGAAACTACAATCTAAAAGTTGTTTGACCTGCACTGAAAATCTACATCAAAATTCTTTCCTCAAAAAAAGAAATCTACATCAAAATTTAATTGCATTTGGCCACACTTGTAGCCTTTAATATCAAATTTATAAAAAAAAAAATCTTTATTTGAACTTATGTATGTCTAAGATGCTACTACCTCCGTTTCTTCTCTATCACACCGGTTTGACTTTTACCACTATTCACTGGGTCACTTTGACCCGGTGATTTGGATAGCAAAATGATATAATTTTTTGATAATTTTTTCATGGTATTGTAGAATAAAAGTTGCTCTATAATACGGTAAAAAAATTATTATAAAATCGCATCGTTTTGCTATCCAAATCATCCGGTCAAAGTGACACAGATACGAGTCAAAAAGTCAAACTGGTGCTATAGAGAAAACGGAGGTAGTACTACGTATTTGCATAAATTGATAATAATAATGCATAATGAGAGGGTAAATTATGACATTTCGGTAGGTATACTTAAAAACAAATAATCCCCAAAATTGGAAAATATATAAGTTGCAGATCATTAGTCAACTTTAATCAAAATTGGACTTAAAAAAATCTCGAAACAACGAGATTAATTTCTTTGTTAGATTTTAATCTCAAATATATTAAAATCATGCAGTAAGTATGCCGTCCAACAATAGCAATTAGATATATTCTTGTATCTAATTTTAATTAGGAGTACTGGTAACGCGTGAAAGGAATCAAACGATTCCAGTAATGAAGAAATCAAACAAAACAAAGAAGAAACCATTTCATTGATTTTCTGGGAATAATTTGGCAGAGCTTCGTTACATGGTTTCTGGAAGATGAAGAAGAAAGAATGAAAAACCCTTGCTGAAGAAAAAGGGTTATATAGTCTAGTACACCAACGGTCTTATTTCAGATCGTTGGATTACAGAGACAAAATCTCATCCGTTCACAAGATAGATATAATTCTACTAAGGCCCAGAAAGTTTGGCCAGCTTAGCAAAAAGCATTTAACAAAGGCCTTAAAACTATCTAACCTATATGAACATTCTCAGGGGGAGTTTTTTGTAAACTCTTCTAAGTTGATTTCATATCTCTTCCTTATATGTTTGATTTACTGATATTTGATGATGAAAGACAAATCACTCTAACACGTTTGAACATAGAATATCATCTGTTTGACTATGATTTTGCAGGGAATTTTATTTCCTAGTTTGCAGAGATTATTTCCTAATGTGACTTTTGCAGGGAAGGAAATAATATTGAAAAGATGATTATGTGTTTGATCTGAATGACTTGACAGCTTCTCAACCTATTCAAATACAAGATCACGACATTATCTCTGGAGATTGTGATAATCTAACCGTTGGAGAAGATTTTCAAAGAGTCAAAGTCTGTTGCCTATAAAATAGGAGATTTGTTGCTGAAAATCTAGGAAGATTTGAAGAGCTGTTTGAAGTTTAAATATAGCTCAATTCTGGAGCAACAAGACACAATACTCAACGGGCAAAAAGAGACACAAAGTTCTGGATTGACAAGCATCAAAGAAGCTCATTCTTCTCACAGTCTATTCACAGAAGATCACTGCATATTTCACTGCAGTTTCTACACTCTAAGTGTTCTTCTGGATAGTGCTTCATTGGTATATCATTTTTTTTATTATTTCTATCTTCATTCTCAAGGATTTTTCAATGTGAACAATAGATAATTCTTAGTTAATCAGTTATCTAGAGCAGGTACTAGATAGGTTAGGGAGAACCACAAGCTGTAACAGAGTAAGGCAATTCCCTGTGCTTGATATCTAGGGCTTAGCTTTTGATTAATAAGAATTGTGTTGAAGATCCTGCAGGGAGAAGATCCCTGAGGTAGAGACGTAGGTCCAAGTGGACTGAACTCTATAAATCAGTTGTCTCTTGCATTTACAGTTCCTTTATTTACCCAGTTCTTACAACATTCAAACTTGTCTGTTTTCAAGGGGTTGAAACTCTTTTCAAGGTCTTGAAAAAGACTTGACTTATCTATTTCAAACTGTATTTCACTCCAAGGGCTTGAACTTGTTTTCAAGTCATTGAACTTCACTAGCTTTCACAAGATTTCATCCTCTTAGCAAGTTTTGCAGAAAGTTTGCATACTCTATTCAACCCCCCTTCTAGAGTATCTTAGCTGCATTACCACCTGCACACTCACACTTTCACCATATATTGTAGGAGTATGACAAGGAGTACAATTTTGCATGTTATATCTGGTAAGCAAGTCATCGACATATTTAGATTGATGAATAAAAATACCTTTGTCATTTCTGTCAATTTGCAAACCCAAAAAATATTTTAGAGGTCCCAAATCATTCATTTTGAATTCAAATTTCAATTTAGAGATAAGAAGAAAAATATAAGTAGGGTCATTGTCAGTTAAGATAATATCATCCACATATAGCAGCAAGACAGTGATTGTAGAAGTGTGTGAATTTTGTCTTATAAACATAGAAGTGTCAGCTTGAGATTGAGTAAAACCAAGAGACGAGATAAATTCAGTAAATCTCTCAAACCAAGCTCTGGGAGCTTGTTTGAGACCATAAATGGCTTTGTTAAGCTTACAAACATGATCAGGAAAGAGATGATATTTAAATCCAGGCGGTTGTTGCATATAGAATGTTTCTTTGAGAAAGCCATGAAGAAATGTATTTTTGACATCAAGTTGTTGAAGAGACCAATTGTAAGATGCAGGTAGTGCTAAAACAGTTCTAACAGTAGCATGTTTAACAACATGACTTAATGTTTCTTCAAAGTCAATGCCAAGGGTTTGACTAAAACCCTTTGCCACTAATCTGGCTTTGTGTCTAGAAACAGAACCACCAGGTTATATTTGGTTCTAAAAACCCATTTGTTCCCTACAATGTTTGTATTGTAGGGTCTTGGAACTAATGTCCAAGTGTTTTGCTCTGGGAGGCTAGAGAACTCTTCAGTCATTGCTTGCAGCCACTGAGAGTGTTTTCTAGCCTCTGTGAAACAAGTTGGTTCAGTTAAGAAGGGAGAAATTTCAGAGTTACCAGATATAGCAGTGAACCCAAAATTCTTTTTCTTAAAGATTCCAGACTTGCTTCTTGTCTGCATAGGATGAATCCCAGTTGGATGATGCCTATCTGCTTCAGTGGTTGCCAAGCCAATACTACTTGTGAAGGGATCATCAGGAGGAGTGTGATCATCATGTGAAGAAGTTGGTTGCAAAGACTGAGAGACAGGTACATCCTGAGTCTGGGAGTCTCTAGCAGAGGTGTATGATCTGTTCTCATCAGTGATATTTGGAGAGACCAAGTGAGGATAATGTTCAGTGTGAGGGCATTGATCTGGTGTAGTATTGTTCTCATCAAATGTGCCTGAGAGAGGAGTATCAATAATGTTAGGAGGAGAATCATGATATAAGTAATCAGAAGGAAGAGTAATAGGAACATCACCAATATGAAGTACACTAGTAGAGGAGTTTTGATGATTTGAAGGTAAGTCAGAGCATGCTCTGTTATATGGAAAAGTGTTTTCATAAAATATCACATCTCTACTAATGAAGAACTTCTGAGTGTTTTTGTCAAAACAAACATATCCTTTATAATTATGAGCATATCCAAGAAACACACATTGTCTAGTTTTGTGATCTAACTTAGAATCATTGTAGTGTCTCAAATAGGGATAACAAGCACACCCAAAAACTTTAAGTTTACTGTAATCATGTTTAGTTTTGTAAAGAAGTTCCCAAGGAGACTTGTTTTGTGTATTCTTGCTTGGCATATAGTTTATCAAATAAACAGCAGTACTAAAAGCATGATACCAAAAATATTTAGGTAATTTTTCATGAGCAAGAAGAGTAACTGCAGTTTCAACTATGTGTCTATGCTTTCTTTCAGCCACACCATTTTGTTGAGGAGTGTAAGGACGAGACCTTTGATGCACAATGCCTTGGGAGTTTAAAAAAGTTTGAAAAGTGTAAGAGACATATTCACCACCTCCATCATATCTCAAAATTTGAATTGAAGAGTTTAATTATTTTTAAATTTCAAGTTTGGATTTTGGAAAGACAAGAGCAACTTCAGATTTATGATGCAAGGGAAAGATCCAAGTAAACTTAGAGTAATCATCAACAATAACACATAAAACCTATATCCATGATAGGATTTCACATTTGCTGGCCCCCATACATCACTATGAATAAGATTAAGATGTGCATTAGTATGAGTAGTAGAAGATTTATATGGCAATTTAGTCATTTTTCCCAACAAGAAATGTTCACAAACGGAACTAGTAGAAATATCAGAAACTTTAAGGTCTTTACACATATGAGAAGAAGAAATAAATATATGTCTCAAAATCTCTTCAGAAGGATGTCCCAGTTTGGCATGCCAGAGTGGAGGCTTGACTTGTTTTCCTAGATAGGCATGTTTAGGATTCTTTTCTTGATGATCAACAATGAAGGGTTGAGTGTGTATGGGATACAGACCATTTTCACTCAACCCTTGGTAGAGGATTGTGCCCTGAAGTTTGTCCTGAATGTAGAACATATCAGCATCAAAGTAGAAAGAGGAATTGTGTTGTTTGCACAATTGACAGACAGATATAATATTTGCAGCAAGATTAGGAACATGTAAAGTATTGGGTAAGGTAAATGAATGTGAGGGAGTCTTAAGGATAACAATACCAGAGTGAGATATGGGAAGAGTGTTCCCATTTCCAATTGCAACCTTGTCATTATTATAAGGAGAGCCCAGAGTGAGTTTACCAAAATCAGCAGTCATATGATTGTTGGGACCTGAATCAGTTAGCCAATAGTTTAGACTGATACTAGGTGAAGGTCCAATGAGACTAGCATTGAAGGCATTGAGTTGTGGTTGGTAACCAGTGGTTGGGATATACACATTGTTCTGAGAGTGTTGGTCTTGATTGACTGTCATGGTTGGAGCAGCAACATTGTTCATAGAAGCTAACTGTGGTGGAGGCTTCTTACCTTGATAGACATAGTCCAACCTATGCCAACAGTCAATAGCTGAATGGTAGTCCATACCACAAATTTGACAGTTGATAGGGTTGCCAGCACTATCAAAACTAGGTCCTCTGTTCTTAGATTGGCCACCCCCTCTATTGTAACCACTACCACCTCTAGAAGAGTCTTGAAATCTTCCACCATTATGATTACCTCTTCCTGTGGAGTAATTTGGATTATAGTTTGACCTTGATGATTAGGGTTTTGACCAGAACTTTGACTTTGATAACCAAAGACATGATTGAACTTAAATATTGATCATTATACCCAGTTCCTTGACCTCTACCATGACCATTACTACCATTAGCTTGATTTTTAACATTGTCATACCCATTGCCTTTTCCTCTACCACCATTAAACACATTAGAAACATAAGCAGCAGACCCAGTCAATTCATTACTCATAAAAGATTGAGACTCAATCATCTGTTCTTCAGCTTTCAATAGAACATGCAGTTCTTCAAAATTAATCTTATCGGGTGATACATACATAGTAACATGCAGACCAGATCTAAAGGAGTTATACTCAGGAGGAAGACCATGCAAGGCATAAAGTATCATAATTCACCATAGCAGAAGATAATTTATCTCTTAGGGTTTTCAACTTTTTCATGTAGACATCAACGGAATCAGATTTCTTTCTAATAGTTTGCAACTCAGATCTTAATTGCATGATATTAGATCTAGTGAGAGAGGAGTACCTGTTCTCTAAAGAAACCCAAACGTCTCGAGAGAAAGGCTTACCAACCACCTAAACCAAATCTTCTTGAGAAAGCGTTGCTGGGAGTAGGGAAAGAACGATCTGATCTTGAGTAACCCAAGCGTCATAGTCTGGATTGCGATTTGCTGTGACGGTTCCGTCACCGTCGATCAAGAACTCGAACGGACACACCCTAAAACCATCGACAAAACCAAAAAGGGACTGTGTTTTAAGAAGAGTAGAGATTTGATAACGCCAGATAACATAGTTTGGGGTTATCTAGCTTGAAGGGAACAAGATTATGAACTTGTGAGAGAAGATAGAAGGGATTTGAAGAACCCTGAGACTGATTTGTTGAAAGAGCCATGGCTCTGATACCATGAAAGGAATCAAACGATTCCAGTAATGAAGAAATCAAACAAAACAAAGAAGAAACAATTTCATTGATTTTCTGGTAATAATTTGGCAGAGCTTCGTTACATGGTTTCTGGAAGATGAAGAAGAGAGAATGAAAAACCCTTGCTGAAGAAAAAAGGTTATATAGTCTAGTACACCGTTGGATTTTAGAGACAAAATCTCAGCCGTTCACAAGATAGATATAATTCTACTAAGTCCCAGAAAGTTTGGCCAACTTAGCAAAGAGCATTTAACAAAGGCCAAAAAGACACAATAGTCTTGTAAACGACAAAAAGGGACACCAGGAGAACATGAAGAAGAGCAGAAAACTTTTGGAAAAGACATAAAAGACCCCTTATGGCAAGAATTTCTTCTTTGACTTGAATTGAAACCATTTTGACTCCATTTTGTGCAAAGACTTCTTCTCTGATTTATCTTGTTCTGCTAATAATGCCCAAATTAGATCGAATCATGTATCTAATTTTAATGATTGGTAACAAGTGCCCGTGGTTACTTACCCAAACATCCCAGTTTCAAATGTCAGTCCAAAATTTTACAAAAAAAGAAAACTAACTTCATCTTGTGTCTGATGCCTCAAGCCCGAACGGGTGAGTTTAAATGACATGATCACCAATAATATTTTCAGATCCCAAGAGTTTTTGAAGCTCCTTCTCTATGCCAAGACGAGTTGACATACTCTAAACTGTGGAGTATATATGGTACGTAGTAGGCATTCTACTTCGCTTGGTTTAAGAAAAAGTAAATACTACGTCAGGCGGACGAAATTTAAGTTACACGGACATAGCAATGCAATCGGTACTCCCCATTCTAAAAAGTATATCATGTTTAATTTCTTATGTAATTTTTTTTTGACAAAAGGTTTTTTCACGTAATTTTAAGATATATTTATGAATTGGTAAAATTTACGAAAAATGTTCATTTCTTGTAGTACTGAATACTACCTATGTTTCGCCTGTTTCAGCCTACTTCACTTTTTGTCACTATTCACTGGGTTACTTTCATCCGGTGATTTGATTAGCAAAACGATACAAGAATTTGGTAATCTTTGCATGGTGTTATAGAGGAAAGTTTATTCTAAAATACCATGAAAAAATTGTTAAAAAATAACATCGTTTTGGTACCCAAATCACCAAGTCAAAGTGACTCAGTTACGGGTTAAAAAGTCAAACGCAGACGAAACAGACGAAACAGAGGTTGTACTTGTTTAGTGATTATAGATCTAAGTTAAGACATCATTTTGAAGAATGAAGACATCCTTTTGAAAACGAGGGAGTAATCTTTTCTTCATTACTGCTCCTGAACTTTGACTGAACTTGCAAACTTTTCCAACTACTTGTAGGCTTCATTTAATTATGACAAGCTTCTTTAACTGCTACGGACTCGCGGCAAGTCAATGTTCTCATGGATGTATTCAGAATTTTGTTTCAGTGATAGCTAAAGTTCAAAGAGTGAACATTTTAAGAAAGAGAAAAAAGAAAACTTAGTAAGTAGCTATTATGGAGTTTCAGTGGGGGGCTAAAAGTGTATACCGTGCAAAAAATATAAGGTAAAATAATTAAGGGATTTAAAAATTAAATGGGGCTATAGCTTCCACAATTGTTTATGTGCATCCGCCCATGAAGTTTTCTATATTTTTGTGCGACGTTTATAACAAATGTTTGATGGACGCTCATGTGTCAGACACGCGAGAATGAAGTCTCTAGGTGCTATTTCTGGGAGAAAATGTCTACCTCGTGCCTAATGCATAGGTGCTAAATTGAGGTGGTCGATAGATATGGAGCAAAAGTAAACACTCTCAGATGGGTTGTATATAGCGATTCGCAGTGTTCTACTATTGTTCATAAATTTGTGGAGAACATGTCTTTGTGACCTAGACAATTTTTATCATACGACAACGATATATGTGTCCCTGTAAGCTAAGTAAATTCATTCATGTGCAGTAGCATGTAATTCACATAGGAGAGATAAAGTAGTATGATTTATACATAGCTAAGATACCTCAATGCAAATCCAACCTAGTAGACTTCTTGATACCAAGTTCTCGAATGTCCTGGGTGTTTATTTTCTCATCATTTTAGATAGTTTTTCTTGATAACTACTGTGTTTGCACTTCTACTACATCCATCAATCATGAGAAGATTGGAAAACTATTTTGGCCCCACTATCTGATCTAGAACATTATCTACTACGAGGATCGATTATCGAACTACATATAGAATGCAGCATAAGAGCATCTTCATCTCCTTCTTTTAGTGAATTTCCAATCCGCTTCTCTTACCTCATCATAGGCGCACAAATTTTCCCCCTCGTTCGCTTCCGCTTCACCTCACCTATCTCATCACTCTCAATCCATCACATTTCTTTTTCTTCTTCTCAAATAAACTCCAATACATACTATCTCATTCTTACTTAATACTAGTAAATAAGTTATAAGCAATTTTTTTATTAAAGTATTTGAAGATTATTTTTTTATCAAAATATCATTAATTAAACTTGACAAAAATAATGAATAATCAATCTTATAAAATATGTTTTTTCTTATGTATTTCATGAATTTTATGTAATGTTTGTTCTCAATCTTTCGAATAATTTTTGTGAAGTCCTTATAAATAAAATTGAACCTTTTGTTATTGAACATACTAACGTGCCACAATATGCTTACGCTCACCGAGGGCAAAGTCAAGGGGAGTTTCCCTTCCCCTTCCCTTTTTTTTTTTTTTTTTTTTTTTCGTCAGGGTGTTGAGATCATCATTTTCTTTTCATTTCTATTCCAATTTTCTTTGCCTTCCCTTCCACAAGTTAGAGATGATCCCTTATTTTTTAAAATTGAACAATAAAATTATGTTTGTTTTAGATTTTTCTAAGTTGCCTTCTCCTTGCCGAGGGGGTCCTATTCCCCCTTTCCTGTTCCCTTTATCCTTTTGCTTCCCTTCACATTCCCCTTAGGAATTGGAGATGCCCTAAAGTCAATGTCATTACCAGTAGACTAATTAAAAGGATTAGGACCATATAACTTACTGTAATTTGTTTAACCGTGATCAGTGAATAGTAGTCGTAACTAGTTACTATAAAAATTCTGAATGGGCAGTTTCACCCCACCACCACACTTCACTTCAAATTGAAGTTTGTTGTTATTTTCAGTTACACCCTTCTCTTGCACCAGCAGCTATCAGAAGCTTTTTTCCTCTCAGGTGTTATGGTGGTGGACTGCAAGCTAAGCAAAGCAAAAAACATTGACAAACATCCACACATTCACCAACAAACTATGTTCTTTCATCTTCCCCATTTCTTAATTCCCAAAGGAATAAGAATGTGAAGGAGTAAAATGAAAGCTGACACAAGCTTCCTTTTGCCCCCAACCAACTCTCTTTCTCTCTCTGTGGATTCTCCTACTAGTGCTACCGTTATCTTAGATGATAACCCTCCACCTAAAACCTTGTATTAACTTAATATATAATATGGTTCAAGAGTAGTAATTTCAGTTGCTTTCTATATTGTGAAATGAAAGCTACTACTTGCCAACTTATTTAAAAAAATGCCACTAAAAGAAACAGTTAATGTTGTTGTGATGTCCTCCTAACAACAACCAAAAAATGATCATGTTTAGCAAACTTTCTAACATGATGCTAAGCTTAATTATAATTCCTTAATCCAATCTTAACTAACAGAAAAACAGTAATATGAATAGACTGCTGTTGGTTTTAGTACTTGGGTTCATAAAGATGCAAGATGTTGCTTTTCATTGGGTATCATCAATTTTAGGAAACATAGGGACTACTTGTTAATAGAACTTTCATTTTTGTGTTTAATGACAAATGCATACCCATCTATGTTTCTGATTCCTAAATCAAACTAAATAAGCAGATGGAGAAAGAATATACAGGATCTAGACTTCTGAATTTTGGATAATACACTTTCTCCTTTATGTTTTTTTTTTTTTTTTTTTTTTTTTTTTTTTTTTTTTGTGAAGTTAGGACCTAGTACTCCCTCTACATTCTTTTATGTGACATGGTTTTCTATTTGGACGCAGAAAAAGCCAGCGATATTTTCATAATGTTGCAGAGTGTTTGTTGCTCACCAATATTATAGAAATATTGACAGCGAATTAGAATAACATTGAAAAGATTAGTAGGGATTTACCCTATCATAATACTTTCTACTTTTATATATGCACTCTCTTCCCCAAGGTCAAATTCTCTCACCTATAGATCTAGTTTGCTCATCGAGTGTGTTCAGTTTCAGATTTCCCACGCTAGTGATTTGCAACTAAATTCTTCAATTAAAACAATTATGATATTGTCAACCAATTTTTGAGAGATGAATTTTTTATGGTTAGGTCGTTTCGAGAGAGAAAATACTCTCCCCAATCTCTAGAAAATAATCCAATCTTCTGTACTTCTCCTCCGGATAGTTTGTTCACTGAACCTACCTTGTTCACGAACATTCATCTTCTATCTTCCTCAACAATTTTCATCATCTATCTTCCTCAACAATCTCATCCAATTCCGGTGACAAGCTCATCACAATTGATCAAATTATCAAGAAGCAAATATGATTTATGCTTCCCAAATCTAGGGGTTCAATCTAGAAAAGAGAAGGAAATGTTGGGGATGATTCAAACCCTAGCTAGGGTTCGCAAAGCAAGGAAGACTAGGGCAGCGACGACTATACAACGGTGGCAGCTAGTGTTCTGGTTTGGGCTTGAGCTTCTCCTAGTCTGTTTAGCATTGCTTTGGGAGAAAGTTAGGGATTGTAAGACTATATAAAGGCTATATGCGTGGCTCATAACTTGTGTGGTATAATTTCGGGGTTTTGCTCATAATAAAAGTCGAGTTTTTGGACCGTGGACGTAGCTAAAATCATTTTTAGTGAACCCCGTTGAATTCTTTGAATCTCGTTATTGATTTTATGTTTGCTTATTCGTTCTTGCTCTATACTTATGTCATAAGAAGCTGGGTATCAAAGCCTGACTGCCGGTGTTTCAAGATTGAGATTAAGGCGGAGCTATTCAACCAGGGTTTCACGATTTTGGTGGAGCAAGCTGAACTAAGGCTTCACGATCCATGTGGAACACGTGTATCGGATATAACGGAGCTAGGATTTCAAGAAGAACGAAGTTTGATCAAGATCGATCGGTTATATGGGAGAAAGACGTTTCAAGACGGTGTCGTATTGGTCTATGGTCCTTTGATCCTTATGCGCTTAGTTTTCACTCTTGAACTTGAAACCTTGTATTATGATACGGGTCAACCGAATCATATAGTTAATTAGTTATTTAATGATTTGTTTATTTAATTAGTTAATTGCGTTATTTAGTTAAATACGACCGGGCTTTCTTGCCAACTGGTCCAGAAGAGTCTAGGTAAGGGTTAAAAGTCTATTTATACGTTGTGAGTCTTATTTTGCAAATCATCGAATGAATTGAGAAGAAATTATTATTCGGTCAAACCCCAGTTGTTAGAAAGAGGCCATAGCCTCTAAGTTACGTGGGAGTTTTGTTGTTTTTTCACAAAATTGTAGCGTTCGATACCACCCCGGTATCATATTATATTATCATTTATGCTGCTGGTAATTAAAGTATGAATATTACACTTATTGTTGTAAATCGAGAGAAGACGACAGATGAGAAATAAAGAGAGAGACGAGATGTAGGGAGAGTGGTATTGAGATGTATTATTCTGCAACCCTAAGCCTCCTTATATAGACATTAGGGTGGACTAATGGACTAATAACAATATACAATGGGCTTACAACATGTGATGGATATTCACCAATAAACTAGCCTAATATATAATAACAATTATGTAATTGTCCTTTTTATGATTCTCAAAAAAAAAAAAAAAAAAAAAAAATCCCCAATTTCTACAGCTTGGTCTTATACCGATTACCGCCTTACTCTTAGGTGAAAAAACTATCACAAAATCCTTCCTTTGATACCATTTCTAACGACTCTCAAGTCTCAGCCCTTCGGATTGAAATGCCTAAGCCCAAATCCACGAGATTCTACATATGTCATCATATCATATTCGCAATCTTCTGTATCAGAATGTGGTTAGTACTAGTTTACAAATAATGGAAAACTTGGAGACAAGTTCCAAGAATTAAAATATCTTTGTGGGAGAGAAAGATGGACCAGTCCACATACTCCACACTCCATTCTCAAGACAAGATGCTGCAGCTTTCCCCCCGAAGAAGTTAAAATAGAAGAAACTTTCCAGTTGTATTGAGACATTTTACAGCTTTCGGACCCCAAGAGAGTTAACAAAGCATGTTACATTTCCTATAATTACTACTGTTACACCGTAATGTCCAATCTCAAACATTCTAATTAGACTCTGTCAGAACACAAACCCACCTACCATTCCGTTCCAGCTCTTTCTATTCAAACTGACTTTTGTCACTATTCACTTGGTCATTTTGACTTGTTGATTTGAATAGCAAATCGATGTAATTTTTCGACAATTTTTTCATCGTGTTGTAGATTAAAAGTTTCTCTATAATACGGTGAAAAAATTATCAAAAAATCATATGATTTTGCTATCTAAATCACCCGGTCAAAGTGACCCAGGTACGAGTCAAAAAGTCAGTTTGAATAGAAAGAGCTGGGACGGAGTGGTATGTGATCATTAAAAGGGCCAAACATCAACTTTGAAGAAACTGTTTGAACTTTCAAGTAGCAAGAGCATCTCCAAGACTCCCTCCAACTACAAAACAATATGGATTAAAATTATAATTTTTTTTACCATGAATAGTAGTATTTGATTTTGTTTAAAACTAGAGTATTGCCCGTGCCCGAGGGCACTACTCCTATTTAGATAGTTTTTGAATTTAGAGATGTGTTTTTTTTTTATGAATTTAGTGGTGTTATCCAAAAATTATATTTACAAATGTGGTGGAAGAAAAAGTAAAAAAAAAAAAACTATCAAGTATGTGATGTTGTTTTGGTGAGAAAAATGTTTCCCCTATTAGTTAGGGATGTCCAAAGAGAGTGGGTAGTTAGAGATGTCCAAAGAGAGTGGGTAGTTAGAAATGTAATAAGTAGGTGAGATCTAAGGATGGGGATATGGTTGATTTAATCTAACGGCTGAAAATCGTAAGTTAGTTAAACAATGCTATTTTATAATATAGACTAGAGTATTGCCCGTGCCCGAGGGCACTATCCCTAAATTGGATAGTTTTTTTTTTTTTTTTTTTTTTTTAGAAGTTTTTTTTAAATGAATTTAGAGGTGTTATCCAAAAATTACAAATGTGGTGAAAAAAAAACAACTTCCAAATATGAGATGAGCATTATTAATGGACGCGAGAATCACTCACAACATATCTCCTATTAACAACCTATCTCCTATTAGTCAGGACTGCAGTTGAGAAAAACATCTCTCATATTAGTTAGGGATGTCCAAAGAGAGTGTGTAGTTAGGGATGTCCAAGGAGAGTGGGTAGTTAGAGATGTAATGAGTAGGTGATATCTAATGGTGGGGATGTGGTTGATTCAATCTAACGGTTGAAAAATCATAAGTTAGTTAAACCATGCTATTTTATAATATAGATTGTCTTAAATATAAGTCTTGTGTATATTTACTCAAACTCTTACACAAGCTGTTAGAGCTGTTTTTTGGAGAAACCTAATAGCAGTATAAATTTAGGCCAAAGGCTGTTTTTGTCCATCTATTTTAGAGCATCTCCAACCAATATCATTTCTCCCTCCCCCTCCACCCACGTCCCTACCAATTTCCCCTTTCCCCACTCCCTCCTCCCCAAAACTACTACTGATCTACAACCAATCCCCTACCCCACCCAATGAAGTTCAATTTTCAAAATATATTTGACGATTTAAAAGTAAATTATTAATACTAATAAAGTTAAATACGAAATAATATCAATATATTTATATATTCAAAAAATGTTAATAATGATAATGACATCAATAACAAACAACACTTTTATTCGGTAAATAAATTTTCTAATTATAAAAAAACAAGATATATCAAATTGATAAAAAAATTAAATAACATTAAATTTTCGTAAATATTTTGTTCCATTATCAAGAACAGATGATTTATTTATTTTTCAATAATGAAAATAATAATTTAAATACCTTAATCATAAGTAAAACACATATTATAATTATAAAATATTATTAAGTGTAATTAATATGTTCCAAAATTGAATTAATTAGCCACCATGGAGGGGGAGGAGAATGTCAGTGAAAAGGCACCATAACCATCTCCATCCATGCCTAAACTCCCCCCCCCCCCCCCCACACACACACACCCCAAATCATAGTTTGACATGAACTGTATTTTTACACAGTTTTGCCCCTCCCCTCCCGCCTCACGGCTGGAAATGCTTTAAGAAGTACTTGGAATTACTATGAATTGTGGCTAGTAGGAAGCCCATTTTTTGTACTCAAATCCAATGGAGAGACTATGCAAAAACTAATAGGGTAAAAGACATTTCCACCCCCTCAAGCTTTACACAAAGATATTTTCACCCATTCTAGTTTGGAAATTAACATTTTCACTCTTTCAATGAGTAAAATTTCATGTCACTTTCACTCCTTATATAGTGACATTGTTAGATTGGGGTGGGGTTCTTTCACTGAAGAGAAATGGTATGCCTCACCCCGTTTTCTTCACCCTTAAGTTCACCTCCTACGTGGATGCTTAATTGACTGATTAGTCAATCAAGGAAATATGACATCTATGAGATCGGTATATAAATGTACATTTAATTTTGAAAATAAATATTGACGCATCTGCTAATTATGCTTCCATGTAAGAAGTGAACTTTAGGGGTGAAAAAAAATAGGTGAAGCATAGCCGCCCTCTTCACTGAATAGTAGTTCTTGAGGCAAATTTGCTCTCTTGTAGCATCGAATGACATAATTAGCGTGTCAATGTGAAGTTTAGCACACGAAAAGAATGAAAGTTTCTTTTCCCAAAATAGAAGGGTGAAAGTGCCTTTTGTGCAAAACTTGAGGCGGAGAATGTGTCTTTTACCTGAACAAAATAATCAATCCATTGAGCTCCTAACCTAAGATCTAATATAATAAAACTATGATGAATGAATACTGTTGATATGGGAGAAAACTATTCATTTGGCGAAGTTATCATTTATTGGACATTCATTTACCCTCTCTGCCCAAGTCGGGATAGGTGAAAATTATTAATTTGGCAAGGTCATATAATCATTTATCAAACATTTAATTGTCCAGGTTTTACTGTACAATGCCGAGTGATTGCACACATTCTCAACTCCAATGTATCTGTTCTTTTTCACACTTGTGAACCTATCATCAACTGCTTCCATAACTATGGATGTCAATTCGCATGAAAGAAATCGGGTCCTGCCCGAATCTGATCTGTTCCAGTATAAATCGGGTATGCGTAATACCAAGTGGGTTTCGGTAGGATTGGAAACATTTATCTACTTTTTTTAGAGTACAATGAAGAATCAGTTTGGTTCGGATCGGGTCAGGTTTCTAGGTGAACTAGGCATGTATGTTTCGGGTGTATTCGGGTTCCTCCGGTGATACGAGCACGTATCGAATAGAGGACATGGCTAAGGAGACAAACTGCGACGTAAGGAGCGTAATCGTTGTCAACGACGTGAGGATCGGAATCGTTGTCCACTGAGTAGTTTATTTAGTTTATTATTGTTTAGGGAGTTTATTTAAGTACAAAGTAGTTAAGGGGGTTTAGTACTACTATTAGTTAATTATTTAGGGGATTGGTAATTAGAAAATAGTCGAATAGTATTTATAGTCAATCTATAATCTATCGAATATGAATTTGAAGTGAGTTTTATTTTATTTATTTTCGTAACCCTCGTTTTGGAGATTGTCTACCTCGAATTGTGGGTTGGAGATCGTAGCCTCTCGAATCGCTACTCTTACAAAGTTCGATATCAATTGGTGCCTTCATCATGTCGAACACACCAAACAACAATGTTCTCACCCAAACCGTGGATCAAGTGAAAGCTTTGAACACTAATTTCACAGATTGAGAATCACAGATGAGTACTATTGAAAGCAAATTTACTGCTCTGCAAAATTAACTCACCGAAGTCGAAAGTCGACTTCCGACGGTTCCACCCCTAGCTCATGGGTTTTCTCTGCCTGCGCAGAACACGCCGCCGCCTCATGACTTCCATGTGAAGCTCTTCCAACTGACGCCGACCCAACAAGGGTCCTTGGCATTTGCGCGCCTAACTAGACGTGTCGCCGACCCTACTAGCGACGACACACCATCCGTTGATTGAAAACCAAGCGGAGTCCTCCACATGCCCGTCGTCCACCCACTAGCAAAAGTAATTTCATGCGATACCAGCTGTCCAAGCGTCAGCTCCATCGGACCAGCTCCACGCCACTTTGCTCCTGCGTCGTAACAATCAACTCGCTGAAATTATAGAAGTCCCTGTCAGCCACCTCTTTCCAAGCCCCGACGCTTCTAATCGGCCACCAGATCCCGGCAACGACGGCCCAACAACCAGTCAACCACCACCACTGCCTCCACATCCAGCGACGGCCTAAGGACGAGGCACCCACCAAGGGTCTTCCGTCCTCAATGGTTTCCTTATTCAACCATCAAAATCACGCATGGGTTCGTCCCTTCCAATTGGGCGACCTGATTCATCCCCAGCAGTCAGTGAGTTTTGACCCACCATGAGTCTAAACCATACACATGGCCGACTCGAATAGGGGTCCGACCCTGACCCACGCCTTACCCGAACCCGGGTTCGACCCACCAATCGACTACAGATTGACTACCGCTGACCGCTATGGCCAGCCATCGCCTTACCAGCAGCCAGCGTACCAACCACCGGTCCACTAGCAGCCGTGCCAGCCATCGAATCCGCCAGTCGACTTGTGTTTTCTGCAACCACAGGGTCAACAACTCTACTACTTGGGTACATAAGCACGCAACCACGAATTGAGCGTCAATGCACCAAAACTTCTAGGTTACGATCCCCAAACTTGAATTTTTAAAGTCGAAATATATTTACAGTACTTCAGATTCCGCCAGATGATCGAATTCAGTTAGTGGGGGTCTTGTTAGACATTGATGCACCAGCTTGGTTTCACTACAGGCAGAACAACTTTGCGCTTCCTTGCTGGCTTGCCTTTCCTGATGAGGTAAAAATATGATTTGATAACAATATTTACCATGATTATTTTGGCCGTTTGTCAAAGTTGAACTAGTAAACTACGGTTCTTTCTTACCAAACTGAGTTTGAGAAACTGCTATGTAAAATTGGACTGACACCCGATCAACAGCTGGTATCCATTTTGCTTCCGGTCTCACACCACCGTTGGGATGCGGGCTGGAGTTATGCGAGCCTCAGTCCCTTGTTGCGGCCTTTTTGCTAGCCTGAGAGTTAGAGGCGATTAGGTCGCCATCAACAACACTTAGTCCAATCTCAACGGCTCCGTCCCATGATCCACCAACAACATCAATACCCTCTACACGTCAGTTAACTCCAGCAGAGCGGCAGGAACGGATAGCCAACAGATTATGCTCTTGTTGTTTTCAGAAGTGCGTTAAAGGTCTGACGTGGTGATGGTAAGTACATATTCGTGGGTTCCGACGACAACGGACAATATGAAGGGCTTCACATTGAGGACAATGCAATAGTCAACGGGGAGAAGATTGATTCGTGCACTTATCCAACATAAGACACAACTAAGGAGACGACACTACGACGTGAGGATCGGAATCGTTGTCAACCGAAATGTCTTAACGATTATGTGTCGAATTAGCTTATTTAGTTTAATATTGTTTACTGTTTTTATTTAAATATTACTTCGTTAAGGGGTGGGGTAAGTGCTATTAGGTAATTGTTTTGGGAGTTTGGGGGTGATTAGCACATAGTCGAGTAAAATTTATATTATTGCTTGGTCAGTCTTTTAAACTATCGAATAAGAATATGAATTGAGTTTTTAGTTTATTTTCGTAACCCTAGTTTTGAGATTGTTTGCTTTTCGAATTGCAGAATCAGAGACTATAACCTCTTGAATCACTATTCTTACAATATCATTCAGTATCATTTGATTTTGTGATCTGAGTCGTGTTGGGTTTCCGTAAACCAACCCCGAAACCTGCTTAATTGCCATCCCTATTCACAACCCATGTAAGGAACATAAACTCAATTGTCTAAACACACTCTTGCAATGAGGAATAGTTACTTCATTTACAGGTTGTGCTGCATTAGTTGCTTTATTCCCGTTCCTCCTTTTCTTCTTCTTCTTCTCATTGTGCTTTCTCTCTTCTACACCACATGTGGGAGCTTCTTCATATTCACATGGCTATATCTCTAAAACCCTACTTTTACATCACAACAATATTCCTTATCTCCCCTTTTCCCATCTTCATTCCACTCCCTTTCACTACATCATTCCCACAAGCAATCTTTTCATACATACATACTAAAATACAATGATAATAGTAGTATTAACTAATAATGCCATAATAATCAACCCTTTAATCTTTGACTTCCTCTCTTTCGGTCCGATGCCGCGCCATCTGAATGCTTAATTAGTGCACCCATAATTAGTCATTTCAGTAATTAAACTTCATCATTTAAGCCATAGATTTTAGTACTCATTTCTTAGTGGGTTTTGATTCAAGATTTGTATGATTGTTTTCATTCATGCAGAACAATCATGTCTTTTGGTGGTCCTATTTCTCATACCCACCCCCCCAAATTCTTTGGCCTTCGATAAGAACACTGCATTGGCATTGGTGCTCTTTAACTTTATTTTTTGGGTTCTAAAAAGCATTGGAAAGAAGAGGAGACATATCATGTGCTTCACTGAAAGTATTCATTATAAGCACCCATCAAGATTTGGTACCCACATTGGACATCCTAACTATAGATGGAAAAAAGAAATCAAGCCCAAATTTATAGCGTAGTTTTCTCATAATGACACCACTTGTCTACATTCTATTCTGTAGACAATAGTGAGATTTGGATGTTGGATTTTGGGTAATTTAAGTCCATCTGAACTCAAATATTAAATAAGTGTAATCCTAACATTTTACATTCTATTTTGTTTCACTTAACTGCTCCAAGTTTCAATTTAATTCGTAAAATATCTGCACTGTTTTATATTCTGTTTTTAAACTTATCATGCAATTTTGCTATCTAACCTCAATTTCCTTCGTCAAGATACAAGGATTAGCTCCCTTTCAATTCATAGAGCAGAACACATGTTTGTCTTCAGTCGTGTACCCTAGTGGGGTTGGGATTATGAAATATGTTCTTTCCCGCGTTGCCAATTCTTTAGGTATAAGTTGTCAATCTAAAAATGGAAACCGTATGAATCGATAATGTTTGTGAGTTGTATAAGTTCACAATTCTTTAGGAATGTGATAGTGATGAGCATGTTTTGATTCACATGACTAACATCGCAAAAGATATTAGGCCATTGTAGATTGTGAAATACAGCTAATTGCAATGGCAACTACGGGCACAATGACTCAAGTTTAGTTAATGTTTTGCTTCTTTTTGAGAAATTGTGTTTTTTTTTTGTCAACCGGGTTTGAACCGGGACCTCATGCAGGGACTTCAAACGCTCTCCCACTTGAGCTACCACCCCAGCTGCGTTAATGCTTTGCTTGCGATTGGCCTTTATTTTATAACATTTTCTTCAAAAATTAAATAAATTAATGTAGAAAAATATAAATAGTACAGTAAAAAAATAAAGAAACAATTATCAAGAGAATATTTGTTTTTATTTTTTTGTGGGAAAAAAAATTAGTTCTGGTCAAACAAAGAATATATTTCTGTTCATTCTTGCTTTTCTCATAATCGTTTTTGTTATGGGAGGAACTTTTGGATTTACATTTGGGCCCAAACTCGGTAAAGGACAAATGATCAAGAATCTGAGCCCAAATTTATTTGAGGCAACTGAAGTACATGTCCATTCGCAACCCATCATCAGTTCAGAAAGCCCAGCAAACTGCAGAAGCCATATGCAGAGCACAGTGACTACATGTCATCAATTCATGTTGATCGGTCTGTCGACACAACATGCAGATGTTACGAAACAAATGTTTTCTGGAACATGCAGAAATACAGTAAATCACCTTCGTAAAAAGGAATTATAGTAAATCAATGTTATTGTTTAACAATTTTTTATTTACTAGTTATAAGTACGCGCATTGTGCGTGATTTTTAATTTTGTTATAATATATAAATTCGCATAATATTATTTTCAACATAATATTAGTATAATGAGAACTATAGCTCAAACGCTTATATTTGATTCTTTTTTTACAAATTTAATTTTAAAATTGGGAAGATAAAAATGAAATATAAGTACTACAATATTTTAAAATAAACGATTAAATTTTTAACATTCAATACTTTGTTCTGCAAATAAGTGAAAATTGAAGTGCGTATAAATTAATATTTGACATACAAATTATTTCGTTAAGATTTATATGCCCATCAACGATGCAAATGGACCTGAAAATGTCTCCGGTGATGGTTGTTTCGTTCTCCTCTCAAGCTAGATTGTGCCGTCTACAAGGTCTTCCTAAGCCACCAACATATGGTGTAGTCTCGAAAATGAACTCCAAATTCTTCAAAGAAGACAATACATAGTAAAAAAAAATGACGGAGGGAGAGTTGGCAAGACTGAGTGAAAATGAGCATCTCCAATAGTACTAGCTAAAAGTTATTTATAACTTGTTGAAAATCAAATATTTTTATTTTAGATATTGTAAAACTTTAGTTCATGCTCCAATAGTGCTAGTTAAATGATTAGCTAAATAACACGTGGTACATTCTCAGTATTTCTTGTAGGAGAATTTTATGGAATTCAATACATAACCGCTAAGAACATGGTTAAGGAAAATATAAAGTTAATGATTCGGCTTTTTAAATGCAGAGAGCGGGATAACTATCCGCTAAAATAAAGAGCGGAGTATAGAGCCCGTTGGAGATAATATTTTTCTCATCTTATTTATATATTAAGTGTAACCGATATATAAATGACCTATTGGACATGCTCTAATGATTTTTTTTATAATAGTGTGTGTATCCATTCGAAACGAAACAAATTGAATTGTCACAACTACTCACAAATGATGAAGATACACGTACAAAAATGTATGCACTGAATTGTCACAATTATTACGATTTAAACTCATCTTAATTAAATTTAAATTAATATTATAATTTAAATAGTCACAACTCTTCAGATTTGTATATATTTCAACTTTCAAAAATAATTTAAAAACATGGTCTTATTATAATTTTATCATTTTTTATAAAGGTAAAAAAATTTGTTAAATCACTAAAAATAAACACTCTCACACTTTTAAAGAGTAGTACTGGGCCTAGAATGACCTGGACTAATGGCAGAGAGGGTCTGGCAAACACTCAAGAGAGGCTGGATAGAGGCCTTGCTAATCTGGAATGGAAGCTGGCCTACCCTAACAGCTTGGTCACTTGCCTCCCCAGAACCCATTCTGATCATTCTCCTATGCTGCTGGAAACCCAAGGTATGAATCCTAAATCTAAATTTCGTCTCTGTAGATTTGAGAACATGTGGGTGGATCATCCAAATTTCCATCATGTCATTAAAAATAATTGGATGTGTAAAGTTCCCCTGGATATTGCTTTGAATTCTCTGCAAAATGCCCTTAAAGAGTGGAATAAAAAAGAGTTTGGGAATATTTTCAAAAAGAAAAGAGTGCTGCTGGCCAGACTCAGTGGTATTCAAAAAATTTTAAGTGACCATTTTATTCAAGACCTTCACAATCTTGAAAAAGTTTTAATCTCTGATTACAACAAAGTGCTGGAGGATGAGGAAACTCTTTGGCATCAAAAATCTAGAATTAAATGGATAGTTCAGGGGGAAAGGAATACCAAATTCTTCCACCTGTCAACTATTATTAGAAGAAGAAAGAATAATATTCATTCTTTGAAAAAAGATAACAGTTGGATTTGTGAGGAAGAGGAGCTTAAAGAGCATGTTCTTAACTTCTTTCAAACTTTGTTATTGTGATACTACTGCTAACCTCCATGACACTGAGATCACTTATAGTAATTGTTTGAGAACTGTTACCGAGGAAGAGAATTCTAATCTGATTGCTCCTGTTTTGGATGACACCATATGATCTACTTTTAAAAGCATTAACAAAAATAGAGCTCCTGGCCCTGATGGTTTCAATGCTGCCTTTTATCACTCTAGTTGGAATACTGTCAAAAGTGATGTTTGCTCTCAAATTAAGGAGGTGTTTGCTTCTCAACAGTTGCCTTGCTCTATGAATAATACTTTTATGTGTCTTATTCCTAAGTTGGCCAACCCTGAAACTATTTTGCAGTTTAGACCTATAGGTTTATGTAATGTTTCTTATAAGGTTGTGTCAAAAATTGTGGTGGATAGAATTAGACCCCTTATGAATTCTATCATCTCTCCTAACCAGAGTAGTTTCATCCCAGGAAGAAGCACTTGTGATAAGATTATTATGGTGCAGGAAATTTTACACACTATTAAGAAAAGAAAAGGTAAAAAGGGTGCTCTGATTATTAAGATTGATCTAGAGAAAGCCTATGATAGGCTGTCTTGGGATTTCATCAGAGATACTCTTGGGGCTTTTAATTTTGACCCAAATCTTATTAAACTGATCATGAACTGCATTACTACTGTGGACTATTCTGTCCTGTGGAATGGGGAACCCCTTCCTTTCTTTAGGGCTGGCAGAGGCTTGAGGCAAGGTGATCCCTTGTCTCCTTATATCTTTGTTCTGTGCTTGGAAAGATTGTCAAGTATGATTAGCCAAGTGGAAAGGCAGGGGCTTTGGAAAGGTATCAAAGTTTCTCCCAAAAGTGACCCCATTACCCATTTATTTTTTGCTGATGACATGCTCCTTTTTGGACAAGCTGAATCCATTACTGTTGATTTCATTCATCAAGTGCTTGAGGATTTTTGTTGTATTTCTGGTCAAAAGATTAGCCAACAAAAATCTAAACTGTTTGTCTCTCCAAATGTTAGCAATTGGAATGCCAAGAACATCAGTTTTAAAATGGATATTCCCCTTACTAAGGATTTGGGGGAAGTATCTTGGCATTAACTTAGACTTTAAAAAAACTGGCAAAATCCACTATGCTGATACTATTGAGAAAGTTCAAAATAAGTTGGCTGGGTGGAAGTCAGCTATGCTTGGCATTGGGGGTAGACTCACCCTCATCAAAGCTGTTACTACCTCTGTGCCTGGGTATACTATGCAAACTCAGGCCATCCCCATTAATGTTTGTAAGGAGTTAGATAAAATTAATAGGAACTTTCTTTGGGGTGACAATGAAACCACCAAGAAAGTCCACAGTGTTGGGTGGAAAACCATCTGCAAGCCAAAAAAATTTGGGGGTCTGGGCATCAGAAGTATGCACCAACAAAATAAAGCTTTCTTTATGAAATTGGGGTGGAATGTTCTCACAAATGACAAGGCTATGTGGGCTAACTGTCTTAGAAGTAAGTATTTGAGAAAATTTGATCTCTTTAACTGGCCTTTGAAAAGAAATGCTTCCAGAACCTGGAAGGGCATTGTCAAAATTAGAGAAGATCTCAAGAAGGGTCTTCAATGGCAAGTTGGCAATGGTCATAAGATCCATATTTGGAAAGATAGATGGATTGGCCAATTTTCTCTTGCTGAGAAGTACCCCCACATCATTTGGGAGGAAAAGGATATTGTTGGTAATCTCATTACTCATGATAGGAGATGGAATCTCAATTCCATTATCCACATTGTGGACAAAGATATTATTAACTCCATCAGGGATAAGAAAATTGCCCAGAATATGAATGAGAAAGACTCCATCTTCTGGGCTGAGAATAGTTTTGGGCAATTTTCTGTCTCCTCTGCTTATAAGCTCATTTCCTCCTTGGAGCTTAACTATCATATGGACTGGGCTTGGCTTTGGAAGCTCAAAATCCCTATGAAATTGATCATGTTTGCCTGGAAAGTCAAACACAATAGGCTCTTCACAAACTCCATTAGAAAAATGAGGGGTTTTACTTCAGATGACTCTTGTTCTCAATGCAATAATGGGATTGAGGATATTGACCATCTCCTTAGAAGCTGCCCAACAGCTTTTGCTGTTTGGGAAGTGATTTTCAGTTTCTGTTGGATCTCTGACTCCATCACTAAGGATTTCTGGACTTGGTTTGATGGCAACCTCAGAATCAACAATACCAGAGGGAGTGCTCATTCCATTCTCTTTATTTGTGCCTGCTGGTTTATTTGGAAGAATAGAAATAATTTCTATTTTAACAAAATCAAATGTCCTTTGCAGGTCACCATCAGGAACATCCAGTTCTATGCTAAGGAGATTCAAGATGCTTTTAAACTTAATCAGAGCATCTTAAGTAATGGTACTGTGATTGCTGATATGTGGACTCCTCCAAATGCAGGTAATATGAAGCTGAAATCAGATGGAAGCAAGCAGGGAGATCATGGGATTGCAGGCTATGGAGGAGTGATCAGAGATGAGGGTGGCCAATTGATCAAAGGTTATGTTGGCCAGATTGGTTATAGCTCAGTGCTGGAGGCTGAGTTATGGGGAATCCACAGAGGAATGGTGCTTATCCATCAAATGCAGCTCAAGGAGGTGGAGGTGGAAACTGATTCTCTGGAAGCTTTCAGCAGCATCACCAACTCCCCTCCTCCACCTTTCCCTTTCATCACCATCACCAAGGAGATCAATATTCTGCTGGAGGGTTGCAATTGCCACCTCAAACACATCAAGAGAGATGCTAACTCCCTGGCTGATGCCTTAGCCAAGAACGGCAGAAACCAAGCTGAGACTTTGGTGATTTTAGATAGCCCCCCTGATGATATAGCTAACCTTGTGGTTAGAGACATGGTTGCTAATGGCATGAGCCATTAGGTCTGTTTGTGTTGTTTCCTTTGTTGTGACTTCTTCTGTTTTAGCAGAAAAAAAAAAAGAGTAGTATAGATTTATTCAATCTTTGCAAAAACAGGGTAACCAACACATGCACTAATTGATGGCAAAATGTGAAAAAGTGCCACTTGCGAATTAGAGTACAGTAAAACGTCTATACATTAATAGTATTGGGATAGGGATATTTTATCAAGTTAGCGATATATTATTATATCGATAAATTAATAATTTATTAATTTAAAGATGTTTTTTATATGACCTTTAAATTTCCAAGTCCAATGTACTAGTTACAATGTATACTAGTTAGAGATGAAAACTAAATTACAAAAACAAGTTTTAAGGCACATTTTATGGTTATGCATTTACAAATTGATTGAATTTGTCAAATTCATTGTTTTTTAATAAGTTAAAAAGTTAGGGCATCTCCAAGAGTCAATGCAAACGGGCTTCTTATGCAAAATATAGATGATTTGGGGAAAATTTAAAATCCAATAGGAGATGCAACCGGTCATGCAAAATGGATGTTCTGCATTCACCTCGCCAAACCTGGCGAGGTTCCCACCCTCGCCATCCCACTGTTTCCTATTTTATAGGAATTTTGTTTGAGTTTTAACTGGTTTTATGTTTTATTCGTTCAGATCTATTTACCATGGGAAGACTTCTCCTCCTCTTGGTATACTATCAAGAGTTGATAAAGATAATAAAGATTTGCCTATTTCATAGGTTTGTTGAGAAATATATGGGATTTTGTTTGATATTTTTGTGTATTTAAAGGCCACGTACACACGTTGATTACACATCGAACACCCCCAAAAGTATCTAAAACTAGTTAGCATTGTTAGAAAAATATGGTACTTTGAAAATGATGCTTAAAAATAAATAAATACATTAAAATATACTAATATAGCCAATTTACCAGATTTTTGCTCGACACTGTTGCATCAAGTTGTTCAAATTTTAGTAATGTAAAATGCAAAACTACAATTTTCTGTATAATTTGCATGAAATTCGCACAACTTAATTGGTGATGCCCTTAGTTCATGATACCAAAAAGCTTGTCGATTGTTACAAATTAATCACTATAAAAATGTTCATTGAAAAACTTTAAAGCACATCAACTATCGACTATGGCTCCTAAACTACAAGGTGTTCAAAAATCAACCATGACCAATCAACAAGGAATATTATTCTGTGAGTATAAGAGAGATCACCAAGGATGAATTCAACAAGATTTGGTGAAGTGGGTTGACAAAACTTTCAATTTGAAAGTTAGTCAAGGAACAATATCGAACACTTTTAATGAGTTCCTATTAGCTGACTTTGACAAAGGTGGATCTTCCAAGCGTTATAAACCAGTCAAGTAGCCGGACATGGAGAAAGTGAAATGAGGGTTTTTAAAGATGAAATCGGTATAGATTTGAAGTTCAAGAAAAACAAGTGACTATAGATTTATTTTTTACTAGACAATCTTAGAATTTGAAACCTGTTTAGTAGTTATTAATTTATAGTTTGGTTGGGACTAATATATGTACATTTGGATTTCAAAACAAATAATATCTTATTATTTTTATCGATTGGGGTCCAGTTATACACTGGTTCTAATTTGGGACATGACAAATTATTAATTTTATCGAAGTTATTAATTTATCGAGTATTAATTTATAGAGGTTTTACTGTAAAACCATTATAAAGTGGTGCCCTCTAAGCTGATAACCACTCTGAATTGATAAATCTCAGTCCTCGGGATCAGTATTAAAATTTAATATCCCCTCTATTGTGATAATAATTTTTTTTTCTTGTTAGCAATTGGTGCGCCCATGTGAGGTGCCCAATGCAATTATCATAACCTTATGGGGTTAGTTGCACTAATGCACAAACCTAGAGGGGTTAGTAGCTAAGGCTCAAACTCTAAGGGTTTATGTGTAAACTTAGGAGAAGTTTTAAAGAGGTTGCCTCCTACATATTATAAGGCTATTCCACACAGTAAAATTTCTCTGTCTAGATTCACTCTCAAGTTGTAGAGAACCCTAGTCTCTCTCCAACTACATCCAAGAAGGTGGTACGTGGGGGTGGATCATAGTGTTCGTCCTCGAGATTCACACTAGATTGGTGGGAGTAAGATCAAGGTGAAGGCACGTGAAAGCAAGCAACAACAAGATCAATCCGATGCGCTAGGAGCTACGGAAGAAAAGGTACACATGAATATTCCGCTTTAATTCATGTTATAGATCTATGTATGATTAGATCCTTCCTGCCCTTCATTTCTGAACACTGCCGTGGTAAATTCCGCTCGTAACATTCGTTTAAACTGATATTTAAACTGAAGTACATGGTTTTTCTGATGTATTTCACGGATTTGGAAAATATTTCATATCCTAGCATGTGCTAGGTTTGCTTGTCTAATAATATTTACATCATCCTTCATCTCTTGAATTGCCTTCAACTGGTCCTTTTGATCCCCATCTTGTGTAGTAACAATAGCTCAATTGAATGTAAAATTTGGATTGTGCTGGATGTTGAGATTTTAGGCTTCTCAGTGACTATCATCATCATCCACCTCATCTACCTTTTTATTTGATTGGTTTAGAATTGTATCAACAATACCTTGTTCCGTTTAGAGTGTAGCTGATTTCTTGCTTGGCTGAAAATCAAGTAATTCATTAGCATCCATCGAAATTTTGTACTGCAAGCTTCGAATTAGGCCATTCAATTCTTGCGCAACAACATTCACTCCATCATCTCGCTGAATGACTTCTTTTCCAAGAGGCACCGTACGATTTTTGCAATGAAGTAAGAATTTTCGTACTTCAAGCTTCAAATTAGGTCATTCAATTCTTGCACAACAACATTCACTCCATCACTTGGCTGAATGGCTTCTTTTTTTCAAGTGGGACTGTACGATTTTCTTCATTCAGATTTTTTTTTTTTTTTTTTTTTTTTTTCTTATTGGGGTTTGACTAAAGTCCATGATGGCACAACCATGGGAATTACATATCTAAGATATCAATCTTTTCAGTGGCGGGTGTGTTAGACTCAAAACACTAAAATAGCTTGTGAGGGAAGCGACAACAATAATTTGCCTTGAAATTACAAATTATTCCTGCATCACATAGCTGCAATTTTGATGTTATATTTGGTGGTAGATAATGCAATGTAGTGTTTCAATGAGCAGGAAGGTGACTCTTTTTGTTTCGGCGCTTTGAACTCTCCTTTAAGGGGTCGACACTTAGTAATCCGGTACGAAGAGTATTGGATATGGTAAATTGGGGACTTTGGGATTATGCTTCTCCTCTCACCACTATTGGAGATTTTTTAAAAACACCCATGGTGTCTTTTTTGTATTGACATATTTATTTGTGAATCTTGTCGGTCACGGTAGCATGAGGAGCTTGTATTCGGCTGTATTTGTGGACATTGTTGATAAACGTAGAGAATTCTATCAAATTTATAGTATTTTTTAGAATACAGACAGTTAACAAACATGAATGTTAGTAATCTTTTGAAAATCCGAGAAACTCTTGAAATTTTGGGGACTTGAAGATAGAAAAAGAAACGGCTATTCAAGTTTTGTGAATTGAAAATAGAGAAAGAAGCAAGCATATGTATTAGTGACTAAAACTAAATTTTATTCAATTTGGAGCGAAAAAAATAATTCAAACATCTCTGATAACCTCTCTAAAATGAACTTTCTCGAGTCCCAAGAGTATCACTTTGGTGGGATTTTAATGTAATAGTACGTGTTTAGTACTCCCTCCGTCTAAATATTTTGATCCCCTATTTCATTTGTTTATCACTTTTATAAGTCATCATATAATGAGTTTCTTGGCGTGCACTTTTTCTCTCCCAGTAAAGAATTCGTCTTCATTTTTGTGTGTCCTGTCACTTATAGTGGATCAACGTCGGCGAGTCCGTGACTCGTCCTCTCGTTTTCGCAATTTTGTTGTTGTTGTTGTTGTTGTTGTTGTTGTTGTTGTTGTTGTTGCTGTTGTTGTTGCTGCTGCTGCTGTTGCTGTTGCTGTTGCTGTTGCTGTTGCTGTTGCTGTTGCTGTTGCTGTTGCTGTTGCTGTTGCTGTTGCTGTTGCTGTTGCTGTTGCTGTTGCTGTTGCTGTTGCTGTTGTTGTTGTTGTTGTTGTTGTTGTTGTTGTTGTTGTTGTTGTTGTTGTTGTTGTTGTTGTTGTTGTTGTTGTTGTTGTTGTTGTTGTTGTTGTTGTTGTTTTTGTTGTTGTTGTTGTTGTTGTTGTTGTTGTTGTTGTTGTTGTTGTTGTTGTTGTTGTTGTACATATGATTTTCAGTTTCTATCGCGCAAGAGCAGTTTTCTTCCTTCGAAGGGCGGCCAACTACTGCCATGGAGGAGTTCTCTTCCACCATAAAGCGGTCAACTACTACTTGGGAGTGGTTCTCTTCTGCCACAGGGCGGTCAACTACCGCCAAAGAGCGGTTCTCTTCCGTCAAAGGGTGACCAACTACCGTCTAAATTAGGTCATTGTCTAAAATAACGTGGTGATCTGTCGCACAAGTGTATTGTAATTTCTCACTTTGTATAGTAAATTTGCTACGAATCTCTTGTGGAGACCATATTCAGCTGTCGTGAAAAGCATCATTAACTTCACCTCCCTCATTGCTCTTACTATTGGAGGAAAAAAAAAGACTCTTTCGATGTCAATTGGTCGTGATGATCGAGCGCACAAGTGTCTGGAAGTCATTAGAACCGATAGTTGGAGGTTCCTTCTTCTTAGAATTGTGTAAGTTAGAATGGTGCCTTGAAGAGGGAGTCAACCAATTGAGCAAAACATGTCAAAGGCGGCCAAAGGAGCAGATTCTGTTCGTGCAATCATAATAGTGTTCGTACGAACATGTTCGTGCGAACAGGCGTTCTGCTCGTACGAACAACAACCTGATGCGGCAAATAGGGATGGAAACCATTCCTTATGGCCTCGGGTTGGTTTTGAGGGGTATAAAAGAGTCCATTGGGTTCTGAATATGTATGTAAACATTATGAGACGTTCTCAGTTGAATAAATGTCTTTCTTCCCCGTGGACGTAGTTACCATATTTTTTGCTAGCGAACCACGTTAAATTGTGTGTTTTTCATCTGTATGGTCACAAGTTTCATGGACTTTAAATGCCTTGAACCAGTTTTCAAAGCCTTGAATCATGTTTCACAGGCTTGAGCTATTTCAAGGCCTTGAACCAGGATTCAAAGCCTTGAAATTGTCTGACCTGCATACATCTAAACTCTTTTGATTCTATACCTCTTACCCCTGTACTTGATGTGGTATTATTTAATGATGAAAGACAAACTGTTTTGATATATCTAACATGTTTTAATCCTTCACGTCTGACTCAGTTTTGCAGGGAAATTTTATTTCCTAAATATGCAGGATTTGTTTCCTTATCTGGCTTTTGCAGGAAGGAAACTACTTAGTGAAGATGATCCTGTGATCAATCAGAGACTCATTAAAGCTTCTCAAATTGTTTAAATACAAGATCACAATAATATCTCTGAAGATTGTGATCAACTATTGGTTGGAGAAGGCTGTTGAAAGAGAGTCAAAGCTGTTGCCTAAAATATAGGAATTTGTTGCTGAAAATCGGGGAAGATTTGCAGACTTTTAACCAGTATAAATGGAGCTAATTTTGAAGCAACAAGAGACAACACTCAACGGGCTAAAAGAGAGACACAATTCTGGATTGACAAGCATCAAAGAAGTTCATCACTCTCACAATCCAACTCACAGAAGTTCACTGCAGTTCAACACTCTAGTGTTCTTCTGTATTGTGCTTTATTGGTAGATAATTTCTGTAATAATTATATACTTCATTCTCAAGGATTGTTCAAGGTGGAAAATAGAGAATTCTTAGTTAATCAGTTAGCTAGAGCAGGTACTAGATAGGTTAGGGAGAACCACAAGCTGTAACAGAGTAAGGCAATTCTCTGTGCTTGAGATCTAGGGATTAGCTTTTTATTAATAAGAATTGAGTTGAAAATCCTACAGGGAGAAGATCCCTGAGGTAGAGACGTAGGTCCATGTGGACTGAACTCTATAAATCATTTGTCTATTGCATTTACAAATCATTCACTTTCATAGTTTTTACTCCATTCAAACTTGTCTGTTTTTCAAGGGTGTGAAACTCTTTTCAAGGCCTTGAAAAAGACTTGTTTGTTTCATTGCAAACTATATTTCATTCCAAAGGCTTGAATTTGTGTTCAAAGCCTTGAAATCCTTTGCAATTGAACTAAAACTCTTTTCCTCCTCAAGTTTTGCAAAAAGTTGGTATACTCTATTCAACCCGCCCCCCCCTTCTAGAGTATATGTGCTGCATATTCATCTGCATACTCCCCTTTCAATTGGTATCAGAGCTTGTATCACTGTATAAGATTTAACCTTCTGGTGATCATGAGTACTGCAGGTGATGGTGGTTTCTCACAGGGAAGAGCTTCCAACAAGCCTCCTCTATTTTGTGGAGACAAATTTGCTCACTGGAAAGCTCTGATGAAGATGTTCATCATTGATCAAGACGTAGAGCTTTGGAACATTATTCAGAATGGACCTCACACTTTCTTTACAGAGAAAGATGGGATCAAAACTCCCAAATCTGAAGACTCACTCTCTTCTTCTGAATTAGAACAACTTTTTAAGAATCAAAGCTATTAACATCTTGTATTGTACTTTGAGTACAGATGAATTCAACAGAATTTCAGGCTGCAAGACTGCCAAAGAAATCTAGGATAAGATTGTGGTGAAATTTGAAGGAACTAGTCAAGTCAAGCAAACCAAGATCAACATCTATCTCAGGCAATATGAGAGGTTCAAGATGAATGCAAATGAGTCAATCTGAGAGATGTTCAAGAGGTTCACAGACATTGTCAACAACCTTGATTCTTTGGGAAAACATATTTCCAATGAAGAAAAGGTGAGGAAGATACTGAGAAGTCTTCCAAAGGCCAAATGGGAACCAAAGACAGCAAATATTGAAGAAGCTCAAGATCTTTCATTACTACAACTTGATGACCTACAAGGGAAGCTCCCGAGACATGAAATATCCATGAATGAAGCTGATGGAAAGCTACCTGAAGGTGTCAAGAACTTAGAACTCAAGGCCAAAGAGAATGAGAAAATCAAAGCCTTGAAATCGAAGATTATGATGATGTTGAAGATCCTTTTGCATTGATTTCCAAAGCCTTGACCAGAATTCTCAAGATGAAGAAAAACTTTGAAAACAAAGACTTCAACAGAGAAAGAAACAGATCATCCAGTAGCAAGAACTTCATAGGTAAGTCTTCTTCACAAAATAAATCCAAAGTCATGAACTGCTTTGAGTGTGGTGATGCAGGACATTTCATAAGAGATTGTCCACACATGAAAAGCAAGAACTTTCAGAAGAAAGATCATGACAGGAGAAAGAAAGCTATGATAGCTTCATGGAGTGATTCAGATAGCTCAAGTGAATCAGAATCTGAAGAAGAACATGCCAACCTATGCCTCATGGCCAAGCATGATGAAAGTTCTGAAAAGAACATTGAGGTAATGGTAAATTGTCTGATTTCAAAACCAAAAGATGCTCTTTCAGATTATCTAAGAACAATGCTTTTAAATGAAGAATATTATCTGAAAGAGATTAGACTTTTGAAAGAAAAATTTCATGAGCAAGCAAAATAGAATTTACAACTTGTTTTTCTAAATCAGAATCTTGAAATCTCTTAGAAGAAAACAGACAATGATTTCAAGGCCTTGAAAACCAGTTTCAAAGCCTTGAAAACTCAAGTCAAGGAAGTAGTCACTGAGAACTCTTCACTGAGTAACAGCCTTGTTAATCTGAAACATCGGGTTGATGAATTAGATAAACAAAAGACTACTCTTGCTGAGAAACTTCAAGAATTTGAATTAGTCAAAGTCAAGCTTGCAGGCTCAGAACACAAGTTAAACTTGATTCTTGGAGGAAGTTCAAAGTCTGTTCATAAAACTGGTATTGGAAACAATCCAAGTTTTCCAAGAAATAGCAATACCAGATTTGTGAAAGCTGGAAGCAAAACTTCTTCTAAGTGTCTTTTTTGCAACAAGAGTGGTCATATTAATATGACTTGTCCTTTCAGAAGAAGAGACCCTCATATAATGAGGAACACATTTCCATTTCAACTTAAAAGGACAAGTCAGACATATTTGGGTTCCTAAAGGGGTCAGACCACCTAACATTGTTGATCCTGAGTATGAGTCCAAATTCCACACTTGGTCTAACAGATGGGTAAGGCAGTGATTGGTGTTTGCAGGTGTTCACCAACATCAAAGAACAGAAGTGGTTTATGGACAGTGGTTGCTCAAGACACATGAGTGGAAAGAGATCTCTATTCTCAAAATCGAAAGAGCAATCTGAAGGTTCAATTACTATTGGTGACAAAGGCAAATGCAACATTCTTGGTATTGGTAAAGTTGAGAAGTGTGTGGTGAAAAATGAGAAATCAGGCAATTGCATTCTCACAGCCTCTAGATCAAATAATGTTTATACTTTTCAGACTAACAAAGTTGCAGGTAAAAGCTTAAAGTGTCTCAAGGCCTTGAAATATGATTCAAGGGTTTGGCACATAAAGCTTGGTCACATCAGCATGCATACCTTGAAAAAATTAATCTCCAAAGACCTGGTAAGAGGATTACCATCTATCAAATTCAAAGAAGATGAAGTATGCAAAGCTTGTGCTCAGGGTAAGCAGACCAGAAGCTCATTCAAACCAAAGAAGTTTGTAAGTACTTCTAGACCTATTGAACTACTTCACATGGATTTGTGTGGTCCTATGAGGACACCAACTCCAAAATGTAAGAGGTATATGCTAGTTATTGTAGATGATTATTCTAGATATACTTTGGTTATGTTTCTGAAAGAAAAATCTGAAGCCCTCTCTGAATTTTCAAAGCTTTGCAGATGACGCGATTTACTAACGCGTTTAAACGCAAGCGCACGGTCAAGTAATATGGGGGTGGTATTTCAACCCCGAGTTATCGATCCCACGAGGACAGACTTGAGATTATTTAATTAGTAGATTAATGTAGAGTACTGTAATATGAGGAAAGAATTGTGATAAATGAGTTCGTCACCCACAAACAAGTGACCGAAAAATGAAATAACAACAAAACTAATATTTTTGTGTTTTTCTTTTTAATAAAGAACGAATATGGAGAAACTAGGCAATCTCTAGATCACCTAGGGTCGTGGACGATTACTGGATTATCTGAGTAACACGTTAATCCTATTCTAGTTCAGCCGGGTAATAGACTATGACAATATCCTGTCGGTCTCATGTCATTTTACATCTCGGTTAACTACAATCTCCTCTCGGTCTCATGTTGTCTACCGGTCCGTTCTAATAGGTTATCTACTGGTACGATAACGGGTCCTGTCGGTCCACCGTTTCACGGAACAGGGGAATAATCCTACCGAATCTACCCACAATAGGCCAATCCTAACACTTCTCCTTTTAGGTATGGGTGATTCGGGATTGTGTTCATACACTCTTCACAACTAGGTTAAATCACCGTCGTGCACTTTCTAGTTAATTAACAAGTCCGGGTCGCGAATCAATTCTTGCTAAGGATTAAGCACATCGTATGAACATGTAACGAGAACAAAAATTAACATTAAGAAAGACAATGATTCAAGAAAAAACACTAGCTTCAATGACAATCAAATCCTACACTAGTCATGTGAATCGACTAGAATCATCAATTAGATCATGAAACTAACAACTATTCATTGAATCAAAGACATAGGCATGAAACAAAGATTTGAATCCGCGAAATAATCCGTCTACATAACCCTAGGCTCTTGTAGAGATGCCTAGCAAAACGTTTAGATAAGAAGAATAAACCAAACACGGTGCAATAGTTTCTCCATACACAGATTGAGAGAGAAGAAGAAGAAATAAAAAGCCTAGCTCTCCAATGGTGGCTTTGGTGTTCTCTTCTTCTCCTTCTTCGTTCTCGTCCTCCTCCTTGCTTCCAAGATGCGTGTATCCTCCTCAAATATGTGTCTCTGACCCCCAAGGCACGGCCTCTTAGGTTAGAACAAGTCCTCAAAGCTCAAACTCTGAAAAAATTACAAAACAGCCCTGAAAATCACATTCTGGCCCTTTGTTTGCACGAACACACGAGTGTTCGCACGGACAGATATTTGTTCTATGTTCGCACGAACACCTTTTTTGTTCCCACAAAATTTTTCAGTCCTTCTTCCACCCTTTTTGGCCAGCTGAAAATTTTTCCAAGTGTTTTTGTTCGCACGAACACAAAAAGTGTTCGCACGAACACCCCTGGAGATGAACTCAGATTTTCATCCTCTTCGACGAACCATAACTTTCTCGTCCGATCTCTGTTTTAGCTCCGTGACCTATCGTTGGAAATCTCTTTGAGTCTACTTTCATTTTCCACTGGTATCACTCCAAAATGTATTGTAGAACTCAAGATACTATCAAAATAGTGGAGATTGTTCACTTTTGCTCCTCCGACTTTGCTTCCCTTGCTTCCTCTTGAATTTGCTTTGTTTCCGAAGTTCGTTTCATGCCTCCTAACCATCGTTTAGCATCCGTTCCTGTCAAGACAACATGAAAAACCATACCAAGCGATTATATTTGACAAATAACATCGAAATATGCATTGAAACGCCCGGATTAACAATAAAGTGCTAAAAACTCAACTTTCTACGTTTTCTCAACATTCATAGTGTAAAACTCATATTTCAACCCCGGAATCACGCAAAAAGATATAAAATATGCAAGAAATATAATTCTAATAAAGAATTATCAAATTCCCACACACTACCCTTTTGCGCGTCCCGAGCAAAATCAATCCTCACACTACGTTTTAATCCACCGAATTGCATACAACTACACTAGCCATGTGACACACACAAAACACACACACCCAATGCAATCTACATGACTATAAACAATGCAACTCGATTATCAAACAATGCAAAAATTGAAACAACACAAATATTTTTTTCTTTTTAATTAGAGATCGGGCAATCTCAAAAAGTAAACCGGCAAGTCATAAGGCTCTCATATTCCCTCGGAAATTCTATAACTTTGGTGATCGGTAGAACTTGCGACCTGTTTCGTTAGACAGAACGAGCACGAACACTTAAGACATTGCTTCCGCACACTCGTCAAACATATCCCTAGCACTTACCATCCGAGCTATTTATCCACGGGTTCACACTGCTGACGGCTTAGGACGGGTAGGATAGGATATTCAGAAGCGTAGTCCTAAACGTCATAATATAACTCAAAAAACCCGATTCCCCCACTCCCTCACCAAAATCCAAGGAACCCCACCGAATCTCACTACGCCGGCCCTCATTCCCTCAATCTTGGTGCAATGCCGTTCTCGCGGCCACGAACGTGAAGAAGTGATCTCGAACAATAGCTAATCTCCCCGGTCTTCAATTTCAAGCTTGCTCCTTTATTCCCTTTCACTTCCAATTTATATTTTTCTCTCTCTTTTTTTTTTTTTTTTTTTCATTTCCCCAACAATAATATTAACACATGGAGCCAACAATAATGATAGTTATATCCGAGGAGATCCAATTATCAAATAACGTGGGGGGTGGAATGTGTCAAATCAGTATTATAATCAAACTAGATGTCGACACCCCCACACTCGATGTAAAGCATATAAAAAACCTGGTACTCAGTGTGTACACGTGCTTTTCCAACCGATCCTCCTCATCACATAAGATATAGAGAATATAAATGCAATATAAGCACGACCTCCTATAACAACAACCAACACCCACCCCATGACGTGCAGAAAGAATATCAAGCACTACGGTACTCCACCTGTGATCGTGGCGTAAGGACACAACTCACCGCCATACCGAAGTGTGCTACCGTCTCTAACTCACCCTCGCATCCCCTCAAATGACGAAATGTAAGAGAATCCACGTAAGATGTATCAATTCAGCACACCCTCATCGAACCTCCCTAACTCGACTCCCTCTATCATGACGCATAGGAAAGGACCTTTCTAACTAGTGATGAAAGTCATAATGAAAGGCTTCCTAGTCTAGAGGCTGTGAATAACAGGGGTAAACGGATCAATAGGGGTAACTAGTGGACCTAGGCTGTGAGACGGGACGTGAGGCCCCCATAAACATCACTCGCACAGCTGTTCAGTTGCCACTACGAGGAGGGTTGACGACTATCTAAGTGACGGTGGTGTAGCGCTAGTAGGATAACCAATCTGAGAGGCAGCTACTCGCATTTCTAATGTGCATTAGCCCTATAAGTCATCCTACTCCAGATTCTCGCGTCTACCTCACCTCAGATTTTCATACTCCATAGGAATTCTATCATTAAGCCCTCTCCACATTCACTCTCTTTGATTTTCCTTTCTCAAAAGTTTTTAATTTTTATGATTTTTGAATTTTTGATTTTTTTTCCTAACTCTATATGCTCTTGGTCAACTCGATTAACCAAACAACGAATGGGTAGGGGAACTCAATAAAGTAAAAGTGCTAACAATGCAAAAATTTAAATATAACACAATACGACAATATCACACCACATTAACACAGTACTACACAAACTACACGTAAAAAGGCTATGCAAGACAAAACATGGCTGGTGAAAGTATACAGAAACACCCCCACACTTAAGCGTTTCGTTGTCCTCAACGAATTTAGATATCAAGTAGGAGGTTTCCTTGCTTACATGTGTTAGCGGTGGATCTACACAATTATCGCTCAAAACGTAAAACATATAGAGTTAGAGATACCTGTGGTGCCAGGACCTACATAGGCACCGTTGCCGCGAAACTGCAACAAGAAGGGGTCTTGTAGACCGTTGACAGTTTTCAAAAAAGTCTCACCTCGCGTCTGGATTTCGATGCGCCTACTCAACATTCTCTATCGCACGCATCAAGAAGAGGAACCCGGAGTGTCTTCTGTGCCTGTTTCCCTGCACACTGATTGGAAGAATTAAAACAACTCTCTCTCACCCCTCAAAATTAAATATGGAGAACTAAAAGCAAAAACAGGAACAAATTGCATCCTACTCAACATTGGGTTGCCTCCCAAGCAGCGCTTGTAATTTAAGGTCGACAGCCCGACCCGGTTACCTCAACCGAAAAGGAAAGTGGAGACTTCCTTATCCCTCCACTTCTTCTTCTTCCACCATCCCTTTTCCAGAACCTCGCGTGCACCCATGTGCTGCAAAGACGGTGGAGAGTTGTGGACGCTGACTCCTTTCATTTTGCAATTGATCTTCTTGAGAAACTTCCACCAAGTACCACTGGGCTAAAATGAATCTCTGGCCATAAATCATCCCAGTAATAACTCATCTGTACTAGATGCTCTTCACCCGACCCATGCAATTCATCCACACCCTCAAACTTGTTTGTTTTCAACTCATTGACTATGGCGTTTGGATCATCAATATAATAGCCAATATGACACGAAATTGAAAATTTCTCATGATGCTCTTCCCCATTAGAATCTCCATACACAAGTCTTTCCAACTCATCACAGACTTGATTAACATGAGATATGGAGAATTCTTCAAAAGTATGAGTAGGGGCTTTTACCTCAACCGATATGGGCACAAATGCTTCATTAGCTTCATCATCAGCACACCATAGGCTTCCAATGTCGGTTTCCTCCCATTCATGCCAAGGATGTGGGGGCGCCTGTGGTCCTGGCTTGAAATACAGCAGATCTTCCAATCTTCGGCACACAGGTCCACCCCAGTCTGAATCAGAGTCTGAGTCCTCATAAATGACAGAGTCCACCAATGGTTCCTGGACATTGCAGTCTTCGTTCGGCTCATGTATCTCCTCTTCCACTTGTGGTGGGGATGATGACGGTTCAATTTTTGGCTCACTATCTCTTTTTGTGGCTCTTGAATGCTTGATTCCCCTGTTGTTGACAATTTCTCAAGTCATTCCTTTATCCTCTCCATCATCTCCCTCACGTATTTCATACCTATGGCTGAATCCTCTTGTGGCCCTTGTGCAGCTATGGACAAAAATTTGGCGCACACTTCGATGTCATTCATAATACTACGCCGTTCTGCCCTAATCGCAGATGAGTCTTCCTGGTGATGATGAAGTTGGGGGCATGTACTCGACATGAGTCTCTACGGTTGTGCCAAATTCTGCATACGTAGCACCAAGTTATGCATGCGTCCTCGTCTTCATGGTTACCCCTGCAGTGGAAACAGTAGGGGGGACCCGAATAACAGTCTTCGCTCCACATGCTTATATTGTCTCTTGCTTCCTGCGTTCCTGAGAAACAGACTCACAAGACACCCGTGAAGCACATAGATATAGAATAAAAAGATTAAAACTAAAAGTAAAATAAAAGTACTCTAAACTAACTCCTAACAAAATAATCTACCGCTGTCCCCGGCAACGGCGCCAAAAACTTGACGCGATTTACAAACGCGTTTAAACGCAAGCGCACGGTCAAGTAATATAGGGGTGGTATTTCAACCCCAATTTATCGATCCCACGAGGAAAGACTTGAGATTATTTAATTAGTAGATTAATGTAGAGTACTGTAATAGGAGGAAAGAATTGTGGTAAATGAGTTCGTCACCCACAAACAAGTGACCGAAAAATGAAATAACAACTAAACTAATATTTTTGTAATTTTCTTTTTAATAAAGAACGAATATGGAGAAACTAGGCAATCTCTAGATAACCTAGGGTCGTAGACGATTTCTGGATTATCTGAGTAACACGTTAATCCTATTCTAGTTCAGCCGGGTAATAGACTATGACAATATCCTGTCGGTCTTATGTCATTTTACGTATCGGTTAACTACAATCTCCTCTCGGTCTCATGTTGTCTACCGGTCTGTTCTAATAGGTTATCTACTGGTACGATAACGGGTCCTGTCGGTCCACCGTTTCACAAAACAGCGGAATAATCCTACCGAATCTACCCACACTAGGCCAATCCTAACACTTGTTCTTTTAGGTCTGGGTGATTTGGGATTGTGTTCATACACTCTTTACAACTAGGTTAGTTCACCGTCGTGCACTTTCTAGTTAATTAACAAGTCCGGGTCGCGAATCCATTCTTGCTAATGATTAAGCACAACGTATGAACATGTAACGAGAAAAAAAATTAACATTAAGCAAGACAATGATTCAAGAACAAACCCTAGCTTCAATGACAATCAAATCCTACACTAGTCATGTCAATCGAATAGAATCATCAATTAGATCATGAAACTAACAACTATTCATTGAATCAAAGACATAGGCATGAAACAAAGACTTGAATCCGGGAAATAATCTGTCTACATAACCCTAGGCTCTCGTAGAGATGCCTAGCAAAACGTTTACTAGAAAACATTTTTCTAGTAAACATCTGCTCCAAGAAATCCTCAACAGAATGGTGTTGTTGAAAGAAAGAACAGGACTCTCGAAGACATGTCAAGGACAATGGTTCTAGAAAATAAGCTGCCAAAACATTACTGGACAGAAGCTGTGAATACAACAAATTATATTATGAATTGGTACTTGATTAGACCTATCTTGAAGAAAACCCCCTATGAATTCTTCAAAGGGAGAAAGCCAAACATCTCATACTTCAGACCCTTTGTTTGCACATGCTATGCCCACAACAATGGTAAGGACAAGTTTGATGCAAGAAGTGATGAGGACTTGAATCTGAACAAGCATGAATCAGAAGAAGAAGCTGAGAACTCTCTTGGATTCAAGAAAAGTTCAGAAGGAAACATAAGCCATTTTGAAGACCTTGAAAACATGTCTCAAGGCCTTGAAAATAGAGATCAAAGCCTTGACAAAGATGATCAGAAATTAATGTATGGTCAGACCACTATTTCAAGACTAGAGAAGATATATGGAGAACCCGAACCATGGTCTCCTAGAAAGAGATTCAAATATCTTTCATCTCATCCAGCTGAAAACATCATCTCTGACCCAACCACTGGAACACAAACAAGGTCACAGTTGAAGAATCTTTGTGCCTTCAATGCTTTCATTTCTCTTGTAGAACCCAAAACTGTGAAGGAAGCTTTACAAGAAGCAGACTGGATTATAGCTATGCAAAGTGAACTCAATGAGTTTTAAAGAAACAAGGTGTGGAACCTGGTTCCTCCACCTACAAACCTGTCTGTCATTGGTACCAGATGGGTGTTCAGAAAAAAATTGGGTGAGGATGGCAAAGTGATATGAAACAAAGCAAGATTAGTTGCTCAAGGTTACAATCAAGAAGAAGGTATTGATTATGATGAAAATTTTGCTCTAGTTGCCAGGTTAGAAGCAATTAGAATTCTGCTTGCATTTGCATCTTTCAAAAATATGAAACTATTTCAAATGGATGTAAAATGTGCTTTTCTGAATGGCCACTTACAAGAAGAAGTTTATGTTGCACAAACTCCTGGTTTTGAAAGTGATAAGTTTCCAGATCATGTTTATAAACTTGACAAAGCTCTTTATGGTTTGAAACAAGCTCCAAAGGCTTGGTATGAAAGATTGTCAAAATTTCTGCTTGAAAATAATTTCAATAGAGGATTGGTAGACAAGACGCTTTTCATAAAGACTCGTTAGAAAGATTAACTTGTAGTTCAAATTTATGTTGATGATATTTTGTTTGGAGCTAGTAATGATCTTCTATGCAAAGAATTATCAAGTCTTATGAGCAGGGAATTTGAAATGAGTATGATGAAAGAGTTGAACTTCTTCCTTGGACTTCAAATACATCAATTGAAGAAGGGCATATTTCTGCATCAAAGCAAGTATACTAGGGACTTGCTGAACAAGTACAACATGTCTCAATCCAAAGAGATCCAGACTCCAATGAGCTCTACACTGTCTTTAGATAAAGATTAATTTGGTAAGAGTGTCAATGTGAAAGAGTATAGAGGCATGATTGGATCATTGCTATACCTTACTGCTAGTAGACCAGATATCATGTTCAGTGTATGTATACCTGCAAGATTTCAAGCTGATCTAAAGGAATCACACTTAACTATTGTGAAGAGAATATTCAGATATCTCAATGATACCAAAGACTTAGGGCTTTGGTATCCAAGACATTCTAAATTCTCTTTGCATGGATTTTCAGATGTTGACTTTGCAGGTTACAAAGTTGATAGAAAAATCACTTCTGGAACTTGCCAATTTATTGGATCATCTCTGATCAGTTGGCCCTCCAAGAAAAAAAAAATCCAGTTGCTCTATCAACAGCTGGAGCTGAATATATATCTGCTAGTGCATGTTGTTCACAAGTGTTGTGGATTGCTCAACAATTGAGGGATCTTGGATTTGATTTCATAAGTATTCCCATCAAGTGTGACAACACTAGTGCAATATCTATTACAAAGAATCCAGTACAACATTCATGAACCAAGCATATTGATGTTAGACATCATTTCATCAGAGATCATGTTGAGAAAGGTGACATTGTTCTTGAATTTGTCTCTACTAACATGCAACTTGCAGATATCTTCACTAAACCATTGCCAGATGAAAGATTCTCAGCTCTAAGACTGGAATTATGCATGCTAAATAAGGATGCATTGGTTTAGGGGGAGCATCAGGTAAGAAAGGTAAGTTATTATGTGTTTCAAAGGTTTGAACTGATTTTCAAAGCCTTGAAAATCCATTCAAAACTTTGATTGTATGTGGTTCAGTTCAACTGCGTTTCAAGACCTTGAAACCATTTTCAAAGCCTTGAAAATAAGACTGAAAACTGGTTAGTAAATAACTCTTAGATCATTCAGTATTTGCTCAATATTGTCCCTAACGTTTTCAAAATTGATTTTCAGCCAAATATAGTACTACCTCTGTTTCGCCTGTTTCAGCCTACTTCACTTTTTGTCACTATTCACTGGGTTACTTTCATCCGGTGATTTGATTAGCAAAACGATACAAGAATTTGGTAATCTTTGCATGGTTTTATAGAGGAAAGTTTATTCTAAAATATCATGAAAAATTATTAAAAAATTACATCGTTTTTGTACCCAAATCACCAAGTCAAAGTGACTCAGTAACGGGTTAAAAAGTCAAACGCAGACGAAACATACGAAACAGAGGTAGTATTTAATTATTTATTTCCAACGGCTTTAAAGATTTGAATAATATCTGATCATTACAAATCTTTTGAGATCAGAGAGATTGCAGTTTCCTTTTCAAATACAAACTCTCTGAGTATTTATCTCCTTCTCTTCTCCTTCACTCCGTATCAAATCCACCTCTCTTTATTCTTCTCCCAATCCTAATGAGCACCAGAAGAACCTCAGACAGAATCAAGATGGCCGGAGGTTCAAAACAGAGTACATATAAGAAGAGAAAGACAGCAGTGGATGAGGTTCAAGAAATTAGTGGAGACTCTAGCTCTAGAACTCCCAGTGCAGGCAGTTGCACAGCTTCCTCCACCCAAGAAGAAAGTCAGGAAGGATGCAAGTCCCTCCTCTGAAAAAAAGAAGAAGAATAAAGAGAAAGATGTTGCAGAGAAGCAAGCAGAAACAGAGATCTCTACCCCTAAGAAGTTGAAGAAAAAGAAGAAGGCAACTCAAGCTGAAAAAGGGAAAAGAAAGGTAACAGATGAAAAACCATAAGACAATGTGGAGAAAGCATTGCATATCTACTCAAAGAATACTGCTCCTGATGAATCATGGTTCATCTCAAATACTTCAAAAGGTCAGTGGCTAGATGGTTTTGCTTCTAGGCCTATTGCTTTCTGTAGCTTGCTCAACATGCATATGTTAATTGGAGTGTATCTCAATTGCATTACCATGCTAAAGAAAAGCTCTTTGTTGTTCATGCTAAATCCTCCTGAGTTAGCATATCCTAGGATTACCAGACTGTTTTATCTCAACATGAAGTAACTTAAGAATTCCGCACACTTGGTAATCAAGACTGTAGTTTCTGGTGTTACTATGGAGTTGGATTATTCTGAGTTCTCAACTGTTCTAGGCTGTCCCAAGAGGTATGACACACATAATCATCCACCCAAGAATGAAGTCTTGAAGTTAGCCAGACAGGAATTATTTCTACCAAATGTTCCTGCATCATCCAAACAATTAACACACTCTGTGTTAAATGTTGAAGCTAAAGTGTTATTCACTATATTGATGAGATGCATATTTCCAAGAGAACATTCAAAGGAGTTAATCACGGAAAGAATACGCTATATTATGTATCAGGTTATGCATGGCTATGAGATTGATCTGCAGAAGCATGTAATGGAGCATATGTTGTTCAGCCAAACAGATCAGAGAAAGCATCCTTTGCCTTATGCAAATCTGCTAACTTTGTTCTTTCAACACCTTGAAATTCCTACTGCTGGTGAGGAGTCTATCAATTCTGGAATTGGTGTGCTGAATGAGAAAGCTTTTGAGAAGATTTGAGTGGTTAAGACCAAAGAAAAGATTTGGAAGTTGTATTCTGATTTGACAGAAGAAGAGCTCAATGCAAAGAAGTTTGTCAAGCCCAAGAACTTGACCCCTACTTCAAGCCAGACTTCTCAGCCTCCTTATTTGTCTTCCATCCTTCAGAGACTTGATGGTCTAGAAATGGATAACAGTGAGATCAAAGAGAAACAGCATGGGTTTGAGACTGATATCTCACAGTCAAATACATAGTGGAAACCATTTTTAGAAGTATGACTGTGTTTGATGTTCCCGAGGATGAAGAAGATGCCAAGAAAGGTGGCTTTGAAAAAAACTTTCCAAGTGAACATTCCAACCAGGAAGAGGCTGCTCCAAAGATAAAGAAAGCAGGTGGTAGTTGAACAAGCTGATCAGGAAGGAGATGAAGTAAACACGGCTGACTCAGATGACGTGCTGATTGCTCTGAAGAAGAAGAAATCTCCAAAGACTGGCACTAAGGACAAGACTGAAGAAGTGACTACTGCTGGTGAGAATGAAGAAGAACAAGAAACAGGATAAGACTGATGAAAATAGTGAGGAAGAAGAGGGAGATCAGGATGGAGATGAAGACCCAACCCCTTAATCCTGCCAACTCTTTCTTTCCCATTATTTCTTTTTAAGTTTTTATTTTCAAAATTTTCCATACACTGATCCAACATCTTCTCATTCTTTTTGAAGAAAGTCAAAAAGGGGGAGAAAAATCTTAGGATGTTTTGATTCTGTTCAGATGACCTATCTTTTGGTCAGTAGGATTTCTGCAATTTACTTGCATTTGTTCTTTTGTTCATTAATAAGTTGGATCTTTTGGAATTACTGTGTTATTATTTGTGTGAATTGTGTACTAATCAGTAATTTTTGCAGAAACTAAGAATCAAACAGATTGAGGTTTTGTCTTTCTTCAAGGGGGAGATTGTAAGGTCACAGGTTTCATGGAATTGAGGTATTTCAAGGCCTTGAACCAGTTTTCAAAGCCTTGGATTAGGTTTCACAGGCAGAGCTATTTCAAGGCCTTGAACCAGGATTCAAAGCCTTGAAACTGTCTGACCTGCATATATGTTCTGAGGGGGAGTTTTTCTAAACTCTTTTGATTCTATACCTCTCACCCCTGTACTTGATGTGGTATTATTTAATGATGAAAGACAAACTGTTTTGATATATCTAACATGTTTTAATCCATCACGTGTGACTCAGTTTTGCAGGGAAATTTTATTTCCTAAATATGCGGGATTTGTTACCTTATCTGGCTTTTGCAGGAAGGAAACTACTTAGTGAAGATGATCCTGTGATCAATCAGAGACTCATGACAGCTTCTCAAATTGTTTAAATACAAGATCACAATAATATCTCTGAATATTGTGATCAACTATTGGTTGGAGAAGGCTGTTGAAAGAGAGTGAAAGCTGTTGCCTAAAATACAGGAAGTTGTTGCTGAAAATCTGGGAAGATTTGCAGAGCTTTAACCAGTATAAATGGAGCTCATTTTGAAGCAACAAGAGACAACACTCAACGGGAAAAAAGAGATACACAGTTATGGATTGACAAGCATCAAATAAGTTCATCACTCTGACAATCCAACTCACAGAAGTTCACTGCATTCTTTACTGCAGTTCAACACTCTAGTGTTCTTCTGTATTGTCTTTATTGGTAGATCATTTCTGTAATACTTCTATACTTCATTCTCAAGGATTGTTCAAGGTGAAAAATAGAGAATTATATTAGTTAATAAGTTAGTTAGAGCAGGTACTAGATAGGTTAGGGAGAACCACAAGCTGTAACAGAGTAAGGCAATTCTCTGTGCTTGAGATATAGGGATTAGCTTTTTATTAATAAGAATTGAGTTGAAAATCCTACAGGGAGAAGATCCCTGAGGTAGAGACGTAGGTCCATGTGGACTGAACTCTATAAATCATTTGTCTCTTACATTTACAGTTCATTCACTTTCATAGTTTTTACTGCATTCAAACTTGTCTGTTTTTCAAGGGTTTGAAACTCTTTTCAAGGCCTTGAAAAAGACTTGTCTGTTTCATTGCAAACTGTATTTCATTCCAAAGGCTTGAATTTGTGTTCAAAGCCTTAAACTCCTTTGCAGTTTAACTAAAACACTTTTCTTCCTCAAGTTTGCAAAAAGTTGGCATACTCTATGCAACCCCCCTTCTAGAGTATCTGTGCTGCATATTCATCTGCATACTCCCCTTTCAGCATAGTTTGATTATCGTTCATGAGGTGAGATTCATCGTGATTGTCATAACAAACTTGTATCAGAGCTTAGGCCGAGATTACTCCACCAAGAACAATGTCCGGATCGATGTTGAAGATTCGCAGGTTCATAGGAGGGAATAACTTCAGTCTGTGGAAGATAAAGATGGAGGCCTTGCCTTCACAGGGTTCGTGGGCACCTTTGACCGCTGACAATAGAGGCATGGATTTTAATACATCGGAGTTCAAGGCGATGGAGGAGAAGGCTCATTCAAACATTATGTTGTGATTATAGGATGACGTGATCATTGAGGCCACATATCAGAAGCAAGTAGTGGGGCTTTGGATCAAGTTGGAGAGTCTATACATGACGAAGAGTCTTACTAGCAATTTGATGCTAAATCAAATGCTCTTATTTTTGTGAATGCTCGAAGGTACGATTCTCAAAGAATATCTTGATTGAATACAATTCTTTTAGATTCGTGTAATATTGGCGAGAAGGTGGGTGATGAGGATGCCGCACTTTTGTTATTGATCTCGTGACCTTCATCGTATGAGAACTTTTTTCAGTCATTCATTGTGAATAAGGACGAATTATCTCTAGAGGAGGTCAGATCGTCGCTCCATGCTAGGGAACTGCGCCATAAGAGTGCAGGCACAGAAACAGAGGACCATGCTTCCGGTTTGATGGAAATCGGTGGAAGAAAGAAAGGTAAGAAGAAAAAGAAGAAGCAGTTCTACAATTCTAAGTTACCCAAGGATGTCTGTGCTTGGTGCATGGAAAAGGGGAACTCGAAGATAGATTGCCCGAAACAAGGTCAACAGGGACAGAATAGCTCTGCAGCCGTGGTAGAGAAAGGGAATTCATTAAGGATGATTTCTTTCCACTGGCGGCTGATGTTTCACATCAAACAGATGCGTGGTTTCTTGACTCTAAGGCTTCTTATCATATCTGTTCTAACAAGTGGCTATTTTCAAGCTACAACTGTGCAGATGGAGGATCCGTTCATATGGTAAACAAAGCTATTTGCAAGGTCATAGGATAAGGTTCAGTTAGGTTCAATACTTATGATGGGAAGACATGCACTTTGAAGGATGTTAGACGTACCGCTTGTCACAAAGAATCTAATTTCTTTGAGTATACTCGACAACAAGGGATTTAGCTTCAAGGGTGAAGGTGGAGGATCATGCATCTACAAGGATTCAGATGTGCTACTCAAGGGGGACAAGGATGGGACTTTGTATGTACTACATGGTTCGGCTATCACAGGGTCTGTCGGAGTTGTCTCGACCGAGATTAAGAAAGCTGATTAAACCAAGATATGACATATGAGGCTCGGTCATATGAGTGAACATGGAATGCATGAATTTCACAAGAAATTCTATCTCACTGGGCATGCGCCCAAGAGCCTAGGGTTTTGTGAGCACTGCATGTATGGGAAGCTACAACATAGAAAGTTCCCTAAGGCAATTCATAGAATGAAGGTACTCTTGATTATATGTATTCGGATTGCTGGGGTCCATCTCGAGTTGAGGCGATAGGCGGGTACAAGTATTTTATGAGCAACACAGACGACTACTAAATGATGACTTGGATTTTTGTGATGAAGAATAAGAGTGAAGCCTTCGCAAGATTCAAGGAATGGAAAATGCTAGTAGAGAATCAAGTGGGAAAGAAGGTGAAGAGGCTGCGCACGGACAACAGTTTGGAGTTCTGTTCATCAGAGTTTGATTGTTCTGCAAGGATCAGGGTATTGCTCGCCATCACACCGTTAAACACACACCAAAACAGAATGGTGTGGCCGAGAGAATGAATCAGATACTTTTGAAAAAATCAAGGTGTATGCTTTCGAATGCAGGTATTTCTAGAGGTTTTATGGGGAGAGACAGTATCCATGGCATGCTATCTCGTGAATCAGAGTGCGCACACAGGTATAGGATGCAAGATTCCTATAGAAGTCTGGTTCGATAGAACAGTAGATTACTCATATTTGAGAGTCTTTGGTTGTGTTACCTATTATCACGTTGATGATGGCAAACTAGAATCAAAAGATAACAAAGGAGTATTCATGGGTTCCAAACAGGTGTGAAGGGATCTAAGATATGGGCAGACAACAAGATCATCCTTAGCAGAAGTGTAGACTTTTATGAGAGTCCTATGTTGAATAATTTCGTTGAGATAGAGATTGGAGATGTAGTGAAGAAGGTGGAGGGACAGTCGGATCCTATTGATCCTAATAATTTTGAAATCTCTACACCGCCTGCGGAAGCCGAAGAGGAAGAAGCAGAAGAGTTTGATAGTGAGGATGCGTCTCTACCAGAGGAACCGGATAATCAAAGTATTGTTGTGGAAAGACCAAGGAGACTCATAAAGCCACGGCGAGATACAGAGATGATGGTATGGTAGGATATGCATTGCAGGTAGCGGATTAGGTGGAGAATGAGTCGTCCACCTACAAGGCCACTATATCTGGTTCTGATTCAGCATAGTGGATTGACGCGATGGGAGAAGAGATGGAGTCTCTTAGAAACAACTCGACGTGGAAGCTTGTTAAATTGCCAGCGACAAGGAAGATATTCAGTTGTAAGTGGGTCTTCAGAAGAAAGGAAGGAACTACAGCTGGGGAGGGCATCAAGTACAAGGCACGACTAGTTGCAAGAGGGTTCAATCAGAAAGAAGGGGTTGACTAGAACGAAATCTTCTCGCCGGTGGTCAAACATTTTTCTACATGGGTGCTACTAGCTCTAGTGGCGCATCACGACTTAGAGCTTGAGCAATTAGATGTCAAGGCATGTTTTCTACATGGAGAATTTGAAGAAGAGATATAGATGAGCCAACTGGAAGGGTTCCAAGTTCCAGGAAAAGAAGAACACGTGTGCAAGCCGAAAAAATCTCTCTACGGACTTAAGCAGTCGTCGAGGCAATGGTACAAGAGGTTTGACAACTTCATGTTAAATATTGGTTACCAGATGTGCGAGTATGATTACTGCGTGTATCACAAGTTGTTGTGAAGTGGATCACGTATCTACCTAGTTCTGTATGTGGATGATATTTTGATCACAACTCAGAATATCAAGGACATCAGCGAACTGAAACTAGAGGTCCCTTAGCGCGGAATTTGAGATGAAAGATCGGGGGCTGCTCGGAAGATATTAGGAGTTAAGATTTGTAGAGATAGAAAGAATAAGAAGCTTTTTCTTTCACAGTGGGGATACATCAAGAAGATATATGCAAGATTCGAGATGTTATCAGCTAAAGCTACAGATACTCATATGGAAACTAACAACAAGCTAGGAATTTACACCGTTCAGACTGAGGAGGAGAGGGAGTACATGTCCAAGGGTCCATATGCTAGAGCAGTTGGAAGCCTCATGTATGCTATGATCTGCACTCGACAGGACATAGCATCCGCCATTAGTGTGGTTAGTCGTTTCATGGCTCATCCGGGAAGGGACCATTGGCAGGCAATGAAATTAATATTCAGGTTCTTAAAGGTACATCAGACATTGGCCTATGCTATGGGGATAATGGAAATATCTTTGTAGCTGGTTTCTCGAATTCGGGTAATGCAGGGGATGTTGATAGTAGAAGATCAATGACGGGCTACATGTTTGCTCTGTGAGCATTTTTTGTGAGTTGGAAGGCTACGCTACAGCCGTTAGTGACTTTTTCCACCACGGAGGCGGAGTATATGGCTCTAGCAGAAGCAGCAAAGGAGACAATATGACTAAAGGGAATGATTAATAATCTAGGGCTACATGAAGATCAGGCAATAACCTACTGTGATAGCTTGAGTGCGATCTGCTTGAAGAAGGACCAGGTTCATCATGAAAGGACCAATCATATCGACGTTAGGTATAATTTTCTGAGAAGTGAAAGCAGGATCAAGGTGATGAAGGTGGGGGACTTCTGACAACCCCGCAGATATGTTCACCAAGCCGGTTCCAAAGAGCAAGTTCCAACATTGTCCGGAATGCTCAACATTATGAGCCAGTAAGCCCTTAGGGGCATGTCAGACCCGGCGATGTCCAGTGGGTCTCCGTGAAGGGAGACATCGGGAGGGAAGAAGACATACTTTGTTCGCATGGAGGAGGAAGACTTTGTTGCAGAGGAGAGACTTCAAGTGGGGGTCGAGATTTGTTAGAATGGTGCCTTGAAGAGGGAGTCAACCAATGAAGCAAGAGATATCGAAGGCGGCCAAATGAGCAGATTATGTTCGTGCGAACAGAATAGTGTTCGTACGAACATGTTTGTGCGAACACACGTTCTGTTCGTACGAACAACATCCTGAGGCGGAAAATAAGGATGGAAACTATTCCTTATGGCCTCAGGTCGATTTTGGGGGGTATAAAAGAGTGCTTTGGGGTCTGAATATTGTATGTAAAATATTGTGAGACGTTCTCCTCAGTTGAATAAAAGTCTTTCTTCCCCGTAAATATAGTTAGCATTGTTTGTGCTAGCGAATCACATTAAATTGCGTGTTTGCATCGTTTGATTATCCTTCGCGAGGTGAGAGTCATCGTGATTGTCATAACAATGTAATTTATGTAGGCAATTTTTTTATAACATATGTAGTGTGGTATCTTGTTCCATGCTTGTTTCAACCGTTATAATTGTGTTTTTGAAAGAAATGACTTGAGACTATAAAAAATGATTGAAAGGGAGGAAATATTTACATGTCCCATTAGAAATTGTAACTTTTTTTAAACTAAAATATTCGGATAGAAAGAGTACTTTAGACTTCCGTAATCAATTTTGGCAATGATGCGAGACAAGTAACTGAAGATGGACTTTACTTGCACACATTTTGCTGGTTCAAAAATGGATTGTTTCTAATCAGAACCCAATCAATGTCAATCTTACTTTTATTGTGAGATATTGATCTTCTCTATTACTAACAAGTTTTCTAAAAAATACGAACCTTTTGAGTGTTCCTGTCTCTTTTCTGTTTCCTATTTTTGCAAGAAATTTAGTCATTATGCACTTATTCTTGTTCGCGGAGACTCTACACTGCTTCTCATTCTCTTATTTATTATAAGAGCGATATCTCTCATGAACTTCTACTTCTAACAAGAAATAGATCTTCTCAATTAACAATTCGTCCAAAGTAGAAATATCTTCTTATTCTCGTCACATATATCTACGGAAGATTTAACCTAAATGTGATAACTTTTGCTTGCGGAGACTCTACACCGCTCCCAAACAAGACAAAATAGTCTCAAACTTGTATGCTGATAGTATGAGTTGTGACACTAACAGACCGTTCTACGCAGTCATTTATTTCTCATTTTTGGATAATATATTTTAGACATTTTGTTTTTATACAGCGTATTGAATTAGTATATTTTAGACATTTGGTTTTTATACTACCTGGAAAGTGTAATCTTCAATTAGTATATTTTAGACATTTGGTTTTTATACTACCTGGAAAGTGTAATCTCCCAAAATATTAGTCTAACCTTTGTTTCCTTCTTCCACATGCTGTCGTCAGTTAATTTTATGTTGCTGAAGAGATGACAATCATAGTGTGTGGGAATTCGTCTTCGCAGAGGCCAGCGCTTCTATCTAAGGGGAAAAAAAGCTGAAAATAGATTTCGTGGTCGGCAGGATTCGAACCTGCGCGGGCAAAGCCCACATGATTTCTAGTCATGCCCGATAACCACTCCGGCACGACCACTTTAATGCTTACTGAAAATATATGACATCTTTGTCCAAAGAATAACTACCGTATGCTTCTGACTCTACATATTGGGTAAAAGACACTTTCACCCCCTCCGTTCTGTAACAATACACATTCCCCACTTTGAGTTTGAGAAATGACGCTTTCACCTTTTTGTGTGCAAATTCCAAAATACTTGCACCCTTTGATTGTGTTATTTTATTTTACAAGGGGACATACATGTGGTTAATGTAACTTTAACTATATTGGGTATGGGATTTTAATTCCGGTCCAATTTGATATGATTTTGGATATTTGCGGAATGAATTCGCGTCTGAGGTAAGTAACTGAAATAAAATATGCTTGAAACAATTTCTTAGAATAATTTTTTTCCTCGAGTTCGAACCCGAGACCTCATGTAAGGTCTTCAAACGCTCTACTACTGAGCTAGCGCTCATTTGCAATAACAACTTTTCATGTACGTTTAAGCCACCATAAATGTCGTAATAAAATATGCTTAAAACTAAGATCATCTCCAACATATAAACATGGGTAAAAGACATTTTCCACCCTCCAACTATGGACAAAAGACATTTATCCCCTGTTTTGTGAAAAAAAATATATATTTTGCACACCTGTTAACGAATGGTGGGTGGACAGATACCACCCTTCTGTTATAATCCGTTAGTGGAAGGGTGCAAACAGACTTTTTATGAACATTTTACCCTTAAAAAATGTGGACAAATAACACCATTTTTTTGTTTATTATTCAATTCATCATGTTCTTGATGTTCTCGGTGTTCTTGAGCACCACCTCTACTACCACCAAATCACCACCACCACCAACAACAACAACAACATCAACAACAAATGAGCCTTCAAATTTTCCTCGTAATATATTCAAGATTCAGTTGCTCCAACCTACCTATCTCCTTCTCCATTAAATCAACAAAAATCAACCAGTGGCAAATAACACCCTCTGCTTATAAGCTGCCTCTTCTGCATTTCCATTCTATATAGCGAAATCCATCTTCATCTACTCTAACTCCACCATTTTATGACTCTTTCTGAGCTATACCTTCTTATACAACCTACCAAGCTTGAGGATTGAATCAGCTACCGAGTTAATCCAACAACACTTCATTGTCCACTCCTCACCCCCAGTTTTTGGCTCACCACAATTATCATCCCCTGTCTCACTGTCTCTCATCTCATCATCCAACCCATTGGAACCCATGAATACATAATTTCCAGAATCAATCCCACAAGGTAAACTACAATGACTCAACCATGAACCAATCAAAGCATCCATTTTCTCAAAGAAAGCCCATTTATTGGTAATGAATTCTACCTCCCGTAACATCCGTTTTAATCTTCTCTCCCTCAAACTTCTTCTTCAATTCGTCCAACCTGTTCCAGCACTCTGCACGAGTGCAGTGCAGGCCCAATAGCAAAGCAGCTGGTCCTTGGACTTTAGGCCCCCAACCTGCCAGGGCCCACAAGTATTATAATATCAGGGGTATTATAGTAAATTCGGTATTTCACATTAAAATTATTTTAACTTACCCTGCAGACAAATACCAAATTAGTATAGTGTTTAAGATAATCACCGACGAAGAACACCACAACGCCTAGAGAAGTTCGATCGACGCCTTTGCAACCTCGTTTTCTTCATAGATTTATTTACTGTCTTCCACAAAATGGCTACACTCATGACTTAATCTCTATCTCCGCACATCAGATGTAGTTATTTGTTCTTCCTGTGTTTCTACCCTTGGATTGGTAAATTAATGAATATATGGTCTGATAGTACTAATAGTATAGGCCTCCTCTTTGATGTTTGCTTTAGGCCTCAATCAAAGCTGGGTCGGCCGTGCATGAGTGAACCCTATTTTGCACTACTTCGATACCTTCTCAGCCACCTACCACCACTCATCGGGGCCCAAATCAGTCTTAACCAGTTGCTGAAACTTCTTACACAGAATCAACGTACTCTGTCCACTTCGACGGCGAGGTCAGAACCAAACTCCACTCGTCCTCACTGACAAAATTGAAATTGTTTTCGGATTCATCTATTTTTTGTTTCTTCCGGTGAATCGGCAACGCGGAACCGTACCCATTCCCGGCCGTAGCCCTCTGTTCCATCTTCTCTGCCAAATTTTTGGTGATCCGGTTCATATTGGACGAAATTGAGGTTATGGGTCATCAAAAAAGAAGGGTTTCGACTGGATTTATGTGAAGAGTGATTTGTGGATCGCATCCATTTGTGAACAACAGAAGCCCTATTGTTTGTAGCTGATAAGTCTGAAGCTCGTGGATATTATGATATGAAAATACAGGCAAAGAGCTTAGCTCCTTGATGATGAAAGTCAGAAACACAAGCATAAGAAATTGCTACGTACCAAAACTTCAAAGCTTTGAGCTACTGTAGCAGTACCTATATTCTATATTATCTAACTATTTTGTGCAGGTTTTGGTTATGTTTTGATAATGTTGGTTTAGTTATACAATTATATTCAGCAATCTATGTTCTAAGTTGATCATTGCAGGATTAAGTTGGATTGAAAATTCAATGTACATTCTGGTGAAGTTAGCAGGCAAAGCTTCAAAGCTTTGAGATATTCTAGTTACTGCTAAGTTCTGCTAACCATCTTTCTGTATGCAGATGGATTCAGTGATACTTAGATCTTGTTACATGTTGTTTATTGTCTATTATTGTGGATTCCATATTGATTACTTGATATATTCATGATATTGAATATACTTGTTAACTCAGAACTGTCAGCAGACAAGTCTAGCATAATTTTCTCTTTAATGGTTAGCTGCTGTTTCAAGCAGATCTTTTGCTAGATTGTATTGTTATTTGTTTGATCTTGTTTGCTAAGTATTTGCAGGTTTGTTGGACTCTCCAACGTCCATAAACAGATCAGCAATTCATTCAAATTAAGCTGTTAACAGGAGCTTATCAGATAGGAGATATTTTAGGAATTCTGTTCCTGAAATCTCTCAAGTTAGTTGCAGACTGAGAACAGCTACTTAAGTTTGAATTGCAGAGACTTATTAGAGACACAGAGGTCGTGATTTTGAAGAAGGCAATCATCTGGGAAGATCAATTACATACAGCTCTTCAAATCATTCAGGAATTCAATTCAAGCAGGCTGAAGATCATTCAAATCCAGAAGAACTCTTCCAGGCTTTAAACAACTTATTCTTTCTGAGCTCTTCTCTATGTACTTAATTATATCGTTTATTCTTCATCTCTAAAACCTCACTAAACTTAGTAGTTTAGTTTTTCAATTGAACAACAAGAGGTTCTTATTGTTTCAACATGTTGTAACCTGTAACTAGATAGGCTGGGAACCAGAAGCTGTATAAGTGTAAGGTAGCTCACTTAGGCTTGAGATCTTGGGCTAAATCTGGGTGATTAATAAGAAGTTGTGTTTGAATCCTGGAGGGATTAGATCCCTCAGGCAGAGACTATGTCTTATTATGACTGAACTCTGTAAAATCTCTGTGTTCTTGCTATTTACTTTTTGCTGCATTTACTTACAGTTTAAATTGGAAGTTTCAAAGCTTTGGAGCTTTCCGAGTCTCAAAGCTTTGAAGCCTCTATACTCTGCTGCTATATCTTTAAGCTTCTCAAATTTCTTTCAAAGCTTTGAGATATCAACAGTTAGTTCTACTAAAGTTTCAAAAACTTGAGTTTTGGCAAAAGCTAGCATACTCTATTCAACCCCCCTTCTAGAGTATTATTATACCTGTTTACACCTACATTACACACTTTCAATTGGTATCATAGCTTTCGGTCACAGTTTAAAGATCTAATGATCTTGTGACAATGAGTTTTGTAGGTGAAGGAGGATTCTCACAGGGAAGGGCATCTAATAGACCTCCATTATTCTGTGGTGATAACTTTGTGCATTGGAAGGCATTGATGAAAATGTTCATCATAGATCAGGACATGGAACTATGGTCTATTATTGTGAATGGGCCAAACCTATTCTATACTATTGTGGATGGTGTTAGAACTGTCAAACCCGATGAAGATCTCTCAGTTACTGAACTGGAAAAGGTATCAAAAATTACAAAACTTTGAACTTATTATATTGTGCTCTTAGTGCAGATGAGTTCAACAGAATATCCAACTGCAATAATGCAAAGGAGATCTGGAACAAGTTGACTGTTACCTATGAAGGAACTAGCCAAGTCAAGCAGACAAAGATTAATATCCTTTTGAGGCACTATGAACTATTTAAGATGAACTCTGATGAGTCCATCAAAGATTTGTTCAAACGGTTTACAGATATTGTGAACAACTTGGAATCTTTGGGAAAAGTATTCTCAAATGAAGAAAAAGTCAGGAAGATTATCAGAAGCTTGCTTAAAGCTAAATGGGAGCCTAAAACTATTGCTTTTGAAGAAGCTCAGGATTTAAGCATTCTGGAACTGGATGATCTGCAAGGAAAGTTACTCACTCATGAGATATCTATGAAGGAGGTTGATGGTGAATTGAGTGACAACATAAAGAATCTGGCACTCAAGGCAAAGACAATGAAAAATCCCAAAGCCTTGAACCAGAAGAGGATGATGATGATGAGGAAGCCTTAGCCTTGATTTCCAAAGCCTTGGCCATAATTCTCAAGAAAAAGAAGAACTCTGGAAACAAGGATTACAACAAAGAAAAGTTCAGATCCTCAACTAGCAAGGATCAGAAAGGTAAGTCTTCTTCACAATCATATAAACCTAAAGTTATGAATTGATATGAATGTGGAGATGCAAATCACTTTGTGAGAGACTGTACTCAAAAGAAAAAGAACAGACAATTTTCAAATAAGGAAAATGACAACAGAAGGAAGAAAGCAATAGTGGCCTCATGGAGTGACTCAGACTCTTCATACTCAGACTCTAATGATGAGCATGCCAATCTTTGTTTAATGGCTGGACATCAAGAGTAACATTCCACTCAGAAGCCAATTGAAGACATGGTAAAAAATCTCTTATCTAGTCCTTCTGATGTGTTAACTGAAATCCTCAAAAGCATGTTTTTAAATGAGGAGAGTTACAGGAATGAGATTGATTCTTTGAAAATGAAGGTTCATGAGCAGGCAAAAGAAAATTTAGATTTGGTTTTTCAGAATAAATGTCTTGAAGCTACTAAGTTAAAAATTGACAGTGACTTCAAAGCCTTGGACAGTAGATTCATAGCTTTGAAATCACAAGTCAAAGAAGTAGTTGATCAAAACACTATTTTAACTGACAAGTTTGTTGATCTAAAAAATCATTCTGATGATTTAGAACAACAAAATACTAAATTGACTAGTAATCTTCAAGAATCTAAGAAAATTCTTTCAGCTTTTGCTGGCTCAGAACAGAAGTTAAGTCTCATGCTTGGAGGAAGTCTGCAGTCTGCTCACAAAAGTGGAATTGGATATAATCCAAATTTTCCAAGAAAAAGCCAAACCACATTTGTGAAAGCAGGAAGCAGACATTCACCAAAGTGTCATTATTGCTGTAAAGTTGGACATGTAAAAGTAACTTGCCCCTTTAGAAGGACATAACGTCACATTATGAGGAACACCTATCCTTATCAGCTTAAGGGACAAGTTAAACATATTTGGGTTCCAAAATGAGTTAGACCACCTAACATGGTTGACTCTAAGTATGAATCGAAATTCTACACTTGGTCTAATAGCCTGTTAAGGCATTGATTAAATTTTGCAGGATGTCACCAAAGCTTTGAAAGATCAGAAATGGATATTGGATAGTGTATGTTCTAGACATATGAGTGGGAAGAAATCCTTATTCTCAGAACTGAAATAACAATCAGAGGAAATAATCACACTTGGTGACAAAGCAAAGTGCAACATAATTGGTATTGGAAGTGTTGGTAACAATTCTGCATATTCAATTTCTGATGTTTATTTAGTTGATGGTCTTAAGTATAATTTGTTGAGTATTTCTCAGCTTTGTGACAAGGGTAATAAGGTTATTTTTGACAAGGAGAAATGTGTGGTGAAGATGAAAAATCAAGCAATTGCATTCTCACAGCTCCTAGGTCACATAATGTTTATGCACTATGTACTGACAAAGTTGCAAGTGATAGTCTGAAGTGTCTCAAAGCTTTGAAGGATGACTCAAAACTATGGCACAGAAAGCTTGGTCATTTAAGCATGCATTATTTAAATAAACTCATCTCAAAAGATCTGGTAAGGGGATTGTCAATCCTTAAATTCAAAGATGATGAGTTTCGCAAGGCATGTACTCAAGGTAAACAAACCAGAAGTTCATTCAAGCCAAAGTATTTTGTAAGTACCTCCAGACCCTTAGAAACTCTGCATATGGACTTGTGTGGTCCTATGAGGGATCAAACACCCATAGGTAAGAGATATATGCTTTTTGTAGTTGATGATTACTCTAGATTTACTTGGGTTATGTTTCTTAGAGAAAAGACTGGAGCCTTATCTGAATTTTCTAAACTTTGCAAAGAGCTTCAAACTTGAAATATTTTACCTGTTGCATTTATTAGAAGTGATCATGGTAGGGAATTTGATCAAATTTATTTTGATTTATTTTGTGCAAAGCATGGCATCTCACACAACTTTTCTGCACCTAGAACTCCTCAGCAAAATGGTGTAGTTGAGAGGAAAAATAGGACTCTTGAAGACATGTCTAGAACCATGTTACTTGAAAGTAATTTGCCAAAATATTTGTGGGCAGAAGCTGTTAAAACTATCAACTATGTGCTCAATAGATGTTTGATCAGGACAATTTTGAAGAAAACCCCTTATGAACTGTTTAAAGGCAGGAAGCCTAGTGTTGCTTACTTTAAGCCTTTTGGTTGTACTTGTTTTGTGCGTAACAATGGCAAAGATAATCTTGGTAAGTTTTATGCTAGAAGTGATGAAGGTGTGTTTCTTGGTTATTCTCAAACCAGCAAGGCTTACAGGATTTAAAATAAGAGATCTAAGATTGTAGAGGAGAGTATTCATGTTGTTTTTGGTGAAAGAACTAATGATTCTCCGAGTGAAAGTTTTGCAGATCTTAGTTTGAATAAATATGAGGCTGATGAAAACCTTGAGAAGGTCAGCAAGAGCAAAACTAAGCATCAAAACTTTCAGAAAAATCTCAAGGCCTTGAACCCCCTGCTGAGCTAAAATCTCAAAGCCTTGAGACTGAGATTGACATGAAATATGATGCTCCTTCTACTGTATCAAGAACTCAAAGCCTTGAAGGTCCATACACTTGGACACCCAGAAAGAAGTTCAAATATCTCTCAGATCATCTTGCTGAGAATATTATATCAGATCCAACAACTGGAACTCAGACAAGAGGTCAGTTGAGAAATTTATGTGCATTCAGTGCTTTTGTATCACTCATTGAGCCCAAAAGTGCAAAGGAAGCACTAGAGGATGCAGACTGGATCATTGCAATGAAAAATGAGCTGAATGAGTTTGAAAGGAACAAGGTCTGGAATTTGGTTCCTAGTCCAAAGGATGAATCAGTGATTGGAACAAGATGGGTGTTCAGAAATAAGATGGATGAAAAAGGTAAGGTTGTGAGAAACAAAGAAAGACTGGTTGCAAAGGGATACAATCAAGAGGAAGGTATTGATTATGAGGAAACATCTGCACCTGTTGCAAGGTTAGAAACTATCATAATACTTCTTGCAATTGCATCACATAATCACATAAAACCTTTTCAAATGGATGTCAAATGTTCTTTTCTGAATGGTTATTTACAAGAGCAAGTATATGTTGCTCAACCAACATGTTTTGAAAATGACATCTTTCCTGATTATGTTTAAAAACTGGACAAAGTCTTATATCGACTTAAGCAAGCTCCAAGGGCTTGGTACGACATACTCTCAAAATTTTTTGTTGGAAAATGGTTTTAAGAGAGTTTCTGGATGATAAGACTCCTTTTATTAAAATTCAGGAAAAAGATATGTTAGTTGTTCAGATATATGTAGATGATATTCTATTTGGTGCTACTAATGATGCTATTTCAAAAGAGTTTTCATGTCTAATGTGCAGGGAATTTGAAATGAGCCTGATGGGAGAACTGAATTTCTTTCTTGGACTTCATGTACATCAAATGAAGAAAGGAATTTTTGTGCATCAAGGAAAGTACACCCTGGACTTGTTAAACAAATATAACATGTCACAGTCCAATGTTGTAAAGACCCCTATGAGTTCATTACTATCTTTAGACAATGACACAACTGTAAGAGTGTAAATCAGATTGAATACAGAGGTATGATTGGTTCACTTTTGTATTTAACTGCTAGTAGACCAGATATTATGTTTAGTGTGTGTATGTGTGCAATGTTTCAAGCTGATCCTAAAGAAAGTCATTTAATTTCTGTGAAAAGGATTTTTAGATATTTGAATGGAACCAAAGACTTGGGGCTTTGGTATCCAAGAAGGACACACTTTTTGTTGAGTGGATATTCAGATGCAAACTTTGCAGGATAAAAAGTAGACAGAAAGAGTATTTCTGGATGCTGTCAGTTTCTTGCATCTTCATTGATAAGTTGGCATTCAAAGAAGCAGAATTCAGTGGCTCTATCAACTGCAGAAGCTGAGTATATTACAGCTGGAGCTTGCTGTTCACTGGTTTTATGGATTGCACAGTAGCTAAGAGATATTGGATATAATTTCAGACATGTGCCTATCAACTGTGACAATACAAGTGTCATTTCAATATCAAAGAATCCAGTACATCATTCAAGGAAAAAGCACATAGATGTGAGACATCATTTTCTTAGAGATCACACAGAAAAAGATGACATTGTTCTATCTTTTATTTCTAATTCTAAGAAAGTAGCTGTTATTTTCACTAAACCACTGCCAGATGAGAGGTTTGCATCCCTAAGGCTTGAATTGGGTATGTTAAACAAGGATGCATTGGTTTAGGGGGAGTAATCAGTTACTATATGTAGTATCTGTGTGATTTCAAAGCCTTGAGATTATATTTTTGGACCCTTGAAAATATAGCTCAAAGCTTTGAAGTTTTTGTATTACTATGAAACTTCTCAAAGCTTTGAACTACTGTTTCACTGCTGTGATGAGTGAAATTGCATTATCTTTAAAAGTTAGGAAACATTTTGTGTTATCTTTTTAGATAATTACAGAATCTTTTCAAATATTCAGAGATTTGATCAAAATATCTACAATTATCTTGAAAATATTTTGAAATCTTTTTGCATGTAAATCTCCTACTTTTAGTCAAACTCATCTACCTACTTAAGCCAGCTTCAGGACTTATTTTCTCTCATTCTATACTTCAATCTCTTCGTCTCTATCTCTCTCTCCCTCCCCATTCTCTCAATCTCTCAAACCCTAACCCAAATGGAGAGAAAATCCGAAAGGATTAAGCAGCTAGGTCAGACCTCCAACAAGAGGGTGAAGAGAAAAGCTAAAAGAAAGATCACCATTCATGGATCAGACTCAGAAGACACGACTAGTGTTCACGAGACTTCAACCCCTACAAAGAAGACCAAGAATGGTAAGGAAGTTCAAGAAGAAGCTAGGGCTGAGTCAGATTCAGAATCTGCAACAGAGGAGGTGGTGAAATAAAAGGGGAACAAGGATCAGGTGGAAGAGTCAAGCAAGAAGAAGAAAGAAGTGATTGCTGAGAAAGAAAAGAGAAATGTACCTTCTAAAAAAGAAAAGAAGGCCGTTGAAAAGAAAGAAGAAGCAACCACAGAGAAGAAGGGTGAAGAAACCACTGAGAAGAAAAGGGTTAAACACAGTGCAGTAAAAACCAAGAAAGCCACAAACTTTGGTAAGAATCTTTTGCCTGAATCTTGGTTTGTTAATTCTGATGTCAAGAAGGTATGGATGGATGGGTATGAATCATCAAAAGTGTCTTTTTGTAGCATGATCAGTTCTGATTTATTGGAGATTTTGGACTTAGACTACATTAAGAACTTGAAAAGCTCATTTGTTGGAAGTATGTTGAACCCACCCTCTGAAGCCTACCATAGGTTAACCAGACTGTTCTATTTGAATCTGGTTCAAGAGCTTGATGATAGTGATAGATATATCCTAACCTCAAAGGTGACTGGTGTGGACATTAGGTTAGATCACAGGGTGTTCTCCAAAGTTTTGGGAGTGCCTCGGAAGTATACTGTTGGTGACTATCCTGATAGAAAAGAGATCCTAGAGAAAGCCAAAGCTATGTTTTTCTTGGAGGGAACCACTTCTGAACTTAAGCAGTTAACACATTCTGTGTTCAACTGTGAAGCCAAAATCCTATTTTCTATCATTATGAGGTATGTGGTACCCAGGGAATACTCCAAAGAGTTGCTAACAGACAAGGTTTTAATCTTGATGTACTTGATTTGTCAAGGTTTTGAGGTAGATCTTCCTACTGTGGTGATGGAACACATGGTCTACTGTGGGACTAGGACTAGAAACCACCCTCTACCCTATGCCAATGTTTTACCACTATTTTTCAAACATTTTAGAGTGTCTTTGAAGGATGAAGAGAAGATTACTACTAGTTTTGGGGTAGTTGATGAAGCATCCCCTCAAAGGATTGGGATTGTGTATACTGATAAGGGAAAGTGGAAAATCTATTCAGATTTGAGTGCTAAGGAGATGAAGGAAAATGATTTCATCAAACCTAGAGCTGCTTCAACCCCTAAGGTGCCTGGTAATCTGGATTTCTCACAGATTGTAGACAGGGTTGAGGTTCTAGAAGATGGTGTAGAGGATTTGAGACAGGGATTGTTTGACTTGTCCAATGATCTGACTAAGTTCAAAGGTTTGGTGCTTAAAAATCTTGACCTGATCATCAAAGGTTTGGATCTAGAGAAAGTGCCTTCTTCAGATAGCATACTAGCACTGATTTAGAAGAAGTTCTGGGAGAAGCTCTCAAGAAACATAAGAAGAAGAAGAAGAAAGGTATTCCTGTTGTTCTGACATCAAAGGATCTCTTTGATCAATCTGGAAGGAGGTAGATGATGAGGAAACTGATGCAGAGAAAGCTGAAGAGGAAGCTGCTAATCTGGACAAATTGGTTGATGAGGTTGTTGAGCAGATGAAAAATGAGGAAGCTCATGGAAAGAAGGCTGAAGAGCAAGGAGAGCAAGCTGGGGAACAGGCTGAAGATGCAGAAGTCTCAGAAGAAGAACAAGAAGAGACTCTGGTCAAAGGCAAGGGAACAGCAAAGTCTACAGGATCTTCAAAGCCTTGAACCTATTCTCTCTATTCTTTCTACTCTTCTCATTCCTGAAGCTTAAGTTATTATTCTTATTTTCTTTTAAAAACTCTGAACAGATCCAACATTTTCTTCTACTCTTTTGATGAAAGTAAAAAAGGTGAAGAAGATTATCATGTGTTATGTTTTTTATTATGTTTTATGTTTTGAGGATGTTCAGTATCTAGTTTTATGGTGTGTAATAAATCCTGGATCTGGTAGATGTTAATCTAAGCAATTCTGTGGTTTTTGAATTTATGTTTTGTGGTTTATTTAATGCTGCTTGTAAGTTCCAGGGTACCAATATTCAGTTATTGTGTTTTGTCTTTCATCAAGGGGGATATTGATAAGTCTGAAGCTCATGGATATTACAATATGAAAATACAGGCAAAGAGCTTAGCTCCTTGATGATGAAAGCCAGAAACACAAGCATAAGAAATTGCTAAGTACCAAAGCTTCAAAGCTTTGAGCTACTGTAGCAGTTCCTATATGCTGTATTATCTACTATTTTGTGCAGATTTTGGTTATGTTTTGAAAATGTTGGTTTAGTTATACAATTATATTCATCAATCTATGTTCTAAGTTGATCACTGCAGGATTAAGTTGGATTGAAAATCCAATGTACATTCTGGTGAAGTTAACAGGCAAAGCTTCAAAGCTTTGAGATATTCTAGTTACTCTTTACTGCTAAGTTCTACTAACCATCTTTCTGTATGCAGATGGATTCAGTGATACTTAGATCTTGTTACATGCTGTTTATTGTCTATTATTGTGGATTCGATATTGATTACTTGATATGTTCATGAGATTTAATGTAGTTGTTAACTCAGAGCTGTCAGCAGACAAGTCTAGCATCATTTTCTCTTTAATGGTTAGCTGATGTTTCAAGCAAATCTTTTTGATAGATTGTATTGTTATTTGTTTGATATTGTTTGCTAAGTATTTGCAAGTTTGTTGGACTCTCCCACGTCTATAATCAGATCAGCAATGCATTCGAATTAAGCTGTTAACAGGAGCTTATCAGATAGGAGATATTTTAGGAATTATGTTCCTGAAATCTCTCAAGTTAGTTGCAGACTGAGAATATCTACTTCAGTTTTAATTGCAGAGACTTATTAGAGACACAGAGGTCGTGATTTTGAAGAAGGAAATCATCTGGGAAGATCAATTACATACAACTCTTCAAATTATTCATGAATTCAATTCAAGCAGACTCTTCCAGGCTTTAAACAACTTATTCTTTTTGAGTTCTTCTCTCTGTACTTAATTGTATCATTTATTCTTCATCTCTAAAACCTCACTAAACTTAGTATTTTGGTTGCTCAAGTGAATAACAAGAGGTTCTTATTGTTTCAACAGGTTGTAGGCTGTAACTAGATAGGTTGGGAACCACAAGCTGTATAAGTGTAAGGTATCTCACTTAGACTCGAGATCTAGGGCTAAATCTATTAAACCATATATCACAACCAGGCCACGTTGGACTGCTTACTTTGGATCAAAGCCCAAAAGCAAAGAGCCATCTCAGCTCTAAGTCCAGGACTAAACTGCAACTTTATGAACACTTGAAGGGTCTGGCCGTGGAAACTACCAAGGCCATCGTGGTGGCAGAAACTTTAGTCACCCTCACAGTGTTTGCCAAATCTGTGGGCAACAATATCACTCTGCCCTAGACTGCATACATAGAATGAACTATGCTTACCAAGGGAAATTACCACCTGATTCTCTTACTGCCTTAACTGCTACTACTCACCAACACAGTCAGCCAAACTATTGGGTTACAGACACAGGCGCTACGAATCACATGACACATGATTTACAGAATTTTAGCACTGCTGACACTTACAATGGAAATGATCAAGTTGCTGTGGGCAACGGCCAAACTCTCCCTATTCACAATACGGGTACTGCTTTACTTCCCACTGGTTCCCACAATTTTACACTTCACAACACTCTTCACGTCCCACACATTAGAACTAATCTTCTTTCGGTACACAAGTTATGTTCGGACAATAACTGTAGATTTATTTTTGACGCCACATCTTTTTCTATACAGGACAAGATTTCGGGAACTCTTCTATATCAGGGATTGAGTAAAAATGGGTTATACCCCATTGAATCCTTACCCTTTAAATCCATGTCTCATGCTTTTTTCAGTCATAAAGTGGATGCTCGAACTTGGCACGATCGTTTAGGGCATCCCTCCGACAATATTTTACGTCAAATTATTCCCTCTTCTGATTTGTCTACCAGCAATAAAGGACTTTGTCACTCTTTCTTAGAAGGAAAAATGCATCGCTTACCTTATTCTCACTCTACTTCTAAATCTGATGAACCTTTACAACTTTCGCATAGTGATGTTTGGGGGCCGTCGAGCTCTAAATCTTATCATGGGTACCGTTACTATGTTTTATTCATTGACTATTACTCCAAATTTACATGGGTTTTTCCTTTGCACAACAAATCTGAAGTTCCCAAAGTCTTCTCTTTATTCAAACAAAATATTGAAAAATTATTGAAACATCATATTCGCATTATTCGTACTGATGGCGGTGGTGAATATACGTCTTATATTTTCTCACAGGTTCTTAGTCAAAATGGGATAACCCATCAAAAATCGTGCCCGCGCACACCGCAACAAAACGGTGTCGCAGAAAGAAAACACCGACATATTATGGAAACTGCTGTGACTATGCTCAAAAGAGCATCCTTGCCTAATTTTTTATGGTTTCATGCTGTTACTGCTGCTGTCTACCTTATTAATCGCATGCCTAGTCGTAACACTAATAGTAAATCTCCTTTTGAATTAATTTTCGGTCACTCACCTGATTATTCGCACCTCAAAACTTTTGGTTGTGCTTGCTTTCCTTACTTACGTCCTTATGACTCATCAAAACTTGATGCCAAATCTAAAATGTGTACTTTCATTGGTTATACTGACGAGTACAAAGGGTATTTATGCTTAGACAAAAATACCAATCGTATCTACACTATTCGCGATGTTATATTTGATGAAACTTGTTTTCCCTATAGTACTCACTCCACTGTTACAAATTATGTTACAGGTACTGATGTACCAGCCGCCAAATTAACTCCAGTAACTTCTGGAGATTACGCTGTACCAATCACTGGTACATCACCACCTACTGTCCCTTTCCCTTTTTCGTAAATAAACCCATCAGTGATGAGTTGCCCAGCCCAGGTGTGTTTCCCACTCCTTCAGCTGGACAGGTGCAGCCAACCCAGGACTCAAACACGCCTGATCGTGACTGTAAATTGGCTCCAACATGCGCTACCCCGTCTGGTTCAGGTATGGCACCTCTGGTGCAACCAGCCGCAGCTCAAGACGCCACTGTCCAGAACCGTTCAGCACCCTCTGCCCGTGCTTTGCCCTCGGGTTATGGCTTGGCACCATCCGTTGAAGTCGAGGAAGTCTCTGCACCGGCCCCACATGAGATGGCACCTCCTCACAACCCAAATCCTACTCATGTTCATCCCATGCAAACCCGGAGCAAAACCGGAATTAGTAAGAAAAAGTCAGTTTTTCCGCTATTTTTTCCGCTATTTATACTTCACCTGATCCTACATCTTATACTGAGGCTAGCAAACACTCTCAGTGGCGCTCCGCCATGAATGACGAGTACACTAGCCTCACACAGAAAAATAAATGGAATTTAGTACCAGCCCCACCAAATGCAAACATAATAGGAAATAAATGGGTCTTTCGTACAAAGTATAACCCCAACGGAACTGTTTCTCGTCATAAAGCTCGCCTTGTTGCTAAAGGTTTTCATCAAAACCCGGGGATAGATTACGATGAAACTTTCAGCCCCGTGGTTAAACACTCTACTGTTCGTATTATCCTTGCACTTGCCGCTAATTTTATTTGGCCTTTGCAACAATTAGAGGTTAAAAACATTTTTCTTCACGGCACTCTTCGAGAAACTGTCTACATGAGTCAACCACAAGGTTTTAAAAACAAACAATTTCCGCATTACATTTGTAAATTAAACAATTCCATATATGGGTTAAAACAAGCTCCGCGAGCTTGGTTTGAACGCTTCACCTCTTATTTATTTACCTTAGGCTTTACTTCTTCCTATGCTGATTATTCTCTTTTCATTCGGTACGCTAGTGGTAAAATTACCATTCTTCTTCTATACGTTGATGACATTATCTTAACCGGTAGTGACACTACTTTTATTACTCATCTTATTCGCAAATTAAACACCGAATTTTCCATGACTAATTTAGGCTCTTTAACTTACTTCTTAGGCCTTGAAATCAAAAGAACCAAAGACGGCATCTTTATCCATCAAGCCAAATATATTTCTGACTTGCTATCTCGTTTTAATATGTCTACTTGTAAATCTGCTTCTACCCCTTTGTCTGCAGGAACTAAGTATCACACTCAAGACAGCAAGCCTCTACCGGATGCCACTCCCTATCGCCAACTCTTTGGCGCTCTTCAGTATCTTACATGTAGTCGTCCTGATATTGCTTTCGCTGTTAATCACCTTTGTCAATTCATGCACACACCCACTGAGAACCATATTATAGGTGCAAAACGACTTTTACGCTATTTACAAGGTTCCAAAAACCATGGTCTTTTTTATCAAAAAGGTTTTATGCCTATCACTGCATTTAGTGACGCCGATTGGGCGGTAACCCAACTGACCGTCGAAGTACTTCCGACTTTGTTGTCTTTCTGGGACTTAACCCAATCCATTGGGGAGCCAAGAAACAACCAACAGTGGCTCGGTCCTCTACTGAAGCCGAATATCGAGCCCTTGCATCTACAACTGCTGAATTAGCTTGGCTAAAAATTTTATTTCGCGATTTACATCTTTATATTTCTCAAAAACCCATACTTTGGTGCGACAACCTTTCTGCAATTGCTATCACCGCTAATCCCATTCTCCATGCTCGCACCAAACACATAGAAATAGACTACCACTATATTCGGGAAAAAGTTCTAACTAATGATTTGTCTATCTCTTTTGTGAACAGTTCGGATGAACTCGCCGACATCTTCACCAAGGGACTCCCGACGCATCACTTTCAAGAACTCAAGCACAAACTAATGGTGCATCCTGCCCCATTAGTATGAGGGGGAGTATTAAACCATATATCACAACCAGGCCACGTTGGACGGCTCACTGTGTTGGACTTATCACTTTGGATCAAAGCCCAAAAGCAAAGAGCCATCTCAGCTCTAAGTCCAGGACTAAACTGCAACTTTATCAACACTTGAAGGGTCTGGCTTCTATTCGAAGAACACTATGGAAAGTCAAAGGACCAGAGTGCAATTACTCTCACCAGATCACTCATCTCGGGACAAATTGATATTCAACGGTTAGGGCATTACTTCTTCATTGTAATTACCAAGTTTAGTTCCTTTTTTACTATATATATTGATTACCTTGATTAATGAGAAATTCACTCGAGCAGTTCATCTTTCTCTCGAACTCTCTGTATTCATCTTCCTCTCATCTTCGTCGATGATTGATTCAGAAACTGATTGAATCAGAAACCCTTCGGTTTCTTTCAAAATCTGGGTGATTAATAAGAAGTTGTGTTTGAATCCTGGAGGGATTATATCCCTCAGGCAAATACTAGGTCCAATTGTGACTGAACTCTGTAAAATCTCTGTGTTCTTGCTATTTAATTTTTGCTGCATTTACTTGCAGTTTAAATTGGAAGTTTCAAAGCTTTGGAGCTTTCCAAGTCTCAAAGCTTTGAAGCCTCTATACTCTGCTGCTATATCTTTAAGCTTCTAAAATTTCTTTCAAAGCTTTGAAATATCAACAGTTTGTTCTACTAAAGTTTCAAAAACTTGAGTTTTTGCAAAAGCTAGCATACTCTATTCAACCCCCCCTTCTAGAGTATTATTATACCTGTTTACACCTACATTACACACTTTCAGTAGCTAATCACTACAGTGAGGGTTTAAGTGGGAATTGCACAAGAGGATATGACAGCGGTGGTTTGGGGAAGGGAGGGAGGGAGGCAGGCTGAGGAAGAGAAGATAGAGAGGAAGAGATAAGGTTAGAGTTAGGAAATGTGCAGGAGAAGGAAGGGAAGGGAATTTATAATGGGGTAATTTCTCAATTTTCAAGGGTATTTTTGTCTTTTGGCCACTGCGTTAGTCCTCCGTTAGTTTCTAACTCTGTCAGGGGTGCAAAATATATTTTTCTAGAAATCATGGGGCAAAATGTCTTTTGTCCAAAGTCGAATGGTGAAAAATGTCTTTTATCCTATAAACATTGATTAATTACTCACCACTACAATATTATTTTATTTTTATTTACATAGAACATCATTTGATCAAGAACCTACTCCTCATGCAGAGGATTCAGAATGCTCTACCGATGCTTTATCACTGAGCTAACATATCATTTTAAGTACACAATTATAATTAATCGCTGTATTTTGATCCTCTATGTTTAGGTTGAGCATGTTTCCTCCCGTGTTTAAGATAATGACACTATATCTCTTTATAGTGGCAACGTTGCAACACTTTACCCTTTTCCGCCTGTCTATGTCTGTTAAGTTAATATTCAATATTCTTTTGCCAATTTACCCCTACATAATGTCCAAAATCCACAATTGCCCTAACTAAATCTGACCTCATTTTCACAAGCTTCTCCATATTTTGACTATTATCACTATTCACCGTTCACTCAATGGAAATGATTCTACATGATGCACGAACGCATCTATGAAACGCAACAAGTGTTATTTTGCAACATGCGTACGAGACGTAAGCATGATATGCAGTATGCACTTCTAATGAGGTACCTAAGGGTACGGCATGGAAAAGGTGAAGGGTTACATGAAGGGGGTTTGAATTGTTGGAGGAAAGATGGTATAACTTTAAATATTAGAGAAATTAGTTGTAGGGTTAGTGGAATATGATTGTGGCTGAATCTATGATTGTGGGTAGTCTTAAGATGTTTCAAGTTCTGGGGTCGAGGGTGAACGTAGGATTGTTGATTAGCCATTTGTAATGACACATTTAACCTCATACTAATAACTAACTTCATACAAAGTTGAATAATATTGAGAGCTCAAAATATCATACGCTTCACTTTTTGGTTTCGATAAATGTCATGATTTTCCTAAAGCATCGAAATCTCCTTAGCATGTTCAATTTTCGAGAAAGAAATACGATAAAATGTTTCATGGGAGAGTTTGAAGAAAAGAAAGGAAAAATAAAAAAATATAATCCACTTTTTTTTACATGCGTTCATCTAAAAAGAAAATAGGTGTGTTTAAAAAAAAAAAAAGAAAATAGGTGGGAAAGTGAACACTAACTAAGCTTTCCTGCAAAAAGATGTATTTTGTTTGCAAATACCATTTGAAAGAAGACGTTTCTGCTAATTATAGTAGGTCTCACAAATTTTATGTAATAAATGAACACACAAGAAAAAAGAAGTCGATTATTATATACACTTTTCTTCACTTTCTTAACAGATGAACGCAATCCTTATGTTCTCCAAAATTGCAGGGACCATAGTGACAAGGTAAGAAATACGATGCCAAACTACATACGACATTCAAACTGTAGAGACACAATTCACAAATTCATCAAAAAAAAGAACTAAATAATGCCCTTCCATCCCTTTCACTCTTTCGGTTTCAGACGATGGGTTGTGTCGGCCAGTTGAGAAGTTATCTTCAAGAGTGATCAACGTGGCGGCCGTCGACTTTCGACAGAGTATCCTACCAGTACGCGCGATAATAAAGACAAAGAAAAAGAATATAACCCCATGAGAACATTGAGTGGCTATAGTTATATTTTTTAAATAAATAAATAAGTATATAATTATATATTGAGTTTGAGTATTGTGGTGGTTGTCACTTTCTGACCAAGGGTGCACACGGTGATACGGTCGCCCGTATCAATATTAATTTAGCTATTTAATTATAATTCATATTTATTATTCAGTTAGCCCTTAGAATAGGCCCGTAGGGCTAGGTTAGGGTTAGGAGTTTATCTATTTAAGCAGTGTACTCTTTTATTATTATTCAGTCAATGAAGAAATATTTCTCTGAACCCTAATCACTCCATACTCTGTCATATCAAGATTCTTACCCTCGTCTCAATTCTCGTCGCCTCTTCAATTCTTTATCGATCTCTCTAAAATTCTCCTCAATCCCCTCAATTTCTTATTTATCGATACAAATAACGTATCAAATGGTGTTTTCATTGTAAACGGCGGTCAGATATTCTTTGCGTCGTTCGCTTCTCAAGCTTCATCACCATGGACCATACCTCTGAACCCTTCACTATAGAGGGCTTCTTTTTCTGCCTCACCAACCCCATCAATGACGATTGGGCAGAATTCTCAAACTGGGTACATAAAAACTCTGCGGGATACAGGCCATACGAGCAAGGACTCGGTGCCACTATTGCAGGAAATCAACAACCACAGCCGCCATCACAGATGGTTGCGTTGCAGGAGAACCCATCCACGCCGCCACTGCCGTTGGAGAAACAACTGGAGCAGCCGCCGGTGCAAACCGCGCCGCCGCCGCCGTTAAATGAAGAACAGGAACAAATCGCCGCTGTTCCAGAAACCCCGCTACCGGAGCCCCCAACGAAGAATCAACCATTTACGCCGCCGTCGCAAGAGCACAAGCAGAAACTGCTCGATTCACAGGCTGGCGTCGCGGACTTCGGAGCCCTCCAGGAGGAGCAAACTTCGATCCAATCACCAGGACCCCCCTCCGCTGGCCTTTCGAATGATCTGTTCACCTCAAAACCGAACGACGGCGAACCCATCACCGTCTTCCTTCCCTTCTCCGGTCAAAGCCAAGCTCCCGACGATCTCTAGTTGATAACTCTGCCGAGATTTGCACAACCGTCGCTCTAATTACAAGCCGGCCAAATCACGACAGCCACGTCGCTCCGCCAAGCGACGCCTCCGTTGAAGTCAAAGAGGTCTTTGATAGCGGTTATAGCACTATTCTACGTTGCCATGGGACTGCCACGACTCCCACTCCGATCAACATGCGATGGCTTAAGAAGTACTATGATCGCTCCTCTCTACGGGCTTCCTGCCCTGCTGCTTCTCCGATCAACATGCGATGGCCACGACTCCCACTCCGATCAGCGTATGCATTGGTGACAACATAGTTTCTTAAGAAGTACTCCCACTCCTCCCATATGAAGATTCAACTAATGACAATGACTCTCCCATATGAGAGCTCTTTTATCAGTCGCTGCGTTCATTTTATCATTTGCATTATTTGTTTTAAGACTGATAGTCAATTACTTTGCAAATCTAAGCCTATCTGTCTAGATAGCACCAATGCATGTCTTGTAAGCCTAGATAGCCATCTTTCCTACTTAAAGCCTATCTGCCTAGATAGAAGTAATACGCGAGCATAAGCCAATTTTCCTAGATAGCACAGTACATAATCCGAAGCATATATGTCTAGATAGCAGCAAAACTAAAGCCTATCTGTTTTGATAGCAACAATACGCAATTTTAAGCCTATCTGCCTCTATAGCAGCAATACGTGAAGCTCAACCTTGTCTAAATGGCAACATATTTAAGCCTATTTGTTCAGGTAGCAACGATATGCAAATTAAAGCCCAACTGCTATGATGTCATCCATGCGCGAGATTTTAGCCTATCTTCATAAATAGCAGTTTTCCTGACTAAGCTCACTTGTACTTAAAACCTGTCTACTTAGATAGTATCTAAATATGATTGCAAGCACATTCATATTAAATAAGCATATTTATTCACATCCATTCAAACAAACATGGGCTCGCACAATCTTTGGACAAAACAAGAAGCCTTGTAGAATTAAGTTCAAAAGATTGTGTTTACATCTGAGTCTGGGCAATCAAAAACTAAAATTTTACATCTTCTGAGAACAAGTCTTTGAAGAGCGAATCTTCAGCAGCTAGCTTGATGCTGTTAGAAGCGCATTGATCCAGGTAAGCCTTGTGCTGCTGATGCTTTGCCTTGGCCTCATTGTATTGATTAAAAGCATTGGTGATTGCTTCCCTCTGAGTGCAAAGCCAGGCTTGATCGAAATTGTAATTCATATAGCCGAACTTGAGATTCACAGAATTGTTAATCTTCGTCGACCTCTCAACAAAGAACACAAGATTGAGCCTGCCCTGCGAAGCAATCTGGAGACCTGACACAATTTCTTACGTGTTACCGCAAGTGCACGGTTCAAGTAATATAGGGGTGGTATTTCAACCCTGAGTTATCGATCCCACGAGGACAAGCTTGAGATTATTTAATTAGTTATTAGCCTAGAATACAGTACAAGGAGGAATAATTTTGATTTTTAGAGTTGTCACCCTTAAATAGGTGACTGAAATTAAATAAACAACTAAACTAATATTTTTGGGTTTTTTAATTTATTAATCAAATATGAAAAAACTAGGCAATCTCTAGATCACCTAGGGTTGTAGACGATTTCCGGATTAGCTATGTAACACGTTAATCCTATTCTAGTTAAGCCGGGTAATAGTACTGACAATCTCCTCTCGGTCTCATGTCGTTCTACGTCATGGTTTACTTGGTGTCCTATCGGTCCACCTACATATACCGGGCCGTTCTAGTAGGCTACTGACAGTGCACGGAATGATGTCCTATCAGACCACTACCACACGAACACCTCACCATCTCCTACCGAATCTACCCACTAAGGCCAATTGATAGCACCTTTTAGAGGCTATAATTCTTTAGCATTTAACACATGATTATATGTATTTGGAGAGTGTTTTGAGGCCAATGTTATAGATTCTAGGTCGTTTTATCACTTGTTGCTACCATGTGCTATATTGTTAGTCCGGGCGTTTTCCATGCATATTTTATTGTTAATTGTCAAATATAATCGCTTGGTATGTTTGTTCATGTTGTGTTGGCAGGGACGGATGCTAATCGGGTTATAGGAGGCATGTAATGAACTTCGGAAACAAAGCGGAGCTCAAGTGGAGTCAAGAGAAGCCGAATTGGAGGAGCTTGGATGACCAGTCTGCACTATTTTGAACATAGCAGGAGTTATACAACTCATTTATGGGTTAAACCAGTGCCACATGAAAGTAGACTCAGAGAACTTTCCAACAATAGGTCACGGAGCTAAATCCGAGTTCGGACGAAGAAGATATCGCGTTTTGAAGTCAGGAGCAGATTTCAGGGTGCTTTTGTGCATTTACTGAAGACTTCTGCGGGTTATGATTCAAGAACGACCTAGGGACGAAAATAACAATCATTCACGCATCCAGAGAGCCACAAACAAGGAGGAGAGAAAGGATACTCCATTTGGAGCAACCCCAAGCAAGGAGAAGAGCCCGGATCGCGCCAATCTTCACAATTCCTAGCGTTTGATCTCTTCTTCTCTCTTTTAATATTTTATGGAGAAACTTTGTTGTGTTGCTAAGATTATTAGTAACTAGACATTTTGCTAGGCTTATCTAGAAATCCTAGGGTTTATGTAGACAATATGTTTTCTGAATTTAGACTTTGTTTCATGCTTTGGATTTTGATACATTGAATTGATATTCAGTTTCTTGATCTTGTTATTGAATCTAGTCTATTGACACGGCTAGATTATGATTTGATAATCATGAGATTAAGGGTTTATTCATGAATTAATTTCCTGCTTAATGTTAACGCCATTCTAGCTAATTGTTCATATGCTAAGCTTAATCCTTAGCAATAATGGAGTAATTAACCGGACTTGTTAATTAGCTAGCGAGTGCGTGAGAGCGACTTAGACCTAGTTGTGATGAGATATGAACAAGAATCCTTAATCACTGGGACTGAGAAGAGAAGTGTGTAGGATTGGCCTTAGTGGGTAGATTTGGTAGGAGATAGTGAGGTGTTCGTGTGGTGGTGGTCTGAGAGGATATCATTCCGTACACTGTCGTTAGCCTACTAGAACGGACCGGTAGATGTATGTGGACCGACAGGACACCAAGTAAACCGTCATGTAGAACGACATGAGACCGAGAGGAGATTGTCAGTACTATTACCCGGCTTAACTAGAATAGGATTAACGTGTTACATAGCTAATCCGAAAATCGTCTACAGCCCTAGGTGATCTAGAGAAGGCCTAGTTGTTCCATATTTGTTTTATAAAAAATAAAAATACAAAAATATTAGTTTAGTTGTTTATTTTATTTCAGTCACCTGTTTAAGGGTGGAAAATAATTAAACCACAATTTCTTCCTCCTGTTACAGTATTATAAGTTAACAACTAATTAAATAATCTCAAGCTTGTCCTCGTGGGATCGATAACTCGGGGTTGAAATACCACCCCTATATTACTTGACCGTGCACTTGCGCATACACGTAAGAAAGCGTGTCACCAATCCTACACACTTATCTTCTCAGTCTCTGTGCTTCGGTAGATTATTTAGTTAGGAGTTAGTTTATAGTACTTTTCTTTTAGTTCGTTTTATTTTGTTTACATCTCTGTGCTTCACGGGTTTCTTGTGAGTTTGTTTTTGCAGGAATGCAGGAAGCAGGAGATGTAATGAGCATGTGGAGCGACGAGGATTATGTGGGGATCTGTGATTACCCCTACTACTGTGCTAAATGCAGAGTTTGGCACGATGATGACACATGCTCAATGATTTGGTGCTACAAATGCAAGAAGGATCACAAGTATGAAGACGCATGCATATTCGATCCACCACAGCTTCATCAGCATCAAGAGGACTCATTGGAAAGCATGGAAGACTTGCACAATATTATGGGGGAGATCCAAGCGCGCATCACAAGGATGTCCCTTATTACAGATGAGCCACAAGAGGAGCCTATTCGAGACATTGAGCCCCTAATTGAGCCTCTATGGACAACATCACAAGATGGTTTGGATGAACCTCATTGGCTACCAGCGGTCCTAGAGATGCAAAGGACACTGATGGCTAGGATGGAGAAAGAACGAGAATCCACATCCCAAGCTGCAGTCGTGGAAGAAGAGATACATGAGCCGAGCGAAGAATGCATTGTCCATGAACCATTGGTGGACTCTGCCATTTATGAGGACTCAAACTCTGATTCAGACTGGGGTGGAGTTGTGTGTCCAACAATAGAGGAGGCAATGCTCGCTACAAGGAAATCTCAAATTATCTTACAGCCTTGGCATGATTGGGATGACACATACATTGAGAGCTTGTGGGGTGCCGATTATGAAGCTAATGAAACACTTGTGATTGTTGCTATTGAGGATTTGGAAGTTAGCAAGTGTGGGGGTGTGCGTGAACTGCATGCGTTGACTGAAGATCATTTAGCACCAAAGGAGTAATACTGGGATGATTTCATGGCCAGAGACTCATTTGAGCCCAGTGGAACTTTGTGGAAGTTGATCAAGAGTATCAAGTGCAAGATGAAAAGAGTTGGCTTCTACTATTGCTCACCATCTTCTTTGCACAGGGGTGCACTTCCTGAGAAGAAAGTCATTGAGAGAAGATGGTGGAAGAAGAATAAGTGGAGAGTTAAGCGTCCTTCACTATCCTAGACGGTTGAGGTAACCGGGTCGGGCCGTCGACCTTAAATTACAAGCGCTTCTTGGGAGGCAACCCAATGTAGAGTAGGATATTTGTGATTTTATTTAGTTCTCCATACTTGATTTTCAGAGGTGAGAGAGAGAGTGGTTTAATATTTTCAATGAGTGTACAGGACACAGGTACCGAAGAACTCTCTAGATTCCCATTCTTGATGCATGTGCACGATTTCGCACGCAAAACGAGGAACAACTAGCTAACCGGGAGCATTGAGCTTGATAAAGAAGCTACTCGAGGTTGAGGAGTAGTCAATTAGTCATGAGGAGCATGGTAGCGAGTTGGAGTATCGGGGTTACACGCATCGGAATCCGGAGTGAAAATAGAGTTCAAGAGCTTTGGAGGCGAGATTCTTTGCAAAAGAGAGATAATTTGACAATACATGAAAAATTTCTTGGATTTGGGAATTTTCTAGTCAAAAATGGATTCCTCGTCAAGTGTGGAGTCCAACGGTTCAAGAATCGCGCAAATCAGATACCGGATGAAGAAGATAGAGCAAAAACAAAACGGGCGAAAACAGTGCATTTCGGCACCCATTTCGGGCTGAAATGGGGCCCGAAATACACTGATTTCGGCCCGAAATCAAACTAGCCCACTGTTTTGAATTGCTACAGTGATTTCGGGCCCCATTTCGGGCCAAAATGGGGGCCGAAATCGGGTAGTTTGGTCCGATTTTGGGGGTGTTTTTTTGGTATTTTCTTGATTGTTTAATGCCCAATCCGGCCATAAAGGGTAAAAACACCCCAAACTTGGATCAAACCACACTTTTATTCATCTTCTTCCTCCCAAACCTTCAAGAACACCCATACATCCATACACCCAAATTTTCAAAACTCAACCAAATTCAAAAAATTTGGTTGGGTTTTGCTCCTTGCAAACCCAACAACAACATTAACTCTTTAGTTTTTGAAAGATAGGGCTTTGTTTGAGTGTGGGGGAAATCAAAGAGGAAGAGCTCCAAGAACAAAAATTTCCCGATTCATCAACTTGGAGGGGGATTCGGCCAAATCTCAAAGAGGAACTTAAGACGGGGACACTGAGGAGCTTAAGGAGGTAAACATGCCTTCACTAGCTCGTGTTTCCGAAAAATGTGGTACAATTTTCTCACTCTCGGCTTTAATTCTTGCTTAGGCACTCTTAGGGCTTAATTTCTTGAAAATTTTTACTTGCTCATACTTGTATTATTGGATACTTGTTTAGCTCACTCCGACTAGACCTCACGTGCACTCACTCCGACTAGACCCACCGGCCCTACGCTTGAGCAGCCGAGTCCTCTTGATTTCACTCTATTTTTCGTTAAGGACAACAAAGCGTTTAAGTGTGGGGGAGTTTTTATCTATCCTCTAGTTAGCCATTGCATAGCCTTGTTACATGTAGTTTAGAAAGTCGGGTTTGCATGTAGGTGTCGAGTCGGTTAGTTTTGCATGTGCACGTTTAAATATTTGCATAGTATATATTGTTTCACTTTTAAATATTGAGTCCACCTACCCTATGTTGTTGGTTAATCGAGTCGGCCAGTTACATATAGTGTTTAAAATTATATAAAAAAATAAAAAAAAACAAGAAAAAACCTAAAAAATTGATTTTTTTTAGGGTTGGGGCAATTGAAGAGAGTAAGCATGGAGAGGGCTCAATGATAGTATTCCCTAGGTAGTATGAAAATCTGATGTAAGGTAGACACGCAAGAATCTAGAGTAGGAAGGCTATAGGGCCAATGCACTCGAGAATTGTGAGTAGCTGTTTCTCATACTAGTTATCCTACTAGCGCTACACCACCGTCACTTAGGTAGTCGTCAACCCTCCTCGTAGTGGCAACAGAACATCTGTGCGAGTGATTTTATGGGGACCTCACATCCCGTCTCCATCGCCTAGGTCCACTAGTTATCCCAATTTGATCCATCTACCCCTTTTATTCACAGCCTCTAGCCTAGGAAGCTGTTCCTTGTGACTTCTATCACTAGTTAGAATGGTCCCTTCCTATGCGCATGATAGAGGAAGTTGAGTTAGGGAGGTTCGATGAGGGGGGGGGGGGGTTATTTGATACATTTTGAGTGGACATTCTTACATGTCATCTTTTGAGGGAATGTGAGGGTGAGTTAGAGACGGCATCACACTTCTGTGTGGCGGTGAGTCGTGTCCATACACCACGGTCATAGGTGGAGTGCCGTAGTGCGTGATACTTTTTCCTCACGTCATGGGGTGGGGTTGGTTGATCTTATAGGAGGACGTGCTTGTACTTCATTCATATTTTCTACATCTTAGGTGATGAGGAGGATTATTGGAATTAGCACGTTTACACATTGACTACCGGGTTCGAGATATGGTTTACATCGAGTGTGGGGGTGTCGACATATATTTGATTTTATTATTTGATTTGACACATTCCACCCCCACGTTATCTATATTGATTTGATCTCCTTGGATATTTTATCATCATTGGTGGCTCCATGTTCTTATTGAGTATGAAATTGAAATTGAAAAAAAGAAAAGAAAAAAAGTTGAAAGTGAAATGGAATAGGGAGCCGAAAATTAAACTTCATGAAGACCAAGGAGATTAGCTATTGTTCGAGATCACTTCTTCACATTTGTGGCCGCGAGAACGGCGTTACACCAGGATTGAGGGAATGAGGGCCGGAGTAGTTAGTTCGGTGGGGATCCTTGGATTTCGGTGAGGGAGTGTGAGAATCGGGTCTTGTGAGATATATCATGACGTCTAGGACTGCGCTTCTAAATATCCTATCCTACCCGTCCTAAAGCTGTCAACAATTGAAACCCGTTGATAAATAGCTCGGATGGTAAATGCTAGGGATACGTTTGATGAGTGTGCGAAAGCAACTTATTTTGTGTTCGTGTCCGTTCTGTCTAACAAACTGGCCGCAAGTTCTACCGATCACCAAAGTTATATAATCTTCTAGGGGATGTGAGAGCCTTATGACATGCCGGTTTGTTCTTTGAGATTGCCAATCTCTACTAAAAAGAAAAAAATATGTTCTTTAATTCCTTGCATTGTACATACTTGAGTTGCATTGTACATATTATGTAGTTTGCATAGTCGTGTCTTTTTGTATTGAGTCATGATTCGTGTTGGCTAGCGGAAAGTTAAGTATGCAAAGTTGTGGGGTATGTATTAGTTTGGTTGTGATATGTATGCAATGTCTCAAGTGTTGAGGTTTAGTGCTTCATTGTGCTCGGGACGAGCAAGAGAGTAAGTTTGGGGGAGTTTGATAGCACATTTTAGGGGCTATAATTCCTTAGCATTTACCACATGATTATATTTATTTGGAGACTGTTTTGAGGCCAATGTTAGAGATTCTAGGTCGTTACTTGTTGCTACCATGTGCTATATTGTTAGTCCGGGCGTTTTCCATGCATATTTTATTGTTATTTGTTAAATATAATCACTTGGTATGTTTGTTCATGTTTTTTTGGCAGGGACGGATGCTAATCGGTTGATAGGAGGCATGGAACAAACTTCGGAAACAAAGGGGAGCTCAAGTGGAGTCAAGAGAAGCCGAATTGGAGGAGCTTGGATGACCAGTCTGCACTGCATTGACCATATCCGAAGTTCTAAAACTCATTTTGGGGTGAGACTAGTTCCATATGAAAGTAGACTCATAGAGCTTTCCAACGATAGGTCACAGAGCTAAATCTGAGTTCGGACGAAGAAGATTTCGCGTTTTGAAGTCTGGAGAAGATTTCGGGGGCTTTTGTGCAATTACTGAAGACTTCTGCGGGTTATGATTCAAGAACGACCTAGGGACGAAAATAACAATCATTCACACATCCATAGAGCCACGAACAAGGAGGATAGCAAGGAGACTCCATTGGGAGCAACCCCAAGCAAGGAGAAGAGCCCGGATCGCGCCAATCTTCACGATTTCTAGCGTTTGATCTCTTCTTCTCTCTTTTAATCTTTTATGGAGAAACTTTGTTGTGTTTCTAAGATTATTAGTAACTAGACATTTTGCTAGGCTTCTCTAGAAAGGCTAGGGTTTATGTAGACAATATGTTTTCCGAATTTAGACTTTGTTTCATGCTTTGGATTTTGATTCATTGAATTGATGTTCAGTTTCTTGATCTTGTTAATGAATCTAGTCTATTGACACGACTAGATTATGATTTGATAATCATGAGATTTAGGGTTTATTCGTGAATTAATTTTTTTCTTAATGTTAATGCCATTCTAGCTAATTGTTCATATGCTAAGCTTAACCCTTAGCAAGAATGAAGTAATTAACCGGACTTGTTAATTAGCTAGCGAGTGCGTGAGAGCGACTTAGACCTAGCTGTGATGAGATATGAACAAGTATACTTAATCACTGAGACTGAAAAGATAAGCGTGTAGGATTGGCCTTAGTGGGTAGATTCGGTAGGAGATAGTGAGGTGTTCGTGTGGTGGTGGTCAGAGAGAACATCATTCCGTACACTGTCGTTAGCCTACTAGAACGGACCGGTAGATGTAGGTGGACCGGCAGGACACCATGTAGACCGTGACGTAGAACGACATGAGACCGAGAGGAGATTGTCAGTACTATTACCCGGCTTAACTAGAATAGGATTAACGTGTTACATAGCTAATCCGGAAATCGTCTACAACCCTAGGTGATCTAGAGAAGGCCTAGTTGTTCCATAGTTTTATAAAAAATAAAAATACAAAAATATTAGTTTAGTTGTTTATTTTATTTCAGTCACCTGTTTAAGGGTGGAAAATATTTAAACCACAATTTCTTCCTCCTGTTACAGTATTCTAAGTTAACAACTAATTAAATAATCTCAAGCTTGTCCTCGTGGGATCGATAACTCGGGGTTGAAATACCACCCCTATATTACTTGACCGTGCACTTGCGCATACACATAAGAAAGCGTGTCACCAATCCTACACACTTATCTTCTCAGTCTCAGTGATTAAAGATTGTTGTTCATATCTCATCACAACTAGGTCTAAGTCGCTCTCACGCACTCGCTAACTAAATAACAAGTCCGGTTAATTACTCCATTCTTTCCAAGGATTTAGCACAACATATGAACAATTAGATAAAACAAATAACAACATTAAGCAAGATTACAATCTATGAATAAAACCTTAGTTCATGAATATCAATTCCTAACATAGTCGTGTCAATAGACTACACTCATCAACACGTACATGAAATCAAACTTCATCCAATAGATCAAAATGGAGTCTCCTTGCTCTCCTCCTTGATCGTGGCTCCCAATAGGCGTGAATGGTAATGATTTTCGTCCCTAGGTCGTCCTTCCTTCATAACCCGCATAAGTCTTCAATAATTGCACAATAGTCCCCTGAAATCTGTTTCTGACTTCAATAGGCCATATCTTTTCGTCTGAACTCGGATTTAGCTCCGTAACATATCGTTGGAAAGCTCTCAAAGTCTACTTCCATTTGGAACTGGTATCACTCCCAAATTATTTGTATAAATCCATATAGGATCAAAATAGTTCAGACAGGTCATCCAAGCTCCTCAAATTCGACTTCTCTTGACTCCACTTGAGCTCCCATTGTTTCCGAAGTTCGTTCCATACCTCCTTCAACCGATTAGCATCCTTTCCTTCCAAGTCAACATGAACAAACATACCACGCGATTATATTTGACAAATAACAATGAAACATGCATAGAAAACGCTTGACTAACAATATAGCACATGGTAAGCAACAAGTGATAAAAAGACCTTTATTCTCTGAAAGTGTGTAATGTAGAATAAATACAGGACCTAAATACTCTAGAAGGGGGGGGGGAGGTTGAATAGAGTATGGAAACTTTTTGCTAAACACAGTTTTTAACAAATTAACTTAAGTGAGGAACTGGAATCTTAAGGCCTTGAGATTTTAGAAAACAGTCAGAAACTTTCAAAGGCAAAATAGAAAGCTTCAAGGCCTTGAACTTCAACCAGTTATGAACAGCTTATAAACCCTAGTTTGATTTGAGTTGTGTGCAACAGAAAATAACAAAACTGTAAAGTAAAGAACACAAGTAATTTACAGAGTTCAGTCCCAGTGGACCTAATCTCTGCCTGAGGGATCTAATCCCACCAGGATTGGGAAAACACTTCTTATTACTCACACAGAAACAACCCTAGATCTTCAAGCCTAAGTGATTCCCCTTACACCTATACAGCTTGTGGTTCCAAACCTATCTAGTATCAGCTACTAACTGTCGAGCTAACAAGAACCTCTTGTTTTTCACTTGAACAACCAACCACTAGGTTTAGTGAGGTTTTAGATATACAAAAGATAAGCAGATTACAAAACAGATGAAGAAAACAGTAGAAGAATAAGCTTGTGAAGGCCTAAATGTGTTCTTCTGGAAACTGGAATGATTGATCTTCTGAAATCTGGAATTGAAGCTTGAATGTATGTGTGTTTGAATGATTGATCTTCCACGAATATTTTACACCTCTCTCAGTTTTCTGCAAGCCTCCTTTCTTTCAAAATCAAACCAGTCTTTTATCTACTCACTGCAACTGAATGAGAGATTTTAGGATCTCAGTTCCTACAAATCCTCTTCCTGTATCAACTGCAATTCAAATAGCTTTGAGTAGATATCCGTTGGAGTTTGTTGAGATTGCATTTGCACGTTTAACAAACCTGCAACAACACTAAAACATAGCAACAACAAAATCCAGAAATATAACAGCACTAAGTCTGTTTGGTTTTCCAGTTTATGATCAAAACTAGATGAAAGAATAAAACAATGATCTGATTAACTGATGAAACAAAACTCATGATAAACTAGTTTAAGACTCTTAGAAGTCTTTAAACAATCACGATAATAAAGATCAAACCCTTCAAGAAAGAATCAAATTAGTTCTGTAAAGCTGTCAGCAGCTTAAGGCACATCTCAAGGCCTTGAAGCTCTGAACATGCTTCACAGTTTCTCAATTTTAAAACCATAAATCTGTGATTCTCTCTGATCAGGATATCTGAAATGTGTTAGATTTATAGAAAATATAAAGCATAAGTATGTGCAGCAAATCTCTGATCTATATAATCAGATAGCCAATCTGCAACACAAGATTGTTAGAACATTCAGCATAATAAAAACTACTCTCAAGGCTTTGAAGCTCTGTCAGTATCTCAAGGCCTTGGAGTATCAGAAATGCTCTGTCTTTGTCTTTCATCACTCAAAACAGTTACTTCTCAAAACACACTTAAGGGTCTTTGAGTCAACAATCTCCCCCTTGATGAAAGACAAAACCCATAATCTTGTGTAAATATCCATGCAACTCATTGTAAGAATTAGATAACAACATATTGAAGATACAATAGATAATAATACCAGTCAAACCATCAAAACACAAATAATCAGTAATTCATAAACAGGGTAATACCAGATCACAACTGATTAACAAAAAAAACAACTGATTATTATTATTCTATCACTCAAAGTAACCACAAAAACCACATAAATTTCTCCCCCTTTTTGACTTTCATCAAATAAAGGTGAAGAAATGTTGGATCATTACTCAGAGTCTTTTTTTTTAAAAAAATTATTCCTAGAAAGTCAAGGCCTTGAGAACATAAAAGAAGAAAAGAAAGAGATAGAAGGAAAGAATCAAGGCTTTGGTCTTCTCAGATCTTCATTTCGTCTTTGATGTCTGGCCTTTCTCTGAGGCTTCTCCAACTTCTTCATCACTTCCAGCATCATCAGCAGACTGATTTTCCTCATGTTCAGCTTCCACCTCTGCAACAACTTCCTCAATGATCTCATCCACCTTCTTGTTCTTAACCTGCACTGAATCACCCTCTGTAGTTGCATCAACACCTGTTTCTTCACCAGCTTCTTCTTCATCAGTTTGCTCATATAGATCCTTTGAAGTGAGCACCACTGGAATTGGCTTCTTTTTCTTCTTCAAGAAATCACCTAGCCTTTCATCTGATTCAACATTGGTGTCATGACTAGTAGCAGAAGGGATCTTCTCCAAGTTCAAAACTTTGATGACAACATCCAATTTTCCATTCATTACATTCATCAAACCCTTCAACTGGTTAAATTCAGAAGACAGATCAAATAACCTCTGTCTGAGATCTTCTATCTCAACCTGCTGATCTTCAAATTTCTCAACCAACAAAGAGTAATCCTCATTTGTTTGTCCTTTTGCTGATGTAGCCCCCTTTGGTTTAACAAACTCCTTCTTGCCAAGCTCATCCTTTGACAACTCTGAATAGAACTTCCAATGACCTTTCCCAGTCTGAACTACTCCAATCCTCTGTAAGGCAGTTTCATCAATCAACCCAAAACCTCTAGTAATCTTTTCCTCCCCTTTCACAGGTACATCAAAATGCTCAAAGAAAAGAGGTAATAGGTTGGCATAGGGAAGGGGATAGTTTCTAGTTCTAGTAGCACAATAGATCATATGCTCCATAACCACTGTTGGCAAGTCTATCTCAAACCCTTAACATATCAGATACATCAGAATGAGAACTTTATCAGTAACCAACTCCCTTGAGTTTTCCCTAGGAACAACACTCCTCATCAGAATTGTAAACAAGATCTTAGCTTCACAGTTGAGCACAGAGTGTGTCAACTGTTTTGTACCAGAGGGTACACCATCAGTGAAAAACATTTCTTTTGCCTTTTCTAGACACTCGTTTCTATCGGGATAATCTCCAACATTATACTTTCTAGGAATGCCCAAGACTTTGACAAAAGTCCTATGATCTAGCCTCAAATTTATCTCAGCCACCTTTGAAGTTAACACCGTCTTATCATCTCCTTCTTGAACCAGATTCAGATAAAATAATATAGTTATCCTAGGATAAGATTTTGAACTAGGATTTAACACCTTCCAAACTACAGTTTCTCTTAACTTCCTCATACAATCAATGTCCACTTTATCCAATAATTCTTCAAAAACCATACTACAAAAAGCAACATTAGAAGAAGCATATCCTTGCATCCACACAGTCCTAACCTCAGAACTAAAAAACCAATCTGAAGGAAGTACATTTTTACCTTGATAACCCTTTTTGGTTGCATCAGCAACTCTCTTAACCCTTGTTTTCTTCTCAGTGGGTTTTCTCTTCTCTTGTTCTCCTTCAGTTGGCTTCTTCTTGCTTTCTTGAGCAGATTTCCCCTTTTCTTCTTCTCCAGCCTTTTTCTTCTCTCCCCATTTCTTCTTGTCTGTCCTAGTTTGATCACCACCCTGAGTCTCTGTCTCCTTCTGTGGATCAATGCTTGAGCCTTCAGCTCCCTTTTCTGTTCTGATCTTCTTTGCAGGAGGAGTGTCCTCATGCAAACTCTGAGTATTCTCTGAATCCGAATCAGAGATCACAATCTCCTCCTTCTTGTTTGCCCTCTTCTTGGATCTGCCAGAAGGCTTCCCCTGTTGTTGAATCCTGGCTGATTTGTGCTCCATTGTGGGTTTAGGGTTTTGAGAAGGGAGTGAGATTGAGAGAAATAGAGAGAGAGTAGAGAGACGTAGAGAATTGAGAGAGAATGAAGAAGAATAAGCCCTGACTTTGAGCTTAAGTAGGTTGAAAAGATGAGTCACAAAAGGACTCTACTGAAATCAACATGCAAAAAGAATATTGGAAATTATTTTTGGATATTTTAGAAAATTCTCTGATTAATTCAACTATTATACAGTTATATAAAGAGATAAAATATAATATTTGATGATCCATTTTTTTCTTAAAAAAAATTTCAGATATTTCAAGACCTGGAGAACAATCTCAAGGCCTTGAGTTTTTTTTGCAGTTTTAGAAGTTTCAAAGCTTTGAGCTATACTTTCAAGGCTTTGGAAAGTATAATCTCAAGGCTTTGAGATTTCAACACATAAACACAAGTAAGTACTAATATTCCCCCTAAACCAATGCATCCTTGTTTAACATACTCAATTCAAGCCTTAGGGATGAAAACCTATCATCTGGCAACGGTTTAGTGAAAATATCAGCAATCTGCATTGAAGTAGAAATAAAAGATAGAACAACATCACCTTGTTCTGCATGATCTCTAAGGAAGTGATGTCTCACATCTATGTGCTTGGTTCTTGAGTGTTGGACTGGATTCTTAGAGATTGAGACAGCACTTGTGTTTTCACAATGAATAGGCCCATTTCTGAAATTATAGCCAAGATCTCTAAGTTGCTGTGCAATCCATAACACTTGTGAACAGCAAGCTCCAGCTGCAATGTATTCAGCTTCTGCAGTTGATAATGCTACCGAATTTTGCTTTTTAGAATGCCAACTGATCAGTGAAGATCCAAGAAACTGGCAACATCCAAAAGTACTCTTCCTATCTACTTTATATCCTGCAAAATCGGCATCTGAATAGCCACTCAACATAAAATTAGATCTCCTTGGATACCAAAGCCCGAAGTCTCTGGTTCCATTCAAATATCTAAAAATTCTTTTGACTGAAGTTAAATGACTCTCCTTAGGATCTGCTTGAAATCTAGCACACATACAGACACTGAACATAATATCGGTCTACTAGCAGTTAAATTCAAAAGAGATCCAATCATACCTCTGTATTCCTTTTGATTCACACTCTTACCATTTGAATCCTTGTCTAATGAGAGTGATGAACTCATAGGGGTTTTAAGCACCTTGGACTGTGACATATTGTACTTGTTCAATAAGTCCTCGGTAAACTTTCCTTGATGTACAAATATTCCTTTCTTCATTTGTAAAATATGAAGTCAAAGAAAGAAATTCAGTTCTCCCATTAAGCTCATCTCAAACTCCCTGCACATCAGACTTGAGAACTCTTTTGAAAGAGCATCATTAGTAGCACCAAACAGAATATCATCCACATAGATCTGAACTACTAACAAATCACTTTCATGATGTTTAATAAAAAGAGTTTTATCAACTAGACCTCTCTTGAAATTATTGTCAAGTAAAATTTTGAAAGTCTATCATACCAAGCCCTTGAAGCTTGTTTTAATCCATAAAGAGCTTTGTCTAGTTTTTAAACATGATCAGGAAAGTTTTCATCTTCAAAACCAGGAGGTTGTGCTACAAAAACATCTTCTTGTAAATAACCATTCAGAAAAGCACATTTGACATCCATTTGATAAAGCTTTATGTGATTGTGAGATGCAAATGCAAGAAGTATTCTAATAGCTTCTAACCTGGCAACATGAGAAAAAGTCTCCTCATAGTCTATACCTTCGTCCTGATTATATCCCCGTGCCACCAGTCTGGCTTTGTTCCGTACCACTTTTCCATTCTCATCAAGCTTATTTCTGAATACCCACCTGGTTCCTATAACTGATTTCTCTTTTTGCCTGGGAAACAGATTCCATATACTTTGTTTCTTTCAAATTCATTCAGCTCCCTCTGCATTGCAATGACCCAGTCTGCATCTTCTAGTGCTTCCTTGGTATTTTTAGGCTCAATTAAAGATACAAAGGCACTAAAAGCACACAAGTTCTTCAACTGTCCTCTTGTCTGAGTTCCAGTTGATGGATCAGATATGATATTGTCAGCTGGATGATCTGCAAGATACTTAAACTTCTTCCTTGGTACCCAGGAATATTCTCCTTCAAGGCTTTGAGTTCTTGAAATAGTAGAGGGAGCATCATAGAAAGTTTCAGCTTCTGTCTCAAGGCTTTGAGATTTTGATTCTGCAGGAGGTTCAAGGCCTTGATATTCTGCTGATTGATTCTGCACATTAGTTTTGCCTTTGTCCTCTTTCACAGCATCATCATCAGACTCATGCTTGTTCAAATTTAGATCTGCAAAACTTTCACTCAGAGAATCTTTAGTATTTTCATCAAAAGACACATGAATGCTCTCTTCCACAATCTTAGTTTTTCTATTGTAAACTCTATAAGCTTTGCTAGTTTGAGAATATCCAAGAAATACACCTTCATCACCCCTAGCATCAAACTTACCAAGATTGTCTCTACCATTATTATGCACAAAACAGATACATCCAAAATGTTTGAAATAAGAAACACTAGACTTCCTACCTTTAAACAGTTCGTAAGGGGTCTTTTTCAAAATAGGTCTAATTAAGCATCTATTTAGCACATAATTGACAGTATTAACAGCTTCTGCCCACAAGAACTTTGGAAAATTACTTTCAAGTAGCATGGTTCTAGACATATTGTTCGACAAAATCCCAAGTATAGGATATCGTCTCAAGTAATACAATCCGGTAAGTCCGGAGTCGAATCCACAAGGAGAGGAGGTTTAGACAATGACTTGCAAAACTAGAAAACGGCAAACTAAAGCAAGAAACACAAACTCTCAATGGCTTTAAAGCTTGCCAAGCTATTCAAATCCACCAAAATCAATTGATGGAGCAAGTTTGAGGTTTGAGTTTAAGAACAAAGTAAACGACTACTAGAGCTACGATTCAAGAAACTAAGTGAAACGACAAGTAGAGAGGGGCTAGGGATCATTGGTTTCTCTAGTGACCAATCCTCCTATTAGATTCAAGCCCGATTCTCAAATTTCATGTGTAAATCCACAAGACAAGTATCTCAATAAGTGATTGCTCATACAATCCAACTCGCGACAAGAGAAGTGTGTAAATCCAACACGCTAATCAAGCACTAAAGAGGCTATTCAAATGAGATTCTCCAAATTTCAAGTGTTTCAAGCATCAACCATATGTAAACACACATAGATGTTTCCACATGAAATATCAAGCAACAAATGAGATTTGTAAATTCTCACTCAAATCACCTAACTAGAACTCGATTTCTCAAAGTTAGGATTGACGAGTTCCTCTCACTCAAATGCAACTTCAAATCAAACACGTTAAAAGTATTTGCACATCTACCTATACAATGCATCAAATACTTCAACAAGAGAAATCTAAACATTGCACTAAGCATTCAAGTGAACCCAATTCAACCCATTCATCCTTGAAGTTCAACTTGAATCAATATGGAGATTTAGACACTAGATAGTCCCAAATCACCCAAGCAAATTGAATTAGCTAGACATAATAAAAAATTCAAGAGAGATTGAGAGAAATTTAACTTTCAATAATCAAAACTTGAATTTATACTTGATAGCACCAATACACTTTTCACTAATTCAATCCCAAACACTTGATTCAACTACAAATAACTAAGCAAAATCAATCCTAACACAAAACTAAGCTACCAAAATGGATCAAAGATGTGCAACTAAGCTGCTGTTGCAATCTCTGCAGCTACTGCTGCTGCTGCAATCACAAACGAACAGAGCACACACAGCGAAACAGAGCAGAGACAGTAACAAGGCAGCCTCCAAATGGATCAAAACAACCTCCTCTCTCCCTCTCTTCCTCTTTCTCTTGTTCTTGGCCCTAATTATGCTCAAAGAGAGCTCAGGCGCTTCAAGAACAAGCCCATAATTAGGTGAAATCGGAGAAAGAGAGAGGAGAAACAGAGAGACCCAAAACAGAGCCTCTGAACCGTCGGGTGTGTGAGCCGAACCCCTTTGAATTATGCGATCTGACTTTATATAGATTGTAGGATTGGCTTGCGTAGCCTCCAAGCACGTATCCACACCGTTCAATTCATCTTCAAGCTTCTCATTCGTCGATTTGTAGCCTCCTCTCACGAACCCTAGCAATTGGGGTTTTCTTCTCTACTAGATTTTGGGCCGAATTGATGGGTGAAGTGGATAGGTCTTGGGCTGGGGAGTGATTTGAGGCCGAATTTGTATGATTTGGTGAATAGATGAGGGGTTTAGAGGTCTGCTTCGAAGCTTTCACGAAGCTTCCATGGCCTCCTGTGTTTTGCGTCGGGACAGAGGTAGAAGACACCTCTGGTATGCTGACCTGTTTTGCTAAAATTGCAGCTTGGCCCCCTATACTTTGCTGGGGGCTTTAAAAATGCCCCCGGTTGTTAGGATCTCCTCTATTCCTTCCTTAAAGCATTTTAGGAAACTGCATTCTGACCCCCACTCCGTTAAGAACCCTTCAAAATGGCTATTAAAAGGTTTTGAGACTTGCATTTAGCTCCCCGTTCCGTTAAAAGATTCTCAAATATTCCCTTTGACATCACTTTTGACTTGCAATTTAGCTTTTAACTTGTATTTTCTTCAATTTTGGCATCTTTTTCACTTGATTTCTTCAATATAAGCCCCTTTAAATCCTTCTTCACTCCTCTTGGCCCTCCAAAGCCTCTCAATTCCTCATTCAAGCTCTCCCAACTAGCCTCTTCCATTCTAAATCACATCTTTGCCTACAAAATAAGATAAAAACAAGCAAAACTACAAAGACAGGCATAAGTCTAGAAAGAGAGATAAAATAGCTAAATTACACATATTAGCAAGTTATGAAGAGTTCATTAACTTAATAAAACATGCAATTTTACGTCGTTAACACATATCCTCAAGTGTCCTATTTTTCCTTTCAACTACTCCATTTTGCTGTGGAGTTCTAGGTGCAGAAAAGTTGTGTGATATGCCATGCTTTGCACAAAATAAATCAAAGTCAAGTTGATCAAATTCCCTACCATGATCACTTCTAATGGATGCAACAAGTAAATTTTTTAAAGTTTGAAGCTCTTTGCACAATCTAGAAAATTCAGATAAGGCTTCAGTTTTGTCTCTAATAAACATCACCCAAGTAAATCTAGAATAATCATCTACTATAACAAGCATATACCTCTTACCTTTTGGGGTCTGAACTCTCATAGGACCACACAAGTCCATATGCAACAGTTCTAAGGGTCTAGAAGTACTTACAAAGTTCTTTGGCTTGAATGAGCTTCTGGTTTGTTTACCTTGTACACATGCCTTGCAAACCTCATCATCTGAAAATTTCTGTGATGGTAATCCTCTTACCAAATCCTTTGAGATGAGTTTATTCAAGGTGTATGTTAATATGCCCAAGCTTTCTGTGCCAAAGCTTTGAATTTTTCTTTCTAGGCCTTGAGGCATTTTAACTTGTCACCTGCAACACTGTTAGTACTCATAGCATATAAATTATATGATCTAGGAGCAGTGAGTATGCAATCTCCATATTTCTCATCTTGCACCACACATTTCTCCTTGTCAAATATAGCTTTATAACCTTTATCACATAACTTAGAGATACTAAGCAGATTATACTTAAGTCCATCCACAAGATAAACATCAGGGATAGAGTTGGTAGAACTATTACCAATACTACCTATACCAATAATATTGCATTTTGCTTTGTCACCAAGTGTGATTTTTCCGCCAGATTTTTTCGTAAGCTCAGTAAAGAGAGATTTCTTTCCACTCATATGTCTGGAACATCCACTGTCTAATATCCATTTCTGATCTTTCAAGGCCTTGGTGACATCCTGCAAAAGTAAATCATTGGCTCAACAGGCTGTTAGACCAAGTGCATAACTTTGAGTCATACTCAGAATCAGCCATGTTTGGTGGTCTAATTCCTTTTGGAACCCAAATCTGCCTAACCTGTCCCTTAAGCTGATAAGGATAAGTATTCCTCATAATGCGAGGTTCTGATCTTCTGAAGGGACAAGTTAATCTGATATGACCAATTTTTCCACAGTAATGACACTTTGGAGAATGTCTGCTACCAGATTTGACAAAATTAGTCTGGCTTTTCTTTGGAAAATTTGGATTATAGCCAATCCCACTTTTATGCATTGATTTCAGACTTCCTCCAAGAATGAGATTTAGATTATGTTCAGAGCATGTAAAACTGGCTAGGACTTTTTAGAATCTTGAAGTTTCTCGGTCAAAGAACAGATTTGTTGTTCTAAATCCTCAGAATGAGTCTTTAGATCAGCATATCTTTCAGTCAAAAGAGTGTTTTGATCAACAATCTCTTTTATGTGCCTTCAAGGCTTTGAACCTGCTGTCCAAGGCCTTGCAATCCGTTTAAATTTGTCTTAGAAACTTCGACAGTTTTGTTGGTAAAAACTTGGTCCAGATTTTCTTTTACCTGCTCATGAATCTTAATCTTTAAAGAAGAATTCTCATTTCTATAACTTTCCTCATTTAAAAACATACTCTTGAGGATTTCACGAAGTACATCAGAAGGAGTAGCAAGAAGATTTTTTACCATTTCCTCAATATGTCTGTCTGATGACTTTTCTTCATCATATTTGTCCATGAAGCACAAATTTGCTTGATCTTCTTCTGTGTCTGAGTCACTTGATGAATCAGAATCACTCCAGGAAGCCATCATGTCTTTCTTCCTTCTGTTGTCACTGTATTTCTTCTGAAAGTTCCTGTTCTTATTCTTTTGTGGACAGACTCTTACTAAATGATCTGCATCACCACACTCAAAACAATTCATTACTTTAGTTTTATGTCACTGTGATGAAGATTTACCTTTGTAGTCCTTGCTGCTTGAAGGTCTTGATCTCTCTCTGTTTTAGTCCCTGTTACCAGAGTTTCTTTTCTTCTTAATAATCCTGGCCAAGGCCTTGGAGATCAATGCTAAAGCCTCTTCATCATAATGCTCATCTTCAGTCTCAAGGCTTTGAGATTTTTCACTCAGATCACCTTCTACATCCTTCATAGACATTTCATGAGTGACCAGATTTCCTTGTAGATCATCTAGCTGAAGAAGACTTAAATCCTGAGCTTCTTCAATGGCCGTTGTCTTTGGCTCCCACTTGGCTTTTGGCAAGCTTCTCAGAATTTTCCTGACCTTTTCCTCATTGAAAACTTCTTTCCCAATGAATTCAGATTATTCACCACATCAGTGAATCTTTTGAACATCTCCTTAATGGTCTTATCTGAGTTCATCTTGAAAAAATCATATTGCCTCAGAAGTATGTTGATTTTGGTCTGTTTAACCTGGCTGGTCCGTTCATATGTCACAACCAATTTTTCCCATACTTCTTTGGCACTTTTGCAATTTGACACTCTGTTGAACACATCTGCATTAAGAGCACAGTATAACAGCTTTATAGCCTTGTAATTTTTTGATACCTTTTCTAGTTCAGTAACTGAGAGATTTTCCTCAGACTTGATACACCTGACTCCATCTATGGTAGTGTAGTACTCATGAGGACCATTCTGAACTATTGACCACAGTTCCATGTCTTGATCTTTGATGAACAACTTCATCAATGCCTTCCAGTGCATGAAGTTATCACCACAGAACAATGGAGGTCTGTTGGCTGCCCTTCCTTGTGAGAATCCACCATCTCCTACATAACTCATAGTCACAAGATTGTTAGATCTATATTAATGACCCAAGCTCTGATACCAATTGAAAGTGTGTAATGTAGACTAAATACAGGACCTAAATACTCTAGAAGGGGGGATGGGGGTTGAATAGAGTATGGAAACTTTTTGCTAAACACAGTTTTTAACAAATTAACTTAAGTGAGGAACTCAAATCTCAAGTCCTTGAGATTTTAGAAAACAGTCATAAACTTTCAAAGGAAAAATAGAAAGCTTCAAGGCCTTGAACTTCAACCAGTTATGAACAGCTTATAAACCCTAGTTTGATTTGAGTTGTGTGCAACAGAAAATAACAAAACTTTAAAGTAAAGAACACAAGTAATTTACAGAGTTCAGTCCCAATGGACCTAATCTCTGCCTGAGGGATCTGATCCCACTAGGTTTGGGCAAACACTTCTTATTACTCACACAGAAACAGCCCTAAATCTTCAAGCCTAAGTGATTTCCTTTACACCTATACAGCTTGTGGTTCCAAACCTATCTAGTATTAGCTACTAACTGTTGAGCTAACAAGAACCTCTTGTTGTTCACTTGAAAAACCAACCACTAGGTTTAGTGAGGTTTTAGATTTACAAAAGATAAGCAGATTACAAAACAGATGAAGAACACAGTAGAAGAATAAGTTTGTGAAGGCCTGGATGTGTTCTTCTGGAAACTGGAATGATTGATCTTCTGAAATCTGGAATTGAAGCTTGAATGTATGTGTGTTTGAATGATTGATCTCCCACGAATATTTAACACCTCTCTCAGTTTTTTGCAAGCCTCCTTTCTTTCAAAAATCAAACCAGTCTTTTCTCTACTCACTGCAACTGAATGAGAGATTTTAGGATCTCATTTCCTACAAATCCTCTTCTTGTTTCAACTGCAATTCAAATAGCTCTAAGTATATATCAGTTGGAGTTTGTTGAGATTGCATTTGCACGTTTAACAAACCTGCAACAACATTAAAACATAGAAACAACAAAATCCAGAAATATAACAGCACTAAGTCTGTTTGGTTTTTCAATTTATGATAAAAACTGGATGAAAGAATAAAAAAATAATCTGATTAACTTCTGAAACAAATAACTCATGATAAACTAGTTTAAGACTCTTAGAAGTCATTAAACAATCACAATAATAAAGATCAACCCCTTCAAGAAAGAATCAAATTAATTCTGTAAAGCTGTCAGCAGCTCAAGGCACATCTCAAGGCCTTGAAGCTCTGAACATGCTTCAGAGTTTCTCAAAGTTAAAACCAGAAATCTGTGATTCTCTCTGATCAGGATATCTGCAATTGTGTTAGATATATAGACAATATAAAGCATAAGTATTTGCAGCAAATCTCTGATCTATATAATCAGATAGCCAATCTGCAACACAAGATTGTTAGAACATTCAGCATAATAAAAAATACTCTCAAGGCTTTGAAGCTCTGTCACTATCTCAAGGCCTTGGAGTATCAGAAATGCTTTGTCTTTGTCTTTCATCACTCAATACAGTTACTTATCAAAACACACTCAAGGGTCTTTGTTTAACACTCCCCTTATTTAAACAAACAGGGAAATGCCTCCGCCCGAGGTGATGAGCCTCATTGGGAACGGATAAGGATCGTCGGTTCACAGCTAGTACAACCATCGACAACATAAAACTTCAAATTATACTTTTACAATTTCCATACAAATACAAACAGTGATAATCTTTTGAAAATCAAGGAATACACTTTTAGGACTATGTGATCTTCCAACTAGCAAGCTTTCCTGTCCAAAGTGTCGTGAACGTTCCCCCACCTCGATAGCCAACCTGCAGTTTTAAAATAGCAAAAGCCGACGCAGTTTTTACAGAAAATAGTCAGCAAACGGCTGAGTAAGCTAACACCCATAGCACGTAAACAGATGACGAGACGTATGACAGGAATAACCAATTCGCTAGTAAATAAATATCAAATACTCGCGCGAAAAGCGTTCACGATGATTCGGTGTGTCAAATTCCGTAACGATATCAAATTTCGTGTTCCAACCCGAAGATGTGGTCCATCTCGGGAACTCACTGTTAATAGCAATTCACAATATTACTTTAAATCTCAAGATATCTCATATCAAGTCCAGAAATCCATTTTAGCAACTAGTTGATACGGGGCGTGACCATATCCAATCCACAACCTCTTTCTCATATGTGCAAAAGCACTCACATAACCATAACTCAATCACAGGAGGTCGCATCATAGCGCCTCATAACCATAACTCAATCAAAAGGAGGTCAGAGCCTCATAATCTCATAATCTCATAACAGTAACCAACACAATATGTCAGAAATGTATCGTATCGGGGATATGGCACAAACCCACGCACAACGGCTTTCCACTTTACATAATTACCAATTTTCATTCAAGGTGTAGAATCGTGTAAGGAGCTCCGAACAAAAAGCCGGTGTGGCAAAAATAAAGTAATATTGTGAATTACTATTAACAGTGAGTTCCCGAGATGGACCACATCTTCGGGTTGGAACACAAAATTTGAGATCGTTACGGAATTTGACACACCGAATCATCGTGAACGCTTTTCGCGCGAGTATTTGATATTTATTTACTAGCGAATTGGTTATTCCTGTCATACGTCTCATCATCTGTTTACGTGCTATGGGTGTTAGCTTACTCAGCCGTTTGCTGACTATTTTATTTAAAAACTGCGTCGGCTTTTGCTATTTTAAAACCGCAGGTTGGCTATCGAGGTGGGGGAACGTTCACGACACTTTGGACAGGAAAGCTTGCTAGTTGGAAGATCACATAGTCCTAAAAGTGTATTCCTTGATTTTCAAAAGATTATCACTGTTTGTATTTGTATGGAAATTGTAAAAGTATAATTTGAAGTTTTATGTTGTCGATGGTTGTACTAGCTGTGAACCGACGATCTTTATCCGTTCCCAATGAGGCTCATCACCTCAGGCGGAGGCATTTCCCTTGTTGTTTAAATAAGGGGAGTGTTAAATTTGGTATCAGAGCCTGGTTGTGGTGATGGAGGTGGGGGTGGCGGTGTTGTTGTCGGGGAAGTGAAGAAGATGAAGAAGGATAAATAGAAGAAACACCAAGTTGCTTTGGAGGAGGTGAAAGGTGTTGGGGAATGGGAGCATTCTGAACAAATGAGTTTGGGAGATGTGATATTTATTTTATTTTATTTTTTTTTATTTTATTTTTTTCTTTTAGGTATTGTACTAGTATAATTATACATGTATGGTGTGTATAAATACATAGAGGAATGTATGTACTATACGATATAGATATATTATAGGTATAGTATAGTATTTATACATATATAAATACATCATGTATTATACGGTATGGGTACGGGTATAAGAATACGGTATTATCATCAGTATATATACAGTACAAATACATTATTATATATTTGTTTATGTAAAAGACAATTACTCTCCCCCTTAGTTTCTAATAATGCAAGTCTTAGCCCAATTTTATAATAAATATGTTTAAGAAAATGCACAATCACCCCCTATTAGCAATTTAGGGTATTTCATCATATCCCCCTTAAAACAACGCTTCGTCCCCGAAGCGTAAGACAATATCTCCGGACTTCAGACCATGTAACTAAATGCAACAAGAGAGATGCAACTCTACTGAAGACGTGATGGGCTGAAGGCTACATGGAGTAGTAAGCACATACGGGTGGTTCGCGACACTCCAGTCATTTATGTCATTTTGGTTAACAAATTAACTAAAATCGGTTAATGATAGCTTCCCCTTAGGGTCCCTATTTTGACTTGGGTTACATGGTGTCACCGGTTACTACGAGTCGAGTTCCAGATAGATCTACAAGGTATAGGCAGGCATTTCTGGAATCTTAACAAAAGATGATGAGGTAAAGTAAAACGACGTGCTATAACTAATCAATTAAACTATCGTTGGGGTGGAATGAATAGGGATGTACCAGTCACTACGTTGTCCTCATCAGCTTGAGTTTGATTCATGACATTGATTGTTCCAGCCGCGCTACGTGTTCAGGCTGCTTGTGCTGTTGAGGCTGATGGGACATTTCTTCCCTGGGGTCGGTTGTTGTAGTCATTCCTACCTTGCCAGTTGTTTGTTCGGTTAAAGCCTCCTTCATTGTTGTTATTCCTGCCATTGTTGTAGTCATTGTTGTTGTATCTACCATTGTTGTCCGCTCGAGCCTTTATCCTGCACTCGGACTTTCGGTGGCCCAACCTTCCACAATTGAAACATGTCACTTTGTTCCCATGACAATCTTTCCCCGGATGGTCGTTGCCACAACGGTAGCAACGGTATACTCGGTTTATTTTATCTCCACCATTGTTTCCATTATCGCGGTAGTGGAGATTCGGTGCTGCTTGCGCACCAGATTTTCTTTTCCTGCTCTCCTCAAAGTTCTCATCGAACATCCGCTGTACATCCTGTGCTGCCCCATAAGCTTCATGGAGTGTCTCGAAACGAGTCACACCCAAGGTCCTCTTGATTTAGAAGTTCAGGCCTTCCACAAATCTCGTGACTGCTCTTGCTTCTGTCGGTACAATCTCTCCTCCGAACCTCATAAGTTCCACGAACCTCTCATAGTATTCAGAGATGCTATCATTCCCTTGTGTCAGATTCAAGAATTCCTTAAGCTTTCGAGTCTTGACATGATCGGGGTAAAATCGCTCGCGCAGTGCTGTCTTCAACTGTTCCCAGCCAAATCCCGGTTGTGCGAGAAGCTCTCTTCCCTTGGCAGACCACCAGTTGTCAGCCTCTTTTTTGAAGTAGTACACGGCTACTTCCACTCGCTGGTCCTCTGGGCAGCGTGCCGAGATTAGCGTCTTTCCGAAGTCGCGAATCCAGTTCTCCAGGATTGTCGGATCCTCGGTTCCATAGAATAAGTCGGGTCGGAGTTCCGCAATCCTTCTCATTATGTCATTTCCCCCGCCTTGGGTATTTTGCAGAATCTGAGTCAAAGTCAGTGTTGCCTGTTCCATGTTCTGGAACCGGATCGGGTCATACTCTGGGGCCGGTTATGCTCGGGGTGGTTGGTTTCCTTGGCTCATTTCGGATTGTTGAGTCTTGCATCTCCTGGTATAGTAGCGATGAGGGTCGGCAAATCGCATGGTACCTTACGAATATAATCTTACTCAATATATTTTCTATTTCCTTCACATGCATGTAACACTCGAGTATGAGGCCATTCGAAAGAATAAGACCGTATAAGGGTTCTAAAGTCCACGTGCACTACTATCGATTCATCAAATAAACAGGCGATCATGATCACACATGTCCAAGAATATCGCAATTAAGCACATCATAGCAATCAACTCTGCTAGCCAACTGTAATCAGCTTTTTGTTCGGAGCTCCTTACACGATTCTACACCTTGAATGAAAATTGGTAATTATGTAAAGTGGAAAGCCGTGGTGCGTGGGTTTGTGCCACATCCCTGATACGATACATTTCTGACATATTGTGTTGGTTACTGTTATGAGATTATGAGATTATGAGGCTCTGACCTTCTTTTGATTGAGTTATGGTTATGAGGCGCTGTGATGCGATCTCCTGTGATTGAGTTATGGTTATGTGAGTGCTTTTGCACATATGAGAAAGAGGTTGTGGATTGGATATGGTCACGCCCCGTATCAACTAGTTGCTAAAATGGATTTCTGGACTTGATATGAGATATCTTGAGATTTAAAGTAATATTGTGAATTGCTATTAACAGTGAGTTCCCGAGATGGACCACATCTTCGGGTTGGAACACGAAATTTGAGATCGTTACGGAATTTGACACACCGAATCATCGTGAACGCTTTTCGCGCGAGTATTTGATATTTATTTACTAGCGAATTGGTTATTCCTGTCATACGTCTCATCATCTGTTTACGTGCTATGGGTGTTAGCTTACTCAGCCGTTTGCTGACTATTTTATTTAAAAACTGCGTCGGCTTTTGCTATTTTAAAACCGCAGGTTGGCTATCGAGGTGGGGGAACGTTCACGACACTTTGGACAGGAAAGCTTGCTAGTTGGAAGATCACATAGTCCTAAAAGTGTATTCCTTGATTTTCAAAAGATTATCACTGTTTGTATTTGTATGGAAATTGTAAAAGTATAATTTGAAGTTTTATGTTGTCGATGGTTGTACTAGCTGTGAACCGACGATCTTTATCCGTTCCCAATGAGGCTCATCACCTCAGGCGGAGGCATTTCCCTTGTTGTTTAAATAAGGGGAGTGTTAAATTTGGTATCAGAGCCTGGTTGTGGTGATGGAGGTGGGGGTGGCGGTGTTGTTGTCGGGGAAGTGAAGAAGATGAAGAAGGATAAATAGAAGAAACACCAAGTTGCTTTGGAGGAGGTGAAAGGTGTTGGGGAATGGGAGCATTCTGAACAAATGAGTTTGGGAGATGTGATATTTATTTTATTTTATTTTGTTTTATTTTATTTTTTTCTTTTAGGTATTGTACTAGTATAATTATACATGTATGGTGTGTATAAATACATAGAGGAATGTATGTACTATACGATATAGATATATTATAGGTATAGTATAGTATTTATACATATATAAATACATCATGTATTATACGGTATGGGTACGGGTATAAGAATACGGTATTATCATCAGTATATATACAGTACAAATACATTATTATATATTTGTTTATGTAAAAGACAATTACTCTCCCCCTTAGTTTCTAATAATGCAAGTCTTAGCCCAATTTTATAATAAATATGTTTAAGAAAATGCACAATCACCCCCTATTAGCAATTTAGGGTATTTCATCATATCCCCCTTAAAACAACGCTTCGTCCCCGAAGCGTAAGACAATATCTCCGGACTTCAGACCATGTAACTAAATGCAACAAGAGAGATGCAACTCTACTGAAGACGTGATGGGCTGAAGGCTACATGGAGTAGTAAGCACATACGGGTGGTTCGCGACACTCCAGTCATTTATGTCATTTTGGTTAACAAATTAACTAAAATCGGTTAATGATAGCTTCCCCTTAGGGTCCCTATTTTGACTTGGGTTACATGGTGTCACCGGTTACTACGAGTCGAGTTCCAGATAGATCTACAAGGTATAGGCAGGCATTTCTGGAATCTTAACAAAAGATGATGAGGTAAAGTAAAACGACGTGCTATAACTAATCAATTAAACTATCGTTGGGGTGGAATGAATAGGGATGTACCAGTCACTACGTTGTCCTCATCAGCTTGAGTTTGATTCATGACATTGATTGTTCCAGCCGCGCTACGTGTTCAGGCTGCTTGTGCTGTTGAGGCTGATGGGACATTTCTTCCCTGGGGTCGGTTGTTGTAGTCATTCCTACCTTGCCAGTTGTTTGTTCGGTTAAAGCCTCCTTCATTGTTGTTATTCCTGCCATTGTTGTAGTCATTGTTGTTGTATCTACCATTGTTGTCCGCTCGAGCCTTTATCCTGCACTCGGACTTTCGGTGGCCCAACCTTCCACAATTGAAACATGTCACTTTGTTCCCATGACAATCTTTCCCCGGATGGTCGTTGCCACAACGGTAGCAACGGTATACTCGGTTTATTTTATCTCCACCATTGTTTCCATTATCGCGGTAGTGGAGATTCGGTGCTGCTTGCGCACCAGATTTTCTTTTCCTGCTCTCCTCAAAGTTCTCATCGAACATCCGCTGTACATCCTGTGCTGCCCCATAAGCTTCATGGAGTGTCTCGAAACGAGTCACACCCAAGGTCCTCTTGATTTAGAAGTTCAGGCCTTCCACAAATCTCGTGACTGCTCTTGCTTCTGTCGGTACAATCTCTCCTCCGAACCTCATAAGTTCCACGAACCTCTCATAGTATTCAGAGATGCTATCATTCCCTTGTGTCAGATTCAAGAATTCCTTAAGCTTTCGAGTCTTGACATGATCGGGGTAAAATCGCTCGCGCAGTGCTGTCTTCAACTGTTCCCAGCCAAATCCCGGTTGTGCGAGAAGCTCTCTTCCCTTGGCAGACCACCAGTTGTCAGCCTCTTTTTTGAAGTAGTACACGGCTACTTCCACTCGCTGGTCCTCTGGGCAGCGTGCCGAGATTAGCGTCTTTCCGAAGTCGCGAATCCAGTTCTCCAGGATTGTCGGATCCTCGGTTCCATAGAAGAAGTCGGGTCGGAGTTCCGCAATCCTTCTCATTATGTCATTTCCCCCGCCTTGGGTATTTTGCAGAATCTGAGTCAAAGTCAGTGTTGCCTGTTCCATGTTCTGGAACCGGATCGGGTCATACTCTGGGGCCGGTTATGCTCGGGGTGGTTGGTTTCCTTGGCTCATTTCGGATTGTTGAGTCTTGCGTCTCCTGGTATAGTAGCGATGAGGGTCGGCAAATCGCATGGTACCTTACGAATATAATCTTACTCAATATATTTTCTATTTCCTTCACATGCATGTAACACTCGAGTATGAGGCCATTCGAAAGAATAAGACCGTATAAGGGTTCTAAAGTCCACGTGCACTACTATCGATTCATCAAATAAACAGGCGATCATGATCACACATGTCCAAGAATATCGCAATTAAGCACATCATAGCAATCAACTCTGCTAGCCAACTGTAATCAGCTTTTTGTTCGGAGCTCCTTACACGATTCTACACCTTGAATGAAAATTGGTAATTATGTAAAGTGGAAAGCCGTGGTGCGTGGGTTTGTGCCACATCCCTGATACGATACATTTCTGACATATTGTGTTGGTTACTGTTATGAGATTATGAGATTATGAGGCTCTGACCTTCTTTTGATTGAGTTATGGTTATGAGGCGCTGTGATGCGATCTCCTGTGATTGAGTTATGGTTATGTGAGTGCTTTTGCACATATGAGAAAGAGGTTGTGGATTGGATATGGTCACGCCCCGTATCAACTAGTTGCTAAAATGGATTTCTGGACTTGATATGAGATATCTTGAGATTTAAAGTAATATTGTGAATTGCTATTAACAGTGAGTTCCCGAGATGGACCACATCTTCGGGTTGGAACACGAAATTTGAGATCGTTACGGAATTTGACACACCGAATCATCGTGAACGCTTTTCGCGCGAGTATTTGATATTTATTTACTAGCGAATTGGTTATTCCTGTCATACGTCTCATCATCTGTTTACGTGCTATGGGTGTTAGCTTACTCAGCCGTTTGCTGACTATTTTCTGTAAAAACTGCGTCGGCTTTTGCTATTTTAAAACCGCAGGTTGGTTATCGAGGTGGGGGAACGTTCACGACACTTTGGACAGGAAAGCTTGCTAGTTGGAAGATCACATAGTCCTAAAAGTGTATTCCTTGATTTTCAAAAGATTGTCACTGTTTGTATTTGTATGGAAATTGAAAAAGTATAATTTGAAGTTTTATGTTGTCGATGGTTGTACTAGCTGTGAACCGACGATCCTTATCCGTTCCCAATGAGGCTCATCACCTCGGGCGGAGGCATTTACCTTGTTGTTTAAATAAGGGGAGTGTTAAAGTAGGTATCAGAGCCTGGTTGTGGTGATGGAGGTGGGGGTGGCGGTGTTGTTGTCGGGGAAGTGAAGAAGATGAAGAAGGATAAATAGAAGAAACACCAAGTTGCTTTGGAGGAGGTGAAAGGTGTTGGGGAATGGGAGCATTCTGAACAGGTGAGTTTGGGAGATGTGATATTTATTTTATTTTATTTTGTTTTATTTTATTTTTTTCTTTTAGGTATTGTACTAGTATAATTATACATGTATGGTGTATAAATACATAGAGGTATGTATGTACTATACGGTATAGATATATTATAGGTATAGTATAGTATTTATACATATATAAATACATCATGTATTATACGGTATGGGTACGGGTATAAGAATACGGTATTATCATCAGTATATATACAGTAAAAATACATTATTATATATTTGTTTATGTAATAGACAATTACTCCCCCCCTTAGTTTCTAATAATGCAAGTCTTAGCCCCAATTTTATAATAAATATGTTTAAGAAAATGCACAATCACCCCCTATTAGCAATTTAGGGTATTTCACTTTGAGTCGACATTCTCTAACTTTGGGCTCAAATCTCTCATGATAATGTGGTAAAATTGAGGTAATAGATAGCTCTTAAAAGGTGCTATCAAGACCCTGCACGTTCGTTAGAAAGTATTGCGCATTTGAGACATAAATAGTTGACGGAGTAGTTTCACATATCCTCTCCATGAGGCGCGCTATGTCTTGAAAGAGGTATTTCATGTCTTTAGCTGGAATCTCCAGGGCCTTGGCAAAGGTCTTCGTATACGAAAGACGGATCTTCATAAGCCACTTTAAGCAAGACTCGCTTAGACCTACACGTTTGAAGAAATTTAGGAGATTTGTTCTGGCTCTTAAAACAAATCAATGGCTGGCCATGATTTCATGTTAAAGGATGCTTACCAAGGCCTGCAACTATTTTGCGAAGTGAAGGAATTGGGGTCGACACCGATGGAGCACTGCTTGAAGGTCCCCTCTCAGCAAATCGATGGTCTACAAGGGCTTCTGGCGCCAAGTATTCCCCAGGAATAGCATAATTCACTTCAGACTCAATGGGTTCGAAGGCATGTGTGGCCCAAGCTCCCCAAGGATTCTGAGCGAGAATCACATCCAAATTTAAAGCAGACCCTTGAGTTTCACCATGGGATTCTTCTAGCAGATTGGAGAGTTGAATCTCTTCACTTCAAGTGATTCTTTGATTAAATCCCGCCCCAGATACAGGAGTGTTTGATCTTGATGATGCATTTTGGGTTGGCTCACTCGTAGTCACATTTACCCCACCTCCCTCAGGACGGATGTCGATATCTGCTGGCACTTCTGGCTCTTGCTATCTGGTCGCACCTCTAGTCTCATCAGTTGGTAGCACGGTTTTGGGAGTAATAGCTGGTGGGTTTTCCGGAGCTAAAGTATTTACTTCTGAAGTTGAAGTATCTACTTCTGGTTGAGTATCAGCCTGCTCGATGCTACCGCCAACAGTCTCTTCCGGTGGGACATTTTCAGCAGCGACATTCAAAGTACCCTCAGTGGATGGAATGACCACCCCTTGAAGTAACTCAGCTTTATCTTGAGGCGATTCAACTTGCTCAATGTCCTCCTGTTGAGGAAGATCAACCATAGTGGCATCGGTTGGAAGGTCATTCTCAGAGCGACACTCGATGGAACTTCAGGAGTTGGAGCGACACTCGATGGAACTTCAGGATTTGTGGTTGCTTCCCTTTGAGAAGCTTCCCTAGCAGCGCGCAAGTCAGCTTATGGAAGAGAAGTGATCCTTTCCTGCTGATCTAGACTTTCATTGGCACGTTCGGCACTTCGCTCTTGCTCTTCATGAAGCTCTTCTTTCAGGATCAACTCTTTCGGCATCAATAGGCCCCTGAGGTGCGACATCAGCTCCTTCCCTCAAAGTCACGTCTTCTTGGCTTTCCTGGTTAGCCTCAATGACGGACTGAGGGACGCGAACAACAGCACTACGGAGCCAGCAGGACCTATGAATCAATGGCTCTGCATCTTCTACAAAAATAAAAAATAAAAAAAAAATAAAAAAAAATCACAGTTTAGTTCAAGGTGAAAGAAGCATGAAGCATGCTACCAAAAGCTTAAGGAGCTGTGATGACAAGACATCCACTTTCATATGGGACATCCGCATAAAGGTTATCGTCAATTCCTTTTAATTTTGCATAACTTGATGGGGTGTGGAAAATTGTTATTATGCGCGAAAACACTTGTCATCGGTGTCTAAAGATGGTGAAACGAAGCATGCCAACACTAATGAAGGAGATGAACCTGAGGGTTCTCCACACTGATCTTCTAACCATTTGCGAATATCATTCCTAGACACTCCATGATATAATGCGCACCATATAAGTTCGTGTTGCGATAAAGCGAATGTAAAAATAGTACCTTCTTCATCTTCATCACCAACAAGATCGTGGAAGTTCTTTTGGTCTTGCTGCATCTGATCAGCAATGGAGCGTGAATGTTTCTCTTGATCTTCGATACTTTTCTGCAGAGCTGTATGAATTCGGCAATCTTCTTCCTCTTTTTATTTTCTCTCTCTTTCCTCAGCCAATAATCCTAGACTCTGCGATTGCCTCCTCTTCGTTCATACCTTCCACTCCTTGATCAGGGCTATCGCTGCCTGTAACAATGACAACAACTGAATGTCAAGACAGAACTTATCATAACTCAAGAAGGAAGATGACTTGAGTACCTTTTCTCGTGACAAATGATTTCTTCGCAGCCGCTTTCTTCGCAGGAGCAGGAGGAGGTTGACCTTTCTTTGCAGCAGGAGCTTGACCTTTCTTGGCAGGTGCCGAGGGAGAAAGATCGTTTCTTGGGCGTTTGGATTGTTGGGCTACCAAATCACTGGTCCCAGACTCATCAGCAGCTCTTTTCTTCTTAAAATATTTGACAAGGGGTGCGAGGAAGGATTCAAGCTAAGCCTGGCCATCGGCCCAGTGGCCGGACCAACCCGCCCAACCCAGCCCAGTGTGGGTGGGTTTGGGTTTAGGAAATTTCAGTCCGGTATGGGCTTGGGCCAACAAAATGAGCCCGAACCATGAATGGGCTGGGCTTGGGTTCAACCTCCTCAGCCCGGCTCAGCCCGGGCCGGTGACGTAATAAATAATCAAACATTAATAATTATACATACGAGTTATATATATTTTGAATAGTTTTCCTTTGTAAATGTGTAATTTTATAGTATTTACTAACACATAGGGGGTATTGAATTGTCATAAAAAAATATGCACTAACATATCAATATCATATAATAGTACTACACTTACAAGTTACAAATCATTCAAAGCTAATAATCTTTTTCTCTTTTCACAGACAACGGCACAACGTCTGGCTTTCTTTACGTGATTGATATAAAAAAAAATTAAATGCGTTAAATGCATGATTAATTTCAATCATATTTGTATTTAACGTACTGCTAAGTAACTTTTAATTTTTTAAAGTTATTATTTTAAATAAATATTGAAATTATTTTGGCCCACGGGTTGGGTTCGGGTTTAGAGTTTTTCATATGGGTCGGGCATGGGTTCGAGTGTTGGCCCAGACGATGGGTTGGGCCTGGGTTCACGTTTTCAAAGCACTGGCCCGATCTGGCCCAACTCAACCCAGTCCGGCCCATGGCCAGCCCTACAATTCGAGCAATTCTGAGACCACTTTCTAGACTTCTGGATTCATTGGCCACGCCGGAGTAACAGGAACCTCAGGCTTCATCTGCTGCGCGCGGAAATAGTCATTGAAGCCTACACTGCGATCCCCAAACGTGAATGGCCTCAAACAGCATTATCATGAAAAGGCAAGTCAGAGTTTGCACTATTTATAAGGAAATATAAGAGAAACGCGCTTAAGCATACCTGTTTGAAGTCATCCGCGTACTCGGTCCTTGCCTTGAGGGAATTTTTCTTGAATAATGGCCGCCTTCTCGTTAAGGATAAATTGAGGATACAAGTGGTGGTCTTGGTCCATCAGAGAATAAAACCCGTATTGTGTTGCGTCCAGGGAGCATTTTGACTTGAAAGGATACCCTGTTATCAAGAGCGCGGGAGCTTTGCTGGCCTGAAGTTGAGCTTGGGGTATTCTCGCCTTGTCTCTCTCTAGAAGGTCGAGTCAATGGAAGCTAAGCCATCAGTAGAGTGTTGCTCTTCCCATACAGTAGCCCGTCAGCAACCTGTGACGATGAAATCAGACCATAGAGGTGGCGCAATGGAATCAAAACCCAGCTGGGGGCTCAAGCGAATCAGATCATAATGACCCGTTATGCGTTCATAGCTTGGGGTTTCAGGGTTCACCACATACTCAGAAAGAGGTGTGCAGAGTTCATAGCGTTGGTCTACCAAAACCCAGCTGGGGGCACACCAGAGAAAAGGTACGTCGAGGGACTCTAGTTCTGTACCAACGCCACGCTCGAGGGCAGAGTTCCTCATGTTTGGCGTTAGGAGCATTCCAAAGCTCCACTTTTGACGGGACGGGATCATACGCTGGCCACCTCTCAAAGAACCACATTGTCAAGAACGTGATGTCGACGAAGGTGACAACATCGACTCTTCCTTGCGACTGTTCAACATGCGTCGCGACCAAGACCAAGCGGTGGTACAGTGAACCCAAGACTAGAGGCCCCAAAGCAACCTTCTTACCGAGCGAGAGTTTGACTGCAAGCGCGAGCACATGAGTAAATACCTCTTCACGTGGATGCCCATCTATCAGGTAGCGCGACAACCAAACAAATAGGAAGCCACATAAAGTCCAATCTGCACCTTTTCCCTCGAGGGCAATGATCGCCTGTGGGTCTTCCTCCGATAACTCTTGAGCAACTTTTGGCGTGGAAAAATCTCTAAATAAATACATGATCCATTTCGACCAGATATTCTTCGGGCCGGAGGAAACATACATGTATGTAACTAAGTAGGTAGTTGAGTTGGGCTTCCATCTTGAGACAACTTTCTTCATGTCAGCAATGCACTCTTTTATCTGCGCGAAAAGAGTGAGCTCTTCCTCTGAAGCCATAAGAGCTAAGGGGTCAATAGCTCCTATGCTAGGGATCAAGAACAACAACTCTATATCTTCAAGGGTGGGTGTAGCCTCGAAGGTAGTGAAATGAAAAAAGTGGGTCTTCTTGGAGTACCTAGAGAACAGGACTCTCAGCATATCACTATCGAGCCTGTGGTTGAGTCCCTTGTCGCGCGTACGGCGTGGAAGATACTAGCTTTCGTCAATTCTTTTTCATAATTTTCGAGGATGAACTCCGTCCACTCCTCCATCCAGTCGAGCTTCTCCATGAAAGATTGAAGAAGAAGATCAGTGTAAGGGTACGAGCCAGATTCAAGACCAATGAGCTGCACGTCTTGAGTATTCGCCAAATCCAAGTCGTCTCTCTCTGGTTCAGCTACTAACTGCAAAGCATCTTCCACCGGAGATCCCTGAAGGGTGGTCCCTTTGACAGTTGATAAGAAGAAATCGTCTCTACCCAGATAGGGGGCTTTGAACCAAAAATCCTTGGAAAGCTCAGGCAATTCAATCACTTCCTTCTGAGACTTCTTGGGAGCCATTCCTATAACACAAATAATAAGTGCAAAACAAGATTTGAAAATCAAAAACCATGTTCGGGCGTGAAGATTCGTGAAGAAAAATGAAGAACATGAAGAACAAATATGAGTTCTAAACTCAAATTGGTTGCTAATCTGATTTCAAAGTATGAACTGAAAATCACTAACCTTGCTGCTTCTTGAGTACTTGAACTGCTTGCGTGATGCTGTCAAGAATTTGATCTAAGATCTGAGCGTCATGTTGGGAGTTCTCTCTCTGGCTCATAAAACTTCGGTAGCAACAATGGTGGATAATTTCTAATCGTTGCAGCAAAGGGTTTAAACAGGGTTCTGAAGCCTAAAGAGTCGCGACTGTTCCAATTTGCTGAATCAGCATTATCTCGATAACTGGCGAAATTGGTGCCCGATCATATCATTTCGAATCATTCTTGCCTCGGAAATAGGCAAAAAATATGGATGGCGTATGGTTAGCTTCGCAATGGCCACGCATCATTAAAGACTACTCCACGATACAGAGACCTAGGCAATCATGGCTACTTCTGGGGTCTAGGGTTTTCGAATAATATTCAAACTGATACGAGGATTTGAGTGGGGCCACACACGGCTGGTTTTGTGCGTCTGCGTAATGACGCGCGTCGTAGACGCGCAAAGTGGGGCTAATGTAGATAGTACATTCTGAGCAGATCAACCAGTGTCCACGTGGCAGCCATGTAGCACATCTAAAGGTACTCCGTTAACACCCTATCATATCTCTATATGCGAACTTATCCACGTGGGGGCTGTGAGACAGGGTCACCCGCGATACTAACCACACTGGAGTTGTAGGGACTTAGTGGCTTGGAGGCTAGAATCAGGAACGTCGCGCGAGAGCAACGACCACGCTCGTGTGCGACCCTTGGTAACTGTCTGAGAGATTTAATGCATACGTGTCCCATAAATGCGGTCGATCTCATAACGGCCCCCTACATATACGGATGAGCGTGTAACATGCCTTATATCTACCGTCGAACGTGCCGTTACGAGGCTATCATTAAGCCGCCATTTACGGGTGCATTAACCCCTCATAACGGTCACTTCCCAACTATATATAGGAACGTTAGCCTTCTATGGCAACTTCTTGAATCTCTTAGCCAATTTGTTATACTGTCTCTCTCTCTCAAGAACAGTTAACAAGTGCTTACTCTTTCCCCTACGCCATCCCTCAATCTCTCTGTGTTCTTGTTCTTATCTCCTGTTAGAGGTGTACACTTGGATCTCTTCCCAGGATTTCCTTGTACACATTAGTCAATGAAGAAATATTTTTCTGAACTCTAATTTGTCCCTACTGTGTCATATCAAGATTCTCACCCTCGTCTCAATTCTCGTCTCCTCTTCAATTCTTGATCAATCCCTCTAAAATTATCCTCAATCTCCTCAATTTCTTATTTATCAATACTAATAATGTATCACCCGGATCGGATTTGTCGGGATTTTTTGGATCCGGTTAAATCCTTTATTTACCGCTCATTAGTGTCCCATGTCCAAAGTCCTAGAATCTATAGTCCATGACATGTCCGGGATAAGTTCCATGTCTACTCCAATAATGTCCAGAATATGTCGGAATTATGAATGAATAAATTCGGTTTGCGGTTTACGGATCGAAAAACATCTAGGTTACAGTTTCATGGATCGGATCGAATTAATCTGCCACTTGTAAACAATTCAAATTGTGTTCAAATAAGCTCAAGCGGTCATTTGAAATTAATAAATAATAATCGTACTTACAAAATATATTATTCTGTATATTCAATTTATACATAGCAACAATGTTATGTAATTACGTTACATAGTAAAAGTTAACATTGTAAAAAGTCATAATGAAGAAAACAGCATAAATAACACGAGTATAAACGGATCAAATCGAATTTGACGGATTGATATTTTTCGAACCCTGATCGGACTCAATCCTTCACTAATTGGTCCAATTAGCAGATTGTAGCCGATTGACAGATTATTTTCACATCCCTGAGTGTTTGAACGTTAATATTGCAAACAGCGTAAAGAGAGTACGAAAAACTACTACACAAATAAAGGTAATAGTATCATATGTATAGTAAATAACAATAACAATAGTATACTTAAATTAAACGAGATGACTTTTATGATTTATGGGATGAGCCTTCATTGTTCAAGCTCGGCTCATGCTACTCACAAAGTTCAAATATAAGCTCTACCTCGGCTTCTTAAGCTCATAAACTGGGGTTTCACGGATCCAGCTTGGCCATTTACTATCCCACTTATAGTGATTAGCAGGGGCGGATCTTGAAATTTATTTCAATGGGGTCAAATAAAATTTAAAAAAAAATATGAAAAAGAACTTAGATTTTGTAAAGTTGAAAAGGGGCTATGGTGAATTTTTATAAGGCTAAACTGAAGAGATAATTAACAAATCTAAGGGTTAAATTTCAATTTTCTTAAGTTGAGTTAGGACTATAGCCCTCACAACCCATAGTGTGCCTCCGCCTCTGGTGATACGAAAGCACCTCCAACGGATGGAGAAAAACTTGGTTTGGACCAAACTTTTCTACTAAGTTCAAATCTGTCAAAACACGGATCTCCAACAGATGGAGCATCTACTGGAGCAAAAGTTATACTATTTTTGGAGGTGCAAACTGGTGACAAACTGTTCACTGGAGCAAAACTATAAAAACTAAGTTTATTTACCAATTGATACCTTCTAACATTTCAAACAATTCCAACTTCGTACTATAACTGTTAAAATATATCGTTGAAATATAGGTGTTGGAATGTAGACTCGGGAATATGTCTGTTTAAATATAGCCGATGAAAATATTAATTTGAAAAAACTTGATTTTTTAAAATTATTTTGATATTATATTACTATTAATTAAATTATTACTTTTATTTTAATGAACATTATTTATTTACTTTAGATTAATTAATATAAAATATAATTACTTAATAGTAATAAAACTAATAAAATAAATTAAACAATTTGCTCCTCATAGTTGGAGCTCAAGCAACAAAGTAGAGGAGTAAAAACTCCAACACCAAATATAGTTCGAGGATAGATTTGTTTCTAATCTCTACTAGAACGTTGTTTTTCGAATCTAAAAGCATTATTGATGTGTTTTTTAGGGAAAGTATTAATGTGTTTTGTAAAATTATTATTTTCTCCTTTTTGGAAAGCAGTTGCTTCCCCACGGCAGCTTTTGAAAAGCAGGGGAGAGGTTGTTTTGCAGGACCTGCTTTTCGATAAAAGTCTTATTTGACATTCTTATTTGTTAAAAGTATTAATAATTGTTTATTGTAATAAAAATATTATTATATGATGTCTGATATTGTCATTTGGACAGTAACATCATTTCTAAAGCACTAATGGTCAAACACAAAATGTCAAAATTACTTTCACGCAGCAGCTTCACTACAGAATTTAGCAAACACTTTTCGCTTAGATTTCCACAACAACTTTCTCACAGTACTTGCTACACAACCGTTTTCTAAAACGCCTCAACATTACCAAACTAGCTCTTAATAATCGGGTTCATCTTTCTTTTTGAGTGTATGTTATTAAAGCGTACAGTGCTGATGAGGCGAGGGGTTTCCTGGGACAATCAGAATCATATTCTTTTTGCTTTTAATACTCTTGTTTGGAACTTAGAAAAGAATGCGACAACCAAACAAGATGACACCTTGAAAGATAAAAAAAAAAAAAAAAACATGTTCAACTTGAAAGAGAAAATATCTTGGGATGCTTTTGCTAGTGGACTGGGTGGATTCAATTCAAATGAGACGTCCATTCGGGCAGATTCAGATAGAGTAGGTGTCTTAGTTCGCGATTCCTTTGATGAAGCCTATTCTTGCACTCAATCGTGTAGCAATACGGAGAGTTCTCGTCGAAGAAGCAGTACTGGTGCTTCTGTCATGTGGCACCAAGTGTTTTTTGGTGTTGTTGGGTGCTTTAAGGGTGCTGTTGTGGTCAGTGACGGAGTCAAGAAATCGAACTAATCGCGGCAAAATTAAATAATAAAGAAGTTATTAAATAAAATTATTATATATCATGGCTTTTTAAAGATATGACCAAAATTTTAAATTTTAGTCGCGGTATTTTTGTATTTTTTTAAGAGTTGTAGTGAAAAATAGTTGTAATTAGAAGAGTGCTAGTAGAGTTTTCAAAAAGTCAGGGGTGGCAATTGCCAACCATTGTCCTCAAGCCCCTCCGCCCATGGTTGTGGTGGTTTTTAGGAAACAAAAGTTTTAGCTCTTTAGTCGGGTAATTTACAGTTTGTGCCCCTAGGTTTATGTAAATAGGCAAACTCTACCCCTACTGTTCAGAAATTGACAGGGGACACCCCTATTTTGGAAGTTTGTAACGGAAATGGACGGAAAATGCGAAAGTACTAATTTGCCCTTGTACCTTTACTCAATATTTATCGGGTAATTTACACAAAGCACCCTCCGTTTATGGTAAATAGGCATTGGGTACCCCTACTGTTTGGCAATCGGCATGAGACATCCTTAATTTAGACAGACTCCAATACAAAATGGGTAAGTACGACAAAGACCAATCTACCCATGATTTGTTGGTTCATTTCAGACTTCAATAATGTTATTGCGAGCAATTTTTTAGTGCTCCAAAAGAGCACCACGTGGTGCTCTACAACCAATGAGTGTCTACCAATCACTGACAATTTGCTTAAGTATTGCATTGTCATTGGTTTTAGAGCACCGCACCACGTGGTGCTCTAATGGAGCACTAATAATCCCCCACGTGACTCTCCGACGGCGATGGATGAAAAAGATGGACATTTAATCAATCCACATCAACTTGTAGAAAGCACTCAACTCGAATGAAAGAAATATCGCATGTGTGTAAACTTCATCTCTGCAGTCTAAAAAACTGAGTCATCCAATAGATGCGCAAAAAAAAAAACGTTTTAGGTGGGTTCATGATGGCACATAATTCAGTTGACATACAGAGAGGGGGAAAGACGCAAAATAATCTATTTTAATTTATTCTCTTTTGTAATTTATTTAAGATGCTGCTAGATAGTAATAGAATTGTGTCTGTTTGCTATGTATCTCTTTGTATCTTATGTGTTTTTCTTCTGTTGACAAGCAATTTTTTATTATATTACAGCGAGCTGAATGTTTGATTTTTTTATTCAACGCTTGAATGTAAATAAACTTGGATTATATTAACTACTATAATCTTTAACAAAAAAACTACTCTAATCCTCTTTATTTTAGCCTCGAATAAGTTTCAATGATATTATTTAGTTTGGCTTTAAAAAATTTATTATCATTCTAGTAAACAAACTACAGACTGATGTTGATATTTGAAAAGTACTCTATCATAATAAATTTTGTTAAATAAAACTTAATTACTCAGTATTGGTTTTCATTGTCGACAAATTTACCTTTTGACAACAACAAAATATGATCTATAATAATTTATAACCATCCATAGAGACATAAATGAGTCATACAATTTAGTGATATAAATAGTAATATCGAAGTTTCTAAAGGTTAAAAATGGCATCATATATCACTAAATGACATAATAGGCATGAACCAAACACCCAAAGGTGTATCCCACTGCCGACTCGCAAAATAGGGTTGTTCTATGTCAATTGACAAACAGTAAGGGTGTGCATCACATATTTACTTAAACTTAGGGGTAATAAGTGTAAATTATCAAAATTCGGGGGCAAAATGGGAATAAAAAATACCCCAAAAGTGAACCCCCACTATCACTTAACGGTTTCTTAACGGAAATGGACGGAGGGGTATAATTTGTAATTATTATTGCAAAAAATAAGGGTGTCCTCTGTCAATTGATGAACAGTAGAGATAGAAATTTCCTATTTACATAAACCCGAGGGTGCAAACTGTAAATTACCCTCTTTAGTCTAGCTTAGCTGAATGCGAGAACCGGAGACTAAAGAGAAGGTTAAAGAAGATTAGGGTGATTGGACATGAATTGCTCTGTGCTTCTCCTCCTTCTATCCTCATACACAAGACCTTTAACTGAAAAAAAATATATTTACTTCCTCAAAATATTAAGTTCGTATCTTTTAACCTCACAATATTTGAATATGCCCCTGTTAATAATTCTTTGCTTCTAGTCCCCAAAATTTCAATTGAATGTCATATATAAAAATACTGGAAATGCTAAACGTCACCCTTTTTCTTTCACTTTTTAATTTTACCGTCTATGTGGATGTTTCTAACTGGTGATGTGATTATAGAAAAATGATACAATAAATAGTTATCAACAATAATATCTTGAAATGAAATTAATTGATGAAGAAAAAATGGTGAAGCATAGAGGCCCTTTAAAAATGTGTGTGTGTGTGAGTATGGAATTCATAAATCTCTAAAAAAATCATTTATGTTCAACACTAATTTTTTGAGAGTTCATTTTGAATTTCTTATTTTGTTTGCGTAGTGTCCTCGGGCACCGACAATTTTCTAGTATTTGTGTATATATAGCGTCATAGAAACTAAACATACATAAATTACGGTTTGTAACAGTAGATTATTTACAGTTTTAATTTGCCACCACAATCCCTGATGTAGGAAAAGATTTATTGAAAATATCTTCAAAAAGAAGGCAGTTTTAATCGGTCCGGAAAATTAGAGACATAAGTGAAGACGTGACATTTATGGTCAGGTCATACCTTATTTCAAGTATAAACGATATTCTAAAAAGAACTCGTGACTTTCTTTTTGTTCAATCTAGACACTGTCACTTAGTGTGTAACAATTCAGGAATAATTTAAATCAGATCATGTAGTGCATTTTATAGGAATATTATAAATGATATGAGTCTCTTTGTTTTTTTAGGGTAATATGAGTGTCTTTGTTTAGATATTCTGCGATGCTAACTCATGTTCATACTCTTTGAGTCTAATTCTCCAGGAAATCATTAGAAATCATCACTTTGTGGTCCTTAGATTTTAGATATATTTCAAGAAGTTTCAGTGACACTCTTAGGTCCAGGTTTATTCCTGTAGCGTTAATCCATGAGTCTTTGGACTAAACTCTCAACACTGCAAAAGAGAAAGGGGGCAAAGAGCAACAACCCCCTCCCCAGGCGCGCCTAGGGTTTTGCACGGGTCCCTAGGTGGTCGTGCATCACCTAGGGGCGGTCAAGGTTGGTTTGTGCTTGCTCTTTGACTTTTCCCTAGCTCTTTTGGCAGTTTCAGTCAGGGATTATTCTTCTTCGGATTCTTTAAGATTTATTTTCTTGTCTTCTAAGTAAAGAGCGTTTAGTTAGGAATAAAATATACATTTAATGAAAAATAATATATTTAGATCACCATAAGATGTATTTTCATATTGAAAACTCTTTTATGAACTTAATACGCTTTCTATTTAAAGTTAATTGGAAGAGTTTCAATATTAATCAAACAGAAAATAGTAACTATTATTTTGTCTATTAAATTCGGCCATTTTCAGCCACAACATTATTTCTATTATTCCATTTTCTGAACTTATGTTTGAAGATTTGACTTATATTGATTAAGAATCTTTTCATAAATATTAAAGAAGATTACTTGACAGCTTAATTTCTATTCTTAGCAAGTTGACATTTTTTTCTAAAAATATTAGTTCTTTTAATTACTTTATTTAGAATTGAAAATTAATAATGCATATTTTGTTTATGAAAATAAGATTTTTATAAGTAAAACTCCTTTACTGATAATTGTTATAAATAAGAGTTTGACTTTAATTTAATTTTAATTAGTCTATTTTCATAATTGATTTTCTCTAGAACTCTCTTGCTTAGAAATCAAGTAATATCTTCTGTAAATGTAGGATAAGATTTCATAGAAAATTAAGCATTAGGTTAGCCACCCATAAAATAAACTAGGGGTGTAAGTGTTTCAGTTTGGTGCGATTTATGCTGAAACCATGAACCAACCCGAATACTTCGGTTTGGTTTGGTTTGGTCGGCTTGCCTAAAACATTCTTGTATGGATATTATAGTACTAAATATTAAAATATTTTTCAAATTTAGAGTAAGAAAGAAATTAAATAGACATAAAAAAAACTTACACCGTTATCGTTTAGATAAAAGTATGATGGAACGTGAGAGAAATGGAGGAGATTAAGATCAATAAGACCATTTTAATTGAATCTATCTACTTGTGTTTCTCTTTTAATAGATTATTTCGTATACTTTACACTTTACACGATATATTTTATAATAAAATTTCATGAAGCACATATCGTTTTGGTTCGGTTTGGTGTGGTGTAAATTTTTTATACACCAAAACCAAACAGATTAGACCGGTTTGGGAAAAAATTGAGCCGAACATCCATAAAAACCGTACAAAACCATGACTTCTTTTTTGGTTCGGTCGGTTTGACCAGTTTATTCGATCTTTCGTACAGCCCAAGAATACACGTGGGATAGAGAGTGAAAGAGAGAGAGCCTCCCTTGAGGGTTCGATCACCAAGCAAGGAATAGTAGCTACATGTTTAACCTCCCTGGCCGACAGCTCGGGTGGTCTACTGTGGCGATTCATCTTAACTCAACTTCGGTTCAATGTCAGTAGTTGTTTCATCTCTTCTAGATAGGTAAGTATGTACTTGTTTTTCATTGACTCTCTCGATCAATCTTCTTCTATTCACCTAGAAAAGTCTTCTGTCAGTCTACCTGAGTCTAGAATCGAGTTTTTGTTTACATATGCTAAACCAAGTACTTTGATTTTCTTCTTGGTTTGGTTTTGCGTCAAATTTGGATTTTTGACTGTCTCTTCTCTATAGACGTCTCAAAGAATCTCATCACTATGATGTCTCTCTCAAACTCATCATAGAGTCTATATTTTTCTTGATCTGTTATCCTGGACTGTTGAATATTTAAATATAAAGTTGTTTCTCCTATGTGGGACGTGTAGAGTCTGCCATAGTCTTGTATAGAGTTTGTCTCTGTTAGAGTAGATGCCCTAGTGGCAATCTATATTTAGTATGAACATTGTTTTGACTATGAAAGATCAGGTTGTGCAAGACTTGATTTCAAGGCCTTGAACCAGCTGTCAAAGCCTTGACTCAGTCTCAGAAGCTTGAAAATAGTTCAGCTATTTTCAAGGCCTTGAAACTGGATTCAAAGCATTGAAACTGCTTGAACCTGAATTCACATTCTCAGGGGGAGTTTTCTGCAAACTCTCTGGATTGATTTACTCTCTCTCTCTTTCATATGATTGATTCTCTGTTATTAGATGATGAAAGACAAATTGTTTTAACATGTTTTTAATCTTAGTATACTATCTGTTTGACTATGATAATGCAGGATTTTGTTTCTAAGTTTTGCAGGATTATTTCCTAAACTGAATTGCTGCAGATTTGTAAATATTTGAACTCTTTGATCCTGTGATCAATCAGACGTATATGAAAGCTTCTCATGGTGGTTAAATTAAAGATTACAAAAAAAATATCTGAAGATTGTGATCACGCAACCGTTGGAGAGGAAGGTTGTTGCTGAAAATCTGGGAAGATTTGCAGAGCTGTATGAAGTATAAATAGAGCTAAAATTCGAAGCATCAACATAAAATTATCAACGGGCAAATACAGAGAAAGAATTCTGGATTGACAAGCATCAAAGAAGCTCATCATTCTTCCAATCCATTCACAGAAGTTCACTGCTTCACTGCATTTCACTGCAATGTTCTACTCTTAAGTGTTCTTCTGTATAGAGCTATATTGGTAGATAATTTTTATATTATTTCTACATCTATTCTCAAGGATTTTTCAAAGTGAACAATAGAGAATTCTTAGTTAATCAGTTAACTAGAGCATGTACTAGACAGGTTAGGAAAAATTACAAGCTGTAACAGAGTAAGGGAACTCTCTGTGCTTGAGTTCTAGGGCTTAGATTTTGATTAATAAGAATTGTGTTGAAAATCCTGTAGGGATTTAATCCCTTAGGTAGAGACGTAGGTCCAAGTGGACTGAACTCTATAAATCACTTGTCTTGTGCATTTTCTGTTCATTTACTTTCATAGCTTTTGCAGCATACAAAAAACTGTTTATTTTTCAAGGGTTTGAACCTGTTTTCAAGGCCTTGAAAAAGGCATACTTGCTCTCTACTTTCTGCATCTTTTTCGAAGGCTTGAACTAGCTTTCAAGGCCTTTAACTTCATTAGTTGCACAAGTTTTCATCCTCCTAGCAAGTTTTGCAAAAAGTTGGCATACTCTATTCAACCCCCCCCCTTCTATAGTATCTTAGCTGCTTATACATCTGCATACTCACGCTTTCAATTGGTATCAGAGCTTGTATCACTGTATAAGATTTAACCATCTGGTGATCATGAGTACTGCAGGTGATGGTGGCTTCTCACAGGGAAGAGCTGTTAACAGACCTCCTTTATTCTGTGGAGAAATTTTTTTTCACTGGAAAGCTCTCATGAAAATGTTCATCATTGATCAAGATCTAGAGCTTTGGACCATTATCCAAAATGGACCTCATACTTTCTACACAGAAAAAGATGGGATCAGAACTCCCAAAACAGAAGACTCACTCTCCTCTTCTGAACTAGAGCAATTTTTTAAGAACTACAAGGCTATTAACATTTTGTATTGTGATTTGAGTACAGATGAATTCAACAGGATCTCTGGATGTACAATTGCTAAAGAAATCTGGGATAAGCTTGTGGCTACCTTTGAAGAAACCAGTCAAGTCAAGCAAACCAATATCAACATTTATCTCAGACAATATGAGTTGTTCAAGATGAATGCAGATGAGTACATCAGAGACATGTTCAAGAGGTTCACTGATATTGTCAACAAACTTGACTCACTGGGAAAACAGTTTTCCAATGAAGAAAAGGTGAGGAAGATTCTCAGAAGTCTTCCAAAGGCAAAATGGGAAACAAAGACCACAACCATTGAATAAGCTCAGAGTCTCTCAACTCTACATCTTGATGACCTACAAGGGAAGCTCCTAACATATGAGATATCTATGAATGAAGTTGATGGAGAACTCCCAGATGGTATCAAGAACCTAGCTCTCAAAGCCAAAGAGAATGATAGAACACAAAGTTTTGAAACTGAGGATGGTGATGATGAAGATCCAATTGCCTTAATTTCCAAAGCCTTGACAGGGATTCTCAAAATGAAGAAAAACTTTGGAAACAAAGATTTCAACAGAGAAAGGCATAGATAATCCAGAAGCAAGGATTACAAAGGTAAGTCCTCTTCACAGAACAAGTCAAAAGTTATGAACTGCTTTGAGTGTGGTGATGCAGGACACCTGGTAAGAGAATGTCCACACAAAAAGAGCAAGAACTTTCAAAAGAAAGATCTTGATAGAAGAAAGAAAACCATGATAGCTTCATTGAGTGATTTAGGGTGAGTTTGGTAGAATGGTTTCTGGTGGAAAAACTGGTTTTTAGATTGTGGTGGAAATTTTTTGGTTTTTTTTTAGAGATTATGTTTAAACCAGTGTGTTTGGGGGTAGTTTTTAAACTAGATTAAAAACTGAAGAAATGTGTTTGGTAGTGGTTTTTAAACTAGATGATGTAGATTAAATGACAAATATACCCTCCACTTATTTTTCTTTTACAGATTCAAAACGAACAAATGCAATGTAAAAAAGTTCACGATTACATGAGATTCAACGATTTCATGAAAGTAACAAATTGAAGAACAAATTAACACTATTATGACATCCAAAAAAATCAATTTTTTTACTTAAATTCAACAAAAAGTTGTCAATTTCAAGAAATTTCAGTCACACTTGATGCCACGTAGAGTAACGGACAACAAAAAATAATAAACTAAGGAAATAACACCACAAAATGATTGGTCCAAATAATAATAAGATCGCATATAAAAGGTATCGTCCGAAATATGCGAGAATTGATTTTTTTTGTAGAAACAAATTATGGCAAAAGTACAGAAAAAAATTCGTGCAATATTTTTCATTATCTCGATGACTAAAAAGTCAAAGAGCTACCAGATTACATAAACTCATGTATAACTCTTTCAATGCAACATTGTTTAACAGATAGCAGAAATTTAATCAACTAGGAAAATAACACAACAAAAATAGTTGACCCTAAATAATAAGAACACAACAAACATAGTTGACCCTAAATAATAAGAACATCACATAAAAGCGTGAAATGAGTTTTGTGGAAAAAACTTATGAAGGAAGTATAGAAAAAATTACCAGCGGTAAAGTGTCAAAGAACTACCAAAATGAGAGACAATTTCCAGTTTAATACGACAACGGTGTGAGGATAATATCGTCTTTGAGTGTCATAGAAATAAACCAAAGAAAAAACCACAAAAAGTTGGTTTTTCTCACCAAGGCAAATGTTGAAAAAAACTGGTTTAAAATCTGGTTTTTAAACCAGTCAAAACAAACACTTTAAACAAACCATTTGGTTTAAAAACCAAAAACAAAAAAAACCACTTTGCCAAACTGACCCTTAGATAGCTATAGTGAATCTGAATCTGAGGAAGAACATGCCAACCTGTGCTTCATGGCCATGCCTGATGAAAGTTCTGAAAAGAACATTGAGGTAATGGTAAATTGTCTAATTTCAAAACCAAAAGAAGCTCTTTCAGAATATCTTAGAACAATGCTTTTAAATGAGGAAGATTATCTGAAAGAGATCAGACTTTTGAAAGAAAAAGTTCATGAGCAAGCAAAGGAGAATTTACAACTTGTTTGCCTAAATCAGAATCTTGAAATCTCTCAGAAAAAAACTGACAGTGATTGCAAGGCCTTGAAAACTAGTTTCAAAGCCTTGAAAACACAAGTCAAGGAAGTAGTCACTGAAAACTCCTCAGTGAGTGACAGCCTTGTTAATCTAAGACATCAGGTTGATGATTTAGATAAACAAAAAATTATTCTTACTGAGAAACTTCAAGAATCTGAATTGGTCAAAATCAAGCTTGCTGGATCTGAACACAAGTTAAACTTGATTCTTGGGGAAGTTCACAGTCTGTTCACAAAGCTGGTATTGGATTCAATCCAAACTTTCCAAGAAGAAACAACACCAGATTTGTGAAAGCTGGAAACAAAACTTCTCCTACATGTCATTACTGCTGCAAAACTGGTCATGTTAAGATAACTTGTCCTTTTATAAGAAGAGACCCTCACATAATGAGGAACACTTTTCCTTTTCAACTTAAAGGAAAAGTTAAGCAGATTTGGGTTCCTAAGGGGGTTAGACCACCTAACATGGTTGATCCTGAATATGAATCCAAATTCCACACTTGGTCTAACAGCTGGGTGAGGCAGTGATTGGTGTTTGCAGGTTGTCACCAATATCAAAGAACAGAAGTGGTTCATGGACAATGGTTGCTCAAGACATATGAGTGGAAAAAATCTATATTATTAGAATTGAAGGAGCAATCAGAAGGTTCAATAACACTTGGTGACAAAGGAAAATGCAATATTCTTGGTACTGGAAAAAGTGGTATAAATTCTAAAAACTCTATTTCTGTTGTTTATCTGGTTCAAGGTTTGAAATTTAATTTTCTTAGTGTATCTCAGCTTTGTGATAATGGCAACAAAGTTATCTTTGATAAAGAGAAGTGTGTGGTGGAAAATGAGAAATCAGAAGATTGCATCCTCACAACCTCCAGATCAAACAATGTTTATACTTTTCAGACTAACAAAGTTGCAGGTGAAAGTTTGAAGTGTCTCAAGGCCTTGAAATAGGATTCGAAGTTTTGGCACAGGAAGCTTGGTCATATCAGTTTGCATACTTTGAACAAGTTGATTTCCAAAGACTTGGTAAGAGGTTTGCCATCCATCAATTTCAAAGAAGATGAAATGTACAAAGCCTGTGCTCAAGGCAAACAAACCAGAAGCTCATTCAAGCCAAAGAAGTTTGTAAGTACAACTAGACCTATTGAATTACTTCATATGGATCTCTGTGGTCCTATGAGGACTCCCACTCCAAAAGGTAAAAGATATTTGCTAGTCGTTGTAGATGATTTTTCTAGATATACTTGGGTTATGTTTCTAAAAGAAAAATCTGAAGCACTCTCTGAATTTTCAAAGCTTTGCAGAGAACTTCAAAACTTGAAAAACCTACCTGTAGCTTCAATCAGAAGTGATCATGTTAGGGAATTTGATTAGTTAGAATTTGATTTATTTTCTGCTCCAAGAACTCCTCAACAGAATGGTGTTGTTGAAAGAAAGAACATGACACTTGAAGATATGTCAAGAACAATGCTTATTGAGAACAAGCTGCCAAAACATTTTTGGTCAGAAGCTGTGAATACAGCAAACTATATTTTGAACAGGTGCTTGATCAGACCCATTCTGAAGAAGACCCCCTATGAACTATTCAAAGGTAGGAAGCCAAACATCTCTTATTTCAGATCCTTTGGATGTACTTGTTTTATCCATAACAATGGAAAAGACAATCTTGGTAAGTTTGATGCAAGAAGTGATGAAGGTATATTTCGTGCTTTCTCTCTGAATAGCAAAGCTTATAGAGTTTACAATAAAAGAACCAAACTGATTGAGGAGAGTATTCATGTTATTTTTGATGAAAGCAATGATGGTTCTTTGAGTGAAAGTTTTGCAGACTTGAATTTGAACAATCATGAATCAGAGGAAGAGACTGAGAATCCACTTGGTTTCAAGAAAGGCTCAGAAGAGAATAGAATACTTTTTCAAGACCTTGAAAATTGTGCTCAAGGGCTTGAAAGTCAAACTCAAAGCCTTGAAAGAGATGATCAGAAGGATTCAAGTGACAAATCCATTACTTCAAGACCAGAGAAGATCTATGTAGAACCTGAACCATGGTCTCCAAGAAAGAGATTCAAATATCTCTCATCCCATCCAGCTGATAACATCATATCAGATCCAACCACTGGTACACAGACTAGATCACAGTTGAAGAACTTATGTGCTTTTAATGCTTTTATTTCTCTTGTAGAACCAAAAACTGTTAAAGAAACTTTACAAGAAGCAGACTGGATCATTTCTATGCAAAGTGAACTCAGTTGAAGAACTTATGTTGTTGCTGAAAATCTGGGAAGATTTGCAGAGCTGTATGAAGTATAAATAGAGCTAAAATTCGAAGCATCAACATACAATTATCAACGGGCAAATACAGAGAAAGAATTATGGATTGACAAGCATCAAAAAAGGTCATCATTCTTCCAATCCTTTCACAGAAGTTCACTGTATTTCACTGCAATCTTCTACTCTTAAGTGTTCTTCTGTATAGAGCTATATTGGTAGATCATTTCTATATTATTTATACATCTATTCTCAATGATTGTTCAAAGTGAACAATAGAGAATTCTTAGTTAATCAGTTAGCTAGAGCAGGTACTAGACAGGTTAGGGAAAACCACAAGCTGTAAAAGAGTAAGGGAACTCTCTGTGCTTGAGTTCTAGGGCTTAGCTTTTGATTAATAAGAATTGTGTTGAAAATCCTGTAGGGATCTAATCCCTTAGGTAGAGACGTAGGTCCAAGTGGAATGAACTCTATAAATCACTTGTCTTGTGCATTTTCAGTTCATTTACTTTCATAGCTTTTGCAGCATACAAAAACTGTTTATTTTTCAAGGATTTGAACCTGTTTTCAAGGCCTTGAAAAAGGCATACTTTCTCTCTACTTTATGCATCTTTTTCAAAGGCTTGAACTAGCTTTCAAGGCCTTGAACTTCATTAGTTGCACAATTTTTCATCCTCCTAGCAAGTTTTGCAAGAAGTTGGCATACTCTATTCAACCACCCCCCCCTTCTAGAGTATCTTAGCTGCTTATACATCTGCATACTCATACTTTCAGGCTAGAATATTCATTTATTATTTATAGAGATATTTAAAATAATGAATTCCTTAGATTGCAATGTGTTGTTTATCTTAACTATCCCTAGTCCATTATATTGATTAAACGAATGATCACTATAGACTAGTTTGTGAGTAGATTGATATGGATATATCAAGTCTAACACATGAGTATGCATTAGGAGTAATGGCATACTGGATTGACCCACAACGAGAATGCTGCATTAGATTATGTCAATGTCACAAGTACTTCTCTTAGTGCTAATGGTGTTGTAGTCCTTAGAGTTGAAGTCACTAGATACTCTAGTTGTGAAATATCATGTTTTTATGTTATCAATCGTTAGACCATAATTGGGTACCTATAAAGATAGTAATCGGGCAAGGTAGGAAGCAAGATTAGATATGGTAGTGATGTAGAGAGGATTTGTACCTCCCACATAATGGGAGAAAATATACATGGTCACTCGAGGGGTAGTGCTTATGGAATGTCTGGCCAGACTCAGATAAATCAATATGGAGATATTGATGTTATCAGTATAGAATAAGCCTATTCCCAGGATGAAGAAACTATTGAAATTTATGTCTCGTGTCCAATCCGATAAGGAGACAAAGGAATAGATACAACACGGTAACATTGGGCACATGGTTTGTCGGATCACTTACTTTTCTATTAGTTGAGTCGCATAGATGTGTTGCTAGACACCGCTCTATGTTTTTAATTATTACTACCAACTGGGTAGAAACCTATGGGGTCACACACCTTATGGATTGAATTCGATTTTGATATTAATAAGTTGGACTAATTAATCAAAAGGATCAAAACGCAACCACAAGCAAAGCTAGTAGGACTACTTTGCAAGGTGGACTTATCCGTGTATGGACATGATAAGTATTGGGGCAATATGTAGTTAATAAGGAGTTATTAACTATATAATGGGGACCTAGCTTATTATTTCTCAACACACGCTTCATTATTGAGAGAAATAAAAAAGAAAGGAGGGAGACAAGGAAGAGGCCGAAGCCCCAACCCGTTCGCCCCTCTCTTGCCGTCGGCCACCTTGTGGCGCACGACCAGGTGCTCCGTTTTTGCGTGATTCTTCTGTCTCCTTTTCCCCGTAGCTAGAACTTGATGTGGAGAAGGATTCCATCTACAATTCTAGGTGTGTATACTCGTAGAGACGAAGCCATAATTCTTCGTAGTGATCACACAAACGAAGGTACACAATACCTTTACTTTCATCATGTTATGAATGCTTGCATGCTATCCGTGGAGAACTTTGAGCAGGATTATTTTTGTTATTCTATTGCGTTACCTGCATCAAAACCCTACAGTTGTATCAGAGCCACATGTCGTACCGCATAACATGATATTGTGTTTTACCGTTTGAAGTTTAGCATAATGATGCAATTTGAATATGATGCAATAGTGGAATGAGCCAAATTTATATATCGTATAAAAGTTGTCGAATTTCGTTCACATATGATGTGAGTTTTTAGTTTTTTGAAAAACTAGGGTTTGGGCACAATTGGGGAAAATGGGTTTTTTTTCTCTTCAATTGGAAATACGCACACAAGAAATGAGGAAGTGTTTTTGGAAACAACCCATAGGGTTCCGCCAAGAGTTGACCGCCCCCTCTCTGTGGTACACAGATCGAGGCCGTGGCCTACCCGGGCCTGCCGCCGGTTTTACCGTGCAGACTGGTCCGACCGATCTGGCACGTCTCGAACGGTCCTTTGGGGTTCGGCCAATGTGATTTGTAGACCCCTTGGACCGTTTTGACCCTAGAAAATCCCAAATTCAACTAAAATTGACCAAGCGCGTTAAAATTGTATTTTAACTATATTATGTGTTTATCGCATGGTGGATGGATATGACCTAGGTTGTGGATATTTACTTTTGTGGTTTGTTTTGGTTTTGGTTTATTATAATTAAAGTAATTAATTATTTACGGTGTGCGTGTCGTCATCTTCCTCAACCTGTGAGGTCCCTCTATTAAGTATAGATGCTAGCTAGTATTAGATAGATAGAATGTAGTCAAGGCATGAAGAAGAAGAAAAATGACTGAAGAAATCACAAGACTTGAAGAACTCACAAGGCTAGGACGCACAGACTAAAGATGGAGGCACATGGAGATGAGCTTGTCTCTTAAGGGCTTATGGATATTCTTATTGGCTTGGGGATATCTTAGTCTTAGGGGCCATATCCATACCACGTTTATTTTTATTGTTTAATTATTTATCGTTTTGTTATTTATTTTGGTGTATGGTTCATGCATGTAAAATGTAACAAGATAATAATAAACAAGGTTGATATTTTATTTTGGATTGCCCAATCCAAATAAGTAGATCATGTTGATAGGATCAATAAAAAATTAATAATGACATGGAAATCCCTCAAGTGATAAAATATTGCGTTTTTCCTTCTTTTACTTAAACACCCATAATGATCAGGGTCTATTAAATTCGGACTTGCCAAATCAAGACACTATAATTCATCATGGTGTGATACGGCGGCATAAGCAAGTAATGTGTGGTTGTTGAAGTAAGAGGTTGAACGCAACTAGGTTGTTTCAGTGAGATTGAAAAACTTAGAGGCAAGGCAATTATGTGTTATCTATGGGATATATAATAAATAAGGAATTATTCACCTAATTGAACCAAGAGTGGCATAGGATGCAATTGGAAGGTGTTCCTACCTAAATAAATAATCTCTGGGTGACTTGCCAAAGCAAGCTCAGGGAGGAAGTGAAATATGGATCTTAGCCCACTAGAAAGTATGTGATATTTTCTACATTAATGGTGAGGGCTATCAATCCGAGAAAAATAGTGGAAGCTAAATTTAATAATCTAGCCATTGTCAAATGTAGTTAATTGTTCGAAATAATAAAATTGCATATTTCTTATTTTGTGGAATTCCAAATGGCAAACAATCAACAATCATCGACTTCATCCAGACGATATGTCCTTGAGTAAAAAAAGTTGTCTGGAACCAATTTTCTTAACTGGTACAATAATTTGAGAATTGTTCTCAAGCAAGAAAAGAAACTGTACGTCTTAGACAATCATATTCCAGACCCACCAGGAGAGGATGTCGTTCTTTCCGTTACAAGGGCACATCAGAAACATGTTGATGATTCTAATAATGTGAATTTGTCTCATGCTTTTCACCATGAACTATGAGCTTCTGAAGCAACATGAGAACACGAAGGTGTATGATATTATCGTACATTTGAAGCAGCTCTTCCAAGAGCACCCGAGACATGAGCGGTATGCAGTATCCAAATCACTGTTCACTGCATTCTGTCATAGGAGAATCCTGTCGGGCCTCATGTGCTCCGTATGATCGTACACATGGAGAATCTCGAGAGGTTAGGCTTCCCGTTCGGCCAAGAGTTGGCCGCTGATCTCATCCTGCAATCGTTTCCGGATAGTTATAGCCAGTTCGTCATGAACAATAACATGAATGAGATCAACAAACCTCTACCAGACCTGCTCAATATGCTGAGGACCGCTGAACAGAGCATTAACAAAGGCAAATTCAAGCCATAATGATGGTCAAAAGAGGAATGAGCAAGCGATTTGCTTCCACCTCCAAATGAAAGAGCAAGAAAGTTGCAAAATTCAAGGAAGTTGCCTTAAAGCCTTATAGTGGCGTCTCTAAGGGCGCATGTCACTATTGTAGTCAGACAGGCCACTGGAAGAGTAATTGCCCAAAGTATCTGGAAGACAAAAGGCTTGAATAGTGATTCCACCACGACTAGGTGTTTTTGTTATAGATGTCAATTTTTCTATCTCTTCATCTTGGGTATTGGATACTGGATTTGGATCTCACATTTTTTGAAATGCGCAGGATCTCAAGAGAAGTAGACGACTGGCTAAAGGGTAGATAAACTTGTGCGTGGGGAATGGAGCGATTGTTGCTTCATTAGCCATAGGAATTCATGAGTTATCTTTGCCTTATGGACTTATTTCAGAATTAGACAATTGCTATTATGTGCCTGCTATCAGCAGAAACATTATTTATATTTCTTGTTTGGATGAGATATGTTTTTCTATTAAAATAAAGGACAAGTGTTGCTCCATTTAGTTTGATACTATGCACTATTCTAGTGCGCTTTTGTCTAATGGGTTGTATATCCATGATCTAAAAAATTTGTCTATAACAAAAATACCAAGAGGATTAAAACTAATGATTTAAATTCTACTTATCTATGGCACTGTCGTTTAGGCCATATAAACAAGAAACACATTTCTAGACTCCATAACGATGGAATCCTAGACTCATTTGATTATGAATTATATGAGACATGTGAATCTTGTTTATTAGGAAAAATGACAAAGTCCCCTTTCAATAAGAAAGGTGAGAGCACTAGTGAGTTATTAACACTCATACAAACTGATGTGTGTGGACCGTTTCCCACGCCTGCCAGAGGTGGTTATCTTTATTTCATTACATTTACTGATGAATTCAGTAGATATGGATTTGTACACCTCATGAAGGCCAAATTTGAATCCTTCTAAATGTTCAAAGAATTCAAGAATGAAGCAGAGAATCAGCGTGGCAAGAGTATTAAGGCTCTACGATCGGATCATGGAGGATAATACTTGAGCCAAGAGTTTGACGACTATCTTAGAGAGTGTGGGATCTTGTCCCAACTCACTCCACCCGGAGCGCCACAATGGAATGGCGTGTCCAAGAGGAGAAATCACAACATTTTGAACATGGTGCGATCTATGATGTGTTAAGTAGACCTTCCGAAATCGTATTGGGACAGGCTCTATTGATTGCAGCTTTTACCATTAATCGTGTTCCATCCACATCAGTCATGAAGACACCATATGAGATATGGGCTGGGAGGCATCCCACAGTGTTGTTTATAAAGATTTAGAGTTGCGACGTCTATGTAAAGCAGTTACAAATAGACAAGCTCGGACCAAAGTCGGATAAGTGTAAGTTTGTAGGATATCTTAAGGAAACAAAAGGATATTCTGTCTACAACCCAATCGAGAACAAAGTGTTTGTTGCTCGGACTGGCGTGTTTCTAGAAAGATAATTTGTCTCTAATAAAGCCAGTGAGAGGACTGTAGATCTTGAAGAAGTTCAAGAAGCACAAACACTGATCCTACAATGGAACATGAGCAGGAACCACAAACTATTGTGTAGTAACCTGTTCAAGTAACACAAGAACTTCGTAGGTCGAGTAGGGTATGTCAGGAGCCAGAGAGGTAAGGAATTCTCGGGATTGAGCTCGGTAACGTACTACTCATGGAAAGTGAGCCTACTACCTATGGAGAGGCCATGAGAGGGCCAAACTCTAAGAAGTGGCTTGAAGCCATGAGATCCGAAATGGAATCCATGTACACCAAGAAAGTATGGATTTTGGTGGAACCACTCGAAGGGGCTCAACCCATAGGGTTCAAGTGGGTCTTCAAGAAGAAGGCCAACATTGGTGGCAATGTAGTTGCCTATAAGGACCGATTGGTGGCAAAAGGGTTCAGGCTGATTCATGGTATTGACTATGATGAAACATTTTCCCCCAATCGAGACCAAATCCATTCGAATCGTACATGCTTGCATCTTATCACGACTATGAAATTTGGCAGATGGATGTGAAAACAGCGTTTTTGAACGAAAACCTCCTTGAGGATGTGTACATGACACATCTAGAGGGTTTTGAGGATCCATAGCATGCCAACAGAGTCTGTAAGTTGCAATGATCCATTTATGGATTGAAGCAAACTTCTACGAATTTGAATTGACGTTTTGATGACACGGTCAAAGAGATTGGCTTCATCAAGAACGAATATTAGCCTTGTGTCTACAAGAAGCTTATTGGGAGTTCTGTTGTGTTTCTTGTCTTGTATGTGGATGACATGCTACTCGTTGTAAACGAAATTCCTACCTTGAAATTTGTTAAAGATTTGCTATTTAAGTGTTTCGCAAAGAAGGACTTAGGGGATGCAGCTTATATAATTGGTATCAAGATCTATAGGGATAGATCTAGGAAGCTGCTCGGCCTAAGCCAAAGTACATATATAGACAAGGTGTTGAAATGGTTCAACATGCAAGAATCAAATAAAGGATTCTTGCACATGTTGCAGGGAGTCACCCTTTCGAAGGCTAACTATCCCTCCAATCAGATTGAGAGGGACCACATGAGTAAGATCCCGTATGCTTTGGCCATAGGATTAGAAGTTTTTAATGCAAGTAGAATACATGATCTAATAAAGGGGGGGGGGGGGGGTTGAATAGAGTATGAAATTTTTTGCCAAACACTAGACTTTTTAAAGTTTAAGCTAATATATAAAAAGATCTCAAAGCTTTGGAATAAGTTTGTGAAGCTTGAGATAAAACTGTAACTGTCATAAACTTCAAAGCTTTGAGATAAGAAATTCTCCAAAGCTTTGGAGCTCACTGCTTGAACCTGATTTGCAATAGGAATGAAAAGAAGCAAAAGAAAAACTAGAGAAGAAACGGATTTTTACAGAATTCAGTCACAATTGGACCTAGTCTCTGCCTGAGGGATCTGATCCCTCCAGGATTTCAACACACTTATTATTAATCACCCATATTTAGCCCTAGATCTCAAGCCTAAGTGAGCTCCAAAGCTTTGGAGAATTTCTTATCTCAAAGCTTTGAAGTTTCACACTTCTTATTAATCACCCATATTTAGCCCTAGATCTCAAGCCTAAGTGAGCTACCTTACACTTATACAGCTTGTGGTTCCCAACATATCTAGTAACAGCTACAACCTGTTAAAACAATAAGAACCACTTTGTTGTTCACTTAAACAACTAAAATTCCAAGTTTATGAAGTTTAAGAATTCAAAATGAATAAAACAATCTCAGTATAGTTTGAAGAACATAGAAGAGATAATCAATTGAAGCTTGGAAGTGTTCTTCAGATTTGATGAATGATCTTCTTCTCTTGCAGTATTGATTGACTTGAATGATTGAAGATATGTGTGATTTGATGTCTCACGTAAGAAACTCTCTTCAATATCCTGTTAATCAGCCTCTCTCAATGTCGGTCTCTTTTTTGAAATCCAAACTTCAGCTTTTATAAAATAACCTGCAACTACTTGAGAGATTTTAGGAACTGAATTCCTACAAATCCCCACCCCTGATTTGCTTCTTTCAATAGCTATGCATGGATACCTATTAAGTTTTTTTATGGAAGTTTGAAAGACCAACAAAACTTCACATCTTCAGCAACAAAGATCAAACAACATCTTGACAAAATATCTGAAGAATCTGATCTGTTAGTTACACAGTTCATGCATAAACCCTAGCTATTTTTGCCTTAGATAAAAATCAATATAAACAGTCACATATTAATAAGACAAGATAAATAAAAGAATAAAGAGTTAGAATAACTCATTATCCACTTTTGAATCCATCTAAGTCTTCCTGCAAATAGAAAACAGTTAAGCACAGTTCATCACTTAAGAACACAAGGCAATCTCAAAGCTTTGGAGCTTTGATTGCTAGTTCACTAGTTTGAGCTTAATACTGAATTTTGCAACCTTTGAGACTATACACTCTCATCATAGAATCAGTAATATTTTCAAGAGACACTATTGAATGATAAACTCATTATTCAATCTAAGCCTGCACTCATAGAAACTGTTAGGCACAATTAGCATAAGCACTACAGTATCTCAAAGCTTTGGAGCTTTGAAACTAAATGTCTCTGATCTTATGGCTTTAATTATCAAGTTTAAAGCTCCTCCTGATTTTTTACAGTCATTGAAACTCATGAGTCTGAACTATCAATCTCCCCCTTGATGAAAGACAAAACAAATATTATTGCCAAGATATCCTGCAACTCAATGTCAACATTAAAACTTAACAGAATAAATATAAATCAACATAACACATAACACAGATAAATCAGAACAAAAAAAATAGCATAAAAAGAAAAAGCAGTGATCCTACAACATATTATTACATAAAACTCAGAATAATCCAAAAACTAAAAACATAGCCACATAGCAACTAATCTTCTTCCCCTTTTTGACTTTCATCAAAAGAGTAGAAGAAATGTAGGATCATGTTCAGAGTATTTTGAAAGAAAAAATAAATAAATAAAATTACTTCAGGGCTAAAGAGAGAAAGAAAAGATCAGAAAGAAGAGGTTTCAAGGCTTTGAGTTTCCAGCACCAGCAGTCTTCTTCCCACTCTGAGCTTTTCCCTTGCCTTTTTGTTCATTCTCCACATGTTCTTCGTTCTGCTCTTTTTGCATCTTATCCTTCACCAATCTCAGCTTGATCTTCCAATTGCTCGGCTTGTTCATCCACATTCTCATCCCGCTCTTCTGCATTCTTAGCCTCTACATCAGCAATCACTTCAGCAATTACCTCTTCAACTTTTTCAACATTCTTCTCATCAGCTTCCCTAGCAGTCTCCTCACCACCAGCTTCATCCAAAGATTGTTCAAACAGATCCTTTGAAGCATGAACTATTGGAACTTTCTTCTTCTTCTGTTTCTTCAACACATCTCCAAGAAACTCATCAGAATCAATGCTGGTATATTTGCTTTTAGCATATGGTATCTTCTCTAAGTCCAAATCTTTGATTACCACATCTAGTTTCGAAGTCACCAAATCTTTGAACTTCACAAAGTCAGTAGACAAATCAGACAGTCCTTGTCTAAGATCTTCAATACCATCCTCCAAAACTCCAACTCTGTCAAGAACCTGTGAGAAATTCAAATTGCAAGAAACTAATGAATTTGTTGCTGCTTTTGGTTTGATATAGTCCTTTTCCTTCATCTCTTTTGCAGACAACTCAGAATAGAACATCCATTTCCCTTTACTAGTCTCAACAACTCCAATCCTTATGAAGTGATGCCTCATCAACTAATCCCAAACTACTTGTAATCTTCTCCTCATCCTTCATGGACACCCCAAAGTGTAAAGAACAATGGTAACATATTTGCATAGGGAAAAGAGTGATTCCTAATCCTAGTTCCACAATAAATCATGTGCTCCATAATCACAGTAGGCAAATCAACTTCAAAGCCTTGACAGATTAAGTACATCAGGATTAAAACCTTGTCAGTCGCCGGCTCCTTAACAATATTCCCTTGGTACCACACACCTCATGGTTATTGAGAATAGAATTTTGGTTTCACAGTTGAACACATAGTGTGTTAACGGTTTAGGTCCAGTTGGTGTTCCCTTCCAAGAAAAAAATAGACTTTGCCTTCTCCAAGCATTCCTTCCTTTCAGGATGCTCATGTACTCTATATTTTCTAGGAACTCCCAATACTTTGGAGAAAATCATATGGTCTAGCCTCATATCAATCTCATCAACCTTGTAGGTTAAAAAATATCTATCAATATCATCAACTTCTTGAACCAAATTCAAATAAAACAACCTAGTCACCCTAGGATAAGCCTCAAAAGTTGGATTAAGCATCTTCCAAACAGAAGACTCTCTTAATTTCCTAATGTAGTCAATGTCCAATTTTTTTTAACAACTTTTCACAAGTCAGACTACAATAGGAAATTTTAGAAGAAGCATACCCATCTAACCACACCGTTTTAACTTCGGTATTTATAAACCAAGACTCTGGAGTGACAATCTTACCATGAATATGAGCCTTCTTGGTTTTCAAAGCACTGTGCTTGAATCTCTTCTTCTCTGTAGATGGATAATCCTTCTTTTCCTATGGCTTCTTTCCTGTTGGAGATTGAGCACTTTTCTTCTCAGTCTTAGTTTCCTTCTCTGAAGCAATTTTTTCTTCTTTTTGCTTGACTGATCACCTTGATCCTCGTCCCCCCCGTTCCTTATCCTTCACCACTGTTTCTGTTTCTGATTCATATTTTTACCTAGCTTACTGAACTGCCTTCCCCTTCTTGGCCTTCTTCGATGGTGGAGAAGCTTCTTGAATGCTTGCTGTAGATTCAAAATCTGATCCATGAATGGTAATCTTCCTGTTTGCTTTCCTCTTGATTCTCTTTGTTGAACTCTGACCCTGCTTCTTAATCCTCTCAGATTTTTTCTCCATTGGGTTTTAGGGTTTTAGATGGTTAGAGAGAGATTAGAAGAGATGGATAGGGACAGTGAGAATGAGAGAAATAAGCCCTGAAGTTGGCTACAGTAGGTAGAAAATTTTGATTCAAAAAGATTGCATGCAAAATAGGATCTTTAAAGACATACTAGAGATATTTTGGGATCTTTTAGAATAATCGCTGAACATTTAAAATATTTCATAATAATCCATAAGATAGTCTAAAATATTTCTTGATACAATTTTTGAATAAAATTACACAACTTATTCACCAAAGCTTTGATATAGCAGTTCAAAGCTTTGAGAAATCTCAAGGTTGCAACAAAACTTCAAAGCTTTGAAGCATACTTTCAAGGTTAGGAAAGTATGATCTCAAGGTTTTGAGATTTTCACACATAATACATATCAGAACTAATACACCCCCTCAAACCAATGCATCCTTGTTTAGCATACCCAATTCAAGCCTTAGAGATGCAAACCTCTTATCTGGTAAAGGTTTAATGAAAATATCATCTATTTGAATAGAGGTTGAAATGAAAGATAAAGATACATCACCTTTCTCAGCATGATCCCTTATAAAATGATGTCTTACATCAATGTGCTTAATTCTGGAATGCTGCACTGAGTTTTTTGATATTGAAATGACACTTGGATTGTCACAGTTGATAGGCACGTTTCTGAAATCATATCGAAGATCCCTCAATTATTTAGCAATCCACAGTACTTGTGAACAACAAGCACCAACTGCAATATATTCAACTTGTGCAGTTGATAAGGCTACTAAATTCTGTTTCTTTGAATACCAACTAATAATTACTGAACCAAGACATTGACAACATCCTGAAGTACTCTTCTTATCCACCTTGTAGCATGAAAAATCTGCATTTGAATATCCACTCAACAAGAAATTAGTCCTTCTTGGATACCAAAGCCCCAAGTCTTCGGTTCCATCAAGTATCTAAGAAATTCTTTTAACAACAACTAAATGGCTTTCCTTAGGATCTGCTTGAAACCTTGCACACATACAGACACTAAACATAATATCTGGTCTACTAGCAGTTAAATATAACAGGAACTAATCATAGTTCTATAATCCTTTTGATTCACACTCTTACCACTTGTATCCTTGTCTAAGGATAAAGAATAACTCATAGGGGTCTTTATTACCTTGGACTGAGACCTGTTGTACTTGTTTAACAAGTCCTTGGTATATTTCCCTTGATGTACAAATATTCCTTTCTTCATTTGATGAACATGAAGTCCAAGAAAGAAATTGAGTTCTCCCATTAAGCTCTTTTCAAATTCCCTGCACATTAGACTTGTAAACTCTTTTGAAAGAGCATCATTAGTAGCACCAAAGAGTATATCATCAACATAAATCTGTACTACTAACAAATCCTTTTCATGATTCTTGATAAAAAGAGTTTTGTCTACTAGGCCTCTTAAAACTATTCTCAAGTAAAAACTTTGAGAGTCTTTCATGCCAAGCCCTTGGAGCTTTCTTAAGGCCATAAATAGCTTTGTCTAATTTGTAAACATGATTAGGAAAATTTTCATCTTCAAAATCAGGTGGTTGAGAAAAAAATACTTCTTCTTGCATATAACCATTTAAAAAAGTACATTTGACATTCATTTGAAAAAGCTTTATGTGTTTATGGGATACAAATGCAAGAAGTATTCTGATAGCTTCTAACGTGGAAACAGGAACAAATGTCTCCTCATAATCAGTTCGTACTTCTTGATTATATCCTGTGCCACAAGTCTGGCTTTGTTTCTAACAACCTTACAATTTTTATCAAGTTTGTTCCCGAATACACATTTGGGTCCAATAACTGACAGAGTCTTTGGTCTTGGTACCAAGTTCTAAACCTTGTTTCTCTCAAACTCATTCAGCCCATTCTGCATTGCAATGATCCAATCTGCATCTTCTAGTGCCTCATTTTCATTCTTAGGTTCAATCATGGATACAAAGGCACTAAATGCACACAGGTTTCTTAACTTTCCTCTGGTCTGTGTACTAGTTGTTGGATCTGAAATGATGTTGTCTGTTAGATGAGCTAACAAGTACTTTAACCTCTTCCTTGGTGTCCATGGTTCTGATTCTCCATAGATCTTTTCAACACTTTGAGAACTTGATGCAGTACTTGGAGCACTTTGAGTTTTTTCAGTTCCAGTCTCAAGGCATTGATATTTTGGCTCAACAGGATCTTCAAGGCCTTGAGATTTTTCTGACTGTTCCTGCAAGTTAGTTTTGATTCCTTTATCTTCTTCACAATCATCTGCCTCATATTTATTCAAATTGATATCTGCAAAATTTTCACTCAATGAATCATCAGTACTCTCATCAAAGACCACATGAATACTCTCCTCTGCAATCTTAGTTCTCTTATTGAAAACTCTATAAGCTTTGCGAGTATGAGAATAATCAAGAAATACACCTTTATCACTTCTAGCATCAAATTTACCAATATTATCCTTTCCATTATTATGCACATAACAAGTACAGCCAAAAGGCTTAAAGTAAGAAACACTTGGCTTACTACCTTTCAGCAGTTCATAAGGAGTTTTCTTCAGAATAGGTCTAATCAAGCATCTATACAGCACATAGTTGGCAGTGTTAACAGCTTCTGCCCATAAATACTTTGGCAAAATTACTTTCAAGTAGCGTGGTTCTAGACATATCTTCAAGTGTCCTATTTTCCCTCTCAGCTAATCCATTCTGCTGAGGAGTTCTAGGTGCAGAAAAGTTGAGTGAAATGCCATGCTTTGCACAAAATAAATCAAAATTAAGCTGATCAAATTCTCTGCCATGATCACTCCTAATAGATGTAACATGTAAACTTTTCAGAGTTTGAAGCTCTTTACAAAGCTTTGAGAATTCAGATAAAGCTTCAGATTTATCTCTAATGAACATAATCCATGTAAATCAAGAATAATCATCTACCACAACAAGCATATATCTCTTAACTTTGGGTGTTTGTACCCTCATAGGACCACCCAAGTCCATATGTATCAACTCCAAGGGTCTAGATGTACGTACAAAGTTCTTTGAATTGAATGAACTCTTGGCCTGTTTACCTTGGGTACAAGCCTTGCAAATCTCATCATCTTTGAGTTTCAGGGTAGGTAAACCCCTTACCAAGTCTTTTGAGATGAGCTTGTTTATTGTATGCATGCTAATATGCCCAAACTTTCTATGCCAAGGCTTTGAGTCTTTCTTCAAATATTTGAGACACTTTAGACTTTCACCTGCAAATTTGTTAGTACTTAAAGCATAAAAAATGTATGACCTAGTAGTAGTGAGTATGCAATTGCCAGAATTCTCATCTTGCACCACACATTTATCCTTGTTAAAAACTAATTTGTTACCCCTTTCACACAATTGAGATATACTAATAAGAAAATTATACTTTAAACCTTCAACTAATTAAACATCAGAAATTGAACTTGCAGAATCATTACTAATACTACCAATACCAATAATATTGCATTTAGCTTTGTCACCATGTGCGATTGTTCCTCCAGATTGCTCTTTAAGATCTGTGAATAAAGATTCATTTTCACTCATATGCCTGGAACAAGCACTGTCCAAAATCCATTTATGATCTTTCAAAGCTTTGGTGACATCCTGCAAAATTCAATCAATGCCTTAACAGGCTATGAGACCAAGTGTAGAATTTGGATTCATAATCAGAATCAACCATATTAGGTGGTCTGACTCCTTTTGGAACCCAAATCTGTCTCACTTGTCCCTTAAGCTGATAAGGATAGGTGTTCCTCAATACATGTGGTTCTGTCCTTCTAAAGGTGCAAGTCAACTTAATATGTCAAATTTTTCCACACTAATGACATTTTTGAGAATGTCTGCTTCCATATTTAACAAATGTGGTTTGGTTCTTTTTTGGAAAATTTGGATTATAACAAATTCCATATTTGTAAACTGAGTGCATACTTTCTCCTAGCATGAGATTAAGCTTGTGGTCTGAACCAGCAAAGGTTGATAAGATCTTGTTAGATTCTTTAAGCTTCTCAGTCAAAGAAGTTTTCTGTTGTTCTAAATCATCTGAATGATTCTTTAGATCAACATACTTACCAGTTGAAAGAGAATTTTGATCAACAACTTCTTTGATTTGTGCCTTCAAAGCTTTGAATCTACTGTCCAAGGCTTTGAAGTCACTAACAATTTTCAACTTAGTAGCTTCAAGACACTTGTTTTGAAAGATCAAATCTAAATTCTCCTTGGCCTGCTCATGAACCTTTATTTTCAAAGAATCAATCCCATTCCTGTAAATTTCCTCATTTAAAAACACACTTTTCAGGATTTCAAGAAAAACATCAAAAGGATTAGCAAGAAGGTTCTTTACCATTTCTTCAATATGCTTGTCTGAGACTTTTTCTTCTTCATGCTCAGCCATTAAGAAAATATTAGCATGCTCATCATTAGAATTTGAGTCTGTTGAAGAATCAGATTCACTCCATGAAGATACCATTGCTTTCTTCCTTCTATTGTCATTTTTCTTTTTGGGAAATTTCATGCTTTTCTTATTTTGTAGACAATCTCTTACCAAATGATCTGCATCTCCACAGTCAAATCAATTCGTTACTTTATATTAGTATGAATGTGAAGAATATTCTTAAAAAGAAGAATGTGAAGAAGATTTACCTCTCTGATCCTTGCTTCTTGAGGATCTGGAGTTTTCTTTGTTTCCAAAGTTCATTTTCTTCTTCAAGATTCTGGCCAAAGTTTTGGAGATCGGGGCTTAGGCATCATCATCATCATCATCATCATCATCATCATCATCATCATCATCATCATCATCATCATCATCATCATCATCATCCTGTTCAAGGCTTTTAGGGTTTTCATTATCCTTTGCCTTGAGTGCCTGGTTCTTGATGTAGTCACTCATATCACCATCTACTTTCTTCATTGAAATCTCACGAGTGAGCAGCTTGCCTTGCAAATCATCCAGATATAAGATACTCAAATCATGTGCTTCCTCAATGGCAGTTGTCTTTGGTTCCCACTTTCCTTTAGGAAAAATCCTTAGGATATTTCCAACCTTTTCTTCATTTGAGAAGGCTTTTCCCAAGGATTCTAACTTGTTCACAATATTAATAAACCTCTTGAACATGTCCTTGATGGATTCATCATAATTCATCTTGATCAGTTCATACTGCCTCATAAGGATATTGATTTTGGTCTGTTTGACTTGGTTTGTTCCTTCATAAGTGACAGACAATTTGTTCCAAATATCTTTGACACTCTTGCAGTTTCATCTTCTTTTGAACTCATCTACACTAAGAGCACAATATAATAAGTTCAAAGCTTCCTAGTTCTTTGATACCTTTTCCAGTTCAGTAACTGAGAGATCTTCTTCTAGTTTGACAGTCCTGGCTCCATCAGAGGTAGTATATTATACATGGGGACCATTAACAACAATTGACCATAGCTCAATTTCCTGATCTATGATGAACATTTTCATCAATTCCTTCCAATGCACTAAATTATCACCACAGAACAGTGGAGGTATGTTGGCTGCTCTTCTCTGTAAGAATCCTCCATCACCTACATTACTCATAGTCACAAGATTTTTAGATCTTTAAGTATTGACCCAAGCTCTGATACCAATTTAAAGTTTCTAATTTTATTAGAATACATGATCTAATACTCCAGAAAAGGGGTTGAATAGAGTATGAAAACTTTTTCCAAACACTAGCCTTTTTAAAGTTTAAGCCAATATGTAAAAGAGATCTCAAAGCTTTGGAATAAGTTTGTGAAGCTTGAGATAAAACTGTAACTGTCAAAAACTTCAAATCTTTGAGATAAGAAATTCTCCAAAGCTTTGGAGCTCACTGCTTTAACCTGATTTGCAATAGGAATGAAAAGCAGCAAAACAAAAACTAGAGAACACATGGACTTTTACAGAGTTCAGTCATAAATGGACCTAGTCTCTGCCTGAGGGATCTGATCTCTCCAGGATTTCAACACACTTCTTATTAATCACCCAAATTTAGCCCTAGATCTCAAGCCTAAGTGAGCTACCTTACACTTATAAAACTTGTGGTTCCCCACCTATCTAGTAACAGCTACAACCTGTTCAAACAATAAGAACCTCTTTATTGTTCACTAGAACAACTAAGCTTCTAAGTTTGTGAGGTTTAAGAATTCAGAATGAATAAAATAATCTCAGTATAGTTTGAAGAACACAGAAGAGATAAGCAATTGAAGCTTGGAAGTGTTCTTCTGATTTGATTGAATGATCTTCTTCTCTTGCAGTGTTGATTGACTTGAATGATTGAAGATCTGTGTGATTGATCTCCCACGTATGAAACTCTAAGATCTGTGTGATTTATCTCCCACGTATGAAAATCTATTCAATCTCCTGTTGATCAGCCTCTCTCAATGTACGTCTCTTGTTTGAAATTCAAAATTTCAGATTTTATCAACAACCTGCAACTGCTTGAGAGATTTTAAGAACTGAATTCCTACAAATCCCCACCCCTGATATGCTTCTTTCAACAACTATGCTTGGATAGCTATTAAGTTTTTTTATGGACGTTTGAACGACCAAAAAACATGCGCATCCTCACAACAAAGATCAAACAACATCTTGACAAAATAGCTAAAGAATATGATATGTTAGTTACACAGTTCATGCATAAACCCTAGCTATTTTTGCCTTTGATAAAACTCAATATAAACAAACACTTATTAATAAGACAAGATAAATAAAAAATGTTAGAGTTAAAATAAATCATTATGCAGTTTTGAATCCATCTAAGTCTTCCCACAAATACAAAACAGTTGAGCACAGTTCATCACTTAAGAACACAAGGCAATCTCAAAGCTTTGGAGCTTTGATTCCTAGTTCACTAGTTTGAGCTTAACATTGAATCCTGCAACCTGTGAGACTTATACACTCTCATCATAGACTCAATAATATTTTCTAGAGACACTATTGAATGATAAACTCATCACTCAATCCAAGCCTGCACTCATAGAAACGGTTAGGCACAATTAGCATAAGCACTACAGTATTTCAAAGCTTTGGAGGTTTGAAACTAAATTTCTCTGATCTTATCGCTTTCATCATCAAGGTTAAAGTTCCCCCTGAGTTTGTAAAGTCATTCTAACTCATGAGTCAGAACTATCAGGATCTTTCATGTACGCCATGTTGTGTACTAGACCAGATGTGTCGTACTTTTTGAGTATGGCAATTAGATACCAGTCCAATCCGGGTGAGAGTCACTGCATTGCTGTCAAGAATGTTCTTAAGTACTTGAGAAGACTTAAGGATGCATTCTTATATTTGGAGGTGAGGTAGAACTCAGTGCAATTGGTTACAGTAGCTTAAGCTTCCAAACCGAAAAGGACGACTACAGATCGCAGTCGGGCAATGTGTTTTGCCTGAATGGATGAGCTGTGAGCTGGAAGAGTTCCAAGAAAGAGACAGTTTTTGATTCTACAACTGAAGTTGTGCGGCAAGCGCATTAAAGGAAGCTGTTTGCATTAGGAAGTTCATCACTGAGCTTCGTGTGGTTCCTAGAAATGTGGATCACATTGCGTTTTACTGTGACAACACTGGGGCGATTGCACAAGCCAGGAACCCATGTCACACATCCAAGCACGTACATATGAGATTCCATCTCATCTGTGAAATCGTTGATAGAAGAGATGTGAAGATATGCAAGATTCCAATGGATAATAATTTTCAGATCCACTTAGAAAGCCGCTTGTTCAGCGCAAGATGAAGGGCACACTAGATCTATAGGCATACAATATACACCAGGTGGGCTCTAGTGAAAGTGGGAGAATGTTGGAGTAGATGCCCTAGAGGTAATCTCTTTTTAGTATGAACATTGTTTTTGCTAGAATATTCATTTATTATTTATAGAGATACTTAATATCAAAGATCTTAGATTGCAATGTGTTGTTTATCTTAAATATCCCTATTCCATTATATTGATTAACAGGACGATCACTATAGACTAGTATGTGGGTAGATTGATATGAAGATATCAAGTCTAACACATGTGTATGCATTAGGACTAATGGCATACTGGATTTACCCACAACGAGAAGGCTACATTATATTATGTCAATGTCATAAGTGCTTCTCGTAGTGCTAATGGTATTGTAATCCTTAGAAACTGAAGTCACTAGATACTCTAGTTGTGAAATGTAATGTTTTGATATTATCAAACATTACACCATACTGGGTAACTATAAAGATAGTAATCGGGCATGGTAGGAAGCAAGCTTAAAGATGGTAGTGATGTAGAGATTATTTGTCCCTCCCACATAATGGGGGAAAATATCCATGGCCACTCGAGGGGCAGTGCTTATGAAATGTCTTACGAGACCCAAATAAATTAATATGGAGATATTGATGTTATCTGTATAGATAAGCCTATTCCCGGGATCGAGAAACTATGGATTAGATATACAAGTGTGACCTTTATGTCTCGTTTCCAATCCAAATATGGATACAAATTGATAGATACAACAAGGTAACATTGGGTAAATGATTTGTTAGATCACTGAGTTTTCTAGTAGTTGGGTGGCGTAGATGTGTTGTTAGACACCACTCTATGTTTGTAGTTGTTACTACCAACTAAGTAGAAACATATGGGATCACACACCTTACAGATTAAGCTGGATTTTGGATATCATTAGCTGGACTAATTAATCAAAAGGATCAAAACACAACCACAGGAAATTAGTAGGACTAACTGCAAGGTGGACTAATCCATGTATAGACATGATTAGTATTGGGGAAAATATGTAGTTAATACGAGTTTATTAACTATATAATTGGGACCTAGCTTATTATTTCTAAACATAATTGTTATTGAGATAAATAACATAGCATGGAGAGAGACAACGATGAGGCTGAAGCCTCAACCCGTCCCCCACTCTCTTGCCTTCGGCCACCTTGTGGCGCACGGCCAGGTGCTTCGTTTTGCGTGATTCTTCTGCCTCCTTTTCACCGTTACTAGCACTTGACGTGGAGAAGGATTCCGTACAAAAGCCAAGGTGTGGATACTCGTAGATACGAAAACACAATTCTTCGTAGTGATCACACAAACTAAGGTACACAATTCGTTTACTTTCATCATGTTATGAATGCTTGACTGCGATCTGTGGAGGGCTTTGAGTAGGTTTATTTTTTTTATTTCGCTGCGTTACATGCATCAAAACCCTACAGTCTCTTGTATGTGTTAGGTATAGAATTCATTCAGATTTGTCTAGAGTACCCTATCCTACATGTGCAATTTGTGTTTTTTATATATCTAAGAGAGTTGATATCTCCTATAACTCTCTTTCTTGAAACTAAAGTATAAAAAGCTAGAGTTGAGAGAAAAGATAAGTTAAAAGCTTTGAAGAATATGTCATCCACTCTACACGTGACAGAGAGACCTCTTCAGGGTTCGACCATCATCAGAACATGAGCTTCTGGCCGACAGTTCAGCTTCCCCTGACCGGCGATTTGATTTCCAGACTCCTGCTACGACGCTTCAGCTTCCCTCTGCTTCGATTCTTCTTCACAAGTTGTTGTAAACTCTTTTACGATGAATCTGGGTACTTCTGATATTTTTCTTTATTGAATATCTAGATTAACCTTATTATATGGATCAATAACAAGTCGTATGTCAGTTTACCTGAAGAATTGAGTTATTATTTGCCTAGACTTAACCAAGTTCTTTGATTTACTTCTTAGTTTGGTTTTGCGTCGATTTGTGATTTAGAATCTCTTTTCTTTACACGTCTCACATAATTTGAAAACTAGGATTTCTCTCTAAAACTATCATAGAGTCTATATTGTTTCCAGGTCTATTATACTAAATCGTTATACATTGATACTGTCGGATCATAAGTTGTTTCGCCTCTTTTGGAACATGTAGATTCAAACACAATGCTTCTCTTTTCTATATGGTATGTCTGAGATTCGTTTAGCATCGTCTAGATTCTCCTATCCTATATGTGCACATCTTTTCTTTATTATAGAGTTTTTCTTTCTCAACTAAACGGAGATAGAGTTGTTCACTTGACAAACTATCCGGGGAAAGGTCCTAGGTACATGTAGCTGGATTTTGGGAAATCTATTGCAACGTGTATATATATATACATATATATAAAATATGTCGAAAACCCATCAAGGACCTATGTGAATGAGTATAATATGATTTTTAGATGTTTACCTCAGTCACACTGACTGGTGGCGATCACAACGTGGAACGATGCGATGTTTCTAAGGTATCCACACAAGCATATCAAACTGGCATCTTCGCCGGTGCTAGTCTGCTGCATGAAGGCAAGATACTGTCTCACAGAATCCTAGTAAACGATAGAAGATATGAAGATGATGATGATGATCTCGCTATGCAGATATTGCTTTCCGAGGGGGTCGTCTTCCTCCATAGTCGCGACCCTTTTGGAGTATAAATGTTTTTTTGGTGCGGACCGGTTTTAGCTTGCGCGAGACTTGTCTTTCCCTGCAAAGCATTAGTTCCGCATGTGACTGGATCTTGACTTGTTCCCAGGTAGGTAAAAGGATGGGGTTGGATGGTCCCATTATGAATTTGCTTCCAATCTCATTCCACCAAAGGGCCTCCGCAAAATTGGGCTCTTCAAGATTAAATGGGTTGATAGATGCTGGTATGTCCACCACCTTGCCTTGACATAATGCTTTCATGATCTGGTGTTCGATTGAGGTACAACGTCGGATTTGTGGATGAAGGCTCTTCCCAGAAATACATTGTAAATTGTGTTGGCTTCAATGACGTGGGACCTGTCGGTGTACCGTATTTTCCTCACTTGTAGATCAACGCAAACGAATCCAGGGTTTTCCTCGTATACGTTGTTGAAGCCACGTAGGAGCGAGGATGGCCCCCTAATCTTACTCCTGGGGATCCCCGTGGCTTCACAGGTTTTTAAGGTTATCATGTTGACCGAGGCTTCTCCATCTACCAAGGCGCGCTTGAATTTAGTTCCATTAATGAGCATCCTGACATATAACGGTTACATGTGCGGTCCTTCATCTCATTCAGCTGCTTCGGGGAAGGATATGCTTGTTAAGGTCGTTCACGTAGCTTTAACAATAACGTCGTTTACAGAGACAATTCTCTCATTGAAGTCTTCATCCACCCGAAGGATGGCTTTAGTCATTTCCAAGCAGCAAGCTTATGAGAATCCCATTTGGTTGAAGAATGACCGAAACTTAAATCGTTTTGCAGCTCTCAGACTCGCATGTTCTCATTATTCTCATATTGTCCCTCTACTTAGTAAACTTCAGCAAGGGCTCCCTCCTTGTCTTCGTTGTACACTAAGGAGATCATAGCTACATGCTAGTGAGTGAAGGTCTACCTTGCGTGCTTAGGAGGATTTGCCTTCAACTGCCCAGAGTCATGGTGTGCTCTGCGTGATGAGGTGCTGCAGCTTCTTTCATTCGCTCGTGGGATGAAAGATCATTCCATGGCATTCATACCAATTTTTGGAGGGACGACTCCATCTTCTCTCCATTCCCTGCATTCCTTGATGACATGTTCTCTTGTCGTGGCGCCACAATGGTTGATATATGGCTCTTTTGGGGAAATATTATTGTTAGGGGTCAATTTCCCACCCTCTTTTATGCATGTCGGGGTGGCTTCCCTTGAGAGGGGGAGATCCATGTGTGCTTGCATGCTTTTAAATTTTGCTTTCCACAAAAGTTTTGATGTTCCTGGTATCGTGGAGAAGTCTGGAGAATATTGGCAGGTCATGGTTGACAAGGAGTTGTCTATGTTCAAGATGCATCCCTTGTTGGCAGATGCTTACCTGCCTTTTCTCCGCAGCTTGCTCTTCGCACCCCCAAAGACTTTCTATGGAACGCCTTGATGAGGGCACACCACTTTCGTCCCTTTTTCTGTTTGAAACCGTGATAGGTGGACAGTGTAAGTTTTTGATGTAGTATTCACAGCGGAAATACAATTATAATTTCCTGATCAAATCCCTCCATGAATCGCAGGTTAGCTATCATAACGTGATAAAGAAGATATCGAATGCCTTGTAAGTTTGTGTGATCAAAACGAAGAATGGCGCCCTCGTATCTACGGTATTCAGACCTTGGGATTCAGAACTGGGATCTCTTCCAATCCTTGTGCTAGCTATCTTGAAGAAGGAAACAAGCAATCATGCAAAACGCACAAGAGGTGGCCAACCACCTTGAGGCCGACGGGCATGGGTGGATGGCTCCTCTTGGGGTCTCTCTCCTTGCTCTAGTATTTCACTCAATGACAACTCCTATTAGATAATAGAGCTATGACTCATCTTTTATAGTCAATAACTCCTTATTGACTACAAATTTCCCCACTACTAATCCCGTCCATACACAAATTAGTCCACTTTGCATCTTAGTCCAACTAACTTTGCATGTGGATGCGTTTTGATCCTTGATCCATATAATTGTTAATTAGTCCTACTAATTAACATCTATATCCAGTTTAATCATTTTTGGTGTGTGACCATGTAGGTTCCTATTAAGTTGGCGATAAAAATTACAAACATTGAGCGGTGTCTAGCAACACATCAATGCTACCCAACTAATAGAAATACTCAATGATCTAACAAACCTTGTGCCCAATGTTGTCGCGTTGTATTGTCCCTTTCTATATCCGAATTGGACATGAGACATAAGTGTCACACTTGTATATCCAATCCATAGATTCTTGATTCTGGGAATAGGCTTATTTATACAATAACAACAATATCACACATTGTTTTATCTGAATCTGGCGAGACACTCCATAAGAACTACCCCTTGAGTGGCCGTCGATATTTACTCCCATTACGTGGGAGGGAAAAATCCTCTCTATGTCACTACCATCTCTCAGCATGTTTCCTATCATGTCTGATTACCGCCTTTATAGTTACCCAATTACGGTGTAACGTTTATTTCACAACTACAGTATCTAGTGACTTCAAATCTAAGGACTACAACACCATTGTCACACGAGAATCACTTGTGACATTCACATAATTTATATGTATCCTTCTTGTGGTGGGTCATTCCAGTATGCCATTACTCCTAATGCATACCCATGTGCTAGACTTGATGTCTCCACATCAATCTACCAACATAATAGTCTCCATGCATAGTGGCTGTTCTATTAATCAATATACTTGACTAGGGATATTTAAGATGAACAACAACTGTAATATATGGACTTCTTTATATTAAATATCTCCATAAATAATAAATGAATATTCTAGCCAAAACATTATTCATACTATAATAAGATTGCCTCTATGACATCTACTCCAACAGTGGCCAACTTGCACTAGAGCCAATCTGGTGCATCTCGTATGCCTATAGATCTACCATGCCCTTAATGCTTTCACTGAACGACCGGTTTTGTAAGTGGATCTGACAAATTATCATCTGTTGGAATCTTACATATCTTCACATCTCCTAGATCCCTAATTTCTCAAATAAGATTGAATATCCTGAGTATGTGTTTGGATTTCTTGTGTGACATGGGTTCATTGGCTTGTGCGATCGCCCCAGTGTTGTCACAATACAACGCGATGGGATCCACTATGCTAGGAATCACACCAGTTAACCGATGAACTTCTAAGTCCAAACGGCTTCCTTTGTTGCACCCGATGCATCAATGTATTCAGCTTTAGTTGTAGAATTAGCAAGTTTCTCTTGATTGGAACTCTTCCAGCTCACAGCTCCCCCATTTAGGAAAAACACATAACCCGACTGCGACTTGTAATGATCTTTGTCATTTTGGAAGTTCGCGTCAGCGTAACCTATTACACTAAGTTATTCCTCCCCTCCATATATTAAGAATGCATCCTTAGTTCTTATCAATTACTTAAGGATATTCTTGACAGCAATACAGTGACTCTCATCCAGATTGGACTGGTGTATGCTTGTATGACATATCCGGTCTATTATATAACACGACGTACATGATAGATCCAATAGTCGACGCATATGGGATCTTACGTATGCGTTCCTTCCCAATTTGATTGGACGGACAGCCAGCCTTCGTGAGGGTGACTCCATGCAACAAGTGCACGAATCATTTATTTGATTCTTGCATGTTGAATCATTTCAACACCTTGTCTATATATGTACTTTAACTTAAACCGAGCAACTTTCTAGATCTATCTCTATAGATCTTGATACGAAGTATATAAGCTGCATCCCCTAATTCTTTCAATTAGAAACACTTCCCTAGCCCATCTTGAACATATTGTAAGGTAGGGACGTCGTTTCCAATTATTTGACTGCATCATCAAAACGTAGATTCATCTTCTTTTTAATGAAGCCAAACTCTTTGACTGCATCATCAAAATGTAGATTCCAACTCCTAGAAGCTTGCTTCAATCCATAAATGGATCGCTGCAACTTACACACTTTGTTGGCATGCTATGGATCCTAAAAACTCTCTGACTGTGTCATGTACACATACTCAAGGAGTTCCCATACATAAACGTTGTTTTGACATCCATATGCCAAATCTCATAGTCGTGATAAGCTGCAATAGCAAGTAAGATACGAATGGATTTGGTCATAGCGGCTGGGGAAAATGTTTCTTCATAGTCAATACCATGAATCTGTCTGAATCCTTTTGCCACCAAACAGACCTTATAGGCAATCACATTGCCATCCATGTCGATTTCATTCTTGAAAACTCACTTGCTCCCTATGGGTTGAGCCACATAGGGTGGTTCCACCAAAGTCCATACTTTGTTGGTATACATGGATTCCATTTCGGATCTCATAGCCTCAAGCTACTTTTGAGAGTCCGGCCCCTTTACGGCCTCTCCATTGGTTGTAGGCTCATCATCCATGAGCAACGTCACCGGGCTCAGTCACGAGAAGTCCATACCTCTCTGGCTCGTGACGTATCCTACTCGACCTATGAAGCTATTGTGTTACTTGAGCAGGTTGCTCCACAACGTCTTGTGATTCATGCTCATGTTTCATTGTAGGATCAGTCGTTTGCGATTATTGAAACTCTTCAAGTTCTACATTCCTCCCATTGGCTTCTTTAGAGACAAGCTCTCTTTCTATAAACACACCGGTCCGAGCAACAAACACTTTGTTCTCGATTGGATTGTAGAAATAATATCCTTTCCTTTCCTTACGATATCCCACAATCTTACACTTATCCGACTTGGGTCCAAGCTTGTCCGATTGTAAACGCTTTACGTAGACCTCACAACCCCAAATCCTCATAAACGACACTAAGGGACGTCACCCAGTTCATATCTTATATGGTGTCTTTATGACTGATTTGGATGGAACACGGTTAAGGGTTAAAGCTGCAGTTAATAGAGCAGGTGTGAGAATTTAAATTTGCCAAATTAGTAAAAAAAGAAGTTGATTAATTACGTAGACATAATGTTGAAATATTTAGCTATGATTTTTAGAATGTTCGCATGTGACCCCAGTATATGCATGCTATTGTATGGAAAGTTATTAGTTTAGGCCAAAGTTAATAGTGTGGCTATGTTATATAGATTAAATAAAATTTCAATTGTGGCATATTTGTGATTTAAGACACTATAGTTTGTGCTAGGTTGTACCTGCATGTGTGAAAGTAAAGTGGGTTTGATGACCATGTTTTATAAGGACTTTTGTTTATGCATGCTTATCCATCATTTGTGATTGCCATGTGTCATTTAGTCACCTAGTTATTATGTACTGTAATGTCTAAGATAGTTATCTCATCATGAAAACCTTCTGTATGGGTTTTTGTGGGTTATTACCAGTGACCAGAAGAAAAATGAAGAAAACTAGAAGTGATCTTTTGGGTAGAGAAGATAGCATGGAGATACAAAAGAGAGAGTGAAAAAATTGGCGACAAGCAATTAGTAGAGAATTGCTTAGTTTGTTTTTCTTAATTCATATGAAGCTTTTCTAACTGGCTTGGAAATCGTAGAAGGGTTATTTGACTTTGGATTGTTAGAATTCATATAAGAGGTAGGGAAAATCTAATCACCACGTTAACTATATCTACGGTGTACTATGTATACATTGTTGTTGTTTCACAGATTTAAATCTGGTGATTGTTGGGTGATAAATCATGCTATTTGTGTGATTTGTGCTATATGTTTGTGTGTATAGACGGTGCAGTTTAATTGGATTTTAGATTTTTACACCAGTGGTTAGGCGGTACATGCTGAGCTGTTTAGCCCCCTCCCCCCCCCCCCCCCTCTATTTTGCAGGTCGAGCAGGATTGGACCAGATCGAAGTGTTGCAGCTAAAGAGTGAATTGTTTAGCTAAAATAGTTGTTTTAGCTGTTTTAAGCGATTTCTTGTAAATTACTATTTTAGCTAAGATATTTATAAAAATTGTCACTTTTGACGAATTCCTGTAACTTTTTAAATAATTCGGTCACGTACCGATTTTACAGATATTTGATAAAAATGTGGTTTCAGAGGACTGTGTGTCCTGCTGGTAGAGTTTTTGGACGTCTAAAAGTTTCATACAGGTTGACGGTTGTAGATAGTGCTTTCTGGACAGGCAGATCTTAGCCACGTGGCGATCATCCAGCACACCTAGCTGTGCTCCACACACACTGGATCACCAGTCGCGCTGATCCACGTGGGGGCTGCGAGACAGGGCCCTCGCATACCACCTCACGGGACTTGTAGGGACTTAGTGGTTTGGAGGCTAGAGTAAGTCCTGTCGCGCGCGAGCGACAACCAAGCCCGCGCGCGACCCCTAGTAACTGATTTTGAGAGATTTATGGCACGAGCTCCATAAACCCGGTCAACCTCGTAACGGTTCCGGTATACGCGGGTAACGTGCTATAACGGTCCCTATATACGCGGACGAACGTGCCGTTGTGGTTAAGCTAATTAAGCCGCCATTAATGGGCGCATTAACCACACTACAATGGTCACATCCTCCGTTATATATAGGATCGTTAACCCTTCCATATAAGAAGAGGCTCACCTGAACTACGCGGAAGCTCTGCTAAAATCCTGTCTCTCTCATACAGTGCTATTGCCTTACTCTCTCCCTACACACAACCTTACACTTCCTGTGTCTTTTCTATCCCCTACTCTTGGTGTATATTGAATTTTCTCCGCAGGATTTTCTCGTACACATTTGGTGAACCCGACGTGAACTTACCACTACAAGCAACCATGTCTCATGAAGATGATGTTAGTAACAGATCGCCCTCCACGGAGACCACCTCAGAAGAGGAGACCCGCCGCACTCCTACGGCCGCCGGTGAAGCTCCGACGCTAGAGGCCTTAGACGCTACCATCTAGAATCAGGCTAAGGCTCTCAAAGCTCAGTCTGCGCAGCTGGAACGGATAATGGCCATCCTGGGTACTCTCGCCCCAAATCCCGCATCAGCCACTGCCGTCTCTCAGGGAGGAGGAGCTTCCACCACTCAGGGGTTGGGAGTATCAACCGCACCACCTAATCAAAACTTTCAAACTCCACCGGAACCGGTGCAGTTACCCTCAGTTCAGGGGCAAACAGCCCAAATATTGCCTCTTGCTACTCACACTTCTCAACCACCAACTCTGGTACCTAATCCGACTTCACAATACCCCTTGCCTCCTCCATCGGCAGTGGGGTAACGCGAATTAACAGTACACTCCTAGCCCGACCGCGGCATATGTGTCGCCTCCACCTGCAACAACTCTTCCTCCTGCTGTTGGGGGAAGTGCACCGGAGTGTATGACATCGCTGCAGCGGCGCATAGAAACCATCTTGGCCAATCAACCGTTCGCAGACACCATAATCCCGAAGGTAGACAACGATCCCCCTATCCCACGCGATATCTACCTCATGCCTAACCCTGCCGGGTACAAGGCTCCTAAATAGGAAAAGTTCGAGGATGTCAACGGAAATGCCCATGAGCATGTCATGCGCTTCATCGATGTGATGAAGCCATACGGGGCTGATCCTAAGTTGCTGATGCGCGAGTTCCCGAAGTCTCTAGGGAACGTGGCCTGTAAGTGGTACAGGACGTTGGAGGCCGGATCCGTGAAGACTTGGGACGACATGGTCCAGAAGTTTCACTAAATTCTTCGAGGTGGAAGAAAAGGTGACGATGATTCATCTCTCTCGAATGTACCAGAAACGCGAGGAGGATGGAGTGACATTCATCAAAAAGTTCAGAGTTATGTCCTTGGAATGCAGGGATGAAGTACTTGAGGGCAGGCTCGTGGAAATATGTCTGCAGGGCATGCGAGACGAGTACAAAGGTATGCTTATCAACCTACAAACTCCTACATTTTCAAAGCTGATTGAATGCACAAAGAACATAGAGCCTATAGTGGAAAGGCAGAAAAAGAAGCACGCCCCTGAGCGATCCCCGAGCGGGACCACCTTTAAAATTGGGAGGTTCAGCTACAAGAGGGGACGTGAGGCTGAAGTGAATACGGTCTCGCCCCAGAAGAAGCCAAAGGTCGCAAATTTCGATGCGCCACCTTTACCATGTTCGGTAGAGGAGGCGAGTGACTTGTGAAGACAATGGCGTAAAGATGGTATCTTGCCGCCGCTCGAAAAGATACCCTCCAGGGAAATGATGAGGGACCCAAAGTGGTGCGAATGCCACGGAAAGATCATGCATCCCACGGCTGACTACAAGAATCTTAGAAATATGGTGAGCCGAAAGATGAAGGATGGCGAGTTGATTGTCAGCGATCAGAGGCAGGATGTGCGAAACAATCCACTGCCTGCCCATGCGGAGCAAGAACCGAAAGGCAAAGAGGTTGCCATGATCACAATAATGGACCTCAAAGAAATTGCGGAGGATGTTCTACCCATCATTGCTGAAGTCTGTAATGAGGAGGATTACAGCATAGACACGGAGGACGAGCGTGCCGATCGGATGAAAGGATCGCATGGGTTCAGCAGGTTCTTCGATGAAATAAACTTTTCGGAGAAATGCCGGAAAGAGATGACAAAGGCGATCCTAAGGATAGCGGAAGACTACGAGGAGGATATCGTGGTTTCCAATGGGAAGGTTGTCAGAGCATCCCGCTCCATGGACAGGGTCATAACCTTCTCCGCAAGAGACAAAAGGAAAGATGCGAGCCACCAGAAGCCTTTGTATGTGACGGCAATAATCAATGGTGTCGAGTTCAAACGAGCATTTTTCTACGGCGGAGCAGCAGTTAACGTGGTCCCACTCCACACTCCGAAGCTGGCAGGAATCCCGGAACAGAAGATTGTTAGACGACCATCTCCGCTGATGGGGTTTGGAAGCGACTCCAGGATGACGATAGGATGGATCCGTCTGGGTGTCCAGATTGGCAAAATAAAGTGTTCGGCCAAATTCTATGTCATAGATGCGAACACTACGTATCATATGATCATCGGTCGGGCCTGGATTCATCGCTTCGATGCAATCCCCTCTACGGCTCACCAGGTGATGAAAGCTATCTGGAACGATAGAGTGGTGGAGATACCAGCTTCAGTAAACCTTTTCAATCTGGATGAAGCGCACCTCTCCGAGGCAGTATGGTTCACTGAGATGGCAGATGAGCAGACGCCTGGACCGTTTAACCCGACTCCTTTGCCTCGATGGGAGGACATAAAAGATCAGTCACCCGCAGGAGTGACTGTGGAAAGGGAGGAGTCCAAAGAAAAGTCGTCTGCGCGAGAAGAGACACCGTGAATCGCTTATCAGCGAAAGAACGTGTACACCCTGAAAAGGATAGCAAAACAAGATCCTGAAGGCAAGTAGATAGAAAGCTTCTACACTAACGGGAAGAAATGTTACCGCATATGAAGGTGCGCGGGGGTGTCCCCACGCGAGCATGGGGATATCCTTGATCAAAAATCAATCAAATTGAGTAGGTTATGGAATTAGACAAACCAACAACAGGCGTTTTAGAGGAGAAGCTAAAAGAAGCGCCGAATGCATGGAGGACAAGCCCAAACCGCAAAAGCAGGAGCTGAAGGAGGTATTCCTAAGCCCAAACGAAGAAAAGAAAAGGCCAGTCTTTCTGAGTGCAGACCTCACAAGCGAGGAGGAGGAAAGATTGCTACAACTTCTGACTGATTACAAAGATGCGTTCGCATGGGAATACGATGAGGTGCCTGGCCTGGACGCGAGCATCACTATGCACAGGTTAGATGTAATCCCAGGGTCTAAGCCGGTAAAGAAGAGTACAAGGAGCTTTAGGCCGGAGATCAACGTGAAGATCAAGCAAGAAATCGTCAAACTATTGACTGCCAAATTCATCGAGCCGAATCACCATCCTACATGGATGGCCAACATTGTGCCAGCAGTGAAGAAGAATGGGCAGCTTCGCATTTGTGTGGACTTCCGAGACCTTAATCGTTTCTGTCCCAAAGACGATTTTCCGCTCCCCAATATCGATCTACTCATCGATTCGACCGCGGATCATCGCATGTTCAGCTTCATGGACGGCTTCAGTGGGTACAACCAGATCAAGATGGACACTGAAGATGCACGGAAAACTGCATTCATCACGCCAGTGGGAGTCTTCATTTACAAGGATATGCCTTTCGGACTCAAGAATGCAGGTGCGACTTATCAGCGAGCTATGATGGCCTTGTTCCACGACATGATGCATAAAGAGGTAGAATTCTATGTTGATGACTTGGTTGTCAAGTCCAAGGAAGAAAGGGACCACTTGGAGGATCTGCGGAAAGTCTTCGAAAGATGTAGAAGTTTCCAGCTAAAGATGAACCCCATGAAATGCGCATTCGGAGTAACCTCGGGGAAATTCTTGGGATGTGTAATACATCGCCAAGGCATCGAGCCTAATCCCGCAAAAGTATCAGCCATCACCAGCATGACGGTGCCGCACAACCAAAGTGCTTTGAAGACATTCTTGGGGAAGCTATCTTACCTGCGAAGGTTCATCCCTGCAATCGCAGAAATCACCTTCTGCTTCAGCGATCTTCTCAAGAAGGATGTTGTGTACGATTGGACCGCAGAGCACGAAACCGCATTCGGAAGGCTAATGGAGTTGCTAACATCGTCAAGGGTAGAGATCGCGCCACAGCTCGGATCGCCACATTTGCTATACCTCACATCGACAAAGAAGTCTATAGGGGCACTCTTGGCTCAGGAATATGAAGGGCAAGAAAGGCCGATTTACTATATTTCCCGCATAGTGCAAACAGCAGAATCAAGGTACACGGGCATCGAGCGTCATTGCCTTGCTCTATTCTTTGTAATAGAAAAGTTGAAGCACTATTTTGCTTCTCACAAAGTGATAGTAGTTACAAAGAGTGACCCCATACGGTTTCTCTTGACTCACACTTCTCCTGGTGGAAGACTAGCAAAATGGTATATGACCATCTCTCAGTACGACATCACATGCGTCCGACCCCGATAAATCAAATCGCAGGCGGTGGCGGATTTTCTAGCACAGTTCCCTGATAATAGTCATGAGCCTGTGATTGAGGAAGAACTGGAGGGACCTGAAATCTATGCAGTTGAGTTGCCTTACTGGACGCTCCATTTCGACAGGTCGTCGACAAGGAAGGGCGTAGGCATCGGAATAGTCCTGACCAAACCCAATGGAGAGGTCATACAGATGTCCAAAAAGCTTGACTTCGCAGTCACCAACAACGAAGCAGAGTATGAGGCTCTCATCGCAGGTCTTCGCGCAGCAAGGGCACTAGAAGTAAGCAATTTGGCGGTTATGGGGGACTCTAAGCTAATCGTCAAACAAGCCTCGGGCGAGTACAGTTTAAAGGATATAAACCTATTGCCCTACCAAACTTTGGTACAGAAGCTGCTGCAACAATTATGCGACGTCAGGTACGAGCATAAACCCAGAGCAGATAATAGGCATGCTGATGCTTTGGCCACCCTGGGATCCAAGGTTAGTGCGGATAAGTATCCCGCGAGAATCTCGATTTAAGTGCGAACGTCCTCGTCATTGACAGAGGACGCGTGTGAGGATGAATGCATAGATGATGCAGACTGGAGGAAGCCAATATTGCGCGCCATCGCAGAAGGAACGAGCAAAGAAAACTGGGCATCCACCAAGGGGTACTGCATACACGACAACGCTCTCTATTACAAAGGCCTAGGTGGGATACTCATGAGATGTGTCTCGCATCAGGAGGGACAAGCGTTGTTAGAAAAGATTCACCAGCATACTTGTGGAGAAAGTGAGGTGTCAATCTACAGAAAGGCCCTAAGGTACGGGATTCACTGGCCGGACATGTCAACGGCTGCTGTGTTAATTCAAGGGAACTGCGAGAGTTGTGCACTGATTAAGTATTCTTTAGCAATTGCTCTGGTCGATGATGATATGGATTGGAAGAAGCCACTCTTCGAATTTCTTACACAAGGTATCAAGCCTGAGTCAAGGAAAGAAGCCGAAAAGCTAAAACGGAAGGCAGCCCGGTACGTGGTGCAAGAAGACATACTCTGGCGAAGGGGCTACGAGGGTAACCTACTGCAATGCTTAGACAGCAAGGAAGCACAAGAGGTGATGGACCTCTCTCACCAAGTGGAACATCAGGGAGGTGCGAAGTTATGCAGACAGCTCGTCACAGTCGGTTACTTCTGGCCCACCATGGAAGCAGATTGTTGCGCCAAAGTAAGAAGATGTCAGGAGTGTCAATTCAAAGGCAACCTAGTACATGCTCCTGCCGTAGATCTACATGCGGTGGGCACACCATGGCCGTTCCATACCAGGGCTCTAGATTTTTTTGGCCCTATCCGAACAGCCTCGCATGGGAACCAGTTTATTCTCACTGCGACCGAGTTGTTCACTAAGTGGGTAGAAGCAATACCACTGAAAACAGCAAATGCGCTTGCTGTAGTCCGATTCATCCAAGAGAACATCATATACCGTTTTGGAATTCCTAACACAATTCTCTCGGATAATGGTACCCTCTTCGTCAATCGCCAGGTAGCTGCGAAGATAGCGGAATACAACATAAGGCGTATATGTTCTACCCCCTATTATCCGAAAGGGAATGGTCAAGCGGAGGCAACCAACAAGACAATGTTGAGAATCTTGAGCAAGATGGTTGCGGACAACCACAAGAAATGGGCTGATTCTTTGAACATAGCCTTGTGGGCGTATCGAACTTCTCCGAGGACTCCCACAGGAGTCTCCCCATTTCTTTTATGTTATGGAGCTGAAGCTGTGGTACCTGCGAAGGTAAAAATCAACTCTGCAAGGTTAGCATTCCATGCATTATACGAGAATTAGCGCGATCATGATTTGGTCCTGTTAGAAGAAAAGCGGGAGCAGGCTAAGCGGACTAACAAGCGATACCAGGAAAGGATCGCCCGCGCGTACAACAAAACATTCCAACGCCAAGATTTCGCAGTCGCGGACCTGGTCCTGCGCGCATCGGATCATTGCATGCGGGAGGCAGCTCACCCAAAGTTCGCAGCCAACTGGGAAGGACCTTTCGAAGTCAAAGAGGTCTTTGACAGTGGCTACTGCAATATACAAAGGTTACATGGGACGGCCTCAACCCCAACCTCAGTCAACATGCGCTGGATTAAGAAGTATTATCCTTAACTCCTCTCATTACATGCGTTACATTACAATGCCTACTTTATGCTTTGTATTGCCATAGACTCATGCGTCTTCTCTCCCATATGAGGGAATTTTAATCTCACCTCTCCCATATTAGAGTGTTCATAATAAAAGACTTCTCCAAAATGGGAAGAACTTGATAATTCCAGCTGTCTTTATTGCTTCATCTACTTCTCCATTTCTTAATAGCAAAAGCCTATCTGCCGAGATAGCAGCATTAATTGAATACGATCTTAATTGATCCTAAGCCTATCTGCTGAGATAGCAGCACTAAGAAAGCATGATCTTAATTGATCTTAAGCCTATCTGCCGAGATAGCAGCCATACTTGAATCTGATCTTAATCGATCTCAAGCCTATCTGCTGGGATAGCAACACTAAGCAAACACGATCTTAAGTGATCCTAAGCCTATCTGCTGAGATAGCAGCGCTATGCAAACACGATCTTAATGGATCCAAAGCCTATATGCCGAGATAGCAGCAATACTTAAAACTGATCTTAAGTGACCCTCAAGCTTATCTGCCAAAGATAACAAAACTAAGCAACTGCGATCTCAAACGATCTAAAGGTTCATCTTCTAAGACAGCAGCTCTCATGAATGATTTTTATAATCTGCGAATCTATCTATTGGATAGCAAATCATAGCGACAAAGCAAAGTGCGAATAGGACACTACAAAAGGCGAAGTTTGCAAACACGCATGCGAAACTGCAATTTGTTGTAACAAGAACAGCAAATGACACAAACCGCTTTATTACGAGTCGAAATGACTTACAATTTATCTGTCTAGATATCAACTTACAAGCGAAAGCTCAGACTGAGCTAGTTAAATAGTCGAAATGACTTATAATTCATCTAGATAGCAGCCCACAGGCGAAAGTTACACAGAAGGGAAATCCTTACTGTAAAAGGATCGGCCTACTGGTCCTAACAAAAGCTATGCGACATAGGGGTCTGCGACCAAAGACCTATAGGAAGAAAGGTCTTGCTATAAAATGAACGTCCTACAAACGCTACAAGGGCTATGCGACGCCATCTTCAAGATCTCAGGATCTGACAAGGCCTCTGTCTGGTCTTCACCCCAAGAGACGTGCCCGATGAACCACTTGTTCAGGCGTATGCGGCGGTGAAGAACAGGAAAGCATCAACTCCGCAGGCAAGAGGATCCTTGTCCACGGAGACGAGCACAATGGCTCGCCACCCCGAGTTCAAGAACGCGGAGGCAAGAAGTTCTCCTCCGGGAAATCTAGAGGAGAAATCCGCCGTTCATTATGAATCGGTAAGAAGGTCAGTACGGCACTGCACCTCGCCGGGAGGTGGCCGGAAACACGACCTGCAAACATAATAGACGAAGAAAATTCTTCGAGCAAGCATGAGGTATTACGTGCATCTTCTTTATGAAGGATATGAAGATCAATAAGCTTCGTAACGAAGATATTGAAATCTATTTATATGGCACAAAGCACAAACTCAGTTATCACAACTTGAAGTTGCCATGAATCAACAAAGTACAAGCGTTGAAGCCAGCAGTCGTAAGGACTCATGGCAAGCCACATTTTGGGATGAAGAACCGAAGTAGCAAGAGGCAGGGTTTATATAGACCCAATGGAGACCCTTCAGTTGCCTAGATGAGTCAGCAAAGCTTGGTAAAGGGGCAAGAGCCAATCACTTACGCCTTTATAAAGGCAACATTCAATTACCCTACTAAAGGCTACGACGATTCGGTAGCGTATCCTAATTAATGACGGAAGGTCATGATACGGATGGACTTCCCAAGGAAAGCGTGCTTATCTGATAAGCAATTAGCGCGAAAATCAAGGCGGACATATCACTAGCTGATGTCATAATTGATACGCACAAAGATATTCGAGCAAATACCTGGAAGGGCAAAACGGGCATTCAAGCCTTGAATAAAAAAAGGGGGGGGAGAAACCCTAGCAACATTACGATAATATTTCAACATTTTTTTCAAAACAAATACATGCTATTTTTCTCAAAACAAATCTTTGATCAGAGGGTCATCAGGGGAGAACAAGAGTGACACATTTGTCACTTGCTCCACTTCTCGCTTCAACTGCTCGTAGTTGGCGCTCATTTCATGGAAGAGCTTCACACCCTCTTCAGCTTTCTGCCTTTGCTTCTCCACCTTTTGCCCCTCAGCTGCGAGATTATGGAAGCCGCGCTTGAAATTCACAGTCGCGCGAATCTGGGTGACTCTGTTGACAAGATACCTGAAGCCCAGCTTCCCCTGAACTTTGGCTTGAAGGCCTTGACACATGCCGAAAAGCAACTGCGCACTCTGAGGAGAGATAGTCGCAGGTGTAGCCGTAGACAGCTGCTCCAGAATCCAGATGGCCTCGGTCAAGAACAACCTCCTGTTGAAAGGCTCTATCTCCAAGGACCTCGCAAATGATCGAGGATAGGAGAGACGCATCTGAACCAGCCAGTCCACATCAGCTTGCTTCAAACCTAACAATGTTGATTCAAGTTTACAACACGAAGCTTGTAAATGAAGAATGCAAGACGTGAACGACAATAATGGTAACATACCAGTTCCTTTAAGGATCTCGCGCAAGAAAGGGATGCGCATTGCTGGGGCAGCTGAAGACTGTCCTCGCTCCATTGCTCTTCTATCAGCTGCGAGCTCTAGCTCCTCATAGTTGGCAGGAATGGTATAGGCCACACCAGGTGCGATTGCAGCTCCTACCTGCGAACTCCAAAAGTTCCATGCTTGAGGAATATCTGGAGGCTCAATCCCTGCTGAAGGAATGGCAACAGTAGAAGCTGCTGCTCGATTAGGAATGCCTTCAGGTGTGAAAGGCTCATGAGACTCAGGAGCACTCATTTGAACATTCACATTCGCATGTGATCCTACACCTTCCACGATCTGCTCACGAATCTCAGCCTCAGCAACATCTGCTTCCATTTCCTCAGCAGCAGCATTAGTATCTTCCTCCATCAGCACGGTTTCAGCCTCGGCATCATCAGAAACTTCGATGACATCCTCCAAGGGCTCTCCTGCATACTCAGCAGCTGCAACAGGCTTCTTGACATGAGAGCTTCGCTCTGGGACATAGGATGCAGAAGGTTGGCTCCTCTGTTCCAGCATGGCTTCACCAACATTACCTGCGACACAAGACAGGACAATGTGAGGTAACCTGTATCAAACAATATTTTATTATTTTGATAAACCAAGAGCGAGCACCTCCACGTGTGGGTGGGATTGTATCTGTAGGGTTTTGAATCATGGATGCGCAACGGAAACACAAACAATCATAAAACCATGCAAAACCCTCCAAGGATCACAAGTCAAGAGACATAACGATGGTAAAGGAAGAAATCAATAACACACCTTAGGGTTCTCCTTTGATGACTTCAAACGCGAATTGTGTCACATTCTCTATGGTTGATCCACGCCTAGAGTTGATCCTAGAATCTCCCAAGTCCTTGGTGCTAGCCCGGAAGAGGAAGAGGAAGAAGAATCACGCAAAACGAGACCCAAAGGAGGGTCTCGGCCTCCTTGTGGCCGACGGGACGGGGCGGCGGGCTAGGGGCGGCGAGCTCCTAGCTTGCTTGCTCCTTTTCTCTCCTTTTGTTCTCTCCCACTCTTGTTATGTTCAATAATGAGCATAAGTTGTGGGAAGGAATGAAGGAAGGAAGGTCCTTTATATAGTCCAACAACTCCTTGCCAACTACCTAAATGACTTATTCTAGTCCTACTAGAATTCAATTTAGTCCCTTCCTTGCAAATTAGTCCCTACTAAGTTTGCAAGGTTTTGCAAAGTGATCCTTCTAGTTAATTAATCCAATTAATTAATTCCCAAATCTAGTTCAACTCTATATAGCGTGTGACCCCATAGGTTCTATCTAGTTGGTATCAACTATTTGCTAACATGGAGCGGTTTCTAGCAAAACATCCATTCTAGCCAACTAACAGAATAGTCATCTTGACAACCTTTGTACAAGTAATTGTCTCATCCCTTTGTCTCTATATCTGGATTGGACACAAGACATACAAGTCACACTCGTATATCCAATCCATAGTTTCTCGATCCATGGGAAAAGCCTTATTCGTGCAAATAACATCAATATCCTATATTGATTTATTTGAGTCTGGACAGACATTCTATAAGCACTATCCCTCGAGTGGCCTAGGATAATTGCTCTCGTTATGTGGGAGGGACAAATTCTATCTACGTCCACTACGATCTCTAAGCTTGCTTCTTATTGTATCCAGTACACGCCTTTATAACTACCCAGTTACGGTGTAGCGTTTAACGCTACCAAAATCACAATAATCCACAACTAGAATATCTAGTGACTTCAAGTCTAAGGATGAAAATACCATTGCACACCCGAGAAGCGCTTGTGACTCAACATAAGGTGTATGTAGCCTTCTCGGAGATGGGTCAATCCAGTGCAACATTCCCTAATGCACACCTATGTGTTGGATCATGATATCTCCATATCAATCCAACCCCATACTAGTCTATAGATGATTGTCCCATTAATCATTATACTGGACTAGGGATATTTAAGATAAACAACACAATTGTAAATCTAAGGACTTCATTATATTAAATATCCAATAAATAATAAATGAATTTCTAGCCACAAATAATTCATACTAAACTAGATTGCCTCTAGGGCATCTATTCCAACAGTCTCCCACTTGCACTAGAGCCAATCTGGCGCATCTCGTATGCCCATAATCCTAGTGTGCCCTTCATGCTTCCACTGCGTGAGAGGCTTTGTAAGCGGGTCAAACAGATTATCATCTGTAGGAATCTTGCATATCCGAACGTCTCCTCTATTGATAATATCTCGAATCAGATGAAACTTCCTGAGCACGTGCTTGGACTTCCGGTGCGATCTTGGTTCCTTCGATTGCGCGATCGCCCCAGTGTTGTCGCAAAACAACTCGACTGGATCCGCAATGCTAGGGACCACACCAAGTTCAGAAACAAACTTTCTGATCCAAACAGCTTCCTTTGCTGTGCCATTTGCAGCAATGTACTCAGCCTCTGTTGAAGAATCAGCTACCGTCTCTTGCTTGGAACTCTTCCAGCTCACCGCTGCTCCATTCAGGCAAAACACATATCCCGACTGTGATCTAAAGTCATCTATGTCGGTTTGGAAGCTTGCATCAGTGTAACCCCATACACGCAACTCTTCCTCACCGCCAAATATCAAGAAATCATCCTTAGTTCTTCTCAAGTACTTTAGGATGTTCTTGACAGCAATCCAGTGACTCTCACCCGGATTGGATTGGTATCTTCTTGTCATACTCAAGGCATATGACACATATGGTCTAGTACATAACATGACGTACATGATAGATCCTATGGCCGAGGCATAGGGAATTCTACTCATGCGTTCCTTCTCAATCTCATTGGAAGGAAAACCACTCTTCGAAAGAGTGATTCCATGTGACATGGGCAAGAATCCCTTCTTGGAATCTTGCATGCTGAACCGTTTCAACACCTTGTCAATATATGTACGTTGACTTAGGCCTAGCAACCTCTTAGATCTATCTCTATAGATCTTTATACCGAGTATATAGGCTGCTTCCCCTAAGTCCTTCATTGAGAAACACTTTCCTAGCCAATCTTTAACAGATTGCAGCATGGGAACGTCGTTTCCAATGAGTAGTATGTCATCCACATACAAGACCAGAAAAGCTATAGAGCTCCCACTAACCTTCTTGTAGACACAAGACTCATCTTCGTTTCTGATGAAGCCAATCTCTTTGAACACTTCATCAAAACGTCGATTCCAACTCCTAGAAGCTTGCTTCAATCCATAAATGGATCGTTGTAGCTTACAGACTTTGTTAACTTGCTTTGGATCCTCAAAACCCTCCGGTTGTATCATATATACATCCTCGAGGAGATTCCCATAAAGGAATGCTGTTTTGACATCCATCTGCCAAATCTCATAGTCGTGGTATGCTGCAATTACAAGTAGGATTCGGATGGATTTGGTCATAGCGACTGGTGAAAAGGTTTCATCATAGTCAATACCATGAATCTGTCTGAATCCTTTAGCCACCAATCGGCCCTTATAGGTAATCACATTACCATCCATGTCGATCTTCTTCTTGAAGACCCACTTGCACCCTATGGGCCGCGCCCCATCGGGTGGTTCCACCAAAGTCCATACTTTGTTGGTGTACATGGATTCCATCCCAGATCTCATGGATTCTAGCCACTTCTGAGAGTCTGGGCCATTCATGGCCTCCTCATAGGTAGTAGGCTCATCATCTATGAGCATCGTGTCACCGGAATCGGTTACGAGAAGTCCATACCTCTCGGGTTCCTGGAGCACTCTACTAGATCTACGAAGCTCTTGTGTCACCTAAACAGGTTGCTCCACAACTGCTTGTGGTTCCTGTTCATGTTCCATAATCGGTTCAGTGATTTGTGGTTCTTGAACCTCTTCAAGTTCTACATTCCTCCCACTTGCTTCGATAGATACAAACTCTCTTTCTAGAAACACGCCGGTTCGAGCAACAAACACTTTGTTCTCGATTGGATTGTAGAAGTAGTATCCCTTAGTTTCCTTAGGGTACGCCACAAATTTACACTTATCCGATTTCGGCCCTAGCTTGTCTGATTGTAAACGTTTTACATAGACATCGCAGCCCCAAATCCTCGTGAACGACAGTGTGGGACGCCTCCCACTCCACATCTCATATGGTGTCTTCATGACTGATTTAGATGGAACACGGTTAATGGTGAAAGCTTCACTTAATAGAGCGTAGCCCCAAAATGATAATGGAAGATCGGTTTGACACATCATAGATCGAACCATATACAATAGGGTTCGATTCCTCCTCTCGGACACGCCATTCCATTGTGGTGTTCCGGGTGGAGTGAGTTGGGACACGATCCCACACTCTCTAAGATAGTCGTCAAACTCTTGGCTCAAGTATTCTCCTCCACGATCCGATTGTAGAGCCTTGATACTTTTGCCAAGTTGCTTCTCTACTTCATTCTTGAATTCTTTGAACACTTCAAAGGATTCGGATTTTGCCCTCATAAGGTACACAAATCCATATCTACTGTAATCATCAGTAAATGTAATGAAGTAGACATAACCACCCCTGGCAGGCGTGGCAAATGGCCCACATACATCAGTATGTATGAGCGCCAATTGCTCACTAGTCCTCTCGCATTTCTTATTGAAAGGGGACTTTGTCATTTTTCCCAATAAACAAGCCTCACATGTCTCATATGATTCAAAACCAAATGAGTCTAGTAATCCATCCTTATGAAGTCTAGATACACGTTTCTCATTTATGTGGCCTAAACGACAGGGCCATAAATAAACTGGATTTAAATCATTTATTTTAATCCTCTTGGTATTAATGTTGTAGACAGGATTGCTTAGATCAAGGACATAAAGTCCATTAAATAATTGCGCACTAAAATAGTGAATATTATTCAAATAAAAGGAACAACAATTGTTCTTTATTGAAATAATAAAACCATACTTGTCCAAACAAGAAACAGAAATAATGTTTCTGCTCATAGCAGACACAAAATAGCAATTATTTAATTCTAAAACTAATCATGAAGGCAGAGATAGCTCGCACACGCCTATGGCCAACGCAGCAACCTTTGCTCCATTCCCAACGCGCAGATCTACCTCTCCTTTAGCCAATCTTCTACTTCTCTTTAGATCCTGCATATTTTGACAAATATGAGGTCCACATCCAGTATCTAATACCCATGATGTAGAGACAGTTAAATTGACATCTACAACAAAAAATATCTGGTGGTGGTGGAATCACTATTCCAAGCCTCTTGTCCTCCAGATATTTTGGGCAGTTCCTCCTCCAGTGTCCAGGCTGACTGCAGTAGTGACATTCACCTTTAGTCACACCTTTGGCAATGCCACCAACAGGCTTAAGGGCAGGTTCCTTGGACTTGGAAACTGACTTGCCTTTGCCCTTGGAGGAAGAGGCAAACCTTTTGTCGTTTCCTTTTGTACCATCATAATGGCCTTGCCCTTACCCTTCTTGATGCTCTGTTCAGCCGTCCTCAACATATTGAGTAAATCTGGCAGTGGTTTCACGATCTCGTTCATGTTATAGTTCATGATGAACTGTCCATAACTCTCGGGCAACGATTGCAATACGAGATCGGTTGCCAACTCTTGGCCGACCGGGAACCCTAGTCGGGCGAGATTCTCCAATTACTCGATCATACGGAGTACATGGGGTCCCACCGGGTTCCCTTCTGCCAGATGACACTTGAACAGTGCCTTAGAGACCTCATACCTCTCTACCCTTGCCTGCTCTTGGAAGAGCTGCTTCAGATGCTCGATCATATCGACAGCATTCATGTTTTCGTGTTGCTTCTGAAGCTCAGAAGTCATGGTGCATACCATCAGGCAGGCCGCATCATTAGCGTCATCAACACGCTTTTGATACACCTTTAGGGCAGCACGTGTTTGGTTCTCTGGACCTTCTGGAACATGCTCCTCTATTGCGTACAGTTTCTTCTCTTGCTTGAGAACAATTCTGAAGTTTCTGTACCAATCAAGAAAGTTGGTTCCAGAGATCTTGTCCTTCTCAAGGACAGATCGTAGGGATGTTGTGAACTCGATGAGTTGTTTGCCATTTGGAATTCTACGAAAAAAGAAAATACGGAATTTTTAGTATTTGTGAATTTTTGACTATATTCAATAGTGGCTAGTTTATCAAATATAGCTCCCACTATTTTTCTACGGATTAATAACCCTCGAGATATTAATGCGGAAAATATCCTTATATTTTCTAGTGGGCCAAGATCCATCTTTCATCTCCTTATGAGCTTGCTTTGGCAAGTCACCCATAATTTGACTACTTTAGGTAGGAACATTTCCAATTGCATCCCATATGCAACTCTTGGTTCAATTGGGCAAATAACTCCTTATTTATCCATCCATATGGATAATGCCAATTGATTGCCTCTAGGTTTCTTAATCAAATTAATAGCCTAGTTGTGTTCAACCTCTTATCTAAACAATTGCACATTGTTACGTGCCATCGCATTCCATCATTATGAACCAAGTCGCCATGCTTTGGCACGCACGATATTGATAAATAATGATGATAATGAGTGTTTGAATAACGAGAAGGCAAGAACACAATATTTGAATTTTGAGGGATTTTTAAATTCAATTTTAATTGTTTTGTTGATCAATATCAACTAATCTATCTATTTCAGTTTGGGCACAACTCCAAATAATATATCCGGGTTGTCTAATTATCTTATTATCCTAATTGCATGCATCATCCATACACCAACCACACAATAATAATACAATAAAATAAACAACCACAAGACAGAAATTTAAACGTGATGTGGATATGGCCTTTTCTAGACTAAGATAATTCCAAGCCAATGGAATTATCTATGAACCCTAAAACAAACACATCTCCATGCGTCTTGATCTTTTGGTCCATCCTTCATAGTCATGTGGAATGCTCCATGCTCCATCTTTTGTGGCTTCTTTGGCTTTGGGCTTCTTTTCTTCAACCTTGGCTAACAATCTACTTTATCTAGCACTAGCTAACTTCTATATTAAATAAAATAAATCTCACAAGTTGAGAAAAAAAATGGCACGCAGGCCATAAAACCCTAATTAATTATTACAATTAATTGATCAGCTCGCAGGCCGTAAAACCAAACCACAAAATTAAACATCCACATCAAACCACATCCTAAGGCCATATACAATCACCATGCGATTTGCACATAAACAGTTAAAATCCAATTTTAACGCGCTTGGTCAATTTTAATTGATTTTAGGATTTCTAGGGTTAAAACGGTCCATGGGCCCAACAATCAAATTGCCCGGGCCCAATAAGGTGAACCACAAGGCCCTAGGGCCGGCCCGACACAAAACCCACAAGCCTAGGCCGCGGGTTGGGGCCGCCCGGCCCCTAGGGCGGCCAATCTTGGGCGGCAAGCAAGAGGGGCGGTCCCTAGGGGGCCGAACCTCCTTGAGGGAGTTGTTTCCAAAACAAATCCCTTGCTTGGTGCGCAAGTTTGGTTGTTTCCTTGTTTTGGAAGAACTCCTTCTTCCCCAAGGATGCCCAAACCCTAGATCTAAGATCCTAAAATTTCTCAAACTCACCAATTCATGCATCCAATGCAAAAATTAGATCTTGTTATGATTAGTTATTGACAAATTGCATCCCATGCTTGATTTGTCTTGTTTTACGCGATAAACAATCAAATTAAGGTGTAAAACAACTAAAACGTAACACATAAACCACGTTTATGCTCTAAGACATGTGGCTCTGATACCACTGTAGGGCTTTGAATCATGGATGCGCAACGGAAACACAAACAATCATAAAACCATGCAAAAACCTCCAAGGATCACAAGTCAAGAGACATAACGATGGTAAAGGAAGAAATCAATAACACACCTTAGGGTTCTCCTTTGATGACTTCAAACGCGAATTGTGTCACGTTCTCTATGGTTGATCCACGCCTAGAGTTGATCCTAGAATCTCCCAAGTCCTTGGTGCTAGCCCGGAAGAGGAAGACGAAGAAGAATCACGCAAAACGAGACCCAAAGGAGGGTCTCGGCCTCCTTGTGGCCGACAGGATGGGGCGGCGGGCTAGGGGCGGCGAGCTCCTAGCTTGCTTGCTCCTTTTCTCTCCTTTTGTTCTCTCCCACTCTTGTTATGTTCAATAATGAGCATAAGTTGTGGGAAGGAAGGAAGGAAGGTCCTTTATATAGTCCAAAAACTCCTTGCCAACTACCTAAAGGACTTATTCTAGTCCTACTAGAATTCAATTTAGTCCCTTCCTTGCAAATTAGTCCCTACTAAGTTTGCAAGGTTTTGCAAAGTGATCCTTCTAATTAATTAATCCAAATAATTAATTCCCAAATCTAGTTCAACTCTATATAGCGTGTGACCCCATAGGTTCTATCTAGTTGGTAGCAACTATTTGCTAACATGGAGCGGTTTCTAGCAAAACATCCATTCTAGCCAACTAATAGAATAGTCATCTTGACAACCTTTGTACAAGTAATTGTCTCATCCCTTTGTCTCTATATCGGGATTGGACACGAGACATACAAGTCACACACGTATATCCAATCCATAGTTTCTCGATCCATGGGAATAGCCTTATTCGTGCAAATAACATCAATATCCCATATTGATTTTTTTGAGTCTGGCCAGACATTCTATAAGCACTATCCCTCGAGTGGCCTAGGATATTTTCTCTCGTTATGTGGGAGGGACAAATTCTATCTACGTCCACTACGGTCTCTAAGCTTGCTTCTTATTGTATCCAGTACACGCCTTTATAACTACCCAGTTACGGTGTAACGTTTAACGCTACCAAAATCACAATAATCCATAACTAGAATATCTAGTGACTTCAAGTCTAGGGATGACAATACCATTGCACACCCGAGAAGCGCTTGTGACTCAACATAACGTGTATGTAGCCTTCTCGGAGATGGGTCAATCCAGTGCAACATTCCCTAATGCACACCTATGTGTTGGATCATGATATCTCCATATCAATCCAACCCCATACTAGTCTATAGATGATTGTCCCATTAATCATTATACTGGACTAGGGATATTTAAGATAAACAACATAATTGTAAATCTAAGGACTTCATTATTTTAAATATCCAATAAATAATAAATGAATTTCTAGCCACAAATAATTCATACTAAACTAGATTGCCTCTAGGGCATCTATTCCAACAGTAGCATCTTCGTCATATGCTAAGGACACGATACCATGCCCTACTAATGTGTCTTCGTTAAGCATATCCTTAAGGTGAGCGTGACCTGGGGTGCGAAGAAACCAGTCATGATGATGATTGGGTTACTAAGCCTAGTTCACAAGCGCTGTTCAAATGATTACCTGAAGGTTCACCGCACTTGCTTACTAGCCAGCGGCGAATGTCGGCTTTCGACAAGCCATGCTTCAATGCACCAACAATCACGTCTCGGTAAGTTACCGCAAGATTAAAAATATCACCTTCATTGCCGCCTGCGATCTCCTCAAAGTCCGCTTGAGCCTGCTCCAGAGCAGCCGCATCTTCTTCTTGAACCGCATCTTCATCTTGAACCGCATCTTCCTCATCAGTCTGACGCACTAAGTCGTCATCATTTTGCTCTTCCAGGCTCCTTTGCTTTATGCGTTCAATCTCCTCTTCTTCTCGCTTCCTTCTTATTTCAGCAGCCTCCGCAACTGTTCTCCTAGACTCAGCAAGGATATCCTCGTCTATGGTTTCGTTGGAAACACCAAAGTGAGAAACCCTCTTCTGCCTCTTGGCCAGAAGGCCGCTGATGGTCTCTGCATCGTCATCTGCAAAGGAACAAACTGTTCGGTAAAGATTGCGAGAATTAATATAATGAGAAGATAAGTACGTTTGAGATACCTCCCAACTCTTCCTATTGTATCTCATCTCTCTCTTCTTCTCTGACATCTTCGACTCTCTCTTCTTCTTCATCATCATCCCTTTCTCTCACCTCCCTTCTCTCATCCTCCTCTTCCTCCTGACCAAACAGAATGAAGGTATCCACTGCGAGCTCTTTCCGCGCCTTGCTTGGCATGCGACCTTTGCCTTTGTCTCTGGAAGTAAGGGACCTCGCAGGAGAGGAAGTTGGAGCACTCTTAGGGGAAGAAATTGTGATTCCCTTCCGCCTTGGTCTCTTTGCCCTTGGAGCAGCAGTTGCTGGAGGAGACAGATCGCTCCTGGGAGGAGACAAGGCTGGAGTGTTGTCTATCAACGAGTCAGCAAATACATCCATGACCTCGCGAATTTGGGCCTCAATTGCGGGAGCCATTCTCATTTCTAGCCGAACTGGTTCACCCTGTTTTCTCGCAGCAACAATGGTGTTAATCAGCGACTTGGAGCGCTCACCAGATGCGAACCTCCTCACATAGCACTACAACAGAAAATGGAGCATAAGTTTCAACATATCGGGGTAAAGAAACTCAATGCGTGCAAATGAGATTGTTTACCTTGGCGAAATCTTCGCTGTATTTGATGACATGTGAATCACCTTTCTTAACTGCGGCCATCTTTTCTTCAAGGATGGTGGAGGGGCACAAGTGATTCTCATGATCCAGCAATGAGTAGCAGCCATATTGGGAGTCATCTAAGCTGCAGTTAGGACGGAAAGGGAAGGAATTTCTATTGATCACAGGAGCTCTGCTTGGCCGAGGGGTCGATTGTGTCTCAAATCTTGCCTGTTGGGTATTCCAATAAGCGACCCAATTCTTGGAGTAGCCACCTGCGCGGTTACCTGGGGGTTGCTCGAAGGGAAGGTTGCTCCTTAAGATCGTTTTTCACTCGCCAGACAGTAGTCGTTTGTAGCAGCCTCTTATGATGGACTGCGGCCAGATTGAGGGTGCCACCGCATCAAAGCCAAACTGGGGAGAAACGCGAGTAGGATCGACATCCACCGTGAGCCTCTCGTACCTAGGAGTAAGCTCGCGAACATACTCCGCAAGAGCAGGAAGAGAACCTCTTAGGAACCAGCAGAAGAATTCACGATAGCGCTCGTGGAAACGCTTATGACCCTCGAAAAGAAGATCTTCCGAGAAAGCAACAGCCTTGGAAGGATACAATTTTGGGAACCATCGCACATTCTCAATGCGCATGGCATAAGGCCTAGCTGTAAACTCGCTGCGTTCATGGCATATCAGGCTCCAGGTACACTTAGGAAAATGAGTTCCAAACCATCTGGCGGCCCTTCCGCTAGAAAGCTCCTCCTCCGCATCGGGGATACACCACTTACTGGGCTTAGAAGGAACAGGGGCATAAGAGGGTCATCGCTCAAAGACCCACATAGTCAAGAATGCAATGTTGACATAGGTCAACACATTGATGCGGTCGCGGGAGTCCTTGGTCGCTATAACCAGTTGATCCAATCTATGGTACAGGGTACCCAAGACTAGTGGCCCAAGTGAGACTCTTTGACCAAGGGTCAGTTTCACAGCAAGAGGAAGGACATGGTAGAAAACCCCATCATGGGGATGGCCATCAATTAAATACCTCGAGAACCAGGCGCAGATAAAGGCACACAAAGTCAGATGGTACCCTTTCCCATTCACGTAATTCTTCGCCTTCGGGTCCTGGCTCAGAAGTTTCTTGGTGACGCTACTATTCACATAATCGCAAAAGAAGTACTGCACCCACTTCCCCCAAGTGTTCTTCGCAGATGTATCAACCAGTTGCCAGTCGGGAAGAAGCTTCACAGGTGTCCACCGGGTGGAAATTTTCTTTACCTCTGACGAGCATTCCTCCATCTGCTTGTACAGAGCAAGTTCTGGATCATTCCTCAAGGGACTCAGAGGATCCACCTCACCAACAGGAGAAAGATCATACAGCATGTGTACATCTTCAAGAGTGGGAGCAGCCTCGAACTCAGCAAAGTGGAATGTGTGAGTCGCAGGCGAGTAGCGCGAGAGAAGGTTTAGAAGCATGGACTGTTCCAGCTTCACGGCAGCACCCTTCATAGCACGGACTGCGAAATATATGCCAGCATTGTTCAATGCGATGGCATGGTGGGTCAATACATGGTCAATCCACTCATCCATAAAGTTCATTTTCTGAACAAACGCTTGAGTGGAAATCGCAGTATGCGGGAAAAACCCATTTTCAACCCCCAATCGAACCACATCCTTGGAATCGATCAATTCGAGCATGGCTGCGTTAAGAGGAGGGGTCAATGTTTGCAACTCTTCAGCAGGAACAGGGGTTGGCAGGTTCTTCACCTTAACCCTAGCATGGTAAAAGTCTTTTCCGCCCAAATAGGGGGCTTTCCGCCATAAGGTCTGGGGAAGATCAGGTAATTCTTCGACCTCTTTAACGGGTTTTGTTCCTTTTGTCTTTGCCATTCCTGCGGAAAAGCAAGAAAAAAGGGGGGAGAAACACATATACTTTAGTTTGAATTTCAAGAATCAGTCTGAATCTCAGTTCAGTTTGAAGCAAGCAACGATGCTTTGTCCAAGGAAAGATGAACAGTTCAGTGTCAATTTTGGGGTTTGAAAGTTCAGAATCGTCTACATTACTGGGAATTTCAGAAACCCCAAATTCAAAATCTTTACAATCTGGGGATTAGATCAATTCTGAGTTTAAAGAACAAGGTCTCCTTCGCAGTTTCCAATGGACGGCATGTTTCAGATAGTCATGGGTTTGCAGATCCAATACAGTTCAAAGCATATATCAGTACATTAAATGGAATTGAGCAAGGCCAACCTTGTTTTGGTAAAGCTTGCTTGGATGCGGACAGTTGAAGAAGAAGATTGACAAGAAATAATTGATGATTGATTATTTGAATCTGCTCTTGAAGGCTTCCGGGTATCATTCACTTTAAGAGAAAAGAAGTGATGCTTTGCAACAATGGAGAGCACAGAGTATTTATCCAAAAAAAATGAAGGGTTGAGTCCTTTCAGTAGTCGAATCGCAACCGTCACCGTCGAATCGTGCAATCACAGGACAAGCTGACGTCATGCCTAAAACCCTAAAAGACCAGACGGCACGACTCTAGGGATTTTAGGTCATAATGACACGCACGGGGGCTGAATTTGCGTGTATTTGAATTGGTGCGTGGTGGCGACGCGTACATTGGTTCCTGCGCATTGAAGTCTATCCGGCCATGCGTCTTCACGCGCAGAAATGGGGCTAATGTAGATAGTGCTTTCTGGACAGGCATATCTTAGCCACGTGGCGATCATCCAGCACAACTAGCTGTGCTCCACACATACTGGATCACCAGCCGCGCTGATCCACGTGGGGGCTGCGAGACAGGGCCCTCGCATACCACCTCACGGGACTTGTAGGGACTTCGTGGTTTGGAGGCTAGAGTAAGTCCTGTCGCGCGCGAGCGACAACCAAGCCCGCGCGCGACCCGTAGTAACTGCTTTTGAGAGATTTATGGCACGAGCTCCATAAACCCGGTCAACCCGGTCAAACCCGGTCAACCACGTAAGGGTTCTGGTATACGCGGGTAACGTGCTATAACGGTCCCTATATACGCGGAAGAACGTGCCGTTTTGGTTAAGCTAATTAAGCCGCCATTAATGGGCGCATTAACCAAACTAAAACGGTCACATCCTCCGTTATATATAGATCGTTAACCCTTCCATACAAGAAGAGGCTCACCTGAACTATGCGGAAGCTCTGCTAAAATCATGTCTCTCTCTCATACAGTGCTATTGCCTTACTCTCTCCCTACACACGACCTTACACTTCCTGTGTCTTTTCTATCCCCTACTCTTGGTGTATATTGAATTCTCTCCTCAGGATTCTCTCGTACACAACGGTAAATCGTGATTTTTTTCGTTATTCGATATTTATTAATAAAAGTGTGACCGGGTCGTCACAGCATGGCCCCGAAATGATATTGGAAGATTAGTCTGACACTTCATAGCTCAAACAATGTCCAACAGTGTTCGATTCATCCTGTCAGACACACCACTCCATTGTGGTGTTCCAGGTGGAGTGAGTTAGGACAAGAGCAAACATTCTCTAAGATAGTCGTCAAACTCTTGGCTTAAATATTCTCCTCCACGATTCCGATCGTAGAGCCTTAATACTCGTGCCATGTTGCTTCTCTACTTCATTCTTGAATTCCTTGAAATTTTGAAAGGATTCGGATTTGTTCTTCATAAGATACACAAATCCATATTTACAGAAGTCATCAGTAAATGTAATTAAGTAAGGATAACCACCTCTGGCTGACGTGACAAATGGTCCACACACATTAGTATGTATGAGTGCCAATTGCGCACTAGTCTTCCTACCTTTCTTATTGAAACGAGACTTTTTCATTTTCCCCAATAAACAAGATTCACATGTCTCATATGATTCATAATCAAATGAGTCTAGAAATCCATCCTTATGGAGTTTTGAAATGCGTTTCTCATTTGTATGGCCTAAACAACAATGTCATAGATAAGTAGGATTTGAATCATTAGTTTTAATCCTCTTGATATATATGTTATAAACAGAATTATCTAGATAAAGGATGTATAATCCATTACACAACATAGAATTACATTAATGCATATCAAAATAAACGGAGACATTTGTCCTTTATTGTGACATAAAAACCTTTCTTTTACAAACAAGAAATAGAAATAATATTTATGCTCATAACAGGCACATGAAAACAATTGTCTTATTCTAGAATAAGCCATGAAGGTAAACATAACTCATAAACACCTACGGCTAATGCAGAAACTCTTGCTCCATTCCCAGCGCGCAAGGCTATCTTCCCTTTAGTCACTCGTCTACTTCTATTTAGATCCTGCATATTTTGAGAAATGTGAGATCCACATCCAGTATCAAATACCCAAGATGAAGAGACATACAAATTTACATATATAAGAAAAATACCTGATGGTGGTGGAATCACTATTCCAAACCTTTTATCTTCCAGATACGTTGGGCAGTTCCTCTTCGAGTGGCATGTCTGACTAGAATAGTGACATGCGCCCTTAGAGACGCCACCATAATCTCCAATATGAAGAGACAGACAAATTGACATCTATAATAAAGTACCTGATGCTGGTGAAATCACTATTCGAAACCATTTATCTTCTAAATATTTGGGCAGTTCCTCTTCCAGTGTCCTGTCTCACTAGAATAGTGACATGCGCCCTTAGAGACGCCACCATCAGGCTTTAAGACAACTTCCTTGAATTTTGTAATTACCAAGATCTTTCCTTTGGAGTTAGAAGCAACTATTTTGCTCTTCCCTTTATTGACCATCATCATGGCCTTTCCTTTGCTTTTATTAATGTTGTGTTCAGCGGTCCTCAACATATTGAGCAGGTCTTGCAGAGTTTTGTTGATATCATTCATAATGCAGTTCATGATGGACTGACTATAACTATCGGGCAACGATTGCAGGATGATATCAGTGGCCAACTCTTGGCCTGTGGGAAGCCTAACCTCTCGAGATTCTCCATGTATTCGATCATACGGAGTATCTGAGGCCCGACAGGGTTCCCCTCTGGAAGACTGAATTTGAACAGTGCTTTAGATACTTCATACTGCTCATGCCTTGCTTGCTCTTGGAAGAGCTATCTCAAATGTATGATCATATCATACGCCTCCATGTTCTTATGTTTCTTCTCAAGCTCAAAGTTCATGGTGCAAATCATAAGGCAAGTCACACTAGTAGAGTCATCTACGATCTTCTGATGTGCCTTCCTTGCAGCAAGAGTAGCATTATCAGCTGGTTCCTCTGGAATAGGTTCCTCTAATATGTTCAACTTCTTTTCTTTCTTGAGAAAAATTCTCATTTTTTTGTACCAGTCCAGGAAATTGACTCCACACAACTTGTCCTTCTCAAGGACAGAACACAATGATAGAGTCGATATTTTATTGTTTGCCATTGGATTTCTACAAAATGAGAAATATACAGTTTTAGTATTTGTGAACAATAAACCACATTTAACAATGGCTATTTGTGAACAACAAACTACATTTAACAATGGCTAGAATATTAAATATAGCTCCCACTAGTTTTCTAAAATTAATAGCCCCCACCATTAATCCGAAAAATATCATATACTTTCTAGTGGACCAAGATCCATATTACACCTCCTCTTGAGCTTGCTTTGACAAGTTACCCAAACGATATTTATTTAGTTAGGAACAACTTCCGATTCCATCCTATGAAACTCTTGGTTCAATTAGAAAAATAACCCCTTATTAGTCTTTCTCATAGATAATTCCAATTGGCTTGCCTCTATGCTCTCAATCCTATTCAAGTAGCTCAATTGCGTTTAACCTCTTACTTCAACAATCGCACATGTATAGCTCGTGTCGTCGCGCCACATCATGAAGAATCAAGTCGCCTTGCTTTAGCAAGCCCGAATTTAATAATCCCTGATTATGGCAAGTGTTAAGGAAGTGAAGGCAAAACGCAATTTATCATCGAGGAATTTCTTTGTCAATTCTAATTTGTTGATCACATCAACCGATCTATTTATTTGAATTGGGAAATCACAAATAAAATATTCAACTGTTTAATTATTATCTTGTTACGTTTTGCATGCCAATGAGAATATCTATAAGCCAATGAGAATATTTATAACCCCTAACACATCTTATGGATGTGGCCCCTAAAACTAAGATATTCCCGAATCAATGAGAATATCTATAACCCCTAAAGTGATAAGCTCATCTCCATTTTCCTCCACCTTTAGTCCATGCGTCCTAGTTTTGTGGGTCTTCATCGTATTGCGGTTTCTTTAGTCTTGGATCTTCTTCTCCATGCCTTGGCTATATTTTATCTATCTAATTCTAGCTAGCATCTACAAACTAACTATAGAGACCTCACGGGCGAGGGAGAAGACGACACGCTTGCCGTGAAATCAATTACATTAATTACATCAAAACCAAACCAAAACAAACAACAAACTAAACATCCACAACCTAGGCCACATCCAACCACCATGCGATAAATCACATAAACGGTTAAAATCCGATTTTATCGCGCTTGGTCTAATTCAGTTGAATTTGGGATTTCTAGGGTCAAAATAGCCAAAGAGGTGCGCTAATCCAATTGGCCAAAACCCATTTGGACTAGCCAAACTGGGGAAAACAGGTCGGACCAGCCCGCACGGTCAATCCGGCGGCATGTCGAGCCCGGTAGGCCAGCCGGCCTTCGACCGCGTGCCAATGGAAGGGGTGGGTTGGCTAGGCCGAACCCTACTTGTAAAGTTTAAAAAAAAATGCCCTTCCTTGCGGGCATATTTCCAATTTTGGGACAAAAACACCCTTTTCCCCAAATTGTGCCCAGACTCTAACTTTTCAAATCACCAAAACATACATCATATGTATACAAAATCATTAAATCTTTACACTATATGTAAAATTGTCTTATTTCCTATTGAATCATATTCAAATCGCATCAATATGCACATATCTGTTTTTCGCAAAATACAACGATACGATGTAAAACTGATAAAGCAGGTAACACATGAATCATGTTATTCGCTATAACCAGGCTCTGATACCACTCTAGGGTTTTGATGCATGATGCACAACGGAAATACAATCACAATTTCCTGATCAAATCCCTTCATGAATCGTAGGTTAAGCTATCATAACGTGATAAAGGAGATATTGTGTACCTTGTAAGTTTGTGTAATCGCGACAAAGAATAGAGTCCTCGTCTCTACTGTATCCACACCTTGGTATTGAGTACTGGGATCTCCTCCACGCCTTGTGCTAGCTACGTCGAAGGAGGAAACAAGCAATCGTGCAAAACGGACGAGAGGTGGTCGAACCACCTTGAGGCCGACGTGTTTGGGGGCACGGCTCCTCTTGGGGTGTCTCTCCTTGCTCTGTTATTTCACTCGATGACAAATCTTAAGAAATAATAGAGCTAGGAATCCCCTTTTATAGTCAATAACTCCTTACTGACTACAAATTGTTTCAATACTAATCATGTCCATACACATTAGTCCACTTTGTAACTTAGTCCAACTAACTTTGCATGAGGTTGCGTTTTGATCCTTGATCCATATAATTGTTAATTAATCATACTAATTAACATCTATATCTAATTTAGAGAATCTCCAATAGATTATGTAAACCAGTTTTGTTAGGTATAGTATAAATAAATTGGTAAAAGTTAGGCTCCATTAGCATATGTATCTTGATATGTAAAACACATGTATCAACTTTGCCAAACTTGGCGATGAATTTTTTGTTATGCAAAATCATCTTCCTCCCCTTTTTGTGTGGGTAATAACATTTTCCCTAAATTTTCGCACCAACTTCCACTATTTTATCTCCATGTGTCAAATTTCTAACATAAAATAAATTAAAAATACTGGTACCTAACTTTTTGCCTAATCACTACTGGATAAGACTCTTGAAATCTTCATTATTTGTTATGTAACAGAATAATTTTCTCAATAATTTACCTAATTTTTCCCTGCTAGTATTGGGGATTCTCTTAATCCTTTTTGGTGTGTAACCCTGTAGGTTCTAATTAAGTTGGCAGTAACAATTACAAACATTGGGCGGTGTTTTGTAACACATCAATGCTACCCAATTAGTAGATATAGTCAGTGATATGACAAACCTTGTTTCCAATGTTACCGCGTTGTATTGTCCATTTATCTCCATATCTGGACTGGACACGAGACATAAGTGTGACACTCGTATATCCAACTCATAGTTTCTCGATCCTGGGAATACACTTATCTATACAGATAACAACAATATCACATATTGTTTTATTTGATTCTGGCCAGACATTCCATAAGCACTACCCTTCGAGTGGTCGTGTGACACGATTTCTTACGTGTATACGCAAGTGCACGGTCGAAGCAATAAAGAGTGAGTATTGAAACTCAGGTTGTCGATCCCACGAGGACAAATAGTAGGTTTATTGTTAATTAGATATTAAATCTAAAGAGTGTAATTGAAATAGCAGGAGGAAACTTGTTGATTTGAGAAGTTGTCACCCCCAATCAAGTGACTATATTAAACTAACTAAAAGACAATATTTTTGGATTTTTATAATTAAACAAGGTTTGATTAAATAAGAAGAAAGACTAGGCGATCTATGGATCACCTAAGGAAGTAGAAAATTTTGGATATTGCTTTGAAATACGTAACGATGAATATGCTCTTGATCACGTTTAACTACTCACAATCTTCTTTCGATCTCATGTAAGCCTATGTTAGATTCAATAGTCGTCATCTGTCGATCCATAAACTATATCACCTAACAAGCATTAAGAATAATCCTATGTTTTGATCCAACCCTAACGTTTCTCCTTCCAGTCCATCACGATACGGGGTTGCTAGCAATCCTAGATTCATAAGCTAATCAATCTTCACCTGTCAGTCCATCAATCTTTCACCAAGTAGATACCCTAGTTCATGACGCTAAGGTAGCATAAAATTAAGAACAAGATTACTAGAAGAAGCAAATTCACTATTACTTTAAGCTAAGATAAACGTATTGGATCAAAGACATCTCTATTCATCATTCATATCCTACCTAAAACGTGTCAATAGTTCTAGGTCAACAATACACTAATAGAGAAGAAAATTAATCAATAGCGTGAATCCATAAGCGTGAATCAAACAAACAAATCCGGGACGGTGTCTAACAAACCCTAGGCTCTCCATAGAGCCTAGCCAAGAAAACTACTCAAATATGCTGAAAATAATAGCTAACAAGTTCATTGTATTGAGAAACGATAGAAAAGATAGGAGGGATAGTCAAACTCGTGACAAAATTCGCGTTCCGGCGACTCCGGCGTTGTCCTTCATGTCCCTCGTGCTCCCTAGCCTTCCTCCCTCTTCTCCAGCAGCCTCTTCTGTGTTTTAGGTCTGAGCATCCGTCCTTTATTGCCTGGGCACGCTTTTTAACGAAATCTGGCCGAAATTGCACTTCAGCCCCTCTACTTTGTAATTCCCGGACGAATTATTTGCTGATCTTGCGCGGGCTGTATCTCCCTCATACAGACTCGTCTTCGGGCCTACCATATATCGTTGGAAAGCTACGGATGTCTAATTTCCAATGCCGCAGGCCTTACTCCAAAATTCTTTTTAGATTTTCCTGAGAATCGTAAAGAGTGCAGGCTGGTCCTGTGTGACTTTTCCAACTTTGCTTCGTTTTTGCGTCTTCTTTTCTCCTCTTCATCTAGCTCCATTCCAAGCATCTCAAAGCCCCACATAAGCTCCATTTCACCTATTTTACCTGAGATACATAACACTAAATAACCCGTGCAATTATCATTGCAAATATGAGAGAAAACATGCTCAAATAAGCTAGAAACACAACTTTTCACTCTTAGGCTTATAAATCGTCAAATTCACATATTTGTGCAAATATAACATATAAATCATGTGAAATAAGACTAATACAAGTACTAAGAAAGTATAATAATAACTCCTAAAAGAGAGTTATCAAATACCCCCACACTTACATTTTGCTCGTCCCGAGTAAAATCACTATTTACTAGCCAACTCAAGACGCAAACCACTCAACACGGCTCATGACTATGCAACTACATGAGCTAACTACAATGCAACTCGATTATACACAATGCAAAAATTTAAACAATACATATTTTTCTTCTTTTTTTCCGAGATTGGGCAACCTCTCTATCATAAATCGAAATCATCAAATCCTCACAAGCTCATTTTGAAATTTCACAACACGTAGCAAGAAATGATATATGATGATCCTATGCGCAAACTCACTAAGGCGTCCCCAAACATCCACCAAACCAAACAAGATACGACACGTCTTTTGACTCAGAGGGTCTAGGCATCTCAAGTCACTAAGTGGTCTTTCTTCGCCAAGTCATTTGAGATTTTCAGACCCTCTTAGCCGTTATTGCTTTTAAAATGCAAATTATCCCATTGACGGGAGACACAACTCCTGTGTAATACGGCTTGACTTTAGTTTCCCTCTTAAGCTCTAGATTGGATTGAATCCAAATTTTCTGTGCAAACAGAAGCACATTAAGTTGTTTCTCCTTGAAGCACTTTTTTTTTTTTCAGATTTTCATTTTTCTTTTCTTTCCTCCACTGTTTTTACAACCGTGCATTAGAGCTTAAGAGTGTGGGCTTTTTAGGATTTTCTCGTGGAACCACCTTAAGGGATGGTGGTGTACGCTCCCCGGCTTCGCTTAGGCCGAAAACTCGTACCACATGGAACCGACTCTACACGAAGGTCCACCCCAGATTCCAAGAGTCCACAAGTTTCCACTGGAAACGGATTATTCAACCACCTAGAGACTCAATCTTCCTAGCACACTAGAGAAGCCAAAAGTATGCCCGTAATCTACTTTCACCATTACCGAATACCCGGGACATCCTGCCGTGAGACTCGCGCACAAGATACTAGAATTGAAGTATCCCTACTACGGTGCTTCATACTCTCATGAGCTCTTTCACTGGATTCTCTTCGGTTTCTAGGTCGTAAGTTGCCCAATTTTCTCAAATTTTCATTTTTTAGGATTTTTCTATTTTTTTATTTTTTTTCTTCATATTTTCCTAAACTCTATATGATTTTGGCCAACTCGACTAACCACAAGACAATTCGGTAGGGGGAATCAATAACGTAAAAGTGCAACCTAAACATAAACTATAATAAAACTAAGCACAATACAACAATATATTAAAATACGACCCGGACTACAAGTACTACACTGACTCACTATACAAAATTCTAACATAAATGTAACTGGCGATGCAAGACACAGGACATGGCTAGCAAATAGCTAAAAATCCCCCCACACTTGAGTGCTTCGTTGTCCTCAACGAATTTAGAGATCAACCAAGAAGACTCAGCAGTCAAATGCGATGGGCGGTGATTCTAATCGGAATCAAAGTCACGACACAAGAAGGTAGTACAACAAATTTAGATCTAAAACGAACTACGTGCACGTGACAAGTTATGTGTAGCGAAATTAAGAAAGTACTCAAGTATTCCCTAGGATTCTAACAGCTAATCCCAGCGACGACTACGCACCGTGACAAAGTAGTCAAAATAAAATCCTATAGCAAGTACGATGTGCCTAAACGGTAAGTAAAGAGAGGGAAAAGAAACTTACAACCGACACAAGGTCGGGGACGAAATCCAATAGATGCTGGCTGAGATAGCAAGAAAAATCCCCAAGAAAACATTGTACGCACCAATGCTAACTCCCATTACGGTCGAGTGTGTGTTACACACCGGGGTCGATTGATCCGTTGCTGACGAAATAGAGCGAAGAATCCCCGAACTCATGATGGAGCTCCCGTAACGGTCGAGTTCACAAGTAGCACACCGGGGTCGATATCTTTGTCCAATTCTTTTTCATCCAGTTCCGAACTCGGGCGAACCATATCAGCTGCTCCATGATCATCTCGCCTAGTGTTCTCCGTGTCATTTTTTTTTTTTTTTTTTATGAAGCCACCATTTTTTTCTTCTTCTTACCAGTTACAACACCCATCGAGTAATTCCATGAACAGCTTCCCCAAATAACTTGAACTTCCAAATTGTGGCAGCCCTTTTTAGTCCCCCCCCCCCTTTTTCTCCTTTTCAGAATGAGTATGCAACCAAAAACATTTTCAGAATGAGTATGCAACCAAAAACACTCTCTCTGGGTTTTTCTTTTGATATCAACAAGACAACAACCCATTGTGTGATTTTGTTTGCTGAACACTGCAATCACTGGACAGAGGAGGCTGCTGGGTTGTGATTGGATATTGGAGGTGGGTTATGGGTTTGACTGAGGGGAGGACGATGATGGAGGTGTTTGAGAGGACAAGGTCGGAGAGGGCAGAGAGAAGAGAGGTGATTGGTGGTCGAAATTGATGTAAGAGGGTGATTGGTGGGTGTGGGTTTGTTACTCAGTGAGAGAGGAGAGGGCGGAGAGACGGTACGCCGGTGTAATCGGGAAATAGGGAGAGTGCGGTGGGTGGCGGTGGCGGTAGTACTGATGTACGGAGAAGAAGGCCTGGGTTTCTGGTCGGGGTTCGGACCGAGGACTTCGTGGGTTCTCTGTTCGACTGGATCAGGGCTGTGAGGGTTGAAAGCAGGGGTGTTGATTTGGATTCCTGTAATCAAGTGCTGAAGGTGACGGATTCGGGCCAAAACAGAGCAGCAGCGGTGGTTCAGGGGTCGTTTGAAAGATGGTGATGGTGGGTTTATGGGTTGGGTTTACAGAGAGGGTAGCGGCTATGCAGTGGTAATGGCGAATTGGGGGTTCTTGGCCGCCGGGATTTCACAGAGGATCGGAGGGTTCACGGGTTTGTGGGGGAGGTCCGATGGATGAAGGACGGTGAGAGAAACATTGGTGATTTCAATTAGAGGTTTGGGGTCATCACAAGTTATTGCAGCACACTGGGTTTCAGAGAAATTGTAGGTACTGTAAACGTTGCAACACTATGTTGCACTTTGGGGGTACTCAAATGTATTTTCCACAGTTCTTGATATTTACACTGGCCTCCCCCAGAGCTAAGAATCATCCCACATCACATGTTCAGATTCATTGCAGAACTACACCAAGCACCCCTGCTGCTTGAATAGAAATTTTTCTCGCCACTTTTTCTTTTTCCACCATCTTTTCTCCATCTTTCTATTCTCAATTGAAAAAGAACAAATTTTCACAAGAGGCATGAATCTCAAGAACGATAACCTTGGGTGACAAAAGTGAAAGCTCTTCGCAAACTTTTTCTTCTTCTTCTTCCAATTCATGAAAACTGACATCATAACAATTTCAATCACCATCTCAAGTCTCCCATGTGGTTAGAAGAGATCAATTTCCTCTTTGACCGGTTCGTCAGGTATCTTCATTGACGGTTCAAGCGGCAACTCATAAAGTACAAATGTATGAATATCTTCATCTAATTCACATAACGCACCCGAATCATCACCAAGTTCGAACTCGACGTCTTGTTCTTCTTCATCAAGCTCACATATGAGATGACCCATCAAATTCACAACCGGAGAGTTAAGTTCGTCAATATTAATTCCAAGAAGAAGACTTTCAATCTCACCGAAAATCGCATCATGCTTCTCCTTCATACTTGATTTAAGCCATGAATCGATGTTTGGACATGTTGGGATACACAATGGCTCATCATCATCTTCTTTGAGCATTGGTATTGGATTACATTCTTCATTGGAACGAAGATTGACACTCGTATAAATTCTTCAAGTCTTGCTCCAAATTCTGCCACGTCCAACCCCATTCTCATTGCACTCTATTTCAATTCTTCGATTCCCTTATGCAGTGCTCCAAACAATTTCTGAAGCAAGTATTGGCGGCTATACATCATGCTTTTGCTGGCATAATATTCCGCAATATCTCCTTCAGCGTAGAATCCATCCTCGCGATCAATCAGTTCCGCTAAACAGACAAAACGTCCCTCGTTATTATCCCTCATGCTTAGCAAAATTCCTGCACACCAAAGATCTCAAAACAATACCGTGAGGTAATAAGAATAAATAATAAAAATAAAAAAATAAAATAAAAACTCTCTAAACTAATTTCTAATTAGCAAATAGACCGCTGTCCCCGGCAACGGCGCCAAAAAATTGACGCAAATTCTTTACGCGCTTAAACGCAAGTATACGGTCAAGTAGTAAGTGGAGTATTTTACGACTCCGAATCGAACCTAAGGGAATTTACGATTATTATTTGACTAGAAAGTAATTATAAGATACCTACGTAACCGGTAAGAAGGGTTTGATTTTGATTGTTCGTCGCCCACAAACAAGCGACTTAAAATTAAATAACAACTAAGCTAACTGTTTTTGTATGTTTTTCTGCTGAAAAGAATGACTGTAATTTGATACGATTATGGAGAAGAACTAGGCAATCAATGGTCCCTAGGGTTCTTAGAAATTTCTGGATTACGCTTGAAACACTCTAGTTATGTCTAATTATACCGGGTTACACTCATCACACTCTTCTGTCGATCTCATGTGAATTTGCGTTTCGATTGACTTTGGGTCCTTTCGGTCCACCTCCGTCTACCTTCACGTTCTAGTTGGCTTGTAAGGCTCGCTCACCGGGTCTTGTCGGTCCACCGTTTTTACTAAGTCCTAGCCAATTCCAACCGAAACAACCCCCACTTGGTTAATCAAGTTCTTATCTCCTCTCAGTCTCAAAGAACTACAAGATTACTCACTATGTTCTTTAACGCGTCTCGATTAGTTCACTTTCGTGCAACTATCTCAACAAGTAGTACCCTACGGGTGATCAAGCCAAGAATACTAAGATTAAAGCACAAGAACAAACGAGCTAACTAGAACATAAACTAGATTTAAGCATAAACATGAATCAAATCATCAATCCGGAAAAATACTGATCAAACCCTAGTTCTCCATCAATTACCTAGCTTAGAGAGTTTAGCTAGACATGAAATAGTTTAACAAAGTCAAAATATCCATAATCATAGAAGAGAGATGAAGAAGATGATATCAAACGCTAAAATCTTCAAAGGTTGAAGATCCTTCGTCAATGGCGCTCCTCCTTGCTTCGTCCGTCTCTCTCTCCTTGCTCGTTGCCTCCTTTTTCACGTCTGTCTTCTTCTGATCTAGGGCATCTTAATTAATCATACAAGTATTAATTAATATCCCTAATACCCCCTCAGTTAATGCTCCCGTACATGCGTTGATTCTGGGTTCAGATCGCACGATCTTCTTAAATCAAGTCATGTGATCTCCTTTGCAAAAGCTCCAAGTCCTATAGCTGATCATGCGACCTCCTTAGTTCCAGCGATCACCAAGTCTGCTCCTTTGTGGGGTGCTAAAGTGTCATTAATCAAACTTGTTAAAATGACACTTTAACACCCTCTTGCCATCTTTTCCACATTTTCTTGCAATTTCTCTCTCTCTCTCGAGCTTTCGCATACGTTCCGAAGTTCGTTTTCCCTCTCCTCTTGATCCGTGCTCCATGTCCTGTCAAACACAACACGAAAATAACCCGTGCGATCAAAAGTGACAAAACAAATATAAATAATGTGAAAAACGCCGGGTTATCAATCACCCACGACAAGATCAACTTTCACAAAAAAAACTCACAAAAACGCTCAAAAACACGACTAAATCCAACCATATGCCCACAAATAGGTAGTAAACAATGCCAAACATTAACTCTTATTTGGAGTTATCATCGTGGAGATTTGCTCCCATTATGTGGGAGGGACAAATCATCTCTACATCACTACCATCTATAAGATTGCTTCCTATCATGTCTGATTACCGCCTTTATAGTTACCCAGTTATGGTGTAACATTTGACGAGATCAAAACTTGATATTTCACTACTATAGTATCTAGTGACTTCAAGTCTAAGGACTACAACACCATTGTCACACGAGAAGCACTTATGACATTCACATTGGTGGGTCATTCCAGTATGCCATTACTCCTAATGCATACATATGTGCTTGACTTGATATCTCCATATCAATCTACCCACATATTAGTCTTCATGCCTAGTGACTGTCCTATTGATCAATATACTTGACTAGGGATATTTAATATGAGCAGCAATTGTAATATAAGGACTTCGGTATATTAAATATCTCTATAAATAATAAATGAATATTCTATCCAAAACATTGTTCATACTAAAATAAGATTGCCTCTGGGGCATCTACAACAACAGGCAGTTGTGACCTTTTCTTCTAATTGTAAAATTTTTATGTGTAATTTTTTGATCATGTCGTCCCATGTTCGTATTGAAACTAGCTGAAGGAGCTTGTACCATTTACACGTGAATTTCCCATGACGCCCTGGCAGATCGATGAATCGCATAACGTGCTCATGTGCGTTTCCCGCAAACTCATTGAATTTATTAAAGATAGGAACTTTTTAAGCCACATGGTTGGTCATGGTAAATTTACAACGGTATTGGAGGTAAGCATTCGATGATGGGCAATACGCCAGCATAGGGACCTCGATCCGTGATAAGAATTTGACCCTCTTTTCAAGGGCTGATATTGCGAACCTTGTTCCGTTCATGGGGGAACCTTGTGTGACTGTCTTTGCGGATGATTTAGTATGTGACCCAGCAGCTTCTGATAGGAAGGCAGCGCGGGGTGGGATGCTCTGGTCGTCTGGGGTTGCGACCCTAGACACCTTGTTTGGCCGATTCGTAGTAGGGGTGCGATATTCCTTCCCGTTGAAGTGTGCATCCCTCAAGGGACTTCCCTAGTGTCCTCCGCAAGTTCTTCAGCCTCCGGAAATGGCGATAGTGTGGGACGAACCCCGGGACGTCATAATCATACCGCGACATGTATGGTTGAAACTTCGCGGGTGAGCGGGTCGAGCTTCTAAGCATTCAGTATTGTAGCATCATCCATAAATTGTTTAGCTGAGCAATATGGTTCTGCAAGTAGTTGTTTAGGTTAGGACGCTTCTAAAATAAGAGCCTGAGTGTCCTGAGGGTTTTGCTCCTTCGGCTATCGAGAGATGGTAAAGATCTGGGAAGAGTACCATCGAATTTAAGGTTATCGGCGCTATCGATAGCCATGAGATCCGATATAATCTAGGTTTTCTCACTGTGTTATTGCTTACATATCTTTCACGTAGGTTTCACCAAAATGTTTATAGGGAAATGGAGAGGATGTGTTGTAGACTATGTGATAGTGTTCAGATTATCGAAGATCAGAGTTAACAATCTTCTAGTGAGAAACTCGGGTTGATAAGAGAGAAGGGAGATGTAGAGGAAATGGGTGGAAGTAAGCAGTATGTACTCGTTGAAAGGGGGAGACAACTTGTAGAAGCAATTCCGCCATTAGTACAAAATAATATGTGTGTGGGCACAGAGAATAACGTATGAACCACATAGAATCATAATGTGCGAAATGGCATAAAGGACTGTCCTATTTATACTAGTCTGGCTAGGAAAACCAATGAGAGACACGTGGACGTGCATCGGCCCACGACCCATTATGATGGCAGTGTACCTTACATCCCTAGAGGACTGCCACGGATGACGTCCAACCTAGCATAAATGAAGACATCTGAACAAGTTGGCTCCGTACAAACTCCGTGGTGAACAATAGGCCCCATGATTAGGTGTTTGCGTGCTTTTTATTTGGGTTTCTACAATTGGTTTGATGTTGCTTGTACTGTGGAGAAGTCTGGATAATCTTTGCAAGTCTAGGTTGACAAGGAGTCGTCTGTATTCAAAACGCATCCCTTGTAGGAAAATGCTGACTACCCATTTCTCTGCGGCTTGCTCTTCGCACTCCAAAGACTTTCTATGGAACACCGTGATGAAGGAGACACCACTTTCGTCCCTTTTCTTTTGTAAACCGTGAAGGTGGACAATTGTGACCTTTTCCTTTACTTAGAAAAACTTCATGTAGAATTTTTTACCATGTCATCCCATGTTCGTATCAAACCTGGCTCAAGGAGCTTGTACCATTTATACGTGACTTTCCCCAAAGATTTTGAGAATTCTCGCATCCTAAAATTCTTATCTACTCCATGATGCCCTAGCATATCGATAAATCACATAACATGCTCATTTGTGTTTCCCATGGCCTCGTTGAATTTTTCTAAGATAGGCGCTTTGTAACTCACGAGGTTGAGCATCTGGTAAATTAACAATGGTAAGCACTCGATGTTGGGTATCAGGCAAGCATAGGGATCTCTTTTCAAGGGAGGATATTGATGCCCTTGTCGCGTTCACGGGGTAACCTTGTGTCACTGCCTCCATGAATGAGATAGTATGTGAGCCACCAAATTTGGATAGGAGGTGTCGCTGGGTGGGATGCTCTGGTCTTCCGGGGTTGCGACCGTGAACACCCTGCTTCGTCGATTTCTAGAAGGGTTGCCATATTCCTTCCCGTTGGAGCGCGCATCCCGCAGGGGACTTCCCCAGCGTCCTACGCAATTTATTCAAGCTCCGGGCTTGGCGATAGTGTGGGACAAACTTGGAGATTTGATAATCCTAGCGCGACATGTATGGTTGAAGTTGCGGGCGAGCTGGTCGAGCTTTTAAGTAATCAGTATCGTAGCCTCATCCATAAATTATTTTAGCTCAGCGATCTTTTTCTGCAAGTTGTTGTTTAGGGTTTGGAAGGCTTCTATAAGAAGAGTCTGAGTGTCCTGAGGGTTTTGCTCCTCTGACTGTCGAGAGCTTGGAAATATCTGGGAAGGTGATAGTGCCTTTTAGGATCTATATTTCTTTAGAATTTACCACATATTTCAGAGGTTTTTAGGAGAGTTTGGAGCCTAATATTGATGAATGAATGCACGTTTATCACTTGTCTCTTCATATGCTTAATTCTAGTTTGGCACGTTTTACATGTTGATTTATGATTTATTTGACGGATTTAACCGATTGGGTATAGTGTTTGTTGTCTTTGACAGGAAACATGGCTTAAGGAGCGATTTGGATCAAGAACGTGAGCTTCGGAAGCTAGGAAGGAGATGGAAAGAGGCTTGGGAACCAAGAAGTTGAAGATTCCATAAATATTCTACAGGGCATTTCGTACGAAATGTTCCCTATTTCGCACGAATGAGAAAAAATAGCATAAACAAATTTGTGGGGCTATTTCGCAAATATGAAGACTTGGACTTCTTTACTTCGACCTAGGCAACAAAGGACGGAAATAGAGACTCAAGAACAAGTTGGAGAGCTAAGGAGAAGCTTTAAAGAGCATCAAGAAGCAAGGGACAATTTGGGATCACACCATAACCACGTTTTGAGCGTTTGACCCCATTTAAAGCTAATAAAAGTGATCAACGTAACCCATATTTCCAAAAAAAAACAATTTAAATTCTCTTTTTCAAACAAACCCACAACTCTCTCTCCCTTCTCTCTCTCACCTTACGGGAAACACCCGCCCCCAAACCTCCGAACCCAAAACCTCGACCCACTGAATATTTACTCCACACCCACCCACTGCCCAGATTCCGACGACCTTTTCCGATCGTCTCCCTCGTCTCCGGCGACCCCGAAACCCCCAGCTCCCTCTCCTTAAATCTCTCACTCACTTTCCCTCTCTCCATGGTTAGCATTCCTCTAGTATGAGATTCAACATTGAGCATGAAGATGAAATTGAAGAACGCCGGTTGTTGGATGGTGTAGGCGATGGTGAAGGTGAGGATGATGTTGATCTTCGAGGAGTTGCCCGAAACAAAGAAGATGAAGATCAAGAGTTAAGGGAATTGTTGTTGAACTTGTAAAGTGTTTTGAATGAATTTTTGCTTCTTTTTGTTTGAAATTGAAGCTATAATAGCATGAATAGGAACAATACGCACCATAATTCGTAGGGGTGTAAACGGTTCGGCTTGGTGCGGTTTTTGCCAAAACCATAAACCAAACCGAATATATCGGTTTACTAATTTAGTTACTAAACCAAACCATTTGAAAGGATGATCCAAACCAAACCAAACCGAAAAACTTCGGTTTTGTTCGGCTCACTGCGGTCGGTTTGCGTAAAAATTATCGAATAAATATTATAATACTACTTAGTCACCGAATTTCAACTTTAAGTGAAAAATAAATTAAATAGACTTACAAAAATGCACAATTATCGTTTTAGAGAGAAAAATATGATGAAACGTGAGAGAAATGGAGAAGATTAAGATTAATAAAATCATTTTAAGTGAATATATCTACTCATGTTTCTATTTTATAGATTATTTAATATACTTTACACAATATACATTGTAGTAAAAGTACGTTAACCACATATCGGTTCGGTTCGGTTTGGTGCGGTGTGATATTTTTACAAACCAAAAACCAAACCGAATAGACCGATTTGTGAAAAATCGAACCGGTGATAAACCGAACATCCAAAAAAACCATCCAAAACCAAGCAGTTCGGTTCGGTTCGGTCGGGTTGACCGGTTTGTTCGGTTTTCCTTACAGCCCTAATAATTCGTATGAAAAAGGACCAATTTGGAAGAAATTGAACAAGATTCGTAAAATCGAGACCCACGATCTTGATAGATCGAGTCTTTTAGCTTAACTTAGAAGGTCTATGTCTCTAAAAAAATAACCCTCGAACTTGTAAGATCGAGTCTAAATCTTGCTAGATCGAGCCCCGAGCTTGCTTGATCGAAATACGATATTGCAAGTTCGGGCCTCGATCTTGCAAGATCGGGATACTGGGCAGACATTCAGCATTCTCTATGTTTGTTCGTTCGGCCGATTTACTCCTTTCGTTAATTCACCACAGTACTTGTTAGGCATGTAGAATGAATTTTGATGTTCATAAATAGTTTTGAATTGCTATTTCAACAAACTTGATTGAGCTAACGGTGACTAATTATTTTTACTCATTATTTGTTTTTGGGACTATACGGTGATTTTGTCGGACGATATTCCTCTGCTGCCTCCTACAGTGTACCAAGGTCCTTTGAGGTCCACGAGAATTAGCTTGAAGCCGGAATTGAAAGAATTGTCTAGTGCGAAAGTCCAATGCGAGCCTTAGCTTTGGACCCACATTCCGGCACAACTCCCCCGCCATGCATTTTTGTTGGACCATTCGACTGATATTGGCTTTGCGGGCATGGCTGCGAATCTGGTATTTCACGGGCTACTCGTGTCTAAGAAGAAGCACGAGCTTTGGTTCAAATTGAACGACATGCCGATCCGCTTCTCGAAGAAGGAGTTCGTATTAGTCTCGGGGCTAAATATGTTGAAGTGGTATGCGTTTGAGGACGTTGGGAAGCAACATCTTTCCAACACGAGTTTCGCAGACAAGCATTTCCCGTGGGTATCAGGTTCGACTGTGATCACGCCCAAAACAATCCTTGGTGCTTTGAGTAGGTACAATAAATCCCACATTCGTCAAAAGACTCCGAAGAAAATATCCGAGATTCACAAAAGTGTGTGCGCTAGTATGTTGATCGGTCTTCTCCTGACCGAGTACCTACAGAACGGCAACACCAACGGGCTACCTCGTGACTTGTGAGCGTCATCGAAGACATGGAGTTCTGCAACTTATTTGATTGGGGTAATTATGTGTACGATGACGTATTGAAGGAGTTTGGTACCAACATTGGAACTTGGCCGCAAAAGGGACCCGAGGAGCCTGCGACCCACACACTTAACCGCCTCCATGCAGATTTCATAAAGGAATAGAGTAGGGGATTTTGTAGACCCAGTGATCGATGCGGTGTACCAAAGGTTCGGGGAGAATTCGAGGCGTACAAAATATGGCAATGACATCGATGAAGATGAAGATGAGATTAAATACTTTGTTATGGATGTTTATTATCTTTTGTTATGGATGATTTATAATTTGGTTTATAAATGTTATTAATGGTTGGTTTTTGATGTTATGGATAATTTTGATGTTACGGATGATTTTGATGGTTGGTTTATGCATTTGGTCGAGTTTTGATGTTGTGGATGTTTTAGATTTTTTGGGATGTTTTTGAATGGTTTGGAAGTCACAAAATATTGAAATTTTAAGATTTTTAGGTTTTTTGGAATGAGTAACCCGAAAGCACAATTTTTTTGCTCAAAAGCCCGATCAGCATTGCCGAGACTCGATCTTGCAAGATCGAGCCCAGATCAAACAAGATCGGACTCCGAAGAAACATGACCGGGTCTCGATCTTTCAAGATCGAGAATGATCGGGTCTCGATCTTGCAAGATCGATCCTCGAATATGCTAATCGGGGTTTCAGAATGAGCAACCCGAGAGCATATGTTTTTGGCTCGAAATCTCGTTCAGCATAGTCGAGGTTCGATCTTGCAAGATCGAGCCCAGATCAAACAAATTCGGACTCCGAAGAAGCATCATAATCAAACAAAGCGTCCCAAGCCGATAATCTTGTGCATCGAGGCTCCTTGGCACACCGTGCTCTCCATTTGTATTTACTAACATTATATTTCCACACACGTTCTATCGTGCTACATCTTTCCAACACGTACACATCATTGGTCCCCAATGCATCGTCTATTAAGACCTCATCAAAATGCATCCTAGATGCGACCATGGAGCCCCCCTCCAATCCCGTACCGTCGAGACGTTTGTTGCTCGGAGTAACGTCGAGAGGTAATTCATATTCGAAGGGCGGGCGGGGGCTCGACGTCTGCTTCTCCTTGATCCTCTTCTCCTCCGTCATACTCTTCTTCCGAATTGACTGTGGGATCATAATCATCTTCCAAATGTACCCTGGGACCAGACTCATCTCCCTTACTGTCGTCAGGGTCTTCCGCACATAGAGGACTATCGGTAACAAGATCCATTTGTGTTTCCCTAATCGGAGTTCCCAAATTAAATGAATACATCCCCGATCGACGGATACGGCAATGTAGCATTATTCAATGCTAATTCGACTCGAGATTGCGAGGATTCATCTAGAGCCATTGTGGTGCCACGCATTGGAGAAATCCTCCTATACCAATGTTCTCATGCACGCTCGGGCTCGTATCCATGGTGACGTATATTGTCGTCCCCCCCCCCCCCCCAATTCACTGTAGGTTTCAAATAGATCATCGAGGTCCCCATCTTTATTTATGGCGCAAGGAGGCCGCAAATCGTTACCTATTGGCCTGTTATTAAGTATCACTTCATTGGGATGGCACCCTAGATCAACAGTTTCATTATCTCCCGGATTAGACCGTCGTAAATTAAACCGCGTCGGATGCCGAAACCCTTTCTCTTAGTTGCTCCAACATAATTTTGCACACTACCTTCCTATATCCACTCTCCATAGCATGTTACAATAGCTTGCATCATAGACATATATGAAAAACAAAAAAGTGTAACAAATTAGAGTTTGAACAATGATCTAGCAAGATCGAGTCTCGGACTTGCAAGAACGGTATCTCAACTTATAAGATTGCGGCTCGATCAAGCAAGGACGAGACTCGATTCATAAGATCGAAACTCAATCTAGCTTGATCGAGGCGCGATCTAGCTTGATCGGGGTCCGATTGAGCATTATCGAGTCCGGATCTTGCTAGATCGAGTCTCGGTATTGTAAATCGAGTCCCGATCTTGCTAGATCGAGCCTCGATCTTGCAAGGTCGGTGTTTTTGTTATAGTTTCAGTCCCTTCGGGTTTGAAACTTCAAATTCACAATTTTTCAAGATTTTGACGTAAAAACATGACAAAACATAGAAAGGAACCAAGTAAATAAAACACCTTAGCTCTAAGGTGGATTCCTCGAAGCAAAACGGACTCGAATGGAGCTTCGCACAAAACCAACAGTGGAGGAGGATGAGTGAGAGAGGAGAAAAGAGAGTGTTTTATCCTTTCAAAGGGATGAAATGAGGGTGAAGGAGAGGGTTTAAGAGATGCTAGAAGAGGTGGTTGTGGGAGAGTCAAGAGTGCAAAGAGATTCATAGAGAAAGAAGGTTGTAGGTTGTGAGGGAAGTAATGGACGTGCATGAGGGAGGAGGTGGCAGGGGTGTTTTTTCAAAGAAAAAAGGAGTGGGGCCACTATACTTAAGACAAAACTAAGCAAATCTTTCAAAAGTTGAGAGTGGATTGGCAAGGCTATGAAAGTTCAAGTGGATTGGCAGCCACTTATGTCACTTATGGTGGATGAGCATATCATCCGTTGTAGCAACAAGGGCGTAATGGTAATTGTTGGAACTACTGGGATGTTCTCCACCTTATCACCTACTTTAAATCTTTTCTTTTGATTTCACTAATTGAAGTTTCATATTTTCTTTATTTGGGTTGAAACAATAGGCGGCATGGTTGAACCCAACACGGAGATCGATGGGGGATTTGGGTGTTGTAAGGCTAGCATTTTTTTTGATAGGGGAATTTGATTCGTTGTTGTTTGTTTGGTCGGTTGTGGTAGTGGTGGCAAGGGTTGGGTTGGTGGTGTAGTGTTTGGTCGGTGCTGTGATGGCAAAAAGAGTGAAGATGAGTAAGGAGCTAAGGATACTTTGGTTTTGGGATAATTTACAAATTGTGCCCATAGTTTTATGTAAATAGGCAATCTCTACCCCTATTGTTCATCAACTGACAGGGAACACCCCTATTTTGGAACGGTCATGGACGAAGAATGCGAAAGTACTAATTTTCCCATATACCTTTACTCAAAATTTATAGGGTAATTTACACATAGCACCCTCGGGTTATGATAAATAGGCATTAGATACCGCTACTGTTTGCCAATCGGCATGGGACACCTTTAATTTAGACAGACTTCAATGGAAAATGGGTAAGTACATAAAGTACATTCAATCAGCAAGTTACATATAGTCTAAAAATACCAATCTACACATGATTTGTTGGTTAATTTAACACTCCAATAATGTTATTGCGAGCATTTTTTTAGTGCTCCAGAAGAGCACCACGTAGTGCTCTACAATTTACCTTTTGACAACAACAAAATATATTCTATAGTAATTTATAACCATCAATGGAGAGGTAATTGAGTCATACAATTTAATGGTATAAATAGTAATATCTAAGCTTCTAAAGGTTAAAAAGGGACATGATATATCACTTGATGGCATAATAGGCATGAACCAAACACCCAAAGGTGTACCCCACTGCCAACTCAAAGAATAGGGGTGTTTCATGTTAATTGAAAAAATAGTAAGGGTGTGCATTGTATATTACCTAAGTTTGGTGGTAATAAGTGCAAATTACCAAAATTCAGGGGGCAAAAGGGGAACGAAAATACACCCAAAAGTGAGCCCCACTATCACTTCACAGATCCCTAATGGAAATGGATGGAGGGGGTACAATTTGTAATTATTATTGCATAAAACAGGGGTGCCCCCTGTCAATTGATGAACAGTAGGGATAGGGATTGCCTATTTACATAAACCTGTGGTGACAAACTGTAAATTATCCTGGTTTTTTTGGTTTATTAAGTAAAATTCGAAGGGTAACAATGTCAATTAATTATTTTGGAGGTTAAATTTGTCCAAAAAGAGGTGTTTCTAACAGACTTTGATAGAAGGGTGGTTTGTCTATTTAGCATAACAGAAGGATGGTTTGTGGTATTTTCCAAACGTCAAGGTACTAAGCTGGTATATACCCAAACTATAGGGGTGGTTTATGTCAATTACTACCCTAACTACAGGGGTGGTTTCTGTCAATTACCCACATATGAATCCTAATCCAACTCAAACACAAAATATTACTATTATATACATGTTTTTAGATTGATAAATAATTTATAAATCAAATAAGAAAGGAAATAAATAAGAACAATCCCCTATAAGTAGGGCTACTAAACAAATATGAGTTCAAATAAGAAGGAAAAAAAGAGCAAAAATATAATTTAACAAAAGAAAAAATTAGTAGCTGATATCAAAATTAGCAGAACATAAAGAAGGTGTAAGTAGCTATATCGCTCCTCTGACTTGAATCCTTCATGGACTCATCTCAACTATTATATTTTCGCAACTCACTTCTTCAAGTATCGTAGTAACAAATTAGTTTACATTTTAATATTTTCACTAACTTTATTTATGCTTTGCGTTTTTAGTTCATCGAAATAGGAACTGCATTTTATATGGACCTCAGTAAGTATTTCGTTCTCTTTTACTTGTTTTATGACTTTAAATACTTTTTAGCTTGATATTATTACCCGTAATTTTTGACAGACATTTTACGCCTTTGGTACGGAAAAATAATAAAGCTCCACCCCCCCCCCCCCCCCCCACCCCCAAAAGAAAAAACAAAAAAGAAGTTAGTAATGAGAACCGTTTTTATTGATTTCATGATACTTTTAATATCAATTTCTTTTCATAATGTCATCTTTGTAATTCAGTCTGTTTACAGACTTACTGCATTGTGATGGATACAGATGAGTTTTTATTATAGTCTGAAGGTCATCTTTCCGCCATAGCAATGTCATCATTTTTAATAAAGTTGTTAAGGTGGCGTACACTTTTTGTATTTTAGCAGGTAAAACCGTAATAATCCGGACGCACCGGCTCAGCCGTTACTCATACAGCAGAGTTAGCATATAGGAGCATGAGGGGTCACGGTTTAGTGAAAAGCTATGAGGGGCGGTCACGTTTTTCAGTCCATTTGCATTGTGATCGATACAGATGATTTGTTTATATTATAGCCTGGATGTCATCTTTCCGCCATAGCAATGTCATCATTTTTAATAAAGTTGTTAAGGTGGCGTACACTTTTTGTATTTTAGCAGGTAAAAACGTAATAATCCGGACGCACCGGTTCAGCCGTTACTCATACAGCAGAGTTAGCATATAGGAGCATGAGGGGTCACGGTTTAGTGAAAAGCTATGAGGGGCGGTCACGTTTTTCAGTCCATTTGCATTGTGATCGATACAGATGATTTGTTTATATTATAGCCTGGATGTCATCTTTCCGCCATAGCAATGTCATCATTTTTAATAAAGTTGTTAAGGTGGGGTACACTTTTTGTATTTTAGCAGGTAAAACCGTAATAATCCGGACGCACCGGTTCAGCCGTTACTCATACAGCAGAGTTAGCATATAGGAGCATGAGGGGTCACGGTTTAGTGAAAAGCTATGAGGGGCGGTCACGTTTTTCAGTCCATTTGCATTGTGATCGATACAGATGATTTGTTTTTATTATAGCCTGGATGTCATATTTCCGCCATAGCAATGTCATCATTTTTAATAAAGTTTTTTTTTTTAGGAACCATTTTTAATAAAATTGTTAAGATGGCGTACACTTTTTGTATTTTAGCAGGTAAAACCGTAATAATCCGGACGCACCGGCTCAGCCGTTACTCCATACAGCAGAGTTAGCATATACTAGTAGCACTTGGGGTCACGTTTTAGTGCAAAGCTACGAGGGGTCACGTTTTAGTGCAAAGCTATGATTCTCAATGGTGGTAGTAAGAGGGTGTTAGGGATAGAAAGTGGAAGATGAAGACAATTCTGGAAATTTAAAATGGTCTTCTTTATTGAAAAGAGGTATGTACCAATGCAAGAACTCACATGAAATGTGTGAACGGTACATCTTTATAAGTTATGTAACGCAATCCTACATCCAATATGAGGAGTTATACATGTTCGATGATCGCCATTTGTGTGAGAACTCTCTCTCTTGTAACCGACTTGCATGTGATGCATATCGGACTCATCTATGAGGACAAGATCGACCGAGTTGCGAACTTGGACACCTCCCATATGTAGTCTGCATTAGTAGGCAGGGCAGAATTAGGGTGCGACACGGAAAACAATACTATTATCTCTATATTTTATAAAAAAAAATCAATAATGCCTCTGATACAACTATAAAAATGCCCTACAATTTTTCGTACCATTCGATTGTGCCCCAGTACTAGTTCCTAGCCCCGCCCTTGGTAGGCAGTACTAGACACAAGATTTTGATGAACGAGGGCGAAGGGCGAAGCTACGTTATATATCCATATTATAAGATTATTCAATATATAAAAAGGATTATAAAGCATAACACAATATTTTTTATGGGCCGGTATGTAGTATTTATATCAGAATATATTGAATTCTACGAGGAGTCTTAATGTAATTTCAGGACTTTAGGTCTACACCACTAACTGACATTCCTATCCTTTCCCCCTCTCCCTACATGTAGTGGTTAATTAATGTAATATTTGACCATATTAATTAACACTTAACAATATTTTATGATAATATTATGTACTTTTTATTATGATTTTAAATTTATTTTCTATTATTTATAAAAATTAATAATGTATTCACGACTGTTAAAAGTTATATTTACCAAAAGTCGTCGTTATCTTATATTGTTGGAAAATTACTAAGATGTTGTCATTTTCATAATTTTACCACGGTCATTACTCAATAATGACTAAAAAAAGGAGGTATATGTGTTATTTTGTAAAAGTAGGGTATGACATATTCTCCCCATGTTGCTCTCTAGATTTTATATAACTATGAGAGAGTGAAGAAGTTAAAAGATAAATGCAATAGTTACTTTTTTTTTGAAATGCAATAGTTACTAAAAAAATATAAATGCAATAGTGTGTGTAAACATATATATATATATATGTATATATATATGAACTTCCGACAAAAAACTCACACTCTAATATCGGCTAGCTGATACTGCGCTACTAAAAATTTGAGTTTTGACACATTACCAACTTACAGTGTGCATTTCGCTGACATCGCACACAATTAATCAGGCGTCTGTTAGTAAATATGGATTTTCGTCAGTGACGTTGCCTGATGTGAGGGTATAAAAGTCTTTTTACACCACCACATTATGAAATTAACACCTAACCCCTTTGCAGTATGAGTTTTACTGATATCGCACACCAATAATAAAAAGTGAGTTTCTTATTATGTATTGTTTTACATTCTTTTGTTGTATTAAATATTTGTAACATAATTAACAGACATATATAGCTTCTTACTGTGCATCATCTTATGTTAGATTGTTTGTGTAAAAGAACATGTAATTTTTTATTCAAAATTGAAAAGATATATGCTCAAAATATGAAAAAAATAAAAGATTTAAATTTCATACTGAGTGTTATTTTCTCATTTTACTTGTTAACGAGATCAATGCTCATTCTTTTATGTAAATGATAAAAAAATCCCTAAACCAATATTCAAAATTCCCTCAAAAAAATTCCCTCAAAAAAAAAAAAAAAAAAAAAAAAAAAACTAAAAAAGCTTTTTCAAAGTTAAGAAACAAAAATGATTCATAACGTTACTATTTATATATTGAAAATGCAAAGCAAAACATTTTTTTTTAGTGTAAAGTGTCCTTTTTAGCCTTGATTAATGAGATATTATACATTGATCTTTCGCATGACATTCTTTTCGTTTTAAATATTGTATTAGGGTTAAATAGAATCGAACTATCTGAAAAAGTAAGATGAGAAAAGAACACACAGAGAGAACATATAGTTTTTACGTTGTTAATATATTTTACAACATAGGTTTTTTTTTCCTCAAAAAACAACCACATAGGTCTTTTAATTCTAAAAAAGCAATTTTATCTTTTATATTTTGTATTAAAACATTATAAAATGTTTACCACAACAAAATAATTTATAAAACAGCACATAATATGAAACTAGATTTGAATTCTAAAAAATAAAACTTTTTTTTTTATTATGTGTGTGCGAGGTCTGTAAACTTCATTAATATAGTGGTGTTTATATTACTTTCGGATAATTACTATTATTATTATTTATTGTCTAGTTCCTAGGTCAGTCTATATAAGTGTAGTCATGACTTTCAGTATGATATACAATTCATCATTCATCTATTTGTCTTTCATGGTATCAAAGCAAAATATCCGTGTTTTCTCTCCGTGCCCCACCCGCACCATCTAACCCTACCCATCTAGCCGACAAAAAACGGCGCAGCCATCATGGCTCAAACTGTGCCGCCCTTCCCTACGGTTCCCACTATTTTCGACGCCACCAAGCCGCTTGTCGTGATCAATCCCACCAACGCCATCCAAAAGTTCGATGGCAGCAACTACACACTGTGGCAATCGCAAATCCTGTTCACAGTGTGGCACCCTCATCCCGCCGCCGCTCACTCGGCTCAGTTCGACTGCTCCTCCGACCGCACCACCTACGACAACCCCACAACGACTCCTTCGGGGGTCTCCACCTCTTCTGCGCCCGAATCCGGAACCACACTAGCGGTGACCGGGGTTTCCCATCCTACCACCGGCACGTCCGCCCCTCTGGTCGTTGGTCAGGTCGTCCCTAGCCCTAGCTACATTGCATGGTACCAGCAGGATCAATTGATCGCCGCGTACCTCGTTGGTACTCTCACTCCGACTGCGTTTTCCCAATTCGCATGTGCACTGGGCCTTTCCGCCACAAAAGTGGGCGCCTCCTCAGACACAGCCCTGGGCGGCCCTATCCTCTTTGTGGAACCCGGCCAATCGACAACAACAGTCCTATGGTAATCGCACTCCCAACCCTTTAAGGGGTTTTGTCAAGGGTGAAATGATCTCGGTCATCGGATCAGGGGACTTCCCTAGGTCTGTGTTTCAGTCATCTACGAACCTCCACGTTTTGGATCATACCTCCCGCTGCGGCTAATTTTGCCACTGCTCACTCTGCACCTAGTTATGTTACTCCTACTTGGCTCTTGATAGTGGGGCTACTCATCACATTGTATCAGATCAACGGAATCTCTCACTTCATCGGCCTTATCAACACAATGAGGACGTCATGATTGGTTATGGAACATGTATCCCGATTACTCATATTGTTTCTCTTTCTCTTCATTATGACTTTTATCGTTTTTCCATATCTGGGGTTTATGCGTTCCTTGTATCAAACAAAACTTGACATATGTTGCTAAATTATGTGAAACCATTACTCTTAATGTTGAATTCTCACATATTGGTATAGTTGTTGAAGGATCGAATTACAAGGGCGCCACTTCTTATAGGACCTCTTAAGGATGAAGTTTACCATTGGCCAACCAATCATCTCCCTCCTCATGCACTCACCGTGGAGTCCAGATCCACACTCTGCTCCTGGAATCACCGCCTTGCCCATCCTTCAGTTCCCAGTTGTCAGCATTTGATTTCTCTAATTTCTCTTTTAGTAGCTAATAAGTCTGAGTCGCACAACTGTCATGCGTGTCAATGTCCACCTCTACTCCCCTGTTCTTGAGATTGCACCTTACTGACAGTCCTTTGTTTACTGCCCTCCATAGTGGATAAATGATGTTCTTGAGGTTGTTTTGATTTTATAAAGTTGTGTAGCTTGTATTTATAGTCATCAAAATGATTCCCAAAAAAAAAGAACGATTGGTTCAATTCACATTTTGTTAATTGAGCGACCCCATTCGTTTGACCTACTATGTATAAATATCACATTTCTTAACATACATATCTTGTTGAGGATTAACTGGTCATGTATTATTGGGCTTGATGGCCCTCAAAATTGTGATTCGGTACATGATTAGCTCAATCAGAAATTTGAGAGTAAATTGCACTAGTTACAACTTGCAGGGTCTGTTTTGAAAAATAATCTGTAACGTAATTTCTTTCTCTGACCACGTGTTAAATTTTGCACATATCGAAGCTATTTATGAGCTATTTACATTTATCGATGGTGAATCCGACTTCAGAGACCACTCTTTTCTCTTCCAAGTTCATCTCGCCTTCTCTTAATCTCTGTAATGTTGCTACTACAATGGAGGAAACATGCTTTATGATAATTCACCTGAGAGAACGATTCCATAAGCAACAACCCCTCTTCAATGGAGTCCATTTTAACGGAGAGCATAGATCTGGGGAGCAAGACTGGTTTGTAAGATCTTTCAAGAACTCACCGTTATTATTTCTGATAATTACTCCTACTTTACCCCATCTGATTGTGTTTGATTCGTGCACCATCTCATTTCACTTTGGAAACGTTTTCAGATTGAGGAACCAATCTTTTGTCGGCGTCTTTCCCAGTGCATCTGTTTGGTTGCGTTGGATCTACGGTATACGCCAAGGAAAACATAGATAAGTACTGATTGACTTGCAAAATCATATCTCATGGTGTTGTATTTTCTCCTCCAAATCGAATGTGGTTCCTCTATTTCCAGATCCCCCAAATCAACACCGTCTATCTTTGTTATCTCTCCTAATGTGTGCTACAGAAATCTCTTCAACCCAGCTTCTGATGTTATATTGGTAAGTATTAATGAAATTATCTCTAAACACATTAGTCCAAATATATTTTGTGAACGAACAATCCATGAACAAGTGTTTTCGGATTCACCGCCCTTCTTGCTCCATTAACATTTATTTGGAACAAACACACCTCTTTGATGCAGATTTGTAGCCAGTGGAAGAGATCCAATCCACCCATGCCAGACGGGGAAGATTAATTTTTTTTTTTCGGTAATTTCTGCGAGCCCGTTCTTACTATTCAGACCTAATGAAGTTTCTTCCCCCTCTTTCTTGATCTGAAACTGCAAATTATAACCCGATGCAACTGTGTATGTCCTTTTTTCAGTGTAGAACCAACATTGTTTATCTGGGCAAGTGGTTTGTGGGAGCCTATGCTTTTATCTATTTGAAGATCGTAGTCAGAGAGTATTTACCCTTGTAAGTTCCAGCCTCCTCCTTCGGTTTCGATTAGTTCTTAATCTGATTTGGCGTGTATTGTTAAACTGCTGGAAGCGATCTGGTTTTAGAATCTTGAACACTTAAACTGATTTCACGTCCCTCATTTTCCATATAAACCCCATCTTGTTTGAGGAAAGACACTTTCATGCATTTAATATGTTCAATTTCTGGATAAACCACACTCCCTAGTTGTGACACTATTAATTTAGGGCGGTGTCTATTATTGAAATAATTTTTGGGACACATTTGCTCTCTTAGAGTACGGTTGACACAATTAAGAGATGTAAGTATTCTGAAATTTAACATAGTGGAGAGACCAAAGTGTTTTTTCCCAAACTAGAAGTGTGAACAGTCTTTGTGTCAAACCCTAAGGAGTGAAAGTGTATTTGAATTTGTTGAAGATCCACAATTTTGTTTGTAACATTGATATTACTCCCCTATTCCATTTTCTCCTAACAAGTTCGTCTACTTTCTTTCTTTGTAGCTTACAATATTGTAATTTATTAATTAACCAAAAACGTAAGAACGACATTACCAAATAATTAATATCTAGTGACATTTAGTAAATGACTTGTCAAAAACTTAGCGAGAGTGTAACAATAATAATATAATTTGTATCCTTAAGGTCACGTGTGGTTTTCCGGGCTAGCCGGACTGCACAGTACTGGACTGGACTAGGTCGGATAGAATTGTACTGAATTAGCTATATTATATTTAATATTGTGTTTGGTTATGTTTCATACAAAATATTATGCATAGTTGTTGGTGTAATTAATGTTCAATGCCAAGTATTATGAACAGTCCAATTAGTACTCTCCTGAGAGTGGGGATTAAAATAGAGTATTAAACCCATGATTTTCACTATTTAGTATCGGTATTAAATTTAATCCAGAACAAACCACACAAAGTATTAATAATCACGGTACTATAATTAGTTCAATGTTAGTTAATACCAATAATACTAGAAAATCAAACATACCATAAAGGTACGTTTGGTTTTCTAGGATTAGCGGTATTAGCTAGTATTGGACTAAATATAATCCAGATATTAGTTAATACTATATTTGGTTGAGTTGGACTAATTATAATACCAGTACTAAATAGTGAAAAGATGGTATTTAGTACTCTAAATTAGTACTCCCTCACATGAGGGTATTAACTGGATTGGACTATTTATAATTTAATGCTGAATTAATACTGCATTAAACCAAACACACTATTAATTATAGCTTAGCTAATCCAGTCCAATTCTATCCGAAAAATTTAGTCCGGTCCAATCCAGTCCGGAAAGTCCGAAAAACCAAACGTGCCATAAAGGGAGTAAAATTATGGAACAAAAGGAGAAATAACTAGGTAATGAAAAAATTACAAATACTAATTAATTATTCTTTTTAGAGTACATACTAGTTTATTGGGTTGTCAATTTGAGCAACGGCGTGAGACGCTTCTTTCCGACTCTCTGTTACATTTTTTCAGAAACGAGACCTTCGTAACTCATAATTGTAAGCAATGAGCATTGTGTGAATATCTCTATTAGCGGTCAAGCCAATACACGATTGAGAACTATGTCGTGATGAATTGCCTTTCATAACGACAGTGAACTGTATTTCGATTGAAAAAGCAGGATATAATAAAATGTTAGAAAATGAGGCGCGACTTTCTTTATATTTTGTCAATTATATTTTCCTTATCAATTATTAAAAATATAAATCATAACTTAACTAACATACATTTAACAGAGTTCGAATCATGTAAGCATATATCATTAAATAATCTATTACTAAGCTAGTAACTATTTAGACTTTAGAGTCGTCATCTCATAAAAATCACAAACAAATTCATTGTACTTGTACGAGAGCATTTGACTAGCGATTTCTCAAACTTTTACCTCCTTATATTTAATTTCCCCCGGACGAAAATAACAAGAAAAAAGTAGAATTTGGCTACATTATTTTATTATTATTTTCTTACTAACCCGAACCGAACAAACAAAAACGGACACATCCCACATCATCTTTATTTATTTCCACCCCTCACGTTACCAACACCATTCATTCACTCCCGTAGAGAGAACGAGAGAAGCCCTCTTCTCCTTCTTCTTCTACTTCTTCTCTCTAGCCATGGCAGGCGAGTATTGTTCTCCTGCGAGCCCAGAGAAAAACCACCGCCAGAATCAGCAGCAGAGGAGGAAGACAGTGAAAGAGGGAGGCGTAGGCAAAGAGAAGACCAACTACAAACCCTACCGAGGAATTCGTATGAGGAAGTGGGGCAAATGGGTGGCGGAGATCAGAGAGCCCAACAAGCGTACCCGGATTTGGCTGGGCTCTTACTCCTCCCCCGTCGCCGCCGCCCGAGCCTACGACACCGCCGTGTTCTACCTCCGCGGCGCCTCCGCCCGGCTCAACTTCCCCGAATTCGTCGCCGGGGAGGAGGAGCTCCATGATTTGTCCGCCGCATCGATTAGGAAGAAGGCGATTGAAGTCGGGGCTAGGGTTGATGCGATGGAGAGCTCTCGCGGGTCTTCGGAGGCGAAAACGAACCGGGTTGGATCGGAGAAGCCCGACCTCAACGAGTACCCGAACCCGGAAAACTCTGACGAGGAGGACTGAATGTTCCGGAATCGTATCAGAAGTAGTAGTTAATCGAGAGAGAGAGAGATTGGCATGATGATCCGAATTGGGGAATTGGTGAATGGGGTCTTCTTTGTTCTTGTTCTTGTTCTTGCTTGTTCTTGTTTATCCTTGGGTTTGGTTATCCAGTAGAGGGATATAGATTAAGAGTAATTTCTAGTCTATCTAGTAGAAAAAACTATAGAGATGTTGATGATGATGAACAGAGGTAATATCAGTTTTCTTTTCCCGTGTTTTGCTATTCGTCGTTGTTTTTGGTTGTTGATTTAATCTTTGAAGTAGTGGATGTCTGTGTTTGATTCTGGGTAAAATTGGATTTATTCCAGAGAAATTGATCTCATCAATGGAACAGTCGCTGGATTTTAGATTGAATGCAACAGTGGATTTGCACAAGACTGGGCGTATCTGTAATGTTGGCCAAATAACAGGGGGGTTTTATTGATGATGGGATTATATGGAATTCTATGGGAAATTGGGAATAATATTACATTGCTCGAGGGTAAAAGTGATCGGTAGTTTGCTATAAAAAACGATCGGTAGCTGTATTATTACTATTATTATTATTATTATTATTATTATTATTATTATTATTATTATATTATTATTATTATTATTATTATTATTATTATTGGAAACATTGTTATTATTTTATGTAATAGTTATTATTATAATTATTATTGTCAATTAGTTCTTGATTGCCAAGATGGAAAAGAAGTCGGTGGTATCCTTTGTATAATTATGAAGTAATATGTTTTTCTTCTTGATCTCGTATCATTGAAAGAGACAGGAACCCAACCAAAGTTTTGCTTGGCGGAACATATCAAAGCAACGTTCTCCAAAAAAAAAAAAAAAAATTAAATCAGAATCAAGAAAAAATTACTCCTTAGATGTGATTTCTGCTGTTAACTTTGTACCGGGGTTATCATAGGGACAACGGAGAGATCTTGAATGTAGCCCCAAATGGGTTTTTGGTAAGGGTCCCCAAATGGGGTTTTTCTAAGGTTTCGAGTTAGTTCTTTGGTGCTGACGTTTCTATGGGTAAAAGGAAAAAATTCACCCATTGAGTATGTGTTATATATAAATACACCCCTTGTGTTTCGGTATATACCAATACCTTTCTATCAGCGTTAGTGGCTAACGGCAACTAACGGATAGGGATGATAATTTGGTCCGATCCGATCTGAGATCCGAGCGATCCGAGTCGAATGGATCGGATCCAGATCGGATCCAACTGAAAATGGATCGGGTTTGGATTCGGAAAGACAGACCCGAACGGATTTGGATCTAAGGGTGGATCCACCGGGTTCCGACCCGATCCGATTCGACGTATATGTGTGCTTTACAAATATACCCATATTACCTCACCATGTACATTTACAAGAAGAATACTATAGTAACTCCAACTTACAAAGCTATTTCTTTTATTTTTTAGGCTTCATAACTTATGAACATGACTTAGCGTATGCAATAGTGTTTACTTTTTTATATTGTTTTTTCTATTTTATTGCAAACTCGAGTCGGATCCGATCCAAATTCGATCCGACTATGTACTATATGGATCCACGGATCGGATTTGGATCAGCTGAATGAGACCCGATCCGATCTGATCCGAATCCGATGATGATCCAAACGGATCTGTATCTCATTTCTCCTGGTTGGATCTGGATCGGATCTGGCATGATCCGATCCGGATCCGACCCGTTGCCATCCGTACTAACGGAACACACTAAATACACATTTTATCCTCAAATGAAGAAAAATTACACTATTATGTAAGTCTTTAATCTCCTTACCCCTTAATTTTTACCCTACAATCTCTTCTCTTCCATCTCTCTTTCTCTTCCTCCTCTCCCACTCCTCTAAAAATCAATACAAAACCTAAATCAAACTTGTTATTCACCACCCGCCAGAGAAAGAGAGAGAGAGAGAGAGAGTTCGATCTTCTCTTTATCATCTTCCTCCATCTCTCTCTAGTGATGGTACGGGGCTTGTAGGGTTTTGATCATGGATACGCAGCGGAAGAAAATAATTATCCATTCAAGACCCTCCAAGGATCACAAGAAGAGAATCATAATGATGGTAAGGGAAGAAACAAGTAACACACCTTAGACATCTCCTGTGATGACTTGTAACGTGAATTGTGTCACGTCTTTATGGTTGATCCACGCCTAGAGTTGAGATCTAGATCTTCCTTCTCCTTTGTGCTAGCTTGGACCGGAGGAAGGGGAAGAAGAAATCACGCAACGAGGATCAAAGAGAGGGCTCTGGCCGACCGGTAGGGGCGGACCAAGGGAGTCGGTTCGACCTCCTTGTGTCTTGCTCTCTCTCTCTCTCTCTCTCCCTCTCTCTCTCTCTCTCTCTCTCTCCCTCTCTCTCTCTCTTGCTTCTTTCCACTCACTTTATGTTATGAGCATTAGTGTGGGGAGGAAGCCATGAGCGTCTTTTATATAGTCCATCAACTCTTTGTCAACTACCTAAACACCCTTCCTAATCCTACTTGAATTCGGATTAGTCCATTCCTTGCATATTAGTCCTACTAAGTTTGAAAGGTGATGCAAAGTGATCATTCTAATTAATTAATCATATTAATTAATTCCCAAATCTAGTTCAACCCTATTGAGCGTGTGACCCCCATAGGTTCCATCTAGTTTGTAGCAACAATTTGCTAATATGGATCGGTCTCTAGCAAGACATCCATTCTAGCCAACTAATAGAATAGTCATCCGACAAACCTTGTGAAAGTATTGTCTCATCCCTTTGTCTCAATATCCGAATTGGACACGAGCCATACAAGTCACACTTGTTTATCCAATCCATAGTTTTTCGATCCTGGGATTAGCCTTATTCGTGCAAATAACATCAATATCCCATATTGATTTATTTGAGTCTGGAATAGTAGACTCAAATAAACTCATGGGTGTACCGACATCAATGATGGGTCCGGTTAGTTGGTTGCCCACAAGGATATCCTGCAAAACAGCAGGGATTCATTTCTCACGGCTCCACTCTTAGTACATATGACAGCAACCAAATGAAAGAGGCAAAATATGCTTTCTGTTAACTGTTTGGACTTTGGACTGTGGGAAACAAACATAGCATTGTACTACATAGGCAAAGGCAGAGCCACTCAAATGAAACAGCAGTGGTGATTCTGAAATTAGGATCAGCTTAATGTAAAGTCAATAATAAGGGCACTAGTATAAGGGTTTAGAATCAGTTGGAGTACTCGTTACAAAAAGAGCACTACTACTAAAATATTCAAAATTAAGGGACTAATTGGGGGGGGGGGGGGTTAGTGTCACAATTTGTCCTTGAGTAGCTCCACCCACGGCGGGAGTGACTCCCCAAGGTACTTGTGAGAAAATACCAGTATAGTTGAGATATATATGTATTTACTATAAAAGGTTATTGTTGATACAAAATCATATAGTACTATTGCGAACACTAGTGGAATATGTGGAAGAAGTCTTGGGGCCAGTGCCACCCCATGTCTCCGGCCCTGGTTGCACTGGGCCCCATATGCAGGGGGGATGGACTAAGGGGCAAGGGGTGGCATTGCAACCAGTGACTTTAAAAAAAATCACTTGTACCTCTATGATTAGCTTCTTGACACATGTACCCTTATGAAAATATATTATTGCCTCGGCTGGAATCAAATATTACGATTCTACCTTTTCTTATAACTTGACTTTTTTTTGCCCCGGCTGGTTTAATTTCGTAGCTCCGCTAGTGCCCATATGTCTCCGCTCCTGACAACAGAGCTTGGAGGGAATGATCCTAGGAAAGTTAGTCCTAGCAAATCAGGCTTTAAGCCCTTAAACATCGATTTCCTCAGTAACAGTGTCAACTCTGTCTTCAAGCCCTACCAATTCCTTTCAATATTACCTCACTAGTGAAACTTTTTTTTAGAAAGTTAAGCATGGTAAATTAGAGTGAAAGTAAGAATGAGGCATGCTCAATGAGCCTACTAAATGGAAATTTCTTGTGTTCTTTAACTGCTGGAACAATACATGGACATATTATATATCCATTCCTCAACACTGTAAAGTGTGAACCTACCTAAGCTAATGCAGAAAAGAAATTAGAGGCATGACCATAATTGGTATCATAAAGGTTTCCATGCACTGTACTAGTTTTCCTACCCCATAAAGAGGGAAGAAAAAAACAGCTAATAATCGCAAATTGACAAAAGCTAAAAGCCAACCATAAATGGAACGAAATCATCTTATTCGAACTGTTCATTTTCTGCTTTCTTTGGAGGAGACATCCAACAAACATTAAACTGCAAGCCAAATGAAGTGGACAAGAGAAAGAGCAAGCTCTCTTTAGTTCTCCACCATAATAATATCTATAGCTACCGACCTATACGGAACGTAACCTAAAGGCACAATGTTTCAATCATTTTAAGGAGGCAGGTTTCACTAGTTTACTTGGTCCTTAAAATGCGTGAAAAGTCACATACAACAAAAAAAGGGACGGAGGGAGAAATTATCAGATTATAAAAGCTTAAAAACAAAGATACAAGTGAGTCGGTATAGTTTTCACTCAAGTATCATGCCTGTTCTTTTTCGGGGATAGAATAAGATAAACCCATGGTTAGCATGTTCACGACATTGCAAGATCTGCACGCAAAGGAGGCTCTAGTGAAGTCGCCAACACATAAGCTGATAAAGACATCACAGCAGTAATAGCTTCTGACCCAGAAAATTTGAATTCTTTCCTTCTATGCACAGTCCATTATATCGTACTCACTGAAGAAATTAGACATGGGTCATACAATAGTATTAGTACTACTACTTGGTTGTCATTAGTATAAATCTGCAAGCAAAGGCACATGTATCAGCAAAAAGGTGCCAGCACATCCAAAGGGAATTTCTAACAGGGCTTGTAGTTGAAGGATAACATTTTAAAAGTCGAAACCTAACATATCCCAACACTTGATAACAATAAGAAATGCGAGAGGGAATCGCGGATAACATTTTAAATGAAGATTTCAGGATTTTCTTACATAAGAGGTCTTGAAGACAGCACATTATGAAATACTACAAATCCTAGTATGAAAAGAACCGTGACTTTTTCAAGAGCAGCAAAAGTTGAACTAAGATTATACGACAAGCTCGTAAACTTAAAACTTCATGAGAAGTCAAGAGACTTCAATCATTTTACAAAAGCGCATTAAAAATAATGAGCAATTTTGGCGTTTTGTGCTTTCATACCATGTTTAAACCCTCTCACAAGCTTGTTTGATGTCACAGTTTCTTTTTTATTCTTGGGTAACCTGCAGTGTAAAACTCCAAGACTGAGGATTTATTTACTGTACATTATAGCTCGACGGATTCAGAAATTGTTGCAGTACTCTTCCTTAGCACACACTCGAGGACCTAAATAGATTTCATTCCCTTTAACAAGAAGCTAATTCATGTTGTCAATGTCACCTCAATCGTGATCCAACAAAATCGGGCAACAAAGTTTTGAAATTACTCGTAAATATAACTTATCCGTGATCTCCCAACCAAAATGTCAACCTACACATGGACTGAAAACAAATATGAAAACTGTGAAGCAAATTTGTTGACTAATGGTATTCACACATAAAATCCTGGCCGAAGAAGGCGGGGGATAAATATTAACCTAGGCATGTAGTTTTGAAAAGGGTCCCAGAATCATTTTACTACCCTTTTTCCTGATACATTTTCTTCAATTTTCGTTGCCCTTTTCTCTGTAACCTGCTCTATAGTTCACATGATATAGTTAGATCTTTCCGCGATCATAACAATGTTCATCAAGAAGCTTTGTGGTCATGTTCAGCGAATTTCAGCCGATTTCAGTTTGATACGCTGCCACTTAACCCTAGTCAATACACCCCCAAAATAAACTTAACTGATAGACCTTGGTTTCCTTCACCGTGTGCCCGGCTTCTCATACCAACCGCTGCACCAGCTTGTACACATCACGATTACATACTGTTTCTTTTTCGAACCCAAAAGAACAGATTCATAAATCTCAAGGACCCAACCACAGCGAATTCCTACAGTAAAAAGTAGGTATGTAATGTTGTCTTTAGAGTTTAAATGACTTGGTCCTTCCAAATGGGTAGTACCTGACGATGTCTCAGAACTCAGAAGTCTCGTCAGAAAATGATTCGAGCAGAACACAACATATTACCAATTAAATTTAATTCTGTCACCAACTGATGTCGCGGCTCGCTGCATCACAAATCTAAGGGCCAGTTTGGCAATGTCGTGGCGGTGCTATAAGTTGTTGTGTGAGAATTACGGTGGAAAAACTGTTGTGAATTTTAGATAAAATGTTGTTCAATATACACTACGTGAAAGTTACAGTGAAATATTGATATAGTAATTTTATGTTTGATAAAATCAACTGTGAACCTGCTGTGAGATAGTAAAATGACAAAAATACATGATATATATCTTTTCGTAAAGATAAATACTCCTATTGAAAATTTAAAGAATTGTAAGGTTAAAATGAGTTATTGATAAATTAATCAAAAACAGTTTTCGGAAAACACTCATTCCTTCCTGAAAACTGTTGTGAAACAGCAGAAATTGTCCGAAAAAAAAAAAAAAAAAAAAAAGTTACCAAACGCACTAAAAACTGTTTTGGCTGTTAAAAAGCACTTGTGCTATCCTAGTAGCTGAAGTATTACCAAACTGGCTCAAAGTTATTCAAGCATGCACATATTAATTAGTCGATCTAAAGAAGCAATGGATGGAAAAGTACTTGTTCGAACATTCAAAGATCATGAGATTCGCGACATGGGTGCACAAAATTACCACCTAGCTTGAGTCGACACTCTGAAAATCTAAATGTTTGTATGGTGTATTCTATAAGCTCACTCCAAACAAACACAAGAAAGCTACTGGAGCTCAACATTTTCAACAATTGACTTCTTGATCATCATTTAATATTCAGAAAACGCCAAGAGGGAGACACAATCACGCGATTCAATTAAATCTTTGGTTTCTCATACACGAATTGGCAGTAAATGAGAGAAGAAAAAATTGGGAATTTACGAGAAACCTTGTCTCTATCTCTCCTGTCATTTGTTGAAATTCAACAGGAAAATCCATCGCCAAACAAACATTGGATAGGTTTTGAGAGGGAGCGTTCCGCATCCTAATAGTTAAAATCATGACCTCTGTGGTGACCAAGGTTAAGGAAGATCCGATTATCTCATCCCTTGATTTGTGTAGTTAGTTATTATCTCTTGCGTAATTTATGGAATCACCCATTATGTTGTTATTTGATTTCCTAGATTAGCAAAATTATACCTTGTATGTAACTACTCTCACGAGTATATACATGGACCATTGGTCCACAGAAATAACATTCTCTCATTCAACATTTATAAGGTATCAGATCTGTAGAAATTTTTCTACACGATCCCTCTCTCTTGTCGCAAATCGTAAGTCGACTATCTTGCTCTTCGGTCTCGGACGCAGACCATCACTATCATGACTACCACCAACACCATCAGTGATCCAACTAAATGCCCCCACAAACTTCCCCATCAAACTCTTATCCGCCAATTTTCGCGTTTGGCGTCGACAAATCGAAGCCACTCTGATTGGTTTCGATCTACTAGGGTTCATTGACGGATCCACCAAAGCACCGTCACCCTACACTAATACTGCGAAATCAGAGGCTAACCTAGCCTACCCTATCTGGTATCGTCAAGACCAGATCATTGTCAGTGCCCTCCTCGGTAGTTGCACCGAGTCGATTCAGCCACTAATCTCCTCTGCGTCCACTGCTCGTGAAGCTTGGAGCACTCTCATGGAAAGATATGATAGCACCTCTCCTGGAAGAATCATCGCACGCAAGAATAAACTTGCTCGCAATCCGCGCAACAATCGCTCCATTTCGGAGTACATCAAAGATATGAAGGACATAGCCAACGATCTTGCTCTCGCGCAGAGCCTAGTGTCCAACACTGATCTTCTCATATCCATCATCAACCAATTTGGAGTCGAGTACTCTCCTATTGTCGCAGCTCTTCGAGTTCGTAACACATCAGTCTCAATGGTTGAACTCGCGTCCATTCTTGAGGAACACGAGCGCTATCTCCACATCGCATAACCAGAACCTACACCGTTTCTTGAAACAGCGAATGCGACACAACGTTACTCGGGAACACTTTCGCACCAAAGTACATACTCCCAGCTCTCGCACAATAGTGGTCACTCAGGAAGACAAGATCGTTGCAAACACTCATCAAATGCGCGCAATGTATCGCGCGCCACCCCAGCAGCTGTGACTCAGCATAGTCATCTCGAGACGCGATGTCACTTCTGTAACATTCGAGGCCATGTTGTTCGGGAGTGTCGCAAACTCAATCGCTTCTTGAGTGATCACAACCATTCGGCTGCGACCAACACACCTGCGATCAACACCACACAGTCAAGCTTCTGGATCTGCTGATGCGTGGATGTTCGACAGTGGAGCTTCCCACCATGTCACTCCTAGAACAGCTTCTCTTGAAGACTTTACAACCTATGATTGTCATGAGGAGATTCATCTTGGAAATGGTAAGAGTCTGTATATCTCTCACATTGGTAGCACTACTCTTGCCACCTCTAGTCGTCCCCTTCATCTATCTAATGTTCTCTGTGTTCCCCAACTACGTCGCAACCTTATCTCAGTCTCTCAACTTTGCCATACTAACCATGCTTCTGTTGAATTCTTCTCTTCTCATTTTGTTGTGAATGATCTCTTGACCGACACCCCTCTTCTACGTGGTGAAAATCGAGATGGAGTCTACTATGCACCTAACCTCAGCCCTCTAGTCATCAACACAATTGTTCTCTCAGACATCGAGCGTCTTCACCACAACTTTGGTCATCCATGTAATAGAACGCTAGGGATTATCTTGCAGGAATGTAATCTTTCTTTGCCTCCATCTAGCTTTAAGAATTTTTCATGTACTTCGTGTCACATAAGTAAAAGCCATAAGCTATCCTTTTCAGATAACTCTCTTACTAGCTCGCGCCCACTTGAATTACTTTACAGTGATGTCTGAAGTACTAAACAGTTCTCTCGTTATGGCTACCTCTACTATGTAGTCTTTGTTGATCACTTTACCAAATATGTGTGGCTTTACCCCCTCAAAAGAAAATCTGAAGTTGATTCGACTTTCTCTCAATTTAAACGCCTTGTCGAGAAAAGGTTCGCACAACCCATTGTCACACTCTACTCAGACAATGGTGGTGAGTTCATCAAACTCCTACCACAACTTAACCTCCATGGCATCACTCACCTCACTACTCCTCCCCATACCCCTGAACACAATGGCTCTGCCGAACGTAGGCATCGCCACATTGTTGAGACTGGTCTCTCCCTTCTCCATGCCGCTTCTCTTCCCTTAGGTTATTGGCCGCATGCATTTCAAACCGCAGTATACCTGATCAATCGCATGCCCACTCCTATTCTTCGTAATGACTCTCCATACTTTAGACTCTTTCGCATGTCTCCTAACTATCGGTCCCTCCAACCATTAGGATGTCAATGTTTCCCCTGACTTCGACCTTACACCTCCAACAAACTTGATCCACGGTCGATACCTTGTGTTTTACTAGGTTATTCAGTCACTCAGTCAGCCTACAAGTGTCTCGACCCCTCTACCGATCACATCTACATCTCTCGCCATGTGCGCTTCGTCCCACATATTTTTCCATTTGCCACCTTACCCCTTACTAAGTCTGCTACCAATGCTGACTCGCATACCATGACGGACTCGGTTGCTCTAGCATCATTTGCGCATACACCCTCTATGGCTCATGCGCCACGTTCTGCACCACCACATGTGCATGATGCTCCTCCAGCACCTACACCTGCGCCCCCTACAGCGCCAAATCATGGTCTTGCACCTGAACCTGCTTCTCCTCTAGTTGCAGTAACATTACTTGTGCAAGCACACAATCCTCTTTCCCCCATGATGAGGTTTCCCCCAATGAGGTTCCTGCTCCACCTCCTGCGCCTACACCAACGCGCGTTCGCAACCCTAATCCCAAGTACTACAATACCCAATTTGTGAACACCACCACCGTTTACCCAGCTCCATCTACCATTGAGCCACGAATGGTGGCCCAGGCCATGAAAGATCCTCTTTGGAAACAAGCAATGGATGATGAGGTTGCTGCTCTCGCAAGCAATCACACGTGCTATCTGGTTCCTCGCCGTGGCCAACCTGTCGTGGGATGCAAATGGATGTTTCGGATCAAGCACAAAGCGGATGGTACTATCGACAAGTACAAAGATCGCCTTGTGGCAAAAGGATATTCGCAGGAGCTCGGACGCGATTACTCAGAAACGTTTAGTCCCGTCATGAAGCCTGTCACGATTAGCATTGTCCTAACATTGGCACTTTCGCGTGGATGGTCAGTGCGTCAACTTGACATCAACAACACGTTTCTAAATGGTACTCTTACTGATAAGGTCTTCCTAGCACAACCTCCGGGATATGTAAAGAGCTTCAATTCCACTCATGTCTGCCAACTTCGCCGAACACTCTATGGTCTCAAACAGGCTCCTCGCGCATGGTACAATGAACTATCTGCCTTTCTGCTCAGTGTTGGGTTCCAACGATCGCGCGCAGATCCATCTCTGTTCTACCTCTTCTCCAATGGGGTACAATTATTCTTTCTCGTATATGTGGATGATATTGTGTTAACAGAAAACTCTCTGTCCGCTCTATCGCAGTTTGTGGCTCGACTTGCTGCTCGATTCTCTCTCAAAGATTTGGGCTCACTTATTCACTTTTTGGGAATGGAAGTTATCCCTGCTCAAGGAGGTCTTTTCCTCTCGCAAGCTCAGTATATATCGGACATCCTGAAGAAGTTTCACATGCAAGATTCCAAGCCTGTCTCCACTCCTATGAGCTCCAATTCTCCCCTTCCACCAGCGGACTCCACACAGGCTATTGATATCTCCGATTATCGATGCCTCCTTGGCCTTCTGCAATATCTAAGCCTCACGCGACCTGACATCTCCTTCGCGGTGAATCGACTCTCGCAATTTCTCCATGGCCCACTTCATCCACATTGGGTAGCTGTCAAGCGCGTACTTCATTATCTCAAAGGCACAGTATGTCATGCGCTTTACCTTCGACCGGGGGCGCGCATAGAGCTCTCAGTCTTCTCTGATGCTGACTGGGGTGGTCATTCTACCACGGGGCGCTCCACCACTGCCTACGCTCTATTTTTGGGCTCCAACGTCATCTCCTGGAAATCGGCACTTCAGAAGTCAAACTCTCGTTCGTCCACTGAATACCGCACTCTTCCAAATGCTACAGCTGAGCTACTTTTGGTCCAACACTTGCTTCATGAGATTGGTATACCTCTCCATGGCTCCCCCACACTCTTTTGTGATAATCTCAGTGCAACATACGTCCGCAAGAATCCCGTTTTCCACTCTCGCATGAAGCATGTTGAACTCTGTTACTTCTTCGTGCGCGATTTGGTTACATTAGGCAAACTCCATGTGCGACATGTTCCCAGCAAGCAACAACTAGCGGATCCGCTTACCAAACCACTTGGCCGCACCTTCTTTCTCCATCTGTGATCTAAGATTGGAGTCCCTGACGGATCCTCCATCTTACGAGGGCGTGTTAAGGAATGAAATAATCGGAATCCTCCATCTTACGAGGGCGTGTTAAGGAATGAGATAATCTCCGATTATCTCATCCCTTGATTTGTGTAGTTAGTTATTATCTCTTGCGTGATTTATGGAATCACCCATTATGTTGTTATTTGATTTCCTAGATTAGCAAATTTTACCTTATATATAACTACTCTCACGAGTATATATATGGACCATTGGTCCACAGAAATAACATTCAGTCATTCAACATCTATAACCACAACTTCTATCTCATTTTCTGGTGGTTCTGAAGCATGTAGTAATAAGGTTGTGTCGCCGTCGTGAATGGTGGATGCTTTATTCATTAGTGGAATGTGCACGATGAAGGAAGTGGACGGTGATGATTTAAAAAAAGATGTGTGTGTGTATAGTAATGTTTTCTAATAATAAACTTAAACAATGTCCCAAGTAGGCAAGTACAGGTGGTAAATCTTAATCACTATCATCTAGGTTTGTTATATTATTACATGTGATCTCATGCCCATCTATTCCCTACCCAACTGCCTAATTTTTATGTGTTACTGATTGTATAGCAAATTAAATTTATTTAAAGAAAAAATAAGCTTGATTCATATTTGGTCCTTCAAATTGTTCTTCATACATTAACCTTGTTAACATCGAGTTCGAATTAACCACTAAAAAATCTTCTTAGCTAACTTCGCCTATATTATATTGAATATATGTTTGGTCGATTCAGGCTTTGCAGGTAACTTCGCCAATATTTTTCCCGTGCATTTTGGTCGGCTCTGATTTCATAGCTAGTGTAATCTTCAATTGAGAATTTATATACTTTTTAAGTCAGTCTTTCATGTTCATTGTACTTTGAAAACGGGACATTTGTAGTGGCTTAAGTGCATTAATTGAGTTTTGTACAAAATCCTGGCGTGCAAGAACTTTCACTTATTTAATCCTGAGTTAACTTGGGTTAGCTTATCCACTGACCAATCTAATTATCAAACATATTGACAGAAAGAAGCAGTTAGTTGGCTACCTATTTCATTATCCTGGGAAGAACTAATACAGCAAATTCAAGGTCTACCGACATCAATGATGGGTCAGGTTAGTTGCCACAAGATATCCTGAACAACAGTAATTCATACTCTTTCAGCATGTACTACCTCCATTTCAACAGGATCGTCATAGTGCACTATTCATCTGTTTAGTTTGACCAACTAATTAAACTACCGATACGATACGAAAATGTGTCAATTTTTTATAATATTTAGATCTTTTTAACACTACATTATTATGAGAAATAGCAAATCTTCATATCATATTGTTAACTAAATTAGTCGGTCAAAGTAACCTCGCAACTGTCAACGGAGAACTTTCCAACGAAACAGATGAATTATATGACACCAAACAAATTAAACAGAAAATATTACCATCTTGGACTTGACAAAACAAACATATTATTGTACAACACGAGCTTGGAGGCTGGGAAATAAGAATGTTTCGGTCTACCTTCAAAAATAAAATATAAAAATTAGTTTTATTATTTTTAATAACTAAACACGTTACATTTTAATAACTAAACACTTTATTAACTACCATAACTTTTACAAAAATAAAATATAAAAATAAGTTTTATTATTTTTTCCTAATAAATATTTATACATATATATATATATACGTATATAAACTATTTAGTAAAAATGAAAATACTTTTATAAATCCCTGTAATGGCCCAAAAAATGCACTAAACTCTTAAAAATACCCCTAAAATACCGGGGTATTACACAGGGGCACTGTTACAAGACATTGTTCATATATAAATTGGTGTGATTTTCCACCAGTTTGGGAAAGTAGCGGGATAGAAGCACTAGGGCACTTTGAAGTGCCTCCGTGGTAGTTTGGAGGGCACTGAAGTGCCTAGCTTGTTCCCTTGGGGTACTTTCTATCAAAGCACCCTAGCGCTGGTGGAAACGTGAATAGTGATTTTATAGCTTTTTGGTGCTGGGATGAAGGGGCACTGGTGAGTGGTGAACATGCTCTTAGTTCATGTAGGTATGTTTATGAAACTACATAAGCTAATACAGAAGAAATCGGAGGTGTGGCCATTAATGGTTTCAGATGGTACTAAGACCGAATAAATAATCACAACTTCACAAAAGCTAAAAGCCAAGCCATTTTTGAAACAAAACCATCTTGTTTGAATAGTTCGTTTTTTTCCTTTTCCGGGGGGAGACATCCAACAAATAAGAAACTTCACCAAATCGAAGGCGACAAGAGAAAGAACAGACTCTTAGTTTGCCAACATAATATCTATAAACACAGGCATAGCTACCGACCTATCTATAAGTTAACTTGAAGTCACATTATCTCACTTATTAAAGGGTGGTGATTCAATTGTAAACTAATATAATATCCCAGCTCATTATTCATGTCCATAAAACAATAACAGTCAAATGTTGACGGTCAACCTTCACGAAAGATCATAGTATATCTGTGTCAGGGCATGGGACATTCAGTTAAAAAAAGGAAAGCACTTAGCACATAACACTAGAAAGATTAATCCATCCTCCAACTGTCTAACAGATAGAAATTGTATTACCTTATTATACCTATCATGATAGAGATATCGTAATCATTCAAGTAAATTTGAAAGATAGAAATTGTATTACCTTATTATACCTATCATGATAGAGAAATGGAAGAGGGAATCCCGGATAAACATTTTATACAAAAATTTGAAAGATTCTGCAAATTCCTACACAGGAGGTCTTAGGAAGTTGATTGACTATTATAAGACAGCATGTAAGAAAAACTAAGTCTAGTATGAAAAGAACCATGACTTTTTCAAGAGCCGAAAATTAAACTAGATTACAGGAAAAACTATCCTAAATTTGAAACCCGGGAGCAGTCAAGAGACTCCAATCATTTTACAAAAAATGTATTAAAAATGATGAGAACTTGGACATTTTTGTGCTTTTATGCCGTATCTAATTCCTGTCTTTAACTTGTTTGATGTCATGGCTTTTTTTTCCCCTACGGCAAAACCTGCAGGGTTAAACTCTGAAGATTATTTACACTAAGCTCGTAGGATTCAGAAATTGATCTAAGGAAGCTAATGGGAGAAACTGAAGAATATCATGGAAGGAACTTCAAGGTTATATTCAAGGTGCTACTAAGACACTCTTCCTGATACCTGAAAATGTTCAAACTCCCGGGGTTCCACCTCAAAACCAATTGGCTGTGTGAAATAGAGGCAGACAGAACAGATTCAAGATGGATCAACATGCTCTGATACCATGTTAGAATTCATGGGGTTCCACCTCAAAACCAAATGGCAATGAGGTGAGTAGCCCAGGAAACTTATTAGTTGAACTTTCTTCTTGTAAGTGTCCGATGTGGGACATCTCAACACGCCCCCTCATGTGTGTCATCTTTTTGGCCTACACGTGGATCTCTTTGTCTGCGTGTGGCGGTGGCCCAAGTATCTTATTAGGCACAGACGAAGCAAACAAAGTCCCGAAAACAGCAAGTCTCAACAGAAACCTTAAATATCAAACACTAGAGAACCTAAGAGATTCTGCAGACTCTGTCAAGGACCTAATTTCTGTTGCCAATATATAACCACATTCGTGTTCCAACCTATTCGGTCGAAAAGTTTGAAAGTACCAAGTAAATGAACCTTATCCATAATCTGCCAACCGAAATGCCAACTACCTATGTATGAACTGAAAACAAATATAAAAGAGATGAAGCAAACTTTGTTGACCAAGAGTATTCATCCATAAAATCATGGCCAAAGAAGGCGGGGTATGAGTATTAACCTACACAGCTGATTGTGAAAAAGGTCCTAGAATCATTTATATTTTTTCTGGTATATTTTCTTTAGTTTTCATTGCCCCTTTTTCTCTGTAACCTGCTCTTTTAGTACACATGATATAATCCCCGGAATTCAAAATCTTTGGTAAGGGCCGGTTCATTAGCTCGAGTTCAAGTCCCCCCCCCCCCCTAGAGTAGGTTCCGATTCTTGGATGTAACAAAATAATAAGCAATTAATAATCTACCATTTAACTATGTGCTTTTTATAGTGTGTGCAAGGACTTCACTATCCTGCAAGAAATGCAAAATAATAGAACAAGGTGGAAAAGCCACTATCAACAAAGATTGAGAGGTTTTCAAGTAGTCATTGCTTCTTAGTGAATCATACAGACAGGAAGTTTAACTTCTCACAAGTAAATTAACCATATGTGCATCTCTAACGAATGAGTTTTTTTTTTTTTTTTTAATTGAAAAGTCTTCTAAGTTAGCAACAGTAGAGTTCCTTTTAAAGTATTCTAGAATATAACTTTCTCAAGATAGAGCTGTCAAGTTGGCGGGCGGACCGCCAAACTGGCCCGTGTGAGCCTTGAACCGAACCGGAAACCGGTGTGGTCCAAAATGGCCCAGGACCGATGATGTAGTGATCTGGGCCGGTGTAAGATTTGGTGTACCGTCGGACCGGCCCGTAACCGACCCAGCACCAAGACTGCCCACAAAAGGGTTATACACACACACACACACACACACACACACACACACACACACACACACACACACACATATATATATAACACATGAAAACACCACCGTTCAGGACTGGCCCGGGCCATACCGGCCAACATATACTGGTCTGATCCCGTGGGTCAGGCCGGTTAGAGCATATGGAAAGTTTGAACTGGCATCCTGATCCGGTCCGGTCCTACGCCGGTTAGGACAGGTTGATAGCACTATGCTCAAGGGCCCAACCATAGCAAAATTTATACAGTAGAAAGTAGGTAATGTAATGTTGTCTTTAGAGTTTAAATGACTTGGTCCATCCAAATGGGTAGTAGTACGTACCAGCTGATGATTTCTCAGAAGTCTCGTCAGAATATGCTTCGTGTAGAAAACAACATCTTACCAAACAAAATTCAATTCTGTCACCAACTGGCGTTGGCTGCATCATTAATTAATCTAGGTTCCTCTACCACCATTGATTAGCTGATCCCAAGAATCATTAAATGGTACAAAGTACTAGTGCGAACAATCAAATATCATGGGATTCACGACATGGGTGCACAATCTACCTTGATTCGACACTCTGAGGAGCACAATCTTTGTTTTGTGTATTCTATGCACCCATTACAAGAGAACTCATGAGCAAGCTATTGGAATTCAGCGTCCACGGGTCCTAAGATATCAAGAGAGGGTGCTTCACTGGTAAGGAAATGAACTGCAAAGTACCCATTTTAAGGTCGGACTGTAATCAACAGTTTTATGACTGCATATTAATGGACTTGTGTCGATAGATGTTTCTTTCGGAATATTGTCAAAAAATGCCATCATGTTGTGAACCATACTTGATAGTCTCCTATCCCCTTCCCTCACTCGTCCACATTCCAAGATAAATCAATAATGTTATCCTAACCATCTTGAAAGGTTTACATATTCCCTGTTAGGACTATATATAAACACTTGGCCTCTCGGGCTGCTTCTTCACGATTAGAGCGTCTACTCCACTCCACAACTCAATAACACTAGGCCATGTTTGGATGGCATAGATTATTAGATAGATTATTGAATGAGTGGTTTCGATGTGAGGTGTTTCTGACAAGATCTCTCTCCTCACCTCAATCACTCATTCAATAATCAATCTCATTCCAACTAAGCCTGAAGTGCCCTCCATCTCCACCAACATGTCTTTTCTCTTAGGTTCCACCTCCACCCCCGATGTCTGATCTCAAGGAGATAAAAGTTACTCTGAAAGTTGGGCTAGCCTTGTATTAACCTAAACTCCCCAAAGTTTCTAATCCTCGCTCTGCTGACTTCAACAATGCTACCTGCACATGTCACACATCTGATGTGGTCTGATGGAGTAGGCTTTTTTAGATTGAGCAAAAAGGAGACTGACTAACCAATGGTAGCTCATAATCATAATCCCCTTTGGTGGTGGTACAATAGAATCTATAAGCAGCTACGAATACAAACACTATCTCCAACCAGGAAAAAACCAAGATGTAACTTGGTTGCACGGAGGGACACATCAGAAAAATATACTGTCGCATGTCTCTAGGAAAAAAGAACATAGTACCTGACCTAGGTTAGTTAGGAACTTAGGATTCTATTAATAAAGGTGGCAAATTTGCTCTATTAATGAAGTTCTCACATGGGTGCATCTCTTTTAATGAAGGTGGCAAATTTGCTCTATCAAAAAAGCCTTTCTCACTTAGCAATAATAGAGATCCTTTTTATGTATTCTGCTCAAGGGCCCAACCATTGAAAATTTCTCATAGTCAGAATGTCTCATCACAATACGCTTCATATAGAAAACAACAACATATTACCACACAAATTTTATTCCGAAATTAACTGATGTAGTGACTCCTTGCATCACTAGTCTAGGCTTGTCTAGCAGCTCCATAGAAGTCCCCTCCTCATTCTCCCCTAGCTACACCCCTGAATGGTGTAGGACAGAATTCAAAACTCAGATCCTATGTAGTTGCAAAGGTTGGTGAAAGTGATTTTAGTGGACAAGATTTAGGGTTTACATGCAGTGGTTGGTTTAGGGGTGATTTAGGATGAGGAAGCTGAGGCTAATGGGCTATTAGTGGCTTTTTTTCCGTGTGCTAGATCAACCAGTATTTCGCGATTTCCTCGTCTGTGCTGAGACATACTGCCAATTGTCAGAGCACCTGACTGGAATTCCATTGGCTCCATGGTTTGGGAATCGTCATCAATGTTTCCCTGAACAACCTCGTATCTGCTAACTTTGTTTCCTGTGTCTCCTTGAGGGTTTAAGGCATCAAACAAATACACCAAGGAGAGTACATCCCAATTACAAGGAAGAGAACTAGCCTAAAAACTACACCTGAAAATGAGCAATAGTGACGTTCTAGAACGGTCATGACGCCATAAGAATCTTATCCTACATCCATGGACAATACTACAAACTAGGGCTTCTACTGGAGAAAGACTATAACTGCCCCTAAAACCTCCTCAAGTCTTGTTTCAATACTGCTCTGGAGTGATTGCAATAGTGGGCAATTCGATCACATTGCTATACTCTCATTTGGGAACTCAATTGTTGAGCCATAACAGTCTAAAATCATTACATTTATTTTAATTTTTTATCATTTTCCATGCTGCTAAACCCTTCTTTTTTTTTACTTGAAGAATTTGATAATCAATTAGTAATACGAATGATGCACAATTGTCTGTTTAGGAAACTATAATTGACGAGACCTCGTAGGAATCATTAGAGCATGTTTATGGGCGCCCCCAGTGCCTATTGGCTACTGTCTAGGCACCACCTCATTCGAATACCATAATTGTCCATAAACCACTATTAGCCTCCCCACTACCCATGCTAAAGTGTCTAGGCAGGGGTCTGTGACACCCCGTGCCACTCTCACACAACTTTTTAAACACTCAAAAAAGTACACAAAACAGAACAGTGTCTTGCCGTAGAGGCTCGACTGGTGAACATACTCTAAAGTGTTTCACTGAACACATATTCACACTCTACTAAAATATGTGGAGGCTCCGATCATATATATTGAGGTTTCAATGTTCGTAGAAATTCACAAGATCATATCCATGTTAGATAGAGAGAGAGAGAGACAGAGAGTCAGAGAGCTTACAGATGTATCGAAAAAGTACGTTGGAGTTTGGACGGTCCGAGATGACGAATTACGCACCCGCAGCCCGATCAACGGCGGTGGAACTCGGCAAGGTACCGAAGAGGATATCGGGAGCAAAATTGGAAATTTGAACCCAAAGGATGTGTACAAACTACAAAGACGATGAAAATTTGATATATTTACGGTTTCATCCTCAGATTTTAGAAATTCTTGCAATCTGATCCGTGTATCATAATTATCTTTAGGCAAGCCACAAGTACAAGACCTGTCAACCCCTTTTGGAGGTAGTTGTGTTAGTCGGACTTGCAATTTTTTTTTTAATTTGGGCATCTGATTAGAGATCTTCAGTTCGAACTTTAGGGTAACTCAAGGACTGTATATTGACGTTCTCAACTGCGAGCATGTCATCCCGGATTTTCTCAGACTGATTTAGCTCTCTAGTATGCAGACTTTTATATTAGAGCGAGCGTTTACCATTGTGCACCCGAATTGTAGCGACTGCGAACTCCCACATCATCAAAAGGCACGAGAAGAGGTTCGAAGATATGATGCTTACAGAAAATAACGGAGTTAGAAAACTGATACAGTCTGCGACCTATTCTTTTAAGTATACCAATGACAAACAGTAAACTCAATTGTGCCATTCGATGTCAAATTTTGGGATCCAACCAGATTGGACCGGAATTCTGACCGGTACGAAAAATACTTTGTTCCGCTCCGTTTTAGGCAAGAAACGGAACGGATCTCACAACTATGTAATCTTTAGTTTGATGAACTTTTAACTCCAATTTTCGAGTTCTTCCTGTCCTTGATTTTACGACCTAAGGAGAGCATGCCTATTTCAATCTTAAAAATCATGTTAACTAAACTATGTTTACATCACAATCCATATTTCATTGCCTATAGGACCAACAAGATATCTTTCTCGATAGTTTTCTCTTATGTAAAATAGCAAGAGTGCTAATATCTCATAAATTTATACACTTGTGCAAAAATAGCTGCGGAGAGAACTATTTTAAGTTTTTAACAATTTTTAAAGTATGTTTACAGATTGCAAGAGTGCTACTATCACATAATATCTTCTCCATTACATCGTTTAATCTTACAAGAAAAATAAATGTTTGTAACACAACTACAACATCATAGGTAGTCCATGTACTATAGTCCATGGTGTTCTGGCGGGAAAGAAGCAAAATGTCAAGAAAGTGATAGCACAACCTTTTCAAGGACAACAGTTCATGCACACTTGTAGGAAAATGGAAAGGCTTTCCATAGTGGGAAAGCTGGAAAAGCCAATTGTGGTACTCCTAGTGCTCTCTATGGTACCAGCAGAAGAGAAGGGACAGTGACATTTGGACTTTGGTCATAACAAGAGTCAAGATTTAACAATATTTTTTGAGTTTGTGCATAACACCACCACTACCCACCAAGATGAGGTTGAAAACATGGAACATCATTCAAAAGGCAACATCAAATACTAGGGTAAAGGAATAATAGTGCATGAAGAAAGAGTTTGTGTTGGGAGATCTTTTAGCCCAAATAGTTATAAAAATGCTTTTTCGGTATGTGGTTCATTTACAAGTAGTGACATTTTCAAGTGACTGGTCAATTTTTTTGAAATAGGGAAATTCTTACATAGTTCATGAGCAAATGACATGGTCATATTCTGAGAGTAAATGATGTAATTTCTTATTTATAATAATCTTTAACCATTACACGCACGGAAACACAATTAGGCCCTGTTTGTTTTTCGGCTTATCAACCCAGTATGGGATTAATAAGCCCAAACAGTACTTGTTTCATGTTTGGCAGAGAAACTATGAAAAGCTTGATTAAGTCTTGGCCCACCAGGAAGCCACCTTATGCAGGCTTATTCCATATCTGGGTTTACCCACCAGTATTAATTATACTTTCTCATATTGACAATGGTACCCCCAAATGTGAACATTTATCTCCCTATTTTATTTATTGCTTTTTCTTTTTCTTTTTTTTTTCATTGTCCCCAGACCGCACAATCTGCTGCATATTTTTTTCATTCCTACGTAGCTTTGTATCTCTGCTATGATAGCCCAGTTTTTCTTTAACATGAAATGAAATGGTACACAACTTGGTTGGGGTATGTAATTAAGTTTATTTATATATTGTGTCATTTTTAGTTTCATACTATCATACATAGTAATATTATAATCGATGGCATATGTGTCATTTATATCATAATCCCACATATAATCATGAAAAAAACAAACATGGACTTATATCCACTGTTTCACTATCTATTTCATCACTATTAATCCCAGTACTATCAGTCCCTCATATCTAAACCAAAAAACAAACGAGCCCTTATAGTATATAGCAATCTGTATGAACGGATAACAAATGTGTTTCCTTTTATATTGGCATCAGTTTTTTTCCTTTTGCAAGACTTGGACTGTTCCCTTACCATGCCATCATGATCTATCTTCTTCAATCATCAAGAGAGAGCATAAAGTTTGGCTTTCAAGGAATAAACATGGATAAAGATGCACATTTAGTTGGGGAATAAGTTTCAATCGATAAAATGATTATGCCTACCAACAATCACTTTTTTAGCATAAAAGTTAATTTAAAGGTCGCCATACTCACCAGCATTGCTATCACAAATCTTTTCCCATCAATTCCCAAGCTAAAAAGACTTCCAAGAAAAACCATACTGTATTTATCTCCGAGTGGGTGAAAATAATTTATTAAGTGGTCAAATCGTTGCAAGTTGTATTAGCAATTAAGAACAAAACAATATCAACACAAACCAAAGGGTACCACAAAAACAATCCTACCTCTGTTTGTTCTGTATCAAGCTACTTCAACATACTTCACAAGTTGTCATTATTCACTGAGTTACTTTTATCTAGTGATCAGATTAGCAAAATGATACAAAAATGAGATAATCTTTGCATAGTTTTGTAGAGTAAAATTTATTCTACAACACCATAAAAATTGCCTGAAAGTTTCATCGTTTTCCTATTTAAATTACCGAGTTAAAATGACCCAGTTTCGAATTGAAAAGTCAAACCAGAACCATACAGAAGAAACGGAGATAGTACAATGGGTACTTTGAGAAAAAAAAAATTGATTCCAAATTCAAATTCAAATCCGGGTTGCCAAAGGCAGCATTAGAACATTACAATCATATCTTATAAACTCATGAATGTTTAGGTCATTGAAGTAATCCTACTACCACTTTAGCTCAGACTCGCACTCTTTCAACCAAACAATGATAACTACTTCTATTTCTCTCTTCATTCTCTCTTGACTAGTCTAATGAAATGAAATCATGAACCATTAATGTCTTCCGTAGAATTTGAAGTACGCAAGAAATAAAATGATCACATATTTCACTACTTATTGCATGGTGGAGTTGCTTTTACCACACTCGAGTATTGAGATAAGAATTTGTAAAAGAAATGTTTTTTTGTTGAGTAATTTGGTTAATATTGATGAATCAATTAGTCCCGTGCGTCTTGTTTACAACCCACGTCGGTTGGTTGGTTGGACTCCCACTTCTGCCCCCCAATCATTAGAAATGTTCCTCTTTCGGTCAAATAATTACTAAATGTGCTCTTCTTTAAAATATTTTTGAGGGTACGTACTCTTCTTCGATATTTTTGAGGTCTAAGGATAAACATATCAGGACATCAAAGTCATTTACACATTATTATTCCTATTGAATCATAGACATTGACAGTAGATGCATTCATTTACAGAGCGGTACGTAGGTGCGATTTTTGGACTAATGCTTTCATTTTCATTTGGTCTTGAGGTAGAAGTAGAACCCAATGAATCATGAGATTTGTATCACAATTGGATCCCTTCCACATAGAGTTCAACAACAGGCTTGCTTGTAGTCATTGGCAATTAAAAATCCACTTGTAGACTAGATGAATGTCACAATACTGAAGGAGCGGATTGAAAAAGGTATCACACTGAAAAATTATAATACTTAATAACTATTGTAACTAATAAAATCTTGAGCTATTGTCCTCATAACTGCTTCACTTGAAGGAAGAACCTTATAGAATCTAACTTTTTTAGAATTAGGTCTTTTAGCCGGGTTCCAATCCGGAACCTCATGCAGGGTTTCAAAACGCTCTATAACTGAGCTAGCATCCATTTGCGAACCTTATAGAATCATTCATGAACAAGGAACAGAAGTAATAAATTAAGTATAAAGCTACTCCCTCGATTTCATTGTTTGTCGTTTTTTGTTGTCCAAAACTCACGTCCTCTTTCGAATTATAACTACTTTGTACAACACATTTTTTTATTTTATCCTTCCTGAAGTACACATTTCTTATCTTGAATCCCCTTAACCAAATGGTTGCTTCATCGTAGCAAGGGCTAAAACGTCAACATGTGCTACTCAACAAAAGAGACAGATATCAGCGCGGCCAAAGAGGCGGTGGAAATGGTTCTTCAACTTAGAATTCAGAGGCTCTGGGTACTAGGGGGCGCTCTAACAGTCACAAGAGAAATCAAGAAGACCTTCAATAGAGATCCGACAAAAGACATAACAGAGGTGGGTGAATTCCTCGAGGATATGAAGAGAAAGCAGATCAACTTCCAAGAAATGAAGGTGTCGTTTGGGAGAAGGAATACGACCCAAGTGGCGCACACCTTGTCTGAACTAGCTCGTACAGCTGGCACCGACAACACGTCGTTACCCTCAATGATACAACGATTGATACGCCTATTGCCCGAGCCATTGCTACAGACAAACCTCACCGGGTTATTCGACGACCCTCTCGTTTTGATGATTTCGTTTGATAGTCATATTAGTCTTATTGTTTAATTTCATGTTTTAGTTCGTTATTTGGGTTGAATTTCTCCTAGGATTCTTCTCCCGAATCCTTCCTCTCTTCTATTCTTCCTCGTCGTTTGTTTCTGGTTGCTTGCTTCTGCTACCGGTCTTGTACAAACTGGTGCTTTCATCGCCTCACGCCGTCCAGTTCACCTGCGTCGTGCGCCAAACCTCAGCCCTGCCGCCATAAGCCGAACCCTAGCCATCGTTTACGAATCCCAGTCGTCCCAGGTGGAGGACCCGTTCTCAATCACCGAGGTTATGGCTCTGGTCCACAACCTCGAACGCGAACTCGGTCGGGTCGAAGTCAGGGTAAATGCAGCCCCTTCGCCTCCCCCACCGCCGCCGCAACAGCGGGGTATCCTCGACCCACCACCAGCACCTTAACGACGACCTCCACGGGCCACTGTAGCATGTCCTATGGGATGGCAACCTCCTCCGTATGAGGTTGCAACGGGCACTAACAACCATGCACCCCGTATGCGTGTTGACGCACCACGATTCTCGGGAGAAGACGTCGTTGGATGGATCTTCAAAATTCATAAATACTTTGATTATTTTCAAATAGCCGAAGACGATCTCTTACAGTTTGTTTCGATCCTCATTGATCACCCGACGTTCGAGTGGTTTCGTTAATTTCTCAGTCACAATGAGTCAGCTACGTGGATGGATTTTCTCTATGCGATCAAGCAACGATTTGATCTGGAACATTACGTCGATTATTTTGGACTCTCGGCCAAATTGCAACAACAAACCATTGTCGCACAGTATCAGTCGGAGTTCGAGACCTCGCTCAATAAGTTCGCCAACACGGATGAGGGTACCTTGATTTCACCGTTTTGCTTCGGTTTGAAACACCCGCTTCAACGGAAAACTGGTTTGCGAAACCCGACTACTTTCGCTGAGGCATTCGCCTTAGCACGGGAGTTAACCGCCTCCTACACGAAGGTCGTTCAGACATATGTGCCGACCCCCAAGAGGACATGGGCCACCTCTCGGCCACAGTCGTCGGCTGCGGTTCCAGCACTCGTTACCGATTGGAACCCTGACCTGCCACCCCGCTTCCTTACACAGGAACAGCGCACAGAAAGGGATAGCAAGGGCCTTTGTTTCAGATGTGATGATAAATTGGATATAAACCACATATGCACTCAAAAAATTCTGATGTTCTCTGCGAACGATTACAGCGACAGTACGTCTTCTGGCGTTCATGACGAGGCTAACATTATCAGAGATACTATTCCGACTTTGCGTACACTCTCGGGTAACCTAATTCCCCGTTCCTTTAAGTTTCTTGTTTCTATCACGGGTACTAATGTGCAGGTGTTGATTAATAATGGGAGTACCCATAATTTCACCCATCCGGTTATCGCGGAGCAGCTCTGTTTGGTTTTGTAGCCGGTCACACCCTTTCGGGTATACGTCACCAACGACGCCTCCTTACGTTATTTCCCAAATACGAAACTCACTCTGCAGGACCACATGTTTGAGATAGACTTGCATGTTCTTGCCGTACATGGATCAGATATTGTGCTGGGTATGAATTGGTTGCAGACACTGGGCACCGTCTCCAACGATTATGCACGTATGACAATGACGTTCACCTGGAATGATCATCTTGTCACGCTTCAGGGTGATACTGCAGTTACCAAACAGATCTCATTTCATCGGTTGGCTACTTTACGGACACAGGAGCCCCACGCCGAATTGTATGAGCTGATAGCCATTCCTTTGTAGTCGTCGGCAGAGCCGCCGGACTAATCGGATTTTCCTCCAGACATCCCGTCTATCATTTTGGCGGTTCTCCGTGATCATGCTTGGGTCTTCGCCCTTCCGTCTGGCCTCCCACCTTCTCGGCTATACGATCACCACATCCATATCCTTCCAAGCACCAACCCGGTTAATGTCCAGCCCTATCATGATCCGTACTTTCGGAAGACAGAAATAGAGAAACATGACTGTGAGATGCTTCAACATGGGATCATTAAGCCTAGTCGCAGCGCTTTCTCGTCCTGCTTGTGCGCAAGAAGGATGGGACCTTTCGTTTTTGTGTGGATTATCATGCTCTTAATGCAGTCACCGTGGCTGATCTTCCTATCCCTACAGCGGATGAACTTTTTGATGAATTGGTGCCGCAAGGTTCTTCACCACGCTTGCTTTTTGCTCGGGCTATCACCAGATGCATGCATCCTTCTGACATCCACAAGATAGTGTTCCGCACGCACGAGGGCACTACGAGCTCCTAGTCATGCCTTTTGGCCTCACCAACACCTCGTCGACCTTCAGGCCGCTATGATTCAGTTGTTTCAGCCAATCTTTTCACATCCATGATTGTGTTTTTCGATGACATTCTGGTTTACAGCACTACTCTGGAGCAGCATGCCACACATTTACACCAGGTTCTGCTACTCATGTCTACTCATTCCCTTTTCATCAAACTGTCCAAGTGTTCTCTCAGTAGGAATACAGTGATTACTTGGGACACATTGTCACCGCCGTTGAGCTCAGGGTTGACCCTCGGAATCTCGAGGCCATGACGGCTTGGCCGAGCCCTACCTCGCTGTGTCAGTTACCCGGGTTCTTGGGTTTGACCGAGTATTACCACCGATTCATACAGGGTTACGCCGTGCTGGCCTCCCCCTTACGGAGTTGCTCAATCGTGACAGTTTCAGTTGGTCTCCTCAGGGCGAGCAGAGCTTTGTGGACTTTAAATAGGCCGTTGCACCGCCGGTTCTCAAACTTCCAGATTTCTCCCAGGATTTTGTTATGGACACCGATTCCTCAGACACAGGGTTCGGGGCGATGTTACTATAGCATGGCCATCTATTTGCTTTCTTTAGTAAGAAGTTGGGTCTGCAACGCCTGTCTTCTTCATCCTATCATAAGGAGTTATATGCTATTGTTGAGGTCGTTCATAGATGGCGTCAGTTATTGTTGGGCTGCACGTTTGTCATCCGCAGTGATCAGCGAAGCTTGAAGGAGCTTCTTTCTCAGCAGTGTAGGGTTTTGATACATATTACGCAGCAGAATAAAGAATAAACAATTCCGTTCAAGACCCTCAAAGGATCACAGGACTAGATATCGTAACGATGGTAAAGGATAGAAACTTCATGTACTCAGTTTGTCTCCTTCGATGACTTCACGTGAAATAGTGTCCACGTCTCTATGGTAGGCCATGCCTAGGATTAAGTGTAGAGTCCTTCAAATCGTTTGTGCTAGCAATTGATGGAAGGAGGAAGAAGAAGATCACGCAAAAACGGAGCAAAGGGGCGGCGTGCCTCCTTGAGGTCGGCGGCAGGAGGGAGGGGCGGACGGGGGATTCGGCCTCCTTTTCTTGTCTCTCTCCTTGCTTTGTTCTCTCTTTCTTGTGTGATAACAATTATGACACCTTGAGAAACATAAGCTAGAAGTGTCTGTATATAGTCTAACAACTCTTTGTTAACTACATAATTGCCCTAATACTAATCATGTCCTGACATGGATTAGTCCACCTTGCAAATTAGTCCTACTAAGTTTGCTTGTGGTTGCATATTGATCCTTCTATTTAATTAGTCCCACTAATTAATTCACAAGTCTAGTTTAATCCATAGGGCGTGTGATCCAATAGGTTTCTACTTAGTTGGTAGTAACAATTACTAACATGGAGCGGTGTCTAGCAACACATTTATGCCATCCAACTAATAGAAATAGTCAGTTATCCGACAAACCTTGTGACCAATGTTACCGTATTGTATTATTCATTTGTCACTATATTTGGATTGGACACGAGACATACAAGTCACACTCGTATATCCAATCCATAGTTTCTCGATCCTGGGAATAGTCTTATCCATGCAGATAACATCAATATTCTATATTGATTTATCTGAGCCTGGCCAGACATTCTATAAGCACTACCCCGTGAGTGGCCGCGGATATTTTCTCCCGTTATGTGGGAGGGACAAATCATATCAACATCACTATCATCTCTAAGCTTGCTTCCTGTCATGCCCGATGACTACCCTTATAGTTACTCGGTTAAGGCGCAACATCGATGCGCATCCTGGAGCCTCTAATCGGGTGGTTGATGCTCTTTCCCGGTGCGATCCTGACTCTTTGGACACTATGACGGCTCTTGTTCGACCACTACCCGATCTTCTTGAGCGCATTCGTCAGGAAATGGCGTCCTTTCCGGATTTGCGTACGCTTCGCGCCGCATTGGCTTTGCCGTCTTCTCCCTAGCACTTTTCGTTTGTTAATGGTATTCTCTACTTCAAGACTCTAATTTGAATCAGTGGCGAGTCTCCTCTTCGTCACGATCTATTAAATGAGTTTCACTCTTCGCCGACGTTCGGTCATCGAGGCATTGACCGGACCCTTTGTTATATTGTGGACACTTTCTATTGGTCTAGGATGCGCATCGATGTTGATCGTTTTGTTCGTGCTTGTCACACTTTTCAGACGACGAAGTACTCTACCTAGAAGCCAGGGGGTTGCTCCAACCATTGCCTATTCTGTAATGCGTATGGAACGATGCTTCGATGGATTTTATTACTGGTTTGCCGACTTCTGTAGGTTTCGGTGCCATTATGGTCGTTGTGGACCAGCTTATGAAAGTATGCTCACTTTTCCGGTCTACCCGCAGCTTTTGATGCGTCTCGCGTCGCTCAGACTTTCATCGACACTGTGGTCAAGCATCATGGGTATCCTTCTTCTCTTTTTTCGGATCGCGACCCTATTTTCACCAGTACGTGTTGGAATGAGCTCTTTTCCTCAATGCTACTAACCTCAAGTTCAGCACTACTCATCATCCTGAGACCGATGGTCAGACTGAGGTCCTGAACTGGGGGTTGGAACAGTACCTACGCGCTTTTGTTCATGCACAACCCACGCAGTGGGCGCACTACTTGCCATGGGCTGAGTTGGCTTTGAAATGTAACCATAACCAGTGTATTGGGATATTGCCTTTGCGAGCTCTATACGGACGGGATCCTACGTCCCTTTTCCTTCCATTCCATCTCATGAACGTGTGCCGGCCGTCTACGACCTTCTGCGTGAGCGTTATGTTTTGATTCGGGAGCTGAAGCAGCACTTACACGTTATGCGTCAGCGCATGCATGCCCAGGTTAACCAGCATCGTCGTGAGGTCACTTTTTCAGTGGGCCGTCTGGTTTTACTCCGTTGTCATCCATATCATCAGCACTTGGTGGCGCGACGTTCCTCAGCCATGTTGGCTCCACGGTATTATGGGCCCTTTGAGGTTACCGAGCGGATTGGCTAAATTTCTTACCGCCTTCGCTTGTCGGTTTCCAGTCGCATCCACAACGTGTTCCATGTTTTACTTCTCCGCACATATGTTCCGGGTTCTACGTCGCCGCACATGGGGTCCTTGACGGACGAGTTCGTTCAGGGGGGCCCGTTCTCCGTTCCTGCTCGGGCTACAGCGCAGCGGACGATTTTGGTTCATGGCGATCCGCATGATCAGTGGAGGAATCAGTGGTACGACGGTTCTACTGACACCTCGGAGCCTATTTATGTTATTGCCACTCACCATCTGCACATTCACCTTGAGGACAAGGTGGTTTGTGAGGACAGAGGAGTTGATACGACAGTTGATACGCCTATTGCCCGAGCCATTGCTACAGACAGACCTCAGCGAGTTATTCGACGACCCTGAGTTTTTCTTATATCAACTGTTTGACCATGATAATGCAGGAAATATTGTTTCTAAGTTTGCAGTATTGTTTCCAAAACTGGATTGCTGCAGATTTGGAAATACTTAAAGAATTTGATCCTGTGATCAATCAGATGTGTTTGACAGCTTCTCGTGATGGTTAAATGAAGGATTACAACAATATCTCAGAAGATTACAATCATTCAACCGTTGGAGAAGATCTCAACATAGTCAAACTTTGTTACCTACAAAGTAGGAAGGTTGTTGCTGAAATTCTGGAGAAATTTGCAGAGCTGTTTGAAGTATTTAAAGAGCTCAAATTTGAAGCAAAAACAACACAATTCTCAATGGGAAAATACAGATAAAGCATTCTAGATTGAAAAGCATCAAAGAATTTCTTCATCTCTTCCAATCCATACACAGAATTTCACTGCATTTCAATGCAGTTTTCTACTCTTAAGTGATCTTCTATATAGAGCTATATTGATAGATCATTTCTTTATTATCTCTACATTCATTCTCAAGGATTTTCAAGGTGAACAATAGAGAATTCTTAGCTAATCAGTTAGCTAGAGCAGGTACTAGACAGGTTAGGGAAAAGCACAAGCTGTAACAGAGTAAGGGAACTCTCTATGCTTGAGTTCTAGGGATTAGCTTTTGATTAATAAGAATTGAGTTGAAAATCTTGCAGGGATCTAATCCCTGAGGTTTTGACGTAGGTCCAAGTGGACTGAACTCTATAAATCATTTGTCTTGTGCATTTTCAGTTCATCTACTTTCAAAGCTTTTGCAGCATACAAAAACTGTTTATTTTTCAAGGGCCTGAACTTGTTTTCAAGGCCTTGAAAAAGGCTTACTTGTTCTAAAAACTTTCTGCTACATTTCAAAGCCTTGAATATGTGTTCAAGGCCTTGAACTTCATTGTCTACACTAGTTATTCTACTTTTTAGCTTGTTTTGCAAAAAGTTGGCATACTCTATTCAACCCCCCCCCCCCACCTTCTAGAGTATCTTAGTTGCTTATACATATACATACTCACACTTTCAATTGGTATCAGAGCTTGTATCACTGTATAAGATTTAATCATCTGGTGATCATGAGTATTGCAGGTGATGGTGGATTCTCACAAGGAAGAGCTTCTAACATACCTCCTCTATTCTGTGGAGAAAAATTTGCTCACTGGAAAGCTCTCATGAAAATTTTTATCAGTGATCAAGATCTAGAGCTTTGGACCATTATTCAAAATGGACCTCATACTTTCTAGACAGAGAAAGATGGGATCAGAACTCCTAAGACAGAAGACTCACTCTCCTCTTCTAAATTAGAGAAAGTTTTTAAGAATTACAAGGCTATTAACATTTTGTATTGTACTTTGAGTACAGATGAATTCAACAGGATCTCTGGATGCACAACTTCTAAAGAAATCTGGGATAAACTTGTGGTTACCTTTGAAGGAACCAGCCAAGTCAAACAGACCAAGATCAACATTTATCTCAGACAATATGAGCTGTTCAAAATGAATGCAGATGAATCCATCAGAGATATGTTCAAGAGATTCACTGATATTGTCAGCAACCTTGACTCACTGGGAAAACACTTTTCCAATGAGGAAAAGGTGAGGAAGATACTTAGAAGTCTTCCAAAGGAAAAGTGGGAACCCAAAACCACAGCTATTGAAGAAGCTCGGAATCTCTCAACTTTACAACTTGATGACCTCCAAGGGAAGCTCCTAACACATGAGATATCCATGAATGAAGTTGATGGAGAACTCCCAGAAGGTGTCAAAAATCTAGCCCTCAAAGCCAAAGAGAATGAGAGAATTCAAAGCCTTGAAACTGATGATGGTGATGATGAAGATCCAATTGCATTGATTTCCAAAGCCTTGACAAGGATCCTCAAAATGAAGAGAAACTCTGGAAACAAAGAGTTCAACATAGAAAGGCATATACCATCTAGCAACAAGGACTACAAAGGTAAGCCCTCTTCACAAAGCAAGTCAAAAGTTATGAACTGCTTTGAGTGTGGTGATGCAGGACACTTGATAAGAGATTGTCCATACAAGAAGAGCAAGAACTTTCAGAAGAAAGAAAGCCATGACAGCCTCACGGAGTGATTCAGACAGCTCCAGTGAATCTAAATTTGAAGAAGAACATGTCAATCTTTGCTTCATGGCCAAGCATGATGATAGTTCTGAAAAGAACATTGAGGTAATGGTTAACTGTTTAATTTCAAAGCCAAAAGAAGCCCTTTCAAAATATCTCAAAACTATGCTTTTAAATGAGGAAGATTATCTGAAAGAGATCAGGATTTTGAAAGAGAAAGTTCATGAGCAAGCAAATGAAAATTTACAACTTGTTTGCCTAAATCAGAATCTTAAAATCTCTCAGAAGAAAAATGACAGTGATTTCAAGGCCTTGAAAACCAGTTTCAAAGGCTGAAAACACAATTCAAGGAAGTAGTCACTGAAAACTCCTCTATGAATGACAGCCTTGTTAATCTAAGACATCATGTTGATGACCTAGAAAGACAAAAGACTACTCTTACTGAGAAACTTCAAAAATCTGAACTAGTCAAAATCAAGCTTGCTGGATCAGAAAAAAAGTTGAACTTGATTCTTGGAGGAAGTTCACAGACTGTTCACAAAGCTGGTATTGGATTCAATCCAAACTTTACAAGAAGAAACAATACCGGATTTGTGAAAGCTGGAAACAAAACCTCTCCTACTTGTCAATACTGTTGTAAAATTGGTCATGTTAAAATAACTTGTCCTTTTAGAAGAAGAAACCCTCATATAATGAGGAACACTTTTCCTTTCCAACTTAAAGGACAAGTTAAAGAAGATTTGGGTTCCTAAAGGGTTTAGACCACCTAACATGGTTGATCCTGAATATGAATCTAAACTCCACACTTGATCTAACAGCTAGGTAAGGCAGTGATTGGTGCTTGCAGGTTGTTACCAACGAACAGAAAAGGTTCATGGACAGTGGTTGCTCAAGACATACGAGTGGAAAGAAATCTCTATTCTCAGAATTAAAAGAGAAATCAGAAGGTTCGATAACACTTGGTGATATAGGAAAGTGCAATATTATTGGTATTGGAAAAGTTGGTACAAATTCTGAAAACTCTATTTCTGATGCTTATCTGGTTGAAGGTTTGAAGTTTAATTTACTTAGTGTATCTCAGCTTTGTGATAATGGTAACAAAGTAATCTTTGATAAAGAGAAGTGTGTGGTGCAAAATGAGAAATCAGGAGATTGAATTCTCACATCCTCTAGATCAAACAATGTTTATACTTTTCAGACTAACAAAGTTGCAGGTGAATGTTTGAAGTGTCTCAAGGCCTTGAAAGAAGATTCAAAGCTTTGGCATATGAAACTTGGTCATATCAGTTTGTATACTCTGAACAAATTGATTTCTAAAGACTTGGTAAGAGTATTGCCATCCTCCAAGTTCAAAGAAGATGAGTTATGCAAAGCCTGTGCACAAGGAAAGCAGACCAGAAGTTCCTTCAAGCCAAAGAAGTTTGTAAGTACAACTAGACCTATTGAATTACTTCATATGGATCTCTGTGGTCCTATGAGGACACCTAATCCAAAAGGTAAAAGTTATATGCTAGCTGTTGTAGATGATTTCTCTAGATACACTTGTGTTGTGTTTCTCAAAGAAAAATCTGAAGCTCTCTCTGAAATTTCAAAGCTTTGCAGAGAACTTCAAAACTTGAAAAACCTACATGTAGCTTCAATCAAAAGTGATCATGGTAGAGAATTTGATCAGTTAGAGTTTGATTTATTCTGTGATAAGCATGGTATTTATCATAAATTTTCTGCTCCAAGAACTCCTCAAAAAAATGGTGTTGTTGAAAGAAAGAACAGGACTCTGGAAGATATGTCAAGGACAATTCTTCCTGAGAACAAGTTGCCAAAACACTACTTGGCAGAATATGTGAATACACCAAACTATATTTTGAACATGTGCTTGATTAGATTCATTCTAAAGATGACCCCCTATGAATTATTAAAAAGGAGGAAGCCAAACATCTCTTACTTCAGACCCTTTGGATGCACTTGTTTTATCCATAACAATGGAAAAGACATTCTTGGTAAGTTTGTAGCAAGAAGTGATGAAGGTATATTTCTTGGTTACTCTCTGAATAGCAAAGCTTATGGAGTGTACAATAAAATTACCAAACTGGTTGAAGAGAGCATTCATGTTATTTTTGATGAAAGCTATGATGGTTCTTTGAGTGAAAGTTTTGCATATTTGAATTTGAATAAGCATGAATCAGAGGAAGAGACTGAGAATCCACTTGGATTCAAGAAAGGCTCAGAAGAAAATAGAAGACATTTTCAAGACCTTGAAAACAGTTCTCAAGGCCTTGAAAATACAGCTCAAAGCCTTGAAAAAGATGATCAGAAGGATTCAAGTGACAAAGCTACTACTTCAAGACGAGAGAAGATCTATGGTGATCCTGAACCATGGTCTCCAAGGAAGAGATTCAAATATCTCTCATCTCATCCAGCTGACAATATCATATCAGATCCAACCACTGGTACACAGACTAGATCACAGTTGAAGAAATTATGTGTGCTTTTATTTCTCTTGTAGAACCAAGAACTGTGAAGGAAGCTTTGCAAGAAGCAGACTGGATTATTGCTATGCAAAGTGAGCTCAATGAGTTTGAGAGGAATAAGGTTTGGAACCTGGTTCCTACACCAACAAACCAGTCTGTCATAGGTACCAGATGGGTATTCAGAAACAAGTTGGATGAAAGTGGCAATGTAATCAGAAACAAAGCAAGGTTAGTTTCTCAAGGTTACAATCAAGAAGAAGGTATAGATTATGAAGAAACCTTTTCTCGAGTTGCCAGGTTAGAAGCAATTAGAATTTTACTTGCATTTGCATCTTACAAGAACATGAAACTCTTTCAAATGGATGTAAAATGTGTTTTTTTAATGGTTATTTATAAGAAGAAGTTTATGTTACACAACCTCCTGGTTTTGAAAATGATAATTTTCCAGATCATGTTTACAAACTTGACAAAGCTATTTATGGTTTGAAACAAGCTCCAAGGGCTTGGTATGAAAGACTGTCAAAGTTTCTACTTGAAAATGATTTCAAAAGGGGTTTAGTAGACATGACTCTTTTCATCAAGACACATGAGAAAGATTTACTTGTAGGCCAGATATATGTTGATGATATACTGTTTGGAGCTGCTAATGATCAATTGTGCAGAGAATTCTCAAGTCTTATGATCAGGCAGTTTGAAATGAGCATGATGGGAGAATTAACCTTCTTCCTAGGACTTAAAATACATCAATTTAAGAAGGGTATTTTTTTGAATCAAAGCAAGTATACAAGAGACTTGTTGAATAAATACAACATGGCTCAATGCAAGAAAGCCAAGACCCCAATGAGCTCCACTCTATCCTTAGACAAGGATGAATCGGGTAAGAGAGTCAATGTTAAAGAGTACAGAGGCATGATTGGATCATTACTCTATCTGACAGTAAGCAGACCAGATATCATGTTTAGTGTATGCATGTGTCCTAGGTTTCAAGCTGATCCAAAAGAATCACACTTAACTGATGTGAAGAGAATATTCAGATATCTCAATGGTACCAAGGACTTAGGGATTTGGTATCCAAGACATTCTAAGTTTTCTTTAAGTGGTTTTTCAGATGCTGACTTTGCAGGCTACAAAGTTGATAGAAAAAGCACTTCTGGAACCTGTCAATTCATTGGATCATCTTTGATTAGCTGGCATTCCAAGAAGCAGAATTCAGTTGCTCTATCAACAGCTGAAGCTGAATATATAGCTGCAGGAGCATGTTGCTCACAAGTACTATGGATTGCTCAACAGCTAAGAGACCTTAGATTTGACTTCAGAGGCATACCTATTAAGTGTGACAACGCTAGTGCAAGTTCAATTACAAAGAATCCAATACAACAATCAAGAACCAAGCACATTGATGTCAGACACCACTTCATCAGAGATCATGCTGAGAAAGGTGATATTGTTCTTGAATTTGTTGCTACTAATATGAAAATTGCAGATATCTTCACCAAACTATTAGCAGAAGAGAGATTCTCAGCTCTAAGGTTGGAATTGGGAATGCTAAATAAGACTGCACTGGTTTAGGGGGAGCTTAAGGTAAGAAAGGTAAGTTATTTGTGTTCACAAAGGTTTGAACTGCATTTCAAGGTCTTGAAAATCAGTTAAAAGCCTTGATCTTTTATTTGTTGCAGTGTTACAGTATTTCAAGGCCTTGAAAGCCTTTTCAAAGATTTGAAAATGAATCTGTTACACTAATAGTCAATAAACTTGTATCATTCTATACTGGGTGATATCTCTGTAGATATTTGCCTAATATAGCCCCTACCTTTTTCAAAAAATTGGTTTAGCCAAAAATAGTATTAGTATATTCTTTTTCCAACGGCATAATATATTGAAATTTTTCTGATCTTTGCAAGTCTTTTTAGAATCAGAGAAATACTAGTTTCCTTTTGAAACTTAAACTCTTTCAGTATTTATCCTCTTCTCTTTTCCTTCATTATGTATCATTCGATCTCTCTCTTTTCTTCTCCCTAACCCTAATGAGCACAAGAAGAGCCTCAGATCGAATCAAGATGGCTGGTGGTTCAAAACCTGTCTCAGAGAAGAAGAGAAAAGCAGCAGTGGAAGAGGTTCAAGAAGTCAGTGGAGACTCTATCTCCAGAACTCCCAATGCAGAAGCAGTTCCAGATCCTCCTCCACCAAAGACGAAGATCAAGAAGGCCACAACCTCCTCTTCAGAAAAGCAGAAGAAGCAGAAGGACATTACTGAAAAGCAACCAGAAAAAGAGCCTACCAGTTGAAAGAAGGTAAAGAAGAAAGCAACTCAGGCAGAAAAAGGGAAAGGGAAGGTGACTGAAGCACAACCAGAAAGTCAATTTGAGAAGGCTTTGAAGATCTATTCTCAAGTCTCAACAAAGAACACAGCTCCAGATGAAACATGGTTTGTCTCAAACATCTCTAAAGGTAAGTGGTTAGATGGTTTTGCTTCAAGGTCTATTGGTTTCTGCAGTTTGGTTAATAAGTATGTGTTGGAACACATGAAACTCAAGTGCATCTCTATGTTAAAGAAGAGCTCTTTGTGGTGTATGTTAAATTCTAGGGATATTGCCCACCCAAGACTCACCAGACTCTTCTATCTGAACCTCACCCAAGTAAAGAGATCTGCACACTTAGTGATCACATCTAAAGTTGCTGGAATAACAATTGAACTTGATCACTCTGAGTTTGCCAATGTGTTAAGTTTTCCAAAGAGGTATGACACTAGTAACCATCCTCCAAAGTCAGAAACTTTGAGGCTATCCAAAGAAGAATTCTTTCTTCCAAATGTCTCAACCTCAGCCAAACAATTAACACACTATGTGTTAAATGTTGAAGCCAAAGTTCTTCATACTATTCTGGTGAGATGTGTCTTTCCTAGAGAGCACTCAAGAGAGTTGGTGACTGATAGAATGTTGCACATCATGTACCTGGTTATGCATGGATATGATATTGATCTCCCAAAACTAGTCATTGAATACATGCTCTTCAGCTTAACCAGTAAGAGAATTCACCCTCTTCCATATGCAAACCTCCTTACCATGTTCTTTGAGCACTTTGAGATCCCTTTTAATGGAGAAGAATCAGTCACATATGGTTTTGGGGAACTCAATGAGAAAGCTTTTGAGAAAATTGGAGTTGTGAAAACCAAGGAGAAAGTTTGGAAACTGTACTAAGATCTTACTGAAGCAGAACTAGGTGCAAAAAAGTTTTCTAAGCCCAAGACCTTGACTCCCACTTCAAGCCATATCTATCAGCCTACAGACAATCAAAGACTTGATGGTCTGGAACTGGACATGGAGGATGTCAAAGCTACTGTTTTGGACTAGAAAGTGATATGGGACAAGTCAAGTATATGGTGGAAAGTATCTTAATAAGCATGACCTTGCTTGATGTTCCTGAGGAGCCTGAAGGAACAAAGAAAGGAGAATCAGACAAGGAATTGCCTAGTGAGCATTCATAATAGGTAGAAGCTACTCCAGTTTCAGACAAGGGAAAGCAGGCAGCAGAACAGGCAGAAGATGAAGCTGATAGTCCTGATTCAGATGAGCTGCTGATCACTTTGAAGAAAAAAAAAGAAATCTCCAAAGGCAGCTGAAAAGGACAAGACTTGTGAAACAGCTACTGCAGAAGAAGTTGCAGAGGAACAGGAGGAGCAAGACAAGACTGATGAAGAAGACAATGAGAAAGAGGAAGGAGATCAGGAGGAAGATGAAGATCAAAACCTTTAATCTTTCCTATTCTTTCTTCCATTTTCTCTCTGCTTTATTTCTTTAAGTTTTCAAACTTTTCCAGACACTTGATCCAACATCTTATATATTTTTGATGAAAGTCAAAAAGGGGGAGAAAATTCTAGGTTTTCAGTTTTAGGATCTTAGGTTTATTTGATGCTATCTGCTGAACTTTTTAGGTGTTTTTGTTGGTATTTAAATAAGTTGGATCTTTTTGGAATAATTGTGTCTTTAAATTGCAGACTAATCAGTTTGTTTTGCAGAGACTAAGGATCAAACATAATTTGGTTTTGTCTTTCATCAAGGGGGAGATTGAAAGCTCAGGTTGTTTAAGGCTTGAAAGAGCTTCACTATTTCAAGGCCTTGAAACAGCTATCAAAGCCTTGAATCAGCTTCGGAGACTCAATGCCTTGAAACTGGATTCAAAGCCTTGAAACTGTTAATCCTGAAAGCATATTCTCAGGGGGAGTTTTTCTATTAACTCTCTGATCTAATTTATCATCTCTCTTGCATATGTTTGATTATATGTTGTTAGATGATGAAAGAAAAATTGTTAAACATGTTTTGAATCGTATTATATCAACTGTTTGACCATGATAATACATGAAATATTGTTTCTAAGTTTGCAGGATTGTTTCCTAAACTGGATTGCTCCAGATTTGGAAATACTTGAAGACTTTGATCCTGTGATCAATCAGATGTTGGTTAAATGAAGGATTACAACAATATCTCAGAAGATTACAATCATTCAACCGTTGGAGAAGATCTCAACATAGTCAAACTCCGTTACCTACAAAGTAGGAAGGTTGTTGCTGGAAATCTGGAGAGATTTGCAGAGCTGTTTGAAGTATTTAAAGAGCTCAAATTCGAAGCAACAACAACACAATTCTCAACGGGCAAATACAGAGAAATCATTCTGGATTGAAAAGAATCAAAGAAGTTCGTCATCTCTTCCAATCCATACACAGAAGTTCACTGCATTTCACTGCAATTTTCTACTCTTAAGTGATCTTCTGTATAGAGCTATATTGGTAGATCATTTCTGTAGTATTTCTACATTCATTCTCAAGGATTGTTCATGGTGAACAATAGAGAATTCTTAGTTAATCAGTTAGCTAGAGCAGGTACTAGACAGGTTAGGTAAAACTACAAGCTGTAACAGAGTAAGGGAACTCTCTGTGCTTGAGTTCTAGGGCTTAGATTTTTATTAATAAGAATTGAGTTGAAAATCCTGCAGGGATCTTATCCCTGAGGTAGAGACGTAGGTCCAAGTGGACTGAACTCTATAAATCACTTGTCTTGTGCATTTTCAGTTCATCTACTGTAACACCCCCAAATGGCCCAAGCCGGAGACCCGGGGATGTCACTCCGTACCCGAGAGGAGCCCGGATACAAGGAGATTTTATAACACGGTTCTCAAGAAAAAACATCAACAATAATAATTAAAATTAATTGAAACTATTCATTATTACAATTCAACATCCTAGCCACAAAGCGGGCATAAACCAACTAAAGTGTTTAAACTAATAAAGAGTTCAAATTCAAATGAGATACTACTACTAATGTTCCATGTGATAATACGCGTCCCCTTCTATGCCAGATAACCATCCTCTAAACATGTGGTGCGGAATCAAAAAGTGTTGGAATAGATGCCCTAGAGGCAATCTAGTTTAGTATGAATTTGTAATTGGCTAGAAATTCATTTATTATTTATTGGATATTTAATATAATGAAGTCCTTAGATTTACAATCGTGTTGTTTATCTTAAATATCCCTAGTCAAGTATAATGATTAAATGGGACAATCATCTATAGACTAGTATGGGGTTGGATTGATATGGAGATATCACGATCCAACACATAGGTGTGCATTACGGAATGTTGCACTGGATTGACCCATTACCGAGAAGGCTACATACACGTTATGTTGAGTCACAAGTGCTTCTCGGGTACAATGGTATTGTCATCCTTAGACTTGAAGTCACTAGATATTCTAGTTGTGGATCATTGTGATCTTGGTAGCGTTAAACGCTACACCGTAACTGGGTAGTTATAAAGGCGTGTACTGGATGCAATGAGAAGCAAGCTTAGAGATCGTAGTAGACGTAGAGAGGATTTGCCCCTCCCACATAACGGGAGCAAATATCCAAGGCCACTCGAGGATAGTGCTTATAGAATGTCTGGCCAGACTCAAATAAATCAATATATGGGATATTGATGTTATTTGCACGAATAAGGCTATTCCATGGATCGAGGAACTAGGGATTGGATATACGAGTGTGACTTGTATGTCTCGTGTCCAATCCGGATATGGAGGCAAAGGGATGAGACAATTACTTGTACAAGGTTGTCTAGATGACTATTCTATTAGTTGGCTAGAATGGATGTTTTGCTAGAAACCGCTCCATATTAGCAAAGAGTTGCTACCAACTAGATAGAACCTATGGGGTCACACGCTATATAGAGTTGTACTAGATTATGGAATTAATTAATTGGATTAATTAATTAGAAGGATCACTTTGCAAACCCTTGCAAACTTAGTAGGGACTAATTTGCAAGGAAGGGACTAAATTGAATTCTAGTAGGACTAGAATAAGTCCTTTAGGTAGTTGACAAGGAGTTGTTGGACTATATAAAGGACCCTCCTCCTTCCTTCCCTACAGACTTATGCTCTAAGAGAGAACATAACAAGAGTAGGAGAGAACAAAGGAGAGAGAGAGCAAGCAAAGAGGGACGCCGCCCCTATTGCCGCCGCCCCTTGTCCCCGACGCCACAAAGGGTGCCGAACCCCTTTTGGTGTCTCGTTTTGCGTGATTTCTTCACCCTCCTTTCAATCCGGGCTAGCACCAAGGTGATTGGAGATCTAGGAACAACTCTAGGCGTGGATCAACTATAGAGAACGTGACACTATTCGCGTTTGAAGTCATCAAGGAGAACCCAAAGGTGTGTTTATGATTTCTTACCTTCACTATCGTTATGCATCTAGACTTGTGATCCTTGGAGGGTTTTGCATGGTTATTTGTTTGATTATGCTTCCGTTTGCGCGATCCATGAATCAAAACCCTACAGTGGTATCAGAGCCACAGGTCATAGAGCATAAACGTAGTTTATGTGTTACATTCTTGTTGTTTTACACCTTAATTTGTTGTTTATCGCGTAAAACAAGACAAATCAAGCATTGGATGCAATTTGTCAAAGAATTAATCATAACAAGACCCAATTATTGCATTGGATGCATGAATTGGTGAGTTTGAGAAATTTTAGGATCATAGATCTAGGGTTTGGGCATCCTTGGGGAAGAAGGAGTTCTCCCACAACAAGGAAACAACCAAACTTGGGCTCCAAGCAAGGAGGTTGTTTTGGAAACAACCTCCACAAGGAGGTTCGGCCCCCTAGGGAGCCGCCCCCCCTTGCTTGCCGCCCAAGCTTGGCGCCCTAAAGGGGCGGGCGGCCCTAACCCGCGGGCCTAGCTTGCGGGTTTTGGGCCGGGCCGGCCCTAGGGCTTTATGGTTCACTTATTTGGGCCCGGGCAATTGGATTGTTGGGCCCATGGACCGTTTTAACCCTAGAAATCCTAAAATCAATTAAAATTGACCAAGCGCGTTAAAATTGGATTTTAACTGTTTATGTGCAAATCGCATGGTGATTGGATATGGCCTTAGGATGTGGTTTGATGTGGATGTTTAATTTTGTGGTTTGGTTTTACGGCCTGCGAGCCGATCAATTAATTGTAATAATTAATTAGGGTTTTATGGCCTGCGTGCCATTTTTTTTCTCAACTTGTGAGATTTATTTTATTTAGTATAGATATTAGCTAGTGCTAGATAAAGTAGATTGTTAGCCAAGATTGAAGAAAAGAAGCCCAAAGCCAAAGAAGCCACAAAAGATGGAGCATGGAGCATGGAGCATTCCACATGACTATGAAGGATGGACCAAAAGATCAAGACGCATGAAGATGTGTGTTTGTTTAGGGTTCATAGATAATTCCATTGGCTTGGAATTATCTTAGTCTAGAAAAGGCCATATCCACATCACGTTTAATTTCTGTTTTGTGGTTGTTTATTTATTGTCTTATTATTTGTGTGGTTGGTGTATGGATGATGCATGCAATTAGGATAATAAGATAATTAGACAACCCGGATCTATTATTTGGAGTTGTGCCCAAACTCAAATAGATAGATTAGTTGATATTGATCAACAAAATAATTAAAATTGAAGAAAAATCCCTCAAATTTTAAAATATTGTGTTCTTGCCTTCTCGTTATTTAAACACTCATTATCATCATTATTTATCAAGTTCGTGCGTGCCAAAGCATGGCGACTTGGTTCATAATGATGGAATGCGATGGCACGTAACAATGTGCAATTGTTTAGATAAGAGGTTGAACACAACTAGGCTATTAATTTGATTAAGAAACCTAGAGGCAATCAATTGGGATTATCCATGTGGATGGATAAATAAGGAGTTATTTGCCCGATTGAACCAAGAGTTGCATATGGGATGCAATTGGAATTGTTCCTACCTAAGAAGTAATCGAATTATGGGTGACTTGCCAAAGCAAGCTCATAAGGAGATGAAAAAGATGGATCTTGGCCCACTAGAAAATATAAGGATATTTTCCGCATTAATATCTTGAGGGTTATTAATCCGTAGAAAAATAGTGGGAGCTATATTTAATAAACTAGCCATTATTAAATATAGTCAAAAATTCACAAATACTAAAACTTGCGTATTTTCCTATTGTAGAATTCCAAATGGCAAACAACTCATCGAGTTCACAACATTCCCTACGATCTGTCCTTGAGAAGGACAAGCTCTCAGGAACCAACTTTCTCGATTGGTACAGAAACTTGAGAATTGTTCTCAAGCAAGAAAAGAAGCTGTACGCAATAGAGGAGCAAGTTCCAGAAGGTCCAGACAATCAGACACCTGCTGCCTTAAAGGCGTATCAAAAGCATGTTGATGATGCTAATGATGCGGCCTGCCTAATGCTTTGCACCATGACCTCTGAGCTTCAGAAGCAACATGAGAACATGAATGCTGTCGATATGATCGAACATCTAAAGCAGCTCTTCCAAGAGCAGGCGAGGGTAGAGAGGTATGAAGTCTCAAAGGCACTGTTCAAATGTCATCTGGCAGAAGGGAACCCGGTGGGACCCCATGTACTCCGAATGATCGGGTACTTGGAGAATCTCGCCCGGCTTGGGTTCCCGGTCGGCCAAGAGTTGGCAACGGATCTCGTGTTGCAATCGTTGCCCGAGAGTTATGGACAGTTCATTATGAACTATAACATGAACGAGATCGTTAAGCCACTGCCAGATTTGCTCAACATGTTGAGGACGGCTGAACAGAGCATCAACAAGGGTAAGGGCAAGGCCATTATGATGGTGAATAAAGGAAAAGGTAAAAAGTTTGCCTCTTCCTCCAAGGGCAAAGGCAAGTCAGTTGCTAAGTCCAAGGAACAAGCCCTTAAGCCTGTTGGTGGGATTGCCAAGGTTGTGACTAAGGGTGAATGTCACTACTGTAGTCAACCTGGACACTGGAAGAGGAACTGCCCAAAATATTTGGAGGACAAGCGGCTTGGAATAGTGATTCCACCACCACCAGGTATTTTTGTTGTAGATGTCAATTTAACTGTCTCTACATCATGGGTATTAGATACTGGATGTGGATCTCATATTTGTCGAAATATGCAGGATCTAAAGAGAAGTAAAAGATTGGCTAAAGGGGAGGTAGATCTGCGCGTTGGGAATGGAGCAAAGGTTGCTGCGTTGGCCATAGGCGTTTGCGAACTATCTCTGCCTTCAGGATTAGTTTTAGAATTAAATAATTGCTATTTTGTGCCTGCTATGAGCAGAAACATTATTTCTATTTCTTGTTTGGACAAGGAAGGTTTTATTATTTCAATAAAGAACAATTGTTGTTCCTTTTATTTGAATAATATTCACTATTTTAGTGCGCAATTATTTAATGGACTTTATGTCCTTGATCTAAGTAATCCTGTCTACAACATTAATACCAAGCGGATTAAAATAAATGATTTAAATCCTGCTTATTTATGGCATTGTCGTTTAGGCCACATAAATGAGAAACGTGTATCTAGACTCCATAAGGATGGATTGCTGGACTCATTTGATTTTGAATCATATGAGACATGTGAGGCTTGTTTATTGGGAAAAATGACAAAGTCCCCTTTCAATAAGAAAGGTGAGAGGACTAGTGAGCAATTGGCGCTCATACATACTGATGTGTGTGGGCCATTTGCCACGCCTGCCAGGGGTGGTTATGTCTACTTCATTACGTTTACTGATGATTACAGTAGATATGGATTTGTGTACCTTATGAGGGCAAAATCCGAATCCTTTGAAGTGTTCAAAGAATTCAAGAATGAAGTAGAGAAGCAACTTGGCAAAAGTATCAAGGCTCTACGATCGGATCGTGGAGGAGAATACTTGAGCCAAGAGTTTGACGACTATCTTAGAGAGTGTGGGATCGTGTCCCAACTCACTCCACCCGGAACGCCACAATGGAATGGCGTGTCCGAGAGGAGGAATCGAACCCTATTGGATATGGTTCGGTCTATGATGTGTCAAACCGATCTTTCATTATCGTTTTGGGGCTACGCTCTATTAAGTGCAGCTTTTACCATTAACCGTGTTCCATCTAAATCAGTCATGAAGACACCATATGAGATGTGGAGTGGGAGGCGTCCCACACTGTCGTTCATGAGGATTTGGGGCTGCGATGTCTATGTAAAACGTTTACAATCAGACAAGCTAGGGCCTAAATCGGATAAGTGTAAATTTGTGGGGTACCCTAAGGAAACTAAGGGATACTACTTCTACAATCCAACCGAGAACAAAGTGTTTGTTGCTCGGACCGGCGTGTTTCTAGAAAGAGAGTTTGTCTCTAAAGAAGCAAGTGGGAGGAATGTAGAACTTGAAGAAGTTCAAGAACCACAAATCACAGAACCGATTATGGAACATGAACAGGAATCACAAGCAATTGTGGATCCACCTGTTCAGGTAACACAAGAGCTTCGTAGATCTAGTAGAGTGCGCCAGGAACCCGAGAGGTATGGACTTCTCGTAACTGATTCCGGTGACACGATGCTCATAGATGATGAGCCTACTACCTATGAGGAGGCCATGAATGGCCCAGACTCGCAGAAGTGGCTTGAGGCCATGAGATCCGAGATGGAATCCATGTATACCAACAAAGTATGGACTTTGGTGGAACCACCTGATGGGGCGCGACCCATAGGGTGCAAGTGGGTCTTCAAGAAGAAGATCGACATGGATGGTAATGTGATTACCTATAAGGGCCGATTGGTGGCTAAAGGATTCAGACAGATTCATGGTATTGACTATGATGAAACCTTTTCACCAGTCGCTATGACCAAATCCATCCGAATCCTACTTGCGATTGCAGCATACTACGACTATGAGATTTGGCAGATGGATGTCAAAACAGCATTCCTTTATGGGAATCTCCTCGAGGACGTGTATATGATACAGCCGGAGGGTTTTGAGGATCCAAAGCAAGCCAACAAAGTCTGTAAGCTGCAACGATCCATTTATGGGTTGAAGCAAGCTTCTAGGAGTTGGAATCGACGTTTTGATGAAGTGGTCAAAGAGTTTGGCTTCATCAGAAACGAAGATGAGTCTTGTGTCTACAAGAAGGTTAGTGGGAGTTCTGTAGCTTTTCTGGTCTTGTATGTGGATGACATACTACTCATTGGAAACGACATTCCCATGCTACAATCTGTGAAAGATTGGCTAGGAAAGTGTTTCTCAATGAAAGACTTAGGGGAAGCAGCCTATATACTTGGTATAAAGATCTATAGAGATAGATCTAAGAGGTTGCTAGGCCTAAGTCAAAGTACATATATTGACAAGGTGTTGAAACGGTTCAACATGCAAGAGTCCAAGAAGGGATTCTTGCCCATGTCACATGGAATCACTCTTTCGAAGAGTGGTTGTCCTTCCAATGAGATTGAGAAGGAACGCATGAGTAGGATTCCCTATGCCTCGGCCATAGGATCCATCATGTACGCCATGTTATGTACTAGACCAGATGTGTCATATGCCTTGAGTATGACAAGCAGATACCAATCCAATCCGGGTGAGAGTCACTGGATTGCTGTCAAGAACATCCTAAAGTACTTGAGAAGAACTAAGGATGCCTTCTTGATGTTTGGCGGTGAGGAAGAGTTGCGTGTAAGGGGTTACACCGATGCAAGCTTCCAAACCGATAGAGATGACTTTAGATCACAGTCGGGATATGTGTTTTGCCTGAATGGAGCAGCGGTGAGCTGGAAGAGTTCCAAGCAAGAGACGGTAGCTGATTCTACAACAGAGGCTGAGTACATTGCTGCAAATGGCGCAGCAAAGGAGGCTGTTTGGATCAGAAAGTTTGTTTCTGAACTTGGTGTGGTCCCTAGCATTGCGGATCCAGTGGAGTTGTTCTGCGACAACACTGGGGCGATCGCGCAATCAAAGGAACCCAGATCGCACCAGAAATCCAAGCACGTGCTCAGGAAGTTCCATCTGATTCGAGATATTATCGATAGAGGAGACGTTCGGATATGCAAGATTCCTACAGATGATAATCTGTCAGACCCGCTTACAAAGCCTCTCACGCAGTGGAAGCATGAAGGGCACACTAGGAGTATGGGCATACGAGATGCGCCAGATTGGCTCTAGTGCAAGTGGGAGACTGTTGGAATAGATGCCCTAGAGGCAATCTAGTTTAGTATGAATTTGTAATTGGCTAGAAATTCATTTATTATTTATTGGATATTTAATATAATGAAGTCCTTAGATTTACAATCGTGTTGTTTATCTTAAATATCCCTAGTCAAGTATAATGATTAAATGGGACAATCATCTATAGACTAGTATGGGGTTGGATTGATATGGAGATATCACGATCCAACACATAGGTGTGCATTACGGAATGTTGCACTGGATTGACCCATTACCGAGAAGGCTACATACACGTTATGTTGAGTCACAAGTGCTTCTCGGGTACAATGGTATTGTCATCCTTAGACTTGAAGTCACTAGATATTCTAGTTGTGGATCATTGTGATCTTGGTAGCGTTAAACGCTACACCGTAACTGGGTAGTTATAAAGGCGTGTACTGGATGCAATGAGAAGCAAGCTTAGAGATCGTAGTAGACGTAGAGAGGATTTGCCCCTCCCACATAACGGGAGCAAATATCCAAGGCCACTCGAGGATAGTGCTTATAGAATGTCTGGCCAGACTCAAATAAATCAATATATGGGATATTGATGTTATTTGCACGAATAAGGCTATTCCATGGATCGAGGAACTAGGGATTGGATATACGAGTGTGACTTGTATGTCTCGTGTCCAATCCGGATATGGAGGCAAAGGGATGAGACAATTACTTGTACAAGGTTGTCTAGATGACTATTCTATTAGTTGGCTAGAATGGATGTTTTGCTAGAAACCGCTCCATATTAGCAAAGAGTTGCTACCAACTAGATAGAACCTATGGGGTCACACGCTATATAGAGTTGTACTAGATTATGGAATTAATTAATTGGATTAATTAATTAGAAGGATCACTTTGCAAACCCTTGCAAACTTAGTAGGGACTAATTTGCAAGGAAGGGACTAAATTGAATTCTAGTAGGACTAGAATAAGTCCTTTAGGTAGTTGACAAGGAGTTGTTGGACTATATAAAGGACCCTCCTCCTTCCTTCCCTACAGACTTATGCTCTAAGAGAGAACATAACAAGAGTAGGAGAGAACAAAGGAGAGAGAGAGCAAGCAAAGAGGGACGCCGCCCCTATTGCCGCCGCCCCTTGTCCCCGACGCCACAAAGGGTGCCGAACCCCTTTTGGTGTCTCGTTTTGCGTGATTTCTTCACCCTCCTTTCAATCCGGGCTAGCACCAAGGTGATTGGAGATCTAGGAACAACTCTAGGCGTGGATCAACTATAGAGAACGTGACACTATTCGCGTTTGAAGTCATCAAGGAGAACCCAAAGGTGTGTTTATGATTTCTTACCTTCACTATCGTTATGCATCTAGACTTGTGATCCTTGGAGGGTTTTGCATGGTTATTTGTTTGATTATGCTTCCGTTTGCGCGATCCATGAATCAAAACCCTACAAAAAGAAACACCACAGTACAAAATCAGCATGAAATACTGGTAAATAAACACCCAAACATGTAAAACGATGATAGGATAGTTATAAAACAACTTCTCATTTATAAGTAAGAGTTTTTTGCAAACACAGCGGTAATAAAGTTGACTCTTGGAATAAAACATAAGAGTTCCCAGTTCCATAATATATCCAAACCAATTCCATAATCATTAGGAAAATCCAAATCCATCGTTAACTCCTTTCCGTTAACAAAAAAAGAAAACCAAAATACTCATTATTAATTCGTTGTGACGGGGGAAAACCAAATAAACCACAGCTTCCATGACCTTAAGTGTCGACACCCCCCTAAGACTACGTCGGCCAGAGGAGTGAGTACATGCCGCTATCCGGGGACTTGCAACCGGATCAAAAAGAGACGGGACCGCAACCAACACCGCCCAAAGAGAATAATAATAATGTCCCCGCACAACTTCTTCCACTTTACGTTATAGTTCATTAATATCATGGTGATGTTTTCAGCAAAAACATTTAACAAGTAGAAATCATGTATTTCAAGTCATGTAGCACGTGAACACATTTTGAGACGTAACAAATCAATGTATTCGTTTGACACGAAAGAGATAAGCACACTAGGCTTGGCATGTTTACTTACCTCAAAGCAAATTCCAACTAGCAACTCAATCAACGTACTCTACGTACTCGTCGTCGACGAACTCGTTACCTACATGTAACAATATTCTAATCAAACAAATATTCTAACAATATACTTGCTATACTAATTACATGCATATGATAGTCAATGGCTTAGGTTTCTAACACCATCCTAACATCCCACTCAATTCATACTTCAAAACGAAACCCAAAACTTTGTTTCAAAATCCTCTAACCTAAAGCATACATAATCTATCATAACTCCACCAATCTATTACTCCAGTTTCCCAAACCGATCATGGTCTAAAAATAGTTCCATTGGATTCAAAACATTCGAAATAATAAGTTTAGCCTCAAACGGATCTTAATTTCGATTCCTGAATCAGAAGTTACACTAGTTTCAAGTTTCCAACTTCACTCAAAATATCCATACGAGAATTGTCAATTTTCATGAAACTTTTCCCCAAAGCATCTAATTCATCCTATATTCATACTAAACCTAATATAACATGATTCCCACATTCAAATCAGATTGTTATCCACATACTATGACCATTCAAACACCCAAATCACTTAATCAAACTTCTCTTCCAAACTAGGGTTTCTTCCCAACACCGAAGAACATGATAAACCCTAAAACTTGATTAGCAATCCTACAAATTCATGAACAATGATCCTAACAATATCAAACTGAAAATTAAAGATTACATGCAACATACATGAATCATGAACAAGTGATCACAAGAATAAGAGATCAACAAGAGAAAAGAAAAGAAGAAACAAAACTACCTCAAACCCGCCATCCATGGAGGCCGGACGGGAAGAGAGGCGGACGGAGATAGAGAGAAAAAGAAAGAGACAAAGAAGGAAAGAAAAGAAAGAAAGAAAAAGAGAGAGAGAGAGAGAGAGAGAGAGATAGAGAGAGAGAGAGATTACCTCAATGGAAAAGAGAGACGGCGGCGGCGGTGGGTGGCTGCCGTCGGCCACAAGAGAGAGAGAGAGAGAGACGAGAGTGAGAGTGAGAGAGGGACGGGTGAGATGGGAGAGCCGTGAGAGATATAGGGAGAGTGAGGGTTTTATGAGAGTTGGAAATAAAGTCAACTTCATAAGTAGGAAACCCTCTTGAATTAGGAAAGTTTTACGTAGGAAGAAAAGTTAGGTCAAAAGACATTTATTCCCCCTTAGTTTTGCCAAAAGACAAATACCTCCCCCAAACTCAAGTAAAAGACACTAAAACCTTTGATTAAAGTCACAAAGATCCCCCAAACTCTCAAAACCATTATAATTAACTCTCTACAATTAAATTAACTTACCAACACTTATAATAATATCACAAAATACCCATAGTCACAAAACGGGTTATTTCATCTACTTTCAAAGCTTTTGCAGCATACAAAAACTGTTTATTTTTCAAGGGCCTGAACTTGTTTTCAAGCTGCTACATTTCAAAGCCTTGAATCTGTGTTCAAGGCCTTGAACTTCATTGTCTACACTAGTTCTTCTACTTGTTAGCTTGTTTTGAAAAAAGTTGGCATACTCTGTTCAACCCCCCCCCCCTCTAGATCATCTTAGTTTCTTATACATCTGCATACTCACACTTTCACCTTCTTCCCCGTCGATTCTTCCTGGTTGCTTGCTTCTGGTACCGGTCTTGTACCACCCAATCTCTCCATGGATTAAATTGGCTATCACAGATGATTTACGAGTTGTAATTGAATTTTTTTAGTTTTCATAATACCACTATTTTTGTTACAAAGAAAAGTATGTACAAACCTACACATTAACTAACCATCATAGAATACTAGGTGTGTTTGGATGAGATTACACCAGCTGAAAATATATCAGTTTATTGTAATGAGTGGTTGATGCATATCCAAAACACACCCACTACAAGGACAATTTTAGCCATTGTTAAGATTTTTTTCACTGCTATAACATGCGTGAAAAGTCGAATTAGGGTGCGTTTGGTAAAATACTTTTTTTTGGTTTATGGTTTAAAAACCAAATTGTTTATCGAAAGTGTTTGTTTGCCTTGTCCTTATCCATAGAGGCCTTGTCCTTATCCATCAAATGAATCTTAAAGATGTGGTGGTTGAAACTGATTCTTTGGAGGCTCTCTTTGCCTGTACCACTGATCCCCTCCCGGATTTTCCCTTCAAAGTCATCACAAAGGACATAGCTGTTTTGGTTCAAGGATGCAATTGCCAGTTGACACACATCAGTAGGGTTAAGAATGGGGTGGCTGATGCCTTGGCAAAGCTGGGGGCTAGCTAGAATGAAACTCTTGTCATTCTTGAGAATCCTCCTGCGGAAGTGGCGAGCCTTGTTGTGAGGGACATCATTCTCAGTGACTGTGAGCATTAGCTTGCACTGGGATGTGGTGTTTTGTTTACCCTCAGTTTGTCTTTATTTTTTTCTATGTTTTCTGTTTTTAGTTAGTTCTGTTTGTTTGTTGTCGGACTGATAAAAAAAAGAAAGTGTTTGTTTGCAATGGTTTAAAAACCAGTTTTTAAACTAGTTTTTTTTTGGACATTTTGTCTTGATGAAAAAACCAACTTTGGTGGTTTTTCTTTTGGTTTATTTGTATGACACACAAATACGACATTACCCTCACATCGTAGACGTATTAAATTGAAAATCGTCTCTCATTTTGGTACTAGTTCTGTTTCTTCTTAACCGTCTTACTTTGACTTTTTAACCCGTAACTGTGTCTCTTTGACTCGGTGATTTAGATAGCAAAACGATAAACTTTGTGAACTTTTTTTCATCGTATTATAGAGTAAAGTTTACTCTACAAGACCTTGCAAAGATTATGAAATTTTTGTATCGTTTTGCTAATCAAATCGCTGGGTCAAAGTGACCCAGTAAATAGTGACAAAAAGTAAAGTAGTCTGAAACAGACGAAACAGAGGTAGTAGCTCTTTGACTTTTTAGTCATCGAGATAATGAAAAATATTGCACGGATTTTTTTCTATACTTTTTCCATATTTTTTAAAAAAAAACTCAACTCTCGCACATGTCGGAAGATACCTTTTATATGTGATCATTTTGTGGTGTTATTTCCTTAGTTTATGTTTGTTTGTCCGTTACTCAACGTGACATGAAATGTAAGTGAAATTTCTTGAAATTGTCAATCTTTTGTTGAATTTAAGTAAAAAAAATGATTTTTGGATGTCATAATAGTGTTAATTTTTTCTTCAATTTGTTACTTTCATGAAATCGTTGAATCACATGAAATCGTGAACTTTTTCACATTGCATTTGTTTCTTTTGAATGTGTACAAGAAAAATAAGTGGAAGGTATATTTGTCATTTAATCTACATGAGCTAGTTTAAAAACCACTACCAAACACATTTTTCAAGTTTTTAATCTAGTTTAAACACATTTGTTTAAACAGAATCTCTAAAACAATCAAAAAATTTCCACCACAATGTAAAAATTAGTTTTTCCACCAGATATCATTCTACCACACTCACTCTTAGTGCATGTTTGGCATCTCTGTTTTTAATCAACTTTGATTAAAAACAGAGTTGTTTTTTTAAACTCATTTGTTATGCATGTTTTTTTGCCTGTTTAAAAGCAAAAACATGCTGAAAAACAGCTGTTTAAAAAAACAGCAAATGTGGTGTTTTTTTGGTGTTTTTTTGTACTATTGGTGTTTACAGACATTTCAACTATGATTAGATGTAACAAATATCAAATATATGTCGGTATTGTAAGTAAAAATGATTTTCAAGCAAATTAACATTGAAATTTAGTAATGTTGCCAAACATGTTTTTGATTTTAAATACTGTTTTTAAACGGATACCAAACAGTTTTTTGATTCTGTTTTTAAACGTGTTTTTTCGGTACGTTTTTTTTCCACTGTTTTTCTTGTTTTTAAACGGATACCAAACAAGCTCTTAGTCACAAAGATTGGTTGTTGGAACATTGTAGTAGTACTGGACCCTATAGACACGTGCAAATGATGGCTTAGTCTTTCACTTAATAATAATGGATTTCTGTTCTCCTCAAAAAAAAAAATAATAATGGATTTCTGTTTTGCACCGTTGGATGACTGAATCCACCGTGTGGGTTCGCCCCCACCTTTACATCGTGCACACCACCTTCACATGATATTATTACTATCCAAGTCGTCGTATTTTTATTTACCCGATTCAATACGAAGTGACAGTTTCTGAGATGCGTCGCGACCAGGTCACTAATCTTTCTACTCGATTAACTCAACCAGGGTTGGACGCAAGATTCTTCATCAGGGGAACACAATGTGTATATTTACAGAGTAAAAAACGATATTGACGCGAAATTTTGGGCCTAAATCTACATATAGTGAGAGTTTTAGGCCTAAATAATAAATATTTGTGTTTATATTATGCGTATTTAAATAGTTTCAACAGACATTGGGATACTTTGTGCAATTTCAGAGGAGGCATATATGAATTTTTTGACAAAAACCTGAAAACTGTGGTAGAGAAAAAAAAATCTATGGTGGCCATAGGCACATTCCGGGTCAAGTGTGCGTCCGCCCTTGAACTCAACTGATCTCGGTGAGCATGTTTGGTGTTGATAATCGGCACTTTTAATGTAATTGTATTTGTTACACTGCTTTTTAATTCGGATCAAATCTGTTTTGGATTGAAAATCTGCAGATTATATAATCTCCAATTTTACAGCTTTTCTTAGTTTTTTGTTGATCAAGAATTTAAGTTCATACCAAAAAATTTTAGAATTTTCTACTACTTCAAGTTTTCTACTACTATTTTCAGTAACTGATTATTTAGATCAGTTGTCGGGCCACTATTGTAGTTTTGCACCACCAAGTCACAGTTCTTGACCACCCAGAGTAATCAGGCCTTGTACGGAAGATTTCAACACAACTACTGAAAATGGAAATATGTCAGTGCCATATAATTTGCCATGCCACCAAAAATGCTAGCAACGTTCATGGATGGTCAGGAACTACGAATCTTTCTAACCATTGTCTTTGACCAGTCTTTAAATGGCATGATTACGTTGGTTGTTGCGAATTCTTGCTGCTGACATGTATGTCAGAACATCAGTGTTCTTCATCAACTTATTACGACCTGTGAATTATTACCTTCATTTTATTTTTACAGCAATCTTTTCCTTTTAACTCATTGCCGGAAGATAACTTTCACAGAACACCTGAATCTTTGCCGGTAAATTTGAATACAACATACTGAATTTTGATATGCCCCACCGCATGGATATCATGATTTGCTATATTACTGGTTTTACATATGCTAATCATAATTCACCTAATGCTCATAATTAAATGACATTGAGGGAATTTTGAGACCGAAATATATCTGATATTTGGGGTTTGATTTTTCTACTATGTCGCTCAAATAAAAAATAAAGGTTTCATTCGTCATATCAACCATCTGTTGGAACATACCAGATTATATAATAGGATATATAGCTATTTCTAATTTTAACCGTCGGGTTTTAAGCACTGTCTTATGAAAAGACAAGTTGCTGGGGATTTCTGTGTATTACAACAATAATTTAGGTGAAATTGCTCCTTGAAATTCCAAGAAGCTGCATAAGTTCATATTTACAGAATATGTCAAATCATATTTAGATTAATAGTCTGTTTGGTACCATTTAAAAATTTCAATAATTAGTTGAAAAAATTTTTGAAAGAAAAATCAACTTAACTGAATATCACAATCTGTTTGGTATGAGCTGAAACTATAGATCGCTAACTTGATCCACTTAACAAAATTTAAAGAGCTCTAAAGTCAAGTAATTGAATACACTTATTCATAACTGAACTGTGATCATGCTAATGTAAAAAAAAAACTATCAAAATTATTTTTTTTTTAATATTTTCAGCTGCACATTCCCCAATTTTGGAGATTATACAATTGCAGAGAGATTATTTTAATTTACATATTATCAAATTCAAATTTGCAGACATAACAAACATGATTGATGAAAAGTTGCCGATTTTAATCCAATAAATGGACGATACCAAACATGCAATTAAGTGATTATATTTAAATAATTTGCAAAAACTTCATTCATACACTACTTTTAGTCAGGCTCCAAAGCAAGTTTAGGAACAAGTATAAGGTGTCTCTAATATTCCCTTTTTAATTTATAAATCTTTCAATGTTAAATGAGTGAAATTCCAGCACAAAAAAGAGCACCCCCTGACCTCTACATGTCATTTTGTTTATTTTTTCCCTAATGTAGGTGCAGAATCATGGACACCTATATTTCTCTAGTTTAAATCATGAGTCATTTCTTCAATTTAACGGGATAAAAATGTACTCTTTTAATTTTGCCAAGCTAAAGACAAATGGGCAAAGGAAAGAAAGAATTACACCGATCAACCTAGAGAGACACTTATGTCAAACATTGGTATCATTATCTCCTACTACGAGAAAGAACGACAGTCACTACGGACAAGACTCAGCAACTAACTGGAAATTCGATGCTCATTTCAATGTGATGATGACTGTTTACAGAACGTAACTTCATTTTGCCATTACATAGTTACCCCCATTTGGTTTTATCACTAATCGTCTCCGGAGTTTGTAAAATTGCGATACTGACCAACGCTATTAACTTTCGTTAGATAATTAAGAAAAATAAAAAAGAAAAAATAAAATAAATAATATTGGAAGAGAGCAAAACCAAAAATAAAAAAAAACAAACCGGAAAAGACCACACTGACCCTTTTAAAGTATTAAAATACTAAAATGCCACTGTTAATATAACGGAAGTTAACGGTGTTAGTCAATTTGACCTAAGTGTTACATTTTTACAAACTGCAGAGACGATAAGTGGTAAAACCAATACTGCACGTAGCTAAATGTCAGTGAGACAAAATTGCAAGGGGGTAGTCTGTCAAAAGTTCTAACATAAATTAACGTCTAGTATAGTTTCGAAACCCGAATATCTAGCAGAGTTTGTATACATTCGCAGTAAAATAAGACTTCTATGGTATTTCTAAAAACAATTATTCTTAAGAAAGAAAGACTCTGAAATATGTGCACTCTAGAAACAAATTGTGGTTATAGCGGCTGCTTCAAGCCACCTGGTCGTTTGATAAATGGTGATGCAAGCACTCCAATTTTTTATGAGTTCATACCAACAAGACGGCTTGATGAGCTGACATTCACGAGATTTACGTAACAAAATCAGGACGCATGTATATCCGGTTTAGTTTTGTTCAATTTATTCTTATTCTCATCGACCATCTTGCTGAAATCTCGTACTGTTCACGGTATGATAACTTGTTAATCTGAACCAGTAAACCAAAATGCAAAATCATACTCCTACTAGGTAGTATTAGTTTTCATCACCCCAGAGTTCCGATAAGGTATAGGAAAGCAAACCAAGATTTAGGGTTACAGAGATGAGAGAAAAAGGAAATGAAAAGAGCAGAGAAAATGAACGAGCAAAATAGCTAGGGTTTCTTCATTCAAAAATGGGTAAATACACGGGAAGACCAACGGCCTGATTTACAGCCGTTGGATCACATAAAAGGGAATAACAATCAAGCTAAATAGTAGAATTGGAAATATAACTTTGATTTACTCAAAAAAAAAAAAAAAAAGAAATCTAACTTTGATATAGTTTAAAGAGGTTTCCTGAAATAACAGACGAGATCCTCATTTATGGGCATATTGTAGAAATACCCAGAACTCTTTAAAACAACTTCAAATGGTCTTGTTCTTTTCTTTTGAGAGTTGGTCTTCTGCTAATACCCGCATGCAAACTCAAGGGGGATCTTGCACTTTGAGTTTCGTCTTGAGTAGATGAAAAGTGGCTGGTCGTAGTCCTTTTGTGAGAATATGTGCCAATTGATCTACACTATACACAAAATGAACGGTTAGTTGTTTCATCACAGCCTTTTATCTCACAAAATATAGTCCAGTTCTACATGCTTCATTTTGGAATGTAGAACTGGATTTGCAGTGAGAGAAATGGCTAATTCTCTTTGACTAAAGGGTATGGTGACTAAGCATGGGGCTTAGTCAACATCTTTGTTTCCCTGAATTGTTTCCCTGAACTGGATGTACCAAGTTAAAAACCTCTTTGTTTTCCTGAACTGTTTCATCCACCGTGTATCAACATTGGGGCTACAAAAGAGCCGAGTTGCTCGAGAGCCGACTCGACCAAATGCGGTTAATGTCCGGTTCGCGCATTAAAATATGCCAAGACTAAGCTTAGATTTGAGCTTGTTAAGTTAAACGAGTTAAGCTTGAATCAGGGGTGTTGGGCTTGTAAGCTCTAGTGCCGCCTCGTTGGATAATCAACTATATGCATTTATTTTGTTATAAATTATGAGTTTGCATATTTAGAGACTTTAAGTATGTTGAAGTTCGACTTCAAGTTGATGTACTTGTGAAAAGAAGTGGAAAAAAAATATGCTAACGACGAACGTGGTACTTCTTATCTCTCTTTTCCGAATTTACGTACTTATTGAGTCTGATTGTTAAGCAACATTTACCACGTGACACATTTGGATAGCTAAATACATCGAGGATAAATTTGTGTACTTGAATTAATAAATCTTCATTTTATTTGAAAGCTCAGGTTGTTCAAGACTTGAAAGAGCTTGGCTATTTCAAGGTCTTGAAACAGCTTTCAAAGGCTTGAATCAACTTCAGAGGTTTGAAAATAGTCTTGGCTATTTTCAAGGCCTTGAAACTGGATTCAAAGCCTTGAAGCTTTTGAACCTGAAAGCATATTATCAGGGGAAGTTTTTCTATTAACTCTCTGGTCTAATTTATTATCTCTCTTGCATATATTTGATTACCTGTTGTTAGATGATGAAAGACAAATTGTTAAACATGTTTTGGATCGTGCTATATCAACTATTTGACCATGATAATGTAGGAAATATTGTTTCTAAGTTTTGCAGGATTGTTTCCTAAACTGGATTGCTGCAGATTTGGACACACTTGAATATATTTATCCTGTAATCAATCAGACGTGTTTGACAGCTTCTCATGATGGTAAAATGAAGGATTACAACAATAACTTTTGAAGATTATGATCATTCAACCGTTGGAGAGATCTCAAAAGCCAAACTCTGTTGCCTACAAAATAGGAAGGTTGTTGCTGAAAATCTGGAGAGATTTGCAGAGTTGTTTGAAGTATTTAAAGAGCTCAAATTCGAAGCGACAACAACACAATTCTCAACGGGCAAATACATAGAAAGCATTCTGGATTGATTAGCTTCAAGAAGTTCTTCATCTCTTCCTGTTGAAATAGATGCCCTAGAGGCAATCTAGTTTAGTGTGAATTATTTGTGGCTAGAAATTCATTTATTTATTGGATATTTAATATAATGAAGTCCTTAGATTTACAATTGTGTTGTTTATCTTAAATATCCCTAGTCAAGTATAATGATTAAATGGGACAATCATCTATAGACTAGTATGGGGTTGGATTGATATGGAGATATCACGATCCAACATATAGGTGTGCATTAGGGAATGTGGCACTGGATTGACCCATCTCCGAGAAGGCTACATACACGTTATGTTGAGTCACAAGCGCTTCTCGCGGTACAATGGTATTGTCATCCTTAGACTTGAAGTCACTAGATATTCTAGTTGTGGATTATTGTGATCTTGGCAGCGTTAAACGCTACACCGTAACTGGGTAGCTATAAAGGCGTGTACTGGATACAATAAGAAACAAGCTTAGAGATCGTAGTGGACGTAGATAGAATTTGTCCCTCCCACATAACGGGAGCAAATATCCTAGGCCACTCGAGGGATAGTGCTTATAAAATGTCTGGCCAGACTCAAATAAATCAATATGGGATATTGATGTTATTTGCACGAATAAGGCTATTCCCATGGATCGAGAAACTATGGATTGGATATACGAGTGTGACTTGTATGTCTCGTGTCCAATCCGGATATGGAGACAAAGGGATGAGACAATTACTTGTATAAAGGTTGTCAAGATGACTATTCTATTAGTTGGCTAGAATGGATGTTTTGCTAGAGACCGCTCCATATTAGCAAATAGTTGCTACCAACTAGATAGAACCTATGGGGTCACACGCTAAATAGAGTTGAACTAGATTTGGGAATTAATTAATTGGATTAATTAATTAGAAGGATCACTTTGCAAACCCTTGCAAACTTAGTAGGGACTAATTTGCAAGGAAGGGACTAAATTGAATTCTAGTAGGACTAGAATAAGTCCTTTAGGTAGTTGGCAAGGAGTTGTTGGACTATATAAAGGACCTTCCTTCCTTCCTTCCTTCCCACATAACTTATGCTCATTAGTGAACATAACAAAGAGTGGGAGAGAACAAAAGGAGAGAGAGCAAGCAACAAGGGAGCCGACCGCCCCCTTGCCGCCGCCCCGTCCCCGTCGGCCAAAGGAGGCCGAGACCCTCCTTTTGGGTCTCGTTTTGCGTGATTCTTCTTCCTCTTCCGGGCTAGCACCAAGGACTTGGGAGATCTAGGATCAACTCTAGGCGTGGATCAACCATAGAGAACGTGACACAATTCGCGTTTGAAGTCATCAAAGGAGAACCCTAAGGTGTGTTTATGATTTCTAACCCTTACCATGGTTATGTCTCTTGACTTGTGATCCTTGGAGGGTTTTGCATGGTTTTATGTTTGTTTATGCTTCCGTTGCGCATTCATGAATCAAAACCCTACAGTGGTATCAGAGCCACAGGTCGTAGAGCATAAACGTGGTTTATGTGTTACGTTTTAGTTGTTTTACACCTTAATTTGCCATTTTGTGCCTGCTATGAGCAGAAACATTATTTCTATTTCTTGTTTGGACAAGGATGGTTTTATTATTTCAATAAAGAACAATTGTTGTTCCTTTTATTTAAATAATATTCACTATTTTAGTGCGCAATTATTTAATGGACTTTATGTCCTTGATCTAAGCAATCCTGTCTACAACATTAATACCAAGAGGATTAAAATAAATGATTAAATTTTGCTTATTTATGGCACTGTCGTTTAGGCCACATAAATGAGAAACGTGTATCTAGACTCCATAAGGATGGATTACTAGACTCATTTGATTTTGAATCATATGAGACATGTGAGGCTTGTTTATTGGGAAAAATGACAAAGTCCCCTTTCAATAAGAAAGGTGAAAGGACTGGTGAGCAATTGGCACTCATACATACCGATGTGTGTGGGCCATTTGCCACGCCTGCCAGGGGTGTTTATGTCTACTTCATTACATTTACTGATGATTACAGTAGATATGGATTTGTGTACCTCATGAGGACAAAATCCGAATCCTTTGAAGTGTTCAAAGAATTCAAAAATGAAGTAGAGAAGCAACTTGGCAAAAGTATCAAGGCTCTACGATCGGATCGTGGAGGAGAATACTTGAGCCAAGAGTTTGATGACTATCTTAGAGAGTGTGGGATCGTGTCCCAACTCACTCCACCCGGAACGCCACAATGGAATGGCGTGTCCGAGAGGAGGAATCGAACCCTATTGGATATGGTTCGTTCTATGATGTGTCAAACCGATCTTCCATTATCATTTTGGGGCTACGCTCTATTAAGTGCAGCTTTCACCATTAACCGTGTTCCATCTAAGTCAGTCATGAAGACACCATATGAGATGTGGAATGGGAAGCGTCCCACACTATCGTTCATGAGGATTTGGGGCTGCGATGTCTATGTAAAACGTTTACAATCAGACAAGCTAGGGCCAAAATCGGATAAGTGCAAATTTGTGGGGTACCCTAAGGAAACTAAGGGTTACTACTTCTACAATCCAACCGAGAACAAAGTGTTTGTTGCTCGGACCGGCGTGTTTCTAGAAAGAGAATTTGTCTCTAAAGAAGCAAGTGGAAGGAATGTAGAACTTGAAGAGGTTCAAGAACCACAAATCACTGAACCGATTATGGAACATGAACAGGAACCACAAGTAGTTGTGGAGCAACCTGTTCAGGTAACACAAGAGCTTCGTAGATCTAGTAGAGTGCGCCAGGAACCCGAGAGGTATGGACTTCTCGTGATTGATTCCGGTGACACGATGTTCATAGATGATGAGCCTACTACCTATGAGGAGGCCATGAGTGGACCAGACTCTCAGAAGTGGCTGGAAGCCATGAGATCCGAGGTGGAATCCATGTATACCAACAAAGTATGGACTTTGGTGGAACCACCCGATGGGGCGCGGCCCATAGGGTGCAAGTGGGTCTTCAAGAAGAAGATCGACATGGATGGTAATGTGATTACCTATAAGGGCCGATTGGTGGCTAAAGGATTCAGACAGATTCATGGTATTGACTATGATGAAACCTTTTCACCAGTCGCTATGACCAAATCCATCCGAATCCTACTTGCAATTGAAGCATACCACGACTATGATATTTGGCAGATGGATGTCAAAACAGCATTCCTTTATGGGAATCTCCTCGAGAACGTGTATATGATACAGCCAGAGGATTTTGAAGATCCAAAGCAAGCCAACAAAGCCTGTAAGCTGCAACGATCCATTTATGGATTGAAGCAAGCTTCTAGGAGTTGGAATCGACGTTTTGATGAAGTGATCAAAGAGTTTGGCTTCATCAGAAACGAAGATGATTCTTGTGTCTACAAGAAGGTTAGTGGGAGCTCTGTAGCTTTTCTGGTCTTGTATGTGGATGGCATACTACTCATTGGAAACGACATTCCCATGCTGCAATCTGTTAAAGATTGGCTAGGAATGTGTTTCTCAATGAAAGACTTAGGGGAAGCAGCCTATATACTCGGTATAAAGATCTATAGGGATAGATCTAAGAGGTTGCTAGGCCTAAGTCAAAGTACATATATTGACAAGGTGTTGAAACGGTTCAACATGCAAGATTCCAAGAAGGGATTCTTGCCCATGTCACATGGAATCACTCTTTCAAAGAGTGGTTGTCCTTCCAATGAGATTGAGAAGGAACGCATGAGTAGAATTCCCTATGCCTCGGTCATAGGATTTATCATGTACGCCATGTTATGTACTAGACCAGATGTGTCATATGCCTTGAGTATGACAAGCAGATACCAATCCAATCCGGGTGAGAGTCGCTGGATTGCAGTCAAGAACATCCTAAAGTACTTAAGAAGAACTAAGGATGTTTTCTTGATATTTGGCGGTGAGGAAGAGTTGCGTGTAAGGGGTTAAACTGATGCAAGCTTCCAAACCGACAGAGATGACTTTAGATCACAATCGGGATATGTGTTTTGCCTGAATGGAGCAGCGGTGAGCTGGAAGAGTTCCAAGCAAGAGACGGTAGCTGATTCTACAACAGAGGCTGAGTACATTGCTGCAAATGGCGCAGCAAAGGAAGCTGTTTGGATCAGAAAGTTTGTTTCTGAACTTGGTGTGGTCCCTAGCATTGCGGATCCAGTTGATTTGTTCTGAGAAAAGACTGGGGCGATCGCGCAATCAAAGGAACCCAGGTCACACCAGAAGTCCAAGCACGTGCTCAGGAAGTTTCATTTGATTCGAGATATTATCGATAGAGGAGACGTTCGGATATGCAAGATTCCTACAGATGATAATCTGTCAGACCCTCTTACAAAGCCTCTCACGCAGTGGAATCATGAAGGGCACGCTAGGAGTATGGGCATACGAGATGCGCCAGATTGGCTCTAGTGCAAGTGGGAGACTGTTGGAATAGATGCCCTAGAGGCAATCTAGTTTAGTGTGAATTATTTGTGGCTAGAAATTCATTTATTTATTGGATATTTAATATAATGAAGTCCTTAGATTTACAATTGTGTTGTTATCTTAAATATCCCTAGTCAAGTATAATGATTAAATGGGACAATCATCTATAGACTAGTATGGGGTTGGATTGATATGGAGATATCACGATCCAACACATAGGTGTGCATTAGGGAATGTTGCACTGGATTGACCCATCTCCGAGAAGGCTACATACATGTTATGTTGAGTCACAAGCGCTTCTCGCGGTACAATGGTATTGTCATCCTTAGACTTGAAGTCACTAGATATTCTAGTTGTGGATTATTGTGATCTTGGTAGAGTTAAACGCTACACCGTAACTGGGTAGCTATAAAGGCGTGTACTGGATACAATAAGAAGCAAGCTTAGAGATCGTAGTGGACGTAGATAGAATTTGTCCCTCCCACATAACGGGAGCAAATATCCTAGGCCACTCGAGGGATAGTGCTTATAGAATGTCTGACCAGACTCAAATAAATCAATATGGGATATTGATGTTATTTGCACGAATAAGGCTATTCCCATGGATCGAGAAACTATGGATTGGATATACGAGTGTGACTTGTATGTCTCGTGTCCAATCCGGATATGGAGACAAAGGGATGAGACAATTACTTGTATAAAGGTTGTCAAGATGACTATTCTATTAGTTGGCTAGAATGGATGTTTTGCTAGAGACCGCTCCATATTAGCAAATAGTTGCTACCAACTAGATAGAACCTATAGGGTCACACGCTAAATAGAGTTGAACTAGATTTGGGAATTAATTAATTGGATTAATTAATTAGAAGGATCACTTTGCAAACCCTTGCAAACTTAGTAGGGACTAATTTGCAAGGAAGGGACTAAATTGAATTCTAGTAGGACTAGAATAAGTCCTTTAGGTAGTTGGCAAGGAGTTGTTGGACTATATAAAGGACCTTCCTTCCTTCCTTCCCACATAACTTATGCTCATTAGTGAACATAACAAAGAGTGGGAGAACAAAAGGAGAGAGAGCAAGCAACAAGGGAGCCGACCGCCCCCTTGCCGCCGCCCCGTCCCCATCGGCCAAAGGAGGCCGAGACCCTCCTTTTGGGTCTCGTTTTGCGTGATTCTTCTTCCTCTTCCTCTTCCGGGCTAGCACCAAGGACTTGGGAGATCTAGGATCAAATCTAGGCGTGGATCAACCATAGAGAACGTGACACAATTCGTGTTTGAAGTCATCAAAGGAGAACCCTAAGGTGTGTTTATGATTTCTAACCCTTACCATCGTTATGTCTCTTGACCTGTGATCCTTGGAGAGTTTTGCATGGTTTTATGTTTGTTTATGCTTCCGTTGCGCATCTATGAATCAAAACCCTACACTTCCAATCCATACACAGAAGTTCATTGCATTTCACTGCAGTTTTCTACTCTTAAGTGATCTTCTGTATAGAGGTATATTGGTATATCATTTTTTGTGTTATTTCTACATTCATTCTCAAGGATTGTTCAAAGTGAACAATAGAGAATTCTTAGTTAATCAGTTAGCTTGAGCAGGTACTAGACAGGTTAGGGAAAACCGCAAGCTGTAACAGAGTGAGGGAACTCTCTGTGCTTGAGTTCTAGGGCTTAGCTTTTGATTAATAAGAATTGAGTTGAAAATCCTGCAGGGATCTAATCCCTGAGGTAGAGACGTAGGTCCAAGTGGACTGAACTCTATAAATCACTTGTCTTGTGCATTTTCAGTTCATCTACTTTCAAAGCTTTTGCAGCATACAAAAACTTTTTATTTTTCAAGGGTTTGAACTTGTTTTCAAGGCCTTGAAAAAGGCATACTTGTTCTAAAAATTTCTGCTACTCTTCAAAGGCTTGAACCCATGTTCAAGGCCTTGAAATTCATTGTTTGCACAAGTTCTTCTATTTGTTAGCAAGTTTTGCAAAAAGTTGGCATACTCTATTCACCCCCCCCCCTCTTCTAGAGTATCGTAGTTTCTTATACATCTGCATACTCACACTTTCAATTGGTAACAGAGCTTGTATCATTGTATAAGATTTAACCATCTGGTGATCATGAGTACTGCATGTGATGGTGGCTTCTCACAGGGAAGAGCTGCTAACAGACCTCCTCTATTATGTGGAGAAAATTTTGATCACTGGAAAGCTCTCATGAAATTTTTTATCATAGATCAAGATCTAGATATTTGGACCATTATCAAAATGGACCTCATACTTTCTATACAGAGAAAGATGGGATCAGAACTCCCAAAATAGAAGACTCACTATCCTCTTCAAAATTAAAGCAATTTTCTAAGAACTACAAGGCTATTAACATTTTGTATTGTGCTTTGAGTACAAATGAATTCAACAGGATCTCTGGGTGCACAACTGCTAAAGAAATCTGGGATAAACTTGTGGTTACCTTTGAAGGAACCAGTCAAGTCAAGCAGACTAAGATTAACATTTATCTGAGACAGTATGAGCTGTTCAAAATGAATGCAGATGAGTCCATCAGAGATATGGTCAAGAGATTCACTGATATTGTCAACAACCGTGACTCACTGGGAAAACATTTTTCCAATGAGGAAAAGGTGAGGAAGATACTCAGAAGTCTTCCAAAGGAAATATTGTAACCAAAAACCACAGCTATTGAAGAAGCTCAGAATCTCTCAACCTTACAACTTAATGACCTACAAGGGAAGCTCCTGACACATGAGATATCTATGAATGAAGTTGATGGAGAACTCCCAGAAGGTGTCAAAAATATAGCCCTCAAAGACAAAGAGAATGAGAGAATTCAAAGCCTTGAAACTGAGGATGGTGATGATGAAGTTCCAATTGCCTTGATTTCCAAAGCCTTGACAAGGGTTCTCATAATGAAGAGAAACTATGGAAACAAAGAATTCAACATAGAAAGGCATAGACCATCCAGCAGCAAGGACTACAAAGGTAAATCCTCTTCACAAAACAAGTCAAAATTTATGAACTGCTTTGAGTGTGGTGATGCATGACACTTGATAAGGGATTTTCCACACAAAAAGAGCAAGAACTTTCAGAAGAAATATCATGACAGAAGAAAGAAATCCATGATAGCTTCATGGAGTGATTCAGACAGCTCCAATGAATCTAAATCTGAAGAAGAACATGCCAATCTATGCTTCATGGCCAAGCATGATGATAGTTCTGAAAAGAACATTGAGGTAATGGTTAACTGTTTAATTTCAAAGCCAAAAGAAGCTCTTTCAGAATATCTCAAAACAATGCTCTTAAATGAGGAAGATTATCTGAAAGAGATCAGGCTTTTGAAAGAGAAAGTTCATGAGCAAGAAAAAGAAAATATACAACTTGTTTGCCTAAATCTGTATCTTAAAATCTCTCTGAAGAAAACTGACAGTGATTTCAAGGCCTTGAAAACCATTTTCAAAGCCCTGAAAAAACAAGTCAAGGAAGTAGTCACTGAAAATTCCTCTGTGAATGACAACCTTGTTAATCTAAGACATTATGTTGATGATTTAGAAAGACAAAAGACTACTCTTATTGAGAAACTTCAAGAATCTGAACTGGTCAAAATCAAGCTTGCTGGATCAGAACAGAAGTTGAACTTGATTCTTGGAGGAAGTTCACAGTCTGTTCACAAATCTGGTATTGGATTCAATCCAAAGTTTCTAAGAAGAAGCAATACCAGATTTGTGAAAGCTGGAAACAAAACCTCTCACACTTGTCATTACTGCTGTAAAACTGGTCATGTGAAAATGACTTATCCTTTTAGAAGAAGAGACCCTCACATAATGAGGAACACTTTTCCTTTTCAACTTAAAGGACAGGTTAAGCAGATTTGGGTTCCTAAAGGGGTTAGAACACATAACAGGGTTGATCCTGCATATGAATCCAAATTCCACACTTGGTCTAACAGCTGAGTAAGGCAGTGATTGGTGCTTGCAGCTTGTCACCAAGGAAAATAAGTGGTTCATGGATAGTGTTAGCTCAAGACACATGAGTGGAAAGAGATCTCTATTCTCAGAACTAAAGGAGCAATCAAAAGGTTCAATAACACTTGGTGACAAAGGAAAGTGCAATATTCTTGGTATTGGAAAAGTTGGTACAAATTCTAAAAACTCTATTTCCGATGTTTATCTAGTTGAAGGTTTTAAGTTTAATTTTCTTAGTGTATCTCAGCTTTGTGATAATGGAAACAAAGTCATCTTTGATAAAGAGAATTGTGTGGTGCAAAATGAGAAATCAGGAGATTGCATTCTCACATCCTCTAGATCAAACAACGTTTATACTTTTCAGACTAACAAATTTGCAGGTGAAAGTTTGAAGTGTCTCAAGGCCTTGAAATAAGATTTAAATCTTTTGCATAGGAAACTTGGTCATATCAGTTTGCATACTCTGAAAAAAATGATCTCTAAAGACTTGGTAAGAGGATTGCCATCCACCAAGTTCAAAGAGGATGAGTTATGCAAAGCCTGTGCACAAGGAAAGCAGACCAGAGGCTCATTCAAGCTAAAGAAGTTTGTAAGTACAACTAGACCTATTGAATTACTTCATATGAATCTCTGTGGTCCTATGAGGACTCTTACTCCAAAAGGTAAAATTTTTGCAGAGAACTTCAAAACTTGAAAAACCTACATGTAGCTTCAATCAGAAGTGACCATGGTAGAGAATTTGATAAGCTAGAGTTTGATTTATTCTGTGACAAGCATGGTATTTCTCATAACTTTTCTGCTCCAAGAACTCCTCAACAGAATGGTGTTGTTGAAAGAAAGAACAGGACTCTGGAAGACATGTCAAGGACCATGCTTCTTGAGAAATAATTGCCAAAACACTACTGGGCAGAAGTTGTGAATACAACAAACTATATTTTGAACAGGTGCTTGATCAGACCTATTCTAAAGAACACCCCCTATGAACTATTCAAAGGGAGAAAGAAAAAAATCTCTTACTTCAGACCCTTTGGATGCACTTGTTTCATCCATAACAATGAAAAAGACAATCTTGAAAAGTTTTATGCAAGAAGTGATGAAGGTATATTTATTTGTTACTCTCTGAATAGCAAAGCTTATAGAGTTTACAATAAAAGAACCAAACTGGTTGAAGAGAACATTCATGTTATTTTTTATGAAAGCTATGATGGTTCTTTGAGTCAAAAGTTTTACAGATTTGAATTTGAACAAGCATGAATAAGAGGAAGAGACTGGGAATCCACTTGGATTCAAGAAAGGCTCAGAAGAAAATAGAAGACTTTTTCAAGACCTTGAAAATGGTTCTCAAGGCCTTGAAAATACAGCTCAAAGCCTTGAAAAAGATGATCAGAAGGATTCAAGTGACATAGCCACTACTTCAAGACCAGAGAAGATCTATGGTGAACCTGAACCGTGGTCTCCAAGGAAGAGCTTTAAATATCTCTCATCCCATCCAGCTGACAATATCTTATCAGATCCAACCACTGGTACACAGACTAGATCACAGTTGAAGAATTTAAGTGCTTTTAATGCTTTTATTTCTCTTGTAGAACCAAAAACTGTGAAGGAAGATTTACAAGAAGCTGACTGGATCATTGCTATGCAAAGTGAAATCAATGAGTTTGAGAAGAATAAGGTTTGGAACCTGGTTCCTGCATCAACAAACCAGTCTGTCATTGGTACCAGATGGGTGTTCAAAAACAAGTTGGATGAAAGTGGCAATGTAATCAGAAACAAAGCAAGATTAGTTGCTCAAGGTTACGATCAAGAAGAAGGTATAGATTATGAAGAAACCTTTTCTCCAGTTGCCAGGTTAGAAGCAATTAGATTTTACTTGCACTTTCATCTTACAAGAACACGAAACTATTTCAAATGGATGTGAAGTGTTCTTTCTTGAATGGATATTTACAAGAAGAAGTTTATGTTGCACAACCACCTGGTTTAGAAAATAACAATTTCCCAGATCATGTTTACAAACTTGACAAAGCTCTTTATGGTTTGAAACAAGCTCCAAGGGCTTGGTATGAAAGACTGTCTAAGTTTTTACTTGAAAATGATTTCAAAAGAGGTTTAGTAGACAAGACTATTTTCATTAGGACTCATGAGAAAGATTTACTTGTAGTCCAGATATATGTTGATGATATACTGTTTGGAGCTACTAATGATCCATTGTGCAGAGAATTCTCAAGTATTATGAGAAGGGAGTTTGAAATGAGCATGATGGGAGAATTAACATTCTTCCTAGGACTTCAAATACATCAATTGAAGAAGTGTATCTTTATTAATCAAAGCATGTACACAAGAGACTTGCTGAATAAATACAGCATGGCTAAATTCAAGGAAGCCAAGACCTCAATGAGCTCTACACTATCCTTCGACAAGGATGAATCTGGTAAGAGTGTCAATGTCAAAGAATACAGAGGCATGATTGGATCATTACTCTATCTGACAGCAAGCAGACCATATATCATGTCTAGTGTATGCTTGTGTGCTAGATTTCAAGCTGATCCAAAAGAATCACACTTACCTGCTGTGAAGAGAATATTCAGATATCTCAATGGTACCAAAGACTTAGGGCTTTGGTATTCAAGACATTCTAACTTCTCTTTAAATGGTTTTTCAGATGCTGCTTTGCAGGCTACAAAGTTGATAGAAAAAGCACTTCTGGAACCTGCCAATTCATTGGATCATCTTTAATTAGCTGGCATTCCAAGAAACAGAATTCAGTTGCTCTATCAACAGCTGAAGCTGAATATACAGCTGTAGGAACATGTTGATCACAAGTACTATGGATTGCTCAACAGCTAAGAGACCTTGGATTTGACTTCAGGGGCATACCTATTAAGTGTGACAACACTAGTGCAATTTCAATTACAAAAAATCCAGTACAACACTCAAGAACCAAGCATATTGATGTCAGACACCATTTCATCAGAGATCATGTTAGGAAAGGTGATATTCTTCTTGAATTTATTGCTACTAACATGCAAATTGCAGATATCTTCACCAAACCATTAGCAGATGAAAGGTTCTCACCTCTAAGATTGGAATAGGGAATGCTAAATAAGACTGCATTGGTTTCGGGGGAGCTTAAGGTAAGAAAGGTAAGTTATTTGTGTTTACAAAGGTTTGAATTGAGTTTTAAAGCCTTGAAAATCAGTTCAAATCTTTGATCTTTTACCTGTTTCAGTGTTACAGTGTTTCAAGGCCTTGAAAGCCTTTTCAAAGCCTTGAAAAATTAATTTGTTACACTAATAGTCAATAAACTTGGATCATTCTATACTAGGTGATATCTCTGTAGATATTTGCCTAATATAGTCCCTACCCTTTTCAAATATTTGTTTTAGCCAAAAATAGTATTAAGTATATTCTTTTTCCAACGGCATAATAGTTTGAAATTTTCTCTAATCTTTGCAAATCTTTTTAGAATCAGAGAGATATTAGTTTCCTTTTGAAACTCAAACTCTTTCAGTATTTATCCTCTTCTCTTCTCCTTCATTTCGTATCATTCCATCTCTCTCTTTTATTCTCCCTAACCCTAATGAGCACAAGAAGAGCCTCAGACCGAATCAATATGGCTGGTGGTCCAAAACCTGCCTCAGAGAAGAAGAGAAAAGCAGCAGTGGAAGAAGTTCAAGAAATCAGTGAGGACTCTGTGTCAAAAAGTTTCTCTGAAGAAGAAGAAGAATCTTCACCACCCAAGAAGACAGTAAGAAAAGATCAAGCTCAAGCAAGGAAGATACAATCTACAGTATCTACACAAGATAATAATATTGGAAGCCCTAAGAGAGACAAGAAGAAGACAGTCTCTGAGCCTAAATGAAAAGGAAAAGAAATCCTTATTCAAGATTCAGACTCAGACTCAGACACTTATTCAGGATCTTATGGTGTGTATGCCATGCCCAACAAAGAGAAACTCGAAGGGAAACATGACAAAGATCCATCCCAAGAGGCATCAAAAGCAGGTAAGAAGAATATTAAGACTGCCTCTCCTCAATAGAAGAGGTTAGCTGTAAAGAAGAAGCTGAAGCATGGGAAGAAAGCCTTGGAAGGACTCACCTTCCTATTCAATAGTGTTATTGAAAAGATCAGTTCCTTCATTGAGGAAATAGATGTGAACTCTCAAGAAGTTAAAATTAACAGTGAAGAAAGTTAGGAGGAAACAGGAGATCAGGAAGATGAGAAGGACCCTTAATCTTGCCTATTCTTTCTTCCACATTCTCTATGCTTTAATTATTTATTTAATTTTTCAAAATTTTCCAGACACTTGATCCAACATATTCTATCTTTTTGATGAAAGTCAAAAAGGGGGAGAAAATTATATGTTTTAGTTTAGGTTTATTTGATTTTATCTGTTGAACTATTTATGTGTTTTTGCTGGTATTTAAATAAGTTGGATCTTTTGGGAATAACTGTGTCTTTAAATTGCAGACTAATCAGTTTATTTTGCAGAGACTAAGGATCAAACAGACTTTGATTTTTGTCTTTCATCAAGGGGAGATTGAAAGCTCAGGTTGTTCAAGACTTGAAAGAGCTTGGCTATTTCAAGGCCTTGAAACAGCTTTCAAAGCCTTGAATCAGCTTCAGAGGCTTGAAATAGTCTTGGCTATTTTCAAGGCCTTGAAACTGGATTCAAAGCCTTGAAACTGTTAAACCTGAAAGCATATTCGCAGGGGCAGTTTTTCTATTAACTCTCTGATCTAATTTATTATCTCTCTTGCATATATTTGATTACATGTTGTTAGATGATGAAAGACAAATTGTTAAACATGTTTTGGATCGTGCTATATCAACTGTTTGACCATGATAATGCAGGAAATATTGTTTCTAAGTTTTGCAGGATTGTTTCGTAAACTGCATTGCTGCAGATTTGGAAACACTTGAATATCTTGATCATGTGATCAATCAGACGTGTTTGAAAGCTTCTCTTTATGGTAAAATGAAGGATTACAACAATATCTTTTGAATATTATGATCATTCAACCGTTGGAGAAGATCTCAAAGTAGTCAAACTCTGTTGCCTACAAATTAGGAAGGTTGCTGCTGAAAATGGAGAGATTTGCAGAGTTGTTTGAAGTATTTAAAGAGCTCAAATTCGAAGCAACAACAACACAATTCTCAACGGGCAAATACATAGAAATCATTCTTGATTGATAAGCTTCAAGGAGTTATTCATCTCTTCCAATCCATACACAGAAGTTCACTGCATTTCACTGCCGTTTTCTACTCTTAAGTGATCTTCTGTATAGAGATATATTGGTAGATCATTTCTGTATTATTTATACATTCATTCTCAAGGATTGTTCAAAGTGAACAATATAGAATTCTTAGTTAATCAGTTAGCTAGAGCAGGTACTAGACAGGTTAGGGAAAACCACAAGCTATAACAGAGTAAGGGAACTCTCTGTGCTTGAGTTATAGGGCTTAGCTTTTAATTAATAAGAATTGAGTTGAAAATCCTGTAGGGATCTAATCCCTGAAGTAGAGACGTAGGTCTAAGTGGACTGAATTCTATAAATCACTTGTCTTGTGCATTTTCAGTTCATCTACTTTCAAAGCTTTTGCAGCATACAAAAACTGTTTATTTTTCAAGGGTTTGAACTTGTTTTCAAGGCCTTGAAAAAGGCATACTTGTTCTAAAACTTTCTGCTACTCTTCAAAGGCTTGAACCTGTGTTCAAGGCCTTGAAATTCATTGTCTACACAAGTTATTATATTTGTTAGCAAGTTTTGCAAAAAGTTGGCATACTCTATTCAACCCCCCCCCCCTTCTAGAGTATCTTAGTTGCTTATACATCTGCATACTCACACTTTCATTATTTTTATTATAATATATTGAGATTTTTTATTTAGGTTGAGAGTTGTACAAATTTTATTTCGTACTCACAGGTGCTTCTGAACAAACTCTCAGTTCTAGTGAGTTTGAGAGCTAGACCTCAAGCTCTTTAGTTGACGAGCCCAAGGTTATAGATGATCGGTCGTCTCCCCTAAGGGGTAGCACAACATGAACATCTCTGGACTCTAGGGATTTCCATCGCTAAGATTCGATCATGAGTGCGTACAACTCTGAGAATTAATATATAGATAAACACCCAACTTTGGTAGGCAGTTGAGGTATCCAGATTCGTGAGTTTCACAAGAAGCCTGGAGATGTGGGACAATGGAGGAGAACGCATGTATGCATTGTTAAATCTCTGGAGGTATTTGAGGTCCATATCAAATGAGTGTGAAAGTTGTGTAATGCATGTAAATACAGGACCAAAATACTCTAGAAGGGGGGGGGGTGAATAGAGTATGTTAACGTTTGCTAACAATAACCTTTTGAAACTTAAATGCAAAATTTAGAAGGAATCTCAAGGCGTTGAAAAAGGTTTGAAGAATTTTAGAGCACAATGAAATTGTCGGGAGCTTCAAAGCTTTGAAACTGGAAATTCTCCAAAACTTTGGAGCTTCCTGTTTTGAGCAGATTTGTATGCAAACTAAAAATCTGTAAAGTAAAGACAATGAACACAAGGATTTTTACAGAGTTCGGTCACAATTGGACCTACTCTCTGCCTGAGGGACTTGATCCCTCCAGGATTTCAAACCACTTCTTATTAATCACAGACTTAGCCCAAGATCTCAATCCTAAGTGAACTACCTTAAACCTATACAACTTGTGGTTCCCAACCTATCTAGTTCCAAATACAATCTGAGAAACAATAAGAACCTCTTGTTGTTCACCTGAACAACTAACTTCTAGCAGTTGATGAAATCACAATGAAGAAAACAGAAACAGATAAGCAATGAATGCGCAGAAGTGTTCTTCAGAATCTGGATGATTTGATCTTCTTCAGCAGTGTTGAATCCTTGACTGAGTGAAGTGTGTTTGTATGTAAGTCTCCACGAATGAACCTCTAAGCTTTGGCCTCAACTATGTTTCTTGATTCAATCCAATTGATATGCCAGTCAACATTAGAAACAAAATAAAGCAGTTAAGAATATTTGAAATAGACACTATAAGGCTTATTAGCAAAAGTCCAGTTCACTCCCAAGCCTGCAACATAAAAACTGTCAGCATAGTAATGCTACTTCAAAGCTTTGGATCATTGACAAAGTCTCTAAGTATTTATGTCTTTCATAATATTCAAAATACAAACTCCCCTTGAGTTCATGTATCCATTCATTCAAAGGAATTGAATTATCAATCCCCCACTTGATGAAAGACAAAACAAATATTCTTGCTTTGCTAAAAAATCCAGCAACTCAATAACAATTAAAATCCAGCAAATAAAAAGAAAACACTTAAAAAATTATCACATAGCATCAAACATGAACCAACATGAAATTGAAACTGACATATAGATAAATCCTACATCATCCAAATTATTACACATAATCCACAAAAACACATAAAAATAAATAATTCTCCCCCTTTTCGACTTCCATCAATAGAGTAGAAATGTTGGATCATGTTCAGAGTTTGTTTGAAAGAAAAACAAAAAAAATAAGCAGACTTCAAGGCTTTGGAGAAGAAGAAGAAAGAAAATAGATAGATAGAAGGGTGTAGGGCTTTGAAGCTCTAGCTGCACAACATCCTTCTCATGCTTTCTTCTTTCCACTTGAAGTTTTTCCCTTTCTTTTTTCATTTCCTTTTGTAGTCTCCTCTTTCTCTGGTTCATCTTCCTCTTGATCATCATATGTTTCTCCTTGGTCTTCCTCAGCTTTCTCAGCTTCTTCTGCTTTCTTAGTTCCTTTAACTATCTAAGCTTCTTCTTCATTAGATTCTTCCTCATTACCAACTTCTTCCTCACCACCAGCTTTCTCAACAACTGTACCCTTTGCAGGTTATATATTCATTCTCAGTAGCTTCACCAAAAACATCTTCCTCACTTTTCTCGAACAAGTCCTTTTCACTCAGCACTATTGGTACTTTCTTCTTCTTTTTCTGCTTCAGAGCATCTCTAAGAACCATATTTGAGTCTACACTTTTAGATTCTTTACTTTCAGCATATGGTACTTTCTCCAAGTCTAAGCCTTTGATGATCAAGTCCAGCTTCTCATTCACCAAAGCTTTGGATTTTCCAAACTCAGTCGACAAGTCAAATTGACATTGACTTAATTCTTCCAGTCCATCTTCCAGGTTCTCCACTCTGTCAATAATCTGAGAGAAATCCAGGTTTGTTGAAGCCTTTTGTGGTGTTGCAGCTCTTGGCTTAATAAAGTCCTTTCCCTTTAACTAAGCAGCAGAAAATTCAGAATAAAACTTCAAACTTCCCTTACCAGTCTGCACAACTCTAATCCTTTGGAGAGAACTCTCATCAACCATTCCAAAACCACTAGTGATTTTCTCCTCATTCTCACCAGGCACCTTAAAATTTTCAAAGAAAAGTGGCAACATATTTGCATAGGGAAGTGTATGATTCATATTCTTAGTACCGCAATAAATCATATGCTTCATGACCACACTAGGCAGATCAATGTCAAAGCCTTGACAGATCAGATACATAAGAATTAGAACTTTGTCAGTTACCAACTCCTTTGAATGTTCCCTTGACACAACACACCTCATGATGATAGAAAATATTATTTTGGATTTACAATTTAACACAGTGTGTTAATTGTTTAGGTCCAGTTGGTGTTCCCCCTAAAAAGAATTCAGATTTTTCCATCTCCAAACACTCCCTTCTATCAGGATGTTCATTTAACTTATACTTCCTAGGTACTCCCAACACTTTGGCAAAGACCCTATGATCTAACTTCATATCTACACCAGCAACTTTTGAAGTCAAAACATAAATATTATCATCAACTTCTTGAACCAAATTCAGATAAACAACCTAGTTAGCCTAGAATAAGCCTCAGAACTAGGGTTTAACATCTTCCAGACACATGAAACTCTCAGTTTTCTTATGCATTCAATATCAAGTTTATCCAGTAACTCCTCATATATCATGCTACAGAAAGAATCTTAGAAGGTGCATAACCATTCAACCAAACACCTTTAACCTCTGGACTAATGAACTAAGATTCACGAAGTAAGTGCTTACCATGACCTGAAATCTTTTTAGATTCTACAACACTGTGGTTGACCCTTTTCTTCTGTTCATCCTTCTTCTCTTCTGGTTTCTTCTTTGGGGTTTGATTCTCCTTATTGTCTCCCCCATATTTCTACTTCTTTTCTCCATATTTCTTCTTTTCTTTTGATTGGTTGCCTTGATCCTTCTTGACTTCCCCCAGTCCTTTCTTAGATTCTGATCCAGCTTCTTGCACTTCCTTCTCTTTTCTACTTTTCTTGGCTGGTGGAGTATCTTCATCATGCTTGCTGTATTCTCAAAATCTGCGTATGGGAATGTTATCTCAGTCTTCCTGTTTTCCCTCTTCTTCTACCTCATTGAAGAACCCTGAGTTTTCTATTGAGTTCTCTGTGATTTTCGCTCCATTGGGTTTAGGGTTTTGAGAGGAATTAGAGAGAATATAAAGAGAGAGAGAGAGAGAGAGAGAGAGAGAGAGAGAGAGAGAGAGAGAGAGAGAGAGATTGAGATGAAGAGAATTAGACCTGAATTTGCTTATAAGTAGGAGAAAATTCAGAAGTGATTGGTTTAAAAAGGAATCCTATAGAAAATCGTGCAAAAACCAAATCTAGAAGATCTTCTGATATATTTTTGGATATTTTGATAAAATCTATGAAAAATAAAATATCATGTAATTATCTATTTAGATAGTACAAATTATTTACTGGTCCACTTATTGATTGAAGTAGCAGATTATTCTCCAATGCTTAGACGTACATGTCCAAAGCTTTAGGGAACTACTGAACTAGATAAAAAATTTCAAAGCTTTAAAACATACTTCCAAGGCTGGAAAATTATGATTCCAAGACTTTGAGATTTTATCACATAACCACATATATGATCTAATACTCCCCATAAACCATTGCATCCTTATTTAACATACCCAATTCAAGCCTTAGGGATGCAAATCTCTCATCTGGCAGTTGTTTAGTGAAAATATCATCAACTTGCTTAGCAGTAGATATAAAAGATAAAGACACATCACCTTTCTCAGCATGATCTCTTATGAAATGGTGTCTTACATAAATATGCTTAGTTATGGAGTGTTGTACATGATTCTTTTTGATTGAAATGACACTTCTATTTTCACAATGAATAGGCACTTTTATGAAATCATAGCCAATATCTCTCAATTGTTGAGCAATCCACAACACTTTTGAGCAACAAGCTCCAGCTGCAAAGTACTGCTTCAGCAGTTGACAAGGCTACTCAATTTTGCTTCTTTGAATGTCAGCTAATCAGTAATGAGCCAAGGAATTGACAGCATCCTAATGTACTATTCATGTCAACCTTGTACCCTGCAAAGTCTGCATATGAATATCCACTCAAACAAAAGTTAGACCTTATTGGATACCAAAGCCCCAAGTCTTTGGTACCATTCAGATCTAAAGATTCTTTTGACAACTACTAAGTGACATTCCTTAACTTGAAACCTTGCACACATACATACACTAAATATAATATCTGGTCTACTAGCATTTAAATAAAACAATGAACCAACCATACATCTGTATTCCTTTAGATTCACACTCTTAAAATTTATATCCTTGTCTAAGAATAATGAAGAACTCATGGGAGTTTTAACTACCTTGGACCGAGACATGTTGTACTTGAGCAAGTCCTTGGTATATTTGCCTTGATGCACAAAAATTCATTTCTTCATTTGATGTACATTAAGTCCAAGAAAGAAATTTGACTCTCCCATTAAGCTCATTTCAAAGTCCCTGCACATTATACTTGAAAACTATTTTGATAGAGTATCATTAGTAGCACCAAACAATATGTCATCAACATAAATCAGTACCACTGAGATGTCTTTCTCACGAGTCTTAACAAATAGAGTTTTATCTACTAGGCCTCTTTTAAAATAATTTTTAAGTAAATACTTTGAAAGACTGTCATACCAAGCCCTTGGAGCTTGCTTGAGGCCATAGAGGCATTTGTCTAATTTGTAAACATGATCAGTAAAGTTGTCATCTTAAAAACTAGGAGGTTGAGCAACATTAACTTCTTCTTGTAAATAGCCATTTAGAAAAGCACATTTGACATCCATGTGATAAAGCTTTATATTCTTATGAGATGCAAATGCAAGAAGTATTCTGATAGCTTCTTACCTGGAAACAAGAGCAAGAGTCTCCTCATAATAAATATATTCTTCTTGATTATACCCTTGTTCCACAAGTCTGACTTTGTTTCTCACAACTTTACCATTTTCATGAAGTTTATTTCTGAACACCCATCTGGTTCCAATAACTGATTGAGTCTTTGGACTAGGAACCAGGTTCCATACTTTGTTCCTCTCAAACTCATTCAGTTCTTTCTGCATTGTCATGATCCATTCTGCATCTTTTAATGCCTCATATGCATTAGGTTGAATAAGTGATACAAAAGCACTGAAGGCACACAAGTTCTTCAATTTTCCTCTGGTCTGAGTACCAGTTGTTGGATCTGAAATGATATTTTCCACTTGATGAGCTGACAAATACTTGAACCTCTTCCTTGGTGTCCAGGGTTCTGGTTCTCCAGCAATCCTTTTAGAACTTGATGCAGTGGCTGGGGCATTTTGTGTTATGTGAGATTCAGTTTCAAAGCTTTGAGATTTTGATTCAGAATGATGTCCAAAGCTTTGTGATTCTTCTGGTTGTTCCTGCAAGTTAGCTTTGACTTCTTTTCCTTTTTTAAAGTCATCTTCTGTCTCATACTTATTCAGATTTAGATCTGCAAAACTTTCACTCACGAAATCATCAGCACTTTCATCAAAAAAACACATATATGCTCTCCTATACAACTTTAGTTCTCTTATTGAAATTCTATAAGCTTTGCTAGATTGAGAATAACAAGGAAACACACCTTCATCACTTCTGGCATAAAATTTTCTAAGATTATCCTTACCATTATTATGTACATAACAAGTACAACCAAAGGGTTTAAAATAAGAAACACTTGGCTTTCTGCCTTTGAACAACTTATAAGGAGTTTTTTTTTCAAAATAGGTCTGATCAAACATCTATTTAGCATATAATTGGCAGTGTTAACAGATTATGCCCAAAATAGGTCTGATCAAAAGCATATATCTCTTACCTTTGGGTGTTTGAACTCTTATTGGACCACACAAGTCCATATGCATCAATTCTAAGGGTCTAGGGGTACTTACAAAGTTCTTTGGTTTGAATGAACTCCTTTTCTTTTTACCTTGAGTACATGCTTGCAAATCTCATCATTCGTGAACTTTAAGGTTGGTAGACCTATTACCAAGTCCTTTGGGATAAGCTTATTCATTGTATGCATGCTTATATGCCGAAGTTTTCTATGCCAAAGCCTTGAGTCCTCTTTCAAAGCTTTGAGGCATTTCAGACTTTCACCTGCAAATTTGTTAGTACTCATAGCTTATACATTGTATGACCTATGAGCAGTGAGTATGCAATTTCAAGATTTCTCATCTTGCACCACACGTTTCTCCTCGTCAAAAACAACTGTATTACCCTTGTCACATAATTGAGATATACTAAGCAAGTTATACTTCAAACCTTCAACTAAATAAACATCTAAAATAGAAGTAGCAGATTCATTACCAATACTACCTATGCAAATGATGTAGAATTTGACTTTGTCACCAAGTGTGATTGTTCCTCCAGATTGGTCTTTAAGATCTGTGTATAATGATTTCTTTCCAGTCATATGCCTGGAACGACCACTGTCTAGTATCCATTTTTGATCCTTCAGAGCTTTGGAGACAGCCTTCAAAATCCAATCGATGCCTCAACTGGCTATTAGACAAGTGTACAATTTGGATTCATATTCAGAATCAACCATGTTAGGTGGTGTGACTCCTTTAGGAACCCAAATTTGCTTCACTTGTCCCTTAAGTTGATAAGGATAGGTGTTCCTCAGTATGTGAGGTTCTGTCCTTCTAAAGGGGCAAGTTACCTTCACATGACCAATTTTTCCACAATAATGACATTTTGGATAATGTCTATTTCCTGCTTTCACAAATGTGGTTTAATTCCTTTTGGAAAATTTGGATTGCAACCAATTCCACTTTCATGTACAGAATGCAGACTTCCTCCAAGCATGAGACTAATGTTATGTTCAGAGCCTGCAAATTTTGATAAAATAATCTTCGATTCTTGAAGTTTTTTTGTCAAAGAAGTGTTTTGTTGCTCTAAATCATCTGAGTGATGTTTCAGATCAACAATTGACTCTATCATACATTTTCTGCAATACACGTGCTATAATGGCCTGGACAAAGTCTCGCGATCCAGCAAGGGTGAGCTAACTCCAAAAATCCTGTTAAAATGAGACAAGAACAATAAGACAGACGGATTAAAGATCGAACACGTTTTTTTACGTGGTTCACTAACAAAACCAAACTTTTATAACTGATATGGAGGAACAATACTGATTGCACCGCACTAAAATAAGACAAAATCATCCCATAGCCTCTAGATCAAATAATGTTTATACTTTTCAACAGCTATGTGTGAAGGTTATCTTTGATAAAGGGAAGTGTGTGGTGCAGAATGAAAAATCAGACAATTGCATCCTCATAGCCTCTAGATCAAACAATGTTTATATTTTTCAGACTAACAAAGTTGCAGGTAAAAGATTAAAGTGTCTCAAGGCCTTGAAAGAGGATTCAAAGCTTTGGAACAGAAAGCTTGGTCACATTAGCTTGCATACCTTGAACAAGCTCATCTCCAAAGATCTGGTAAGAGGATTACCATCCATTAAGTTCAAAGATGATGAATTATGCAAAGCCTGTGCTTGAGAACATCTTGCATATTCTTTCTTTCCCATTCTCTTATTAAGTTTACTTTTCAAAATTTTCCAGACACTGATCCAACATCTTCTCATTCTTTTTGATGAAAGTCAAAAAGGGGGAGAAATCTTAGAATTTATGTTGTTTTTATTTCTGTTTAAGTGACCTATCTTTTGGTCAGTAGGAATATTTAAAACTTATTTGTGTTTCTGCTTAAATTTATTAATAAGTTGAATCTCTTGGAATTTATGTGGTACTATTATTTGTGATGTATGCTAATCAATACTTTTTGCAGAAACTAAGGCTCAAACAGATTAAGGTTTTTTCTTTCATCAAGGGGGAGATTGTAAGGTCACAGGTTTCATGGACTTGAAATACTAAGTTATTTCAAGGACTTGAACCATCTTTCAAAGCCTTGAATCAGTTTTCAGAGGCTTGAAATAGCAGGCCTTGAACCAGGATTCAAAGCCTTGAAACTGTCTGACCTGTATGCATGTTCTAAGGGGGAGTTTTTCTAAACTCTTCTGATTTGATTCTATCTCTCTCACCCCTATGCTTGATGTTTTATTATTTGATGATGAAAGACAAACTTTTTTGATATATCTAACATCATTTAATCCATCTATTTTGACTCAGTTTTGCAGGAAAATTTTATTTCCTAAGTTTGCAGGGTTGGTTTCCTAACCTGGCTTTTGCAGGAAAGGAAACATTAAGAGAAGATGATTATGTGATCAATCAGAAACTCATGACAGCTTCTCAATTTGTTTAAAGATAAGATCACAACAATGTCTCTGAAGATTATGATCAACTATCCGTTGGAGAAGGCTGTTAAGAGAGTTAAAGTTGTTGCCTACAAAACAGGAAGTTGTTGCTGAAAATCTGGGTAGATTTGCAGAGCTTCAAGATGTATAAATAGAGCTCATTTTGAAGCAACAAGATACAATACTCAACAGGCAAAAAGGATAGACATATTTCTAGATTGACAAGCATCAAAGAAGTTCATCATTCTCACAATCCATCTCACAGAATATCACTGCATTATTCAATGCAGTTTTATACTTCAGTGTTCTTTTGTCTTGTGCTTTATTTGTAGATCATTCTTGTATTACTTCTATCTCTCATTCTCAAGGATTTTTCAAAGTGAACAATAGATAATTCTTAATTAATAAGTTAGCTAGAGCAGATACTAGATAGGTTAGTGAGAACCACAAGCTGTAACAAAGTAAGGCATATCTTTGTGCTTGAGATCTAGGGCTTAGCTTTTGATTAATAAGATCCCTTAGGTCCAAGTGGACTGAACTCTATAATTTCTGAGTCTCTTTCATTTACAGTTTATCTTGCATACTTAGTTTTTACAGCATTCAAACTAGTCTATTTTCAAGGGTTTGAAACTCTTTTCAAGGCCTTGAAAAAAACTTGTCTGTCTCTTTATTTAAACTGTATCTCTTCCAAAGGCTTGAAACCATTTTCAAGGCCTTGAACTTAACTACTCTTCATATAAACTCTTCTTCTCCACAAATTTTGCAAAAAGTTGGCATACTCTATTCAACCCCCCCCCCCCCCTTCTAGAGTATTTGTGTTGCATCTCTATATGCATACTCCCCTTTAAGAAGTAATGGCATACTGGATTGACCCACAACGAGAAGGCTACGTTATATTATATTAATGTCACAAGTGCTACTCGTAGTGCTAATGGCTTTGTAATCGTTAGACTTGAAGTCACTAGATACTCCAGTTGTGAAATATCATATTTTGATATTATCAAACGTTACACCGTAACTGGGTACTACAAAGATAGTCATCGGGCATGATAGGAAGCAAGCTTAGAGATGGTAGTGATGTAGAGAAGATTTGTCCCTCCCACATAATGGGAGAAAATATCCATGGCCACTCAAGGGGTAGTGCTTATGGAATGTCTGGCCAGACTCAGATAAATCAATATTGAGATATTTATGTTATCTATGTAGATAAGCCTATTCCCAGGATCGAGAGACTATAGATTAGATATATGAGTGTGACAGTTATATCTCATGTTCAATCCGAATATGGAGACAAACGGATAGATATAACGCGGTAACATTGGGAACATGGTTTGTCGGATCAATGACTTTTATATTAGTAGGGCATATATGTGTTGCTAGACACCGCTCTATGTTCGTAATAGTTAATACCAACTAATTAGAAACCTATGGGGTCAAACACCTTATGGATTAAACTGGATTTGGATATTAAATAGTATGACTAATTAATTAAAAGGGTCATAACGCAACAACAAGCAAAGTTTGTAGGACTAATTTCCAAGGTGGACTAATCCGTGTATGGAGAAGATTAGTATTGGGACAAATATGTAGTTAATAAGGAGTTATTAACTACACAAGGGAACTATAGCTAATTATTTCTCAACACAATTCATTATTGGAGAGAAATAAGAAAGCAGGGAGAGTGACAAGAAGAAGGTTAGGGCCCTACCAGTCCGCCCCTTTGTGTCGTCGGCCACTCCTTGTGGCGCGTGGCTCCTTTTGGTGCTCCGTGTTGCGTGATATCTTGCCTCCTTCTTCCGTTGCTAGCACTTGACATGGAGAAGGATTCTAGCTGCAATCCTAGGTGTGGATATTCATAGATATGAGGACACAATTCTTTGTAGTGATCACACAAACAAGGTACACAATTAGTTAACCCTCATCATGTTATGAATGCTTGTCTGCGATCCGTGGAGGGCTTTGAGAAAGATTAATTTTGTTATTCCGCTGCGTTACCTGCATCAAAATCCTACAGTAGTATCAGAGCCACAGGTCGTAACTCATAACATGATATTATGTGTTACTTTTATCAGTTTTTACACTCTAAGTGCATGTTTGGTATCGCAGATTTTAATCCAATTGGATTAAAATCGGCATATTTTCAACAATCTTGTTTGTTATGCCTGTAGATTTTAATCTGATAATCTGCAGATTAAAGTAATCTCTGTGCAATTGTAGAATCTCCAAAATTGGGGATTATGCAGCTTAAAATCTCTAAAAAAATAATTTTAATTTTTTTTTTACATTAGCATAATCACAGTTCAATTTTAAACACGTGTATTCAATTGTTTGACTTTAGAGCTCTTTAAATTTTGTCAAATGGACCAAGTTAGTGATCTATAATTTCAGCTCATACCAAACAAATTGTGATTATCAGTTAAGCTGAATTTTCTTTTCAGATTATTTTCAGCTGATTATTGAGATTTTCAGCTGGTACCAAACAGGCTCTAATTGTTAGTTTCCCGAAAACTCAAGTTAAGCATAATGATGCAAATTTAATATGATTCAATAGAGATTGTGCCAATTTTAGATATCGTATAAAATTTGGCAAATTTCGTTCACATATGATGTAGGTTTTTGGGTTTTGAAAATATAGGGTTTTGACACAATCGCGGAAAAAGGAGTGTTTCTCAAAAATTGGAAATAAGAACACAAGGAAATGAGGAAGGAGTTTTGGAAACAACCCTAGGGTTTGACCCTATGGCCACCCCTCCGCCCTTCCTTGCGCGCCAAGCAAGCCACAGCCTAGCCGGCTCGGCCTAGCCATCGGTTTGACCGTGCGGGCTAGGCCGACCGATTCAGGCCGACTTGGGCGGTCCTTTGGGGTTCGGCCAACTTGCTTGGTGGGACCCTTGGACCGTTTTGACCCTAGAAAATTCCAAATTCAACTAAAATTGACCAAGCACGTTAAATTGGATTTTAACGGTATTCTGTGTTTATCGCATGGTGGATGGATATAGCCTAGGTTGTGGATGTTTATTTTTTGATTTATTTTGGTTTTGATTTATTGTAATTAATTTAATTCATTATTTACGGCGAGCGTGTCGTCTTCTTCCTCAACTTGTGAGTCACTCTATTTAGTATAGATTCTAGCTAGTATTAGATAGTTATTTAATAGTCAAGACATGGAGAAGAAGATCAAAGACTGAGGAAACCACCAGACTTGGAGGACTCACAAGCCTATGACGCATGGACTAAGGATGGAGGCACATGGAGATGAGCTTATCACTTTTGGGCTAATAGATATTCTCATTGGCTTGGGAATATCTTAGTCTTAGGGGCCATGTCCATACCACATTTATTTTTCTTGTTTATTTATTTATTTATTTATTTATTTATTTATTTATTTATTTATTTATTTATTTATTTATTTATTTATTTATTTATTTATTTATTTTTATTGTTCTATTATTTATTTTTGCTATATGGTTGATGAATGCAAAACGTAACAAGATAATAATAAAAAAGTTGATCTTTTAGTTGGGATTGCCCAATCCAAATAAGTAGATCATGTTGATAGGATCAACAAAACAATTAATAATGACAAGGAAATCCCTCAGACGATAAATATTGTGTTTTGCCTTCTCTTACTTAAACACCCACCATGATTAGGGTCTATTAAGTTCGGGTTTGTCAAAGCAAGGAGATTTAATTCATCATTGTGTGATGCGGCGGCACAAGCAAGTAATGTGTGATTGTTGGAGTAAAAGGTTGGACGCAACTAGGTTGTCTCAATGAGATTGAGAAACTTAGAGGCAAGGAAATTAGGGTTTATATATGGGATAGATAATGAATAAGGAGTTATTCACCTAATTGAACCAAGAGTTGCATAGGATGCAATTGGAATGTGTTCCTACCTAAATAACTGATCTTTGGGTGACTTGCCAAAGCATGCTCAAAGAGGAAGTGAAATATGGATCTTGACCTACTAGAAAGTATATGATATTTTCTGCATTAATGGTGAGGGCTACTAATACGAGAAAAATAGTGATAGCTATATTTAATAATGTAGCCATTGTTAAATGTAGTTAATTGTTCAAAATACTAAAATTGCATATTTCTCATTTTATAGATTCCCAATGGCAAACAATCAACAAGCATCGACTTCATCCCTGCGATCTGTCCTTGAGAAGGACAAGTTGTCTGGAACCAATTTTCTGGACTGGTACAGAAACTTAAGAATTGTTCTCAAGCAAGAAAAGAAAGTGTACGTCTTAGCCAATCCTATTCCAGACCACCAGGAGAGGGTGTTGTTCTTGCCGCTACAAGGGCATATCAGAAACATGTGGATGATTCTAATGATGTGACTTGTCTCATACTTCGCACTATGAGCTCTGGGCTTCAGAAGCAACATGAGAACATGGAGGCGTAAGATATGATTGTACATTTGAAGGAGATCTTCCAAGAGCAGACGAGGCATGCGTGGTATGAAATATCCAAGGCACTGTTCAAGTGCAGTATGTCATATGGGAACCCAGACGGGCCTCATGTTCTCCGTATGATCGGATACATGGAGAATCTCGAGAGGTTAGGCTTCCCTTTCGGCCAAGAGTTGGCCACTGATCTCAACATGCAATCGTTGCCGGATAATTATAGCCAGTTCATCATGAACTATAACATGAATGAGATCAACAAACCTCTACCAGAATTGCTCAATATATTGAGAACTTCGGAATGGAGCATTAACAATGGCAAAGGAAAGGCCATAATGATGGTCAATAGAGGGAAGGGCAAGCGAGTTGCTTCTACCTCCAAAGGAAAGAGCAAGAAAGTTGTAAAATCTAAAGAAGTTGCCTTAAAGCCTGCTGGTGGCATCTCTAAGGGCGCATGCCACTATGGTAGTCAGACATGCCACTGGAAGAGGAACTGACCAAAGTATCTTGAGGACAAAAGGCTTTGAATAGTGATTCCACCACCACCAGGTATTTTTTTTTATATATGTCTATTTGTCTATCTCTTTATCTTGGGTATTGGATACTGGATGTGGATCTCACATTTTTCAAAATGTGCAGGATCTCAAAAGAAGTAGATGACTGGCTAAATGGGAGATTGATTTGCGCGTGGGAGATGGAGCAAGAGTTGTTGCATTAGCCGTAGGAGTTTATGAGTTATATTTGCCTTCTAGACTTACTTAGAATTAGAAAATTTCTATTATGTGTCTGCCATGAGAAGAAACATTATTTCTATTTCTTGTTTGGACGAGAAAGGTTCTTCTGTTAAAATAAAGGACAAGTGTTGCTCCATTTATTTTGATAGTATGCACTATTGTAGTGCTCTTTTGTCTAAATGATTGTATATCCTTGATATAAATAATTTTGTTTATAACATAAATACCAATAGGATTAAAACTAATGATTTAAATCCTACTTATCTATGGCACTGTCGTTTAAGCCATATAAACGAGAAACACATTTCTAAACTCCATAAGGATGGATATCTAGACACATTTGATTACGAATCATATGAGACATGTGAATCTTGTTTGTTAGATAAAATGGCGAAGTCCCCTTTCACTAAGAAATGTGAGAGGACTAGTGAGTTATTAGCACTCATACATACTGATGTGTGTGGACCATTTCCCACGCCTGCCACAGCTGGTTATCTTTAATTATTTAATTACATTTACTGATGACTTCATTAGATATGGATTGGTATACCTTATGAAGGACAAATCTGAATCCTTTGAAATGCTCAAAGAATTCAAGAATGAAGTAGAGAAGCAGCTTGGAAAGAGTATTAGGTCTCTACGATCGAATTGTAGAGGAGAATACTTTATCCAAGAGTTTGACGACTATCTTAGAGAGTGTGGGATATTATCCCAACTCACTCAACCTGGAACGCCACAGTGGAATGGCGTGTCCGAGAGGAGGAATCGCACTCTGTTGGACATGGTGCGATCTATGATGTGTCAAGCAGGCCTTCCGATGTCGTTTTGGGGACATGCTCTATTGACTGCAGCTTTTACCATTAACCGTGTTCCATCCAAATCGATCATGAAGACATCATATGAGATATGGACTGGGAGGAATCCCATAGTATTGTTTATGAAGATTTGGGATTGCGATATCTACGTAAAGCGTTTATTAACAAACAAGATCGGACCCAAGTCAGGTAAGTTTAAGTTTGTGGGATATCATAAGGAAACGAAAGGATATTATTTCTACAACCCAATGGAGAACAAAATGTTTTTTGCTCGGACTGGCGTATTTCTAAAAAGAGAGTTTGTCTCTAAAGAAGCCAGTGGGAGGACTGTAGAGCTTGAAGAAGTTCAAGAACCACAAAACACTGATCCTACAATGGAACATGAACATGAACCACAAGTTTTTATGGAGCAACTTGTTCAAGTAACACAAGAAATCCGTAGGTCGAGTAGGGTACATCAGGAGCCAGAGAGGTATGGACTTCTCGTGACTGATCCTGATGACGTACTACTCATGGATGATGAGCCTACTACCTATGGAGAGGCCATGAAAGGGCCAGACTCTAAGAAGTGGCTTGAAGCCATGAGATCCGAAATGGAATCCATGTATACCAACCAAGTATGGACTTTGGTGGAACCACCCGAAGGGGCTCGGCCCGTAGGGTTCGAGTGGAGAAGACCGACATGGATGGCAATGTGATTGCCTACAAGGACCGATTGGTGGAAAAAGGGTTCAGACATATTCATGTTATTGACTATGATGAAACATTTTCCCCAGTCGCAATGACCAAATCCATTTGTATCTTACATGCTATTGCAGCTTATCACGACTATGAGATTAGGCAGATGGATGCCAAAATAGCGTTTCTGTATAGAAACCTCCTTGAAGATGTGTACATGATACAACCAGAGGGTTTTGAGGATATCGAGCATGCCAACAAAGTCTGTAAGTTGCAACGAACCATTGATTGAAGGAAGCTTCTAGGAGTTGGAACTGACGTTTTGATGACGCGGTCAAAGAGTTTGGCTTCATCAAGAACGAATATGAGCCTTGTGTCTACAAGAAGGTTACTGGGATTCTGTTGTGTTTCTGGTCTTTTATGTGGATGACATACTACTCATTGGAAACGACATTCCTACCTTGCAATTTGTTAAAGATTGTCTAGGGAAGTGTTTCTCAATGAAGGACTTAGGGGAAGCAACTTATATACTTGGTATCAAGATATATAGGGTAGATCTAGGTAACATAGGCCACATGGTTTGTCGGATCACGGATTCTTCTATTAGTTGGGTAGCATAGATGTGTTGCTAGACACCACTCTATGTTTGTAATAGCCACTGCCAACTAGGTAGAAACCTATAGGGTCACACACAGAATGGATTAAACTGGAATTAGATATTAATTAGTTTGACTAATTAATTAAAAGGATCGTAACACAACCACATACAAAGAAGTAGGACTTATTTGTAAGGTGGACGAATTCGTGTATGAACAAGATTAGTATTGGAGCAATTATGTATTAATAAGGAGTTATTAATTATATAAAGGCAACCTAGCTTGTTAGTTTCTCAAGAGAGTCATTATTGAGAGAACATAACAAAGCAAGGAGAGAGACAAGTAGGAGTTCAGTACCCCTAGCCGTCCCCCCCCCCCACCCTCCAAGTCGTCTTCCCCTTGTGGCGCTCGACTTTTGATGCTCTGTTTTGTGTGATCTTTGTATCCTTCTTCCGCTGCTAACACTACACGTGGAGAAGGATTCCAGCTGCAATCAAAAGGTGTGGATACCATAGAGACGAAGACACAATTCTTCGTTGTGATCACACAAACTAAGGTACACAATTCACTATCCCTAATCTTGTTATGAATGCTTGCCTACGATCATGCCCGATGACTATCTTTGTAGTTACCCAGTTACGTTGTAACGGTTGATAATATCAAAACATGATATTTCAAAAATATAGTATCTAGCGACTTCAAGTCTAAGGATTACAACACTATTAGCACTACGAGAAGCACTTGTGACGTTAACATAACTTAATGTAGCCTTCTCGTTGTGGGTCTATCCAGTATGTCATTACTCCTAATGCACATCCATGTGTAAGATTTTATATCTCCATATTAATCTACCCACATACTAGTCTATAGTGGTTGTCGTGTTAATCAATATAATAAACTAGGGATACTTAAGATAAACAACACGTTTTCAATCTAAGGACTTCATTATATTAACTATCTCCATAAATAATAAATGAATATTCTAGCCAAACAATGTTTATACTAAATATAGATTGCCTCTAGGGCATCTACTCCAATATTAACGCGGAGAAGGATTACAGCTGCAATCCTGGGTGTGGATATTCATAGAGACGAGGATAGAATTCTTCGTAGTGATCGCACAAACAAGGTACACAATTCGTTAACCCTCATCATGTTATGAATGCTTGCCTGCGACCCGTGGAGGGCTTTGAGCAGGATTAATTTTTGTTATTTCGCTGCGTTACCTGCATCAAAACCGTACACAGACGTCCTTCGGTAACTTGAAGCCTCAAAATTTTCTGTACTCTTTACCGTTTCTTCCCTTGGCCATCAATCTGGAATCCTGACTTTCTGAACCTGTATACGAAGCCTGGTGTCATATATCCCTGGTGTGAAGAGCTAACCTAACTTCTTCTAGGGTTACAGTATCTTTCTCAACAATGAAATACTGTACAAACCCCGCATACGACGGAGGTAGAGACACCAACAGAATTAAGGCAGCATCCTCATCACTCACAACCTCATCACTATTACGCTACTCAGGAAAAATAGTATACAAATTGTCTAGGTGATCACTGATATGCATACCTTCAGACATGCGCAGGCTGAACAACCGCTGCTTCAGCATCAACTTGTTGGTTAGCGACTTTGTCATGTAGAGGCTCTCAAACTTCACCCATAAAGCAGTCGTCGTCTCCTGATCTACGACTTCAGTGGTCACGCGTCCGCGAGGCACAACATGATCGTTGCGAGCGCCTTCTCCTCCATCTCCTCATACGCAGCTGTGGATGTATCTACTCCCTTCTTATCGGACGCCACTGGCTACCAAAGACCTTGCTGCTTCAACAAAGCATGCATCTTGATTTGCCATAGATTGATGTTGTTCCTCCCAGTAAACAAGTCAATCATGATGGTTGAACCATACATCGTTCTTGGCGGAAGCTCGAAACCTTAGCTCGGAAAACCTGGCGCTGATACCAGTTTGTTACAACGAGACAAGAACGAAAAGACAAACGGATCAAAGATCGAAAGCGAAATTTAACGTGGTTCACTAATGAATTCCTTATCTAAAACACGTCAAATTTGTGCCCATATATATAGAGTTAGCTAAAACCTTAATTTGACAGCCCAAAATTGCCCAGTCTGATCGCACGATCTCCCTGTGATCGTGCCAGAACATAAGCCCCAATTGAGATCGTATGATCAGACTTGCGATATCCTTCCTCTGATCGTGCGATCTCAGCTTCAATTGTTTCCAATTTACTGATAATTGAAGGCATGAACATAACAAACCCGTCCTCAATACGGATTGCAGGCTGCAACTCGCATGCATGGAGCCAGAATCACCAGTAATCGCTGGTCAGCCACACACCAATGAATTCGTTTCCAGGCCTTGGACACACCACCCGTCACACTGACCGCTACATTACCTCGCAGACCTTACGCCTAGCATCTAAATGATCCCGTGAACTGACATATGTACATATCACTATCAAATTGTTTAATACAACTATTAGTAGAACTAATCTCAGTGTGTAAGGAACAGAATGAGCTATAAAATACGACAAAGTTTGTGCGGTGGCTTTATGTATGTGTTTTGGGAAAACCATGCAACTGTTTCCCCAAAGAAAAAAGTATATAACTATAGTATTCGATTTGTCTAATAGTATATAGTATCCAACACCACTAGATCGATTACTAAAAAAACACCACTAGATCAGATTTTTTTTCTTTTTCGTTTCCTTCCATTTGGTCTTTCAACATTACATACCTTCGTCTACCACACAAAGACGGCATTCAATTTCTCTCTCTCCTCCTCTCTCATATCCGTATCTCTCTCACTAAAATCCAAAGGCTCGAGCTAGTTCCCACTTTGAAGTTCTGGGATTGGATGAATCTCTCTCCCTCTCCATCTCTCTCCCTAGATCTCTCTCTACACTTTGTTCATCATAGTTGAAAAAAAGAAGGAAAGAAAAAGTTACCAAATAGAGAGAGAGCACCGAAAAGCGTCCTCACCTTATCATGAAAGCAAGAAAAAAACGACCCGATTAGACTAGCCAACGCACACGCACATAACCCACACAAATCTCTCTCCCTCCCTCTCTAAATCTCTCTCTCCCTCTCTCAATTCATACATGCATAATGTACTACTCACTAATCATGCAAATAGCCTTTAGCTTTATGTCTTTCCTTTTCCAAAATTAAATTGTGAAATTTAATCACAAGTCAACCTCATCTCATCATTTGGTCTTGGTTCTTCTAGGCACCCACCTCATTTCCCACTTTAGCTAGCAAAAAATAATTCCCCCGTTTTCTTTTCTACTATATATATGTAGTTATGGACCAACAAATCTCACCATCATCAGATCTCAGACACTTTCATTTTCATGGTATCTTCGACCATGAAGGTGCACCAGTTCGCACGTGGATTATTCTGGGATCAGCTCGAACCCACTTCTCTAACCCTCAGTTGCAAGCGATTAAGACCTCTCGCACCCAAGCTCTCCGCTACTGGTAACGCCAATAGCGACAACAGTAACAGCAACAACTCCGTGTTGTCGTTCGACCTCAAGAGCTTCATTCGACCCGAGAGCGGCCCGAGAAAAGTCGGACTCTCGAATGACAAGCGAGACCAACCACCACCTCAGGTACCAATCTACTAAACGTATTCTTCGAAAACAAAACTTTTTTTCTTTTACTATATTCGAGAAATCTATCATACTGCTACTTGGGGGGCTTGAACTTAAGACCAGGGCAATTCTTTTCACTGAGCTAAATGACTGGTTCAAATGAAATTAAGTTATGATAGAAATTTTGCGTTAACATGGAAAGAAATGTTGTGTAGGTGGATCAAACGCAACAACCAGGAGGAACAAGGTGGAACCCTACGCAAGAGCAGATTGGGATACTTGAAATGTTGTATAGGGGCGGGATGCGCACCCCCAATGCGCAACAGATTGAGCAGATCACCGCGCAGTTAGGGAAGTACGGGAAGATTGAAGGGAAGAACGTGTTTTACTGGTTCCAGAACCACAAGGCGCGCGAGAGGCAGAAGCAGAAGCGTAACAGTCTTGGCCTAATGAGCAGCCAAAGTCCTACTAGGATGACCGTTAACCCGACCACCAGCACAGTCACCACTACTACCATTACTCTTGAAACAAGGGTATGACACATTTCCATAACCCTAGATAGTTTGTTACTCTACCCGACATGCATAGTTGTCCAATGTAAAGAAGTCATATCAGAAGTATGACTTCTTTTTATTCGTCAACTAGTAAGTCACGTTAGTGTACATAGACCAGTATGTACACTGACATGACTTCTTTCTTTATAGTAACAACTATAGCTCTTGTTCTTCTTACTAATGTTAGTGTGAATGTGGTTTGTTTAGGGACAAGCTGTGGAGAGGGAAGAAGACAGTCCAAACAAGAGGAAGTGTATGACTTGGAGATTTGAGTGCTTGAAAGAGCAAGAAAATAAGTATACCAAAGAGGAGGAAGAAGGAGGAGACAAGACTCTAGAGCTTTTCCCGTTACATCCGGAAGGCAAATGATGGGGTTAATTGTGTTGATAATTCGGATCTATCTCTGACTTTTAGTTCTAAGAGAATTCTGTGGGAATTTGGCTTTTAAATTCCTACTAGCTAGTAGCTGTGCATGCATTGCTTTTCTTTTCTTTTTTCTTTCTTTTATTTGGGGGAGAGAAAGAAAGAAAGAAAAGTTGTAGTAGTATTTGAACATGTACCGTACCCTTCGTCTTCTTCGTGTTGTTGTTGCTAATGATGATCCTCCCTATAAGCTACGTTATTCCTTGTTATTCCTGACATGAATGCACCAACGTGCTCTTTCTTCTTTTTTCCTTCTAAGCTCTTTATTCTCCTAAAAGAAATTCAGAAAAATAATAAATCTTCTAGAGTGGTGGATGAGCTTTCTTTGGGGCTTTTGACTAGAGGGGGGAAATGAGCTTTTAGGTTAAAAGTGGTGAAGCTATGGACACTGAAGTCCAAGCATGATGCACCTACTTCTCCTACCATATGTACTGGGCAGTGTTTGTTAGTAACAATCTGTTTGCTACCTGATTAAAAATAGCTTGAAAAAATAGTTAGAAAACTATATATCGCATATGGATTTCTAATATTATATTTGACTAATGATACTGTTTAAAAAATACAATTTCATATTTGTTTTAAATGGGATGTTAATCAGACACTAAGTATTTATACTACTCTTTAAAAGTATATAGATTTCTCGAAAAAAAAGTGCATAGATTTCTAATATTTTGTTAATTTTTATATTACCCTCAACAAATTAACATAACTACAAAGGCAAATAGTCGTGACTATTAATATCAAAATCATAGTTTAAAATTTAATTTGGAATTAGTAAAAAATAACGATAATTGTGATTCATTTGTGAATACCTGAATAGTTGTGACTATTGAAATTGAAATGAAATACAATTTAAACTATTGGTAAATTTTGCTGAGTTTGAAATTCTTAGTATTGTAACTATATAGTTTGCACATTCTCAAAGGATATCTTCAATATTACAAGAAATTAAGTATTGACTAACCAAAATTTTCGAACAATCTTGTCAATATATTAGGTTCTCTGCGGAGTATTCGACAATCATCTGCGATTCGATACCAGATTTTGATGGTATTTGTGATGCTTGAACATACAGCACTATCTGACATAAGTGCAAATAACTAATTTATCATCAGAGACATTTTTTTCAGGTCTATCAACATCGTTAAGGGACATGTAAGCATTAATAAAATTTGAGTAGGCTTAATTACTTAATGCCTACCCCCAGTATAGAGAAACTATCACATTGCATTACCCATTTTGAAAACTTGCTGAAAATATACCCCATTTGCAATTAATAAGTCACTTTGAAACTGGTAAAATTTTCCATCCAATTTCCGTCATCACAAGAAGATTAAATTGGTCCATGTCAAAAAATTAACATAAAATAAATGTAAAAGTTAAAAAAGAGAAAAAAAAATAAAAGAAACAAAAAACATTGATTGAAGATGAGGATAGGGATAGGGAAGAAGATGGGCTGAATCTTGTCGCAGCCTCCTCCGTCCCTCCCTCCCTCAGTTTCTCTCTCTGCTTGAAAGAATCATCGATTAGAGATACCCATGTGAGAAATTGGTTCTTCGCATCTAAGAAACCCAAAAGATTAGTGAGAGAGAGACGAAATTGATACTGGTTCTGCAATCTTCGAGGAATCGACCAATCTGGATCGTCTTCGAGATCTTCGAGCTCTTGCTCTGTTCTGCCGTCGATCGAGGTTTCGCTTTTTGGTTTTGAATCTTCATCGTCTGCAGGGGCGAAGGGAGGAGGCTTGAAGGGAGGCTCTTTGGGTTGGAGGTTGCCGTGTTTCCGATGTAAGTCGTCCCACAATCAACTCTCTCTCTGACAAATTCTCTTCGCTCTCTCTCTCTCTCTCTGGGTTTCACAGCCATGGAGTTTCCGAGTGAGCTTTGTGCCCAGAACCCGGCAACAACAACAGGTTCCGGCGATTAGAGAGTCGTGCTTCCCGAACTCATCTCGACCTCAGGACTAACGTGGGAGTGGTTAATTGGACCGAATTTCAACTAAAGTTGAGAAATTGGATAAAACGGGGTGTAGGGTTCTTGAGAGATTCGCCGAATTTCAAATTTGGCCTGGTGAATTACTGAATTGGTTTGGGGCTTTTGATGCCCATTCCATGGAGATACTTCAATAGTAGCAGGTCGAAGAACTGGAGAGTTTTGCTTTGGGGGATTGAAGAACACTTTGAATGTTGTTGGGAATTTTGCTATATTGAGGATTTTGATCAAATGACCAAGTTTATATTGGGGGCTAGACTTTCTTTTACCATTTTGTCCAGGAATAAAAGGATTTATTTGTCAACTAACGGTTTAATCCGTTAAGTGGTGGATGGAAAATTTTACCCACTTTCAAAGTGACTTATTAATTGCAAACGGGGTATATTTTCAGTAGGGGTGCAACTTGGACGGGTTGAACCCGACCAACCCGAACCCAGCCCGACCTAAAGTCGGGCTTGGGCACATGATTTGAGTAATTTGGACGGGCTCGGGCAAAAATTCTCAACCCGAATTGCAATTAGGGTTGGGCTTGGGTACGGATATTAAAGGACGGGCTAGCCCGAATTGCCCGATTTTTATACTCATTACCTATAAATGTTATATTTTGAGAGTATATATAACATATTTATCAAGAATCTATTATTTTTCTAGTAATTATTAGTGATATTTTTAATTATGTTTATATTAATTCTTAGCTAATAGATTCTTTCTTCACAAAATATTTAGTATTCTCTTGTACAAATGGATAATTTTTTTATTTTATCCTAATTATATATAGTCATTATTTTTTAGCCTCAAATAATAAAAAAATGAAGTGTCTACATTCGGTATCTATTTTCATATGCAAGTTATTAACTCAGGTTTAAGGAGACAATTTTAATTGAGTTGAATGTGATAATTATGTTACTTTATTTAGTTTAATGGGCTAGCCCGAATTCAACCCGAACCCGAATTGTTTTGTTCGAATTTGGGCTTGGACGGGTTGGCGAATCTCCTAACCCGGGCTGGGCTGGGCTTGGGCAGTCACAGCAGAACTCAGGCTTGGGCTTGGACAAGGGTATCAACCCGCCCAGCCCGCCCGAGTTGCAGTCCTAATTTTCAGCAAGTTTTCAAAGTGGGTAATGTAATGTGATAGTTTCGCTATATTGGGGGTATCCATTAAGTAATTAAGCCTTATGTCAATCATTGCTTTTACTTACATTTGATTTCAGCATTTTTTCCTAATTGAATATCATATAAAAAAACATTTTATTTCATGCTACTTCAAAGATACCACTTACGGCGCACATGCTCATAACTAGTATTATTATCCCATACCACTTTTAGTGAGCGTCTAAGAGAAATCTTGTTAAGCTCACAGGTTGAACGTTTCAATTTTAGTTATGTGGAGTTTAAGACTATATTTGGAATTTTAAAAATAAGACGGAAAAGAAAATGAAAGATTTCGTCAAAATTTATTTACCTTACCGTTGTTTGGTAGCAAATTAAATTTGTAACAAATAAAAGGATTGCATTTTGATATATTAAGCCTAAACCAACAGTAATTATCTTAAATTGCATTTTGATATATTAAGCCTAAACCAACAGTAATTATCTTAATTGCACCAATCATCCCAATAGTGACATGAAATTGTTATTGCAAAATAAGTCCTTCAACTCCAACAAATTTCTTTTTTTTAGTCCTTTCCCAATTAACCCACAGACCCACCACCATTAACACCATCACGGCACCACATGTTGTGATCAACAATGTTCTTCACTCAGGCAAGTTATTTTTCAGAATCCATCCGATTTACCAATTCTCCACCGCCAATTACAAAATAATTGGGAATTTGGCAATAATATGTCTTAAGGGCAATAACGTTTAACTAATAGACATAAGCTCCACGGAAGTCACGCGTCAACTCCTGATTGGCCCACACCAGCTGAAGCATGTCACCGATGCCAACTAAGACATACTCCCTCTGTCCCGTCTAATTTCTTGAATTTTTCTTTTTAGGACGTCCCAACTAATTCTTGAATCTTTCCTAAAATGGAAAGTTTCTACACCATCAAATACCATTTTACCCTCACCAAAAAATCAGCCTCTTTTTTCATTTGGGCCTAATTAAAATGGATTAGGAAACAAACCCAATTAATTAGGCCCAAAGTCCAGATTATTGCGAACCCTAATTATGTTGACTAGTACACTACCAGCAAACAAAACTCTCTCTCTCACTCATCTCTCTCGTTCATTTCCCCTCATCCGTTTCTCTGTTCTTCCCCAATATTCGCCGCTCTCTCTCTCTCGTTCTAGGGTTTGTGAGATTGAAGAACAAACCTCGATAACCAAAAGTAGAAATATAGTTACGATTATTACATTTTAGTTAATAAATGCAACAATCTTGAGAAGATAAGCTTACAAATATAATGTGTTTGAAATAACCTATGTTATCTACTAAGTGATCTAACTTAAACTAAACGTCTTCGTCTCGGTGCGCGTTCCCATCCCCCACCTTGAGTGATGACCTGCGGTTTTAAAATGGCAAAAGCCGACGCAGTTTTGAAGAAAATAATCAGTAAAAACTGAGTAAATACACACTACGACATGTAAAGCAATGAGAGGCACGCATTTAAATAAACCAAGAGATTTGAAACATTAATAAGTAAGAAAGTTGAGAATTCATGAACAATTATAAGTAACCACGAAGCAAGAACTTTGTAACTTTAAAACTTGAATAAACCACGAGTATTATAGGAATTCATAAACTAGTAGAATCTCCAAAGTAAACAAGTTTCTTTGAACTGATAAAAATATTGATTCACGAGTGGCTACTGTTTTTCAAATCATTTATTTCGATTAGGGCATATCTAGAGCCACAAACAACATCAATAGAGTAGACAACTTTCTTTCAAGTTCAATTAAACATTAGTTTTAGCTAAGGCATGTCCAGAGCCACCAACAGGATCGATGTAAACAGAGGGATCACGAAATAATCACAAAGGGTTCCTTCTAGGGTCTATCAAACTCTATTTCACCCGAGCGTTAAGGGAGCCCATTCGTCAACCTCGCTCACAACATTAGCTAAAAGGCCTTGAGTGTCGACACCCCTATACCGTAGTGACCCTTACAAGTATAAGTAGCACTCTATAGCTCTATAAACCCCTTGGCCTCAATATATTGATACATTTTGGCTCATCGGGGGCAGATTTGTGAACATTAAAGTTCTATCCAATAATAAGAAGCATTGCTTCAATGGTCTTAGCCATAAGAAAATGGAGGATCGCTTGGCGCCTCCCATTAATAACAGTACTCTGTATCTCGTCCTAAGTCTATTAGAGGTATTTTATTTCTTCTCTTTCACATAACCAGAATCAGAATATCAACATTTCACAAGTAATTTCTGAGAGTTCTCAAAGGAGATGAATAAAATAGTTTAACAACATTCGAGTGGAAAACATGCATTCTCATACTTTTTTATATAACAATCATTCATTTGAAACATCACACACATGCGCACATTTGATATGAAAAGTTCGTACATATGTACTTACCAATACGCCAAGAACGGCGAAAATGAAAGCTAGCACTCCGGCCATAACGCTCATCTCATGTAAATCCAGGTCTCACAGTCAATGCAGCAGCACGAAATAATACGTCTACTTGGTACGAGCACAACGGTTAGATATAAACAAGTCAAGCATACAGTCAATTAGCATTTACCCTCTACATGAGGTTGTATGCAAGAATGCAATGGAAATGCGGGTCATGCAACCTAACTTGACCAAAATGCCCCTGATACTTTGAAACTGTCCAGTACAGTCCCTGATTGTGCCTGGACCCCAAATTAAACTCATACTGGCCCAAAAACATCCAAGAATGACTCTTAACTCATCCATATGAACTTAGCATTGAAATCGACAACTTTCAATAAATTACACTTAGGCCCCTAAAGTTTAGCAAACTGTAAAAAGACCCCAACATTTGACTTGGTCAACACTAGCCCAGAATTACATAGAAGTACTCCAAATACGCATACAAGACATGCTGACAAACTCCAAGTTACTAAACTAATCTCAATTCAAAGTTTAAGTGAAATTACTATTTTGTCCATCCTATACAGTTCAGTCAAACTAGGGTTTTCAAAAAGTCAAACTTGGTCAAACTTGATATTTAGACTCAGAATATGAATACGAACAAGTTTTGTGAAGAACGCTAAGGCCAGAAATGTCATTCAAATGCTCAAAACCGAAGGTTAAAGATAGCGAAACGTCATTTCAAGTAGTCAACTTTGCAGCTGATTTCTGATCAATTGAGAAGGATTTTTGAGAAACTAGAAATAGAGTTCTTAAGATGACAGTTCAAGGATTCCAGAACATATTTGAACTCCTAGAAACTCTAAGTATTCAAAGAGATATCGCTAGTCAAAGTTGGAAAAAATTCCGATTTAACACTTAGAAAAATTCAAGAGTTTTATATGAGTTCAAAGCAACAACTTTAGGCTTGATTTGTGAGAAATCCGTTACAAATTTGAAGATGACCCACAGATGATAAAAATGAATTATTATACATCAACTTCACACAGGAGAAAGAAAAACGATATTTCATTAACATTTGAGGAAGTTATAGATATCACAAAATTGGTACTTCAACACAGTTCTATACTTAGAAAAAAATCCAGCTTTTAACGGTTCAAAAACACATCAAAACAGCCCACTTCAAGGCCAAATTTAGATGGGTTAGACTGGAAATCAAACAAAGAAATCTGAATGAAAGTTATAGAGCTATGTCCAGGCTTTCCAGAAAGCTAAGAATCATCCAAAACGGATTAAAAACGAGGAAGATACATGAGTCCAAAGTTGGATCAAAATGCAGGTGGGGAAAAACTCAGCATGAACAAGCAGCTCAAACACACGAAGCAACTTCAACTCGATTTTTGGCTGGGTTAGAGACTGAATTGGTAAAAATTTAAAACATGGAAGTTGTAGCCAATTGTCTGGGGATTCCAGAAAGTCCTGGATCACTCAAATCGGATAAAAAAAACGAGGGAGGTACAAGCATTTGAACATGAGCACTTTGCATGTCGGAAAAACTAACAAAGTGAGTGAAACATGAAATCAAACTCGAACCTAACCAAAATCTGGGAAGGTTATGATACTTCTAATGCATTCCTAAGTTCATGGGGATCACATTGATGTAAGGAACATCGAATTTGTTAGAGAAATGAAGGAGTTACCATTTCAGGTCGGCCATGGAGGTTTGGCGGCGGCGGCACGGTGGTTGGAGCAAAATCCGGCGATTTGCATGGCATGCTTGTACTTCCCAGGTTCGCCTCAACACAAGGAACAAGAATATGTGCGTCAATTGTGTTGGGTTACGAGAAGGAGGGAGAAATAGATGAAAAACTGAAATTAGGGTTCTTACCTTCAAACCCGAATTTCTCCCTTGATACTCCTTGTTTTTCGAAATCGTTTTGTGCGTTTTACTCCTGGGATCGATGGCTACCTCCGCTAGCAGCAGGTCGGAAAGAGGAAGCCTTATGGTGGAGTTCTTTGGTTGTGGTGGTGATGGTTCATGGTGATGTTCATGAGGGAGAAGGAGGGTGTGAGAAAAATGGTGTTTTTGGTGATTTCTTAACTGCTTCAGAATGTGGGAAGGATAGGAAGGTGTTTACACTTGAGGGAAGAGGTGTCATATGAAGTTTTACAAGTGTCTCATATGCATAAGGGGAGAAAGTGTAGTTTTCTTAAAGTTTGGGGTACAAACTAGCATTAGAGGTTCTACTTAATTTCAGAGAATTGCACAACCACCCCAAATATCTCAAGTGCTTCAAAATCATCCCAACGACTCACAAATATTGCAAACACTCCGAAGTTCCAACTTTAAAGTCGTGACAAAAATATTTACAAAATCTCCCCCAAAGTCTTGATATTGCACTTAAGAACTCTCCGACGGGAATTAGGGGCGTTACATGTGGTGTCCCGATTCGTTCGATGGCTGGAAAGATTTGGTCGGTTTGGACGTCGTTGACTCCGACGGTGGACTCTTCGTGCCTGAAATGCAAGATCCGGGCGAAACCCAACCACCGGATGAACCACCACCGCCGGATGAAACACAATCGCCGGATGAAATCCAACCGCCCAATGAAACCCAACCGCCGGATGAAACCCAACCGGTGGTGGAGTCCGATGACGAACTGGACTCCGATGAGGAGAGGGAATACGCGTTCTTGTTAAACTGGGAGGGAGGTTCAATTTCTAAACCCTTGTTCTCAATTTCTTACATCTATGATATGTCTTTGTTGTGAGATCTAAATTGTACTATGTCCATTCGTTTTCTTACATCTCTGATCTGCTTTGTTATGTGTTCTAAAACGTACTCTGTCGATTGGTGTTCTTCCATCTCTGATCTTGTTTGTTATGTGAACCATATTTTGTGAACTGTGATCTAATTCTTGTGATGTGATTCTGTTATGTGAACTCTGATCTTGTTATTGTTATGTGCTTTAAACCCAATTCTCATATCTTGTGATGTGATTATGTGGATTCATGATCCATAAAATTGAGATGTTATTATTATGACATCTAACCCAATTCAGTTTGTTATTGTTCTGTTTGTTATTGTTATGTGATTTAAACCCAATTCTCATATCTTGTGATGTGATTCTTTGAACTCCATTATCCATTCATCATTTCAAAAGGGAGTTTCCAAATTTGATGCATCTAATACCTAACCTGCAAACTGCATTACATATTACAAAAGGGAGTTTACATATTTGATGCATCTAATACCTAACCTGCAAACTGCATTACATATTACAAAAGGGAGTTTGCATATTTGATCCATCTAATACCTAACCTGCAAACTGCATTACATATTACAAAAGTTGCTTCACATATTTGATGCATCTAATACCTAACCTGCGAACTGCATTACATATTATAAAAGTTGCTTCACATATTTGATGCATCTAATACCTAACCTGCAAAATGCATTAGACATTACAAAAGTTGCTTCACATATTTGATGCATAACCCAATGCTTCCATAAGGATTACATTGTCTATTTGTTGATTTCTCTCCAACAAATACTCAATGCAATCATTAACCAATTCAGCGTCAACTTCCAAATCTCTTGGAAACATACCTGTAGCTCTTAAATGTTGCTTCCCCATGTGTGGTTGAGGGAATTTGTTGTGTCCCCTCACCTTCATCATCTCAACCATACATTGTTGACTACTAAGAAAGACATCATCCAATGTCTCTGGTTTCATTACCTCAAATTACATCTGAACTGCATCAATCAGTTCTTGTATGTCCTCAGTTTGCATTTCTTGTTGTAGACTTTGAATAGAACAGAAAAGGCCTAGGTCATTGATGTTAGTGTCTGGGCTCCTTGGAGGTTGATTAACCATAGTGATATTGAACCCATCACTGGTTGCTGCAGCCACAAACTCTGGATCATCTGCAGATACATGACATGGTGCATTGTATTGTTGTATTTTGATATCTTTAGAGACACCCTCAGGCCAATACTTTTTGATACATGGTATAATTTGATTGATGATCATGTCTCTTACCACTTCTGTGTTAACTGATGGTACTGGCTTCAATATTAATGCGCCCCTGTCTCTGTATACACTCCTCCTTTGTGCTTCATGCTCTTCAACAAAGGGCCATATGCCCAATCTTCCATCCCATATTAGTTCATCATTTTCATCCCAAATAGGCCTACTTACGGCAAAAGCCTTAAATTGTGCAGTTCTGTGAGGAGTAATTTCATGTGGTAGCAATATAAATCTCTCAACTAGCTGTTTCAAGTAGAAACACTTTTCATCAATGTGCACAATGTTTTCCATGGTCTTGAATATGATTGCCTTTGTGATTGGATCAACTGTTAGTGCATTGATGCAGGAACCTGAGTCTAGCTAACATGTGATGCTCATTAAGTGCTAGTTTAACTGCACTTGTAGCTGATCTTAGATCTCCTTTCTTCTTCCATCTGCCAACTGTTGATTTTGATCTACCATAATTTACTGCAGATATTTGTTGACAAAGAAATTTCAATTTTACGGATAGTACTTAGTGGGTTAATGGGTGAAACCCAGCACTCAACGATGATTTAATAATCTGAGAGTATTTTTTTGATATACAATTGCTGAAAAATGCAATAATAACATGCAACAAGTGAGAAACTTTATCATACTACACTCTTGTTGCTTCTATGGTTGTGCATTTGTGGTTAAAGTCACAGTAGTGCTACTTCTATTGTGTGCATATGTGTTTAGACACTTCTGCAACACATTTTTCATGTGCATTAGTGGTAATAGTAACTTGTGTTGCTCCTAATCTTGTTCAGTTCCTACAAACACCTTCCTGTGATGATTGTAAAATCTGAGGGGGTATAATTAAGAACAACTACTGCACTTATTATAAGAACAGGTAGTAGGACTTGAGCATTTGTGGTTGAAGTGTGCTTGTTATGCTACTACAATGTGCATTTTTAGTGAATTGCAGATTTGAATCTAATGCAATGTTCATTTTAGTTAGTTAACCACTCTGTTAAGCTACTCCCACAATTGTGCATATCATAGCATAACCACTTTATGATGATATTATAATCTGAGAGTGGTTCACTTACTAGCAAATGCTCGGATCGTCTTCTGGTGTTTGAGCTCAATGTCTATGACTGATTGATTGTCAATTGGAATTGCTGGTCTACCACCAACATACTTAGGCTTCAAATTCATTGGCTTGCCAGCTTTGTCAAGCTCCTTCATGTGATTCCAAATGATGTAAATGGCAGATGTAGTAACTCCCCATCTGGTTGCTGCTTCCTGTATGCTTCCTTTACCTGCTTGCATATGAGTAATTGAACCCATTTCAAGTTTCTTAGATCTTTTAAGATGGAACACCTTGATTCCTTCCTTCTCTTCACTGTTTAATCTCTTTGCCACCATGTTTCTGCAGAATGTGAAAAGTTGAGACTCAATCAAAAGAAAAAGAATGGAGAAGGAGAAGAAGGAGAAGGAGATGGAGAAGACCCATTTCCAACCTAGAATTTCCATTGATGATGAATCAAATTTTCTGAAATGAGAAGCAATTTCATTTGGATAAAGTGTTTACCAGAAAGTTGGGAGCTTCCTCTTGATATCTGCTGTTGCTGCTGCTTCTCCTCCTCCTTCTTCTTCTTCTTCTTCTTCTTCTTATTATTCTTCTTCTTCTTCTTCTTCTTCTTCTTCTTCTTCTTCTACTACTCTTTTTTTTGTTTGAGTGTATGGTGATTAATCATCAACTGGGTTTGATTATATAACTCATAACTTGTCACTTTTTGATGTAGGTTGAGGGTTGTAAATGTGTAGGATTAGACAGATTTGAATTTGGAGGGAACTATTATTTTGTTTGAATTTGGTGCGATAAAATTAGCATCATGATTACTTTCTTGCTGAGTCACCATCCACTCAATTTCTTTACTTTAAAGAGGGCAGAATAGACTTTTCACAGCGTTTTTAATAAAGCAACTCCCTCCTCTTTTTCAAGAAATGGCTGGGACGGAGGGAGTATGGTCGTTACCTACTTTCGATTAACTGAATTGATGCCTCTATTGTTTCATTTATTAGTTTCATACCCCCAATTATAAAGATGAATTAGAAGTTCTAGTTGGATTATTCAATTCACCAATTCAAACCATTTTTCTTTTCTGCAACTTTTATCTCTCTATCTCTCTCAATTCGTTCTTTGTTGCTGTAATTGGCCGGAATCGGGTGGATAACTAAGGCGAACACAGAAGCTCATGTTAAGTTGGTATCAGAGCCATGTTGCAAAAACTGCAAGAGAAAACGGTGAACACCAAAACCAAGAGTCAATCTCACAATCTAGATCCGAAAGCTCGGTTAGATCTCTTCTAAGAGCGAATTACCGACCTCGACAACACCCTCGATGATGTGCGAGTGCAATTTGTTAACCTAGGGGAAGGTATGGATTCTAAACTAGCTGAAATTTCTAGTCAAATGAAGTCTTATTTGGAAGACAGGTTTGGGAAGATTGGAACAGAATTTGATGATGAAAGGAGTAATTGTGAATTGTTTTAACTTGCTAGCAAATTAGAAAAAAGAAAGAAAATATGTCTGGTTATTTTGAAATTGTGAATGATGCAAGTGAAACACAAAGCACTGGATTGAGAAAAAGGCCTCAGAATACGACCCCTAAGCACTCCATAACTCATTTCACCGAAGAAGGAGTGAGTATCAGAAATTATACTACAGGCACAATACCAATGCCCAAACTATGGTTTCCCAGGTTCATTGGAACAGATCATGTGGGGTGGCTACAAAAATTGGGTAGGTACTTCCAAATTTACCATATAAACAACCAACAAAATCTCCTTATGGTGTCACTACACTTGGAAGAAGAAGCTAAGAGCTGGCTTAGGTCTAAAATGACCAAATTTGGAGGCTACAACTTGGGCGAAATTTGGAGAAATGCTTTGCTCAGAATTCGCTCCATGAAAATTTACTGGGGCAACTTAGAAAACTAATACAACATACCACAGAGATAGATTACCATGGTAGATTTGAGGCATTGAGGCCTAGAGTTAAGGCAATGTACCCTTGGATGGATGAAGAATATTTCATTAATAGCTTTCTCAGTGGACTTATGTATGACATATAGAATGCAGTGCAGTTTCAATTTCCAAAAACTCTCTCCTAATTCAAATATGTGGTTAGACTGCAAGAGGTCCATGTGAGTTCCTTGGAAAGTGAAATTCACTAAAACATGAAGGGGTGGCTGAAGACCAGTCATGTCAATCCTAGCCAATGGACCAAACCAAAATGTTTTACAATCTTTGAAAACTAAAACTATATTGTACAGAACTGGTTTCTGAGAGATTTAACTGCAAGAGCATTGTTCCTACTTATAAGAGACTGAGTGCAGTAGAAATGAAGGATAAAAGAGACAAGAAATTGTGCTTCTAATGTGATGACAGTTACACCCTGGGCACAAATGCAAACAAAGCAGTTGTATTTAATTATTTGAGCTAAAGAAGAGGGGGAACCACCTGGAGAGAAAGGAGATGAGAGCTTGACAAAAACACCAATACCACCACTCCAAGTGGAAGAAAACGTCAATGCAGATACTCAAATAGGCATCTTAGTTCATGCCATGTCTGGAAATGCCGGTGCAGATGCTACTAGAATAAGTGGCCTGCTAAATGGTAAAGTGGCGCATATCCTCATTGATTCAAGTAGCACTCACAATGTCTTGCACATCAATACAGCTGGGAAGAGTGGTATGCAGTAGCAATACGACCAAAACTATGAAGGTAGATGTGGCATATGGCAATGTCATCAGCAACTCAAGCATTTTTTGAATGTGCCAAATTAAGCTACAGGAATGCACCATAGTTACTTATCTCAAAATATTACGCATGGGAGAGAGTGATCTATTCCTTCGAGCTCAATGGATGAAGGAAGTGAGCCCCATTTCACTTGTAATTAATAAAAGAGTTTTTGGTTTCCAACATAAAGGTGCAATGGTAGTGTTACAAGCTAGCCCAAGTGAAGAAGAAGAGTCAAATAAGCACAACTGCAAGCATTAAACAAGTACTGCCTCCACAATGTGGGCTCTATTAAAGCTCAACTCTACACCATTAGAGCTTCTGAAGAGCAGACACGCATTCCTACACAAATATAACCCATCCTAGAACAATATGCATACATCTTTAAGGAACCAACTCAACTACCCCCCCCCCCCCCCCACTTCCCCAAGAGAGTGCAAGACCACCATTTCCCCCTAAATAAAGGCGTTGCTCCTATTTTTCTAAGACGATACAGCTACCCCTACATACAAAAAAGTAAGATTGTAAATATGGTGAAAGAAATGTTGGACAACGGAACCATACACCCCAGTACCAGCCCATTTTCAGCTCCAGTTCTTGTAGCTAAGAAGAAGGATGGCACTTGGAGGTTCTTCGTAGACTAAAGATGTCTCAATGAAGAAACAATAAAGACCAAAATCCCTACTCTAGTAATAGAAGAGTTGATGGAATAAACTACATTTATGAATCAAGTATTAAAAGATCAATTAAGGAAGATGGTGTTTGTATTGTTTGATGACATGTTGGGTTTATAGTTCTAACATGGAGGACCATCTGGCACACAATGTGTTTTGGAATTCAAAGACAAAACCAGCTATTTGAGAAATTAAGTAAATGTTCTTTTGGTCAGCAAGCAGTGGAATACTTGAAACACATCATTTTTCACAAAGGGCTAAAGGAGTACAGGCATATCCCAATAAAATCACCGAAATGAGACAATGTACAATACCAAAGAGCTTGAAGGAGTTGAGAGGGTTCTTGGGACTCACAGGCCATCAGAGGATAGGGAGAAGAAAGCCACCACTGTTCTACAACGGGATGGATTAGGCAGTTGTTGTCATTGAGTTATTGATTTCACTACAAGATAGGCCATGAGAACCAGGCTGCAGATGCCTTGTCTAGAATATCTTATGATGTTACTATAGACAACCCACATGGTGCTGCCATTATAATTTTTACAACAAAATGTGTGTTGAGCTTAGAGGGAGTTACCAGGAGGATTACTGGGCCAAAAATATGATAGCATCTCTTAACTAACTCCACATCTACAGGGGAGTATCACTTGAAATATGGTATACTAAAGAAAGGCAATACTATTTATGTGGGTACAGGCAGTGATATCAGGGGTAGCATTGTCACGTAATTGTACAACAGCCGCATTGGAGGCCATTCAGGTATTCTAGGTACCTTTAAAAGAGTTAAAATGATCTTTATTTGGCCAGGATTGAAGAAGCAAGTAAAGTTATGGGTCAAGAATTGTGATGTGTGTCAAATAATGAAAGTTGAGTATGTTCCCTATCCAGGCCTCCTGCCTCCTGCAACCCCTAATTATTCCAGACAAACCTTGGGAGCATTTCACAACGGACTTTGTTGAAGGGTTCTCAAAATCATAAGGCAAGACTGTTATATGGGTGGTCATTGACAGATTTGCCAAGTATGGTTGTTTCATGTCTCCTTACCATCTATATAATAAATCGGCTAGGTGTTTCCTTTTAAAAAATATAGACGAGAAGATCATAGCCATTCAATCTCTAAAAATGTCTTTAGACATTTTAGTCCATTGATTTGAATGATATTTTGTTCTTACACAATTTTAATATTCAATTCAGTTAAAGTTAAAGTAAACCAAGTTTAATATTCAATTCAGTTAAATTGAAGTAAATCAAGATATTGTTTGTATTTTTAAAAATTGTTCTTATCTTTTTTTTATGAAAGTTCTTATCTTTAATCAACACATAAGATATTGATTCTATTTTCAAATTCTCTCATTACACAATCTTGACTAATTATATGTTCAATAAAAAAATCCCTCTAAATTTATAGATATAAGATAAGTTAAGTATAAGATTAATCTTATACTTAAGTTATATGGATTAATATATATATATATATATATCCCTATAAATTAAGTATTTCAAGAAATTACGTATAAGATTAATTATATATTTTATAAGTACCCTATGGGCACGGGTCATTTGCTAGTCCTTCTATAGTTAAGGAAGTTGCTCAATAATTCTTCAATCACATCTATAAGTTAAATGGAGTACCTAGCTCTATAGTGAGTGACAGAGATCCAGTGTTTCTAAGACAGTTTTAGCATCCCCTATTCAAGACATTGTGCACCAAACTAAAATTACTACGCAAATTCTTATCACCCCAAAACTGATGGCCAGAGTGAAAGGTTAAACCAATACCTGGAAGTGTATTTGAGGTGCATGGTTGAGGATAGGCCTGATAAATGGGCCAAGTGGTTGAGTTTGGCAGAATGGTGGTAAAATACTAATTACCACACTGCCCTACAACTCACACATTTTGAAGCATTGTATGTGAAGGGGTGTACAGTATGTATAAATACAGGATCAATACTCTAGAAGGGGGTTGAATAGAGTATGCAAACTTTTGCTAAACTTTGCAAAAATAGTGGTTTCAAAAGATTTGTAAAGAGATTCAAGGCCTTGAAATGAGTTTCAAGCCCTTGGAATGAAAACAGTTAGAGTAAGGAAAGAAAAACTCTATTTCGAGGCCTTAAAATGAGTTTCAAACCCATGAAATGAAACTGTTTTGAATGCTGCAAAAGTTCTAAGTATGAGACTGAAAAGTAAATGCAAGAGACACAAGATATATAGTGTTAAGTCCACTTGGAACTACGTCTCTACCCCAGGGATCTTATCCCTGTAGGATTTTCAACACAATTCTTATTAATCCACAGCTAATCCCTAGATCTCAAGCACAGAGAGATGCCTTACTCTTGTACAGCTTGTGGTTCTCACTAACCTATCTAGTACCTGCTCTAGCTATCTGATTAACTAAGAATTATCTATTGTTCACCTTGAACTGTCCTTCAGAATGAGAAATAGAAGTATTATCAAAATGATATACAAATGAAGTTCAGAAAAAGAAGAACACAGGAAATGAATCCGCAGTGAGTATGCAGTGTTCTTCTGATGCTTGGATTGAGATATGAATCTGCTTCTTTGTTGTTTGTCAATCCTTGAATGTGTTTGTGTATCTTTGAATTGCTCTGTTTAGTTGTGTCTTCGAATTCCTTCAGCAATTCTCCTTTTAAGCACTCAGTTTGAATGGACGATCTTTAGAATCTTCTCAACAAACTTTCCTAAATATTTGCTTCAAATCTTGACTCTTCTAACAACTTCTCCCAACGGCTAGTTGATCAGTATCTTTAGGAATAATGATTTGATTTTGTTGTAAGTATGTTGGGAAGCTTTTAAACACAGCAGATTGATCACAAAATCAATCATCAAGCAGTTACCATATCTGCAAAACATAAGTTAGGAAACTGGTTCCTACAAAATAGGAAAAAGAATTCCCTGCAATACTGAATCAAAAATATGATGTTAGATCCTGCAAACTGTGTCAAAATACTTTTTCTTTCATCATCAAGTTTCAACTAATCATGCACAGGGGATTAGGAGTTGGATTAATATAAGAAACTCCCCCTAATTTCATGCATATGAAGCTCAGTCAGTTTCAAGGCTTGGAAAGTTGTTTCAAGGCCTTGAAATAGACAAGCTATTTCAAGTCTTGATCCTGCATTGAACTTACAGTATGGCTATAAGCCGATACACCACAGTTTCCACCATCTGAACAAGACATGTAATGCAGAGATGGATCACTTAGCAGGCTCATTTAACTACTCAAGGAAAACCCTGAAAGAAGCTCAAGAAAGGATGCAACACTTTGCCAACAAGCACAGAACTTAAAAATCATTTGAGGTAGGAGATATGGTTTTTCCTAAAATTACAACTCTGTAGGCAGAGCTCAATTAATTTCAGGAGCAATTAAGATGTCTTCCAGGCTCTATTTCCCTTTTCCCATCTTGAAAAAATTGGGAAAGGAGCTTACAAACTCGCACTCACTACTGCTTCCGAAACTGCTGATTCCAAAATACTCCAAGTTTTTTCATGTGTAACAGCTAAAAACAGCTCTTGGTCAATCCATTTTGGTGAATCCTAATCTCCCTAAGGTTGGTCCAAATGGTAAATTCTTGGTAGATCCAATAGGCATACTGGACAGGAGACTAGTGAGACAGGGCACTACGTCTACAGTACAAATGTTGGCGTAGTGGGAAAATCTTTCGCAACAGAAGCTACTTGGGAGGACTAATAACTCGTGGGAGCTGAGTTCCCGAATATTGATTTTTGAGGTCACGAATCCTCTCAAGGGGGTCAAACTTGTGATCCTCAACTCTGTTCTTCACCCCCAATGAGTTATTTTCCCAAATTCGGCCGACTTACCAATTCCCCACCTCCGATTACCGAATAATTGGTAATCCGATGATAATATGTATTAAGAATGACGGTGATGTCTAACTAATACACATAAGCGCAACGCCTGCCGCGCGTCAACTCCTTATTTGCCCACGCCAGCTAGCTAACGCACAATGTTGTTACCTACTTTTTATTAATTGAATTGCTACCCCTCTAATTTTATTTATTATTTTCCTACCCCCATTTATAAAAGGGGAATTAGACGTTGTAATTGAACTACTCGGTTCATTAATTTAAACCCTTTTCCTTCTCTGCAAAATTTTCTTTCTATATAGCTCTCTCTCTCTCTCTCTCTCTCTCTCTCTCTCTCTCTCTCTCTCTCTTTGTCCATTCTTCATTGCTGTTAATTGGCCGGAATTCGGGAAATCACTCAGGCGAACAACAAAGCTCCCATCATCGCATCTCCATGTTAATGTTCATATTCGTTACATAGCTCGTCATTTACGTCATTTCCGTCACGACCACCAGAACCTTAATATGAATATTACCACTCAATTTTCACCACCAGGGATCGCAACCACCAGAATGTAGGCATTCACAACTACCTCTGTCTCTGAGTATTGCCACCACTCCACTGCAACGACCAGAGGTCATCGTTCACCTAAGAGGTCTGATCGATCCAAAACTGAATCAACCTCCCCCAAATCGATCGTTCAGATTGTTCTCTGAATCATAGTATTGAGTATGATAATTTTCGTCGCCGCTGCCGGCAACAGTTCTTGATACGCGATCTGCAAGAGACACGGAGAGAGGGAAGATTTACCTAGTCAAGGAGGTGGCGCAAAATTTTCTCCATGTTTTCCGCCTGAGTTGGGCGGAAAATTTTGTTTTCGTTTCCTTCTATGAACTTTCCATTGATTTTCGATGCTGCTCCGTTCAAGTTAGGTAAAGGAAAATAAAAACCATTTGTTTTCCTGCATGCGTGTTCGGTTGTGCGTGAAAGTTGTGGGATCCACCTATTTAAATTTCTTGTGGGAAACATTTTCTTTCAAATTTAGTCCTCATAAAAACACAAATTTTGCAGGAAAGTTTTATTACTACTTACTTTTCCAAATATTTTCTTATGAAATGAACACACATGGTAAACTAAGTTTCCAGCCTTTTCATTTCTCTATCTTTTCCTTTCTGATAACACTATCGGGAATCATTTTCTCATATATATTTCTTGACAGATTCTTTTATTTTCTTTCACTTCCCACTGCAAAAAAAAATCCATTATTTCTTTTTTTTTCGTATACCAAACACAACCTAAATGAAATTATGGTTTTTCTATAGTTTCAGCATCCGGATCTCAAAATATGCATATTATATCAAATTATCCAATTTTTCATCTCATATATAGCATACACTTTTTTGTAATTATTTTGTTTTTTTTTTAGGGAAAAATCAATTTCATTAACTTTGGGTAGTCATGCCCAAGAAATCGTTATGGAATACATTTTCAGCCCATTGTTGGATAAATGAATAGTACAACATATGGGCCTCAACATAACCCTTCCTTGCAAAGGAATGAGCTAATTGATTGTCGTTCCTAGCTAGAAAGGAGAAGGAAAAATTGATAAAAGAACTTGCTCCCTTGCTGCATCCATCCAAATAATCTCTCATCTCCGCTAAGGCAGTAGAATTCTTCATCTTCCCCGAATGACCCTCCTTCAACAGTTTTATGGCAATTAAATAATCTGACTCGACTTCAATGTTTTGGAATTGTAACTCGCAAGCAAGCTTCAATCCCCCCTTCAATGGCAGCGAGCTCTGCTACCAGGGGCGACCTCAGCCTTGGGAGGCGTTGATGCCGATGCAATATCCCGTCCCACATCGAGATATTGTGGATTAAATATATATATATATATGGTTGGGAGATTGTGGTTTTATGTCCCACATTGGAGATTTGTGAGTTTGACATCTGGTATATGGTATACCTTGTGGATTACTACTAGCACCTTCAAGGCTTAAGCCTTTTTATCCGGTGGTACGGATAAAGAAGTTGTTGGGACAGTAATCCACTCGGTTATTACAAATGGTATCAGAGCCATCCCTGGTCCCGCAAGGGCTCCGTGGCGGTTCGCCGCCAGCCAAGGGGATACGTGACTGGGCACACTCGACGAGGACGTCGAGTATATAAGGCGGGGGGATTGTAATATCACGTCCCACATCGAGATATTGTGGATTAGATATATATATATATATATATATATATATATATATGGTTGGCCAATTGTGGGTTTATGACCCACATTGTGTTGGAATAGATGCCCTAGAGGCAATCTAGTTTAGTATGAATTTGTAATTGGCTAGAAATTCATATATTATTTATTGGATATTTAATATAATGAAGTCCTTAGATTTACAATCGTGTTGTTTATCTTAAATATCCCTAGTCAAGTATAATGATTAAATGGGACAATCATCTATAGACTAGTATGGGGTTGGATTGATATGGAGATATCACGATCCAACACATAGGTGTGCATTACGGAATGTTGCACTGGATTGACCCATTACCGAGAAGGCTACATATACGTTATGTTGAGTCACAAGTGCTTCTCGGGTACAATGGTATTGTCATCCTTAGACTTGAAGTCACTAGATATTCTAGTTGTGGATCATTGTGATCTTGGTAGCGTTAAACGCTACACCGTAACTGGGTAGTTATAAAGGCGTGTACTGGATAAAATGAGAAGCAAACTTAGAGATCGTAGTGGACGTAGAGAGGATTTGCCCCTCCCACATAACGAGAGCAAGTATCCAAGGCCACTCGAGGATAGTGCTTATAGAATGTCTGGCCAGACTCAAATAAATCAATATATGGGATATTGATGTTATTTGCACGAATAAGGCTATTCCATGGATCGAGAAACTAGGGATTGGATATACGAGTGTGACTTGTATGTCTCGTGTCCAATCCGGATATGGAGGCAAAGGGATGAGACAATTACTTGTACAAGGTTGTCTAGATGACTATTCTATTAGTTGGCTAGAATGGATGTTTTGCTAGAAACCGCTCCATATTAGCAAAGAGTTGCTACCAACTAGATAGAACCTATGGGGTCACACGCTATATAGAGTTGTACTAGATTGTGGAATTAATTAATTGGATTAATTAATTAGAAGGATCACTTTGCAAACCCTTGCAAACTTAGTAGGGACTAATTTGCAAGGAAGGGACTAAATTGAACTCTAGTAGGACTAGAATAAGTCCTTTAGGTAGTTGACAAGGAGTTGTTGGACTATATAAAGGACCCTCCTCCTTCCTTCCCTACACACATTATGCTCTAGAGAGATCATAACAAGAGTAGGAGAGAACAAAGGAGAGAGAGAGAGCAAGCAAAGAGGGACGCCGCCCCTATTGCCGCCGCCCCCTTGTCCCCGACGCCACAAAGGGCCGAGCCCCTTTTGGTGCCTCGTTTTGCGTGATTCCTTCACCCTCCTTTCAATCCGGGCTAGCACCAAGGAGATTGGAGATCTAGGAACAACTCTAGGCGTGGATCAACTATAGAGAACGTGACACTATTCGCGTTTGAAGTCATCAAGGAGAACCCAAAGGTGTGTTTATGATTTCTTACCTTTACTATCGTTATGCATCTAGACTTGTGATCCTTGGAGGGTTTTGCATGGTTGTTTGTTTGATTATGCTTCCGTTTGCGCGATCCATGAATCAAAACCCAACAGTGGTATCAGAGCCACAGGTCATAGAGCATAAACGTAGTTTATGTGTTACATTCTTGTTGTTTTACACCTTAATTTGTTGTTTATCGCGTAAAACAATACAAATCAAGCATTGGATGCAATTTGTCAAAGAATTAATCATAACAAGACCCAATTATTGCATTGGATGCATGAATTGGTGAGTTTGAGAAATTTTAGGATCTAAAATCTAGGGTTTGGGCATCCTTGGGGAAGAAGGAGTTCTCCCACAACAAGGAAACAACCAAACTTGGGCTCCAAGCAAGGAGGTTGTTTTGGAAACAACCTCCACAAGGAGGTTCGGCCCCCTAGGGGACCGCCCCCTTGCTTGCCGCCCAAGCTTGGAGCCCTAAGGGGCCGGGCGGCCCTAACCCGCGGGCCTAGCTTGCGGGTTTTGGGCCGGGCCGGCCCTAGGGCATTATGGTTCACTTATTTGGGCCCGGGCAATTGGATTGTTGGGCCCATGGACCGTTTTAACCCTAGAAATCCTAAAATCAATTAAAATTGACCAAGCGCGTTAAAATTGGATTTTAACTGTTTATGTGCAAATCGCATGGTGATTGGATATGGCCTTAGGATGTGGTTTGATGTGGATGTTTAATTTTGTGGTTTGGTTTTACGGCCTGCGAGCTGATCAATTAATTGTAATAATTAATTAGGGTTTTATGGCCTGCGTGCCATTTTTTTTCTCAACTTGTGAGATTTATTTTATTTAGTATAGATGTTAGCTAGTGCTAGATAAAGTAGATTGTTAGCCAAGATTGGAGAAAAGAAGCCCAAAGCCAAAAGGAGCCACAAAAGATGGAGCATGGAGCATGGAGCACACCACATGACTATGAAGGATGGACCAAAAGATCAAGACGCATGGAGATGTGTTTGTTTAGGGTTCATAGATAATTCCATTGGCTTGGAATTATCTTAGTCTAGAAAAGGCCATATCCACATCACGTTTAATTTCTGTTTTTGTGGTTGTTTATTTATTGTCTTACTATTTGTGTGGTTGGTGTATGGATGATGCATGCAATTAGGATAATAAGATAATTAGACAACCCGGATCTATTATTTGGAGTTATGCTCAAACTCAAATAGATAGATTAGTTGATATTGATCAACAAAATAATTAAAATTGAAAAATCCCTCAAATTTTAAAATATTGTGTTCTTGCCTTCTCGTTATTTAAACACTCATTATCATCATTATTTATCAAGTTCGTGCGTGCCAAAGCATGGCGACTTGGTTCATAATGATGGAATGCGATGGCACGTAACAATGTGCAATTGTTTAGATAAGAGGTTGAACACAACTAGGCTATTAATTTGATTAAGAAACCTAGAGGCAATCAATTGGGATTATCCATATGGATGGATAAATAAGGAGTTATTTGCCCGGTTGAACCAAGAGTTGCATATGGGATGCAATTGGAATTGTTCCTACCTAAGAAGTAATCGAATTATGGGTGACTTGCCAAAGCAAGCTCATAAGGAGATGAAAAAGATGGATCTTGGCCCACTAGAAAATATAAGGATATTTTCCGCATTAATATCTTGAGGGTTATTAATCCGTAGAAAAATAGTGGGAGCTATATTTAATAAACTAGCCATTATTAAATATAGTCAAAAATTCACAAATACTAAAACTTGCGTATTTTCCTTTTTGTAGAATTCCAAATGGCAAACAACTCATCGAGTTCACAACATTCCCTACGATCTGTCCTTGAGAAGGACAAGCTCTCAGGAACCAACTTTCTCGATTGGTACAGAAACTTGAGAATTGTTCTCAAGCAAGAAAAGAAGCTGTACGCAATAGAGGAGCATGTTCCTGAAGGTCCAGAGAATCAGACACCTGCTGCCTTAAAGGCGTATCAAAAGCGTGTTGATGACGCTAATGATGCGGCCTGCCTAATGCTTTGCACCATGACCTCTGAGCTTCAGAAGCAACATGAGAACATGAATGCTGTCGATATGATCGAACATCTAAAGCAGCTATTCCAAGAGCAGGCGAGGGTAGAGAGGTATGAGGTCTCAAAGGCACTGTTCAAATGTCATCTAGCAGAAGGGAACCCGGTGGGACCCCATGTACTCCGAATGATCGGGTACTTGGAGAATCTCGCCCGGCTTGGGTTCCCGGTCGGCCAAGAGTTGGCAACCGATCTCGTGTTGCAATCGTTGCCCGAGAGTTATGGACAGTTCATTATGAACTATAACATGAACGAGATCGTTAAACCACTGCCAGATTTGCTCAACATGTTGAGGACGGCTGAACAGAGCATCAACAAGGGTAAGGGCAAAGCCATTATGATGGTGCATAAAGGAAAGGGTAAAAAGTTTGCCTCTTCCTCCAAGGGCAAAGGCAAATCAGTTGCTAAATCCAAGGAACAAGCCCTTAAGCCTGTTGGTGCCATTGCCAAGGTCGTGACTAAGGGTGAATGTCACTACTGTAGTCAACCTGGACACTGGAGGAGGAACTGCCCAAAATATCTGGAGGACAAGAGGCTTGGAATAGTGATTCCACCACCACCAGGTATTTTTGTTGTAGATGTCAATTTAACTGTCTCTACATCATGGGTATTAGATACTGGATGTGGATCTCATATTTGTCAAAATATGCAGGATCTAAAGAGAAGTAAAAGATTGGCTAAAGGGGAGGTAGATCTGCGCGTTGGGAATGGAGCAAAGGTTGCTGCGTTGGCCATAGGCGTGTGCGAGCTATCTCTGCCTTCAGGATTAGTTTTAGAATTAAATAATTGCTATTTTGTGCCTGCTATGAGCAGAAACATTATTTCTATTTCTTGTTTGGACAAGGAAGGTTTTATTATTTCAATAAAGAACAATTGTTGTTCCTTTTATTTGAATAATATTCACTATTTTAGTGCGCAATTATTTAATGGACTTTATGTCCTTGATCTAAGTAATCCTGTCTACAACATTAATACCAAGCGGATTAAAATAAATGATTTAAATCCTGCTTATTTATGGCATTGTCGTTTAGGCCACATAAATGAGAAACGTGTATCTAGACTCCATAAGGATGGATTACTAGACTCATTTGATTTTGAATCATATGAGACATGTGAGGCTTGTTTATTGGGAAAAATGACAAAGTCCCCTTTCAATAAGAAAGGTGAGAGGACTAGTGAGCAATTGGCGCTCATACATACCGATGTGTGTGGGCCATTTGCCACGCCAGCCAGGGGTGGTTATGTCTACTTCATTACGTTTACTGATGATTACAGTAGATATGGATTTGTGTACCTTATGAGGGCAAAATCCGAATCCTTTGAAGTGTTCAAAGAATTCAAGAATGAAGTAGAGAAGCAACTTGGCAAAAGTATCAAAGCTCTACGATCGGATCGTGGAGGAGAATACTTAAGCCAAGAGTTTGACGACTATCTTAGAGAGTGTGGGATCGTGTCCCAACTCACTCCACCCGGAACGCCACAATGGAATGGCGTGTCCGAGAGGAGGAATCGAACCCTATTGGATATGGTTCGGTCTATGATGTGTCAAACCGATCTTCCATTATCATTTTGGGGCTACGCTCTATTAAGTGCAGCTTTTACCATTAACCGTGTTCCATCTAAATCAGTCATGAAGACACCATATGAGATGTGGAGTGGGAGGCGTCCCACACTGTCGTTCATGAGGATTTGGGGCTGCGATGTCTATGTAAAACGTTTACAATCAGACAAGCTAGGGCCTAAATCGGATAAGTGTAAATTTGTGGGGTACCCTAAGGAAACTAAGGGATACTACTTCTACAATCCAACCGAGAACAAAGTGTTTGTTGCTCGGACCGGCGTGTTTCTAGAAAGAGAGTTTGTCTCTAAAGAAGCAAGTGGGAGGAATGTAGAACTTGAAGAGGTTCAAGAACCACAAATCACAGAACCGATTATGGAACATGAACAGGAATCACAAGTAGTTGTGGAGCCACCTGTTCAGGTAACACAAGAGCTTCGTAGATCTAGTAGAGTGCGCCAGGAACCCGAGAGGTACGGACTTCTCGTAACTGATTCCGGTGACACGATGCTCATAGATGATGAGCCTACTACCTATGAGGAGGCCATGAGTGGCCCAGACTCGCAGAAGTGGCTTGAGGCCATGAGATCCGAGATGGAATCCATGTATACCAACAAAGTATGGACTTTGGTGGAACCACCTGATGGGGCGCGACCCATAGGGTGCAAGTGGGTCTTCAAGAAGAAGATCGACATGGACGGTAATGTGATTACCTATAAGGGCCGATTGGTGGCTAAAGGATTCAGACAGATTCATGGTATTGACTATGATGAAACCTTTTCACCAGTCGCAATGACCAAATCCATCCGAATCCTACTTGCAATTGCAGCATACTACGACTATGAGATTTGGCAGATGGATGTCAAAACAGCATTCCTTTATGGGAATCTCCTAGAGGACGTGTATATGATACAGCCGGAGGGTTTTGAGGATCCAAAGCAAGCCAACAAAGTTTGTAAGCTGCAACGATCCATTTATGGATTAAAGCAAGCTTCTAGGAGTTGGAATCGACGTTTTGATGAAGTGGTCAAAGAGTTTGGCTTCATCAGAAACGAAGATGAGTCTTGTGTCTACAAGAAGGTTAGTGGGAGCTCTGTAGCTTTTCTGGTCTTGTATGTGGATGACATACTACTCATTGGAAACGACATTCCCATGCTGCAATCTGTGAAAGATTGGCTAGGAAAGTGTTTCTCAATGAAGGACTTAGGGGAGGCAGCCTATATACTCGGTATAAAGATCTATAGAGATAGATCTAAGAGGTTGCTAGGCCTAAGTCAAAGTACATATATCGACAAGGTGTTGAAACGGTTCAACATGCAAGATTCCAAGAAGGGATTCTTGCCCATGTCACATGGAATCACTCTTTCGAAGAGTGGATGCCCTTCCAATGAGATTGAGAAGGAACGCATGAGTAGGATTCCCTATGCCTCGGCCATAGGGTCCATCATGTACGCCATGTTATGTACTAGACCAGATGTGTCATATGCCTTGAGTATGACAAGCAGATACCAATCCAATCCAGGTGAGAGTCACTGGATTGCTGTCAAGAACATCCTAAAGTACTTGAGAAGAACTAAGGATGCCTTCTTGATGTTTGGCGGTAAGGAAGAGTTGCGTGTAAGGGGTTACACTGATGCAAGCTTCCAAACCGATAGAGATGACTTTAGATCACAGTCGGGATATGTGTTTTGCCTGAATGGAGCAGCGGTGAGCTGGAAGAGTTCCAAGCAAGAGACGGTAGCTGATTCTACAACAGAGGCTGAGTACATTGCTGCGAATGGCGCAGCAAAGGAGGCTGTTTGGATCAGAAAGTTTGTTTCTGAACTTGGTGTGGTCCCTAGCATTGCGGATCCAGTGGATTTGTTCTGTGACAACACTGGGGCGATCGCGCAATCAAAGGAACCCAGATCGCACCAGAAGTCCAAGCATGTGCTCAGGAAGTTTCATCTGATTCGAGATATTATCGATAGAGGAGACGTTCGGATATGCAAGATTCCTACAGATGATAATCTGTCAGACCCGCTTACGAAGCCTCTCACGCAGTGGAAGCATGAAGGGCACACTAGGAGTATGGGCATACGAGATGCGCCAGATTGGCTCTAGTGCAAGTGGGAGACTGTTGGAATAGATGCCCTAGAGGCAATCTAGTTTAGTATGAATTTGTAATTGGCTAGAAATTCATATATTATTTATTGGATATTTAATATAATGAAGTCCTTAGATTTACAATCGTGTTGTTTATCTTAAATATCCCTAGTCAAGTATAATGATTAAATGGGACAATCATCTATAGACTAGTATGGGGTTGGATTGATATGGAGATATCACGATCCAACACATAGGTGTGCATTACGGAATGTTGCACTGGATTGACCCATTACCGAGAAGGCTACATATACGTTATGTTGAGTCACAAGTGCTTCTCGGGTACAATGGTATTGTCATCCTTAGACTTGAAGTCACTAGATATTCTAGTTGTGGATCATTGTGATCTTGGTAGCGTTAAACGCTACACCGTAACTGGGTAGTTATAAAGGCGTGTACTGGATACAATGAGAAGCAAGCTTAGAGATCGTAGTGGACGTAGAGAGGATTTGCCCCTCCCACATAACGGGAGCAAGTATCCAAGGCCACTCGAGGATAGTGCTTATAGAATGTCTGGCCAGACTCAAATAAATCAATATATGGGATATTGATGTTATTTGCACGAATAAGGCTATTCCATGGATCGAGAAACTAGGGATTGGATATACGAGTGTGACTTGTATGTCTCGTGTCCAATCCGGATATGGAGGCAAAGGGATGAGACAATTACTTGTACAAGGTTGTCTAGATGACTATTCTATTAGTTGGCTAGAATGGATGTTTTGCTAGAAACCGCTCCATATTAGCAAAGAGTTGCTACCAACTAGATAGAACCTATGGGGTCACACGCTATATAGAGTTGTACTAGATTGTGGAATTAATTAATTAATTGGATTAATTAATTAGAAGGATCACTTTGCAAACCCTTGCAAACTTAGTAGGGACTAATTTGCAAGGAAGGGACTAAATTGAACTCTAGTAGGACTAGAATAAGTCCTTTAGGTAGTTGACAAGGAGTTGTTGGACTATATAAAGGACCCTCCTCCTTCCTTCCCTACACACATTATGCTCTAGAGAGATCATAACAAGAGTAGGAGAGAACAAAGGAGAGAGAGAGAGCAAGCAAAGAGGGACGCCGCCCCTATTGCCGCCGCCCCCTTGTCCCCGACGCCACAAAGGGCCGAGCCCCTTTTGGTGCCTCGTTTTGCGTGATTCCTTCACCCTCCTTTCAATCGGGGCTAGCACCAAGGAGATTGGAGATCTAGGAACAACTCTAGGCGTGGATCAACTATAGAGAACGTGACACTATTCGCGTTTGAAGTCATCAAGGAGAACCCAAAGGTGTGTTTATGATTTCTTACCTTTACTATCGTTATGCATCTAGACTTGTGATCCTTGGAGGGTTTTGCATGGTTGTTTGTTTGATTATGCTTCCGTTTGCGCGATCCATGAATCAAAACCCAACACATTGGAGATTTGTGAGTTTGACATCTGGTATATGGTATACCTTGTGGATTACTACAACACCTTCAAGGCTTAAGCATTTTTATCCGGTGGTACGGATAAAGAATTTGTTGGGACAGTAATCCACTCGCTTGTTACAGCCGACCTGCAATGAAATTACCTTCACTGTCACGGATGGTGAACCCTATCCCTGAAGCCCCCCATTTTCAGACCAGGAGGCGTCTGAATTAATTTTGATGAACCCCGCCATTGGTTTCTTCCGGTGAGCTTCACCATCTTTAATTTGACTGAAATCCATACCCAAAAGACCCCTGAATTTGTCCTCTTTAAACCAAGTGTTGTAACAGAACTCTTGTTTCAGAGCTCTGTTACCAGTTTGTTATAACGTGTGGGTATTCGAGCAAGAACGACGAAAGCAAAACAAGAACGAGACAGATATTTAACCTGGTTCACTAACGAATTCGTAACGAACCAGCTAGCTAATCCACGACCAGAACCAGATATTTTATTGAGAAGAGAACCCGATTACAATACACGCCGCCGTAGCCACAACGGCCACGACGGCAACCCGAAACACCCACCCGAACACACACCCTAACAAGGCTCTCAAAGAGCTACTGCTTTCACTGCTCGTGTGTACATTACAAACCAAAAGGTAGCCTCTTAAATAGCCATGTGTGTGTGTGCGGTGATTACCAAACAACTAAGAAGGAAACAATTCCAACATGACTTGCTGCCAAAGCAAGTCACCACCTTCAACTTATTTCCAAATTTGTTCCGTTTGACTTTCTTTGCTGACTTATATTCAAGACATACTAACAAATCTCCACCTTGTCTTGAATCATATCAGCAACCCGAAACCGGACCCTGATGCTTCTCTTCTCAAATCCGAACCGGATGCGTCTCCCAGAACCTGAAACGAGCACGCCTCCCCAGACTGATGTTCCGCAGCTGTATGCGAAACCCGAATCGCCAAATCGTTGCTCCAAATACCATGCGTTCCTGCAACGAATGCGCCTGGTGTGGTTGCACTTCCGGAAACAGAAACAAGTTCTCCACCCAGAACCAGACTCGAATACATTCACTGAGAAAGCAGGACCGAATGTATTCCAGATGCGCCCAATTGCGCCAGACAGATGCACCATGACAGAATGCCCAGATGTCATCCATACCAGATGCACCGATGACGAGTGCCCAAATTGTCATGCCCGATGCGCCCCGTATGCCTCAAATGCGCCAGATGCTCGCCAGAAACAGATCGCGCTAGATGCGAGCTCAGTGCGTGTCATGGTACACGCTGCAAAACCAGATGCACGCCAGAACAAACTCGTGCAGAATGTGCGCCAGAACCAGAATCATATGCGCGTGCCAGGAATCTCACGCGCCAGATGCTCCATGCCGTTGCTCCAACTCCAACGAGTTCCTGCAACGCATGAGCCAAAACCAGATTCAATTCACACGCCAGATGCTCCACGCCGGGAGCCGAGTTGCGCCTGAACGTCAATCGCCAGAACGCCAGATGCGCGTGAACCGCCAGATTCGCGCCAGTACTGAATGTGTGCTGGATTGCCAAATCCCTTGCACGCCTAATTAGATGCGCACCAAATTGCTCTGTCAGGAGCCCGGATAGCCCCCTCCACGGGGCTTCAGACGGTGGGTGTACCTGCTTCTCTCTCACGAACAGATCGATCTTGATCGCCAAACCAGACACCGTTCTTGGCGGAATCTCGAAACCCAACTCCCGATAGCCTGCTCCACCTGAATCGCGAAACCCTAGCTTTGAGTTCCACCAAAACGTGAAACCCTAGCTCTTGGCTCCACCCTGATCTTGGAAACCCGGCTCTGATACCAGTTTATTAAAACTGGTGATCCTCCTGACCTGGCTCTGATACTGGTTTTTTGTAACAGAACTCCTGTTACAGATCTCCGTTACCAGTTTGTTATAACGTGTGGGTATTCGAGCAAGAACGACGAAAGCAAAACAGGAACGAGACAGATATTTAACCTGGTTCACTAACGAATTCGTAACGAACCCGCTAGCTAATCCACGACCAGAACCAGATATTTTATTGAGAAGAGAACCCGATTACAATACACGCCGCCGTAGCCACAACGGCCACGGCGGCAACCCGAAACACCCACCCGAACACACACCCTAACAAGGCTCTCAAAGAGCTACTGCATTCACTGCCCGTGTGTACATTACAAACCAAAAGGTAGCCTCTTAAATAGCCATGTGTGTGTGTGTGCGGTGATTACCAAACAACTAAGAAGGAAATAATTCCAACATGACTTGCTGCCAAAGCAAGTCACCACCTTCAACTTATTTCCAAATTTGTTCCTTTTGACTTTCTTTGCTGACTTATAATCAATACATACTAACACCAAGTACGGTAGTCCCGTCCCAAATCTGCAACCTCTGAAGCATTCCTCGTTATAGTGTTGAAACGGAGATCATTTATGTGTCTACATATCGCCCACACAGTAACCACGGAAACTTCACAAACATCAACCGATTGGTAGTTAAGCATTGAGTAGATGATATCATTTGCGTTGCCTGACAGTGACTGCGCAAAATCTGGACCCAAAACTTCAATCCAGACCTTCTGTGCGAACGTACAGTGAAAGAGTACGTGATCCTCAGATTCCAAATTCTCATCACACTCTTGGCAAGTGGTCAGAACTTGTACTCCTCTTGTCCACAAATTAGTAGCCACGGCGAGAGAAGAGTGCCAAGCCCTCCAAGTCGTCTGCAAAATCTTTTTTGGAACTCTCAAACGCCAAAATTTTGTCAGCCAAGATCTATTAATATGACCCGAGGAAGAATACGCTTCACCTTTTGATTTTATCAATTGAAATTTGTAGCCGGACGACACAGTGTATAAGCCATCGTCAGAAGCTCCCCAAGAGAAAGAGTCCGGTGTAGTAGTACTTGGCAGGGTAATAGTTCGAACTATGTCTACATCAACAGGGAGTAAAACTTTCATTAGTTTCTCCTCATCCCAACTTCTGGAAATGGGATCAAGAAGAGCACTAATTGTAAGATTTCCCCACCTGTTGGGCAGCTCGTTATAACTTTGAAAGTGTCAAAACGTGGAATCCATTTGTCTTGAAAAACCCGTATCCGATTACCGTCACCCACCTTACACATTAGCCCCGTTCTAATTAAGTTTCTGCCCGCTAAGATGCTTCGGAAAGCGTAAGAAATATGAGCATTTGGTGCAGATTTTTGACTTCAAGTTTGGTGGAATTGTGGTAGTATTTTGCTTTTAAAATTTTACTAAGTAAGCTATCCGGGTTTCTAAGTAGTCTCCACGTATGTTTAGCAAGTAAAGCAATGTTAAAATCATAAAAATCACGAAAGCATATACCTCCATCTTACTTTTTTGTAATTATGTGTATATATTCACTCAACTTTTTGTTAGGGAAATATATTCATTCAACTTAAAACTACTCTTAAAACTCTTAAATCTACTCCCTCCAACTCAGAATATATATTGTATACTATTTGAGAGTGTCCTCTCCAGATTCCCACGTGAAGATATCAAATAATTAATGAAATTACTTGAAATTTAAATTCAACTCACATCTGAAAATGAAAAAATTGGCGCCGACATTTAAATTTAATTGAGCCCGTTTAAAATTAATTGAATCAGTTTAAAAAAGTATTTAGCCAACACATAACGAAAATAACGAAAGTCATCTATAATATTAAATATTGGTCAATACTAGGAAGGAAAGTTATTTATGTTAGTTGGCAAAAATTAGTAGTCAAGGAAACTTCCACCAATACTAGTCAGAGGGCCTCTATGCTTCACCCCTTTTTCTTCACCCTCCAAGTTCACCTTCTACGTGTGAAGATATGATTATTGTAACTATTTATTTTAAGATACTTCTATATTACATCACCAATCAAATATATCCACATAAGAGGTGAACTTGAAGGGTGAAGAAAAAAGGGTGACGTTTAGTATTTCCCTAATAGTTATGATGAAGAAAATCTTGATGTTAGTTGATAAAATTGATAGTCAATCCCGTGACCAAAATGGCGAGGAAGGAAACCCATATTTCCATTACCAAAATGGCCATGGAGAAAACCCATATAATGGAGGTATGATTCTTCCCCCTATTGTGTCAAAAAAAATCGTGCTTGGTGTTTGGAGTAAAAAAAAAGGGGTTTGGTGTTTGGAGGTATGATTTTTTCCTTCATATTGTGTCAAAAAACTCGTGTTTGATGTTTAATTTCAAGTACTTGAAATTATTTCCAAATTCCGTTAATTCCGTTGATTACTCATTCCGTTGATTATGAATTGATGTTATAAATAGTAACACTAAACGTATACATAAAAAAAAGTCTTCAAAGTTCATCTCTGATATGGTTTTTTATTCTTATTTTTCTTTTAATTATATTCCTAATAATTGACCGGTGTTTGTCTCTTTTTCTTTGCAGATTCTCACAAAGAGCGAAAGAACAAACATTGTCGTGGATTCAATTGCAACACAGTGTTTTATAGAATTCCTGAGGTAAGTTCTATATCTATCTGACCTTTCTATTGGATTTCAAGATGCAGCCATCCTGAAGGTAAAATAATTATATTTTTTGGTTGATTTGATGAACTACCGGTAAGACACCAATAAGATTGTCCTGCTTAATTATACTAATATATATTGGTATTGATTGTAGTTCTCCATTGTTCTTCAATTCTTTAAATGTCTAGCTACATATGCCTTCTTAAATTTATAGTTTATTTTATGGCTGAATTTCCAACGAATTGATAATTAAATGAAAAGAAGACTAGTTATCCTAAAAAACGAAGAAGAATAAATTATTCAATTTTTTTATCCATTGATCAAGTCGATTAAAATAAGCTGAGAAATAATTTTATAAACATGAATTAGAAGTTTATGAGTAGAATGAGTGATTAAAATTATTCTTAATATTTTATTTCTATTCTTATTTTTTCTTCCGTCAACTTTTATATATAGTGATTTTTACATTATTATATTATATTTTTTCATAGACTATTTAAAAATCAACTCTGTATAATTACATACCTACTCAGAAACACAAGTGTCGTTTGATTTAATGGATTTAAGTTATATTGATATTGATTAGCATATCATTAAATGTACTTTTTAAGGTAATTGTAGTGTCAGGACCAGCTTGCGCGCGCCTCGAGCGCCTAGATTAAATTCACAAGACCAGAGCGATTATTGGTCATCGTGAGATTTGAACTTGAGACGTCAAGGGAAGCAAACTTTAAGTCCCAAGCCTCACTCGATAGGCCAACATCTTGAGGTCATCTAATGTATTTCTAGACTAACACAAAACAAAATTGTGAATTGTTGTTTTTATGTCGTTCCAACTTAAGTCAATAATAGAAGGAAAAGTCTAGGTGAATAAAAACTCGTACAAGAAGTTGAACATAAAGTGCCGTGTATGGTAACATGCATTAATAAAAGTTCGGGGTAAATATCATGAAGGAAGTAAAAAGAATAAATTTGGGTGATATTTAGACATCTACTGATGTGGCATACGCCACATCACTTTTTGTTCAAGTTAATGTTCGGTTTTTTGTCCCCCTAGCCCGGCTCATAATAGAATGTGCACAAATAGAAATCTCCAATCAAGCTTCCCCGTTCATATCTTTTGATAGAATCATGCTTTAACTTTGTTTTTCCTTTTTGAATGAAGTCAAGCTTTGACTCTTAGTTATTTCCAAAATACATAAATGTGTATTGTTAAAAAAATTCAATATTTTTGTATGTGAAAATAAAAATGATGGGTTTTTAAGGGAGAAAATCAAGTTTATGTTTTTAGAGAACCAAACACTAACGTAAACAAAAAGAAATCTCAAACCAAGTTTTGCGGATATTTTTACACAGTCATGCTCTAATGTACCGGTTTTTGTAACATATACACTCAATAGTGAAAAGAGGCTCAAAAATTTTAATCTTCATAATTGCCTGATGTTTCATTGAATAATTGTAATTATTTTACCTATTGCAAATATGCGTTCCCTTGCATCGCACGAGATTAGTGCTAGTTTATCTCTGTTTTAGAAGCAAGTAAACCCGCTGTTGGAAGTCCACTAACGCGTCCACTTTGCTTCCTCTTTTGAGCTGCCGTTCTTCTCAAAAGATGGAGAAAAAAGTACTCACTGAGGCTAATATGTCTACAAGACAAACTAAGCTGGATCAGTCTAATTATAGTATGAGAGGCAAGTGCCTCCGAGTAAAGGTTGAGCGACTAACGGATACACATTAATGTACTTAATCTGTCAGTCCCGCTCCTAGTTTGATAGGATATTTGGCTAGTTCCGAGGCGCCAAACGGTTGACTTGGCTTTACATGTTCGCAGTTGAGGAGGTCAATAGAAAATTCCTGAAATTACCAAATGTTTGAATTTGAGATTTCTAGACAGGCGTCTTAAAATCTTAAGAATGCAAATTCAACCAACTCAACTACTTTATGAAAAAAGAATAAATAACAAAAATAATATAAATTTGGCACCCTTGACTTCCCTAAAAGATGACATGCACTACTTCTAAAGTTGCACAATCCTGTCATGCAAGAACAATGAAGAGACACTACAATCTTGTTGCACCCACTAGTGGAAAGTTATTCCTTGTGCTTAGTGGGTCACATATACAGTATGTCAGTTGTGTGAGAAGGAGTCTTGGAGGGAAACAGATAATTAAGTGCAAATTCAAATCATAACAACCTAATTACTCTAATTATTTATCCTTCAATTTTTGCCCGGCCATGCCTTTCTTAGACAAGTGATGGATAGTTAGATCCATAATTTTTAATCTTGTAATGTAAGTATTTTCAAAAGACAAGAAGTTGCAAGTCCTGAGAGGGAGTCTTTTGCGCCAACATGTATCTTTAAAGAAACAAATAAAGAAAGAACATAAACTGATTATAGAATGATTAAGTTTGCTATAAGATGTTATGATAAGATTGCTTTCATGTTAATCATTTAAGCGCATACTCCCTCCGTTCCTCCAGGTTCTTCAAAAACTTATTCGGGTATTATTTGGGCCTAGCGATTTGGTTAGCAAAACAAATCAAGAATTTGGTAGTTTTTTGTGGTATTGTAGAGCAAAGTCTACTTTACGATACCGTGAAAAGATTACCAAATTCTTGATTTGTTTTGCTAACCAAATCGCTATACCCAAATAATACCCGAATAAGTTTTTGAAGAACCTGGAGGAACGGAGGGAGTATATGTTAACTCAGTGGTAGAGCCATGCTTCACTCAAAAATTCCTTGCCATATGTGTGGCCGCAAGAAAATGTTGATATTTTTGGAATTACATTAGTCGGTTCGAATTCGGGATTTCATGTGGGGACGTAATTCTTGATCATGTAATCCCTTGTCAGATAAATGATCGGTTATTCTAAAAAATGAAAAGAAAGATAAATGATTGGTTTTATCAAAATCATATTATTGATAGTTAGATTTAAAATTTAATCTTAAACTTTAGTACTTTCTGACATAGTTTTATAAATAGGACGGACAAGTCACCGGAGTGAAGGTTGTCCCATGGAAGATATTAATACGGGTAGTCGTATTAATATTATTCGTTTATTTGGCTCTTTATTAATTTACTAGTTATTTAATTTATTTATGATGTTATTGAAGGGAGGCGAATCCCTGGACCTGTTCGATTGCATGTCTGCTATACCGATTAAAACTAATTGTTTCAACATGAACGCTATAAACCCTACTAGGCGGAATTAGGGTTCATACCTGCGTCCAAGCTATCTGATGTAGGTCTGAAAACACTCCTGATCTTCTCCCATATTCCTGAAGTTCTTCCTGGATGCAAGTGTGGGCTTGCTGCTTCCAGAATCCTTCATGGCCTCCAAACGAATTGCTCTCACTCTCTCAAGCATTCGAATTCTGAAGACTAAGGACATTTATATAGGCTACGGGAGGGACCTGGAGGAGAAAATACGAATCTGGCTCCTAACTTTATTAGGACTTCTGGTTCCACCGAACCTAGCCCGAATAAAGTTAATAACAGTTAGTACCACTAAATAACTGTTATTGCACTCCTGTCCATATTCTCAAAAACTAATATTTCGAGCTCCTGTTTATTAAATACTTATTATCTCCCCATGTTAAGATTATAGATATCCGTCGATTAAATTAATTACTGACTAGTTCATTTAATCGACCTCTTCCAAATTCCTTGATCCCTACCACTTAACTTATTTGATATGTCCAGATTACCAAGTAATCTACCTGCAAGGTTTGACATAATCAAAACTTATAAGCTTCATCAAGGGGATATCATCAATCCCATAATCGGGACATGGATTCCTTTGATATATCAGTATACACCATGGACCCAATAGTATCATCCAACTCATCGAGGTTATTGACTCCATAGGAATCTCACTTACTTGACTTGTCAAAGCAATAACTACTAAATACATGTGCACATGACTATCTAATGATTAAGAGCATAAGTAATCATAATAACCATGAGACATAGCTTGTCTTACTATGTCACTACAAAGACAATGATCTCAACTTGGTCATGTTCAATATACACAAAGTATACTAGCACATTGAGTTGAAAATATAGTATGAAATATACTGTTTCCTGTAGCCAAGACAGACCTACTAAAACAATGTGCTACAATCGTTCCGATGGTTTGTCTAATTCCATCTAGATTGTGAACTCACAACTTTCATTCCACAAGAACCGAAGATAAGATCTTCTGTGTGTAAGCTAGACTCCACACACCAGATCTTCTACTATGTAGAACAATAGAAAACTATGCACAATAATAATATAATGCAAAAACATTGCCAAAAACAATTCTCATAAATATCAAATTCATATAATCTAATACAAAAAGCATGGCTTTTAGTATTCAATCCACCAGTTATTTGTGTTAATTAATAACCCGGGCTTGACCCGTTAGGTCTAGGGTTAGGGTAGGTCAGTTAATTTATCTATTTAAGCCTTGTAATGTCCCAGTATTATTTAATCAATTAGAAGAATATTTCTCTCAATCCTAGTCTACCTACTCTCTCCCTACTCTCTCTCCCTTTATCTTCATTATTTTTCAGTACTTGTTTATTTATCGATACGTTTACACGTATCATTGGTGCTCTCATTGAGAGCGTCGGTCGGACTTTTTGTTCGCGGCGCTCGCCCCCCGACTCATGGATCTCCCTTATGCTGCTTTCAATCTCAGTCACAAGGGTGTCCAACTTGTACTTTTCGATGAAATCGATGAGCTCTCCCGGCAAGGTGAAGCGATTTATTGTCTCACCTTGGCAGACTTGGAAAAACTTCAAACTAGTGGGTACATCACCCGACCAGATCCGGAAGGCCTCAAAGTCAGACAGAATCAATTCCGATTGATTTCGACTGATGATTTTTTTTGCCTGCAGCACATCCTCAGAGCCGACGAACTTTCGCCGCTCGATGAAGAGCAGCCGCCATCCCAAGTACAGCAGCCACTACCGTCTTTTTCACCAACCATTCCTCACAGCAAGACCCCTGTTCCTCATCCAACACCAAACTCAAACCGCACGACCAACAACACCCCAAAAATCCCAACAGCAACAGAGAAGCAAAAAATCCATCAAAACAAACCCAGCCGCCGCCAACTGCGAAGGACAGAGAGATCAGCGAGACCTCGGATGAATGGTCGAACTCCCTGTCGAATATCTCGACCCCCGACCGCTGCAATTGCAGGAGCAACCATCTCCACCGCCTTCACTGCCGCCGACGAAGTCACCAGATCTCCCATCGCCACTGCACTTGGTACTCACCGCCGGGTTAGTAGCCGCCGTCCAAAGGCCGGAAGGAAAGCCACCATCCCATCCGTTCATTGCGCCTTCTATACCCCCGTTCCAACCTCCGGATCCGCCACCACCACCAAATGAAGAGAACTTCGTCGGAATCAATGGCCTCCAAGTATTTCCGATCGAACTCCCGCCGTTTCAGCCGTCTCCGGCGCCACCTCCGCGGCTCCGGCCATCTCTTGTGCCAGTTCCGCTGCAGTTCAAGCCACAGCCGCATCTTCCACCTACGGGTCATCACCTTCCTCAGCAGTGGGAGGTTAAGGAAACATTGGATGGGTTGGAAGGTTGGGATCCAATATTAAATTGGGCCCAATACTCTCTTTGGGCCAACACAGGTGGAATGGGGCTGAAATCATGTTTGGGCCTTTTATCTTATTTTGGGCCTAATTTTCATTTTTGGGTCTATTTTTCTGGACTTTTTGTTGGGCAAAAAAAAATTGGCCTTAATGCTACTTTGAGACGACGAAGGGAGCTCCTCAAGCTTGCATGGCGACAGTTTGACCCAGGAAAATATAGGCGGAAATTTTTCAACATCCACCTTGAGGGCAAGGTGGCTTTCAGGCGTGGGGGAGTTGATATGGGTAGCCGTATCAATATTATTCGTTTATTTGGCTATTTATTAATTTACTAGTTATTTAATTTATTTATGATATTTTTTGGGTTAACTAATAATTCGGGCTTGGCCGGTTAGGTATAGGGTTAGGGTAGGTCAGTTAATTTATCTATTTAAGTTGCGTAATGTCCCAGTATTATTTAATCAATAAGAAGAATATTTCTCTCAACCCTAGTCTACCTACTCTCTCCCTACTCTCTCTCCCTTTAGCTCCTTTATTTTTCAGTACTTGTTTATTTATCGTTACGTTTACACGTATCAGATATGTTATGGTTAGTTTGTTTAATTCAAATGTATATATGGGGTGCACCAGGGCTGGCCCTAGGCTTTCATGGGCCCTAGGCGATAGTTGAAGTGAGGTCTCTTTTACCATAAGTATAACTGTTTATAAAAAAATATACTCAGATATAGGGCGACATATACCCCGCGTTTTACTAATAGTTCGAGTTTGTAACTCGTAAACAAAATTTGGGGGACATAAAACATTACCCACTACTCCTGAAAAAATACTACAGGACCCCTTGAAATTGGGGACCCTAGGCGAACACCTAACCCGACTAGTGGATGGGTCGGCTCTGCGGTGCACTGTCATGCGGTTGGACAAAATAAAACACGTAGCTAGCCTCGTCACATTTAAGGACAGTTGGATTCTTTTGCATCTAGCTGACACATTGAATTCTTTTAGCGCACTTACATGGTCGGCTGGCTTACAAGTCGTGTGATCGCATGGGGATTCAAAAACTCGATTTCAGCCTGCCGTTGTGTACAAAACACTGATTCAGTGGGCAAAAGACATCAATGCATTGGGATAAAATCAATGCAATTCAAATGGTGAAACCTCCGATTTTTAAGTTGTGCCGTTTCTGGTTCGTTCACCGTTACCAAGAAAATCTTGTTAGTTTTTTCTCCTCTATGCGTATTAGCTCTAGAGTTATTACAATTATTTAAGTACTAGGTATCATCAAACAAACTATAACTGATTTCATGAGTCGTTCGCGGCTCGATGGAGTCGACAAAGAAGAGGACGACTAACAACAGCAAGGGGACAGTTTTAACAACCATAGTGTGTCGTCATGCTCGTTCATACTTGGGTTAATACTAATAGGACCTGTAATATTATAATTGATAGCCTTGTGTATAATGTAAGACGTTTATATTTTCTATTAGACTGAATTAGTATCTTATTGTCAAATATTCATATAAACCATAAAATACTAATTGGGAGACACGTAATTTCACTAACAATCACTCACATTTATCCTCACAAAAGAGAACAATCACTCACATTACCTCATCTCTCAAGACTCAAGTTTTATTAGGGCCTGAGGGCCAGATTGGGAAAGGAGTGACGGTGCTAGAAGTTGATGTGAGAAAATTACTGTGAAAAGTTGTTGTGAATTGTAGATAAAACGTTGTTTTGTAATCTGAACCTACTGTGAAAGAGTAAAATGACAAAAAAATGAGAAATAAAATGAGAAAAATATATGACATATATAAGTTGTGTAAAGATAATATTGAAAAATTGCAATGTTTAAACCGATTGTTCATAAATTAATCAAAAGCACAAGTTAAAAAAATATCAAGCTACTAAAGCGGTTATTGCTGCCAAAAAAAAGATATGCTCGCGCCCGGCGGCGGAAACATTACTGAACTGGCCCTTAGTCCCATATTCCATGGTTTATGAGCGGATTCTGCATTATCGGGATGTAACTCAATTTCAGTGACTAAGAGACATTTATGTTGTGCCTATGTATTCACCGGAAAGAGATTTCACAACTTCTGCGAGGTAGAGAGCGAAGTTGGGCTACTACCTCTATGTACGTGGATATTTTTGCCCAAAAGGCCCACTAGTTAAAATTCATCGTTTTCCAACCCGAAAACAAAGGAAATGTTAAGAGTCATACAAGGGTATAAAACGTGGGTTTGGACCTCCTTCCGTTATGGGCTAGATTAATTAATGAAGCCCTTTACATATGTATGTTCTGTTCAAGAGACTAGCGAGTAGAGAGATACAAATGTTCATAAAATTAAAGAGTTTCGGTACAACCATTCAAATCAACTAGGGGTATACTTGCTGTTCAAAAAAAAGAGAGATACAAATGTTTTTTCTTTAAAAGAAGGGGTAATTTACACAAACAACCCTTGAGTTTTAGTAAATAAGCACATAGTACCTTTACTGTTTGTCAATCATCAGGCCATACCTTTAATTTATGCCAAAATAAATACATTAAACAAGCCGTTAGTCAAAGGATGGAAATGATCATTTCAGCCTCATTTTCATTAAGATATCCAATTTGCCCCTCTGACCTTCAGCCCTCTCCCCAAATTATGAGCCCTAGCGGCCTCCAACATCTCCATTTTCTCATCCACGATCACCAACCCTCTAACCTCCAAGGCTGCCTAAAATTAATCCAAATAACAGCTTGGACCTCACTCATTCCCTAGAACCCCGACCATAACCTCCAACCACAGTTGTTACATGTGTGCGATTTCGGAGAGTTATGGATTTTTCAAATCTCACAATTGTAAAATGGATTAATGAGTTTTAAAAATGTGAGATTTTTGAGGTCGGTGAATGAAGCGGTAACTATAATTGACCTTTTTGATTACGAGCTTGCACTTTTTTTATTGGTCTGTATGGTAATCACACCAAATTGGAGATGTTGAAGGGAAGGAGGTATAGTAGAATGGTGAGGATTCGAGAAAGATGCTAGAGGAGAGAGAAATGGGGGGGTATGGGGAAGAAGGACTTTAACTGATGTGATGAGAGAGAAAGATAAAGATAGGTGTTGAACAACTATGAAAAGTGAAGCAACTGGGTCGATTCGTTGAATTCGAGCTTTAGTGTGATCAAGTTGGGGTCTCGATTGGTGGGGTTGCTGGGTTTGATTTGGGTTATGGGATTTTGATTCAAGGTTGCCACTTGTGGGTTGTGGTTGGGTTTCGCTAGGTAATCAATTAAGGTTGATTAATGATTCCGGAGAATGAGAGAGAGATAGGGAGTTCTGGTGGTGGCGGTAGTGGTGGTGGTAGCGGGTTGACCGGTGGAAGAGGGCTACAGGAGTTGTTGTAGGGTTATGATGCAGATTACGTAGCGGAAAAAAAAAAAAAAAAAAAAAAAAAAAAAAAAAAAAAAAAAAAAAACTGCTCAAAATTCCCCATGAATCGCAGGTGAAGCATCATAACATGATGAAGGAGAAAGGTTACCTAAGTCATACCAGACTGGGACAATCACATACGCAGAAAGAATATCAACGTCTCTACGGTATCCACACGAATAGACCTCAGCTGGAATTCTTCTCCAATGGTGCTAGCAATTTTGAGAAGAAAGAAGATTTTGTCATACAAGATGATGAATTGGATGCGCACGGAGAATGGATCACATCCAAGCAGCAGAAAGGAGAGGGCCACGACATCACATCCTATTTATCTATCTCATAGATAACCCCAATTGCCTTGCCTTTAAGCTATCAATCATATTGAAGTAGCTTAGCTAAGTTAGACATTTTAGGTAGCAGTTGCATATTACTTGCTTATGCCATCGCGCCACACTCGAGAAATAAAGGTGTCTTGCTTTGGCAAGCCCACACTTAATTAGTCGATCGTCATGACGAGTTCCACACACAAAAGAAGGCAATAACTTAATATTTACTTGAGGGATTTTTCTTGTCATGTTATTTGTTGATCATATCAACTGTTGATCATACCAACTAATCTACTTGTTCGGATTCACAAGTCCAAATAAAATATCCAAATTATTTACTAATTATCTTGTTATCGTTTTGCATGCATCAACCATACATCAAAATAAAACAAGATAAATAAATAATAACTAAATGTGGTATGGATGTGGCCCCTCAGACTAAGATATTCCAAATCCAATGAGAATATCTATAAGCCCTAAAACAGCAAGCTCGTCTCCATGTGCCTCCATCTTTAGTCCATGTGTCATACCTTGTTGGTCTCCATTGTCTTGTGGTCTTTTGTTTTTTGATATTCTTCTCATTGTCGTGACTATTTTCTATCTATCTAATTCTAGCTAGCATCTATGAACTAAATATAAGAACCTCAAAAGAGAGGGAAGACGACACGCAGGCCGAAAAATTAATTACATTAGCTACATCAAAACAAAAACAAGCCACAAAATTTAAACAACCACACAACTAAGGTCATATCAAATCACCGTGCGATAAATCACATAGTACAGTTAAAATCCAACTCTCTTGGTCAATTTTTAATTAAATTGAGATGATAGGGTCAAAACGGTCAAAATGGTCGTGCCAGTCATGCTGGCCAAACCATATTGGCCTGCCAACCCGGTCAGCTTAGCCGAACAGGTCACACCGGTGAGCTGGCCGAGCCGGTCAGACCAGCCGGCCAGGTCCTGCGCACAGAGAAGGAGGCGGGCGGCTCTAGGCCGAACCCCTTATGGGTAAAAAATAATTTTTTTCTCCTTCCCTTCTAGCCAAATCCCAATGTGGGACAGAAAACATATTTTCTTCCAACATTGTGCCCATACCCTAGTTTTTCATCACCAATTTTTATATATCACATGTATACGAAAATCACTAATTTTCACATCATATGTAAACTTAGCTAATTCTCTATAGAATCAAATTCAAATCGTACCATAATTCGAACATCAGTTTACGTGAAAATTGATAGAACGGTGTAAACAGATAAAACAGATAACCACATAAATCATTTTATGCGCTATCGACCAGGCTCTGATACCACTGTAGGGTTTTGATGCAGGTTACGCAGCGGAAATACAAAAAAAAGTTATACTGCTCAAAACCCTCCATGAGTCGCAGGTGACGCATCGTAACATGATGAAGGAGAAGGTTACCTCAGTCATACCAGACTGGGACGATCACATACGCAGAAATAATATCCAGGTCTCTACGGTATCCACACGAATAGATCTCAGCTGGACTTCTTCTCCAATGGTGCTAGCAATCTTGAGAAGAAGGTAGACTTGTCATACAAGATGATGAATTGGACGTGCACGGAGACTGGATCACATCCAACTAGCGGAAAGGAGAGGGACACGGCACCACCATGCCGTGGGTAGCAAGAGAGGGGCGGAATCACATGTCGTGGGCAGCCAAGGAGGCCGACGGCTCCAAAAAGTGGGGTTGCTATGGTTGGCCGAACCCCTAAGGGAAGAAAACTCCTTTTACTTCTTTTCTCTCTAGCTCTCTAGTGTACTGTATAGATTTGGAATTAATCTAAACTGAATTCTCGTAGCCTATAAATCCTACTTATAGCTAGTGAAATTCATCTTGCCCTTAAATCTAACAGTTTGGATTAGTTTGCATTCTAGTCCACAAATTGCTCTTCAGTCCAACTGATGAGCACAGTTTACACTTTAGTCCAATCAATTCATTATTTCTATTTAGTCCAACTAATTAGCAATAATCCCAGCTTGATCTATTATTGTGTGACCCTGTAGTTTCCTAATTACGTTGGCAGTAATAACAATTATTACAAATGCAATAACCCCCTTATCCGGCTCGGGACAAGACCGGGAGGGCGATGCATAATAGAAGTGGTGGAGATCAACGGCAATACAATCCACAAAAAAAAAAACTTATAATATTAAACATTAAACTTGAAGTCTTGTAAAAAATATGCTTGTTATTACACAATAATCTAACAACAGTAGATACTAAATGCGACGTTTTCAGTCTAGGTGAGTCTCGCGCCCCTTCTATTCAGTATTCTCCAGCTCCTAGACCTGCGGTGGGAAGAAAACAACCGCACTTTTGAAAGTCAGCAATAAATACTGAGTGAGATACACCTTAGCATGTAAAATAGGAAAGAGAATATAAACTGATGCGGTGTAATTTAAATAAAGTAAGTGGCAGAAAAATAAGTAACACTTTATCATAGTTTGCAACGGTAAAAGCAACAGTGATAACCAAATGACAATGTCCAAAGCTCTAAACGTTTTCAATTAAGTCCTTCATTAGTGCCATTTTCCAAATAGAATACGAATCCATTTATCAGCTTTCAAATATAGAATCAAAGGAGCCAGTTATTAAGCACAGTACCAGAAACAGTAATGGCCAACAAAGGGCATCCTTAATGGCCAACAAAGGGCCTCACAAATAGTAATGGCCAACAAAGGGCCTCCTTAATGGCCAACAAAGGGCCTCCCAAATAGCAACAGAATTCGGTACGTGCGGTGTTCCACTTTACGTTATTAACGAATTATTATTCCGTGAGAGTTTCCGAGAACAGTAATTACAAGTCAAAGTTTGACAAGAAGAATCACATAAAAAAAAAGTTTGAGGCAAGAAATAAAATAACATTCGACAAATGTAATCCACAAATATATTTTGAGACAAATTATAAAGTCAAAGTATGACACGGAAGAAGCTAGGCCCGCTAGGCTAAGCATGCAATCTCACCTGAAGTTGGCTCAACAGTTAATACGTAGGATGGTCGATGAAGCCTATGTCAACGAATCGATCTCCTACAATTTTAGAAATATCTAGTCACAAAAGTGTTATTTCTGACAAACAAATGCATAGATGCTTGTCTGACTAGGTCGAATACTAAGTCAATCTCCTTCATTCCCAAAGAAACCCTCTTTAAGTTATTTAAATATATTTTAACGACAACTTTAGCATCAAATAAAGGGTATAAGTACTTTCTAAAGCAACAAGTAATAGGTGAGGACTATTTCTGAATAATATTTGATTTGACAATAATATTTATCCGATAAAAAGATTATTTATTTAAGTAAAACAAAGGTGAAAATTGACGATTTAAACAACTTGACATATACGCAAATTTTTTATTAGCTTATTTTCAGGAAAATGATTTATTATATCCAATTATAAAGCGTATCTATTTATTTACTAAAACATTCACTTTATTCAACTTAAAATACAAGTTTGTAAAACATTATTAATAGCTTTAAACAAAATAATAATTATAGAGTGCAGAAATACCAACCAATCCCCCTAATGTCCAGCTAAACTACAATAGTTACTCCCATCCAAGTTAGCATATACGACAGCCTCTCCCTACTAGTTTCTGAAAACTGCAACTAAGACCCCAACCAAGAACAATTTCGACAAACCCGTGTCCATTCGATTCAAATGCAATTCTAGCTACCAAGAACATGTTTTGACAGCTAATAATGAACGATCAGAAGGTGTAGATCATACCCAAGTCAAGAAACGTGAGAATTGATCGAGAAATGAAGCGGGTCGATTCGTCGGAACTCGTCGCCGGAGATGGAGCTTCGCCGGGGCTGTTCCGGTGGTTCTTGGCCACGTCTAAGACCTCCTGGAGGCTGATCGGCACTTTTGGAGACTATAGAGACTGGAAGGAGGTGGTGGGTGGCGTTGTGTTGTCCGGAACGATTTTCTCGCCGGAAGAGATGGTGTTTTGCCGGAGATGGGTTAGCGGCCTCTGTTCATTGCCATTCCTGCTACTGCACCTGCTTCCTATCGTCCTATCTCCGGTCGGAATCACGAGAAGAAACGAGAGAGAGAATGACAAAGGTGGAGAGGGAAGAGGCAGTGGTGGTTGTGGAGCCTTCGCGTGGTTTCTCCGGCTGTGGAAGTGGCGGCAGTGGGTGGCTTCGCTGCTGCTGCTGTTGCTTCTTATTTCTAGAGAGGCAGAGGGAGAGATGGGGGGAGAGAAGAGGCAGAGGCAGAGACAGTTGGGTGATGAGATGAAGTTGAAGGCGTTGGTGGTTGTGATGGTGATTGACGGTGGTGGTGGTTGTTTCCCGAAGACATGGAGAGAGCTAGGAGGGAGTTGTGGTGGCGGCTGTCTGCCAAGGCAGGGGTGAGCTGGGTTTAAATAGATAGATATATAGGGCAGAGGCGGTGAGAGGAAGGCGGTGGAGATGAGGGCGGTGGTGATGCCGTGGTCGTGAAGGAGAAGCAAGAAGAAAAGGACAAGGTAAAAAATGTGGGTTTTGTGTTATTAAAAAAATGGGTTAATAGAAAATGTTAGGGTGTGGCAAAAGTATAGGTTATTGCAGTGGTCGCCACCGCGAGATTGTCTAGAAGAAAAAAAATAATCTCGCAAAAATTTAAATTTTCACCCTAGCTTCTCGTCTAACAAATTCTCAAAAATTACCCAAATTACTTATCGCAACCTAAAATTCAATTATCGTGTGCCGCATTACCTAATTATCCTTTAGTCAAATACAGGGTATTACAACAAACCTTGAGCGGCATCTAGCAATACATCAATGCTCCCAAGTAATAAGAATGTCAGTGATCTGACTAACTTCTGTGACCGACGTGTTATATAATCCCTTTGTCTCATCTATCCGGATTGGACACAAGACATGGAGTGTCACACTTGTATATCCAATCCATAGTTTTTCGATCTCTGAGTAGACTTAGATAAAAAAGAAAACATTAATATCTCATATTAATTTATTTGAGCATGGCCATGCGTTTCCCTAAGTCTACTCATCGAGTGACCGTTAATATTTACTCCCATTATGTGGGAGGGACAAATCATATCTACATCACTACCATCTCTCAACTTGCTTCATATCATGTCCGATTATCATCTTTATAGTTACCCAGTTACGGCGTAACGTTTGACGATATCAAAATATGATAATTCACAACTAGACTATCTAGTGACGTCAAGTCAAAGGATCGCAACACCATTGTCACGATGAGAAGCGCTTGTGACGTTCACATAACTCCCATGTAGCCTTCTCATGACGGATCAGTCCAGTACGCAATTACTCCCAATGCATACCCATGTGTTAGACTTGATATCCTTATATCAATCTACCACATACTAGTCTCGATGCAATACAGTCGTCCTAATTAACTATAGTACTCGAGTAGAGATATTTAATAATATAAAATGTATATTCTAGGGACTTCATTCATGTTAACATATCTCCATATCGATAAAACAATGAATAACAAGTCCATTTAATTGTCACCATAATAGATTGCCTCTATGGCACAATTCCAATAATTCTGGGAGCATAAAAGGTTATAAAGGGTAGAGAATATAAATAGGGTAGGAATTGAAGGGCAATATCGTATTTTTAGCATCCGCAACACGGTTCGTTAGTAATATGGGAATCACTTGAAAATTGGTAAACAGTAAGGGTTCTCAGTATTTATATACCAAAACTCATGGGTACTTTGTGTAAATTACCCTAAAACAAGACACCGCTATGGGTAAAAGACACTTTCACCCCCTCTAGTTGCATTGAAGGACACTTTCACCCCCTCTAATTTTGAAAAGGACACTTTCACCCTTTAGTGTGCCGAACTCCAAAAAATTAAACTCTGTATTATTACACTATTAGTCTGGGATTGCGAACCATCACTAAAAATAATTTGTGTGACAAATTTAACCTTATGATGTGAAATTGTAGGCATTACACAATGGTACATTAGAATTTTTGCATGATATGGAGGCGAATTGGTCTCTAAAATTATTTTCGGTGACATACCCCACTCTCATACTAACGGCTAGTTTGGGAATGTTGTGGCGGTGCTAGAAGTTGTTGTGTGAAAAACACTGTGGGAAAGCTGCGATGAATTCTAGATAAAATGTTATTCGGTAAATATTACGTAAAAGCTGCTGTGAAATATTGATATAGTAATATGTTGTTTTGTAAAATCAACTGTGAACTTGATGTGAGAGGGTAAAATGAAAAAAATATATCACACGCGTCATTTCCTTAAAAATAATTATTGATATTTAAAAAAATTATAAGATTAAAATTGATTATAGATAAATTAGTCAAGAGTACTTTCTAGAAAAGCATCTCCCCCTTGCTTCCTGATATTGTTGTGGGACAGCAGAAACTGTTCCAAAATATAAAAATTGTATTTTTAGCAAACGCACTGAAACTGCTTCTGATCTCGAAAAGCAGTTGTGCTGGCAGGAAAAGCATTCACAAACTGACCATAGGGCGTCACAGTCACAGAGTGTAAATTAATTTAAGTTCGGCACACTGAAGGGGTGAAAGTGTCTTTATTGAAACTAGAGGGGTGGAAAGTGTCCTTTAGTGAAACTAGAGGGGGTGAAAGGGTCACTTTCACCCCCTCTAGTTTCACTGAAGGACACTTTCACCCCCTCCCCCCCCCTTTAGTATGAAAAAAACACTTTTACCCCTTCGGTGTGCCGAACTTCAAGCCAGTTCTTAGAATCTGGCCTCTTCATGGCCTCTCCATAGGTAGTAGGCTCATCCTCATCCATGAGTAATACGCCACCAGGCTCAATTACAAGAATTTCATACCTCTCTGGCCCCTGACGTAACCTACTCGGCCTACGAAGCTCTTATGTTACTTGAGCAGGCTGCTCCACAACATTTTGTGGTTCTTGCTCGTGTTCCATTGTAGGATCAGTATTTTGTGGTTCTTGAATTTCTTAAAGTTCTCCATTCCTCTCACTGCCTTCTTTAGATACAAACTCTCTTTCTAGAAACACACTGGTCCGAGCAACAAATACTTTGTTCTCGGTTGCATTGTAGAAGTAATATTCTTTCGTTTCCTTAGGGTATCCCAGAAACTTACACTTGTCTGACTTGGGTCCAAGCTTGTCTGATTGTAAACGCTTTACATAGACGTCGCAACCCCAAATTCTCATAAACGACACTATGGGACGCCTCTCAGTCCATATCTTATATGGTGTCTTCATGACTGATTTGGATGGAATACGATTAAGGGTAAAAGATGTAGTTAATAGAGCATGGCCCCAAATGTTATTGTAATGTCTTTCTGACACATCATAGATCGGACCATTTCCAATAATGTTCGATTCCTCCTCTCAGACACACCATTCCATTGTGGTGTTCTAGGTGGAGTGAGTTGGGACAAGATCCCACACTCTCTAAGATAGTCGTCAAATTCTTGACTTAAGTATTCACCTCCACGATCCGATCGTAGAGCCTTAACTCTTGCTAAGTTGCTTATCTACTTCATTCTTGAATTATTTGAACTTTTCAAAGGATTCAGATTTGGTCTTCATAAGATACACAAATACATATCTACTGAAGTCATCACTAAATGTAATGAAATAAAGATAACCACCTCTGGCAGGCGTGGCAAATAGTCCACACATATCAGTATGTATGAGCGCCAATAGCTCACTAGTCCTCTCAACTTTCTTCTTGAAAGGGGACTTAGTCATTTTTCCAATAAACAAGCTTCACATGTCTCATTTTTCCAATGCAGCAACTCTTACTCCATTCCCAACGCGCAAGTCTATCTCCCCTTTAGCCAGTCGTCTGAGTCTCTTTAGATCCTGCACATTTCAAAAAATATGAGATCCATATCTAGTATCCAATACCCAAGATGAAGAGATAGACAAATTGATATCTATAACAAAAATGCCTGACGGTGGTGGAATCACTATTCCAAGCCTTTTATCTTCCATATATTTTGGGCAATTCCTCTTCTAGTTGTCAGTATGACTACAATAGTGACATGCGCCTTTAGCTACCCTGTAATAACCCATATTTTATTATAGGGCTATTTTAGTAATTTTATACGACGCAGTCATTAGTGGAGAATGTGAGAATTCTATTGTTTGATATTAGTGTTAGTCGTAATAAGACGTTGTAGAAATTATGCGTGATTTGATTTCGTAGTGTTAACTATTTGTTCGTTTATAATTATTTTGATAAGTTACATTAATGTTATAAACTATTTTTTTAAACAAATTTCTTTTTATTTTAAATAGTAAATCACATCAAATTTTAATTAGTCGTTTAGTAAATCTCATTAAAATAAAATGTTTATGAGTTTCCTTAAAATTAGATCGGAACTTAAAGTTCACATGTTGTTTCATTAGTCTAATTTTATTTTTGTCTATCAAATGTATTTTTAACGTCGCAATAGTGTTATCCGTCAAATTTTGGCTTTCTTTAGCTGAAATCGTTTATTTACTGTTGTTTTCCTATAAACTATTTACGGCGTATTACTATTCACCGCGTATTATTATTCGTTGCATATTTGTATGTTATATGTTCGTTTTTTTTTAAAAAAATATTCCGTCGTTTTTTTTAACATTCTCACGCGATAACATGTACTCCCCTTACACGCAATAACTGTTTTAAAAAGAAAACAAAAATGAAAAATAAAAGAGGAAGTGACCTCAGCTTTTACAAATCTTACCTCACCCTTTCACCTCTTTCCCTCCCCCCCCCCCCCCCCCCCTTTATACATCATCTCCTTCTCCTTTCCTTTTTCTGCGACAACCCCCGTCCCATCACCAGCCACCACCGGCAACACCACCACCATTCGGACCACCTCCACCACCACCGGACAGCCACCACCCCGACGCCACTTCCCCCTACTCCTCACACCACCTCCATCTACCTGTCTCTCTCTATTTTGCCGCAAAACAAACCCAGCCCGCCACCATCACCGCCAACGCCTCCAACACCCCAAGCCTCTTCTCTAGCTCTCTGCCCTCTCTCTCCCTCTCTCTGAGCTAGCCCGAACCACCAGGAGTAGCAGCTAGCAGCAGCAACAACAGGAGCCAAGCACTGTCACCGTCGCCGCCGTTCCACCATACTTTCCGGCGAAACTTCAACCCAGCCGAACCAGGGCCACCCAATTCATAATCTCGGTCTCTATCAACTGTAGGAGCTCCGACCAGGTCCTAGGAGATCTCAGACGAAGCCTAGAACCACCGGACACAGCCCGGCGAAGCTCCATCTACGGCGACTCGACCCGCTACGTTTCTTCGCCGTTTTCCGTCGTTCTTCGCGTGGGTAAGCTCTAAATCGAATCTTGAATTGTTTTTGATCGTCAATTGATAGCTTGAATCCGTTTGTGGATCGAATTAGGTTGAGGGGGAAAGCTTGTTGTGCCGTGGGTTTTGATAAGAGGGTTATTATGTCTTTTAACAAATCTGTGGGAGGCTATTTGCACGTTCCAAGAACCTTGCGGTTAGTTTCAATTAACTGTTTATATGTTAATAAAACTTTATAAATTACATTTTTAAGAATTAACTAAACTAAAATCATTTCTTTTTTTGAAATGTCATATTTTCACAAATTAGCCTATGTTACATTTTAAATATTTAAACTTTTGTTTTGTGAAAAATAAGTTCATAAGAATGAATTGTTTATATATGTGCAATTATATATTCGATAAATAACATTTTTTTTATATTATATAAATGTCAGATTTGTTTTAAATAAATAGTTAGTGAGTTTTTGAAATGTTTTCAAATATTGATATTATTCGTTTTACAAATTAATAGACATGTTAATTAATTATTAGTTTTATTTTTAGCAAATAAATTGTTTTGAAATGTTATAGTAATTGCGAAATTTTACAAAATAATAATAATAATAATAATAATAATAATAATAAGTTCTTTAATTAACAATAACTCTTTTACAACTATGATCATTATTATCCGGCATTGTTTATTTAGAATCTTAATTTTTTTTCTTATAGTTTATTGTAGTTGTGATTATTAAATAGTTTTGTACTCTTAAACGTTATTCTTTAAAATTTCCTAAAATCACTTTGGAGATTTCAAACTCATTAGCAACTTAGAATTTAATTTTCTAAAAATAAATTGGGTGTTTCCAATTACTTAGAGCCTTCTTTTGCATATAGTGTAGTACATATGTATTGTCTACTTGTGACACTGGCTTATTTGCGATTAGGAATTTATGTGTGCAGAATTGTAGAGCCTGCTTTCGACAAGCTAGTTGACCCGGACATTGTTTATGCGTAGAGGACTAGCTAGCACTCTTTATGGCTCTCACGGTTAGTATTCATGCTTAGCGTTGCGTGCTTGTCTTCTTTCGTGTCAAAACATGATTTACGTCTTGTCTCAAAATATACATGTGAGTATACATGCTTAGTTTTGCGAGCCCAAGTTCTTTAACAGCTGTACTTTACTCTCTACTTGTCAAATGTGCAATTACTTGTTTTTGAACCATCACTTTACTACTCGTCTTCAAAAATCGGAAACTCTTTATTGAAATGTCACTAAGTCAGAATTCATTAACAACGTAAAGTGAAAGAATCGCATGTACTAGAACCAGCTGTTACTATGTTGGCTCCGGCCGGAAGTACCGATGCGGCAGCTTCCCTTGACTACCTGTACCTTTTGGAGTCTTGGACTTATGGTTGGCTCCGGCCGGAAGTATCGATTCAACAGCTTCCCTTGACTACCTCTTTGGAGTCTTGGACACGTTACTACTTTGGGACTCCGAGTGCCCCGACTCTTATCGCCATAGGCTAGAGTCTAGCATCTAGTACTACTCTTCTGACTTACAATCTTAAGGGGGTGTCGACACTTAAGGTCTAGTTGGCTATTTGTATGATGACTAGCGGGACGGGGGATTCGATCCATAACGCTTGGTAGAGAGGTTGGGTTTCAACACCCCCTATACACCAGTATCATCTGTTACTATTTATCCTGGTCTCCCTTGGTTACTGCGAATTATTAATATGACTGTTTTATCTCTAAATCAGGAAACAATTATTTATAAATCGTGTTCTGCATAGACACGCCACTTGAGATAAGATATTTGTAATGGAAACACTGAACATTTGAGAATCTTATTTATACTGCAAACTCTGATCTTTATACTTATACTCCGTCACTGTTTAAACTGTTTCAAATACAAAATCCCTTAACCTGTCTCAGCCACTCTGTTTTACATGCTAAGTTGTTTATTCACTCAGTTTTTACTGATACTCGAAAAACTGCGTCCTTGTGTTTCTTTTAATTCCCCGCAGGTTTATGATTGGTTGATTGGGTAACGTGCTGGGATCACGACTCGTTCTCACTTGCAAGCAGTAACGCTTAGTAATTAACCTGAGAGTTATTTTGTTGTAAAATGTATTTTGTTAGGCTTGGTGTCCAGTTTGGAACTAGTCACCAACGTTGTAAACTTTTATCGTAAGTAATCAGTAGATGTTTCTTTTCACTTGCTTATCGTTACTACTCCTTGTACGAAAGGGTAAAATCCCCTGTACGGAGGGCACCATCCCGGTCTCCAGCTCCTTTGGAAATCGGGGGTGTTACATACCCCACCAGTAGGCTTCAAGGCAACTTCCTTGGATTTTTCAACTGTAATGACTGCATTTTGTGAAGCATATATTCCCTAGTGAATGTCATGTTTAACCATTTAGCATTGTGACATATCCATATCTGCCAAACTATAATGGTTAAGCTCGTCCAGAAATACACTAGAAATCCTAATATCTTCTTTAATCGCTAGATTAAGGATAAAAATATTTAGGAGATAATTAGTACTAATCATCACTTTAAATGTTAATTAGCTTAGTTAATCATGATTAGTACATATTGACAACTATTTTGGAGTGTGTTAGCAAGTATACATGTTAAATTGCACGCAAGACACGTAGGAGGACACGTGTCATGCTACTGGGCCTTTTCTTTAAATATTTGACACACGGGGGGACACGTGTCACAGTATGGTGAATTGCTCGACGTGCGAGACACATAGAGTGGCATGTTTTGCGATTCAGTGACCTGGTTTGAATGCTTGACACGTAGGGGATATGTGTCAGCGTATGGCGTCTCTTGCACTGCATGAATGCCACGTGTCATGATGACTCGTCACGACGTGATTGGTCGCCTACTTCTATAAATAGGGTCTAGTGCAATAGTTATTTCTCCGTCTAGATTCGATCTAAGTATTGATAAGTAAAAGAGATGGAGAGAGAGTTACTCGGTATATTCTCAGATGCTGTATTTGGAGCTACTCTCATAATGTCAAAGCCATTGTGCCGATGCTAATATTAGGTAGGGGAATAATCACTTTCATGTATATTGGAAGTTGACATTACACGTGGTAGATATTGGTTTGAATGTTATTTTGGATTTGTTGATACATTATTTTGGTGGTATATGATTGTATATGTGGATCGTTATCTTGGAGCTATTTGAATAATGGTATCATGTTTGTATCTGCTGCATTGTAATTGGATACTTTGAGGCTACGCGAGGCCTACTGGGCTTTTGGCCTACCCTTTTGTTTTGCAGGATTCAGACCGGATGATTTCGAGACGGTAGAGAAGCTAGATTTATAGTTATTTTGAGATGTTTGACAATTTGTCTGTATTCATTATTTGTATCAGAATAGTGGTCATGATATAAAGTATTGATTTTCAAATTGAGTGTCACGTACCGTTCTACTATCTTTTATGATATAGATGAACCAATGTTTGTTTAAATACGATGATTCTTTTGGTACCTGCGCTGACGGCGCAGGCGGTACCATATGGCAGACGAGTCTTGGTTTTGGTACCCGCGATGTTCGCAGGTGGTGCCGGTTGGATCGTCATGTCGGTTTGTATTTGTCACTATTTTCTAAATTGACCCTTGGGTTTCGGGGCGTCACAGCAACTACCTTGCTCTTTTTTTTAGGGTCCTTAGCAACTTTCTTTCTCTTTCCCCTATTGACCATCATTATGGCCTTGCCTTTACCTTCATTAATTCTTTGTTCAATGGTCCTCAACATATTGAGTAAGTCTGGCAGAGTTTTGTTGATCTCATTCATATTGTAGTTCATGATGAACTGAATATAAATGTCCGGCAATGATTGCAAGATGAGATTAGTACTCAACTCTTTGCTGAATGGGAAGTCTAATCTCTCGAAACTCTCTAAGTACCCGATCATACGGAGTACATGAGGTCCAACTGGGTTTCCCTCTGCAGACTACACTTGAACAATGCTTTTGACACTTCATACCGCTCGTGCCTTGCTTGCTCTTGAAAGAACTGTCTCAAATGTATGATCATATGATACACCTCCATGTTCTCATGTTGCTTCTGAAGCTCAGAATTCATGGTTCAAAGCATAAGGCAAGCCACATAAGTACAGTCATCAACGACCTTCTTATGTTCCTTCCTTGCAGCAGCAGTAGCATCAGCAAGTGGTGCTTCTAGAACATGTTGCTCTAGAATGTACAACTTCTTTTCTTGCTTGAGAAAAATTCTCAAGTTTCTGTGCCAGTATAGAACATTGATTCCAGATAGTTTGTCCTTCTCAAGGACAGAACGCATCGATGGAGTCGATGTTTGTTGTTGATTATTTGCCATTGGAATTCTACAAAATGAGGAACATACAATTTTAGTATTTGTGAACAATTAACTATACTTAAAAATGACTAGATTATTAAATATATCTTCCACTATTTTTCTCATATAAATAACCCTCACCATTAATGCAAAAAATATCATATATTTCTAGTGGGCAAAGATCCGTATTTCACTTCCTCTTGCGCTTGCTTTGGCAAGTCACCCAAGAGTTAGTTATTTAAGTAGGAACAACTTCCAATTGCATCTTGTGCAACTCTTGGTTCAATTGGGCAATTAAATCCTTATTCTTTATCTATCTCATAGATAATCTGTGTTACCTTGCCTTTAAGCTTTCAATCCTATTGAAGTAGCTTAGTTGCATTCAACCTCTCACTTGAACAATCTCACATTACTTGCTTGTGCCATAGCGCCACATCATGATGAATCAAGTCGCCTTACTTTGGCAAGCACGAACTCAATTGACCATGTTCGTGACGAGTGTTAAGCAAGAGAAGGCAAAACGTAATATTTATTGTTGAGCGTTTTTCTTGTCAATTTTAATTTGTTGATCGTATCAACTGATCTGCTTATTTGGATTGGGCAATCCCAATTAAAAGATCCAAATGTTTAATTATTATCTTGTTACGTTTTGCATGCATCATCCACACATCAAAATAAAACAAGACAATAAATAATAAATTAAAACGTGGTATGGATGTGGCCCCTAAAAGTAAGATATTCCCAAGCCAATGAGAATATCTGTAAGCCCTAAAGCAGCAAGCTCATCTCCATGTGCCTCCGTCTTTATTCCATGCGTCATAGCTTGTGGGTCTTCATCGTCTTATGGTTTCTTTAGTCTTTGATCTTCCTCTCCATGCCTTAACTTTATTCTATCTATGTAATTCTAGCTAGCATCTACAAACTAAATAGAGGAACCTCACATGCGAGGGAGAAGACGACACGCAGGCCGTAAAATAATTACATTAATTACATAAAAACCAAAACAAATCACAAAATTAAAGATCCACAACTAAGGCCACATCCAACCACCATGCGATAAAATACATAAATAGTTAAATTCTAATTTTATCGCGCAGGGGCCAGTTTTAGTTAAATTGGGACACTAGTGTTAAAAAGGTCAAAACGGTCGCGCCAGTACAACTGGCTGAACCTGTTCGGACCTGCCGGACCAGCCCAAACCAGCCGGCCAGCTGGCCGAACCGGTAGGCCGATCAACACGGGTCCGCGCGCCAAGGAGGAGGGGACAGACAACCTGGCCGAACCCCACAGGGCTAAAACCCAAAAAAAAATCAGCCATTCCTTGTGTGCAGATCCTCAATTGGGGGATAAAAACATCTTTTTCTTCCTCAATTGTGCCATAACCCTAGTTTTACATCTTCAATCAATTCCTATATCTAATGTATATGAAATTCACCAACTTTTACACGATATGTAAAATTAGCTTATTTCCCATTGAATCATATTCAAATAGTATCATTATACGAATATATGTTTTCGCGAAATTTAACAGTACGGTGTAAAATGATAAAGCGGAAAACACATTAATGACATCATGCGCTATGACATGTGGCTCTGAAACAACTGTAGGTTTTTTATGCCGGATGCACAACGGGAATACAATTAAAATTTCCTGATCAAATCCCTCCATGAACCGCAGGTTAAGCTCTCATGAGATGATAAATGAAGTAACGTTTACCTTGTGAGTTTGTGTGATCACAACGCAGAATGATGTCCACGTCTCTACCGATATCCACACCTTTGGATTGCTAACTGGAATCTCCTTCACGCCTTATGCTAGCTACACAGAAGAAGGAATCAAACGGTCATGCAAAACAGTTAAGGGAGGTTCAGCCTCCTTGTTGCCGTCGGCCACAAGGGGGTTCTGCCACATTGTTGTCGTCGTCCACAGGGGTGAACGACCTCCTTGGGTGCTCTCTCCTCTCTCTGTTATTTCACTCAATGACAACTCTTGTATAATAATAGAGCCAGGAGTCCCCTTTTATAGTTAATAACTCCTTATTAACTACAAAGTTGCCCCAATACTAATCATGTCCATACACGAATTAGTCCACTTTGCAATTTAGTCTAACTAACTTTGCATTTGGTTGCACTTTGATCCTTTTAGTTAATTAGTCCAACTAATTAGTATCCATATCCAGTTCAATCCTTTCAGCGTGTGACCTTGTAGGTTTCCATTAAGTTGGAAGTAACAATTACAAACACTGAGCGGTTTCTAGTGTAGATAGTGCTTTCCAGATTGACAGATCACAGCCACGTGGCAATCATCCAGCACACCTAGCAGTACTCCACATACACTCGATCACCACCCGCACTGATCCACGTGGGGGCTGTGAGACAGGGTCCTCGCATATCACCACACGAGACTTGTAGGGACTTAGTGGTTTGGAGGCTAGAGTAAGTTCCGTCGCGCGCGAGCGACAACCAAGCCCGTGCACGACCTTTAGTAACTTCTTTGAGAGATTTATGGCACGAGCTCCATAAACCCGGTCAACCTCATAATGGTTCCGGTATACGCGTACGAAGTGTGTAACGGTCCCTATATATGCGGACGAACGTGCCGTTGTGGTTAAGATAATTAAGCCGCCATTAATGGGCGCATTAACCCCCTACAACGGTCATATTCTCCACTATATATATAGGATTGTTAACCCTTCCTTACATAACACTAATCACCTGAACTACCCGGAAGCTCTGCCAAATCTGGCTCTCTCTCATACATCTACTACTGTCTTACTCTCTCCTTACTCACAACCCTACCTCTCCTTTGTTTCTTATTCCCTGTTCTTGGTGTACGTTGAATCTTCCTCAAAGGATACCTCTGTACACATTTGGTGAACCCGACGTGAAACTTACCCTTGCAAGCAACCATGTCTCATGATGAAGATTTCAGTAACAGGTCTCCCTCAACCGAGACAACTTCCGGGGAGGAAACCCGCAACAATTCTACGGCAGCCGGCAGCACTCCAACCTTGGAGGCATTGAATGCCACTCTCCAGAGTCAGGCGAAAGCCCTCCTGGCTCAATCCCCACAGATGGCTCAGATAATGTCCTTTTTGGGATCTCTTGCCCAGGATTCGGCACTGGGAACTGCAGTCTTTCAAGGAGCTGGAACCCCTGTCTCCCAGGGAACGGAGGTAACACCTACACTACCTAACCCTAGTTTGCAAAGCCCACCGGCAACGGCCCAACCACCTCCTACTCAAGGACAAGCGGTCCAACCGCCGTCCATTGTCACGCATGTTTCCCAACTCCCAGCTATTCCCTTCAATATACAGCCACAATATCCCTGGCCTTCTCCGCCAGCAACCATAAGCAATGTGGCTTACACCCCCAACCCAGCTGCTGTGTACATGTCTCCATCGGGTGCAACCCTTCCTCCTGCTGTGGGAGGGAGTGCACCAGCAAGCATGACGGCCTTGGAGCAGCGCATAGAGAACTTCCTGGCCAACCAGCCTTTTACAGACACCATCATCCCGAAGGTTGACAATGCACCTCCTATCCCGCGTGAGATCTACTTGATTCCCAACCCCGCAGGGTATAAGGCCCCTAAGTGGGATAAATTTGATGATGTCAACGGGAATGCCCAAGAGCATGTCATGCGTTTTATTGATGTGATGGGGCCATATGGAGTTGACCCCAACCTTTTGATGTGTGAGTTCCCCAAGTCTTTGGGGAACGTGGCTTACAAATGGTATAGAACGCTGGAGGCTGGATCTATCAAGACCTGGGATGACATGGTTAAGAAATTCTATACCAAGTTCTTCCAGGTGGAGGAGAAGGTCACAATGATACATCTCTCGCGTATGTATCAGAAGCGTGACGAGGATGGCGTCACCTTCATCAAGAAGTTCAAAGAAAAATCATTGGAATGCAGAGATGAAGTCCTTGAAAGCCGGCTTGTAGAGATGTGTCTCCAAGGGATGCGAGACGAATACAAGGGTATGTTAATTAACTTGCAAACGCCTACTTTTTCGAAGTTAATTGAATCTACCAAGAATATAGAGCCTATAGTCGAGAGGCAAAAGAAGAAACATGCTCCTGAGCGATCTCCAGGGGGACCGACTTTCAAGATTGGGAGGTTTAGATACAAGAGGGGACGCGAAGCTGAAGTCTACACAGTTTCGCCACACAAGCAACCCAGGGTTTCGACCTCAGACGCCCCACCCCTGCCATGTTCTCTGGAGGAGGTGATCGATCTATGCAAACAATGGCGCAAGGATGGGGTCCTACCTCCACTTGAAAGAACACCCTCCAGGGAGATGGTAAGGGACCCGAAGTGGTGTGAGTGCCACGGCAAACTTATGCACCCAACAGATGACTGAAAGAAGATCAGGCACCTTGTGAGCAGAAAGATGAAAGAAGGGGAGCTGATTGTCAGCGATCAGAGACAAGACGTGCGCAATAATCCACTCCCGGCCCATGCCGAGCAGGAGACGAAAGACAAATAGGTATCCATGATTGCAATCATGGACCTTGAAGAGATCGCAAAAGATGGGCTGCCTGTCGTAGCCGAAGTCCATGATGAGGAGGATTATAGCATGGACACTGAGGACTCGCGTGCCGACAGGATGAAAGGGTCGCACAGATTCAAAAGGTTCTTTGATGATATGAGCTTCTCTGAGAAGAGCCGAAAGGAAATGACAAAGGCAATCCTCAGAGTAGCGGAGGAGTCGAGGAGGACATCATCGTCTCCAATGGAAGAGTTGTCAGGGCCTCTAGCTCGACAGAAAAGATAATGACTTTCTCTGAAAGCGACAAGAAGACATAATCGAGACACCAGAAGCCCTTGTATGTAACGGCAGTAATCAACGACGTTGAGTTCAAGAGGGAATTCGTCGATGGAGGAGCAGCTGTCAATGTGGTCTCACTCAACACCCTGAAGTTGTCAGGGACTCCTGAGAAGAAGATCGTTAGGCGCCCATCCTCGCTGATGGGATTCGGAAGCGACTCCAGGATGACAATGGGCTGGATCCGTCTAGGTCTCCAGATAGGGAAGATCAAGTGTTCCGCCAAGTTCTACGTCATTGATGCAAACACTACGTATCACATGATTATAGGCCGGGCGTGGATCCATCGCTTTGACGCGGTTCCATCGACAGCTCACCAAGTGATGAAGGCCATTTGGAATGGCAGAGTAGTCGAGATACCAGCCTCGACGAATCCCTTTAATCTGATTGAAGCGCATCTCACTGAGGCAGTGTGGTTCACCGAAATGGCAGATGAACAGACACCAGGGACGTTGAACCCAACTCCTCTGCCTCGATGGGAGGACATCAAAGATCAGTCACCGGCAGGAGTGATGGCGACAAGGGAGGATGCTAAAGAAAAGATGCCCGCATGAGAAGAGGCGCCACAGGTTGCCTACCAGAAGAAGAACGTGTATACCCTAAAGAGGGTGGTGAAGCACGACAACAAAGGCAAGGAGATAGAAAACTTCTACTCCAATGGGAATGAAAGTTTGTAAAGTAGACTAAATACAGTACCAAAATAATCTAGAAGGGGGGGTTGAATAGAGTATGGAAACTTTTTGCTAAACACAAATTTTTAACTAATTAACTATGTGAGAAACTCAAATCTCAAGGCCTTGAGATTTTAGAAAACAGTCAGAAACTTTCAAAGGCAAAACAGAAAGCTTCAAGGCCTTGAACTATAACCAGTTATGAACAGTTTATAAACCCTAGTTTGATTTGAGTTGTGTGCAACAGAAAATAACAAAACTGTAAAGTAAAGAACACAAGGCAATTTACAGAGTTCAGTCCCAATGGACCTAATCTCTGCCTGAGGGATCTGATCCCACCAGGATTGGGCAAACACTTCTTATTACTCACACAGAAACAGCCCTAGATCTTCAAGCCTAAGTGATTTCCCTTACACCTATACAGCTTGTGGTTCCAAACCTATCTAGTATCAGCTACTAACTGTTGAGCTGACAAGAACATCTTTTTGTTCATTTGAACAACCAACCACTAGGTTTAGTGAGGTTTTAGATATACAAAAGATAAGAAGATTACAAAACAGAAGAAGAACAAAGTAGAAGAATAAGCTTGTGAAGGCCTGGATGTGTTCTTCAGGAAACTGGAATGATTGATCTTCTGAAAACTGGAATTGAAGTCTGAATGTATGTGTGTTTGAATGTTTGATCTCCCACGAATATTCCACACCTCTCTCACTTCTCTGCAAGCTTCTATTTCTTTCAAATTTCAAACAAGTCTTATATCCACTCACTGCAACTGAATGAGAGATTTTAGGATCTCAGTTCCTGCAAAATCCTCATCCTTTCCAACTATAATTCAAACAGATTTTAGTAGATATCCGTTGGAGTTTGTTAAGATTGCATTTGCACGTTTAAAAAACCTGCAACAACATTAAAACATAGCAACAACAAATTCCAAAAATATAACAGCACTAAGTCTGTTTGGATTTCAAGTTTCTGAATAAAAACTGGATGAGTGAATAAAACAATAATCTGATTAACTTCTGAAACATATAACTCATGATAAACTAGTTTAAGACTCTTAGAAGTCATTAAACAATCATAATAATAAAGATCAAACCCTGCAAGAAAGAATCAAATTAACTCTGTAAAGCTGTCAGCAGCTCAAGGCACATCTCAAGGCCTTGAAGCTTTGAACATGCTTCACAGTCTTGCAAAGTTGAAACCAAAAATCTATGATTCTCTCTGATCAGGATATCTGCAATTGTGTTAGATATATAGAGAATATAAAACATAAGTATTTGCAGCAAATCCCTGATCTTAATTATCAGATAGCCAATCTGCAACACAAGATTGTCAGAGCATTCAGCATAATAAAGCTACTCTCAAGGCTTTGAAGCTCTGCTCAGTATCTCAAGGCCTTAGAGCCTCAGAAATACTTTGTCTTTGTCTTTCATCACTCAAAACAGTTACTTCTCAAAGCACACGTAAGGGTCTTTGAGTCAACAGGGAAGAAATGCTACCGCATATGAAGGTGCGCGGGGGTAACCCCATCCAAACATGGGGATATCCCTGGGCAAATCAATCAACTAGAGCAATGCCCGGAGAAGGACAAGCTGAGGTCAGATGTACCGGAGGACAAGTTGAAAGAAGCGCCCGAGTGTATGGAGGACAAGCCAAAGCCACAGAAATAGGAACTGAAAGAAGTGTTCCTATGTCCAAGTGAAGAAAAGAAAAGGCATGTCTTTCTGAGCGCAGACCTCACGAGCGAAGAGGAAGCAAAATTGTTGCAGTTGCTAACGGAATACAAGGATGTGTTTTCCTGGGAATATGATGAAATGCCTGGTCTGGACACGGGTGTAACAATGCACAGATTGGATGTTGTCCCGGGATCCAAACCAGTGAAGCAAAGTGCGAGAAGCTTCTGACCATAAATCAATGTGAAGATCAAGCAGGAAATAGTCAAGCTGTTGAATGCCAAATTCATCGAGCCAAATCATCATCCTACCTGGTTGGCCAACATCGTGCCAGCGGTAAAGAATAATGGGCAGCCGCGCATCTGCGTGGACTTCAGGGATCTTAATTGTTTCTGTCCAAAGGACGACTTCCCATTGCCAAACATCGACTTGCTCATCGACTCTACCGCATGACATCAGATGTTCAGCTTTATGGATGGGTTCAGCGGATATAACCAGATCAAGATGGATCCTGAGGATGCGAAAAAACTGTGTTCATCACGCCAGTTGGGGTCTTCAACTACACAGTTATGCCCTTTGGACTGAAGAATGCGGGCGCAACTTATCAGCGAGCAATGATGGCCCTCTTCCATGACATGATGCATCAAGAAGTAGAGTTCTATGTTGATGATTTCGTTATCAAGTCAAGAGAAGAAGCAGATCATCTGGGAGACCTACGGAAGGTATTTGAAAGGTGCAGAAGCTTTCAACTAAAGATGAACCCGATGAAATGCGCGTTTGGAGTAACTTCTGGGAAGTTCTTGGGGTGTGTAATCCATCGCCATGGGATTGAACCTGAGCCTGCAAAAATTTCAGCTATCACCAGCATGGCAGCACCCCACAATCAAAGTACTTTGAAGACATTCTTAGGAAAGTTTTCTTATCTGCGGAGATTTGTGCATGCAATTGCAGAGCTGACTTTCTGCTTCGGCGATCTTCTCAAAAAGAATGTTGTGTACAACTGGACGGAGGAACATGAAGCCGCATTTGGGAAACTGAAAGACTTGTTGACATCGCCGAGGGTAATGATTGCACTGCAGTTGGGGTCACTACTCTTGTTGTACCCGACATCGACCAAGAAATCCATAGGAGCACTGCTAGCCCAAGAGAATGAAGGTCAGGAAAGGCCAATTTATTACATCTCTCGAGTGGTACAGCCGGCTGAGTCAAGGTACACTGATATAGAGCGTCATTGCCTTGCTTTATTTTTCGTAATAGAGAAGTTAAAGCATTATTTCGCTTCACATAAAGTTGTGGTAATTACAAAGAGTGACCCCATACGGTATCTCTTGAGTCACTCCTCTCCCTGCGGAAGACTATCAAAGTGGTACATGACCATCTCGTAGTACGACATAACGTGTGCTCGACCAAAAGCAATCAAGTCGCAGGAAGTGGCGGACCTTTTAGCACAGTTTCCAGACAACAACTATGAGCCCATGATAGAGGAGGAGCTAGAAGGTCCTGAGATCTATGCAATCGAGTCATCATACTAGAAGCTGCATTTTGATGGGTCATCGACAAGGAAAGGAGGTGGAATTGTCATTGTACTGACTAAGCCAGATGGGGAGGTCATCCAAATGTCCACCAAGCTAGATTTTCCAGTAACAAACAATGATCAGAATACGAGGCTCTGATCGCAGGGCTCCGCGCGGCCAAGGCGTTGGAAGTTAACAATTTGACGGTCATGGGGGACTCCAAGCTCATTGTCAAGCAAGCTTCAGACGAGTATGGATTGAAGGAGGTTAACTTGTTGCCTTATAGGACTATGGTGCAGAAGCTGGTGCAGCAATTTCATGATGTAAAGTACGAGCACACGCCTAGAGCTGATAACCGACACGCGGACGCTTTAGCCACTATGGGATCAAAAATCAGTGCGGACAAGTGCCCAGCAAGAATCTTGATTGAGGTTAGAGAAACCCCGGCTTTAACACAAGAAGTATGTGAAGAGGAGCCCGCAGCGGACGAGGATTGGAGGAAGCCAATAGTGCGCGCGATTGCTGAAGGAACGAGCAAAGATAATTGGGCATCCACGAAGGGATATTGCGTGTACGATAATGCTCTTTATTTTAAGGGACCAGGGGAATACTCATGCGGTGTGTCTCGCAGCGGGAAGGGAAGGCATTATTGGAAAAGATCCACCAACACTCTTGTGGGGAAAACGAGGTATCTATTTACAGAAAAGCCCAGAGATATGGGATCCATTGGTCGGATATGTCGACGTTCGCCGCGATCATTCAAGGGAATTGATAGAGTTGTACATTGGTCAAAGACTCTTTGGATATTGCTGCAATCGATGATGACACAGATTGGAGGAAGCCACTCTTTGACTACTTGACAGAGGGAATTGAGCCAGCCCAGAGAAAAGAAGCTGAGAAGCTTAAAAGAAAGGCAACCCGGTATGTTGTGAGGGAAAACATATTTTGGCGAAGAGGCCACGAGGGGAATTTGCTCAGATGTCTGGATAGCCAGGAAGCGCAAGAAGTAATGGACTTGTTCCATCAAGTGGAGCACATGGAGGCACGAAGCTATGCAGACAGCTCCTCACTGTTGGTTACTTTTGGCCCACAATGGAAGCAGACTGCCGCACTAAGGTTAAAAGGTGTCAAGAATGTCAGTTCAAAGGCAACCTTGTGCACGCTCCCGCTGTAGACCTGCACGCATTGGGAACGCCTTGGCCATTCCACACATGGGCCTTGGATTTTATTGGCCCCATTCGACCAGCTTCGCCTGGAATCAGTTCATTTTGACTACAACTGAGCAATTCACTAAGTGGGTGGAAGCAGTGCCACTCAAAACAGCAAATGCGCTTGCGGTTGTCAACTTCGTTCAAGAGAACATCGTATACCGATTCGGGATCCCGAATACCATCCTCTCGGACAACGGCACTCCTTTTGTAAATCGCCAGGTGGCTGCGAAGTTAGCAGAGTACAACATAAGGCAGGTGTGCTCCACGCCTTATTACCCGAAGGGGAATGGACAATCAAAAGCAACGAACAAGACGCTGCTGAGGATTCTGAGTAAGATGGTCGCAGACGATTACAAGATGTGGGCGAATTCTCTAAATTTGGCTTTATGGGCGTATCGCACTTCGCCGAGGACTCCCACAGGGGTTTCCCTGTTCCTTCTATGTTACGGAGCCGAAGCTGTTGTACCAGCGAAAATTAAAGTTAACTCTGCAAGGATAGCTTTTCATGCCTCGTACGAAAAACAACGCATTCATGATCTTATTCTGCTGGAAGAAAGGTGTGAACAGGCTAAGAGAGCTAACACAAGATACAAGGAGAGGATCGCTCGCGCATACAACAAAACAGTTCAGCACTGAGACTTTGCAGTTGGGGACTTGGTCCTTCGGGCTTCAGATCATTGTATGCGAGAGGCGGCCCATCCTAAGTTCGCGGCCAACTGGGAAGGACCATTTGAAGTCAAAGAAGTCTTCGACAGTGGTTATTGCACAATTCAGAGACTTCATGGGACTGCGACAACTCCAAGCCCAATCAATATGTGATGGATCAAAAAGTATTATCCTTAGCTCAACTCTTTATTTTTTAGGCCAAAGTGTTGCTTTCATTACTTGCCATTCAAAAATTCTGTTGCCTTTATGTATCCGACATTACTTCCTCCCATATGAGGAATTTGTTCTCGTGCTCCTCCCATATGAGGATGCTTTAATAATAATGACTCTCCCATATGAGAGACTTTATTACATTGCTGTTTTACTGCTTTATTTACTTGGGTGTTCATATCACTTATATTTGCCAACTCAAGTCTATCTGCCTAGATAGCAGCTATAACAAATATGATCCCATGCGATCCAAAGCCTATCTGCCTAGATAGCAACAATGACAAATATGATCCCATGCGATCCAAAGCCTATCTGTCTAGATAGCAGCCATAACGAAATATGGTCCTAAGTGATCTAAAGCCTATCTATCTAGATAGCAGCAATAATAAAAACGCTCCCATGTGATTCAAAGCCTATCTGTCTAGATAGCAACTTATTCAAACATTATTTGGATACAACTGCAGCAGAAATGCAAAGCTTGTTTCATCGTATAGCAAGTTCATACGCGAAGTTACAATCTATTGTAGGTCGCAAAATAGCAAATTAAAAAGCGTTCTTTCATAACAGTCAAACATGGCTTACAATTTATCTGTCTAGACAGCAGCTTACAAGCAAAAGCTTACATTTGAGAAAAAAAATTCCTAATCTAAAATCCTGAATCTACGGGTACTAAAGCTACGAAACGGGACATTGTCGTCAACGTCCTCGATCAAAACAGAGCTCTTATTCGTACCCCTGCCATGGTGAGGTGCGAAATGAACTTCACGCCATGAAGGCTGCATACGTGAAGAACAAATGGGAGAACAGCTCATGGGGTAGGAAGCTGATTGTGTACAAGGGATAAACACAATCACTTGTCACACCTTGTTTGAAACAATGGTGGCAAATAGTTCTCTGTCGGAGAACCGGCAAAGATGCACACCGTTCATTACTTACTGGTAGTGGCACCGGTACAAGATTGTGCTCCGCCGGAAAGTCACCGCAGACAATGCAAGCAAATATAATGAATAAGAAAGAATCTTTGTTCAAACAGAAAAGCTTACGCAATTGATCATCAAAAAGATCGGTTGAATCAAAGGTGTTTCCGGAGAATTTCTTGGGAGCCATTTCTATAGCACAACGCACAAACTCAGGTTTGGAAGCCCGGACCTGATATGAATCAACAAAGGTCAAGGGCCGATACCAGCAGACGTGAGGACTCACGGGAAACAACATTTTGATGAAGAACCAAATACCAAGAAGGGAGGCTTATATAGAGCTCAGAAGGGACTCTTTAGTTTCTTTGCTGAGTAAGCAACGCCTCGGAAACGGGTAAGAATCAATTACCCTACTAATGCTACGACGATACAGTAGCACGCCCTATTTAATGACGCCATGTCATGATAAGGATGGGGCCCACTACACGGTAAGCATGCTTATCTGATAAATTAAAAACGCAATAATCTAGGTAATTACGTCAAAACATGACGTCACAATCGATATAGCATTGAAACGCAAGCAGAAGATCTTTCAGAAGAGCAAAAGCTATCATAGAGTTCTCAAGTGTAAAAAAAAGGCGGGGGCATTACAATATGCGCAGCTATCGAAATAAATCCTTGTCTAGAGGGTCTTCTGGTGATAGCAGGAGCGAAGCCTCCTCAGCTTTGTTGACGTCGTGCTTCAGCTTTTCATAGCGAGCCTTCATCGCATGGAAGAGATTGGCAGCCTCTTCAGCTTTCTTCCTTTTCTCTTCCACTTTCTTCCGTTCAAGAGCAAGGTTGCGATGGCCATACTTCAACATCAGGGAGTTGAGAATTTGGGTGACCCTATCAAAAAGGAAACCAAAGTCTAACATGCCCTGAGCATTATTTTGAAGTCTTTGGCATGTGTTGAAAAGCGTCCGCGCATTTTCAGGCGAAAAGGTAGCTGGAGTCGTCGCAGATAGTTGCTCCAAAATCCAGATGGCTTCAGCCAAGAAAAATCTCCTATCAAAGGGACCCAGCTCTAGAGCTCTCGCAAATGACCACGGGTATGACAGGCGCATCTTTATAAGCCAGTTCGCATCAGGTTGCCTCATTCCTAAAGAACTGACGAGTTTAGGAATATGAACAATTAACAAAGACATACAGTATGACATGTGGCAATACTATGGTATACCTGTTCCTTCGATGATTTCACGCAAAGTAGGAATGCGCATAGCAGGGAAAGTTGAAACATCTCCTTGCTGCATCGCCTGCCTGTCAGCTTGAACCTCGCGTTCGTTGTAGTCAGTAGGAATAACACAAGTAGCAGCAGGTGCGATGGCAGCCCTAGCATGCGAACCCCAAAAACTCCATGCGGTGGGAACTTGGGAGAAATCCATCTCGGTAGAAGGGACAACAGGACTTTGCTGAGGCCCTGGAACGTTAACGGAAGCAGCAGGACTTGAAGAAATGGATGGTGTATTAACACGACCAACTTCAACAACAGGTGTGGCAGTGGGAGGACCGCCACTGTCGCCGCCACCTGCGATCTCTGCTGGGGGGTCCACATTCGCGTGCGATGGCTACGAGATGCCTTGGCTGATTTCTGCTTGCCCAAAGACTTATTCATTCACAAGAGGTTCTTGTTGCTCAGGAGCATCCATTGGAGCATCGACATTTTCATGTGATGCTATGTCTTCCATAACCTGTTCATTTTCATGAACTTCAGCTCCAGCATTCTCTGCTTCCATCTCTTCAATTGTGCCAGTTACTCCTATATGCTCATCCTCAGCATCTCTCTCTCTCATTTCTGTGTCAAGTCCGCCATCGTCAGACACCTCAATAACATCTTCCAGAGGCTCCCCTGCATCTTCAGTAACCATGGCGGGTTTCTCTGTGTGCGAACTTTGCTCTGGAACACGGGACATGGGAGAGTGACTTCTTTGCTTAAGCACCATGACATCGTCAGAGCTGTTTTGAGTGATGGCCTCCGCGACAGGAACGATGGCACTTCTTAAAAACCCAGGCCTGTTGGCATAACTTCTGGGAGGAGAGGTGAGTTGAAACTCGCACAATAAAGGGTCGCTGGGATCAACAGCAGGGCTACCAACATTTGCCTCATCCGGGGCCAATCTTGCAGCTGGAGCATTAGCAGTAGTACCATGTGCAATGGCAGCCTCACTTGCAGTAGCGGCAAGCTCATTTGAGGCAGTACCACCTGCAGAACAAATCCAGACAAGTTATTGAGGTAACTCGCATATGAATTATTTCCTATATTTCGTTCTTTGTTAGATTAAATGTGAGCACCTCCACACCTATGTGGGATCGCAGCTCCAACATCATATGATATAGATGTGACACCATTTCCTACAGAGGTGTCCTCATTTATCACATCCTTAAGGTGTGCATGACCTGATGTTGCGTAAAAACTCGTTATGATATGGAATGTCTTATTAAGTGATGCTTAAAAACATTGTTCAAATGTTTACCTGAGGGTTCGCCACATTTGCTCACTAACCATCGGTGAATATCATCCTTAGATAGACTGTGCTTTGATGCACCAAAAATTACTTCTTGGTAAGACACAGCAAGGTTAAAAATTGTACCTTCTTCATCGCCTGCGATCTCCTCAAAATCTTGTTGAGCCCGTTCTAAAGCAGCCACACTCATGCTACCAGCATGCTGCTCTTCCAGGCTTCTTCTTTTCGTGATCTCAATATCATCTTCCTCGCGCTTTCTCCTTCTCTCTTCTGCCTCAGCATCCATTCTCTTAGACTCGGCGATTATGGCTTCGTTTATGGGCTCACTACACGCATTTGAGCGAGATCCCTTTGTCTTTCTCTTTGCCTTGGCCAAAAGGCACTGATAGTCACAGTATCATCATCTGCGAAGAAAGTTTTCGTGTTAACACTACTGCAAAAAGTCATGATTCAGAGAAGATTAAGTTCATTTGGGTTACCTTCTGAGCTTTCTTCTCCTATCTTCTCTTCTCTTTCTTCTCTTTCATCTTCTTCTCCTTCCTCTTCTTCTCTTTCTTCTTCTTCTTCTCTGACTTCTTCCTCCTGATCATAGGGGATGAAAGTCTCAACTGCGAGATCTTTATGCGGCTTGCTCTGCATGCGACCTTTGCCTTTGACCTTGGGAGCAGGAGACTTCGCGGGCGACAAAGCTGGAGCTTCCCTGGGCGGAGAAGAGATCACAATTACCTTCTGTTTTTATTTTTTAGCCTTCAGAGCAACCTATGCATCCACTTCAACACCTTCGTCTATCAGCGAGCGAGCGAATACGTCCATCTCCTCGCGAATAAGAGATTCCACTTTAGGAGCCAATTCCATGTCCAGGGGGATACCTGCTTTTGCCTCTTTGCTTTAACAATAGAATTGACCAGCGAGCGGCAACGGTCTCTAGATGCAAACCTCCTCAAACATCACTAAAAAGGCAAAATTCATATAAGGCATGGCATTTCAAAGAGAAGTGTTTCAAATACGAAGGAGAGTTATTTACCTTGGCAAAAGATTCGCTGTACTCGATCACGCATACAACTCCGCCCCTGAAAACGGTCATCTTCTCCTTAAGGATCACATCCGGACACAAGTGATTATCAGTGTCAAGCAGGGAATAGAATCCATACTTTGAATCGTCCAAACTGCAGTTCTGACGAAACGGGATAGTGTTCCTTTTGATCGCAGGAGCCTTACTGAGGCAGGAGGCGCAGATGAATCAAACCTTGTTTGTTGAGCGTGCCAGTAAGCAATCCAGTTTTTGGTAGGGCGACCTACACGTTTCCCTGAGGGCTGGGTGAAAGGCAAGGTTCTAAGCAGGATGGATTTACATCTCTTCATCAACAGTCGCTTGTAGCAGTCTCTGTTCACTAACCTAGGCCAAATAGAGGGCGCCACTGCGTCGAAACCAAACTGGGGAGAGATGCGAGTAGGGTCAACATCGACTGTGATCCACTCATACGTAGAGAATATCTCACCGACATTTTCAGCAAGAGCGGGCAGCGAACCTCTCAAACACCAGGAAAGGAATTCTCTATAGCAATCATCTCCGCTGACGATAGTGTCCTCAGAGAGGGAGCCATCTTTGTTTGGGTACAGCTTCGAATAGCATCGCACATTCTCAATGCGAGTAGTATAAGGCCTGGTTGTAAACTTTGCTCGATCGTCGCAGACCAAGCTCCATAAACACTTAGGCTCTTTGGTCTTATACCACCGGGCTGCTCCCCCACTTCGAAGTGCATGCTTCGCACCCGGAACGTTCCAGCAGGTGGGTCTTGATGGGATGGGAGCATATGAAGGCCACCTTTCGAACACCCACATGGTAAGAAATGAAATGTTGACAAAAGTCAACACATCAAGACGCCCGCGAGATTCTTCAATGGCAACCACAAGTTGGTCTAACCGATGATATAGGGTTCCAACACCAAAGGCCCAAGTGCGACATTTTGGCCGAGAGCCAACTTAACAGCAAGGGGCAAGCCATGATAAAAGACCCCGTCATGAGGATGACCATCGATCAAATATCGCGATAGCCAAGCGCAAAGGAACCCACACAAGGTGAACTGATACCATTTCCCTTCGGTGTAGTTCTTCACCTTGGGATCTTTCTCCAGTATTTCCTTGGTGATTTTACTATTCGCATAGTCGCGAAAGAAGTATTACACCCATTTCCCCCAAGTGTCTTCGCAGAGGTCTCAACCAATTGCCATATCGGGAGAACTTCCGCAGATGTCCAACGAGTAGAAATTTTCTTCACCTCAGTCAAGCACTCCTCCATCGGCGCATAAAGAGCGAGTTCTGCATCAGACTCCAGAGGAGCCAAGGGATCGACTTTGCCCATGGGAGAAAGATCATATATCACGTGCACATCCTCCAAAGTGGGGGCTGCCTCAAACTCAGCAAAATGGAAGGTGTGAGTCGCAGGCGAGTATCGAGAAAAGAGATTCAGAAGCATAGTCTGATCCAGTATCACGGCGGCACCCTTTGTAGCCCTAACCGCGTAGTAAATCTCACCCGGTCTAGTAAGACAGCATGATGAGTGAGCACAAGGTCAATCCACTCGTCCATTATCTCCATCTTCCGCACGAAATCCTAGGTAGAAATATCAGCATGGGGTAAGAACCCATTCTCAAGACCCAATCTCACCACATCTTTGGCGTTAATTAGATCCAACTCGACTCGACTGGTGAAAGGGTTCAGCAGTAGCAGATCTTCAGAAGCGAGGTCTAGTGAATTCCCCACTTCAGTTCTAGCATGATAGAAGTCTTCTCCACCCAGATATGGAGCTTTCTTCCACAAGGTCTTGGAAAGATCAGGAATTTCTTCGGCTTCCTTCACGGATTTGGTTGCTTTTGTCTTGGCCATTTCTATAGTAAAGAAAGAAAAAGGGGGAGAAATATATCCACTTTAGTTTCAAATCCGAGAACAGATCCTGTACAGTTTCTGGGTTTCAAGACTGACAATTTTGGGAGATGAACAGTTATGTGTTTAGAATTGCGGAAAATTACTGTCTTAAAACGTTTCAGTCTTTTAGGGTTTTAAAAGGAACCTCTTTCACAGTTTCAAACAATGGCGGATTTCAAACAATTCTGGGTTTTTCGGATTCAAGACAGTTCAAAGGTATGAAGTGCATTAATTTAAATTGAGCAAAGCCAACCTTGTGATGATGAAGCGATTGAAGAAGATGATTTGCAAGGAAGAATTGGTGGTTGATTATCTGTATTTGCTCTCGGAGGATTTCAGAAAACATTCACTTTAGAGAGAGAAGTGACAGCGTAAACTATCTGCTTTTTCGCAAGTGTACGATCAAGTAGTATAGAGTATGTAATTGCGACTCTGGTTGTCGAACCCACGAGAACAGGTTAAGTTCTTGCTAATCAGAATTGGAATAAGACACGAAGTTTGTAAAAAGGAGGAAGGTTTGGGATTTGATTATGCTAAATTATAATAAATAAAAACAGTAAAAAGACTTATTTTATTTTTCTGCTGAATATTTTGTCGAAATTGTTGTGATTGTAAAAAGTCGATAATTCTAAAAATCTAGATTCCAGGATCCCCTAGGGTTACTCTCCAGCTTTCATAGTTTGATTGATTTCAGAAACACACAGTGGTTTTGTTTATGCCAGCATACCAATAGTACAATCTCCTCTCGGTCTCATGCACTTATCACTCGACTGCAGATTTTCGGGTCCTCTCGGTCCACCTAAATCTGCAGGTTCGTTCTAAGTCTGCTAGGGTTACAGGTTCTCCTCTCGGTCTCCCCCTAAACGTCTAACAGTTGGTCTAATGCTTCTGGGCTAGTCCCCTGATTCTCTTCACCTCTCGGTCCATCAAGGCAGAGAACTAAATCCTGTCTTTTCTTCCTAACATTCACTGGTCACTCTCGCGCACCAGGTCCTGTCTGTAACACTCCTGGGTGATCAGGCCATTCATGTATGTAAATAAAATCAAAGACAGAATAATAAACAAACCATCCTGTATTAAGACTTAGCTAGCCATGCATCTGAAAATCAAAACATCCAAGTCTGCTGAATTCATAAACCCTAGGTTCACCGAGAACCTAGGCAAAAGGTCTAGCTAGCTTGCATTATTAAAAGACAATGTTTCATAAAAAAGAGAAAAGATCAAACTAGTTATTTCTGAAGATTCTGGAAAACTGCTCCAATCCTGCTCTGCTCCAAATCCTGGCTGCTGTGAAACTGGCTGCTGATGATGATAGCTGTGGTATGCCTTCGTAACCCTAAAACAGTGCTGGGACACCTCCTTTTATATTGCCACAGTCTCCAAAACTGATGCACGAAATTCCTGTTTTACCCTCGAAAAGATCCGTCCTGGAAGATTCTGGAACACGTCTTGTGCGTTTAAACGCACACTTCCTGCGTTCAAACGCAGTGCGTATGAACGCACACCCCCCCTGCGTTTGAACGCAGGACTTAGTCAATTTCCTCTTCTGGCTCCTGAACCCATGCGTTTGGACGCAGCTTGCCTGCGTTTGAACGCACCCCTTGGTCGTTTCTTCTCCTGAGTGTTGATCCCTGCGTATGAACGCACAACCTGCGTTTGAACGCAGGACTTAGTCTTTTCTGCGCTTTAGTCTCTGACTCCTGCGTTTGAACGCAGCCTGCCTCTGCGTATGAACGCATGCCTTAGCCAAATTCTGCCATTTTTCCTGCTGCCTGCCTTGTGCGTTTGAACGCAGCTTCTGCGTTTGAACGCACAACTTAGTCATTTTTCCTCTTTTCTGCTCAGCTCTCCTGATATGCTGCCTCCAATCCAAGTCAATCTCATGCATTTTTCCGGCACCTGTTACCTGCACATAACACGCACCCGCGATCATATCCAACAAACAAAAGTATGCATAAAGTTACTCAAATTTTGCAATCATGATATACAAATCTCTGTCTCGTATCAGGTGGAAAATAAGCTGAAAATGGCCAAACTCAACTCTCACAGGGTTAAAACCAATGGTAAAAAGATGTCCCAGACTAATACATTTTCAAGCTGTCAAAATACCCCCACACTTATCTCTGCTCGTCCCGAGCAGACCCTTGCATACTGCCCTGCAGACTCATTTTTGCATACTTCAATTTGCATACTTCCCCTCTTTCACAGATTCAAGACACAGACCAAAACACTCGATAGACGACTGACTCAGATACAGAATATACACAAACTGACTCAAGACACAACAAATTTTTTTTCTTCTTTTTTTTTTTTTTATATATATATATTTTCTGAAATTGGGCAACCTCTCTATCATAAACTGAAATCATCAAATCCTCACAAGCTTATTTCGAAATTTCACACACGCAGCAAGAAATGATATAAACTGATCCTATGCACAAATTCACTAAGGTATCCCCAAACATCCACCAGACCAACCAAGACAAGGCACGTCTTATGACTTTGAGGGTCCAGGCATCTTTAGTCAACAGATAGTTTTTCTTCGCCAAGTCATTTGAGGTTTTCAGACCCTCTTAGCCGTTATTGCGTTTGATTTGCAAATTGTCCCATTGCTGGGAGACACAACTCCTGTGTAATACGGCTTGACTTTAATTTCCCTCCTAAGCTCCAAATTGGATTGAATCCAAATTTTCCATGTGAATGGAAGCACATTATGTTGTTTCTCCTTAAGCACAAAGTATTATATTTTTTTTTTTTTTTTTCAAACTGTTTTTTTTTTTTTTTTTTCATAATCCCCTCTGTTTTTACAACGGTGCAGTGGAGCGTTAGGAGTGTAGGCTTTTTAGGATTTTCTCTTGGAACCACCTTAAGGGATGGTGGTGTACATTCTACAACTTCGCTTAGGCTACAGATTTGTACCACATAAAACCGACTCAACACGAAGGTCCACCCCAGATTCCAAGAGTCCACCAGTTTCCACGGGAAACAGAATATTCAACTATCTAAAGACCGAATCTGCCTAGCACACTAGAGAAGTCAAAAGTATGCCTGTATCTACTTTCCCCATTCCTGAATACCCGGGATAGCCTGTCGTGAAAATTGTGCACAAAATGCTAAAATTTGAAGTATCCCTGCTACGGTGCTTCCTACTCTAATAAGCTCTTTCATTGGACTCTCTTCAGTTTCTAGGTCCTAAGTTGCCCTTTCTCAGAAAAAATATTTATTAATTTTCCTATTTATTATTTTTAATTTTTTTTTTTTTATTTATTTTTTTCTTTTTTTTTTTATATCATGCAAGGTCAGAAAGATTGGTGGGTAGACTCAACATAAAAAACGTGCTGACTCAAAAATGAAAATAAAACGAAAAATAAAATTGACCAAAATATGCTGACATGGCTATGCAGGAGGACACGATTCCCCACCCCCACACTAGAGGTGGCGCGTCCTCGCGACTCTACTGATCTGGTCGGTAACTCGAATCTGTGTTCTCCGGAGTAGACTGGTCAGTCGGCTCGGGAGATGGTGAAGGGGTGCGCCCTCTGGCGCGCTTCCTCGCAGCATGGCGAGCTGCGGCAGCGGTACCAGCGTGGCTGGCACCGGGATGGGCACTGCTGGCCCCTGGGTCTGCATGATCTCTCCTAGGTGGGTACTGGGTACCGGGTCTGCCGGGGTCACCGACACTGTCTCCATGTTCCGGGCTCGGTGTGGGGTCATGGCCAGAGAAGCTATCAAATGGCCGGCTATCCTCCATTGTCCAGCTTGGACAATTATCACTAGAATAGCGGGCTGGAAAATTAAACTGCCTACCACGCATGTTACTCTGAATTTCAGCAAGTGCCGACTCATGAGCTCTCATGGCGGCTGTGTGAGCGTGGTAGATGTGCTTCTGGGTCTTAAATAATTTGCCAAGACCCCTGGCCATTTTCTTGACCGTCTTTACCAGGTAGTTCTGTACTTTTTCTTGGGCCTTAATTTTCTTCCTGACCCACTCCTCATGCTCAGTCCTCTCCAGGCGCCCAAAAGAGCTGCGCCTGGCCCCTCTGCTAGACTGCCCCAAGTCAGGGTCGGCCTGCCTGTGTTCGCTGGAACTGGCAGAACGGGGCAGTGGGAAGGGTCCTGGTAAAGCTGGTAAACCCCCATCAGCGGGAGGAGGCGGTGGTGGCATGCCACCACCCCCACCCTGAGGTGGAACAACATCATCATCATCGTCCACTTGGACATATTCAGGAGGGCCGTGAATGGCCTCCTCCAGCGCACATCTCATGTTCTTGTACTTGCGTACTTGAACAGGTCGAATGTCTCTCAGCTCGCCAGGAATGACCACAAGATAATCCTGCGCCATTTTTGTCAACATCCCCAGAAGACCCAAACCCTTCTTGCTGTGGGTCTCCCTCCTTTCCCGGAAAAACTCACAAATGATTTCCGGGAGGCTCACAGGCTCACGGGACATCAAACAGTAAACAAGCAGGGCAATATTATAATCAATGTGGGTAAAGTGTTTTATACCCACAATTCTGTTGTTCACCCACTCTGTCCACCATTTCGCCTCTCGAATCAGGTAGGTCGATGGCAGTTTCCGGTAGGAAGGACTCCTCTCAGGGTGGTACCAGACAGCGCCGGGGACACCAGCACACAGGGTGGTCAGGATCTGCTCACTCAACTGCTCTGATGGATGACGTCTCAGTTCCTGGAACTGACAGTCATCCAACACCAACTCCAGACCCAGACTCTCTCGGATACTCTCTGGGGTGATCCTAATCCATCTCTTTCTGCAGTAAATCCAGTCAATTGACTGGACTTCACTGTTCATGCACTGCTGGAGATTGCTGTAAATCTCCTTCGCCAGCACAGAACTGACCCGCAGATTGGGAAACCCAGTAAACAAATCCCCAAACTGATCCTGCCCAGTAAATTCAAACAGTTCGTCCCCCATGGCTACCCTATCACGTGGAAAGGTCCTCTCCGCGGGTATGTCATACCGAATCTTTTTGTCTTGCAAAAAGAAACGGTGGGCCTCCATGTTAACAAACCTATGGTCGCAGAAATAGTTAGGCCTAAGCAAACGGCAGTCTATGATGTTCAATGGTGCAATAGCCCTATCCGGCCTCATGAAAGGTTGATCCACCTCCATTTCAGATTCAAACAGTAAAAATTGAAAATATTCAAAGAGAATGAAAAGATAGAACCTGGGTACCCGGAGTGAATCTTACGGGTACAGATCTGGAAATATCTCTCTGAGATGAATCTGTTGGTGTTTGGATCGGCTGACTTGGATCACCCCCACACTGTTCCTGACCTTCTGGCGGTGCTGCGGTGGTCGTCGGAGGCTGCTGGCGGCAGACTGCTCTGGCGGCTGCTAGGGCAGAGAGAATTTTCTAGAGAGAGAGTTGAAAACTGGAAGACTTGTGTGAAAATGAGTCACTGTCATCCGTACAGTATATATAGGCGAACTTTCAGAAATTGCAGAATGGCCCCAAAATTTCAAAATTTTTCAAAATTTTCCGAAATTTTTGATCCCGCTCAAATGTGCGTTTGAACGCAGGTTCTGCGTTTGAACGCACTGCTTAGTTTTTCTGGAAAATTTGAAGATCTGATGAGCTGCGTTTAAACGCAGGGTGTGCGTTTGAACGCAGTGCTTGAACATTCTTGAATTTTTCTGGGTCTGATGAGTTGCGTTTGAACGCACATGAGCTGCGTTTGAACGCAACGCTTATCTTCTGCATCTCGGATGAGCTGCGTTTAAACGCACAGGAGTTGCGTTTAAACGCATGCCTTTGTCTCTCTAGAAAATCTCTGATGATTGGGTCTGCGTTTGAACGCAGGATCTGCGTTTAAACGCATGCCTTAAGAATTTTCACCTCTTCTTTGTCATCTTGCGTTTGAACGCACTGTGTTGCGTTTAAACGCACCACTTGGTGGCTGAAAATTTTCATGATGTGATCTGCGTTTGAACGCAAGTCTGCTGCGTTTGAACGCAAAAGTGTTAGCAGTTTCCAGTGCTCTTCCTGTCCTTTGGTGAGGCTGCGTTTGAACGCAGGTCCTGCGTTTGAACGCACTGCGTTTGAACGCAAGTCTTCTGCGTTTAAACGCACGCCTCTGCTTCCTGAAAACACTGAGTTCAACATTAAATCCCTCTTTTCTCACTTTTCTCTCAAATTATGAACCTTGTAAAAATCATATAAAAAAAAAACAACTACCTACGTTGGGTTGCCTCCCAACCAGCGCTTGTGATTTACAGTCGACAGCCCGACTTTGTTACCTCTGCTGTAATCACGGACTGTCGAGGTAGAGTGCCTCTACCTCCATGATTTCCTGAGAATCCCTGTATGGCTTGACTCTGTTCCCATTCACCTTGAAAACTGTATTGTCCCTCGGGTTCTCCAGCTCCACCACTCCCCATGATGTGATGTCCTTCACAATAAATGGTCCAGACCATCTTGAGCGCAGCTTCCCTGGATAGAATTTCATCCTTGAATTGTATAGGAGAACCTTCTGCCCGATTTCTATCTTTTTTGGTAGAATGCGGTTGTCATGCCACTTCTTTGTTTTCTCCTTATAAATTTTGGCACTCTCGTATGCAGTTTTACGAAATTCCTCCAGTTCAAGGAGTGCCATCTTCCGTTTGTTTCCTGATAGACTGTGATCCATATTCAGCTGTTTGATTGCCCAGTAAGCTTTGTGCTCCAATTCTACTGGTAAGTGACATGCTTTTCCAAACACCAGCTGGTACGGGGACATTCCCAGTGGGGTTTTGTAAGAAGTTCTGTATGCCCAAAGCGCATCATCCAGCTTTAACGACCAGTCCTTCCTTCCAGGATTCACAGTTTTTTCCAATATGCTCTTTATTTCCCTGTTGGACACCTCTGCTTGCCCGTTTGCCTGAGGGTGATAAGGCAGTGATACCTTATGGATAGACACCCCATACTGCTTTAGAACCTTGGCAAAGACTTTATTGATAAAATGAGAACCTTCATCACTGACCATGGCTCTCGGTGTCCCAAATCTGGTAAAGATGTTGCGTTTGAGGAACCTTTCTACGACTGATGCATCGTTCTTCTGGCAGGCTATTGCTTCCACCCACTTTGACACGTAACCCACTGCCAATAAGATGTACAGATTTCCCAGCGACGAAGGAAAAGGACCCATAAAATCAATACCCCACACGTTGAAAGGCTCGACTTCCTGCCAAAGTGTCATGGGCATTTCATTCCGCTGAGAGATATTTCCTGTCCGTTGGCAACGATCACAACTCTGCGCGTAATCATGGCAGTCCTTAAAAACTGTTGGCCAGAAAAATCCTGACTGCAGCACCTTGTGAGCTGTTCTCGGTCCGCTGAAGTGTCCTCCACACTGTGCTGAGTGGCAGTGCTGAATTACCTCCAAAATTTCGTGACATGGAATGCACCGTCGGAGAATGTTATCTGCCCCTTGCTTGAACAGATAAGGATCGTCCCAGAAATATTGCCTGCAATCTGAAATAAATTTCTTTTTCTGCCAAGGGGTGATATCTTCAGGGAGTGCACCATTAACCAAATAATTGGCTATGGCATAGTACCAGGGCCGTCTGTTGGTCTTGATCTTCATAATATGTTCATCTGGAAAATTTTCTTGAATGGGCACCACTTCTTCTGTAGGTTTTTCCAGACGAGATAGATGATCAGCTACTACATTTTCAACTCCCTTTTTATCCCTGATTTCGACGTCAAATTCCTGCATCAGCAGAATCCAACGCAACAGCCTTGGCTTTGCATCCTTCTTTTCCAGCAAGTACTTCAGTGCACTATGATCTGTAAAAATAATGACTTTAGAGCCTACCAGGTACGATCAGAATTTATCCAGGGCAAAAACGACTGCCAGCAGCTCCTTCTCTGTAGTCCCATAATTAATCTGTGCCTCATTCAGGACTCTGCTGGCATAATAGATGACACTGCACACCTTGTCCTTTCTCTGTCCCAGTACCGCGCCCACAGCATAATCACTGGCGTCGCACATCAGCTCGAACGGGAGCGTCCAGTCTGGTGTTGTGATAATGGGTGCAGTCGTCAGCCTTTCTTTAAGCACGTCAAAAGCTTCTTTGCAGGCTTCGTCAAATACGAAGGGCACATCTTTTCCCAACAAATTACAAAGTGGCTTTGTAATTTTTGAGAAATCTTTAATAAATCTTCTGTAAAATCCTGCGTGGCCCAAAAAGCTCTTGATTGCCCTCACTGTGGTTGGATACGGCAGCTGCTTGATCACCTCTATTTTTGCCCTGTCTACTTCCAGCCCTTTACTGGAAATCCTGTGTCCCAGCACTATTCCTTCAGTCACCATGAAGTGGCATTTTTCCCAGTTGAGTACCAGATTTGTTTTCCTGCAGCGAATCAGAACTCTGGCCAGATGGTATAAGCAGTCTTCGAAGCTGTCTCCGAATAACGAAAAATCGTCCATAAAAACTTCCAGGTTTTTCTCTATCATATCAGAGAAAATTGCCATCATACACCTCTGGAATGTTGCTGGAGCATTGCACAGTCCAAATGGCATTCGTCTAAAGGCGAACGTTCCATACGGGCAAGTGAACGTCGTCTTTTCTTGGTCTTCTGGATTTATGTAGATCTGGTTGTAGCCCGAGTATCCGTCCAGAAAGCAGTAATAAGCATGGTGTGCTAGTCTGTCCAACATTTGGTCCATGAATGGCAGTGGGAAGTGGTCTTTCAGTGTGGCCTCGTTCAGCTTCCGATAGTCCATACAGATTCGCCAGCCAGTGACCGTTCGCTGGGCGATCTGTTCCTGATCGGCATTCTGCACTACTGTAATACCCCCTTTCTTCGGTACACACTGGACAGGACTCACCCAGGTGCTGTCTGATATGGGGTATATAATTCCTGCTTCTAGCCACTTCATGACCTCTTTACGTACCACATCTTTCATAATCGGGTTCAATCTTCTTTGAGGCTGGATGACTGGCTTCTTTCCGTCTTCGATTCTTATTTTGTGCATGCAATAATCAGGACTGATTCCCTTCAAGTCTGCAATTGTCCATCCGATGGCTTCTTTATGCTCTCGAAGTACCTCCAGTAGCTTTTGTTCCTGTTCCTGAGATAAAAGAGATGAAACAATTACTGGCAGTGTATTATTTTCACCAATAAAAGCGTACCTGAGGTGTTCTGGCAACTGCTTTAATTCCAGGGCTGGTGGTTCCTGCAGTGACGGGACCAGTGTCATTTTCTGCTCGCCTCCTTCATCCCTGTATAGCCTGACCCAGCTTTCTGTTCCCATGATCTGCTCATCCTGTTGCTCTTCTGTTTCCTCTGGAAATCTGTCTTCAAATTCCTCCCATAAATCTTCTATCTCATCGCTTTCCAGGTCATCAATTACCTCTACTGCAAAACAGTTTTCATGCCCATAATGATCGGGAAGCTGGAGAGATTTGAAAACATTAAATTTTACTTTTTCTTCATTAATTTGCATGGACAGCTCTCCACTTTTGCAGTTAATAATGGCTTCACCAGTCGCCAGGAAAGGTCTGCCCAGGATCAGCGGAACCTCTCCTGCCTCCATATCCAGAATCACAAAATCTGCTGGAGAAATAAGCTCTCCTACTTTTACCAGGATATCTTCAATTACCCCATAGGCAGGTTTCACGGATCTGTCAGCCATTTGAAGCATAATTCTGGTTGGGCGTGGCTCTCCGACTCCCAGACTTTTGAAGATGGTCAGTGGCATCAAGTTGATGCTGGCACCCAGATCACATAAGGCTTTTCCTGTGTATGCACTGCCCAGGGTTACTGGAATAACAAAGCTGCCAGGGTCTTTCTTTTTCAGTGGTAGACCATTTTTTACACAACTGCTCGCTTCTGCCGTCAGATTCACTGTTTCGAAGTCACTCATTCGCCTTCTACCGTACAAGATGTCTTTGAGAAATTTCGCATAAGTAGGCATTTTGGCAAGTGCTTCAGCAAAAGGTATATTTATCTGTAATTGCTTGAATACCTCCAGAAATCTGGCGTAGTCTTTGCTGTCATCTCTCTTGCGTGTTTTCAGAGGGTAAGGAACCTCCTTGGAAGTTGGCACTGTCTCTGGCTTACCCTCATTCATCTGCGCTGCTTCCTGCTCGACCGAACCCCTTTTCTGAGGGTCAGCGGTTGAACTGTCTTCCCGGTCAATCACCTCCTGTTCAATAATTTTTGACTTTTCTGCGCGTGCATGACTGGGATACGGTGGATCCTGCAGTGCAATTCCACTCCGAGTTGTGATAGCATTGATTTGAGCGCGTGGATTGTTCATTGTGTTAGACGGTAAATTCCCTGGGGCTCGTTCTGCCTGGTTCTGTGCAAGCTGTCCATTCTGTACTTCCAGGTTGCGGATAGCAATCTTCATCTGGCTTACATCAGCAGTTAATGAGTCCATCTGTGCGAATCTGGTTTCCAACTGCTTATTGAATTTCTCCATATAGGACTCAAAATGTTGCTGAGACAGGTTTAATTGTGGTGCTGCTTGTGCAGGCTGAGCTGGAGCTGTCTGTTGTGCCTGTGGCCTGTGCTGGAATCCTGGTGCATATACTGCTGCATTGGGATTTCCGTAGCGAAACCCTGGATGGTCACGTGTGCCTGGTCTGTAGCGACTAGGATCCCACTGCTGCTGAACATAGTTGGCATCTTCGGTCTGAAGCTCCAGAATTGCTGCGTCAAAGTCAGGTTCGTCCACTGATGCCACCGGCTTCTTTTCTGTGTACACCTTCTTGACTAAGTCCTGTACCACTTTCGTGAGATTATCAATCCTGTCATCAACCACTGGTTCTGCTACTGCTGCGAGCCTGCGGTCATCAAACAGGCGAGTATCCTGTTTGGCTAGTTGCTTCATCAGTTCGTAGGCTCCATCTTTATCCACATGGTACAAAAAGTTACCCCCAGCTTCCCTATCAATCCTGTCTGCATTCTCCCTGTCAAGTGCATGGTAGAATACCTGCAGAATCTTCGCGTCCCCGAAGCCGTGATTGGGGCATTTTTTCACAAGTCTCATTAGCCTGTCCCATGCATCTACCACTGTCTCCCCCATCTTCTGTTTGAAAGATAAGATCTCGCTCTGCAGCTTGATAACGCGGGATGCAGGGTAGAATTTTGCCAAGAAATCAGCAACACACCCCTCCCAGGTAGTGATAGACCTCGGTGGTCTTGCCTCCAGCCAATCTTTTGCTGTTCCGAACAAACAGTATGGGAATAAAATCAGCTTTAGCGTGTCCGCTTCGACTCCTCTGTACTTAATCTTGTTGCAGTAATCCTCAAATTTTCCGAGGAAGTCGTTTGGATCTTCATCTGCCTTCCCATTAAAAGGACAATGAGTTTGGGCGGTCTGAATGGTGGATGATTTCAGGTCGAAGTGCTCTGCTGTAATGGGAGGCACTACAATAGCCGGTTGATGTCCTCCGGTTGGGACTTCAAAGTTTTCGACCAGCGCCCTTCCAGACCTGTTATAAGTCCTCTGATTATTCCTGGCAGCAAAACCTGCTGCTATCAGCTCTTCAATGTAAAGAGCCATCTGTGCTGGAGTACGTTGTGGCTGTCCTGTGGGTGTTCCTGTTTCGGTTGTGGTGTCTTCTCCGTGCTCAGACATCGCGGCTCGGTGTCTGCGACTTTGCTCTCTGAAAAGTTTTTCGGGATCTTCGAGTGGTGATACCAGTTTGCGGGGCAATCTGGGCATAAACTAGAATAGCCTGAAAATCAGATTTCAAGAGTAGTAAGTCGAAAGAAAGTAACTGTAAAAATAAAAGAAAAACTCTGAGACTTATTCTAATGTCTCTTTAACAAAAACTGTAACCGTTCCCCGGCAACGGCGCCAAAAACTTGACAGCGTAAACTATCTGCTTTTTCGCAAGTGTACGATCAAGTAGTATAGAGTATGTAATTGCGACTCTGGTTGTCGAACCCACGAGAACAGGTTAAGTTCTTGCTAATCAGAATTGGAATAAGACACGAAGTTTGTAAAAAGGAGGAAGGTTTGGGATTTGATTATGCTAAATTATAATAAATAAAAACAGTAAAAAGACTTATTTTATTTTTCTGCTGAATATTTTGTCGAAATTGTTGTGATTGTAAAAAGTCGATAATTCTAAAAATCTAGATTCCAGGATCCCCTAGGGTTACTCTCCAGCTTTCATAGTTTGATTGATTTCAGAAACACACAGTGGTTTTGTTTATGCCAGCATACCAATAGTACAATCTCCTCTCGGTCTCATGCACTTATCACTCGACTGCAGATTTTCGGGTCCTCTCGGTCCACCTAAATCTGCAGGTTCGTTCTAAGTCTGCTAGGGTTACAGGTTCTCCTCTCGGTCTCCCCCTAAACGTCTAACAGTTGGTCTAATGCTTCTGGGCTAGTCCCCTGATTCTCTTCACCTCTCGGTCCATCAAGGCAGAGAACTAAATCCTGTCTTTTCTTCCTAACATTCACTGGTCACTCTCGCGCACCAGGTCCTGTCTGTAACACTCCTGGGTGATCAGGCCATTCATGTATGTAAATAAAATCAAAGACAGAATAATAAACAAACCATCCTGTATTAAGACTTAGCTAGCCATGCATCTGAAAATCAAAACATCCAAGTCTGCTGAATTCATAAACCCTAGGTTCACCGAGAACCTAGGCAAAAGGTCTAGCTAGCTTGCATTATTAAAAGACAATGTTTCATAAAAAAGAGAAAAGATCAAACTAGTTATTTCTGAAGATTCTGGAAAACTGCTCCAATCCTGCTCTGCTCCAAATCCTGGCTGCTGTGAAACTGGCTGCTGATGATGATAGCTGTGGTATGCCTTCGTAACCCTAAAACAGTGCTGGGACACCTCCTTTTATATTGCCACAGTCTCCAAAACTGATGCACGAAACTCCTGTTTTACCCTCGAAAAGATCCGTCCTGGAAGATTCTGGAACACGTCTTGTGCGTTTAAACGCACACTTCCTGCGTTCAAACGCAGTGCGTATGAACGCACACCCCCCCTGCGTTTGAACGCAGGACTTAGTCAATTTCCTCTTCTGGCTCCTGAACCCATGCGTTTGGACGCAGCTTGCCTGCGTTTGAACGCACCCCTTGGTCGTTTCTTCTCCTGAGTGTTGAGCCCTGCGTATGAACGCACAACCTGCGTTTGAACGCAGGACTTAGTCTTTTCTGCGCTTTAGTCTCTGACTCCTGCGTTTGAACGCATCCTGCCTCTGCGTATGAACGCATGCCTTAGCCAAATTCTGCCATTTTTCCTGCTGCCTGCCTTGTGCGTTTGAACGCAGCTTCTGCGTTTGAACGCACAACTTAGTCATTTTTCCTCTTTTCTGCTCAGCTCTCCTGATATGCTGCCTCCAATCCAAGTCAATCTCATGCATTTTTCCGGCACCTGTTACCTGCACATAACACGCACCCGCGATCATATCCAACAAACAAAAGTATGCATAAAATTACTCAAATTTTGCAATCATGATATACAAATCTCTGTCTCGTATCAGGTGGAAAATAAGCTGAAAATGGCCAAACTCAACTCTCACAGGGTTAAAACCAATGGTAAAAAGATGTCCCAGACTAATACATTTTCAAGCTGTCAAGAAGCAATACTTTGCAACAATGGAGGATGAGGAGTATTTATTCAAAAACGCTGAAGAGTCGCGTCCTTTCAGTGGTCGAATCGCAACCATCACCGCCGAACCGCGCAATCACAGGCCAACGCTGATGTCACGCCTAAAACCCTAGAAGAACAGAAGGCACGACTCTAGGGATCCTAGGTCATAATGACACGCACGGGGGCTGATTTCTCGTGTATTTGAATTGGTGCGTAGCAGCAACGCGCGCGCTGGTTTTTGCACATTGAAGTCTATCCGATTAGCTTTTTCACGCGCAAAAAGGGGGCTAATGTGATAGTGCTTTCCAAACAGACAGATCAAAGCTACGTGGCAATCATCTATCACACCTAGTTGTACTCCACATACACTGGATCACCACCCGCGCTGATCCACTTGGGGGCTGCGAGACAGGTTCCTCGCATATCACCACACGAGACTTGTAGGGACTTAGTGGTTTGGAGGCTAGAGTAAGTTCCGTCGCGCGCGAGCGACAACCAAGCCCGCGCGCGACCTTTAGTAACTTCTTTGAGAGATTTATGGCACGAGCTCCATAAACCCGGTCAACCTCATAACGGTTCCGGTATACGCGGACGAAGTGTGTAACGGTCCCTATATATGCGGACGAACGTGCCGTTGTGATTAAGGTAATTAAGCAGCCATTAATGGGCGCATTAACCCCCTACAACGGTCATATTCTCAACTATATATATAGGATCGTTAACCCTTCCTTACATAACACTAATGACCTTAACTACGCGGAAGCTCTGCCAAATTTGTCTCTCTCTCATACAGCTACTACTGTCTTACTCTCTCCCTACTCACAACCCTACATCTCTTGTGTTTCTTATTCCCTGTTCTTGGTGTACGTTGAATCTTCCTCAAAGGATTCCTCTGTACACATCTAGCAACACAAATGCTACCCAACAAATAGAAACAGTGATCTGACAAACCTATGTGTCCAATGTGACAATGTTGTGTATACCCCTTTGTCTCTATATCCGGATTGGACACGAGACATAAAATTCACACTCGTATATCCAATCCATAGTTTCTTGATCTTAGGAATATGCTTATCTGAACAGATAACATCAATATCACATATTGATTAATTTGAGTCTGGTCAGACATTGCATAAGTACTACCCCTCAAGTGGTCGTGGATATATACTCCCATTATGTGGGAGGGACAAATCTTATCTACGTCACTACCATCTCTCAGCTTGCTTCCTATCATGTGCGGTTACCGTCTTTATAGTTACCCAGTTACGGTACAACGTTTGACGAGATCAAAACATGATATTTCACAACTAGAGTATCTAGTGACTTCAAGTCTAAGGACTACAACCCCATTGTCACTACAAGAAGCACTTGTGACATTCACATAATTCCTATGTAGCCTTCTTGTGGTGGGTCAATCCAATATGCCATTACTCATAATGCATACCCATGTGTTAGACTTGATATCTCCATATCAATCTATGCGTAGTGACTATCTTATTAACCAATATACTTGACTAGGGATATTTAAGATAAACAACAATTGTAACATTAGGAATTCATTATATTAAATATATCCATAAATAATAAATGAATATTCTAGCCAAAATAAATATTCATACTAATGCCTCTGGGGCATCTACTCCAACACCGCAACACATCGATGAATAAATTTGATACAATTTACTCAACATTAATTAATAATGTTTCTTAAAAAGAGCAATTCAAAAAATATAGTAGATATTTTAGAAGTTTGTGCATCTAAAAATGCACGACACCTGAAAAAGTAGATTTAAAATTATTAACAGAACACGTGCGTCGTTATAGAAGTTTGTCCATATAAAAATGAATTCCAAAAATCTTACAAGTACGCTCTATAGACGTTAAATTTCGAGCGAGATTGGTGATCTTCTCTTCTATATGAAGTCTGCTTAGCCCACGAGAGAAATAAACATGCACCTCTATCTTATACTATTATCATAATTACATCTCACCAGCTACGGATACTCAGAGACTTAAGGCATATGCCTTATTTACAAGGAAACTAATATTTAAATGACATTTAAATCATAGACAATCAATCTTAAAAAATTCGTGGGTACGAGAGGATATACTAGTTGCAATTGTGTTAGACATGTGGAGTCAAAATATGATCTACCGATTATATAATTCAAAGTATGACATAAAGTGGCATGAGCAACTAGATTTACTTCATCGAGATTATTGTAACACTTATTTAATAAAATGGTGATCTCGCTACTATCAGAAGACATGAATTATTGTTCAGCAAGTATGTTAGCAGAAATATCATATGAATTCAAGTACACATGACACTTAAAAATAAATATATCTACTCACCGCTTATTCTAGTAATATTCCAATCTAAATGTAATGAGAGAAAAAAGAGACAAAATTATCGAATCGTAGTTTCTGTACAAATGTAGAATTTGAATTTGGAAAAGAAATAAAAATATAAATATATTGCTGAGTAAATTTAATTAAACGGACAAGTTTTAACGCGTATTTTCAAGCTATGAAGGTTGGGAACCCTAACTCGTCTAGACTATTTTATGCGATTTCGTGCCAACCCATTGTAAACCAGAGGGGGCTCTTGTCGACCCCAACTCACAAACTTTGTGTTGCATTCAAGTCGTGTTTTCCTGTTGTATTTTGCTAGCTCTTCACTAAATCATGTTCTAAAGAGAAACAACCAACAAACTTTGTCTGGATGAAAAACGACCAACTTTTATTTTGAATAAAATCTTGATTTATTAATTAAAATCCTTTCACCCAACATGTCATCAAACAAAAATCATGATCTTCCACCACAAGCTCCACTCCCCACGACCCACCATGACAAGCACACGTAGATATACAAAAAAATGATACATTAATTATTCATAAAGAAGAACTCTTACTCACTTTGTATCAATCTTAAGAGTTTTAATTTTCAAGGCAACTCGGTCAACTACCGCCACAATGTGTTACAGAGTGTAGAAGTGAAAATAATCACTACAACTTGAGATGCAAACCATAATTAGTGAGAGCAAACAATATATCCACTTGCTCTCTATAGAAGTAGAGGATGAAACTATACGAGAAAAGCTAGCACATAATTTGCAACACATCGTAAAACAAATTTGATACAACTTACTCAAACTCAATTAAAATTTCTCCATAAAAGAACAACACAAATAAAAAAAAAAAATGGTCACCTTTAAAAGCTTTGTCAAAAAATATGATTTTTTCTAAACATGACACGTGCAATACTTGTAATGTTCGCACAACTAGAAAAAAATGATTACTTTTTAGAACATGTCTAAGCTAATATATAGTCAGATTCATTATTCATTCAATTTGTCAAAATTATTACAAGTACACTGCATATACTGTCATATTTTGAGCAAGATAGATGATACTCTTTTTTACTTGAAGTCGGCATAGCCGATAAGATAAATATATAATGCACCTTTATGATCCACTATCACCATAATTACATCTCAATAACTACGAATATTAAAAGGCTCAAGGTGTCGACCTTTTTACTAAGAAAGTAGTAATCAAACTATATTTGAGTAACCGCCAATTAATATTTCTAAATAGTTTTATGAGATGAATACGAGTTGCAATTGTGCTTGATATGTAAAGTGAAAAAACAATATCCCTTTCTTAAAAGAATTGAATAAAACGCGATATGTGAATTACAAGCTTATAGATAATTAGAAGGGTTATTTGGTTATGTGAACGTTGGGGTTTAGGTTTAGAATAAGTTGAGGTGTTTGGATAAGAAGGTTTTAACATTTCGTTTACTTCCGGTGTAAGCTCTTGGAGTCGGACAATGACAATTATTTATTTATTTTTTTGTGCGAAACACTGAGTCAAAATGCAGCGCACCGATTCATTTTTTAGGGGACCGACTCGCCATTACAGCCGTCATCTGGTCAAGAAAAGTAGGGCACATGACCCAACACTCTCGGACACAGAGAGACGTTCAATGAAAAAAATATTTAATTTCGATTTTGATCTCTAAAACCCCTGTATTCAAGCACCCAAGTATAATATATGTATAATAATATGACGATCTCTAAAAACATCAATTACGTTCCTCATATACGTTGCCACAAATATCATACACATTCACGTAAATAGAGAATTTAAAGCCAATATAGTCTACACACTTTGTATTGGCTTGGTTTGAATAAGTTACATTTTTTAAATATATAGATTAGGAATAACTTGATTTGACTTTCAATTTTGCGTGACATGACCGGGATCTTGGTGGAAGGAACCGTGAGCAGGTCAATTAAGGCCGGAGCCGGGTGGTATCCTACCGGTGTTGAATTTCAGTGACCAAAACACATGTTGAGTTTTTACCGATCTAATGGACAAAATTGGGTGAAACAAAAGCGGATTTTGACTAAACCGACACGGTACTGGCTTTAACCGAACCGGATAGTAGGGGTCTTCATGAACTGACTGGACTGAAGGAACCGGACCACACCAAACCAAATCGCACTGAAAAGTCGATCCTTTTAAATTTTAATATACTATGCAGTGTTCATTTTAACAAAACTGAACCTGGCCATTACCGAGCCGACCGAAACCGGGTAACCGACTAAAAATCGAACGGGACCAAAACTATATTATGCACTAAAATGTAAGAAAATTATTAATAGCTAATGTGTTTGAGTTATTAGTTCATGACCAATTTGAGTGTTGATCACCAACATGTATTGTTATTTTATCGTCAATCTTCCACGAGATAAGAAATCTTGATTTTAACATTCTAAATTGGCGTCTAAATGTTTATAAATATTTTGTGTATATGTAAACACTATGTGAAAACGTAATAGACTATATACAAAGATATAATTTTAAGCATTTTTTACAGTTTTTCTTAGTTCAATGTTGTAACATATTATAATACTCAAAATCGTAGGTATTAACCGGACTGAACCGACATATATCAGTGCTATTTTATTTGTTTAGTTTTCAAACCGAATGTATTTCGGTTTTAAATATAACAAAACTGATAATTTAGGTTTAGGTGTCCTCGGTGGACAAAAACTCACCTAACGGACCGTGAACACCCCTACCGGATAGTGAGCCTGATTTTTCATGTTTAATAAGGCACCATCAACTTTAATATAAAAAAGTACCCGAGTTCGCCTAAATAGTTTACGCGGACCCGACTTCCTTAGAAAATCTCAAAAATAATCTAACTCATCCAAACAGGCCGGATTAATTGAATACTTAATCTAGGATAAATTACAGATATATGTGGTATGAGCTTGGTTTTGATAGGTAACCTGTGGTTTGAAAAGTTTCACTTAAGTGACTTATGGTTTGCTCCGTGTCTCACATAAGTTTTTCGTCTATTTTTCCGTTAACATTTGAATGCATAATTACATTTTACACCCCCTAATTTTAAAACATTACCAAAATTATACCTCAATTCATCAAGTATAGTAAATGAACAGAGAAAAAGAATTATATGAATGGAACAAGAGATGGAGAACAAAGGAAAGAGAAGAGGAAGAAGATGGTATGCCCAGTGCCTAGGTCGGCAATACTGGCATCTTCTCTCTCTAATTCTTTATCTCTCTCGTCCTATCTGTATTGATCTCCGACGCCGAAAACCGAGGCAACTTTTAGAATAGAAAATTGTCATTTGATTTTGTTGTGGTTGGGTTGGTTGATGTGAGTTCATCTTCTCCTCATCTTTTTCTTGTTCTTCTTCACTACTTATCATTCCCCATTTTTCATTTCTTGTTCTAGTAATACTTGTTTTTGATGAAAATGATGAATTTAATGAACATGACCTGGGGAGATCACCCCCCAAAACTAGATCATTTACAAAAGGTAGATGAGTACTCATCAAGATTACCAAATATTCTATTACTTTTTACCCACCTAAAAAGATTGTGGGCTCTAACATTTACCTTTCTGGGAACAAAATGGAGAGAACTCTAGTAATCGGAAAGCACATTTTTGCAGGCTTGAGCTCTATTTTTCCAACACCGCTCTCCACCCTCCAACTTGTTGATAGCATTTTTGCAGGCATGAGCTCTATTTTTCCACAGCCTTACCATGCTCACTCTTGTTGCAGTAAGACTAACGCTTTTTCTTTTTTCCAAATTAGTTAATAATTTGAGGTAAATCTGTAGTAATGTTTTAAATTTGGGGTTGTAAAATGTAATTAATCATCTATTTTTTAACGGAAAAATAGAAGGAAGATTATGTGAAATGCGGAACAAACCACATGTCACTTAAGTGAAACTTTACAAACCACAAAGTCACCTATCCGAACTGAGCCCATATCACATGTCACATATCTGTAATTTACCATTTAATCTATCAAAATCCACAATAATTCTTACAACACGTTCCTCCAAAAAAAAAAAAATCTATAAGCCAACTGTTATTATTCTTAGCTTGAGGTTCTGTGTTCGACACTTGTTAGAGCATCTCCAATAGGAGAGGCAAATGACCTTTTTATGCAAAATATAGAGAAGTTGGGGGAAAAAATCAATCCAACAGACCATGTATCCTATTATGCAAAATGCAGAATTTGTAAACACCTCGCCAAGTTTGGCGAGGATTTTTTTCTCGCCATATTGTTCAACGGCCATTTCCTCCTTTTTAGGACCACTATTCCTATTTATTTAATTATTTCAGTAAACCATTTTCCTCATTTCTAGGCCAAAATATCTGCTGCCAACAATTTTTACCTAGAAAAAAAATGAGTTTTGTAACTGACACTAACTTTAGCATCACCTTTTGCCTAACACTACTGGAGTTCAAGCCTTAAATTTTGATTTATTAAAATGCAAAAACATGTTTTGATCTATAATTTGCCTAAATTTTACAAAACACTATTGGAGATGCCCTTAGAGCATCTCCAACCCATTGCTTTTTCCCCCTCCCCTCACCTCCCCTTCCCCCTCCCCCTCCCCCCACGGGCCCACCATTTTCCCCCTCCCCCTCCCCCTCCCCTTCCACCAAACTACTAATCGTCTCCAACCCATTTCTTTCCTCCATCCAAAAAATTAATTTGTAATATATATTTAATGATTGAAAAATGAATTATGAATACCAAAAAAAGTAAATGAAAAATTGTACACACACACACACATACACAAATTAATAATAACAATGATAATAATACTAGTAATAGTTAAAATAATATTAACAAACAAAACTTTTATTCGAAAATATAACGATTACAAGTACGAAAAAGTCGTTATTACAAGAAATAAAATTAAACACTAATACAAAAATGCAACGAGTAGAGCGATAAAACACACAAATTGAAATAAACCAACCTAACAACGATTACAAGTTCTTTCGTTAGTTGAAAGGATTAAATTTTAAAAAAATAAGATAACGATGACTTTTCGTAAATATACTTTCCAACAATCGTGAATACATTATTAATTTTAAAAAAAATATATATTAATCATAATAATAAAATACATAATATAATCACAAAATATTAGTATGTGTAATTAAAATTATCAGATATTCAGTTAATTAATCATTCCATGTAGGGGGAGGGGGAGGGGATGTCCATGGGGAAATCCCCCCTAACCATCCCTCACCCAAGGCAAAATTTATCCCCATAGCACCCCCTCCCCCTCCCCCTCCCCCCATGGGGTTGGACATGAACTGTATTTTTATACGATTTTCCCCTTCCCCCTCCCCCTCCCCCCATGGGGTTGGAGATGCCCTTAGAGTCCATACATGGGGTTTGAAACGTTTTTTTGACACGTCAGCCGCGCTCGTAGGATGATCGAACCGCTTACGCCTAGGGCATCTAACAGCAGTAACTGGCAAAACAACCCAATCCAACGGCCCAAATTGATCCCGCATCGAAAACCCTAGTTTTCGGCTGAGCGGCCGCAAACGAGTAAAACGACGGATATAAAACCACACACAGTGGCCTCTTCGCCGGTGCGGTGCAGTTCGGCCCTGCCCTCCCAAAAAAATCTCCCTCTCAATCGCTCTCTCTCTCCCTCTCTGCAGTTTTTCTCAGTCATCGTTCCGACGAATTATCCCAAATTTTTACCTTATCTCTCGCTAGAAAAAACTCCATAAAAAGCAAATTCAGAAAAAACCATAGCCGAAAAGACTGAGTCTGTTCTTGACTCGGTTCGCCTTCCCTATCAGTATTTCCTAGGGTTTGTGGAGAGGGGAAAAATCTGAAAAAAAACAAAGTTAGTTTTTAGGGGAGCAAAAAAAAATTTATTTACTATGGCGCAGGTTCAGGTTCAGCATGCTTCGGGGACTAACGGTGTTGCTGCGGCGGCGGCGCAGGCTAACGCTGGCGGTGGCAACCAGCAGTTCGTGACGACGTCGTTGTACGTCGGGGACTTGGACTTCAATGTTACCGATTCGCAGCTTTACGATCTGTTCAACCAGGTTGGGCAGGTTGTTTCGGTTAGGGTTTGTAGGGACTTGACCACTCGCAGATCTCTCGGTTATGGCTATGTCAACTACAGCAACCCTCAGGATGGTAAATGTTGCCACATTCTCTCTTTACTGATTTCTGCCTAATTGTTTGTGTTTTCTGATTTTCGTTTGATTCTGGAACTGAGATCGTATAATAGAAATTCTGTTTGTGGTTGAATCAGATGTGACATGTTCTGTGATTTTGCAATAATAGATTTGATAGGGACTAAAAAGTCATTTGTGCAATGTTTTCCCCATTTTTGATCTCTGGAATGATTACAGTATTAAGATGATAATGTAGGGGGAATCATATGGAAAATTGTAATTGCTGTTATTACAAGTATGATTTGTGCTCTAATTTTTGGTTGGATAAACTTGATTACCAATAGCCACTACTCATGCCTAGTATGTCTCATTTGTCTATTACAGGTAGTTTTAATGTCAATCTTTGTTTTCTATGTTATGATCTGTGAAGGGTTCCTTTTAAATGATGGAATAATCTCTTTATTTGTTATGGCTGCATTGTGGTTTATCAAATTTCAATACATTTGACTCAGTAATATGTCAATTTTGCTCCCTGAAATGATTTGAACACAAAATTTATTGAATCATTGAAATCACCTGTTGCATGTTGAATCTCATGCTATTTCTGTGTTTGTTCGCCTTCTCATTTGCATACCATTTGGCAGTCTGTTCCTCCACTTTTTCCTTTTCAGCTTTCTTGCATTTGTACCAATATTCTGGCCATTTTTCATGCATTTTTCTTGTACAAATTGATAAGAGTCAGATCATTATCTTGCACACACATCATGTCGTGTACGGTATTCTTTAACATCTTCAATTGATTATGACATACAGCTGGAAGGGCAATGGAAGTTCTGAACTTCACCCCGCTTAATGGGAAATCCATCAGGGTCATGTACTCTCACCGGGACCCCAGCATTCGCAAAAGTGGTAACGCAAATATATTCATCAAGGTATAGTTATTGTATTTCCTTTTGTTTTGTGGAATGTTAATTGCAAATCCCCGTGTACTGTTTTACTTTTGGCTTAGTTTCGTTTGTTGGTTTTACTTGTGAACTCGTATGAGGAGATTGTTGGTGAGAGTATAAATTTTTGGAAACTACGGCTTGTTGTGATGTTAGACTCCTCTAATGGACAAATTATAATCTCGTATAGCAAAAATTTAGACGCTAATTGTTGGTATTTTATCAGCCGTTCCTGTTATCAACTTATAAAGAGCTTGGTATTTTATCTTTCCCTTCTCAATATGACAAACCACTGAGGAGTTATGCCCATATCATTGAGTCTTTATCTTGCTTCTGAGGATTTTGTTTGCTAGATATTTTCTTGATGTCTTGGTCATTTTCCATGTGCAGAATCTGGATAAGTCCATTGACAACAAGGCCTTGCATGATACTTTTTCAAGCTTCGGAAACATTCTTTCTTGCAAGATAGCGACTGATGGTACTGGTCAGTCCAAGGGATATGGTTTTGTGCAGTTCGACACAGAGGAGGCTGCTCAAACTGCTATTGAAAAGCTCAATGGCATGCTTATCAATGATAAGCAAGTGTATGTTGGGCACTTTCTCCGGAAGCAGGAAAGAGACACTGTTTCGAGCAAAACAAAATTTAATAATGTCTATGTGAAAAATCTCTCAGAAACAACAACTGATGAAGATCTGAAGAAGATATTTGGTGAATTTGGACCTATTACCAGTGCAGTTGTTATGAGGGATGCTGATGGGAAATCAAAGTGTTTTGGTTTCGTGAACTTCGATAACACTGAGGATGCTGCTAGGGCTGTTGATGATCTTAATGGGAAGAAAATTGATGAAAAAGAATGGTATGTTGGGAAAGCCCAAAAGAAGTCTGAGAGAGAAGTTGAATTAAGAAGCAAGTTTGAGCAGACAGCTAAGGAAGTTGTAGATAAATTTCAAGGCGTAAATCTTTACATTAAGAACTTGGATGACAGTATCGAGGATGAGAAACTGAAGGAATTGTTTTCTGAGTATGGTACAATTGCTTCCTGCAAGGTCTGTATTGCTCTATTTTCTTGTTTATACAGTTGATATAGTTCATTCGTGCTCTAATTTCTTATTTATACAGTTGATGAAGTTCACTTGTATATGTCTTCCTTATATGTGCTTCGAGTAGCCAGCTTCCTTGTATATCACTGTTGTTTCACAATATTCTCTATTGGTTGTAGGTAATGCGTGATCCCAATGGTGCAAGCCGGGGTTCTGGGTTTGTTGCATTTACAACTCCTGAAGAAGCTTCTCGTGCTGTAAGTAATATTGTTGTTGTTGAAGAAATTCGATGTTAAGCATGCCAGCTTTTTAATTCCACTTGTTTGCCTACAGCTTGCCGAGATGAATGGGAAGATGATTGTAAGCAAACCACTCTATGTTGCACTTGCCCAGAGGAAAGAAGAGAGAAGGGCAAGGTTGCAGGTAAGAGTTGCTACAAGAATTTCATGTTACTAGCTGCCTTGGTGGCTTGCTGTTGTGATGTGAATGCTTTGAATGATTGTAGTACTCATGTTCAAGGTTCATCGATCTTTTATCCGTATTTGGTGAAGATTGCGAGAAGAATGCCTGGAGTATAATGCCGCGCCATTTTTGAATTAAATATGTTTTTCAAAATGCTTTTTGGTTTCCATGTATATGTACTTCTTTAACGCGCAAGTTAGAAATGGTGCTTCGCTGAGTCTAATTCCTTGACACATGCCGAATGGAACTTGTTTTTGGGAGTTCAAAGAAGTTACCAGTGTATTCAGGCTCTAAAATATGGAACAACTTAAACTAAAAGAAAGATTACTTCCATTCCATGGAAGGCTACATTGGATTTCTCTTTCATCGTCTGATTTGTCCGTTGCATACGGCCCTATCATTATATTTATATGATATACACATTTTCTCATTTGCAATCTGTCAATTTTTTCACACTATTGATGATACTTCCAAATCTGACCTTATTATGGAACAACTTAAACTAAAAGAAAGATTACAGCCATTCCATGGAAGGCTACATTGGGTTTCTCTTTCATTGTCTGATTTGTCCGCCACATACGGCCTATCATTATATTTATATGATATAGATATTTTCTCATTTGCAATCTGTGTCAAGTTTTTCACACTATTGATGATACTTCCAAATCAGACCTTATTTGTTTATCATATGAAGGCTTCCATATCAATTACCTTTTGATTATCTGTAGGCACAATTTTCCCAGATGCGACCAGTTGCAATAGCACCATCAATTGCTCCTCGTATGCCTATGTATCCCCCTGGAGCTCCAGGTCTTGGACAACAGCTGTTCTATGGACAGGGCCCTCCAGCTATGATTCCTCCCCAGGTAGAGGCTACTTTTGCTAGTGTCTTTGATTTATGGCTGTGCCCCTTTTAGTACACTCCTAGAGTTCTTTAAGGTTTTGTGATGTCATATGGTTTTAAATGATTGAAAACTTCATATGGCTGAGGCAACTTGTTTTTTTTTTTTTTTTTTTTTTTTTTTTTTTTTTTTTTTTTTTTTTTTTTCGTTTTTTTGGGTTGAGCTGCAATAATCTTGCACTTCAAATACAAACATCACTGACCTCTATGTTTCCATTTACTAATATAGTCGGATTAAGAATAAAAATATAACATAAATTTAATATATATATTGTTTTTTCCAGTTGACGTACTGAAGTAGATTGCTTACCTTTGTATCATGATAAATTGCTTTAGGTTTGAAGATATGTTGTGTCTTTAATTGTCTAGGGACATCGGTAAAAAATCCAATCTATTCTTGAACATTCGCAGCAACTTCAGCATCTGTTCATCTCATCAATATTCAATAACCAAAAGCTAATAGTTATATGTGGACGAGGAGTATGTTAAAACTTAGAACAGTGCGAGTGGGAGTTTGATTGTTCGATTGTTAGTCTATCCTAGGCAAGTCAGCTTGTTTTGATGAAGTATGTTGTTGATAGTTCAACGTTAGTTTACACTTTGCATACTGGGAAGGGCCAAGGGGCTGTTGTTTGTTGCAAAGGCAAACAAGTGCACTTGCGTCCATGAAATTAAGTTTGTTTTGGTGTTGGCATGTATTATCGTAAGATAAATTTTTTCTATTTGTGGTTTCTTATGGCCAATGTTGGCTCTATTGTTTTATAAGTAACAAAGTAATGTTTCTTTTCTCAACACTTTCTATTATATACGTCAAATTTGAACCTTTGGGTTTGCATCAATCATAATAACTCTGTTTTCATGCTTCAGGGTGGATTTGGCTATCAGCAGCAACTTGTACCTGGAATGAGGCCTGGAGGTGGTCCTATGCCCAATTTCTTTGTACCAATGGTACAGCAGGGACAGGGTCAGCGACCAGGCGGGAGACGAGGTACTGGTCCTATGCAGCAAGCACAGCAGCCCGTCCCAATGATGCAGCAGCAGGTTATAAATCTAACAACCATCTATTTCATTTGTAAATGACCTTTGTTTTCTTTGATATTCTCGGTTTTACCCCTGAAAGTGTAATTTCAGATGATGCCCCGTGGACGCATGTATCGCTACCCACCAGGTCGCAATGTGCAAGACGGGTCCATGCCTGGCGTAGGCGGTATGCTTTCTGTTCCATACGACATGGGTGGCGGCATGTTGCCGCGAGATGCTGCAATTGGGCAGCCTATGCCTGTGCCTGCTCTAGCTACAGCCCTCGCGAATGCATCACCTGAGCAACAAAGGACTGTAAGTCCCTCGAACTATTTGGCTCTCACATGGTGTTATTTTATAAGATCCGGTTTTAATTGTTTGTGATCGTTGTTTACAGATGCTTGGAGAGAATTTGTATCCGCTTGTTGATCAGTTGGAGCATGAGAATGCTGCTAAAGTGACTGGTATGCTTCTGGAGATGGACCAGACTGAGGTTTTGCATTTGCTCGAGTCACCAGAAGCTCTTAAAGCCAAGGTTGCGGAGGCCATGGAAGTTCTGAGGAATGTTGCTGCCCAGCAGCAGGCTAACAACGCCTCTGATCAGCTAGCATCTCTTTCCCTGAATGAGAATCTTGCTTCCTGAATGGCGCCAAGTTGAGAAAGTAGTGCCGTGGAGTCTCGTGGGTGGAATCTAGAAGAGACTTTCCACAGCAGTGAAAAGGGTATTTTAGGTTCCATTTCGCAGTTTTGAACTTGTTTTTGTTTTCATAGGATTTCGTTGACTTGGTTTGCAGATGACGACTGTTTTAAGATTTCTATGATTTGCTTTAGGGGTTATGTTATGGCTCTTTTTGCGAGACTATCATTTTGCTTCCTGTCCCTTCAATTTATTGGCATAGCTGATTGTTCTAGGTTTTTGTTTAGCAAGTGATGTGCTCCTGTGTCCTGTTGAGTCTGTTCTTTAAATGCTGTGTGTTCAAGTGGAGTTTGTTATGATATGCTAGCTTACTAGGTTAACCTCTTCTTAGGATATACCATAGGAACATATGGTGGTCGGCTCACAGTCTAGTCAATACCCCTGCCAGTGTAATTTTTTGAGGAGTTGGGTTTTCTTGAGCAGCGAGGAATGTCGGAGTGGTTTGTTTGGTTTTTGGATAACCCTAGCAATATCAATTGTTCTTTTTACCTGCATTAATTTGGCGGTGCAGCAACACAAAAGTTCTGAGCGGATGTGGTTGCTGTCTTGCTATATGCTATTTGGAACCCTGTGTCTGACTTCTTTTGTACCAGGTTATGTTTCTTTCACCGGTGTTTGGCCTGGCTATAATGTGTTGCCCTTGTTGAGTAAAACAGATTGTTTGGTTCCGTCTTGTATTAGTTACATAGATGGTCTTGCTTCTGGATCTAGAGATGTTGGATTATTGGTAAAGCCTGTCATCATGGACTCCGGCATGGGAAGTAGAACTGACCTCAGACTTGGCTTTACACATTGTCATTTTGACAATTTGCAGTGGGTTGCACCAAGACACTCTTTTTCAAGATTGCAATTCCATTTTTGTTGATGCAACGCCAACCAATTTGCACCACTTTCAGCAGGCTGAATCTAGCTACCGTGTTGAAGTTTCGATTTGTTTTCTGGTTTTATACGATTTTTTTGCCTGGGTTTACCCATGACTGTTAGATTTCCACAATTTGGTCGAGGCTGGCTATGGCTTTACCCATGATTTCCACATTTTTTTTGGCCTGAGTTTACCCATGATTTGTTGCCGGGTCTCTTTGCTATGGTTGTTGCTGGCATAGTTGTTTATGTAGTGTTGAACTTCAAATCATACGCGCAGTACTCAGTCGAGCAATCACAAACAGGTACAAAAGCACTCAAGACACTGGTTATCACGGTGGACTACACCAGCCACAGAAACATTTGCTATATTGCTATACAAACATTTCAATAACTGGGTAAAATTACCTAGGATATCATGAGAATCTTCATTAACCTCGCTGCTTAAAACAGAACCAGCCTGTGAGAGTGTCAGGGTTGTTTTAGTAGTATGTTTGGTCATGAAAAGCCACATAAATTAGTTTTGACCTGAATCATTTGATGGCGTGGCCAAACAGGTATCTGTGGTTGCTGCCCCTGTGCCTGGGTCCTGGGGGGTTGCCTCACCAGTATTAGGGTAACGCCGTTCGCGTGTTTGGCATGAAACATGGTGTCCACCTTTTTGAGTAAATCCGATTTTATGTTCTTTGTGGTATAATAATAGTGGTACTCTCCTGTGTTGGTGTGTTGGTGGGTTGTTGTGCTTCTGAAGTGTTTGCATAACTTGAAGATATCGACCATGTCGACCATGTCCAGGCTTGAAACGACAAATGTGCGACGATGTCCATCGTATTTTGTATAGTAGAACAAAGTTGACAGCCCTATCTCCTTGGAAGTTTGGCGCTCTGCACGATGTAAACCCGGCAATTTCGGGTTTGGTTCGTTTTGTATTCCAATTTGTAATAAACTCTTTCGATACTCTCTAGGAAAACATCCTGATCCAACAACATTTTTATCCAATGATCATTGGTCTATTCAAGACAAACAGATGGAGCCGACAAAGTTTATCCACTGGAGCTATAAACATAACCTGGGGGCCTAGTCACCTAAGATCATCAACCTTTCTATAGAAATTATTGCTTTGTTATTTACTCTCAACAATGAGCTCTTCATCTCATAGTGTTGAGATTGTGTCAGAGTCATTCATCAAGCCAAAACACATCACAGCAGACCAAAAGAAGCCAGTTTACCTGAACCAATGGGACCTCACCATGCTCTCAGTTCACTACATCCAGAAAGGCCTCCTCTTCAAGAAGCCTCCATTCATGACCGACCCGACAAACCCGGAGATCATCAACTTCCTCTTTGAGAAATTTAAGGGAACCCTCTCCCAAACCTTAGTCCACTTCTACCCCCTTGCCGGCCGTCTCGCCACTATAAAACACGACGACGAAGAAAACACGCCTTCCCTTTCTGTCTACATCGACTGCGAAAACAGCCCTGGCGCGAAGCTCATCTACGCAACGACAAAAATGACCGTTTCGGACGTGATTTTGCCGCTTTACGTGCCGGAACTGCCGTTCTTCGATCACGGTACGGAGATCAATTACGACGGGCATAGGGTTCCGTTGTTGTCGATTCAAGTGACGGAGTTGGTGGATGGGATTTTCATAGGATGTTCCATGAACCATATGGTGGTTGATGGATCATCCTTTTTTCATTTTACTAAGGTTTGCGCCGAGCTGTTTGTTTCGGACCATGAAGATGATGACGAGGTTGTTGTTCCAATATCTTGGCCGCCGGTCCATGAGCGATGGTTTCCAGAAGGGTTCGGTCCGCTACTGAAATTACCTTTTGGACATCATTCCGAGTTCATCAGCAGATATGAAGGTCCTCCGCTCAGAGAGAGGATTTTTCATTTGGAAGGGGAGACAATAGCCAGAATCAAAGAGAGAGCTAATGCAGAGAGCGAAATTGAAGGAGTGATATCGTCAGTGCAGGCCTTGTCTGCATTTCTATGGAGGTGCACAACACGAGCTCGTGGTCTAACAAATCAACAGGTAACAGTTCTCGACTCTTGGGGCAATTTGTCCATACTACTCCTGGTGCAATTTGTCCACTTAGAGTATGGAATGACCCATGCGAAGTAAGTGTACTGGAGTTTGGCACACTAAATGAGTGAAAGTATCATTTTCCACACTGGAAGGGTTTGAAGTGTCTTTACATCAAACCCGTGGGGGTGAAAGTACCTTTACCGTAAGCAGATTAATCTAAATCATAGGGTTGTAAACGGTTCGGTCCGAAATCCAAACTGAACCTAGATTTACGGTTCGGCAGAAATCCGAACCTAAATCGAACCTTTTAGAAACGGTTCACTTCGGTTCGGTTCATTTTTTTAACTGTTCGGTTTCGGTTTAACCGGATAATATTTAACATGTAAGCAGTTTAGTCCTGAAAATTTAAAAAACTTCAAAATTTACCCTAAAAATCACAAAAAGATGTTCAAAAATTAAATCCAATCCAGCTAAATAGCTAATTGAGCAACCTAAAAGTCCTAGACAACTAATTACTAATTGAGCAAACTGCCCTAAACAAGATCATCAAATACAAACAACTTGGTTCCCAACAAGATGAGAACACCTTCAAAAACGGTATACTCCCTCCGTTTCACTAGATACTTCAAAAACTTTATGGGCACGGTAATTAAGGAATGCACTCAAATGACTATTTTACCCCTTCTTCTTTTAATAATTCCACTCTCGTACATCCACCTTTTTCAGCACCTCTAGATTAACACCAACAAGAACTCACAAGAACACACAAGAACAGATTCATCATCACAACAATAATATTACATCCTTCTCCTTTGAAGAACACCCATCTTCTTTGCCACTGCCCTCTGCTCTGATCACCAAAACGTTCCCTTCCTCCATCTGCACCTTTATCTACTCCTTACTGTAACCTATATCAATTGAAACCCAAATCATAAAAATCAATTCTCTATCAGAAATAGATCCAAATAAACTGTAAAATTGGAGAGAGAGAGAGAAGGGGGTTACCTGGGACGTTGATTTTGAAGATGTGGAAAGTGGGGGTTTCGAGCCAATCGAGAAGACCGTGGGGCTCAAGAAGAATCGTCGGAATGGGTCGCCGATCTGGAGGAGGACGCCGCCTTCGAACTCGCCGACAGGAGGAGGAGGCCGCCTCGAACTCGCCGATTTGGTGTCGCCTCTTCATCAGACAAGAAAGAGAGACAGAGAGATGGGATGGAGATGAGCGGATCCTCGATCTGGTCTCGCCTCTCATCGATCTCCTTTTACATCGCTCTCTCTCGCTTTTTTTGTATGAAAAGGGGATGGAGATGCGATCTGCTATCCCTCTCCCTCCCTCCCTCCCTCCCTCCCTCGCTCTCTATCTCTCGATCTGCACTCCCTCACTTTTCTCTCTCTCTGTCCCTCCCTCTCCCTCCCTTCTCTCTCTCTCTCTCTCTCTGTGGGAGTTGTGTGTGTGCGGCATATGAAGAACAGGAGGAAGTAATGTGTTGAAGATAGGGTTATGTTGAAGATAGTTTTTTTTTTTTTTTTTTTAAACAATGTTGAAGATAGGGTTATGTTTGGATAAAGTGGGTCAGTTGTGTTTTGGACCAACTATTAATCTAATTAGATTAATTAGTCATATTTATATTCTAATCTGATTAGTTATAGATTGGTGGGTGTATTTTTTTACTAAGGGTAGGATGGTATTTTGCCAGTATCAAAGTTTCTATATTTGGAAATTTTGAAGAATCTGGCGAAACACCCAAAAAGAAAATTTTGAAGAATCTGGCGAAACGGAGGTAGTAAAGTATAAAGTGTAAACATATGGTATATATACATATAATATTAATATTTAATAATACAATATGGTTAATCGGTTCGGTTCGGTTTAAACGGTTTTGATGGAGCCCGAACCTTAACCGAACCTAATATAAATGGTTCGGGATTTTCTGAACCAAAACCGAACCTAAATTCCACCGAACCAAAACCGAACCTAATAGCGCGGTTCGGTCTGGTTTAACGATTTTGTCGGTTTAATTCGCAGCCCTACTAAATCGTATCTCATCTGAAAGGGTAAAAGACACTTTCACTCCCTCATTTCACTAAAAGACACTTTCACCCCTCCTTATTTGGGAAATGACACTTCCGCCGCTTTTTTTTTTTTTTTTTTGAAACTTCAGGACACCATCCCTTGACTGTGTGTCATATTATACACCAAGAGAGCGTATTTGTCCCCAAAACTAGTATAGTGACAATCAGTAGCAGACCTGCCACCTAGGTAGGGGCGGACAGGTGTCGCGCCCCCCGCAAAATTTTAAAATTTCATAATTACCCCCTCTATTTCACACAGTTTTCTTTCAATTAGTAAGAATTGATCTCCTCAAAATTAGAAATCTCAACTGCACCCATCATTCTAATTTGATACTCTTATAATAAGATGATAAACTATGTCATTCTCTCGAAATCTCTTTACATATGTACTTTCGATTTATAAGATTCACTAAAATTAGTATAGCATTATCAAAAAAAAAAAAAAATATGAATAATGTAGGACAAATGAAAAAAAACATATATTATATAATTTTTATGTTAAAGGTCGTCCGACTCAAATCTTGCTTCCGGTGACCCCCAAACTAAGGACGTCACAATTAGAGAGTGCAAATATCCTGAAATTTTACACACAGAATGGGTGAAAGTATAATTTCCCAAATTTAAAGAGGCCAAGGTGTCTTTACGTCAGACTTCGTTTTTGAATGTGTAGGTGACAAATTGCGGTTTGGCCATCGACAACAGGTCCCGATTACAGCCACCGCTATCGGAGAACTACTTCGGCAACGCCGTCCAAACAGTGAAAGCCACCGCCACTGCCGGAGAATTACTCGACCACGGAATCGGTTATTCGGCGACTCTGTTGCATAACGCAATCGCAAACCACACCGACGAAACAGTCCGCGAATGGGTCGACGCATGGGTGAAGAAGCCATTCGTATACCAGCTCGACCGATTCTACGATCCCAACTCCGTAATGGTCGGTAGCTATCCTCGGTTCGAGATGTTCGGGACAGAATACGGAATCGGTAAAGCGTTGGCCGTACGGAGTGGGTCTGCGAATAGGTTGAATGGGAAGCTTTCTTTGTACCCTGGAACGGAAGGCGGTGGGAGTATGGATTTGGAGGTTTGTCTTTTACCTGATGCGATGACAGCTCTGGAGCTTGATGAAGAGTTTGTGGGTGCCGTCAAAAAGTTCGATAAAATGCCTCAGTGAGGTACAAAATAAGCAGTCTATTATTACATGCATGCATAGATTTATAATTTGAAGCCGGTAACACAAAGACTCCCCTGGTTTTCATGTAAAAATAAAACACCTCTGTTGCCAAGCACTTGTGTTTGTTCAAGATGTGATTACAAGAATCAGAGCCATGGAGAATTATATATTGGGGTGACAATAGACTTAACTTGAAGGTACTTATATAGAGCATCCATACCCATGTCTTTCCCAAATCCACTCATCTTGTATCCTCCAAAAGGGCAATCTCGGTCGAAAGCAAAGTAACAGTTAATCCAAATCATACCAGCTCTAATTGACCTTGAGACGGTGTTTGCAACGTTCAAGTCGTTGGTCACAATCCCTGCTGCTAGGCCATATCTCGTCGCATTGGCCCTCTTAATTGCCTCCTCAACAGTTCTGCACAACATGTCCATTATTGGACGTATGTAGAGTTGATTCGTAGAAAAGTTCATCGTGTAAGCGGTATACACTAAAAATTTAAAATAAATACATAAAATACTTACTTGAATTTCATGAGTGACATTACTGGGCCAAATATTTCCTCCTTTGCAATCACCATGTCGTCCTATGAGATTTTAATGATGACAGATTCAGAGAGTAGAAAGGTCAGTTGTTTAAAATTTGTTTCAAATATTATTATTATTATTGTTACCGTGACATTGGTGAAGATTGTTGGCTCAATATAGTAACCCTTCTGGCCACAAGTGTTGCCGCCGGTTATCATGGTGGCCCCTTCTTGCTCACCAACCTTGATATATGAAAGCACTTTCTCAAACTGAGTCTTGTCAACCTGTATCCATTTTATACATTCCTCATGTTAAGTTCCCATACACCTGAAGATTCAGGTAGGCTAAAAACCACGAGGGAACTTAGGATGGATATATCATTTGATTCTGGGAATAAACACGAACATTTTCATTTTCAACCTGTGGTCCTTGATGCGTTGTAGGATCAAAAGGATCTCCAACCACCCACGCTTTTGACTTCTCTATCAATTTTTTCACAACTCGTTCATAAATTCCTTCTTGTACAAAAACACGCGACCCAGCAACACAAACTTCACCCTGTAAGTATATCATCGACAGTATAAGCTCGGCAAAAATAATACCCATAAATATTTATGTACTACTGTCTTATGTTCAAAAGTGGCTGGCTTCCTAAGCAAATTCATATACCAATGAAGCACATTAGACATATAAAATACCTTGTTCACAACTATTCCAAGAAAAGCAAGATCTGCTGCTTTATCAACATCAGCATCGTCGAATATTATGATAGGTGACTTCCCGCCTAGCTCAAGCGACACTGTTTTCAGATTGCTTTTTGCTGCAGCCTGCATTATTAGGCGTCCTACTTCCGTGGATCCTGTAAAACTCACCTTAAACACACACAAAACAGACAGCGTCAAATTCACTAATTAAAATTTCCAGTCTTATAAGGAAATAAAACTTCAGATACTTGCTCAGAATCAATTAATTACCTGATCGATGTCCATATGAGAGCTAATAGCAGCACCAGTTGTCGGTCCATAACCCGTCACCACGTTTATCACTCCGTCAGGAACACCTGCCTAGTCGAAAAAGAAGACCGGGTTATTAACCTTCCAATTGTAGTTGAGTTGGTCGGGTTCCCATTCTTTAGTCTTTGGCTGCTTGCCGGTCTATGGGTGTTTCTCTAGAGGTCTTGGGTTCAAACCTTGGGGTAACACCTAATGACTGACTATTGATCTCCTCAACTATGAACCTGTCAACCTGGGTTTTCTCAGACAAGTTTACTTGAATAGTATGGTTTGCAGGCTATTGCACTAGAACATGGATTTACCCAGTGCGCATCCAAAGGGTAACGGAAAATGGGTTGTTATTAATTTACTTCTAATCTATTTCCAATACCTGTTTAGCCAAATGAGCGTAAAAGAGAGCCGAGAGAGGAGTCTGTTCAGCAGGCTTGATCACCATTGTGCAGCCGGCAGCTAATGAAGGTGCGGCCTTCATGAAGAACATGCTAGTTGGGTAATTCCATGGGATTATATGCCCGACGACACCGATTGGCTCACGCAACGTGTACTCCTGGTGCTCGCTCGACATCTTCAAAGTTTCTCCGTGGATTTTATCTGCGGCGCCTGCGTAGTATCGCAGCGTTTCTCCAGCTTGAGGGATCTCCAAGGCTTTACCGGAACTGAAAAGTTTTCCAGCATCAATAGTTTCCAAGGCAGCTAGCTCCTCTATGTTTTCGTCGATCAAGTCGGCGAATTTCATCATTATCCTTCCCCTTGACTGATCACATTAGATGCCACCAAAAAGAGAGCAGAAGATAAACATCTGTATGAGTTAACGATTTTTTCCTTCTGCTTAATGAAATATTATTAGCATAGAGAAAAAGAAGGAACTTACATAGCCAGATAAACGAGGCCATGGGCCGTTATCAAATGCATCTCGAGCAGCCTTGACAGCTAAATCAACATCTTCCTTGTCCCCTTCTGAGATTTTAGCTATTGTTTCTCCTGTTCTTGGATCGATTGTCTCAAATGTTTTTCCTTTATCGTCAAAACAAAGAAGTCTAGTTGTTGAGCAAGAATGGCAAAATAAATAAATAATAACACGGCTTATTAGTCTTGGATAACGAATAGTTGTAAAAAAATAAAGCACCACCGCCCTTAGGACTAGGTTAGTTCTTTTGGATGGAATAACAAAAAAGGAAAAAAGAGGTAGCTAAAGTTAATGGTTGTACCAAAGGGGGGAAAATGTAAGGCTATAAATGAGTATGGAGATACATATGAAGAAGTTGGAGGAAGACTTCATATTTTGGCAGAGTATCCAGGGAAAATTGGAGAAGGAGAAACCGAGGAAGATTAAAAGGAGAAAGTGCAGTTTGATGGTGATTATGAAGTGCAGTTTGGAATGTAAAAAACAACCTGAGATGGAATCTACGAACTCTCCATTGATGAACAGCTTTGTGAACTTTATCTCTGGAACCTTAATCACAGACTCACTACTTTGGTCAGCTGCCATCTCTCTCCCTATTGTAAGAATCTTCTTCTTCAGTGGCCTGCGGAGTCTTCTTATATTAACTAAGAACGGCCGTCAAGGGAAGACTTAATAATATATTACAGACATTTGACACTTATAGAAAAGAAAGACCCACCTCAAGGAACACACAAATACAATTGAATTTGCCTTGCTATAATCATCAACCCATATACCAGCATCTTGCAATGGCCTTTGCCGACAATAGCTTGGGATAAGATAAAAACATGTGATGAGGCTGGAAGTTGATAGTTGTTGATAGGATGCCAAAAGCCCTCACATAGTTTCTCATCTACAAAATTTGTTTTGTTTACCACAGTCCAAAACTGAAACTGTACGGAGGGATTACATAAGGTTCCTACATTTGCCAGTTTGCTTTCCTGCGTGCCAGATGAAACATCATGATCCAAGTCCTTACTCAATATCTTTATCTAGAAACAACTCAAGTGAAGAAAAACGCACGTACGTCTATTTTCTGATATGCCAACAAGAAGTCAAGAAAATAACTTTTACAGGTCGAGAAAATAGTAACTTTTAGTCCTTGTAGAGTTTATTCACGAGACCATGCTAAAAACGTTATTACATGATTATTCACAGCCACGGAGAATTATACTCCTATATTGGAGTGACGAGACACTTAAGTTGAATCTACTTGTAAAGAGCGTCCATACCCACTCATCTTGTATCCCCCGAAAGGGCAATCTCCGTCGAAAACAAAGTAACCTTACTAGCTCTAATTGACCTTTGAGACGGTTTTCGCAGTGTTTAAGTCATTGGCCACGATCTCGGCTGCTAGGCCATATCTCGTTGCATTTTAATTACCTCCTCAACAGTTCTGCACAACATTTCCAGCATTTGATATTGGTTCGTAGAGAAGTTCATCTCGTAAGAGATATGCATCAATTTTTGAAATATATAGAACCTCCATGCATCATACGTTCGCTGACAGTGGTATACATGCACTATGAGAGTTGACAGATGACACCAATGCAGTATTGTTTTTACTGACATTGTGTCTCAAAAGGCAGTCATCCGTCATTATATTGTTAGAACGTGATGCCAGTAAAACAAAAAATGTGGATGTGCGCTTACAAAAGTTGCATATTATTTTAAAAAATAAGAAAATACACATGGTGCACCTAAGTCACCTGGAGCGCGAGAGGGGGTGGGAAAACGCCTGATTTAAAAAAGATCGCATTTGAGAGTGCCATGAGTGCCTATATATATAACATTTATTTAGTATTACCTATGTTTTTTCTCTTTCACCTTACTTCACTTTTTGACACTATTCACATGGTCACTTTCACCCGGTGATTTGGCAAAAAAAAAGATACACGAATTTGGTAATCTTCGCATGATCTTGTAGTGTAAACTTTACTTTATAATACTATGAAAAAATTACAAAAAAACTACATCGTTTTGCTATCCAAATCTCCGAGTCAAAGTGACCCAATTACGGGTAAAAAAAGTCAAGCGCACTTGAAAGAGAAGAAACAGAGATAGTATAATTTAACGAAGGAAACTACTATTTTCATATGATGAAGTGATTTATGAAAGATAATTATATTTATCTTTAAACAATTGAATTATCAAACTGATAAGTAATAGTTGAGATTAATCATCAAGTAAAGTCCAGAATAATAGTAAATTGTCTTGAAAGAGTACTTCACCTACGAAACCACGCTCTCTATTCTTCGGAGTGCCTTTAGAGAGACGTTTGGTCTCGAAAGCGCCGGAGCGAGGTTTGGAAGCGGGAGCGTCGCCGCTTCGAGAGGTGTTTTAGGTCACCGTTGCCTCATTTGCTAAAGCAGAAGGAAGTCGATGAAACGGTTGAAGAAATCATAAGATCAACCTTTCTGTAGATACTATTGCTTGTAACCAATTTACTCTAAACAATGAGCTTATCTTATCATAGTGTTGATATTGTGTCAGAGTCATTCATCAAGCCAAAACACATCACAGAAGATAAAAAAAGAGCAAGTTTACCTGAACCAATGAGACCTGACCATGCTCTCAGTGCACTACATCCAGAGAGGCCTCCTCAGGACAAAGACCCCCTTCCCTCTCCGTGTAAATCGCTTGCGAAAATAGCCCCGACGGGAAGCTCGTCTACACAACATCTGGCATGACCGTGTCAGACGTGCTTTTGCCGTTTTACGTGCCAGAATTGCCTTTCTTCGACCACGGTAGGGAAATCAATCATGATGGGCACACATTACAGTTGTTGTCCATTCAGGTGACGGAGTTGGTGGATGGATCTTCATAGGATGTTCCGTGAACCATATGGTGGTTGATTGTCAGGGTCCCGGCTGCATTCGCCGGAATTGGAAGAACTCCGGCGGAAGCTAGCCGACCATGAGCTTGCTGTGATCACTAGAAACTGGCGATCAAGAAGATTAGCTTTGATGAAACAATCACTGCAGGAATTAACAATTAATTGAGGAATGATAATGTTAGAAAACGAATGCGGAATAAGAAGAGTGATGAAAAGAAGAAGAAAATGAGGATCTCGCAACGATTTAACGTGGTTCACTAGTTTGGAGACTTTCTATGTCCACGACCACACAAATCCAATTTATTGATGAGAATCCGATTACAATCAACCACACTTCACCACACTTGTTAATAGCCACGACCTACACCCATATATAGGTCTATGCTACTTACTTGTGCCAAAAGCGACGTTCAAAAGTTACCAAAACCGATAAGGAAACAACCCAGAAAATTGCCAGCCCCCAAGTAGATCGCACCACCTGCTATAGCAGCAGCAACAGCCACTGTCGTCGTACGACCATCAGCAACAACAGAAGCAGCCAAGTTTACGGCTCAAGGCTGAAACCCTAATCTCAGAGATGCATGATTGTTGGTCATGTCGTTGTTGTCTTTCGATTTTCGACAACCAAAAAGCAGGGGATGCACTACAGCCACACCTCCAGCCGCTGATTACAAGGCTCGTTCCACGCCAGTTTGATCCTGGAAAACGAAACAACATTTTCACCTTGAGGTCTAGGTGAATGTCAACGGGAGGAAGGTTGGTACGGGTACGAACCCGTATCAGGACACAACGTGGGAACCAAATGCGTCGTGGTTAATTAATTTAGTCATTTATTTTAAGGGTTAAAGACACTGACCACCCATGAGTGTAGGCTTAATTCCACCCCGCTACCCTGTGTTTTGGAAAAAGACACTCCGCACATTTTTTTGGATGGAAGCTAACAGTTGACTAACGGTACAAAAAAAGACAATTTTACCCCTGAAATGAGATAAAATTACCTCCTATATACTACCCTCATCTCTCATTCTCCTTCATTTCTAGCCCTAATCCCTCTCTCTCTAACCCTCTTTCTCTCTTCCCCTACACAACAGTTTTAACCGGATCAAATTTTCCTAAATTTCTCAACCTCTCTTCTCTCACTCTATCTCCAACCTTTATCCCTTCACACCAGATCCACATCAGTGAACAAAACCACCCAAACGAAGAACAACACATTCATTCCTCTATTTCACCATCAGCAACCACCCACACCTATTGTTCAGCTGCCCTCTTTCTCAATTCAACTTCCCCATATCTGAAACCCACAATGCCACCATCACTGCAACCACCACCTTCTTCTTCTCCTCTCTATCTCTCTATGTCTCTGTCGATCTCAAACACAATGGTAGAAGGTGGAGGTTGCGGTGGGTTCTTCCCCAGAGACGACCGCCCAAAGCGACGGTGATGGGTTCGCCGGAATAAGAGAACCGACGGAGAGAGAGATAGTCGGAGCGAACGGGGCAGAGGCTGGATTTGATGATTTGGTATATCAGCTTCAAGCTTTTTGATCGGATATTGTTTTCAGAGGTAATTGACCTATTGTGTGTATTCACTTTCCGATTATTGAATCTGAAGAGATAAGCTCCAGGAGGGAGAGCGAGAGAGGAAATTAGATTATGGGGGTGTATTATTACGCGGTGCTGAAGGTGAATAAGAATGCGACAGAAGAGGATTTGAAGGAATCGTACCGGAAACTGGTAATGAAATGGCGTTCTGATAAGAACCGTAACCACAAGGCCGAAGCCGAAGCTCAATTCAAACAAATATCCGAACCTTATGAAGTACACATTCTCTCTCTCTCTCTCTGCACATTCGCTTTTTTTAAAAATAAAACGTTATCTTTATCTGTTTCTTTGATAACGAACAAATGGAATTGGGAATCATTCGAGCCTCTTCAATTTGTGCACTTTTTAAATTTTCATTTTTATGGAAGAATCAGCGAAAGAATCCGGTTGGCAGGACTATTGCAAACAAAAAAGCTCTTGATTGAAGGCGATGCACTATGACTGTTGGAGGACGTGAAGGCTTGGAGAAGGGGGTGAAGACATCCAATATTTAGCAACCTGTGCAGATTTGATTGAAAAAGTCATTCAACAGCTGAATTCATTCGAAGATGTAATTGTCAAGTGGACGAAGATAGGCAACAACAAAGTAGCTCATCAACTTGCTCACAAAGCGCGCTCATCTTGCTTCTCATGTACCCCAATGGCTTCATGCTTTGACTGAAATGATGTAAACCTCCATTTGGCCAGTGATTTATGAAATGATATGATTTTCCCTAAATAAAAATCAGTGATAGAATGTAGCAGTCAATTAGTTATTTCCGGCAGTCTTGAACCATGAACACTAAGAATATCAACACAAAAAACATGACTTCATAGGGGTAAATCAGTTGGTTTATTGGTGTTGTTGATGTTTTAGATTCAAAGTGAGAGATGTTTTTGGTGTTGTTGATATTTTTGGTGGATGTTCTTGATGTTCTTGATGATAAAAGAGACAAAAAAATGTCAAGAAAGTACACATGGGTAATACCGTCCGAAATAAATCGATCACCCACTTTTCTAACGGAACATGACAGAAGGGTGCTAAGTGTCCACGGAATATTCCGTTAAATGGGTGCAGACTGTCTTTTTCTAAAAACCAGGGTAGTGGAGTGGAATTATTCCTAAACTCAGGGGTGGTCAGTGTCTTTTACCCGTACTTTAATTATTAAGAGTTTAAGGAGTAATTTAATTATTTCTGGGGTTTTATCGTTATTAGATAAAATGTTGGATGGGGTCTTGGGTAATTAGTTGTTTAGGCATTAGTATTTAAAGACGTGCTTGGGCCAGTTTATGTTAATCAATGGATGAAGAAGAATAAATTTAATTTAGTAGAAACCCTAGTTTTGGAGACCTTAGCTTCTCGAATTTCTGAATTGAAGATCAAAGCTTCTCGAATTTCTTCTCTATCAATAACTTCTTCTATCAGCTACAATCCATAAAATCCTGGGACTCTGCGTGCCTCGACTCCTTTCACTGTAGGCTGGATTACATAATCTAGTACTACTTTTCTAACTTGCACTCTTAAGGGTTGTCGACACTGAAGGTTTAGTTAGCTGCGTTTATGATGAATAGGGGGAAGGAAGATCCAATTCATAACACTTGGCGAAGAGGGTTAGTTACGAGAACCCCATATAGGCCAATATCATACGTTTCTGTTTATCCTAGTTACTGCGAACTAGTAATCTGACTTGTTACATTCCGTGTTCGGAAACTTATGGATATCTCCGTAAACGAATCGACTACTTGTAGTAACTTTCATATTGGAAACAACAACTTAAAAAATCTGATGTTTGTACATATACTGAGTTACTGCTCACACTGCTTCAAACGCAAACCCTGTTACCTTTCTTAGCCACTAAGTTTTACATGCTAAGTTGTTTATTCACTCACTTTTTATTGATACTCTCACTGCGGTGATTGTGCTCCTTTCTAATCTTCCCAGCTTATATGACTAATTTTCTTGGAGTAACGCGCTGATGGGGTTGTAAACAAACTAAGTCGTTCGCGAACAACTCGAGTTTGATTCGGTAAAAGCTCGTGTGTGTTTGATTGTGTCTGTTTGCTGAACGAGCCGAACACAAGCCGAACAAGAGGCTCATCATCAGTGTTTGCGAACACATTACTGTAGTATATATGTATATATAGTTAGAAGAAAGATCAAGTTATTTTTGTCTTCGTTATGACTAATTTCCTAAAATCATGAGTAATATGTGTACAATATATTTTTAATAGTAGTTTGACATCTCAATTAAGATTGAAAAGGTAAATCCTATATGTTATCATACCTTAAACTTTTTACTATACATTTTATTATTTTATTATATAAGAATCAATTAGATTCTTTAAGTATATCATTGGCACAAGTAAGGCATATATCTGTACCCATACGTTTGATGTTATTCTTTTTTTCTTCATGCATTTTATCTGATGTAATAGCAACGTGATATTTTAATTCAAGATTATCATATTTATCCAAAAGACATGTAAATTCGTCGAACCAAATTCGAGTGTTAAACGAGCCAGTTAACAAGCTACGATCCAAAAAAACGAACAACTCGAACCTTAAACGAGCCGAACGCAAACAAGAATGTTTGTTCGACTCGAGTTCGTGTTCGACTCGTTTAGCGGCCGAGTTAAACAAGCTTAACCCAAACAAGAGGTATATAGTTCGGCTCGGCTCGGCGCGACTCGACTCATTTATAGCCCTACGCGCGGGAATCATGAGCTCGTTCTCACTTGTAAGTAGTACCACTTAGTAACTGAGATACCCCGTTTTTTAGATACGGGTATTTTGTGATATTACTATAAGTTTTGGGAGTTAATTTTTATTGTTAATGAAGTCTTGGGGTTGTGAATTTTACATAACTTAATTAGTGTCTTTTAACTAAGTTAAGGGGTGGTATATGTCTTTCACCTAAACTAAGAGGGGGATAATTTTCTTTTAATTAAAATTTTTATCATCTTCTTCCTCAAACTCCATCTCCTAACATGAGATGGTTTCCCCGTCGATGCCATCGCCGCCTCCAACACCAACACCACAAACTCGTCTCCTTTTCACCCACAGTCAGTCCCAATTCACTCCTAATCCACCAATGCTTTGATCTTGCTCACCAATAAACCAATTACACCCATTTTTGTGGCTCAATTCGAAATCGAAAACCAACCCGGTAACACTCCTTATCTTCGGCGGATTCTTCACTTGAAGCTATAAATACCCCCTTGAAGCTCAGAGAAGCATTCACCAAGCTCTCTCCTCTCAATTTCACTCTCTCTCTCTCTCTCTCTCTCTCTCTCTCTCTCTCCCGTTCAGGTTGGTGGAAGCAGACCCAGCCGACGAAAACAAGCTGGGTCCAACGAACCCCGCCAGCCCGTCGCCGTCCTTCCCGTTGCCGCCGTGCTCCGTCGCCGTTCCATTTTTTTCTTCAATTTCTTCTTTTTTGCTTGTGAATCAATTGCTATGGAAGTTTTGTTGTGGGTAGAAGTAAATTACAGTGGGTTTGTTTGAGAAGAAGGTGGACTGAAATCAGTTGTAAACTAGTGGGGGCTATTTTGCACAAATTGAAACTTTGGAGGTACTTGATACCTTTTATCAAAACAGTGGAGGTGTTAGTTGTACTTTAGGAAATGCTATTTGTGTACTAAGACTTATTTTGTTAGGGGAAACTATATTAGTTCAATGTTTTACATTATCAAGTTTTGATAAAATGATAAGTTTTGTTAAGTAAAGATGTATTAATTTTCTTTATTCTAAATAAGAATAATAATAATATTATTAAAATTTATATTAGCTTATAAGTTATATAATTATATTATGTTTTTATAATAATAAACGTAAGTTTATAGAAATCATATTTGGAATAGAAGTTGTAATATAACTTTATTTCTACGATATTCTCCCAAAAAAACGTTTTATTAAAATAAATAGCTAGTATAAGTTTGTTTTAATTGTTTTAATTAGTTCTTATATAGACAAAGCGATTTAAATAAATACTGGTTTAGTTAGTACTAACGAGTAATGAGTTCGTTATAAAATATAATTTGGGGGTTGCACTTGCATTTACATGTAGGACTTTGTGTGTATTATTTTCGTGTTAGCAATATGTTGCTTAGAATATTGTTAACTTGTAGGCGACGAGTTCTCAGACGAAGGGTACGTTGAGTACTACGACTGAGTTGCTGTAGTTGCATTTATTTGAGGTGAGTAAACATACCAGGCCTAGTGTGCCTAACGCCTTTTCGTGTCAAATGATTTCTTCCTACTTGTCTCAAACTGAATTTATGTGTTATGTGCTATTTGAACATTGGGTTTCTACTTTTCAAGCAATCTTCTCTGAAATATCACAAGAATCTGATAATTGATGATAACGTAAAGTGGAAGAGTTGTACGTGGTGTTTCATGGTTACTTTTGGCTTGGTCATGTTGACTACGGTCACTCGTCCAATGAATTTTATTTAATCCGGTTGCAATGCCCTGGATAGCTTCTTGTACTCACTCTTCTGGCGCCAAGAGTCTTAAGGGTGTGTCGACACTTAAGGTCCTGGATGCTTGCGAGATGGTTTGTTCTTTTCCCCGTATCAACAAATTAACAATGTAGTTTTGGACTTGATGTTTGTAACTGGAAAATAGAAGAATATGTAATTGTGGAATTTCCTAATTCAAACAATGAAATTCGAATATCTCTTTTTTCTTAAAACTATCAAAGCCTTTACTTCCACTTTGTTTTAGCTAAACAACTACAATTTCTTACTGTTTTGCAAATTAATTCATCATCATTTTACATGCTTGGGTGTTTATTTGCTCAGTATTTATTGATGATTTTGGAACAGTGGTGTTCCCTTACTGTTTTCTGCACCACATGTTTAGATGGGAGCTTGGCTTAACGGGAGCTTGACTCATCACATTATCTTAGAATTTTCATATTTAATTTCTTAGGACTCATTTAGTTATAATTGAATTTTAATTTGGTTAATGCCCGTGTTTGAGGCACAAGGATTTGAATTTTAATAAGTATTATTTTAAGTCATGTTGGTTGTTTGTGCTTGGATCAACTGTTTTAATCTCCTTGTATCCGAGTTTCATCTCGGGTAGAGAGTGACACCCCCGGGCTTCCGGCTTGGTCATTTTGGGGGTGTTACAGTAACTAACAAAAGAGTCAGCTTTTGATTTATTCTGCTAGGCTTGTTGTCATGTTTGGACCTAGCCATGAACTATGTTAACGTGGAAATTATTAATCAGTAGTTTGTATGTTTCTCTTCTCTTACTTGTTACTAATGCTCCATGTACGAAAGGGTAATTCCATGTACGGAGGAAACTGACTCGGTCTCTGGTTCCTTTGGAAATCAGGAGTGTTATAGTTGGTATCAGACAGTGAAACCTAGTTAGGAATGTAGGGAGAAAACGCTTCAAAATGAGATTTTCGAAAGTAACTAAAGCCAAGCTTGAACTTGAATAAGGAAAGATAATAGTAAGCTAAAATAAGGGCAAGTTGGGTATGTGGGTGTTGTATGTTACTTATGATGACATCATTAAGCTGTTATATGTTAATTGCTTCATGCTACTATCCTGCTTTATTTACGCTTTAGCTTTCTTTACGGATTCCTAGAATGACTTACCTCAATAGACCTTTCGAGGACGGAATATGTGGACTGATATATCATTTTTCTTTGTTTTTTAGATGGCTATGAGGACCCCTACCCGCACCGAGGCAAGGGATAACTACCAGGGCCACATCCATATGAGGCTCGGGGAGACCATAACCCAATTATGTTATTGAGAAGTCTTGCGATGCGTGTTATGGGGTGCTTGTTATACGCGTACCCGAGTGTTCTTCAAAAACATCGTAATGGTGCAATGCATCCTGATATCGCTGCCGAATACAGAGCCTTTGCTCGCCCTTCAACACGAGTACCACATCATTGTAAACTATGCCATGAGACCACAACCCACTGGTTACTTGCAAGATGGGGAATGGACAATGACCCTGATACGAGTACGTATCCAACAGACACGACGCATGACATGGCAGCATAGTTTTAGTTTATTAGTTTATTTTAATTATTAAAGTATTAGGAAGTATTTTAATTGTGTGTGTGTGTGGGGGGGGGGGGGGGGGGTTAGCATAATTAGTTAATTTTAGAGGGCGTGTTGGGATAATTAGTCGTTAGCTAATTAGTATTTATATGTAGCATCGGTTCAAGTTTTAATTATCGAATAAGTGAATTTGCTAAATTTCCTTTGTTCGGTTAAACCCCTAGATTTTGGAGAGTGCAAGCCTCTATAGTGCTGCTAAGGAGACAGTAGCGTCTACAATAGCTACAACCCGATAGCTTAATTGCTATCAATTGGTGCTTTAATTAAGTTTCGCCATCCTCAATTGGCGAAATCATGGTGAACACACCTGCTTTGAACATCAAAAAATGGCGTCAAGACTGGAAGAATAGTCAGGAGGCATTCAAGGAAGCTCCAGCGGCAGCGAGTACGGGAACAACAACAAGAGCAAGAAAAACCACTTCCGTGACCGTATGAACAACCGCCACAAGACCAGCCGCCTAAAAATCCAGAGGAAACGTCCCCTACCAAGCACAGTCGGGCGCAATAGTCGCTGCCACAGCCCTTGGAGAACTCACAACATCACCCATCCTTCCTGCTCCAACAACCGCAAAATCCCGACGACCAAACCACCCAAATCAATGTCCCGACAACGGAACCAGTGGTTCGAGCTCTCCCTCCGGCGCCATTGATTCCCGCGAACCAGCAGATCTAACAATCGAAGGCGCGGCAGCTGACGCCACAGAAGCAGCCACCGCTACCAACACAGCTGCCTCCTCTAGGGTTCCAGCCACCGCCTCAGTTAGGGTTCCAGCCGCCGCCTCATCTAGGGTTACATTCGCCACCTCATCTAGGGTTACCTCAGTTTCTTCCTCCGGTCGCTGACACGATCCAACCGCAAGTGTACGGCTGTCGCGTGTAGTAATATCCGGAAATCCGGGTTTATCGAACCCAAAGGACTTGTCGTGAACTAATTAGTATGATTAACTTTATGTGGGCTAGCAATTGAGAGATTTTTCTGAACTAAATAATTAAAAAGACAAATTAAGAATTTAAATATTAAGATTTAATATGGGAGAACCAACCAGGACACCTCGTTTGGGGGATTGTTAGGATTCTCTTGTTGACGTCGTTCTACGATTTGTGAAACACAGACAAATTTTACTTTGCTAATCGAGCAATATTAACTCACCGAGTTACCAAGTGAGCATCCTACGTCTAGGTTAGATTAAAACCGAGTTACCAAGTTCTAATTATCCCTAAACATGCATTAACGATGAATTCTACTCTAACGATCCCATTCGACGCAGCCGAGTTACCAAGCCTATGAACGGGTGATTGTTTGATTTTCCGGTTTAACAATGACCGAGTTACCAAATAATTGCAAACTAAGTTCTAGCTAACAAGACGTCTCCAATTAACTAGATAGGATGGAGATCACAAAACAATCATAGCAAACGTAAAATCATCAATTAGGTTTATCAAAACATGAATCTCAATTCATAAAACGCATAATCAATGTGAAAACCCTAACCCCAAACTCGGGTCCTGATCTAAGAAGTTTAGCTACGCATATTCATGATCACAAATACAAGCGTTTGTGTGATCATGATCAAAAACAAAGAAAAGAAGGAGAAAAGAGATCAAACAAGATTTCCCAAGCTCCACGATGTGATCCAAGCTCCAAGTTGATGTCCCGTCCTTCAATAATGCGTCTCTCCTCTGAAAATATGACCTAATATGTCTAAAATACGTTCCCTAAGAGTCCCGGGTCAATTAGGAAAGTTTTAAGCATCGTTTCCTTAATTTTGGCCGCCTCTGCACAGTGTCTTCGTACGAAGACTTTTCTCTTCGTAGGAAGAGTCTTCCTGCGAAGACATTTTCTCTTCGTAGGAAGGGTCTTCGTAGGAAGAGTCTTCGTACGAAGACTTTTTCTCTTCGTAGGAAGGTCTTCCCAGATAGATACTGCAAGCTGTTTTAGGAAGACATTTTAAGCAACTCAAAATTTGGCTAAGTATAATCTCTTCGTACGAAGACAATTCTCTTCGTACGAAGAGAAGTCTGGGTCACCCGAAAACATCCTTTTTCGACTAATTTCCGATTCCTTGCCCGCGCCTTTGCTTCCTTAAGTATCTCCTCGACCTCGAGACTCCTTTTATGCTATAAAACATTCTCAAATTCCGGGGAACCCTTCATTCATCAGTTTAACTCCTCGAAAGGCGTGTTTGCCATTTCCGGATGCTTTCGGCCGCGTTTTATCTCTTTGAGCATCCTTTTTTACATAACTTTTTCATCCGGATTCCGATAAATGTGATTTTCGCACCTTTGGATTCCTTTTGCGACGTAGACTTCATCCATGTAGAGAAATTCCCGTTTCCGGATCATTTTCTCGTTTTTCTCAATTATTGCCCAATATTTGGCAAAAACATCCAAAACGCGCCAAATTTGTCTTTTCTTCTATTCCGAAGCTCGTTTCTTCTCTCCACTTGATTCCCGCATACGTAATTCTTGTCAAACAACAACACGAACACTACCGCGAAGATCAAATGTGATAAATTATCCAAATCATACTCAAAACCATTAAGAAACGCCCGGATTGTGCATTAAAGCTCAAAAACATCTAGAAGTGCATTTTCTTCTCAAATTAGCCAAAAATCCATTACTTTTCACCGAATCGCACAAAAATAACAATGTGAAACGTACATAGGATAACTCTTATTAAGGAGTTATCAAATACCCCCACACTTGCCATTTGCGCGTCCCGAGCAAAGTCTCATCTACTGCATTTAACTGTATATTAGCCGACAAGACACAAACGACTCTAACATGACTCAAGACACAACAATGCAGCAATATGATGCAAATGCAAATTCTAGACTCTATCTTAACACAACACACAAAGCGCTTTAAATCTTTCTTTTTGGTAAGATCAGGCAATCTCCCTCTCATCAACTGAAAATCATCAAGCTCTCACTAATCCTTTTTGAAATTCATATACACGTAGCAAGAATTTGAAATAAAAATTTGATTCAGTGCAAAAGCTCACTAAGGCGTCCCCTTTCCTCCACCAATTCAAACCAAGACACAAGCACGTCCTAAGCTTCATTGGGTCTAATTAAGCTCAAACTTCACTGTAGCCTTTCTTCGCCGAATCATCTGAGGTTTTCAGACCCTCTTAGCCTTTATTGCGTTTGAATGCAAATTGTCCCGGTGAAGGGAGTCACAACTCCTGTGAAATAAGGCTTGACTCTAGTTTTCCTCTCTAAGCTCTATTTGGATGGAATCCAAATTTTCCGTGTGACCGGAAGCACATTAGGTTGTTTCTCCTTGAAGCACAATTTTTTTTTTCTTTTTTTTTTTCCATATTTTCTCATTTTTCTTTTCTTTCCTCCTCTGTTTTTACAACCGTGCAGTAGAGCATAAAGAGCGTGGGCTTTTTCGGTTAACTCTTGTGACCACCGTAAGGGATGGTGGTGTACGCCCCTCAACTTCACTTAGGCTGAGACAACCGTACCACATGAAACCAACTCTACACGAAGGTCCACCCCAGATCAACTAGAGACCACAAGTTTCCACTTGAAAACAGAATATTCAGCTACAAGCAAAATTCAATCTAATTAGCACACTATAGGAAACTTAGGTATACTTTTTCATGTCATTCTTTCACAACTTCCAAAAATTCCCGGGACATCCTTAGTGAAACCTCCACACCAAATTTTTAAAGAATAAAAATTTCCCTACTACGGCACTTCCTACTCAAAAGGATTCATTCACTAAGCTCTCTTCAGTTTCAAGATCCTCGATTGCCTTTTCTCAAATTTTTTAAATTTTTCAATTTTTATGAATTTTCTCTTTTCTCATTTTTTTGTATTTTATTTTTCAATATCCTACCTCTATATGCAAGGGTTTGACACGAAAAAAATTTGACACAACACAACTCAACTTTTTGGTGGGTATACTCAATTATGTAAAAGTGCACACAGCATGTAAACCACACTACACAATACGACAATATAAATAAAAACTCAACATAAACCACAATACTGACTCACAATACGAACTAAACACATCCTACATGTAACTGGCTATGCAAGACACTATGGCTAGCAAACAGATAAATTACCCCCACACTGAATGCTTCGTTGTCCTCAACGAATTTAGAGAGTATGCAAGAAGACTCAGCAATCAATGCGTAGGCCAGTAGATGAAATGGAGCATGACATACTTATATAAAAGAAACACAAAATTTAGCAAGAGAAAAAAAATACTCACAACCACCTCAAGGGTGGGGAAGAAATCACGCCAAGCAGTCCCCAAGCACAGTAGTGGTGCCACCATGCTCCTATACAGTCAATGTGTACTCGCACACCGGGGTCGACTGCCCTCCTCTACTAAAATCCATGTCTGAAGAATCCCCAACTCGTCAATGCAAGCCCCTGAGAAGGTCATGCGTGCCATCGCACACCGGGGTAGATTCTCCCATAATCTGCTCAAATATGTCACTTGGAAAAACACCATTAGTCCCTCTCTCTCTCATCTCTCCAAAATAACATAATAAAATAACTGAATTTAAAAACACAACTAGACTAAAGCAAATAAATAGGTTGGGTTGCCTCCCAACAAGCGCCTTGTAATTTAAGGTCGACGACCCGATCCAGTTACCTCAATCATGTTTAAGGCAGCTTTTCTCTCCACTTCTTCTTCTTCCACCATCGCTTCTCTTTTTGTCTCTTCTCAGGCGAGCATGCATAAGTCAATGGCAAGAAGAAAGAAAAGTTGTTAGCCGCCACATGCCTTGTTTTACCTTTCCTCTTCTTCTTTTTCTTCCAATTCTTCAAAATAACAGTCGTCGAGGATTGGCCATTTGAATCTAGTATCTCAAGTGGAACGGCTTCAACAATAAGTTCTGACTTTCCTGCTTCCTTTCCTAGCTCTTGTCTTGGAATCACTGGTGGCAAGTCATGGATTGCATAAAACTGGGGCCTTTGGTCTTCCTCATGCGATTTTCCCAATGTTATAATCTCCAAGAGATATGAATTAGGCTGAGGAACTTCTTGATACATGTCCATGTGAACCTCTCCATGCAATAATTTATTAGTTTCATGGCTTTGTTTCTTAAAGCAAATATCTTCAGTGGGCCACAAGCTTGCAATGTCCACACTCTCCCATTCATGCCATGACTCCGGAATTATGCGAGGCACAAGTTGTAGAGGCTTCACAATATCATCCCAATCTGAGTCCGAATCTGAGTCTGAAGCGACAAGAGGATCTATTACTTCATGATGAACAACATTATAAACATAGACCTCCGGGGGTTCTTCGTCTTCCTCTTCGCACTCCTCAACTAAGTCAGGCATGATACTACTTGGTCCACCGTCATTATCTGCATATGCCAATGCACTCGAAAGTTTTGCCAAGTGTTGTTCCTTCAGCTGGAGAGTTTCATCCATCCTATTAAGCCCTTCCTCCATTCTGTCCATACTAGCTATCAACTGCTTTAATACTTCTTTAATATGCTCATCTTCTTGATTGCAAGTAGGAGGGGTGTACATATCTCCATAGGAGTAGTACGGTTGGTAGACTGGAGAATGCCCATAGTAATTCTGCCCCCACATGATCACCAAGATACCTGCACAATTATTCACTAGGAAGCAGGTGAAATCAACAAATAAATAAACAAAAGAAAAAATAAAATTCCCTAAAGTTAATAATTCTTACTAATTCAACCGAAGTCCCCGGCAACGGCGCCAAAAACTTGACACGATCCAACCGCAAGTGTACGGCTGTCGCGTGTAGTAATATCCGGAAATCCGGGTTTATCGAACCCAAAGGACTTGTCGTGAACTAATTAGTATGATTAACTTTATGTGGGCTAGCAATTGAGAGATTTTTCTGAACTAAATAATTAAAAAGACAAATTAAGAATTTAAATATTAAGATTTAATATGGGAGAACCAACCAGGACACCTCGTTTGGGGGATTGTTAGGATTCTCTTGTTGACGTCGTTCTACGATTTGTGAAACACAGACAAATTTTACTTTGCTAATCGAGCAATATTAACTCACCGAGTTACCAAGTGAGCATCCTACGTCTAGGTTAGATTAAAACCGAGTTACCAAGTTCTAATTATCCCTAAACATGCATTAACGATGAATTCTACTCTAACGATCCCATTCGACGCAGCCGAGTTACCAAGCCTATGAACGGGTGATTGTTTGATTTTCCGGTTTAACAATGACCGAGTTACCAAATAATTGCAAACTAAGTTCTAGCTAACAAGACGTCTCCAATTAACTAGATAGGATGGAGATCACAAAACAATCATAGCAAACGTAAAATCATCAATTAGGTTTATCAAAACATGAATCTCAATTCATAAAACGCATAATCAATGTGAAAACCCTAACCCCAAACTCGGGTCCTGATCTAAGAAGTTTAGCTACGCATATTCATGATCACAAATACAAGCGTTTGTGTGATCATGATCAAAAACAAAGAAAAGAAGGAGAAAAGAGATCAAACAAGATTTCCCAAGCTCCACGATGTGATCCAAGCTCCAAGTTGATGTCCCGTCCTTCAATAATGCGTCTCTCCTCTGAAAATATGACCTAATATGTCTAAAATACGTTCCCTAAGAGTCCCGGGTCAATTAGGAAAGTTTTAAGCATCGTTTCCTTAATTTTGGCCGCCTCTGCACAGTGTCTTCGTACGAAGACTTTTCTCTTCGTAGGAAGAGTCTTCCTGCGAAGACATTTTCTCTTCGTAGGAAGGGTCTTCGTAGGAAGAGTCTTCGTACGAAGACTTTTTCTCTTCGTAGGAAGGTCTTCCCAGATAGATACTGCAAGCTGTTTTAGGAAGACATTTTAAGCAACTCAAAATTTGGCTAAGTATAATCTCTTCGTACGAAGACAATTCTCTTCGTACGAAGAGAAGTCTGGGTCACCCAAAAACATCCTTTTTCGACTAATTTCCGATTCCTTGCCCGCGCATTTGCTTCCTTAAGTATCTCCTCGACCTCGAGACTCCTTTTATGCTATAAAACATTCTCAAATTCCGGGGAACCCTTCATTCATCAGTTTAACTCCTCGAAAGGCGTGTTTGGCATTTCCGGATGCTTTCGGCCGCGTTTTATCTCTTTGAGCATCCTTTTTTACATAACTTTTTCATCCGGATTCCGATAAATGTGATTTTCGCACCTTTGGATTCCTTTTGCGACGTAGACTTCATCCATGTAGAGAAATTCCCGTTTCCGGATCATTTTCTCGTTTTTCTCAATTATTGCCCAATATTTGGCAAAAACATCCAAAACGCGCCAAATTTGTCTTTTCTTCTATTCCGAAGCTCGTTTCTTCTCTCCACTTGATTCCCGCATACGTAATTCTTGTCAAACAACAACACGAACACTACCGCGAAGATCAAATGTGATAAATTATCCAAATCATACTCAAAACCATTAAGAAACGCCCGGATTGTGCATTAAAGCTCAAAAACATCTAGAAGTGCATTTTCTTCTCAAATTAGCCAAAAATCCATTACTTTTCACCGAATCGCACAAAAATAACAATGTGAAACGTACATAGGATAACTCTTATTAAGGAGTTATCAGTCGCCCACCAGAACTAGACGCCGGCGCCGAGTTGGACCCATAACAGTGCCGACCAGCAGCTTCTACGCGCTACATTTTTTCTGATGGGGCATAAACAATCGGGTTTAAAGCCTCCCTGGGTCCGACCCACCTACATGGCTGACCCAGATATATAGTGAGCCACAACTTCATGTTCCCTTCTTTCCAGCCACTTGACCGTTCCATTTCGTTTAGCGGCTTTGACCGACCTTTTCAGTTCATTTTTGCCTTAAAATTGAACCCGCTCGCACCAGTTCCAAAGGTTTTTCGACCCTCTGAATCTGTTTCCATCCTTTGTTTTTTCAGATTCGGCCCCACACATGCTTTTATCTTGACTTTGGTATGTGGACAGTTCATGCAGCTACTGTTTGGTAATGACGAAGCAGATTTTTCAAGGCTTGTTTGATGCCAGTTTGATCCAGGCATTACTCCGGGCCTCACCTTGAGGGCAAGATGATTGTGAACCGGGGGCCAATTGATACGAGTACGTATCCAACAGAAACATCGCAGGACATTACAACATAGCTTTTAGTTTATTAGTTTGTTTTAATTATTAAAGTATTAGGAAGTATTTTATTGGGAAGGGTGTGAGCATAATTAATTAATTTTTAGAGGAGGTGTTGGAATAATTAGTCGTTAGCCAATTAATATTTATATGTTGCTCTGGCACAATTTTTAATTATCGAATACGTAAATTTGCTGAATTGTCTTTGTTCGGTCAAAACCCTAGATTTTGGAGACTGCAAGCCTCTATAGTGCTGCAAAGGAGACAGTAGCGTCTACAATAGCTACAACCTGATAGCTCAGTTGCTATCAGACCCCTGGTTCGATCAGTTCAGACCTAGTGGAGGACCATATGCATTGGGTAGACCCGACCAACAACCCTAGGGAGGTGACATAGTGTTGGAATAGATGCCCTAGAGGCAATCTAGTTTAGTATGAATTTGTAATTGGCTAGAAATTCATTTATTATTTATTGGATATTTAATATAATGAAGTCCTTAGATTTACAATTGTGTTGTTTATCTTAAATATCCCTAGTCAAGTATAATGATTAAATGGGACAATCATCTATAGACTAGTATGGGGTTGGATTGATATGGAGATATCACGATCCAACACATAGGTGTGCATTACGGAATGTTGCACTGGATTGACCCATTACCGAGAAGGCTACATACACGTTATGTTGAGTCACAAGTGCTTCTCGGGTACAATGGTATTGTCATCCTTAGACTTGAAGTCACTAGATATTCTAGTTGTGGATCATTGTGATCTTGGTAGCGTTAAACGCTACACCGTAACTGGGTAGTTATAAAGGCGTGTACTGGATACAATGAGAAGCAAGCTTAGAGATCGTAGTGGACGTAGAGAGGATTTGCCCCTCCCACATAACGGGAGCAAATATCCAAGGCCACTCGAGGATAGTGCTTATAGAATGTCTGGCCAGACTCAAATAAATCAATATATGGGATATTGATGTTATTTGCACGAATAAGGCTATTCCATGGATCGAGGAACTAGGGATTGGATATACGAGTGTGACTTGTATGTCTCGTGTCCAATCCGGATATGGAGGCAAAGGGATGAGACAATTACTTGTACAAGGTTGTCTAGATGACTATTCTATTAGTTGGCTAGAATGGATGTTTTGCTAGAAACCGCTCCATATTAGCAAAGAGTTGCTACCAACTAGATAGAACCTATGGGGTCACACGCTATATAGAGTTGTACTAGATTGTGGAATTAATTAATTGGATTAATTAATTAGAAGGATCACTTTGCAAACCCTTGCAAACTTAGTAGGGACTAATTTGCAAGGAAGGGACTAAATTGAATTCTAGTAGGACTAGAATAAGTCCTTTAGGTAGTTAACAAGGAGTTGTTGGACTATATAAAGGACCCTCCTCCTTCCTTCCCTACACACTTATGCTCTAGAGAGAACATAACAAGAGTAGGAGAGAACAAAGGAGAGAGAGAGCAAGCAAAGAGGGACGCCGCCCCCTTTGCCGCCGCCCCTTGTCCCCGACGCCACAAAGGGCCGAACCCCCTTTTGGTGTCTCGTTTTGCGTGATTTCTTCACCCTCCTTTCAATCCGGGCTAGCACCAAGGTGATTGGAGATCTAGGAACAACTCTAGGCGTGGATCAACTATAGAGAACGTGACACTATTCGCGTTTGAAGTCATCAAGGAGAACCCAAAGGTGTGTTTATGATTTCTTACCTTCACTATCGTTATGCATCTAGACTTGTGATCCTTGGAGGGTTTTGCATGGTTATTTGTTTGATTATGCTTCCGTTTGCGCGATCCATGAATCAAAACCCTACAGTGGTATCAGAGCCACAGGTCATAGAGCATAAACGTAGTTTATGTGTTACATTCTTGTTGTTTTACACCTTAATTTGTTGTTTATCGCGTAAAACAAGACAAATCAAGCATTGGATGCAATTTGTCAAAGAATTAATCAAAACAAGACCCAATTATTGCATTGGATGCATGAATTGGTGAGTTTGAGAAATTTTAGGATCATAGATCTAGGGTTTGGGCATCCTTGGGGAAGAAGGAGTTCTCCCACAACAAGGAAACAACCAAACTTGGGCTCCAAGCAAGGAGGTTGCTTTGGAAACAACCTCCACAAGGAAGGTTCGGCCCTTAGGGAGCCGCCCCCCTTGCTTGCCGCCCAAGCTTGGCGCCCTAAGGGGCCGGGCGGCCCTAACCCGCGGGCCTAGCTTGCGGGTTTTGGGCCGGGCCGGCCCTAGGGCTTTATGGTTCACTTATTTGGGCCCGGGCAATTGGATTGTTGGGCCCATGGACCGTTTTAACCCTAGAAATCCTAAAATCAATTAAAATTGACCAAGCGCGTTAAAATTGGATTTTAACTGTTTATGTGCAAATCGCATGGTGATTGGATATGGCCTTAGGATGTGGTTTGATGTGGATGTTTAATTTTGTGGTTTGGTTTTACGGCCTGCGAGCTGATCAATTAATTGTAATAATTAATTAGGGTTTTATGGCCTGCGTGCCATTTTTTTTTCTCAACTTGTGAGATTTATTTTATTTAGTATAGATATTAGCTAGTGCTAGATAAAGTAGATTGTTAGCCAAGATTGAAGAAAAGAAGCCCAAAGCCAAAGAAGCCACAAAAGATGGAGCATGGAGCATGGAGCATTCCACATGACTATGAAGGATGGACCAAAAGATCAAGACGCATGGAGATGTGTGTTTGTTTAGGGTTCATAGATAATTCCATTGGCTTGGAATTATCTTAGTCTAGAAAAGGCCATATCCACATCACGTTTAATTTCTGTTTTGTGGTTGTTTATTTATTGTCTTATTATTTGTGTGGTTGGTGTATGGATGATGCATGCAATTAGGATAATAAGATAATTAGACAACCCGGATCTATTATTTGGAGTTGTGCCCAAACTCAAATAGATAGATTAGTTGATATTGATCAACAAAACAATTAAAAAAATTGAATTGAAAAATCCCTCAAATTTTAAAATATTGTGTTCTTGCCTTCTCGTTATTTAAACACTCATTATCATCATTATTTATCAAGTTCGTGCGTGCCAAAGCATGGCGACTTGGTTCATAATGATGGAATGCAATGGCACGTAACAATGTGCAATTGTTTAGATAAGAGGTTGAACACAACTAGGCTATTAATTTGATTAAGAAACCTAGAGGCAATCAATTGGGATTATCCATGTGGATGGATAAATAAGGAGTTATTTGCCCGATTGAACCAAGAGTTGCATATGGGATGCAATTGGAATTGTTCCTACCTAAGAAGTAATCGAATTATGGGTGACTTGCCAAAGCAAGCTCATAAGGAGATGAAAAAGATGGATCTTGGCCCACTAGAAAATATAAGGATATTTTCCGCATTAATATCTTGAGGGTTATTAATCCGTAGAAAAATAGTGGGAGCTATATTTAATAAACTAGCCATTATTAAATATAGTCAAAAATTCACAAATACTAAAACTTGCGTATTTTCCTTTTGTAGAATTCCAAATGGCAAACAACTCATCGAGTTCACAACATTCCCTACGATCTGTCCTTGAGAAGGACAAGCTCTCAGGAACCAACTTTCTCGATTGGTACAGAAACTTGAGAATTGTTCTCAAGCAAGAAAAGAAGCTGTACGCAATAGAGGAGCAAGTTCCAGAAGGTCCAGACAATCAGACACCTGCTGCCTTAAAGGCGTATCAAAAGCATGTTGATGATGCTAATGATGCGGCCTGCCTAATGCTTTGCACCATGACCTCTGAGCTTCAGAAGCAACATGAGAACATGAATGCTGTCGATATGATCGAACATCTAAAGCAGCTCTTCCAAGAGCAGGCGAGGGTAGAGAGGTATGAGGTCTCAAAGGCACTGTTCAAATGTCATCTGGCAGAAGGGAACCCGGTGGGACCCCATGTACTCCGAATGATCGGGTACTTGGAGAATCTCGCCCGGCTTGGGTTCCCGGTCGGCCAAGAGTTGGCAACCAATCTCGTGTTGCAATCGTTGCCCGAGAGTTATGGACAGTTCATTATGAACTATAACATGAACGAGATCGTTAAACCACTGCCAGATTTGCTCAACATGTTGAGGACGGCTGAACAAAGCATCAACAAGGGTAAGGGCAAGGCCATTATGATGGTGCATAAAGGAAAGGGTAAAAGGTTTGCCTCTTCCTCCAAGGGCAAAGGCAAGTCAGTTGCTAAGTCCAAGGAACAAGCCCTTAAGCCTGTTGGTGGGATTGCCAAGGTCGTGACTAAGGGTGAATGTCACTACTGTAGTCAACCGGGACACTGGAAGAGGAACTGCCCAAAATATTTGGAGGACAAGCGGCTTGGAATAGTGATTCCACCACCACCAGGTATTTTTGTTGTAGATGTCAATTTAACTGTCTCTACATCATGGGTATTAGATACTGGATGTGGATCTCATATTTGTCGAAATATGCAGGATCTAAAGAGAAGTAAAAGATTGGCTAAAGGGGAGGTAGATCTGCGCGTTGGGAATGGAGCAAAGGTTGCTGCGTTGGCCATAGGCGTTTGCGAACTATCTCTGCCTTCAGGATTAGTTTTAGAATTAAATAATTGCTATTTTGTGCCTGCTATGAGCAGAAACATTATTTCTATTTCTTGTTTGGACAAGGAAGGTTTTATTATTTCAATAAAGAACAATTGTTGTTCCTTTTATTTGAATAATATTCACTATTTTAGTGCGCAATTATTTAATGGACTTTATGTCCTTGATCTAAGTAATCCTGTCTACAACATTAATACCAAGCGGATTAAAATAAATGATTTAAATCCTGCTTATTTATGGCATTGTCGTTTAGGCCACATAAATGAGAAACGTGTATCTAGACTCCATAAGGATGGATTGCTAGACTCATTTGATTTTGAATCATATGAGACATGTGAAGCTTGTTTATTGGGAAAAATGACAAAGTCCCCTTTCAATAAGAAAGGTGAGAGGACTAGTGAGCAATTGGCGCTCATACATATCGATGTGTGTGGGCCATTTGCCACGCCTGCCAGAGGTGGTTATGTCTACTTCATTACGTTTACTGATGATTACAGTAGATATGGATTTGTGTACCTTATGGGGGCAAAATCCGAATCCTTTGAAGTGTTCAAAGAATTCAAGAATGAAGTAGAGAAGCAACTTGGCAAAAGTATCAAGGCTCTACGATCGGATCGTGGAGGAGAATACATGAGCCAAGAGTTTGACGACTATCTTAGAGAGTGTGGGATCGTGTCCCAACTCACTCCACCCGGAACGCCACAATGGAATGGCGTGTCCGAGAGGAGGAATCGAACCCTATTGGATATGGTTCGGTCTATGATGTGTCAAACCGATCTTCCATTATCGTTTTGGGGCTACGCTCTATTAAGTGCAGCTTTTACCATTAACCGTGTTCCATCTAAATCAGTCATGAAGACACCATATGAGATGTGGAGTGGGAGGCGTCCCACACTGTCATTCATGAGGATTTGGGGCTGCGATGTCTATGTAAAACGTTTACAATCAGACAAGCTAGGGCCTAAATCGGATAAGTGTAAATTTGTGGGGTACCCTAAGGAAACTAAGGGATACTACTTCTACAATCCAACCGAGAACAAAGTGTTTGTTGCTCGGACCGGCGTGTTTCTAGAAAGAGAGTTTGTCTCTAAAGAAGCAAGTGGGAGGAATGTAGAACTTGAAGAAATTCAAGAACCACAAATTACTGAACCGATTATGGAACATGAACAGGAATCACAAGCAGTTGTGGATCCACCTGTTCGGGTAACACAAGAGCTTCGTAGATCTAGTAGAGTGCGCCAGGAACCCGAGAGGTATGGACTTCTCGTAACTGATTCCGGTGACACGATGCTCATAGATGATGAGCCTACTACCTATGAGGAGGCCATGAATGGCCCAGACTCGCAGAAGTGGCTTGAGGCCATGAGATCCGAGATGGAATCCATGTATACCAACAAAGTATGGACTTTGGTGGAACCACCTGATGGGGCGCGACCCATAGGGTGCAAGTGGGTCTTCAAGAAGAAGATCGACATGGATGGTAATGTGATTACCTATAAGGGCCGATTGGTGGCTAAAGGATTCAGACAGATTCATGGTATTGACTATGATGAAACCTTTTCACCAGTCGCTATGACCAAATCCATCCGAATCCTACTTGCAATTGCAGCATACTACGACTATGAGATTTGGCAGATGGATGTCAAAACAGCATTCCTTTATGGGAATCTCCTCGAGGACGTGTATATGATACAGCCGGAGGGTTTTGAGGATCCAAAGCAAGCCAACAAAGTCTGTAAGCTGCAACGATCCATTTATGGGTTGAAGCAAGCTTCTAGGAGTTGGAATCGACGTTTTGATGAAGTGGTCAAAGAGTTTGGCTTCATCAGAAACGAAGATGAGTCTTGTGTCTACAAGAAGGTTAGTGGGAGCTCTGTAGCTTTTCTGGTCTTGTATGTGGATGACATACTGCTCATTGGAAACGACATTCCCATGCTGCAATCTGTGAAAGATTGGCTAGGAAAGTGTTTCTCAATGAAAGACTTAGGGGAAGCAGCCTATATACTCGGTATAAAGATCTATAGAGATAGATCTAAAAGGTTGCTAGGCCTAAGTCAAAGTACATATATTGACAAGGTGTTGAAACGGTTCAACATGCAAGATTCCAAGAAGGGATTCTTGCCCATGTCACATGGAATCACTCTTTCGAAGAGTGGTTGTCCTTCCAATGAGATTGAGAAGGAACGCATGAGTAGGATTCCCTATGCCTCGGCCATAGGATCCATCATGTACGCCATGTTATGTACTAGACCAGATGTGTCATATGCCTTGAGTATGACAAGCAGATACCAATCCAATCCGGGTGAGAGTCACTGGATTGCTGTCAAGAACATCCTAAAGTACTTGAGAAGAACTAAGGATGCTTTCTTGATGTTTGGCGGTGAGGAAGAGTTGCGTGTAAGGGGTTACACTGATGCAAGCTTCCAAACCGATAGAGATGACTTTAGATCACAGTCGGGATATGTGTTTTGCCTGAATGGAGCAGCGGTGAGCTGGAAGAGTTCCAAGCAAGAGACGGTAGCTGATTCTACAACAGAGGCTGAGTACATTGCTGCAAATGGCGCAGCAAAGGAGGCTGTTTGGATCAGAAAGTTTGTTTCTGAACTTGGTGTGGTCCCTAGCATTGCGGATCCAGTGGAGTTGTTCTGTGACAACACTGGGGCGATCGCGCAATCAAAGGAACCCAGGTCGCACCAGAAGTCCAAGCACGTGCTCAGGAAGTTCCATCTGATTCGAGATATTATCGATAGAGGAGACGTTCGGATATGCAAGATTCCTACAGATGATAATCTGTCAGACCCGCTTACGAAGCCTCTCACGCAGTGGAAGCATGAAGGGCACACTAGGAGTATGGGCATACGAGATGCGCCAGATTGGCTCTAGTGCAAGTGGGAGACTGTTGGAATAGATGCCCTAGAGGCAATCTAGTTTAGTATGAATTTGTAATTGGCTAGAAATTCATTTATTATTTATTGGATATTTAATATAATGAAGTCCTTAGATTTACAATTGTGTTGTTTATCTTAAATATCCCTAGTCAAGTATAATGATTAAATGGGACAATCATCTATAGACTAGTATGGGGTTGGATTGATATGGAGATATCACGATCCAACACATAGGTGTGCATTACGGAATGTTGCACTGGATTGACCCATTACCGAGAAGGCTACATACACGTTATGTTGAGTCACAAGTGCTTCTCGGGTACAATGGTATTGTCATCCTTAGACTTGAAGTCACTAGATATTCTAGTTGTGGATCATTGTGATCTTGGTAGCGTTAAACGCTACACCGTAACTGGGTAGTTATAAAGGCGTGTACTGGATACAATGAGAAGCAAGCTTAGAGATCGTAGTGGACGTAGAGAGGATTTGCCCCTCCCACATAACGGGAGCAAATATCCAAGGCCACTCGAGGATAGTGCTTATAGAATGTCTGGCCAGACTCAAATAAATCAATATATGGGATATTGATGTTATTTGCACGAATAAGGCTATTCCATGGATCGAGGAACTAGGGATTGGATATACGAGTGTGACTTGTATGTCTCGTGTCCAATCCGGATATGGAGGCAAAGGGATGAGACAATTACTTGTACAAGGTTGTCTAGATGACTATTCTATTAGTTGGCTAGAATGGATGTTTTGCTAGAAACCGCTCCATATTAGCAAAGAGTTGCTACCAACTAGATAGAACCTATGGGGTCACACGCTATATAGAGTTGTACTAGATTGTGGAATTAATTAATTGGATTAATTAATTAGAAGGATCACTTTGCAAACCCTTGCAAACTTAGTAGGGACTAATTTGCAAGGAAGGGACTAAATTGAATTCTAGTAGGACTAGAATAAGTCCTTTAGGTAGTTAACAAGGAGTTGTTGGACTATATAAAGGACCCTCCTCCTTCCTTCCCTACACACTTATGCTCTAGAGAGAACATAACAAGAGTAGGAGAGAACAAAGGAGAGAGAGAGCAAGCAAAGAGGGACGCCGCCCCCTTTGCCGCCGCCCCTTGTCCCCGACGCCACAAAGGGCCGAACCCCCTTTTGGTGTCTCGTTTTGCGTGATTTCTTCACCCTCCTTTCAATCCGGGCTAGCACCAAGGTGATTGGAGATCTAGGAACAACTCTAGGCGTGGATCAACTATAGAGAACGTGACACTATTCGCGTTTGAAGTCATCAAGGAGAACCCAAAGGTGTGTTTATGATTTCTTACCTTCACTATCGTTATGCATCTAGACTTGTGATCCTTGGAGGGTTTTGCATGGTTATTTGTTTGATTATGCTTCCGTTTGCGCGATCCATGAATCAAAACCCTACACATAGATCACTAATTATGAGGCATCAGATGATTAATGTTAGGGAGCTTCCCCCCACTCCTTTATAAAGGACCATTTTCTTTAGTCCAGACACTTCTGCGAGTAGGATGTTTCTTCTGTGCTTGTAAATTATGTAGGCTTGTGTACTTTGTTTTGGGGATGGCAGTATTCCCCTGTTCTAAAATTATCTGTATTCGTATGTATCTAAGGGTGATCTACCCTCTCTTTTGGTAATGTATGATATGCAGTCACACTTTAGTTCATATGTCTACTTGTGGGAAACCTATTTCTGGGATTTGCGCGTATCTCGATGAGATAACTTAAGTGTTTAATTATTTTTGCATGCTTGTTTATGTGATGTTATTATACATTATTAAAATTGTTTTAAATGCGTTAGTTAAGTCATATCACTCTACATTCCCCCACATCTCATATTCGATAAGCAACACTGCTACGCTACCGGAAGCAACACGTCAACTTAAATGGAAGGAGAAGAGGCAGACCCGCAAGTGGCTCAACTAATCAATCAGAAGAGTCAGTTCGTTCAGGCTATGAACACCTAATAATCAAAACAATCCAAGCAAAAATGTGGCAAACGAATGGAAACCCGAATGGTCCGGAAAAACGTCTTAGTACAGGTCGCAGTTGAGACAATTTCCACCAGACCGCATAAATGGTGGAAACCAGAAGTTGTTCAACTGCAATAGGTGTGGTCGCAATTATTAGGGAAATACTTGTGAAGGTGCAACTTGGGCTTGTAGATTATGTGGCATCAAAGATCACCTCTCCCGCCAAAGTAGGAGGAGGATAGCGGCTGAGAAATTGCACGGCTTCAATGGACAAAACTATCGGGGGGAAAGGACATAACTATTATGGAAACGAGTATAACTACTAGGGGAACGCCAGAATCAGAAGGGGAAATAATCCCGCTAGAACAAACAGAATGAGCGAATCATATCTGCAATAATATCAACAAGTTTGGGAATGGTGCCGCTGGCTAGCATGGCAACAACAAGAATGGGAATGTCAACAGGAACGTGTGGCGTACAATGAATGTGGCTGCCAATGGTAACAATGGTTACAACGGAGCTAGAAACAATGGGTATAGAAATGGAAGGAACACAACTCAGGGAAACAACTAGAGGCCAGGCCGCCATATCTTTTTGTTAACCAGACAGAGCTGCAAGCAACAAACAACGTGGTGACCGATACCCTTCTTGTTCACAATCAGAATATTTGATTCAAGAGCATCAGTGGCATTCATATCATCTGCATTTCCTAAGAGGATAGGACTAGTACATTCGGCTAGAACCTCAATATCAGTTGCGACACCTAACATGCAAGTAGTGAATTGCGACACCGCATGTAAAGGCGTCGTAGTCAACATCCTAGGTTGCACCGTCCCCTCGTATCTCATTGAGTTTAACCTTGGAGAGATAGACGTAATCTTGTGAATGGATTAGTTGACGAAGTACGAGACCAACATCATCTTTACTGATCAGAAGGTGATGCTAAGAGGAACCAAATGGGAGCGTATTTTTTATAGTAGCGTTCCTAGGGAACCTTTAATCAAGATAGTATCAGACTTAACCATCGTTAATCAGGTTAAGAAAGGTCAGGATGCTTACTTATGTTACTTTCAAACCAGTAAGCGTCGGAGAACGTGTTAGGAGAGATAACAATAGCGCTGGATTTCCCGGACGTTTTTCTAGATGAGATCCCATGTATGTTGACAAGGGATTGGAATTTACAATCGAAGATGTGACAGGGATGACACCGATTTTGCATAATATGGGGCAAAATTTGTCCAAAAACTATTTTTGGTGACACACCTCAACTCTAGGCTGATAGCATCACAACAACAAGGTGAAAGTTTCCTGAAGTTCGGCACATTGAAAGGGTGAGAGTATTATTTTTCAAACTATAAGCGGTGAAATTGTCTTTCATCCAAACTAGAGGAGGTGAAAGTGTCTTTTACCAAAAATCTAACTGAAAGGGCACCTAAAAATGTTCAAAATTACACATACACTGCTAAAAAGACATCAGTTTCTCATTCACGCCCCTAATTCCTTACTTTTTTTGACTGCGTATGTTACTAATTGCGGATTGGTTAGCATTAACAACCGGTTGCGACCAAGACGGTCGGAAACGCCGTCCAAATAGTAAAAGCGACCAACACGGCCGGAGAGTTACTGGACCATGGATTCGGGTGGTCGGCGTCTCTGTTGCATTAAGTAATAGCGACCCACACCGACAAAACAGTCCGCGAATGGGTGAAGAAGCCATTCGAATAGGTTCGATGGGAAGCTTTCGTTGTACACTTGTATCCTGGATCAGAAGTCGGAGGCATCATGGAGGTCTGTCTTCTTCCTGATGTGGTGAAGAACAGTGATCGATAATTTGCCCCAGTGAGGAGGTAATAGGTGCTTTTCATGATTCCAAGAACTCCAATTTTATGCCATTATTAATTACAAAGTTCCAGTCTTTTGATGTGTGCTGGTATAGAGTTTGTTGTTTCAACATCACTTCAATTATGTCACATTACATTATGTTCCTATGAATGCTTAGCTTTAACATTGCATTGATAACAGTCTCATACGTTCATAGAAATCCGAATTTGAAGCTTTAACAATGGCTCTTTTGATGTGTGTCATAGAGTTTGTTTCAGTATCACTTCCATTATTATTCACATTATGTTTCTATGAATGCATTGATAGCAGTCTCATACATGCGTCGAAATACTCTTTGAAGCTGGTACCATAATGGCCCTGGTTTTCACAATCATACACCTCTGTTGCCCCCAATCCGATATATGACCGAAACTATCACTCATGTCTGTCCACCATATCAAACGTACATATCTTCAATGAGAGGTTGTTACAAAAGAAACTTTGCTTATTTGTTCAAGATGCGATTACAGGATTCACAGCCACGGAGAATTGTATTTGGGGTAACAACTGACTTAACTTGAAGGTAGTTGTAAAGAGCATCCATACCATATCTTTCCCGAATCCACTCATCTTGTATCCTCCAAAAGGGCAATCTTGATCAAAAAGTAACAGTTAATCCAATAATACCCGCTCGAATTGACCTTGAGATGGTGTTTGCAATGTTCAAGTCATTGGTCACAATCCCTGTGCTAGTACATATCTCGTCACAAAGTAACAGTTAATCCAATAATACCCGCTCGAGTGTGGGATCTTGTCCCAACTCACTCCACCTGGAACGTCACAATGGAATGACGTGTCCGAGAGGAGGAATTGAACACTGGGACATGGTTCGATCTGTGATGTGTCAAACTGATCTTCCAATATCGTTTTGGGGATATGCTCTATTAAGCGCATCTTTCACCCTTAACCGTGTTTTATCCAAATCGGTAATGAAGACTCCATATGAGATATGGACTGGGAGGCGTCCCATAGTGTCGTTTATGAAGATATGGGGTTGTGATGTCTATGTAAAGCGTTTACAAACAGACAAGCTCGGAACCAAGTCGGATAAGTGTAAGTTTGTGGGATATCCAAAGGAAACGAAATGATATTATTTCTACAATTCAATCGAGAACAAAGTGTTTGTTTCTCGGTGTGTTTATAGAAAGAGAGTGTGTCTCGAACGAAGCTAGTGGGAGGACGGTAGAGCTTTAAGAAGTTCAAGAACCACAAACCACTGATCCTACTATGAAACATGAACAAGAACCACAAAATGTTGTGGAGCAACATGTTCAAGTAACACAAGAACTTCGTAGGTCGAGTAGGGTATGTCAGGAGCCAGAGAGGTATGGACCTCTCGTTACTGAGCCCGGTGACGTATTACTCGTGGATGATGAGCCTACTACTTATGAAGAGGCCACGAAAGGGCCGGATATTCAAAAGTGGCTTGAGGCCATGAGATCCGAAAAAGAATCCATGTATACCAACAAAGTATGGGCTTTGGTGGAACCACCCCAAAGGGCTCGACCCATAGGGTTCAAGTGTGTCTTCAAGAAGAAGACTGACATGGATGGAAATGTGATTGCCTATAAAGTCTGATTGGTAGCAAAACGATTCAGACAGAATTGACTATGATAAAACATTTTCCCTGGTCGCGATGACCAAATCTATTCCAATCTTACTTTCTATTGCTGCTTATCACGACTCTGAGATCTGGTAGATGGATGTCCAAAACATTATTTCTGTATGGAAACCTCATTGAGGATGTTTACATGACACAGCTAGAGGGTTTGAAGATCCAGAGCATGAAAACAACGTCTGTAAGCTGCAGCAATCTATTTATGGATTGAAGCAAGCTTCTAGGAGTTGGAATCAAAGTTTTTATGACGCGGTCAAAGAGTTTGGCTTCATCAAGAATGAAGATGAGCCTTGTGTTTACAATAAGTTTAGTGTGAGCTCTTTTGTGTTTCTAGTCTTGTATGTGGATGACATACTACTCATTGGAAACGACATTCCTACCTTGCAATCTGTTAAAGATTAGCTAGGGAAGTGTTTATCAATGAAAGACTTAGGGGATGCAGCTTATATGCTTGGTATCAAGATCTATAGGGATATATCAAGGAAGTTTCTAGGCCTAAGTCAACGTACATATATAGACAAGGTGTTGAAACGGTTCAACATGCAAGAATCGAAGAAATGATTCTTTCCCATGTCGCATAAAGTCACCATTTCGAAGGCTGACTGTCCTTCCATTGATATCGAGAAGAACTGTATGAGTAAGATCCCATATGCATCAGCCATATGATCTATCATGTAGGCCATGTTATGTACTAGACTGGATGTGTCATAAGCGTTGAGTATGACAAGCAGATACCAATCAAATACGGATGAGAGTCACTGTATTGCTGTCAAGAATATCCTTAAGTGCTTGAGAAGAACTAAGGATGTATTCTTGATATTTGAAGTTGAGGAAGAGCTAAGTAAAAGAGGTTACAGTGACGCAAGCTTCTGAACCGACATAGATGATTTCAGATCGCAGTTGTGAGCTGGAAAGTTCCAAGCAAGAGACGGTTACTGATTCTACAACTGAGGTTGAGTACATTGCTGCATCGGGTACAACAAAGGAGGCTGTTTGGATTATGAATTTCACCACTGAGCTGGGTGTGGTTCCTAGTATTGTGGATTCAATTGAGCTGTATTGTGACAACACTGGGGCGATCGCACAATCCAAGGAACCCATGTCACACATGAAATCCAAGCACGTACTCTGGAAATTCCATCTTTTTCGAGAGATCATCGATAGAGGAGATGTGAAGATATGCAAGATTCCTACATAAGATAATCTGTCAGATCCACTTACAACCGCTTGTTCAGCGCAAGCATGAAGGACACACTTGATCTATAGGCATACGAGATGCACCAGATTGGCTCTAGTGCAAGTGGGAGACTGTTAGAAATAGATGCCCAAGAGACAATCTTATGAACATTGTTTTGGCTAGGATATCCATTGTATTATTAATGGAGATATTTAATATAATGAAGTCCTTAGACTGGAATTGTTTTTTTTCTTTGATATCCCTAGTTATGTATATTGATTAACAGAACGATCACTATAGACTAGTATATGGGTAGATTGATATGGAGATATTAAGTCTAACACATGGGTATGCATTAGGCGTAATGGCATATTGGATTGATCCACCACCAGAAGGCTACATTAATAATGTTAACGTCACAAGTGCTTCTCGTTGTGACAATGGTATTGTGGTCCTCAAACTTGAAGTCTATTTGATATTCTAGTTGTGGAATATTATGTTTTGATCTCGTCAAACGCTACACCGTAACCGAGGAGCAATAAAGGCGGTTATCAGAAATAATAGGAAGCAAGCTTAAAGATGGTAGTGATGTAGAGATAATTTGTCCCTCCGACATAACAGGAGTAAATATCCACTGGCACTCGAGGGGTAGCGCTTATGGAATGTCTGGCCAGACTCAGATAAATCAATATGGGATATTGATGTTATTTCTATAAATAAGCCTATTCCCAGGATCAAAAAATTGTGGATTGGATATACGAGTGTGACATTTATGTCTCGTGTCCAATTCGAATAAAGAGACAAAGGGATTATACAATACGGTAACATTGGGCACAAGGTTTGTCGGATCACTGACTATTTCTATTAGTTGGGTGGCATAGATGTGTTGCTAGACCGCTCTCTGTTAGTAATTGTTACTACCAACTAAGTAGAAACCTATGGGGTCACACACCATATGGATTAAACTGGAAATGTGTATTAATTAGCAGGACTAATTAAAGAAAAGGACCAATACACAACCACAAGCAAACTTAGTAGGACTAATTTGCAAGGTGGACTAATCCGTGTATGAACATAATTAGTATTGGGGCAAATATGTTGTCAATAAAGAGTTATTAACTATATAAAGGCAATCCTAGCTTATTTTTCACATAAGAGAGTCATTATTGTGGAAAAAAATAAAGCAAGAAGAGAGAGAGACTAGGGCAAAAAATGTAATGCTCTGTATTTTACTTAGGGATAATTTAGTAATTTGACCCGTTAATTCAGTGTGGGGTTGCGAGTGGTGAATTGGATATTTTTTTCGAGATTTTATTAGACGGGAAACTCGTGTGAGAATTTAGAGTGAGATGGTAAATTTTCACGCGATTTCTTTTATTTTCTAGACGACCTCGCGATAGCAACCACCGCGATAACCTACACATATGCCACACCCAATCATTATTTCACTACCTACATTTAAATGAGAAAACCCACTTTTGTTTCATCTTTTTCTTCTTCCTTGTGCTTCACGACCACGAAACCAACACCACCGCCCTCATTTTCACCGCCCCAACTCCTCACCGCCCTCAACTCCTCTCTATAAAAGGGCTCACACCCTTGCCTCCTCCTTCCACACAACCACCACATCCACCACAACCTCCGTCACAATCATCATCCTCACCTCCGGCAAAACAACCCCCGCCATCACCAACTTTGCCACCATCACCTCAACCCCACTGTCTCTGTATCATCTCTCTCTCTATCTCCCTCTCTGCCTCACTGGAAATCAGAAGCAATAGAAACAGCGGCGAAGCCACCCACCGCCGCTACTTCCACCGTCGGGGAAGATAACCACCTGAAGTTAACCACCCCCACCACTGGTTCTCCTCTCCCTCTGCTTATGTCTCGATCTCTCTCTCTCTCTGTTCAGAACCCAGAAATAGAATAAGAGGTAACGGAGGAAGCAAATAGCAGCAGTAGCGAGGAAGAGCTCCGGCGACCTCCATCTTTTCGGCGAGAAACTCGGTCCGGCCGAAACAACGCCACCCACCTCTCCCTTTCGGTCCCTATAGTCTCCAGAAGTGCCTAACCAAATCCAGGAGGCCATAGATGCGCCCAGAAGTCACCGGAGAAAGCCCGTCAAGCTCCATCACCGGCTGCACCTTTCGGCGACTCGACCCGCTTCATTTCTCCACCTTTTCTCGCGTTTCTTGGCTTGGGTATGATCTTAAACTTCTCCTTGTTCATTATTTACTGTCAAAATTTGATCTTTGTGTCTATAATTCGCTTTTGGATCTGGTTTTACCGTGGGTTCTTATGTGGGGTAGTTCTTGCTATTTTCAGAAACTTTGGGGGAGGGGCTGTCTTTTATGCAGTCTTTGTTAGGGGTTGTTTATGCCTTAGTGAAAATTTAAGTGGGAAAGCTATAATTTCTGCTTTTCTTATTTCCTATATGCGTTTATTTATTTACACCTATTTATAATAGTTACTAAAATTACATTTTTAGTAAGATAAATACTTTGGTGATAAAATTGTGTTTTAGTAATTGGTTGTCATCTTTTTGGAACATAAATAAATAAATGTACTTGTAAGTATATAATAATGCTAAATATTGCAACCGTTTTATTTAAATACATAATGAGTTTCAAGTAGTTATTAATATATTATCAACAAGAATATTTGTGTAAATATAATATTGTTATACCCAAAACTAGTCGTTCTATGTAAAATAACTCTTTCATAAGATTATTCTTTTTATATTATTGATAGTGAGCATAATGTTCAATATTTTCAAATGTTACTTGTTTTATTTGATAAATATTTACAAGTATTGCCTTAATTATTTAATTTTAAATTTATGAAACACTCATGCATCTGTTTATTTAGAAGTAGCATCGTTGTAACTAAAGATTTGTAAATTGTAGGCGACTGATTCGTGGACATAGGCTTCATCGACCATCCTACGTATTAACTGCCAAGTCGAATAAGGTGGGTTTACATGCTTAGCCTTGCGTGCCTAGCTCATTTCGTGTCCGATTGTGATTTCTGTTTCCTGTCTCAAAATATAATTGTTATTATTTGTTTATACTTGTCAAATATTTGAACTGTTAGCTGCTGTTCTTGAAAACTCTCATGCGATAATCAATTATCTGTTAATAATGTAAAATGGGAAGATTTGCATGTACCGGAACCAGTTGTGTTACTTACTATGGGTGATGATTCACTAGGCTTTGGTCCCTAAAGATATGGCACTATGTGCACCCCGAATCCTTTCGCCGTAGGCTGGAGTACTGCTTCTAGATACCACTCCTTTGATTGACGATCTTAGGAGGGTGTTGCAACAATTAAGGTTTAGAGTGTCTGATGTGGTCACTGGTCTACCCCGGTACTGTGAAACAAGTAAATGATAATTCGTCCGCCTTATTATTATTGGAAGCCCTTTGTTGTCATTACTATATCCAATTACTGTGCATACTGATTGGATTATTGATTTCTATATTGAGATGTTTGTTAATGCGCACTGTTGTTTATAAAGTTGCAAACTCTGATAAAATTTTACTTATTCTCTGTCACTTTCACTTTATTTAACTTGAGTCCCATCAGTTTCTATTCTCTTTTCTGTTTTACATGCTAAGGTGTATCTCACTTAGTATTTCATTGCTGACTTTGAAAACTGCGGTTCATGTTGTTTTCTTTCCCACCGCAGGTCTAGGATGTAACACCTTTCCGAGAGAGTTCTTAGTGCAATATCAAGACTTTGGGGGAAAATTGGTAAATAGTCTGTCACGGATTTAAAGTGGGAATTTTGGAGTTTTGGCGATATTTGGACGTTGTTAGAATGATTTTGAAGCACTAGAAATGTTCAGGGTGATTGTGCAATTCTCTGAAAATTAGTAGTTTTGTAATTCAAGTTAGTACCCCACACTTTAGAAAACTACACTTTCACCCTCCCATGCATGCTTGCCACTTGTTCAAGCCATTTTGACACCTCCTCCTTAGGTGGTAACATCTCCAACCTCCCTCTTCACAAGCACAACCTGGAAAAAAAAGTTCTCTCTGTCTCTCTCTCATCCATCCTCTTCTTCTTCCTCTTTCTTCACTATGAACAAGCACCAACACCTAACTGCTACCAATGTCACCACGCCTTCTCATCGCGAGCTGATGCTATGGGAGAATCTAGGATTGCCGAGGAGTAAAAGCCCTCAATTGATTTCAAAATGGGGTGAGTAACGAAGTAGAATTTTGGGTTTGAAACTTAAGAACCCTAACTTTTCAACTCTTGAATTTTCTCTCTCTGTTGATTTTCGGTTGCTAATTATTGTTCTGTTGTATTCGTGAGACCTAGGCGCATCAGGAGGACCCTATTTTCAACCCAGGTCGACGGATTTCACCCTCGCCGGATTCTGGCTTCAAACCCGTCGGGGGTCGCCGCCGAACGTCGACTTCGGCGTTTCTCTTCATTCAGGGTTGTTCCTCCCCTCCCTGCGACTTCCATGTGACCTATGGACCTCACAGAACCCTCTTGCCAACCCATAAATGGATGGGAGTTCGTGGAGTGCCAGAAACCGGTCGGTAAACCGCCAGATTCTTCCATGGCCGTCGGAAAAGCGCAAAGCTCGGTACGGCTTCAATTCTTGCTCGTTTTGATCGTTTGAAAGCCTTATCATGCTCCTAATCATGTCCTAAACTCATTTTCATTGTCAAATCATGACTATAACAACAAATTTGACAAGATTAATTCGTGCATGTAGAGTTTTCCGACTTGAAAACTTGCCCTGTTCATGGCCATGTAATTCTCTCGATACTTAATGTCTTGACCTGATTCTTGTTTCTATGGATTCCCTGCATGTAGTACTTCAACTTTTGTGTTGATTTCTTGATCCAATTTGATCTCTAAACCCTCTGATTTTGGCTCCAAAGTTGCTGTAATGTTAGTGTTCTTCGCTAGCAAAAACTCAGAAATTTTTCGAAGTATAGAATGTCATGGTGAAACACCCATTTTCTAACCCTCAAATCTTCTTCAAAACTTTTGAAATTTAGATCTGTTTTCTTCTGTGTAAATTAAAGCTGGTATACAAGACTTCGTTTCATCCTCTATGGGTCATGTTCAAATTTGAAACATATTTATCACAAAACGGGCCTAAAGTTGCTAGTTGAATTTTCCTAAGTATTGAATCGTAATTTTCAACCAACTTTGACTAGCGATATCTCTTTAAATACTTGGTGTTTTTATTAGTTCAAATATGTTATGGAATCCTTGAACTATCATCTTAAAAACTCTATTTTTAGATTTTCAGAACTCCTTCCGAATGGATCAAAAATCAGTCGCGAAGTCGACTACATATAATGACTCTTCGCTATCTCTGAAATTTGGTTTTGACCATTTGAACGAAATTTATAGCCTTAGCGTTCTTCACGAAACTTTTTTTTTATTCATATTCTGAGTCTAAATATCAAGTTTAACCAAGTTTGACTTTCCGAAAACCCTAATGTGACTGAACTGTATAGGAGGGGCAAAATAGTAATTTCACTTAGGTTTGAATTGAGATCAAGTTAGTAACTTGGAGTTTGTCAGCATGTCTTGTATGCATATTTGGAGTACTCGTATGTCATTCCTCGTCCGGGTTGACCTAGTCAACAGTTGGGGCCTTTTTGCAGTTTTACAAAACTTTAGGGGCCTAAGTATAATTTACAAAAAGTTGTAGATTTCAATGCTAAGTTCACATGGAAGAGTTAAGAGTCATTCTTGGATGTTTTTTGGCCAATATGAGTATAATTTGGGGTCCGGGCACAGTCAGGGACTGTACTAGACAGTTTTGGAGTATCAGTGGCGTTTTGGTCAGTTAGCTTGCATGACCTGCATTTCATTGTATTCTTGCATACAACCTCATATAGAGGGTATATGCTAATAGTTTATATACTTTGCTTGTGTATATCCAGCCATTGTTAAGGAATGTTCGAAGTAGACGTATGTATTCGTGCTGCCGCATTAACTGTGAGACCCAGCTTCGTATGAGACCATTGTCCTCCCTGGAGTGCTATCCTTACTTTTCACTTTTCTTGGCTCAGTGGTAAGTACATACATGCGACCCTTAATTATAAAAATGTGGGTATGCGTATGAAGTTTTAGAATGAATGCTTTGTTATATGAAATAGCATGTGAATGCATGTTTTTCACTCGAAAGAAAGTTGTTAAACTATTTTATTAATCTCCTTTGAGAACTCTCGGAAATTACTTGAAAAAATGTTGATATTCTGATCCTGTTTATGCGAAAGATAAGAAATAAAATACCTCTAATAGACTTAGGACGATGTACAGAGTTCTTTTTATTATGGCTCCGGCCGGAGGCGCCAAGCGATCCTCCTGTCACTTATGGATACTGCCATCGAAGCAATGCTTCATATTATTGGATAGAACTTTAATGTTCACAAATCCGCCATTGATGAGCCAAAATGTACCAAAGTATTGAGGCCAAGGGGTTTGTTAGAGCTATAGAGTGCTACTTATACTTGTAAGGGTCACTATGGTATAGGGGTTTTGACACTTAAGGCCTTTTAGCTAATATTGTGAGCGGGGTTGACGAATGGGCTCCCTTAACGCTCGGGTGAAATAGGGTTTGATAGACCCTAGAAGGAACCCTTTGTGATTATTTCGTGATCCCTCTGTTTACATCGATCATGCTGGTGGCTCTAGACATGCCTCAGCTAAAATTAACGTTTAATTGAACTTGGAAGAAAGTTGTCTACTCTATTGATGTTGTTTGTGGCTCTAGATATGCCCTAATCGAAATAAATGAGTTGAAAAACATTGGCCACTCGTGAATCAATATTTTTTAGCAGTTCAAAGAAACTTGTTTATTCTGGAGATTCTACTGGTTTATGAATTCCTATAATACTCGTGGTTTATTCAAGTTTTAAAGTTAAAAAGTTCTTGCTACGTGGTTACTTATAATTGATCATAAATTCCCAACTCTCTTTCTTATTAATGTTCCAAATCTCTTGGTTTATTTAAACTTATGCTTGCGTGCCTTTCATTGCGTTACATGTCATAGTGTGTATTTACTCAGCTTTTACTGATTATTTTCTTCAAAACTGCGTCGGCTTTTGCCATTTTAAAACCGCAGGTCATCACTCAAGGTGGGGGGGGTGGGAATACGGGTCGCGGCGAAGAATTTTAGCTTAGATTACATCACTTAGTAGATCACATAGCTTATTTAAATCACATTAGATTTGTAAACTTGTCTTCTCAAGATTGTTGTATTTATTAGATGAAATGTAATCTTAATAGTTAATATTTTACTTTTGGTTATCGATTGTCTCTTTAACCCTGAACCGAGATCCCGGGTTGTTTCATAGGAGTTGGGGAATTATGGAATAGAAGGGGTGCGAGACTCACCTAGACTGTTAACGTCACAATTAGTATCTAATAATGTTAAGTTATTGTGTAATAATAAGCACCTTTTGTATGAGACTTCAAGTTTAATTTTTAATATTATAAGTTTATGTTTAGATTGTATTGCATTTGATCTCCGCCACTTCTATTAAGCATCGCCCTCCCGGTCTTGTCCCAAGCCGGATTAGGGGGTTGTTGTAGAAAATCTAGCCATCCGTCCCTCTGCGCCGTCGGCCTCGTGTGGCATGCAACCTCTTGGTCCCTCGGTTTGCGCGATCTTCTTCTTCCTCATTCCTCCCGTTGCTAGCACAAAGACGTATGAAGGATTCTAGCACAATCCTAGGTGTGGAAACTCGTAGAGACGTGGACTTCATTCTGCGTATCGTGATCATTCAGATAAACAAGATACTCTAGTTGTGAAATATCGTGCTTTGATGTTATCAAACGTTACACCGTAACTGGGTAATCATAAAGATAGCTATCGGGCATGATAGGAAGCAAGCTTAGAGATTGTAGTGATGTAGAGAGGATTTTTCCCTCCCACATAATGGGAGTAAATATCCACGGCCACTCGAGGGATGAGGCTTATTGAATGTCTGGCCAGACTCAGATAAATCAATATGGAGATATTGATGTTATCTGCTTGCATAAGCATATTCCCAGGATCGAGGAACTATGGATTAGATATACGAGTGTGACTATTTATGTCTCATGTCCAATCCGGATATGGAGACAAAGGGAAAGTGCAATATAAGATATTGGGCACAAAGGTTTGTCGGGATCATTGACTATTTCTATTAGTTGGGTAGCATGGATGTGTTGCTAGACACCGCTCCATGTTAGTAATAATTTACTACCAAGTAAGTGGAAACCTATGGGGTCACACGTCAAATAGAGTAGAACTAGATTTGGGATTAATTAATATGATTAATTAATAAGAAGGATCAGTTTACAACACCTTGCAAACTTAGTATGACTAATATGCAATGAAGGGACTAATCCAAGTTCATGGAGAACTAGGAAGGACCTTTATGTAGTTAACAAGGAGTTGTTGGACTATATAAAGGAGGCTCTAGCTTTCCTTCCCACTGAGGTTAATGTTATTTTAGACATAACACAAGATAGTGGGAGAGAAAGCAAGAGAAAGAGCAAGATCACAAGGGCCGAACCCCTTGTGTCCCCCCCCCCCTTCCCGTCGGCTCAAAGAAAGGGCCGAACCCCTCCCTTTGCTTCCTTTGGTTGCTTGATTACTTCTTTCCTCTTCCTACGGTCCAAGCTAGCACTTGAGAATGAAGAATCTAGATCTCACCTCTAGACGTGGATCAACCGTAGAGACGAGTACAATATTCTTCGTGTGATCTCTCAAACCAAAAGGTACACAACTACTATGTCCTTATCATGTTATGATGTCTCTTCCTGTGATCCTTGGTGGGCTTTGAGTAGGAATTAAATTTTTGTTATTCTGCTGCGTTACCTACGTCAAAACCCAACACTCACCACATTTAGTTTTTTTTCTGATTCGGGTTGATCGTAGTGCACAAGGTGGACATGGATTGATGGGTGGGCAGAAGAGATTATACAATGCTTTGCAATCCACGACAAATGCAATGTTTGATTTGAAATGTTTGATTAGAATTGTTTTACTTCATTTATATCTCCAGTCTAGCTCAAATGATTTTTATATGACTTTTGTGTTATTGTACTTGTACTCCTATTGCATCATACTTTTGCTCTTTAGAAGAGATAAATACTAAATGGTACAATAGTGGTAGTAAAAAGATGTTGCTCCAACAGCGAGAACACATGCTAAAATTTTAGCAAGAAAAAAAAATCATAGTACGGGAGTAACGCTTGGCTATATACTCTAATACTTTTAGTATAAAAATTGATCCCATCAGCACCCCTCTCTACTTTTGGAAAAGAAAGAAAACTCACTTTCTTACCTCCACCCCTTTTTTCTCTCTCACTCATCCCTTTTTCGACCTCTGCTCCGTCATCACCTTTTTCCGACCGCTCTCACCCTCACCCTCCAAAATGGAGCGCGAAGCTTTCAGTGGTCTCTTTGGTTATTTCGCACAGCTCATCTGCTGTATGGGTTTTCCAATACTTGTTGGTTGGCATGTTGTTGTTTGGTCGGCGACATGGATCGATGAACCGTCGCTTGAAATCAAGCAAGTTGCGATGGGGTTGGCAATGCTAATGGCGGTCTTGCTGCATGTGGTTCTTTTCATCGGCCAGACACTGTTCTGCAAGTTGCTTGCTAGAGCCCAAACATCATAATGAATTCATACAATTCTAACTGAAACAATTTGGTCTTTTGGGTTTCTCACAAGTCTTTCATACCTCTCTGTATCGTCTCGAAAGTCTGATCTTTTGATGGATTTGGATTTTGATTTAGGGGTTGCTAGTTTCGATTTTCTTCTCAGCAGATCTTGCTCGATTTTGATTTTATTTCGCTTTTCGGGTTTTGATGTTACTGCGATTTGCTGGTTTCTTTGTCGAAAACTAGATGTGTGGACTCTGGGCTCAGAATCTGATGGCAACCATAAGAGCCGATCTAGTTCTCTGTAGTGATTTTGCTGTTGTTTTTTGGACTCAAATGGGTTACTCATGGACTGATCATGAGAAACCCTTGAATGTTTCTTTAGATCGTCCTGTAGCTCATCTACACTTTATTTCATGTGAATTGATTTGTACTTGGCGCAACAGTGTGTTACTACAGATTTCAAGTTATTTCTAGTTGCTTGTGTGACTTTGGTTCATTTGAATTTGGGCAATGATGATTCCGACTTTTTGAAATTCGCTCGCTGCAAAAATGTTACTTTCGTGGAGAGAAAAATTATTTTGCATCCATGTTTCACGGGCTGCTTTCTTAGACCTTCCCGTGCGACACTTAATGCTTTCAATTATCTCTGCAAACACTAAGTCAGCCTACCGAAATCGTTATAATGCGCAACGATAAGAACAACCGAAAGAGTGTGAAGGAAAGGGAACTTGTATTGCTTTAGAGAGCTTACAAATTCTTGGATGTCTGGATGAGTTGGAGAAAATGAGCCCCTATGTATTCATACAAGGCCTTCCGCCATGGAAGGATCTCGAGATATACTAATCTAACGGGTATAATTGAAGGTCTATAACTTTCCCCCATGATCTAGCGTAAGATATTTACAAAAGACTATTCTAGAGCTTCCTACACACTTATTCTTCCTTACAACATGAAAACATCTTAGAAAAGAGGACTAAGGGCTAGTTTGGGAATGTTGTGCCTTGACTTAAAGCTGCTGTGAGAAAGCTGTTGTGGGAAAGCTGCTGTGAGATTTTGTTAAAAAGTTGTTTGGTAAATGTCATACAAAAGCTGCTGTGAGAAACCACAAATCATACTTTTTGTTTGGTAATGCTTTTCCTGAGTGTGCCACGAGAGTTTAAATGACTATATTAGACATTTAGTTACACAACGTATTTTTAATAAATAATCATAAAAATTATTTACAATAATTTAGTACAAAATAAATTTATTCAATACATTAGGTCTGCATCGTAATCTCAATTGACAAGTGACGTCACTAAAATTGCTATTATTGTATGAAACCATAAATTTATGAATTCACTAAAATCAGTGCTATACCATTACGAACATGAGCCATAGAGTCAGTACTTGAACTTCCAAGATGAGACGCATCTTCTTGATCTCCTTGCCCATCTTCTTCTTCTTCTTCTTCTAATACCACGTCTAATTGAGAATACTTGGAAAACCTTCTATCTCTAGTGGCGTTTCGTCTTATGAAATTGTGCAAAACCATTGTTGCCACAACAATTTTTACTTGCTTTTCAAATTTATAGCTAGGCATATCTTTCAAAATTTTCCACCTCTTCTTTAGTACACCGAATGAGCGCTCAATGACACTTCTTATTGATGAATGAGCATGGTTAAATACTTCTTGATATCCATTCGGTCCTCCAGTGCGACGAAAATCTGGTAGATAGTATCTTTCGCCTTTATATGGTCCTAAGTATCCATTTAACTGAGGATATCCGGCATCGACTAAATAGTATTTACCTGCATGCACATGACTTGTAAATAAATATACAATAAGAACAAACATAATAGTGTTAAAAAGTAACATGATACAAAAAGAATTGGAACCTTGAGGTGGTCTTGGAAATTTCAATTCTGGAGTATTTATTGCTCTTAAAAATATACGTGTGTCATGAGCTGTGCCTCCCATCCTGCTAGAACAAATGTAAACTGCATATCAAAATTACATACAACCATAACATTCTGAGTTGGAACTCCTTTTCTACCAATAAATGGTACTTGATCTTGAGGATGTACAATTGCTGGAATGTGAACTCCATCTATTGCACCAATAGCGTCCTGAAATAAATGTAAAAGATGTGTCATAATAATGCTCCTACTATATGTGTAATGTAGATAACATGTATATTACCTTAAAATATGGATAATATCTTGTATCATTAAATATTTCTTTAGGAACTTCTTTGAACTCTGGATCATCGGGTTTTATTATGTCCATTGCCATATTGCAGACTTTGTCCAACACCTCATTGAAATAGTGGCTTACAGTCCAACCTAATGCACCCATGTCTGACTATGAAGCTTATCAGCCCTAGCAGAAATAAGAACATTCATTATCAAGAAATAAATTACCCAAACCAAAAAGACGTATGGCTCAATCCTTGTAAAGGATTATACTGCTCTATTGCTCAGAACAGAGGAAAGAATTTAAGAAAGCAACAAGAAAAAATAAAAAGAATAGCAAAAAACTCACCTCAAGTCACGACGTTTGAAGGAAATTCTGCTTCTTCACTTAGATCTCAAACGCAGGGAAAAATAACGTTGTTCCTCCTCATGTGACGTGTTTTATATATATACGAGTGTTACAGTCCTTCACAATGTCGAGTTTTAGTTACGTTAGATGTTTGATCCAAGGGTAAAAGACACTGACCACCCCTGACTTTAGGGTTAAAGACACTACGCTACCCTGTGTTTTGGAAAAAGACACTTTGCACCTATTTAACAGAATATTCCGTGGACACTTAACACCTTTCTGTTATGTTCCGTTAGAAAAGTCGTTGACTGAATTTTTCGGACCATATTGCCCTGTGAAATTTTTTGGACTTTATTTTTTTCATTTTATCATCAAGAACACCAAGAACATCACTTAAATCCTAAATTTTGAAATTTATTCCTAAACCCTAACAAATACGAGACCTAAAACACAGTTTCTAAAATCTGGATTTTAGGCCAGAAATTCAAAATCTGGGTGTTGAACAATTTCTCATCAAGAACCCTAACAATTTCTTGGTGTTGAACATCACCCAGAAATTCAAAAAGAAGAGTAAAGTAGAAGAACGAAGAGCAGGACGCCATAGGAAGGAAGCCCCCACCCTCGTCGAACCGCTGCTGCCGAACGAAGAGCAGACGCCGTAGATGTACGATGGTAGATCGATTCTCTTCTTCGATCTACCATCGAACCGCTGCTGTTCTTCGATCTCTTCTTCTTGTCTCCACGGCGGCGCGACAAAGATCGACAGACAGAGATGGAGATGAGTAGATCGATGGTGGAGATGGGGAATGAGCCGATCGATCTCCTCCCTCCGTCTCTCTCTCTCTCTCTCTCTTTCTCTTGTCCGAAGATGGGGATATAGTCTTCAGAATCGACCCACCTGCCTCTGTTTTGCCGAAGCCCAGACCACCGACGTCTTCCCGGCTTCAAGTCCGTCGGTCGATTGTGCTGGTGGTTGGGTGTTGAAGGAGGAGGAGAGGAGAGGGGTGGTGTGTGTGGCTTTCTGGGGTTCAGATCGAGAGAGAGAGAGAGAGGGGGAGGAGAAAATGAAAAAAATGAAGGAGAAGAGGCGGTTTTTCACAGTAAGAGGGGGAGAGAGTGAAAGGGGGAAAGAGAGAGATATTAGGGTTGAAAATGAATGAGATAGGTGTTAGGTATATATATAGGGGGTAATTTTATAACATTTTAAGGGTAAAATGGTAATTTTCCCGTACAGTTAGTCAACTGTTAGCCTCCATCCAAAAAAAATGTACAAAGTGTCTTTTTCCAAAACACAAGGCAGCAGAGTGTCTTTAACCCTAAAGTCAGGGGTGGTCAGTGTCTTTTACCCATCAATTGAAGGTATTAGAGGAAAATTATTATTTTATTAAGGGTAGTTTAGTCTATTAAATTATTTTATCAAAAGCACTTTCCGGAAAAGCATGTCCCCCCCTGCTTCCTAAAAACTGCTGTGGGACAGCAGAAACTGTCCGAAAAATCAATTTTTCATTTTTTACCAAACGCGTTGAAAACTGCTTCTGCTGCCAGAAAGCAGCTTTGCTGGCAGCAGAAGCATTCCCAAACTCACCCTAACTAGTGGGCTAGGACATATCCTAGGCCCAAATAGAACATAACTAAGTGGGCTAAGTGTCATGGGCAAGCCCAAATGCATAAACCGAAGAAATATCAAGTAAAATAATGCGGCCCATAAAACATGGTAGGTATGTTATGCTTGTTTTCAATTACAACGAGCTTCCTTCACACTCTATCATTTGTTGGTAAGTAGTGTAGTTTTGTTAGTTGGGTGATAAAAACCAATAACACCAAGAGCATGGACTACAAAAATAGCAAAAACACGCACTTAGTGTTCATAGATTCAAAAAGGAAGATAAAATTGTTATTGGTGGTTGTGTAATTCTCTTAGTTAATCAGAGATACAATAATTTTTTACTAAATTAATGGTAAAATGGCCAAAAAATGTTAAAAGGTAGTTTCACGGACGGATCTTAACTTAAGAGTGTTAAGTGTCAAATCATTTCTCCGTTACGAGGGTGCGAAGTGAAATTTCAAACGTCAGGGCACCAAAGTTTATTTTCTCTATATTATAAGGGTGGTTATTGCCTTTAATCCTAAATTTAAAGAATAAGAGAAAGATTCGTTATTGGTGGGTGGGGTAATTTTGTTAGTTGGTGAATGATGTAATAAATTTTTACTCAAGTTAGGAGCAAAATAGTCAAAAAGATTTTAAAAGATGACTTCAGAGACGATTATGACAAAGGGGTGTTAAGGGTCAGTTTGAGAATGTTTCCGCTGTCAACACAACTATTCCTGACCGTCGAAGGAGTTTCTAGTGCTTTTGGTAAAACATTTTTTTTTTGACTTTTCGGTAGTTTCTGCTGTCCACAACAACTTTTAGAAAACAAACAACCAACCGTTTTTAACCTTATAATTTTATTTTTTTTAATATTTATCTTTACATAAATAATACATGTCATATATTTTTGTCATATTATCCTCTTAGAGTAGGTTCAACAACTAATTTTACCAAACACTAATCAATATTTCACCAAATATTTACCAAATAACATCTTATTTAAAATTAACTGCAACTTTCCCACAGTGATCTCACATAGCAGCTACCAGCACCCCTACAACGTTCCCAAATTAGTCTTTATGTGTCCTAACATTTTTCCATAACAACGGTGCGAAATGGTATTAATTAAATCAGGGGGCTTTGGGTGTCTTTTTGCCTAAACACAATGGTGAAAATGCAATTTTACCAAAAAAAAAATGTGTACTCTTGGGTAATCTCCATGTTTTGCGTAATATGGGCCAACTTTTAGTGATGACCCTCAACTCTAGGCTAATGGCGTCACAACAACCTGGAGTTCGACACATTGTTTTCTCTTAAAAAAAGAAGTTCAACACATTAAAAGGGTGAAAGAGTTCTTTTCCAAACTAGAAGAGGTGAAAGTGTCCTCCAGTCAAACTAGAGGCGGTGAAAGTGTCTTTTGGGGGGGGGGGGGGGGGGGGGGGGGGGGGGGGGGGAGTGTCTTTTGCGGTTTTGCCCAAAATGTAACTGATAGTACCAGTTTCTGATTCACGCCCCTGATGTATTTCGTTTGGGCATTAACAACCCCACCGCTATCGGGAAACTGCTTGGGAAACGCCGTCCAAACAGTGAAAGCGACCACCACGGCCGGAGAATTAGTCGACCATGGAATCGGGTGGTCGGCGTCTCTGTTTCATCAAGCAATAGCGAACCACACCGACAAATCAGTCCGCGAATGGGTCGACGCATGGGTGAAGAAGCCATTCGAATAGGTTCGATGGGAAGCTTTCGTTGTACACTTGTATTCTGGAGGTGTGTCTTCTGCTTGATGCGGTGACGAAGAGTTTGTGGGTTCGATAAAATGCCCCAGTGAGGTAATTGTTGCTTTTCGTGATTCCAAGGAACTCCAATTTTTTGCCATTATTATTTACAAAGTTCCACTCTTTTGATGTGTGCTATAGAGTTTGTTTCCACATCACTTCAATTATGTCACATTACATTATGTTTCTATGAATGCTTAAGCTTTAACATTGCACTGAACATGCATCGAAATCCAAATTTGAAGCTTTAACAATGACTCTTTTTTATGTTTGTCATAGAGTTTGTTTCGATATCATTCTAATCATTTCACACTATGTTTCTATGAATGCATTGATAGCAGTCTCATACATGCGTAGAAATACTATTTGAAGCTGGTGCCACCCCTGGTTATCACAAGACTATGCATATAAATCATACACCTCCGTTGCCCCCAATCCGATAATGACCAAAAATATCTCTCGTGTCGACACATATCAAACGTACATATCTTCAATAAGAGGTTGTTGCAAAAGAAACTTTGCTTATTTGTTCAAGATGCTATTACGAGATTCACAGCCATGGAGAATTGTATATTGGGGTAACAACTGACTTAACTTTAAGGTACTTGTAAAGAGCATCCATACCCATATCTTTCCCAAATCCACTCATCTTGTATCCTCCGAAAGGGCAATCTCTGTCGAGTAACAGTTATCCAAATAATACCCGCTCGAATCGACCTTGAGACAGTGTTTGCAATGTTCACGTCATTTGTCACAATCCCTGCTGCTAGCCCATATCTCGTCGCATAGGCCCTCTTAATTACCTCCTCAACAGTTCTGCACAACATGCCCAGTAGTGGATTATATTCATTCGTAGAGAACATCACGTAAGTGGTATGCATCAAATTTTTAAAATAAATATATACGTAAAACTTACTTGAATTTCATGAGTGACATAACTGGCCCAAATATTTCCTCCTTCGCAATCACCATGTCGTCCTATGGGATTTTAATTATGAAAGATTCAGTGGATCAGAGAGTGAAGACGACAATTGTTTAAATTTTTTTTCAAATATTATTATTATTATTATTATTATTATTATTATTATTATTATTATTATTATTATTATTATTATTATTACCGTGACATTGGTGAAAATTGTTGGCTTCATATAGTAACCCTTCTGACCACAAGGCTTGCCACCGGTTAACATGGTGGCCCCTTCTTGCTCACCAAGCTTGATATATGAAAGCACTTTCTCAAACTGCACCTTGTCTACCTGTATCCATTTTAATACAATCCTCATGTCAAGTTCCCGTACTCCGAGAATTCGGGTAGGCTAATACCGGGAGGGAACTTAGGATATATCATTTGATTCTGGGAATGAACACAAGTATTTTCAACCTGTGGTCCTTGACGTGTTGTAGGATCAAAAGGATCTCCAACCACCCACGATTTCGACTTCTCTATCAATTTTTTCACAACTCGTTCATAAATTCCTTCTTGTACAAATACACACGACCCAGCAACACAAACTTCACCCTGCATATCATTGGCAATATAAGCTCGGCAAAAATAATACCCATAAATGTTTATGTACTAATTTCTTATGTTCAACAGTTGCTTCCTAAGCCAATTCATATCCCAATGAAGCGCAGCACACACATAAAATTACCTTGTTCATGACTACTCCAAGTAAAGCAAGATCTGCTGCTTTATCAACATCAGTATTGTCGAATATTATGAGAGGCGACTTCCCGCCTAGCTCAAGCGACACTGGTTTCAGATTACTACGTGCTGCAGACTCCATTATAAGGCGTCCCACTTCCGTGGATCCTGTAAAACTCACCTTAAAACACACAAAATAGACACATCACGTTCCCAAGAACAGTAACTTCAGATCTCCGTTCGCATTAGGAAAAGAAAACAAACAATTCAATTCTTGCTCAGATTTTTACTTGATCAATGTCCATATGAGAGCTAATAGCGGCGCCAGCTGTTGGTCCATAACCCGTCACAACGTTTATCACTCCATCAGGAACACCAGCCTCATAGAAAAAAAAAAAGACGGGTTAATAATTTAGTTTTAATTAACTTTTTTTAAACATATAGTAAACAAAGCTTGTTCTGTGACCCTAATACCTGCTTGGCTAAATCAGCGTAAAAGAGAGCCGACAGTGGAGTCTGCTCAGCTGGCTTGATCACCATTGTGCAGCCAGCAGCTAATGAGGGTGCAGCCTTCAGGAATAACATATTAGTTGGGGAGTTCCATGGGATTATATGCCCGACGACACCGATTGGCTCGCGCAATGTGTACGCTTGGTGCTCGCTCGACATCTTCAAAGCCTCTCCTTGAATTTTATCCGCAGCACCCGCGTAGTATCGCAGCCTTTCTGCAGCTTGAGGAATGTCTTTGAATTTCCCTGAACTGAATAGTTTGCCGGCATCAATAGTATCCAAGGCTGCTAGGTCCTCTATGTTTTTGTCAATCAAGTCTGCTAATTTCATCATGATCTGTCCTCTTGACTGTCCACATCAAATGGCACCAAAAGGAGAGCGGAAAAAACATGGTATGAGTGAATAATTTAGGTTGATTCTACTTCAACCTTTAACTAACAGTAGAACTCGGAATGAACTTACAGAACCAGATAAGCGAGGCCATGGGCCATTATCGAATGCATCTCGAGCAGCTTTGACAGCTAAATCAACATCTTCCTTGTCCCCTTCCGAGATTTTAGCTATTGTTTCCCCTGTTCTTGGATCTACGGTCTCGAATGTTTTTCCTTTAATGTCAAAACAGAAGAAGTTGTATAGACTTGAGAGGGGGATTTTTTTGGGAAACTGTGTTTAATTTAGTACTCCAGGATTGCAACTTCTGAATATGTAGTACTGCCTATTTATATTTCATATTTGGCTTTTCAGATAACTAGGTAACTTTGAATGTAGGATGCATAAGTTTACAACATTATGAAATTACTAACAGTCAAATGTTAATTGGGGGCAGGGGAGTAGTAGCTAGTGATTAGTAACTATGAAGCTTTGGTGATTGTCGAACAATGAATGAGATGAACAGAATCGGACTAGTTGTGTGACTGGAGTAGCTTCTAATGTTGATCTCAGAAACTAGTTTCGTGCAAGAGGGCAAGATGAAGATGAGCGATAGTGCAGGATGGGGATCATTTCTTTTCAAACAACTTTGGATGTATTAAGTTGGGTAAGAACCCAACTTAATACCTAGTATAATAGGAAGACACTCTGTTTCATTGAAGAGGATAAAGAAGACCTGAAGACTCTTCCCACAGAGAGAGAAAAAGAGATGGCAGCTGCTCTAATAAGAAGACACTCCGTTCTAAATTATACCAGGACGGACTTGTCACAGAAGAGTTCCCTGCTACACTACAAGTGTCATGTTACGGAAGAGTTCTTATATGTACTACAGTACAATTTTGTGACTGATTTGAGTTCAACCAGTGTCATGTCTTCTATTTTATTCTTCCTTTTGTGGATAATTGGCCGAATTCTTTCGATCGACTTCTCAATTCAAAATTTTACTATTTTTGTGATATTTAAGCAAGTAGAGACGTAATGCAAAAAATTCTCGTATAAGGAAAAATTAAGTGCTGTCTAGAAGCTTTTAGTGCCTCCCACCAAATAGATTGTTTTGATTACTTAGAAAGGTATTTCCCAATAAAAACAAAAGAAGGGCTGGAATACTCAACCGCATTTGTCTTGGCATCCTCCACACTGTGTAAATAAACAGTGTTCTCTATTTAAGATATTGCCCTACGAAAACGTTTTTCCCAGAAAAGTAGTAAATGCCTAAATGTTTTACATTGTAATACTATTTGGAAAGCATTCGTATTTACGCACTGCAGAGAAAAACTAACAACTTAGATCATTGCAAAAAAGAAATCCCTTTCTGTCCTAAATTTTGTGATCTGTTTGATGAAAGAAACCCAAGGTTTCTGGAAAATGAAACAAGAACACGAATGCTCAAGCTTTAACAATGCATAGATAACTGTATCAGCAATCTTATATACATGCATAAAGATATGATTTGAAGCTTCCCTTGTTCTCACAAGTATGCATAAATCAAACACTTTGTTCCCCCAATTCGATAAAAGAACAAAACTATCTCGAGCACTCGTGTCTATCCACGCATATTATTGAAGAGCATTCATACCCATATCTTTTCCAAATCCCTCCAAGAGAGCAATTAACCTCGGTCTAAGCGAACAGTTAAATCCAAAACACTCCAGCTCGAATTACTGTTAATAAATGTTTGCAATATTCAAGCTGTTGATAACAATCCCAGCTGCCTGCAGGCCATATCTCGTGGCATTGGCTCTCACAGTTACCCTTCTGAATGGTTGTGCAGTATATTCATTGTAATTATTTGCAATTAACATATGGATGAAACCGATCAATCACACTCCGCATTAGATTACTCAATGCAAAGAAGTATATTTCAGAGGGATACAATCACAACTTGAATTTCATGAGTGACATAACCGGCCCAAAGATTTCCTCCTCCGCAATCACCATGTCGTCCTATGGGAGATTAATTATGTGAAGAGTACGTGGATCAGAGTGAAAACAATAGTTTTTTTTGCAAGGTGAGTGAAAACAATAGTTGTTTAAAATTTGTCTCAGTTATTATTGTTGTCAGCTCAATAAAATAGCTCTTCTAGCCACAAGAAGTGCGACCAATGATCAAGGGGGCTCCTTCTCTCTCTCAACCATGCTCGATGTACAAAGAACTTTATCAAATTTCTTTTGTCTGCTTCCACTGCTACGGATTCTGTAAAACTCATCCTTAAAAAAACGGAACGATTATATTGACGAGGCCAATAAATTGGATGTCATCTTTGACCCTTCAGAAAGTAGCAGTCTAAACCATTGCATAAATATACAACTTAAAAGTTACTAAAATGGTACTGCTGTGGCTCTCCTGGTTTTCACAAGCTTACATAAATCAAATACCATGCTTCCCGAAATGATAAACAAATAAAACTATCATAATCACTTATGGTTTTGTTAACACACATCAAAAATACTTAATAAACTCTGCTTATTTGTTCGACATGAGATTACAAGATTCACAGCCACGGAGAATTATATATTGGAGTGACAACAGACTTAACTTGAAGGTACTTATAAAGAGCATCCATGCCCCAATCTTTCCCAAATCCACTCATCTTGTATCCTCCGAAAGGGCAATCTCTGTCGAAAGCAAAGTAACAGTTGATCCAAATCACACCAGCTCTAATTGATCTTGAGACGGTGTTTGCAGTGTTTAAGTTATTCGTCACAATCCCTGCTGCTAGGCCATATCTCGTTGCATTGGCTCTCTTAATTGCCTCCTCAACAGTTCTGCACAAATTGGGTGGTATTAGATTACTTCTGCTGATGAAAGAAAATGAAAGACACTTATACATACTGAGTTGATTTGAAGAAAAGTTCATAATAACTGGTCCAAATGTACTTGAACTTACTTGAATTTCATGAGTGACATAACTGGCCCAAATATTTCCTCCTTGGCGATCACCATATCGTCCTATGAGAGTTTCATAACAAGACAAGTCAGTGGACTAGAGAGTGAAATAAAATAAAAGAAATTTGTTTTTATTTTATTTGAAGTTTTACCTTGACATCGGTAAAAACAGTTGGCTCAATATAGTAACCCTTCTGGCCACAAGTCTTGCCACCAGTTAACAAGGTGGCTCCTTCGAGCTTGCCTTGCTCGATATATGAAAGCACTTTCTCAAACTGAGTCTTGTCCACCTGTGTCCATTTCATAGAATCATCATCATGTCCAGTTCAAATATATATTTCCGGATAAAATAAGAATGGAATGTTTAATTTTCTAAGTTCTCACCTGTGGTCCTTGGCGGGTCATTGGATCAAATGGATCTCCAACCGCCCATGACTTTGCTTTCTCTGTCAATTTTTTGACAACCTGTTCGTAAATTCCTTCCTGAACGAAAACACGCGACCCAGCAACACAAATTTCACCCTGTATACAAATCAAGAACACCATATGACTCAACGGAGTATAAGACCAAAAATAATGTTCCCAAGTGGCTTCATGATAAACCCAAAAAGACCAGAGTTCATTTAGAGTTTCCAATTATGAAAAAAAATCTTCTAACTGTTTGGTTTAATCTTTTATTACCTTGTTTGCAACTACTCCAAGAAAAGCAAGTTCTGCTGCTTTGTCAACATCAGCATCGTCGAATATTATGATAGGTGACTTCCCGCCCAGCTCAAGCGACACTGTTTTCAGATTGCTTTTCGCTGCAGCCTGCATTATTAGGCGTCCCACTTCCGTGGATCCTGTAAAACTCACCTTAAACACACACACACAAAACAGAATCGTCAAATTCACGAGAACAATAACTTTGAATTTTCAGTCTTATGAGGAAAACAAAACTTCAATTCTTGCTCAGAATCAAAATTACATGATCGATGTCCATATGAGAGCTAATAGCAGCACCAGCTGTCGATCCATAACCCGTCACCACGTTTATCACTCCGTCAGGAACACCTGCCTAATATAATAAAAAAAGAAGCTGTTGAGAAGTCCCACATCAACGTTAGTGAACGTTTAAATAATTAATAAGTGTTCTGAACTACTCCCCTCATTGTCAATTGGTTTTGAGGTGTAACCCCATGGATTCTTTTACATGGTAACAGATCTGGGGCACGCACACGTGCATGGTCTAATTGGTCTAACAACCCATGTGCTAGCTGGTAAAAGAAGTTTCACGTGTAGACCCAAACACGACATTGGACATTCAAGAATAAAAAAAGTTTGTTTTTGTGGGGCAATACCTGTTTAGCCAAATGGGCATAAAAGAGAGCCGAGAGAGGAGTCTGCTCAGCGGGCTTGATCACCATTGTGCAGCCAGCAGCTAAGGAAGGTGCGGCCTTGATGAAGAACATGGTAGTTGGGTAATTCCATGGGATTATATGACCGACGACACCGATTGGCTCGCGTAATGTGTATGCCTGGTGCTCGCTCGACATCTTTAAAGTCTCTCCATGAATTTTATCTGCAGCGCCTGCGTAGTATCGCAGCGTTTTCGCAGCTAGAGGAATGTCGTAGGATTTACCCGAACTGAAAAGTTTTCCAGCATCAATAGTGTCCAAGGCTGCTAGCTCCTCTATATTTTCGTCGATCAAGTCGGCGAATTTCATCATTATCCTTCCCCTTGACTGATCACATTGGATGACACCAAAAAGAAAAGCAGAGAAATATTTTATATGAGCGAATAATTTGGGTTTTGACCATTTAATATGCATTATTCCAAAAAAAAAACGGACAAGAAAAAGAACTTACATAGCCAGATAACCTAGGCCATGGACCGTTATCGAATGCATCTCGAGCAGCCTTGACAGCTAAATCAACATCTTCTTTGTCACCTTCCGAGATTTTGGCAATTGTTTCTCCTGTTCTTGGATCGATTGTCTCAAATGTTTTTCCTTTATCGTCAAAACAAGAAGTTTAGATGCTAAGCAAGGATTATTACTCCATATCTAGTGTATTCTTGAAAATGTTCATAAACTTGGATTAGAACCGTCTCATCATAACTTAATATTTCAGAATTAGATAGATAGTACTCCCTCCATCTCAAAATAATAGTTTGGGTGGACGTTTCACTGGACTTGATAAATTTACCAAATTGTTCTGTGTCATATAAGCTACTTTTCTTTTTAGATAGAGGAAAGTAGGTTTTAGAAATAGGACTATAATTTTGAGACTTATCTTGGTATGAGAAGATAAATGGGACGAATACTAATTTAAGGACTTGCATCTTCGAAAGTATCCTTGCGCCCTTGCGTGATTTCTTTATGACATTCTACCAGACCTAGTTAGCCGGCAAGAAAGTTTCTATGATTAAGAACTAGTTTCATGCAAAGGAAGCTAGTGAAATCCTCAAAATTCCTATCTCTTGGCAAATGCAAGAAGACAGAGTGATCTGCCCCTAAAAAAAATTGGTATCTTCTCTGTGAAATCTGCAAGGAGTGTGACTCTTCAAGTTCTTGCAACATAAAAGGCAGGTAAAGCTCAAAATTACTCAAAACATTCTTTCTCTTTCATGTTCTAAGGAGTAAGTCTTTTTAAAGAGCATCATTCGTCCTCCAAGAATTAAGATTTTCTGGTGGAGGATTAGTAATAATGCCCTGGCAGTAAATGAAAATCTTCACTTTAGAGGTGGTAAAATCTTCTCGTTGCAGTTTATGTGCCAAGGAAGGTGAAAGTATTGGGTACTGTATGTTACATTGTGAATGGGTCACCCTCTATTGGTTTGGTCTTGGTTTGTCAATGTGCCGAGGAAGGAAGGTGAAAGTATCAATGTACAGTCGTGTAGTGTGAAGAAATGGCTAGCAGAGATGGGGGAGCAAGCCTTAACTGCAAATTTGTTTAAAGACAGGTGTTATCTCTTCATCATCAGTCTGTGGATTGTGTGGAAATCCAGAAATGATGCTATCTTTTCTCATTCTCATCATAACCCTTCTTTGTCCATCCTTCTAATCAAAGAGAATACTTTGATGTTCTAAAGTGCTGCAAAAAAGTGACAAGTACCAAGGTCTCAGTATCTAGATCAATGTCTGTGAAGAAGAACATTTAATGGAATCCTCCACCTCCTCAGGTTCAAAGTGTAATGTGGATGCTGTGTGGTGCAAGACCTAGTGGTTTAGTTTGGTTTTGAGAAATGAAAGGGGTGAAGTAATTGACCGGGAATGGAGCAGAGAAGCTGCAAATTCAAGTTTAGTTGCTGAAGCTCTAGCTCTGAGATACGGAATGTGGAAATTGAAGAGTAAAGCCGATTCCAGAATTTGTGATACCCTGGGTACCCAGTCTAGTTGTCCTGGAGATTCCTCATTTTATTAACCCATTACATAATTGGGTACCCGTCATTTGTTTTACATGGTGTTTTTTTCTGTCTTTCTAAGTGCATAAGTAATAATTTAAAGAGAATAATTAAGCAACTTTTTCTGTAGTACGACATTAATTTTACTTGAATTTTAAGAAATGATACTACAAACAGGACGAATAGCTACGGAATTGTCAAATGGGGAGGAGGGGGAGGATCATTTCTTTAGTTCCTATTGTTACCTCTATTTTTTCCCAATTTTCTGGCTAATTTGGTAGAAATCAGATATCTTCGTCGAACTTCTTGACCTCTACCTCCAATATGATACTTTGCTCTGTTTTTCTTTTTCTTTTTCTTTTTGTTACGTGTATGAAAACTAACCTATTCTTAAAGAGCGGGAATAACTCAAACCCTCCGAGTTTAGTGTGTGACGGTGGTGTGCATGGCATATAACAAATAATCTTCCACATACAATTGAATCCTATATCCGGGGTGACCTAAACAAGGGCAAAATGTACATGGTTTCTACCTGATAAGAACTAATAATCTCAGAAGAAGTCTGGTTTCATCGTGGACCATAGAAGAGATTGCTAAAAGTGCTCTAATAAACAATAGTACTACTATGAGTTAACCACCCCAGAAATAAGTAAGAGCAAAGACAGAATAGTAAACTACGGAGCCTTTGCCTTGGCCGTATATGGGCCTTTGCAACTTCCATTTAGACCGTCTTCTAATGATAGCAAAGAAGAGATTATGAAGAAAAGAAAGTGCAGTTTCGATGGTGATTATGCTGATCTTGCTTTCACTTTAGTCAATTTTGAATGTAATAATAACAGCTTAAAGGGAACAAACCTGATATGGAATCGACAAATTCTCCATTAATGAACAGCTTCGTGAACTTAATCTCTGGGACCTTAATCGCAGACTCGTTGCTTAGGTCGGCTGCCATCTCTCTCTCTCTCTCTCTCTCTCTCTTATGAGTCTTCGGGTGTCTTCTTCTTCAGCAGCCAGCTGAGTCTTCTTAAATGAAGATTGACCATCAACTTGTAATAGCTTACAGTGTTTGACATTGAGGCAGTTTGTGTTTTTCTTTTCTTTTCCTTTTTCGGAATGAGTGGTTGAGATGAATGAGAACTAACTGTACGCTCTCGTTTCCCATCTTATAATCACTCATTTTAAACACTAAAAAACGAAAAAATTAACAATCCAAACTAATCCAATGATTTCTTTTCATTAGTGGATTTGACAGCAAAAGAAACATGGGCTGCTTATTGTCAAAGTTGTGGTATGCACACCAACTACCCCCACACTAGTCCAAAATATTATACGGACTTTTGACAAAGCGCAACAATAAATTGATTTTTCTTAAAGACTGGCTAAGCATTAAGAATTCCAGATTAGGATAACTTATTTTTGTATCGGCATGAAATACTACACAAGTATTTTATGACTGCATGATGTTCAACCACATCTTGATCATATAATTGGGACAATTGTCTTAATGAACTTTTAGATTGCGTTTACTCCGTTCAGATTTAGGGAATAAGAAGATAAAGATTGACATGAAGATGAACACTTTTATTCCAAAGGAAGACGGAACAAAACAAGTACATTTTCATAAGAACAGAAGAGTTATGAATTTGGATTTTCATAAAACCCATCTAAAAAAAGAAGACAGAAATCGATGGCACGTGATTAGTGATGCTCGGATTTGATACTCGTTGGTTGTTGGTAGGGTGCCGAAAGGATTAAAACAGTTATTTAAAATAATAGGGATTAATCACATAAGGTACATTTGCCTGTTTACTTTCCTGCTTGCACACAGCCACAGCGAGTAGGCGAGTCATCATGATCCAAGTCTTCTACTGGAAGAAGATATCTTTATCCAGAAAAAAACTCAGATAACGCCGTCTGTTTTCTGATATGCCGAGAAGCCAAATATGCACTCGTGGTACCCATATTAGGTAATTAGACCACTTGTCATATTAAACCATGTTTTATGTAATTTCTCAACCACTTATCCTGAATCTCGTCTAAAATTTCTCTTCCCTCTCTCTCTTTCTCATCTACTAATGTGATTTTTTTCGTCATTATTTGCATTGAATTTAAATTTTCTGATTTGTAGCTAATAGCATTGGAGTCCAAAGTCAAAATACGAACTGCAAAAAACGCAAAACGTTTCTTTGGGCGTAACATGCCTAATTTTTATCTAATACCATTGGAGATGCTCTTCTTTATCCTCTTCAATGAAATACAGTGTCTTCTTATTATACTAGGAATGACTTGTCACAGAAGAGTTCCCTGCTACACTATGAGTGTTATGTTAGGGAAGAGTTGTTATGAGTACTCTAATACAATTTTGCGACTTGTTTGAGCTAAACCCGTACCGTGTCTTCTATTTGATTCTTCCTTTTTCTGGATAACTGGCCAAATTATCGGATCAACTTCTCAGTTCAAATTTTACTATTTTGTGATGTTTAAGCAAGTAGAGACGTAACGCTAACAATTCTCATATGAAGAAAAATTAAGTGCTGTCTAGAAGCTTGTAGTGCTCTCCCACTATATAGATTGGCTTGATTACTTGGAAAAGTATTTCCCAACAAAAACAAAAGAAAAGCTGGAATACTCAACCATATTTGTCTTGACATCCTCCATAGTGTATAAATAAATAGTGTTCTCCATTATAGATATTACCCTACGAAAACATTTTCCCAGAAAAGTAGTAAAATCCTAAATGTTTTACATTGGAATACTGTTTGGAGAGCATTCGTATTTACACCCTGCAGAGGAAAACTAACAACTTAGATCATTGTAAAAAAATGTGTCCCCTTCTGTCCTAAATTATGTGATCTATTTGATGAAAGAAACCGCTTAGGTTTCTAGAAAAAGAAAACAAGAAGACGAATGATCAAGCTTTTTTATGGTAAACAAAGAACGCAAACACCTAACAAACCATCCTGACAAACCCAGGACCCTCCCTATCAAGAACTAACAGCTTCTCACAAACACTAGGAACAATGAATAAAAACAATCTATCCACACTATCAGTACTACAAGAACCAGCAAGAACATCTGCCACCTGATTACTCTCCCTCCAAATATGTGTGACAGAGCTACCAGTCAGCTCCAACAAAGCTCTAATTCTGCAAATAATGTACTAAAACTGAGACTTTTCAGAACCCTCTTTAATAAGAGCAATTGCAGCAGCACAGTCAGATTCCACACAAACATTAGAATCACCAAACTCAGAAACAGCAACCAGCCCATCAAGAATAGCCCAGAGCTCACCAAAAATTACAGAACCAGTCCCCAAATTTCTTTGAAGACCCCAAACCCAGTCCCCAGAGCTATTTCTACAAACAGCCCCAATAGAACAACTCTGAGCATTAACAGCACAGTCCACATTGAGCTTCAATCTACCAGGAGGAGGAGGAGACTATTGAACCAGAAGAGGAAGAGGCAAAATAGCAGAAGGCATGACCTTCATTTCTTTCAACAACCTCTTAACTTGACACAAAATAATATTTTTAGGATCTGAGGGGTAGCAAAACCCCTCCTCATGAATCCTCAAATTATGCCATAACCATCCATAGCTCACAGTAGCAGCAAAAATCACAGACCAATCAAGAGAGCCAACACCTCAGTCAGCAGAAAGATTCTTATCTACCCAGTTAGCAACATCACACCCAAAGAAGTCATTCCAGTGACTGGGATGAACAAGACTCTTCCATAACTCAGAGATCCAGACACAATCCCTAAGAGCATGAAGAGTAGTTTCTGCAGAAAGAAGACAAAAAGTACATAGACGAATGATCAAGCTTTAACAATGCATAGATAACTGTATCAGCAATCTTATATACATGCATAAAAATACAATTTGAAGCTTCCCTTATTCTCACAAGTATGCATAAATCAAACACTTTGTTCCCCCAATGCAATAAGAGACCAAAACTATCTTGAGCACTCGTGCACGCATATTACTTAAGAGTATCCATACCCATATCTTTTCCAAATCCCTCCAAGAGAGAAATTAACTTCGGTCTAAAGCGAACAGTTAAATCCAAATCACGCCAGCCCGAATTAATCTTGAAACAATGTTTGCAATATTCAAGATCCAAATCACTGCAGCCCGAATTAATCTTGAAACAATGTTTTGCAATATTCAAGTTGTTGATCACAGCCCCAGCTGCCTGCAGGCCATATCTCGTGGCGTTGGCTCTCTCAGTTATCCTGTAATACTCCCCTCATTATCAATCGGTTCAAACCCATTAATTTTATCTCACCACATCACAAACCAAACAATTTAGGTTCCATGGACCCGTTATCGCAAATCCAGATAAACGATTACATGGGCCGTAATCGAGTGCGTCTCGACTCTCGAGCACCCTTTGACATCTAAACGTCGTCCTTGACCCTTCAAAAATTGTTGATTTTATTCATTTTCCTCTTTATCCTTATCATTCAAATCATACCCCATATCTTGCTATAAATACACAACTTAAAAGTTAAAATGGTGCCGCTATGGCTCTCCTGATTTTCACAAGAGCGCATAAATTAAACACCAATGGTTCCCAAATGATAAACAAGCAAAACCATCATAACCACTTATTTTTTGTTAACTACACATGTCAAACATACTGCTTACTCATCCCACGTGGTATTACAAGATTCACAGCCACGGGGAATTATAAATCGGGGTAACAACTGACTTAACATGAAGGTACTTATAGAGAGCATCCATACCCCAATCTTTCCCAAATCCACTCATCTTGTATCCCCCGAAAGGGCAATCTCTGTCGAAAGCGAAGTAACAGTTGATCCAAATCACACCCGCTCGAATTGATCTTGAGACGGTGTTTGCAGTGTTTAAGTCGTTGGTCACAATTCCTGCTGCTAGGCCATATCTCGTGGCATTGGCTCTCTTAATTGCCTCCTCAACAGTTCTGCACAAGTAGGGTGGTATTAGAAAAGTTCATTGCGGCTGCAGTAATAATATATACTTGGAACTTACTTGAATTTCATGATTGACATAACTGGACCAAATATTTCCTCTTTAGCGATCACCATGTCGTCCTATGGGAGTTTCATTACAAGACGAGTCAGTGGACGAGTCAGTAACAAGAAAAAACATTGTTTTTTTATTTTCTCTGAAGTATTTACCTTGACATCGGTGAAAACTGTTGGCTCAATGTAGTAACCCTTCTGGCCACAAGCCTTGCCACCAGTTAACAGGGTGGCTCCTTCTCGCTTGCCATGCTCGATATATGAAAGCACTTTCTCAAACTGAGTCTTGTCCACCTGTGTCCATATTGATAGAATCATCATCATCATCATCATCTCCATTTCCAATACATAATTAGGAAATTATGAAAGCAACTGTTCTTTGGTTCATGAGCAGATTCTTGGCTTCTGGAAAAGAGAATGTTAAGGGTGTTATCTAAACATGTATGGTTCTCACCTGTGGTCCTTGGCAGGTTGTTGGATCAAATGGATCTCCAACCGCCCATGACTTTGCCTTGTCTGTCAATTTTTTCACAACCTGTTCGTAAATTCCTTCCTGAACGAAAACACGTGACCCAGCAACACAAATTTCGCCCTGTATACAAATCAAGAACGCCATATAACTCAACCGAGTATAAGACCAACAATTACATATCAAATTTGTGAGGGTTACTGCTGAACCCTAAAAGACCATAATTCATTTACCTTGTTCACAACCACTCCAAGAAAAGCAAGTTCTGCTGCTTTATCAACATCAGCATCATCGAATATAATGATAGGTGACTTCCCGCCTAGCTCAAGCGACACTGTTTTCAGATTGCTTTGCGCTGCGGCCTGCATTATTAGGCGTCCCACTTCCGTGGATCCTGTAAAACTCACCTTCAAACACACACAAAACAGACGCGTCAAATTCAGAAGAGAACAATCACTTCGAATTTCCAGTCTTGTCTTATGAAGAGAAATAAAAACTTGAATACTTGCTCACAATCAGAATTACCTTATCGATGTCCATATGAGAGCTAATAGCAGCACCAGCTGTATGTCCATAACCCGTCACCACGTTTATCACCCCCTCGGGAATACCAGCCTAATACAAAAAGAAGTTGTCAAGAAGTTCCACATCGGACATTCAAGAAGAAGAAGAAAAATAATTAATAAGCATATGGACTGCTCCCATCATTATCAACTTTTTTGAGGTGGAACCCCATGGATTCTTTACATTGTAAGAGATCTACGGCTTGTCCAATGGTTGAGACCGCATTGCATCGTACCAAGGTTATTGGTCTAGAACGAGGCAAGACCTTCGTGGAGAGGCTTGAGACCATTCATCATACATCGGTTCAACCCAACCGACCTCGGTGACTACGGAGTCTCGTTGATTTCAGGCGTAGCATTCCATTACTTAATCTAGTAGGGTATTTCAATTCGCTTTAATAGTTTATGTTTAATTTTCTTTTCTTATGAATTTCACAGTAATGTTTGTATTGTTATCTATCTTTTGTAAGGATTAGTTCCAAAGTTCTATTTCTCAAAAATTTAACACTTTAATTAATATACTATACGTAGTATAACATTAGTTAATAATAGTGAAATTAATGAAAACACGGGGCGCTGGGTGTCTTTTGGCCTAAATACAAAGGTGCAAAGTGTCTCTTTTGGTGAAGTGCAAAGATGGGAGGGGTGTCTTTTATCCTTAATATAAACATATGATAGTGTATTTACAATAAAATATATAAAAGATGAGAGGGGTGTTTTTAACTGTTTGAGTTACTAAGGTAGGATTGTAAATTTTAAAAAGATTGGTAGTGGAGTAAGGTGGGGACGGGGGTGAGGGGTCGCCCACGGGCTGTGGGCAGTCTCACTGGTAGAGCATTCAAATCCCCTGCTTTTAAGCTCCACCGTTTGAACTCTGTTAAATATAGGTTAACTTAGGATTTGATTAATATATATATATATATATATATATGATGTTCTATGTAATTACCTCCTTAGCCAAGTGAGCGTAAAAGAGAGCCGACAGAGGAGTCTGCTCAGCTGGCTTCATCACCATTGTGCAGCCAGCAGCTAATGAGGGTGCAGCCTTGATGAAGAACATGATAGTCGGGTAATTCCATGGGATTATATGCCCGACCACACCGACCGGCTCACGCAACGTGTACGCCTGGTGCTCGCTCGACATCTTCAAAGTCTCTCCGTGAATTTTATCTGCGGCGCCTGCGTAGTATCGCAGCGTTTCTCCAGCTGAAGGAATGTCGTAGGCTTTACCGAAACCGAAAAGTTTGCCACCATCAATAGTTTCCAAGGCTGCTAGCTCCTCTGTGTTTTCGTCGATCAAGTCGGCGAATTTCATCATTATCCTTCCCCTTGACTGATCACATCAGAATGCCACCAAAAAGATAAGCAGGAAAAAAAAAATCTGAATGAGTTAACGATTTGAGTTCCTTCTGGTTGACCATTAAAATGCATTATCACCATAGAGAAGACACAAAAAACAAAAACAAAAACAAAAAGAAAGAAACTTACATGGCCAGATAACCGAGGCCACGGACCGTTATCAAATGCATCTCGAGCAGCCTTGACAGCTAAATCAACATCTTCTTTATCCCCTTCCGAGATTTTAGCTATTGTCTCTCCTGTTCTTGGATCAATGGTCTCGAATGTTTTTCCTTTATCGTCAAAACAAAGAAGTTTTAGATGTTGAGCGAGCGTGATAGCCCCATTCTTAGTACATAGTATGCTTTAAAATGTTCATAAACCTAGGTTAGAACCTCGTCATCATAACTTTATATTTTAGAATTAGATAAATAGCACTCTCTCCATTTCAAAATGTCCTGTCTCATACTCCCTCCCAGCCGATTATTGATTTTTTTTAAAGTTGCTTTATTAAAAAAGTATGAAAAATCTAAAATAGCCCCTGTATATGAGGGAGGGTAAGATGGTATTTTAACTGTATAATATTGTTTTTTAAAGAGTAAGATGGTATTTTTTTTGTAAAAGTTGACGGAAAAGAAAAATTTAAGGAATTGATGGGAACATTCATAAAATGAAATTTTAAAGAATTGGTTGGGACGGAGAGAGTATATGTTAAGTGAAAAGGGTAGGTAAAGAAGTGAAGTAAAAATTGATCTGACAATAATTTTGGGACGTGCAATATCAACGAAACGGATAATACAATTTCTGGTAGGCTATGTAGAGTCCCGCGCACTAAACTCGGGGGGTTTGAGTTTTCCCCACTTTTTAGGAGTAGGCTAATTTTCTTAGATGTAAGAAGAGTATCATACTGCAAGTAGAGGTTACAGTTGGATGAACATCCAATTTTTGGCAAATTAGTCGTAAAATTGGAGGAAAAAAGGAAGAAGAGACTAGAGGTAACAATCATTCATTGTGTTGCGGATCAAAGTGATCCGGTGAATAGTGCACCGAAGAGATACAGGAAAATAAAAGTAGCATTTCAATGAAACTAAGTGTGCATGCCAAGAGTACTAGTAAAGAATAGTTTCAGTGATCGCCAAAAAAAGACGGATGGTAAACTACAGAGCCTTTCCTCCTTATCAACTTCCATTTAGACTAGTCTTGCAATGGATAATCTACAAAACTAGTTCCATACTGCACAAGACAGCAAAGAAGATGATCATCAAGAAGAAATGAACGTGCGGTTTCGATGGTGCTTTCCGATGAAGTCTGTGTATTGCTTTCTCTTCTTTCCAATTTTGAATGTAACAAAGTAAAGAAGAAGAAGAACCTGAAACGGAATCGACGAATTCCCCATTAATGAACAGCTTGGTGAACTTTATCTCTGGAATCTTAACCGCAGATTCATTGCTTTGATCGACGGCCATCTCTCTCTCTCTCTCTCTCTCTCTCTCTCTCTCTCACTCTCTTGCAAGAGTCTTCTTCTTCTTTTCTTTAGCATCCTCCTGCAGAGTCTTTTTATACGAAGATTGACCCATTTTAGATGGAGTGTTTCTTTTTACTAGAATCACCGACTGCTGCGTGTCAAGTTGTGGTATCCACTTGTCAATCTACTGACTACCCTCCACACCGGTCCAAATTTTATGCAGATTTGTCATTTGTCATCTGATATGTCATCTGTTGCGGTATCCAATTTTTTATTTTTTTTATTTTTTTTTTTTTTATACCGTAAAAAAATGTACATTCTTATTAAATACGACTATGTTCCCTTTCTTTCTATTCATTTGACATTTTTTGACTCGTATGTTCTCTTGACCGGGTGATTTGAATCACAAAACTATGCGATTTTTTGATAATTTTTTCACGGTGCAATAGAATATTGGAAAACATGAATCAAACCCTAGATCTCATCCACAAAACCAGAGAACGGAGAAAAAAGAGAAGGAGGGAAAATGAAATGAAAAGTTTTCATTCACTAACTAATTTTCCAAATGGATATTACATCACTATTTATAGCTATAGCCACGTAGATATAAGCTAGCCAATCAGAAGAAAGGAAGACGTAGCCGTTGCCAACTCAGCTGCCCCTGTGCTGCAACGACACCGTTCCTCTAACAAGTAAATCAACGACTAGGATGAAAGATAAAAGTCTAATCTAACGGATACTGTTACTCTAAATTTCAGGTCATTAGTTTGACACTGAATTCAGTTTAGTACCTGAAATTTCATGTCATCAATTTGACACATAATTCAATTTAGTCCAAGTTGTCATTTCTAACACGCCCCCTCAAGTTGAAGGGGGGGGGGGGGGGGGGGGGGGGGGGGACAACACCTTCAACTTGCCCAAGAGATGATAGAAAGCAGGAGAAGCCAATGGCTTAGTAAGAATATCAGCAACCTGTTCTTCAGAAGGTAAATGCTGCAAAACAACTTGTGCTTCTTGAACCATGTCTCTTACAGTGTGACAATCCAGCTCAATGTGTTTGGTCTTCTCATGGCACACAGGGTTATGTGCAATGTGAATGGCTGATGTACTATCAGAGAAGAGCACTGGAATGCTTGAGATGTTGTAATGCAGTTCTTGGAACAGAGAAGTGAGCCATTTAATTTCACAAACCAGATGAGCTAAGCTTCTGTATTCAGCCTCAGCTAAACTTCTAGCCACCACTTGCTGCTTCTTGCTTTTCCAAGAAATAAGTGAACCTCCCAGAAATACTAAGTAACCAGAAGTCGACCTTCTAGTATCAAGGCAACCTCCCCAATCAGCATCTGCAAAGCCAAGAAGACTGCAATCTTGATCTACAGGGAAAACAAGACCATAATCCTCAGTAGCTTTGAGGTATCGAATTATATGGTGAGCTGCATTCATATGTTCTGTAGTGGGATGTGCCACAAATTGACTCAATTTGTGCACAGAAAAACTAATGTCTGGTCTGGAATTACAGAGATACAGAAGTTTCCCCACTAGTCTTCTGTAACCAACTGCTGCTTCAACAGAGAGAGAATCTCCCACCATTTGACTCAACTTACACCCTGGAACCATAGGGGTGCTTGCATGCTTACAATCTGCATAACCTGTGATTGTGAGAAATTCCAGAAGAAACTTGTGTTGACACAGAAAATATCCAGTAGAGAACTTATGTATCTCAAAACCAATGAAGTATGCAATGCTTCCAAGATCCTTGAGCTGAAATTCTGCATGAAGTGAATCTTTGAAAACCTCCAATTCAGCAACATTACTACCAGCTAGCAAGATATCATCAACATAGACCAAAAGAATAACTATGCCACCAGAACTCCTTTTTACAAAGAGAGTGTAATCTGACTTACACTGTTTGAACCCCATATGCAGAAGTTGAGTAGTAAACTTCATAAACCACTGTCTAGAAGCCTGTTTAAGACCATATAGAGATTTTTGCAGCTTACAAACAAGAGAATTTGGAGAAGAAGAACTCACTGAGGGTAAGTATCCATCTGGTAACTTCATATAAACTTCCTCATGTAGATCTCCATGCAAGAATGCATTATTAATATCAAGTTGCAACACTGTCCATCCACACTTAGCAGCTAGAGCTAATAAAACTCTAAAAGTGACCATCTTAGCTACAGGAGAAAAGGTCTCAAAGTAATCTAAACCCAATGTCTGTGTGTACCCTTTTGCTACTAGCCTGGCCTTATACCTTTCTACTGTGCCATCAGCCTTGTATTTGATCTTGTAAACCCATTTACACCCTACAGCTGTATGTCCTGGAGGTAAAGTAGTAATCACCCAATTATGATTGTCTTCTAGTGCCTTAATCTCCAATTCCATAGCTTGCACCCATAACTTGTTTGTTGAAGCTTGAGCAAAAGTTGTTGGTTCAATGAGAGTGTACATGTCCTGAATAATTTTGTTACTGCTGAGTGCACCTTAGAAGAATGCCTTATGGGTGGTTGAAGCACAAAATCCTGCAAATGATGTGGCAATCTTGGAATTCTGCTACTTTGTCTGAGTGGCATAGGATGAATAGGAACATCTGCAGAAGTGCTTTGTCTGTTACTTTCTTCTAAAGTCTCACCCTGATTGATGGGTGAATCTCTTGTTGATTCTACTGTGACCACTTCTGGTACAGAAACTGGTAGACTCCAAGTTTCAAACATATTATCATGAGACACTTCAGAAGATGCAAAAGGAAAAATAGTCTCATGAAATGTAACATTTCTAGACACAATAAAAGTCTTGTTCTGAATATCATACACCTTGTAGCCTTTGACACCAAAAACATATCCAAGAAATACTCATTTAATGGCCCTGGGATCAAATTTGGTTCTAGACTGATGTAAAGTGGAAACATAGCACAAACACCCAAAAAATTTGAAACTATCATAATCTGGAAGCTTGTGATGAAGCATCTCAAATGAAGACTTGTTATGAGTCTTTGGAGAAGGAACCCTGTTAATTAGGTAAGCTGCTGTCAAGACACAGTCACCCCAGAACCTTATAGGAACTTGGGATTGAAACCTGATAGCTCTAGCAACATTGAGTAAATGTTGATGTTTTCTCTCTACAACAGAGTTCTGCTCAGGTGTTTCCACACAACTAAGTTCATGTATAATACCATTTTTCATAAAGAAATCCTGCAAATGAAGCTCAGGAGCATTATCTGATCTGATTCTCTTGATCATGGCATTGTATTGTGTTAAAATCATGTTGTAGAAACCAGGCAGCAAACAATCCACTTCTGACTTTTGCTTCATGAGATAAACCCAGGTAGTTCTGGTAGCATCATCTACTAAAGTTAAGAAATATCTGTGACCAGCATAAGTAGCAACTTTATAGGGTCCCCATGTATTAGATATATGTCCATGACTGATAAAATATTTCTTCTTTTGTTTAGCAAGAGGACACACATCACAGTGAAACTTGGTATGAAATGAACCTGATAGATATGTAGACATCAAAGTGCCTTTCTGCATGGATGGATGACCTAACCTTTGATGCCAAAGTGCTGCTGCATTATCATTTTGTGAGACATTATAGCTGAATTTGTCCACACTCTGAGGAGATCTTAGCATATATAGTCCACCTTGTTTATGTCCTTGACCAAGAACTGCACCATCCCTTTGTATGATGAATTTATTGTTGGAATAGATGCCCTAGAGGCAATCTAGTTTAGTATGAATTTGTATTTGGCTAGAAAAATTCATTTATTATTTATTGGATATTTAATATAATGAAGTCCTTAGATTTACAATCGTGTTGTTTATCTTAAATATCCCTAGTCAAGTATAATGATTAATGGGACAATCATCTATAGACTAGTATGGGGTTGGATTGATATGGAGATATCACGATCCAACACATAGGTGTGCATTACGGAATGTTGCACTGGATTGACCCATCACCGAGAAGGCCACATACATGTTATGTTGAGTCACAAGTGCTTCTCGGGTACAATGGTATTGTCATCCTTAGACTTGAAGTCACTAGATATTCTAGTTGTGAATCATTGTGATCTTGGTAGCGTTAAACGCTACACCGTAACTGGGTAGTTATAAAGGCGTGTACTGGATACAATGAGAAGCAAGCTTAGAGATCGTAGTGGACGTAGAGAGGATTTGCCCCTCCCACATAACGGGAGCAAATATCCTAGGCCACTCGAAGGATAGTGCTTATAGAATGTCTGGCCAGACTCAAATAAATCAATATGGGATATTGATGTTATTTGCATGAATAAGGCTATTCCATGGATCGAGAAACTAGGGATTGGATATACGAGTGTGACTTGTATGTCTCGTGTCCAATCCGGATATGGAGGCAAAGGGATGAGACAATTACTTGTACAAGGTTGTCTAGATGACTATTCTATTAGTTGGCTAGAATGGATGTTTTGCTAGAAACCGCTCCATATTAGCAAAGAGTTGCTACCAACTAGATAGAACCTATGGGGTCACACGCTATATAGAGTTGTACTAGATTTGGGAATTAATTAATTGGATTAATTAATTAGAAGGATCACTTTGCAAACCCTTGCAAACTTAGTAGGGACTAATTTGCAAGGAAGGGACTAAATTGAATTCTAGTAGGACTAGAATAAGTCCTTTAGGTAGTTAACAAGGAGTTGTTGGACTATATAAAGGACCTCCTTCCTTCCTTCCTCATAACTTATGCTCTAAAGAGAACATAACAAGAGTGGGAGAGAACAAAGGAGAGAGAGAGCAAGCAACAAGGAGCGACGCCGCCCCTTGCCGCCGCCCCTCACCCCGTCGGCCAAAAGGAAGGGCCGAGCCCCTTTCTTTGTCTCGTTTTGCGTGATTCCTTCACCCTCCTCTCATTCCGGGCTAGCACCAAGGAGATTGGAGATCTATGATCAACTCTAGGCGTGGATCAACTATAGAGAACGTGACACTATTCGCGTTTGAAGTCATCAAGGAGAACCCAAAGGTGTGTTTATGATTTCTTACCTTCACTATCGTTATGCATCTGGACTTGTGATCCTTGGAGGGTTTTGCATGGCTATTGTTTGATTATGCTTCCGTTTGCGCGATTCATGAATCAAAACCCTACAGTGGTATCAGAGCCACAGGTCATAGAGCATAAACGTAGTTTATGTGTTACATTCTTGTTGTTTTACACCTTAATTTGTTGTTTATCGCGTAAAACAAGACAAATCAAGCATGGGATGCAATTTTTCAATAATTAGATCATAACAAGACCCAATTTTGCATTGGATGCATGAATTGGTGAGTTTGAGAAATTTTAGGATCTTAGATCTAGGGTTTGGGCATCCTTGGGGAAGAAGGAGTTCTCCCAAAACAAGGAAACAACCAAACTTGGGCTCCAAGCAAGGAGGTTGTTTTGGAAACAACCTCCATAAGGAGGTTCGGCCCCCTAGGGGACCGCCCCCCTTGCTTACCGCCCAAGATTGGCGCCCTAAGGGGCCGGGCGGCCCTAACCCGCGGGCCTAGCTTGCGGGTTTTGGGCCGACCCGGCCCTAGGGCCTTATGGTTCACTTTGTTGGGCCCGGGCAATTGGATTGTTGGGCCCATGGACCGTTTTAACCCTAGAAATCCTAAAATCAATTAAAATTGACCAAGCGCGTTAAAATTGGATTTTAACTGTTTATGTGCAAATCGCATGGTGATTGGATATGGCCTTAGGATGTGGTTTGATGTGGATGTTTAATTTTATGGTTTGGTTTTACGGCCTGCGAGCTGATCAATTAATTGTAATAATTAATTAGGGTTTTATGGCCTGCGTGCCATTTTTTTTCTCAACTTGTGAGATTTATTTTATTTAGTATAGATATTAGCTAGTGCTAGATAAAGTAGATTGTTAGCCAAGATTGGAGAAAAGAAGCCCAAAGCCAAAGAAGCCACAAAAGATGGAGCATGGAGCATGGAGCATTCCACAAGACTATGGAGGATGGACCAAAAGATCAAGACGCATGGAGATGTGTTTGCTTTAGGGTTCATAGATAATTCCATTGGCTTGGAATTATCTTAGTCTAGAAAAGGCCATATCCACATCACGTTTAATTTTTGTTTTGTGGTTGTTTATTTATTGTCTTATTATTTGTGTGGTTGGTGTATGGATGATGCATGCAATTAGGATAATAAGATAATTAGACAACCCGGATCTATTATTTGGAGTTGTGCCCAAACTCAAATAGATAGATTGGTTGATATTGATCAACAAAATAATTAAAATTGAAAATCCCTCAAATTTTAAATATTGTGTTCTTGCCTTCTCGTTATTTAAACACTCATTATCATCATTATTTATCGAGTTCGTGCGTGCCAAAGCATGGCGACTTGATTCATAATGATGGAATGCGATGGCACGTAACAATGTGCAAATGTTTAGATAAGAGGTTGAGCACAACTAGGCTATTAATTTGATTAAGAAACCTAGAGGCAATCAATTGGGATTATCCATATGGATGGATAAATAAGGAGTTATTTGCCCGATTGAACCAAGAGTTGCATATGGGATGCAATTGGAATTGTTCCTACCTAAGAAGTAGTCGAATTATGGGTGACTTGCCAAAGCAAGCTCATAAGGAGATGAAAAAGATGGATCTTGGCCCACTAGAAAATATAATGATATTTTCCGCATTAATATCTTGAGGGTTATTAATCCGTAGAAAAATAGTGGGAGCTATATTTAATAAACTAGCCATTATTAAATATAGTCAAAAATTCACAAATACTAAAACTTGCGTATTTTCCTTTTATAGAATTCCAAATGGCAAACAACTCATCGAGTTCACAACATTCCCTACGATCTGTCCTTGAGAAGGACAAGCTCTCTGGAACCAACTTTCTTGATTGGTACAGAAACTTGAGAATTGTTCTCAAGCAAGAGAAGAAACTGTACGCAATAGAGGAGCATGTTCCAGAAGGTCCAGAGAACCAGACACCTGCTGCCTTAAAGGCGTATCAGAAGCGTGTTGATGACGCTAATGATGCGGCCTGCCTAATGCTTTGCACCATGACCTCTGAGCTTCAGAAGCAACATGAGAACATGAATGCTGCCGATATGATCGAACATCTAAAGCAGCTCTTCCAAGAGCAGGCGAGGGTAGAGAGGTATGAGGTCTCAAAGGCACTGCTCAAATGTCATCTGGCAGAAGGGAACCTGGTGGGACCCCATGTACTCCGAATGATCGGGTACTTGGAGAATCTCGCCCGGCTTGGGTTCCCGGTCGGCCAAGAGTTGGCAACCGATCTCGTGTTTCAATCGTTGCCTGAGAGTTATGGACAGTTCATTATGAACTATAACATGAACGAGATCGTTAAACCACTGCCAGATTTGCTCAACATGTTGAGGACGGCTGAACAGAGCATCAACAAGGGTAAGGGCAAGGCCATTATGATGGTGCATAAAGGAAAGGGCAAAAAGTTTGCCTCTTCCTCCAAGGGCAAAGGCAAGTCAGTTGCCAAGTCCAAGGAACAAGCCCTTAAGCCTGTTGGTGGCATTGCCAAGGTCGTGACTAAGGGTGAGTGTCACTACTGCAGTCAACCTGGACACTGGAGGAGGAACTGCCCAAAATATCTGGAGGACAAGAGGCTTGGAATAGTGATTCCACCACCACCAAGTATTTTTGTTGTAGATGTCAATTTAACTGTCTCTACATCATGGGTATTAGATACTGGATGTGGATCTCATATTTGTCGAAATATGCAGGATCTAAAGAGAAGTAAAAGATTGGCTAAAGGGGAGGTAGATCTGCGCGTTGGGAATGGAGCAAAGGTTGCTGCGTTGGCCATAGGCGTGTGCGAGCTATCTCTGCCTTCAGGATTAGTTTTAGAATTAAATAATTGCTATTTTGTGCCTGCTATGAGCAGAAACATTATTTCTATTTCTTGTTTGGACAAGGAAGGTTTTATTATTTCAATAAAGAACAATTGTTGTTCCTTTTATTTGAATAATATTCACTATTTTAGTGCGCAATTATTTAATGGACTTTATGTCCTTGATCTAAGCAATCCTGTCTACAACATTAATACCAAGCGGATTAAAATAAATGATTTAAATCCTGCTTATTTATGGCATTGTCGTTTAGGCCACATAAATGAGAAACGTGTATCTAGACTCCATAAGGATGGATTACTAGACTCATTTGATTTTGAATCATATGAGACATGTGAGGCTTGTTTGTTGGGAAAAATGACAAAGTCCCCTTTCAATAAGAAAGGTGAAAGGACTAGTGAGCAATTGGCGCTCATACATACCGATGTGTGTGGGCCATTTGCCACGCCTGCCAGGGGTGGTTATGTCTACTTCATTACATTTACTGATGATTACAGTAGATATGGATTTGTGTACCTTATGAGGGCAAAATCCGAATCCTTTGAAGTGTTCAACGAATTCAAGAATGAAGTAGAGAAGCAACTTGGCAAAAGTATCAAGGCTCTACGATCGGATCGTGGAGGAGAATACTTGAGCCAAGAGTTTGACGACTATCTTAGAGAGTGTGGGATCGTGTCCCAACTCACTCCACCCGGAACGCCACAAAGGAATGGCGTGTCCGAGAGGAGGAATCGAACCCTATTGGATATGGTTCGGTCTATGATGTGTCAAACCGATCTTCCATTATCATTTTGGGGCTACGCTCTATTAAGTGCAGCTTTCACCATTAACCGTGTTCCATCTAAATCAGTCATGAAGACACCATATGAGATGTGGAGTGGGAGGCGTCACACACTGTCGTTCATGAGGATTTGGGGCTGCGATGTCTATGTAAAGCGTTTACAATCAGACAAGCTAGCGCCTAAATCGGATAAGTGTAAATTTGTGGGGTACCCTAAGGAAACTAAGGGATACTACTTCTACAATCCAACCGAGAACAAAGTGTTTGTTGCTCGGACCGGCGTGTTTCTAGAAAGAGAATTTGTCTCTAAAGAAGCAAGTGGGAGGAATGTAGAACTTGAAGAAGTTCAAGAACCACAAATCACTGAACCGATTATGGAACATGAACAGGAATCACAAGCAGTTGTGGAGCCACCTGTTCAGGTAACACAAGAGCTTCGTAGATCTAGTAGAGTGCGCCAGGAACCCGAGAGGTACGGACTTCTCGTAACTGATTCCGGTGACACGATGCTCATCGATGATGAGCCTACTACCTATGAAGAGGCCATAAGTGGCCCAGACTCGCAGAAGTGGCTTGAGGCCATGAGATCCGAGATGGAATCCATGTATACCAACAAAGTATGGACTTTGGTGGAACCACCTGATGGGGCGCGGCCCATAGGGTGCAAGTGGGTCTTCAAGAAGAAGATCGACATAGATGGTAATGTGATTACCTATAAGGGCCGATTGGTGGCTAAAGGATTCAGACAGATTCATGGTATTGACTATGATGAAACCTTTTCACCAGTCGCAATGACCAAATCCATCCGAATCCTACTTGCAATTGCAGCATACTACGACTATGAGATTTGGCAGATGGATGTCAAAACAGCATTACTTTATGGGAATCTCCTCGAGGACGTGTATATGATACAGCCAGAGGGTTTTGAGGATCCAAAGCAAGCCAACAAAGTCTGTAAGCTGCAACGATCCATTTATGGATTAAAGCAAGCTTCTAGGAGTTGGAATCGACGTTTTGATGAAGTGGTCAAAGAGTTTGGCTTCATCAGAAACGAAGATGAGTCTTGTGTCTACAAGAAGGTTAGTGGGAGCTCTGTAGCTTTTCTGGTCTTGTATGTGGATGACATACTACTCATTGGAAACGACATTCCCATGCTGCAATCTGTGAAAGATTGGCTAGGAAAGTGTTTCTCAATGAAGGACTTAGGGGAAGCAGCCTATATACTCGGTATAAAGATCTATAGAGATAGATCTAAGAGGTTGCTAGGCCTAAGTCAAAGTACATATATTGACAAGGTGTTGAAACGGTTCAACATGCAAGATTCCAAGAAGGGATTCTTGCCCATGTCACATGGAATCACTCTTTCGAAGAGTGGTTGTCCTTCCAATGAGATTGAGAAGGAACGCATGAGTAGGATTCCCTATGCATTGGCCATAGGATCTATCATGTACGCCATGTTATGTACTAGACCAGATGTGTCATATGCCTTGAGTATGACAAGCAGATACCAATCCAATCCGGGTGAGAGTCACTGGATTGCAGTCAAGAACATCCTAAAGTACTTGAGAAGAACTAAGGATGCTTTCTTGATGTTTGGCGGTGAGGAAGAGTTGCGTGTAAGGGGTTACACTGATGCAAGCTTCCAAACCGATAGAGATGACTTTAGATCACAGTCGGGATATGTGTTTTGCCTGAATGGAGCAGCGGTGAGCTGGAAGAGTTCCAAGCAAGAGACGGTGGCTGATTCTACAACAGAGGCTGAGTACATTGCTGCAAATGGCGCAGCAAAGGAGGTTGTTTGGATCAGAAAGTTTGTTTCTGAACTTGGTGTGGTCCCTAGCATTGCGGATCCAGTGGAGTTGTTATGTGACAACACTGGGGCGATCGCGCAATCAAAGGAACCAAGATCGCACCAGAAGTCCAAGCATGTGCTCAGGAAGTTTCATCTGATTCGAGATATTATCGATAGAGGAGACGTTCGGATATGCAAGATTCCTACAGATGATAATCTGTCAGACCCGCTTACAAAGCCTCTCACGCAGTGGAAGCATGAAGGGCACACTAGGAGTATGGGCATACGAGATGCGCCAGATTGGCTCTAGTGCAAGTGGGAGACTGTTGGAATAGATGCCCTAGAGGCAATCTAGTTTAGTATGAATTTGTATTTGGCTAGAAAAATTCATTTATTATTTATTGGATATTTAATATAATGAAGTCCTTAGATTTACAATCGTGTTGTTTATCTTAAATATCCCTAGTCAAGTATAATGATTAATGGGACAATCATCTATAGACTAGTATGGGGTTGGATTGATATGGAGATATCACGATCCAACACATAGGTGTGCATTACGGAATGTTGCACTGGATTGACCCATCACCGAGAAGGCTACATACATGTTATGTTGAGTCACAAGTGCTTCTCGGGTACAATGGTATTGTCATCCTTAGACTTGAAGTCACTAGATATTCTAGTTGTGAATCATTGTGATCTTGGTAGCGTTAAACGCTACACCGTAACTGGGTTGTTATAAAGGCGTGTACTGGATACAATGAGAAGCAAGCTTAGAGATCGTAGTGGACGTAGAGAGGATTTGCCCCTCCCACATAACGGGAGCAAATATCCTAGGCCACTCGAAGGATAGTGCTTATAGAATGTCTGGCCAGACTCAAATAAATCAATATGGGATATTGATGTTATTTGCATGAATAAGGCTATTCCATGGATCGAGAAACTAGGGATTGGATATACGAGTGTGACTTGTATGTCTCGTGTCCAATCCGGATATGGAGGCAAAGGGATGAGACAATTACTTGTACAAGGTTGTCTAGATGACTATTCTATTAGTTGGCTAGAATGGATGTTTTGCTAGAAACCGCTCCATATTAGCAAAGAGTTGCTACCAACTAGATAGAACCTATGGGGTCACACGCTATATAGAGTTGTACTAGATTTGGGAATTAATTAATTGGATTAATTAATTAGAAGGATCACTTTGCAAACCCTTGCAAACTTAGTAGGGACTAATTTGCAAGGAAGAGACTAAATTGAATTCTAGTAGGACTAGAATAAGTCCTTTAGGTAGTTAACAAGGAGTTGTTGGACTATATAAAAGACCCTCCTTCCTTCCTTCCTCATAACTTATGCTCTAAAGAGAACATAACAAGAGTGGGAGAGAACAAAGGAGAGAGAGAGCAAGCAACAAGGAGCGACGCCGCCCCTTGCCGCCGCCCCTCACCCCGTCGGCCAAAAGGAAGGGCCGAGCCCCTTTCTTTGTCTCGTTTTGCGTGATTCCTTCACCCTCCTCTCATTCCGGGCTAGCACCAAGGAGATTGGAGATCTATGATCAACTCTAGGCGTGGATCAACTATAGAGAACGTGACACTATTCGCGTTTGAAGTCATCAAGGAGAACCCAAAGGTGTGTTTATGATTTCTTACCTTCACTATCGTTATGCATCTAGACTTGTGATCCTTGGAGGGTTTTGCATGGCTATTGTTTGATTATGCTTCCGTTTGCGCGATCCATGAATCAAAACCCTACATTTATCTCCCTCACAAAAACAACTGCATCCATGTGTGTCTGTGAGCTGAGAAATAGAAATCAGGTTAAGTTGAAAAGAGGGAACACATAAAACATTATGGAGTGTAAAACTATCACTAAGTTTGACACTTTCAATATGAGTAACTTGTGCTGATTTCCCATTTGGTAGATGCACTTTAGTATTAACTTCTCTTGCATCTAAGAGCAGACATAAATGAGCACACATGATCTGTGGCCCCACTGTCCAGAATCCAAGAGTCCTGAGTGATATTTTCATTGATGTCAGCAGATAAGAGTGAATAAGCACTTATAACTCCTCCCATGAAGTGTCCTGAATCAAAAACATTGTGATGAAGTGGAGAATCCACTGACATTGAGCTAGAAGAGTATGGTGACACTGATCCTGCATCACTTGTAACACCACCATTCTTTGAATTTAAATGAGTACTGAGAATAGACACCAATTGCTGACACTGATTCTCAGTCAAGACAACACTCTTACTTCCTACTTCTGAAGCAGGCACTTGAGACTTTGGAGGTGAATGTGACCTTGACACATTGGTGACTGGATTAGTCATCACATTATGTGCCTTTGGTGAATTGGTAAATTTAAAACCAGGAGGAAAACCATGTAATCTGTAGCATTTAGCCTTTACATGACCCTCATGACCACAATGATGACATACTAACTTTCCATTAGGACCTCTTCCACCATACCCTTGTGTACTGAAATTAGAACTGTTTCCTGATGTTGTACCACCAGAAGTTCCAGCTCCATTTGATTTGAAACCATGATGAGGCACATTGTGATGAGCATACATAACCATAGCAGGTGAAGAATGTGTGTTATTCTTAAGCTGCATTTGTCTTTCTTGCTGAATTATCTTTGCAAATACCACATTTAATGGAGGAAGTGGTTCAGTGAGTAGCAACTGGTCCCTAACTGATACATAGTGTTCATTAAGTCCCATAAGGAACTGCATAATTCTCTCCTCTTCCTGAGAGTGTTTAAACCTTCCAACCACATCACAATGACATTGTTCACAAGTACATGAAGGTGATGGCTTATAATTGCTAAGTTCATTCCATAAGGTCTTGAGTTTAGTAAAATAAACTGTTACTGACATATCAGCTTGTCTCAAAGTAGAAATTGACATGGAAATCTGAAACACTCTTGGCAAATTACCCTGAGAAAACCTTTCCAACAAATCAACCCATACATATCTAGCACTTGACCTTCCCACAACACTACATGCTATATCTTTTGAAATGGAGTTGAATAACCATGACATAATCATTCTATCACATCTCCTCCAAATTGAATACATCTCAGAACCTACAGCAGGTGGCATGATTGAGTCATTGACAAATTCCAATTTATTTTTCGCTTCTAATGCCACAGTCATAGCCATTTGCCAAGAATAAAAATTATCACCATTCAACACTCGAGTCACTAGCACATTTCCAGGACTATCACCATGATGCAAGTAAAAAGGAGACTGTGAATCAATGACAACAGGAGAAATACCTGAATTATCTGTCTCGCCGTGAATCGACATGACTGAGAACAAGCAATACCAGAATCAAAACGAAGAATCCAGAGAATTGAACCTGAAAATCAACCTCACTTTACCAGATCTGAAAATCACCAAATACTCTAACACAGAACAACCAATCCTGATGAAACTAAGCTCCGAGTCACCGGAAACACGTCTAGTTTCCGTAACCAGGCTCTGATACCATATTGGAAAACATGAATCAAACCCTAGATCTCATCCACAAAACCAGAGAACGGAGAAAAAAGAGAAGGAGGGAAAATGAAATGAAAAGTTTTCATTCACTAACTAATTTTCCAAATGGATATTACATCACTATTTATAGCTATAGCCACGTAGATATAAGCTAGCCAATCAGAAAAAAGGAAGACGTAGCCGTTGCCAACTCAGCTGCCCCTGTGCTGCAACGACACCGTTCCTCTAACAAGTAAATCAACGGCTAGGATGAAAGATAAAAGTCTAATCTAACGGATACTGCTACTCTAAATTTCAGGTCATTAGTTTGACACTGAATTCAGTTTAGTCCCTGAAATTTCATGTCATCAATTTGACACAAAATTCAATTTAGTCCAAGTTGTCATTTCTAACATAGAATAACTTTTACTCTAAAACACCATCAAAAGATTATCAAAAAAATTGCATCATTTTGCTATTTAAATCATCAGGCAATGTGACCCAATGAATATTGGTAAAAATAAAATGTCAAATTAGATAGAAAGAGAGGTAACAGAGTAGTAACTGACTAAGCCTTACAAATTAATAAATGAGTTTTTTAAATGACTAGCTAAGTGTTAGGAATCCGGATTACTAGATTACGATGATTTATCTGTGTCGGGCATGAAATACTTCTCAAGTACTCTTATCACTGCTTGGCGTTTAACCACATCTTGGTCATATAATTGGGCAAAATAACTAAATGCCCATGAAGATTTCTTTCGAAAGAAGATGGACATGAACATGGACATTTTCATAGGAAAAGAAGATTTAGGAGTTAAGTTTTCCTTTGTTTTCCAGGAAAGCCCATATGGAAAACCACATCTCCGAAAGCCCACCTCAAAGATATAGGAAAAACTTAAGTTTACATAGCTTGGGATAAAGTTTGTGATGAGGGTCGAATTTGGTAGTAGTTGGTTGTTGATAGGATGCCGAAAAGCTTAAAATAGTTTCTCTTTGTTTGTTTACGGCGATCCAAAGCAAAAAACAACAATAGGGATTACATAATGTACATTTGCCTGTTTGATCTCCTGTGTGCCACGTAGCCACAGCAAATAGACGGAACATCATCATCTAAGTCTTCTACCCAAAGAAGATATCTTAACCCAGAAACAACTCAAATGAAGATAAACATACAATGTAACAAGCCAAGAAACTAGTAACTTTTAGTCCCTGTAAAGTTTATTCACGAAACCCATTATCTAAACTTCTAGTCAAGAAAATAACTATTAGTCGCTATTACAAGAATCAGAGCCACGGAGAATTATATATTGGAGTGACGACAGACTTAACTTGAAGGTACTTATAAAGAGCATCTATACCCATATCTTTCCCAAATCCACTCATCTTGTATCCTCCGAAAGGGCAATCTCGGTCGAAAGCAAAGTAACAGTTAATCCAAATCATACCCGCTCTAATTGACCTTGAGACGGTGTTTGCAATGTTCAAGTCATTCGTCACAATCCCTGCTGCTAATCCGTATTTCGTCGCATTGGCCCTCTTAATTGCCTCCTCAACAGTTCTGCACAACACGTATATAGAGTTGATTCGTAGACAAGTTCATCGCGTAAGCGGTATGCATCAAAGTTTTAAAATAAATATATACTAACTTACTTGAATTTCATGAGTGACATAACTGGCCCAAATATTTCCTCCTTCGCAATCACCATGTCGTCCTAGGGGATTTTAAGTCATGGCATCAGAGGGCAAAAAGCCGAATAGTTGTTTAAATTGTGTTTGAAATGTTATCATTACCATGACATCGCTGAAAATTGTTGGCTCGATATAGTAACCTTTCTGGCCACAAGTCGTTCCACCGGTTAACAGGGTGGCTCCTTCTCGCTTACCATGCTCAATATACGAAAGCACTTTCTCAAACTGGGTCTTGTCAACCTGTATCCATTTCATAGAATCCTCATGTCAAGTTCCAATACCTCAGGAATTTAGGATAATACGAAAAGAGACAACTTAGGATAAGTCATTTGATTCTGGGAAGGAACACGAGTGTTCTCATTTTCCTGGTATAGAGTGCTCACCTGTGGTCCTTGACGCGTTGTAGGATCAAAAGGATCTCCAACCACCCACGATTTTGACTTCTCTATCAACTTCTCCGCAACTCGTTCATAAATTCCTTCCTGTACAAAAACACGCGACCCAGCAACACAAATTTCGCCCTGTAGATCATTAACAAATATAAGCTCGATGAAATCACAACCAATAAAGGTTTTAAGTACTGTTCTATGCTCAAAAGTGGCTTCCTAAACAAATTCATACCGCAATGAAACACAATTTTACCTTGTTCATGACTGCTCCAAGAAAAGCAAGCTCTGCTGCTTTATCAACGTCAGCATCGTCGAATATTATGAGAGGTGACTTCCCACCTAGCTCAAGCGACACTGTTTTCAGATTACTTTGAGCTGCAGCCTGCATTATTAGCCGTCCTACTTCTGTAGATCCAGTAAAACTTACCTGCAACCGCATAAAATAAAAAAAAAAAAAAAAAAAAAAAATGTATCACTTTAATGACATTGATTAAACTTTTCTCAAGAAAACTTCACTTGAAATTTGCTTCGCATAAGAATTACGTGATCAATGTCCATATGAGAGCTAACAGCAGCGCCGGCGGTCTGTCCAAATCCGGTGACAACATTTATCACTCCATCCGGTATACCAGCCTAGTAAATACAGAAGAGGGATTAATAAAAAAAAAAAAAATCATAATTTTTTCAGATTGCAAGAGTAAAATACGGGTAAAAGACACATTTGCCCCTGAAGTTTGATGCAAAGCCACTTTCACCCCCTCCTATTGTGGGAAATTACGCTTTCACCCCTTGTGTCTGTCAAATTTCAAGATATTTACACTCCCCAATTGTGACATCGTTGGTCAGCGGGAGGTTTTTCGTCACTATAGTGAGTATGATATGACACAATCAGTGGGTGTGTGAGTATCCTGAAGTTTAGAACACAAAAAAATGGGTGAAAGTATCATTTCCTAAACTGGAAGGGGTAAAAGTATCTTTGCATCAAACCCGAGGGAGTTGAAAGTGTCTTTTACCCTAACAATACAGCTTTCTTCGTGTCATTTTGCAAGTCAAATTAGTTCCTAGATACTTCGTGAAAAAGTCAATTGGAACACATAAATTGGGATGGATTGAGTATAAGGAACAAGGTGTGCTCAACCGTCCTGTTTGACATCTCTATAAATTGGGATGGAGTTAGTAGAATATTAAATGAGGTGCGCCAGTTACCATCTTAGCCAAGTGAGCGTAAAAGAGAGCCGAAAGGGGAGTCTGCTCGGCGGGCTTGATGACCATGGTGCACCCGGCGGCTAACGAGGGTGCAGCCTTGAAGAAGAACATGTTAGTCGGGTAGTTCCATGGGATTATATGCCCGACCACACCCACTGGCTCGCGCAATGTGTATGCTTGGAGCTCACTCGACATCTTCAGAGTTTCTCCATGAATCTTATCAGCAGCACCCGCGTAGTATCGCAGCATTTCAGCAGCTTTGGGAATGTCGAAGCCTTTCCCTGAACTGAACAGCTTCCCAGCATCAATAGTGTCCAATGCTGCTAGCTCATCGACGTTTTCGTCGATCAAGTCTGCGAATTTCATCATTATTTTTCCCCTTGACTGAACACATCAAATGGGCACCAAGAAAAGAAGACGAAAAACCAGAGAATGAGATTGGACAATGAAAATCTATCATTGAGATACATTGGTATTATTAACATTGTCATGACAAGGAACTTACATAGCCAGATAACCGAGGCCACGGACCATTATCAAATGCATCTCGAGCAGCCTTGACAGCTAAATCAACATCTTCTTTGTCCCCCTCTGAAATTTTTGCTATTACCTCTCCTGTTCTTGGATCAATTGTCTCGAATGTTTTTCCTACATTGTAAGACACAAACCAATTGAGTTTCTGAGCAACCGCGGTTGCCTCACTTATAAATTGTAAATTTTGGGTGAAAAAGTTTCCCTAAATCAATATGGAACTAGCTTAGTTTGAGTTTATATGGTAAGGAGAAGAGAGAACTGTCTTCAAACAAAGTCATGGATCAACAAAAGAAAGAGGAGGATTATTGGATATATCGATGAATGAAGGGGAAAAAATGTCAACATTTGAGAAGATAACCTGAAACAGAATCGATGAATTCTCCATTGATGAACAACTTAGTGAACTTTATCTCTGGAACCTTAAGCGGAGATCCCGGTGTTCCATTGTTTTGATCAGATGCCATCTCTCTCTGTACATAGGGATCCTGAGTTTACTTTTTCTTCTAATCGAGTGCAGAAAGTTTTTTTTCCTCCTACTGTTTCAGGAAAGACATGTTGTAGCCATCACCGAGACAGTTGTATTATTTTAATAATGATATAATCATGCCACCAACTACTAGTACATAAACATTTATGCTGATAAGATGCCTATAGGCTACATCGTCTCTCAACTAGTACCACTCCGTCCCACCTCAAATGCACCATTTTGACTTTTTCACCTTTAACTGGGTCACTTTGACCCGGTGATTTGAATCGTAAAATGATGCAATTTTTTGATAATTTTTTTATGGTGTTGTAGAATAAGAGTTACTCTACAACACTACGAAAAATTATCTAATAATTGTAAAGTTTAGCTATCCAAATCAACAGGTCAAAATGACCCAGTGAATAGTGGTAAAAGTTCAAATGGTGCAAAAGATGTGGGATAGAGTGGTACTAGATTTGTTTCTCTGTGTAGTTATTCCCTCCCTCCAGCAAAGGTTGCCCATTTCTGGAACTGCACAATGTTACGAAGACATACAACTAATGCAACCAGATCCAAAATTCGATGTACTATGTCCAAAAAATAATTCCCTTTTCTCAATACATATTTATGGGAAATTTTGGAAATCCAATATCTTTCAAGTTTTGAGAAGAAAGTGGACAGCCAATTTGGGACATGGCAAAATAGAAAAATTACAACCTTTGTGGTAAGGAGGGAGTACTGAGTTTGGATCCACAATTGAAATACAACGGACACATTTCTGCGTTTTCAAGGAAATGACAATTTAGACGGATAGGCTAATAATCTGTAAGCAGAGTGAGGCTTCGAAACTGTAGTCATCTTGCATAAATTTTAACTTGAACCATCCTGCCCTCTCCGTGAGGTAACTATGACGCTACTACTATAACTCAACTCGGGATCTAATTTTATCCCTTTCCTCCTCCTCCCTTCCGATCCAACCCCCTTCTACTTCTGTTTAGGTCAATCAGTATCCCAAGTTTGTGTCACTTGAACACTGCATCAAACGATAACCCTACTAATTAAACTGATATCTGATCCAATATAACTTCTATTGTTTTAGCATGTTGTGTAGATTGTTCTTTTGTGATGGCACTTTAGCCTACTGAGAATGGTACTAACAACTGCTCACAGCAGTACATGTAGCAGAGGAGAAGCACCTAACAAAGGGTTTCAGGAGGTCATTGATCAAGTGAATTTTGGAAGAAATTCAACCAGCAAATCGTTCACGTGACGGGCGCTGGCAATGAAGGACGCTATATACTGGGAGGGACTCTCCTCATATTCCCTTTTATCTTCGTTTGTGTCAAATTTTACCTTATCTAATATAAGTGATAAGCTCTTGAGTCTTGCCTATTTCAACCTCCCAACAAATGGTGCAATTTGATATAGTTGAAGAGAAAAGCGAGAGATCATATTCTCTGTAGAACCCAATGGCATAGGGTTCTGTGGGAAAGGTTTCTTTTGTTGAAGCCTCGCGTGACTAGACAAAACTTCATTAAAATTCAAGTCCTGAATTGTTATTAACAGCTTAATAAACTTCAGTAAAGAGGATGAAGAACACATTCCTAAATTATTTGAGCAAGAGTCTAAGCTTCAAGTTCATTATTGTGCCATAACTAACTAACTGAGCAATATTCTCCCTTCATGTAGGCATGTAGATTACAACAAATTCAAAATCTAAATTCACTTATTTGTAACTTCAATATTGCATTTAATTTTATGAAACAATAATCAAATTGTAATGATAGTGATTTCGAGTATTAAAATGCACAAGGTACTGAGTTTGAATTTTCGTAGTCACATTTTTTCACTAATAAAAATACACAAGTTTGGGTTTCTAAAACAAGCACCTTATGGAGCTTGTTCTCGAGTTATGTTCACGAACATGTTTAATGAATGAGTATATGAGCTGAACTCACGAGTCAATAAACAAGCGAATTTGGAATGGGAAGAGCAATGGCGATTCGGAGTGGGTATGCAAATAAGTTCGATGGGAAGGTGACTACGTATCCAAGGTATAATGGAGGAGGAAGCATGGATTTGGAAATCTTCCTTAAGCCGGATACGATGAAGGCTTTCGAAGCTGATAGAGAGTTCATGGATGTTGTTGAAGTGTTTGATAAAATGCTCCAATGAGCACATTTGTCGTACGAAGGTTTTCAAGTATAGGTAATCAGTTTTTACAAACACAACCCATAGGCACTCCCTTGCCTGCCGGAAACCCACTCCCGAGTTGTCTGCTGACGTCAAGTACTCTTCCTAATATCCAAAACATCATTTCATCACAACCCTCAAGCCGCCACAACAGCAGTGTCACAGACCCAAATTGACGTTGTTCATTTCGAAGAGGATTGGGGCAAGACACATGTTCAAGGCTTTGGAATGCTGATAAATAAGACGGCGCCGTTAGAGCTCCAGAACACATGTTAAAAGGCCTTTAGAGCTCGATGGTATAAATTTTAGATAGTGTTTGTCTTTATTTTATTTTATTTTTATTCGTATTTCGTTTCTAAACCTATAGTTTTATCATTTATTTCTTAAATCGGAAGAAATACTAACGAGTATTCATGGTACAAACTACTGTTACAATTCCTGCTTCTCTCCTGACAACCCGCTACTTGTAATATCCCAAGCTTCTATTTTTAAACATCTCAAAAATCACAAGTTTCGCTCCCTAGAGCACGAGGTTAGATGGTGCTTCCCTTCTCAAGGCTTGAACGGACGCCCATACCACCCAGTGTACTAAAAAATCTGAAATGAGTTCTACCTCAAAATCAATTGACAATAAGGGAGTAGCCTAGAACCTAATCACTACACACAAGGCTCTCAACATCCCAATGTGGGAAAATTTTACAAAAACAAAATTCAGTGGCATGATTGCGATTGGGGATATAGGTCCAGTGGCTACAATGCCCCTTCGTTTTCTCCCTCTCGAATTTGGTTCAACAAGTCATTGAAAGACGGATGAGAGAGAGAGAGAGAGTTGGGTCAACAAGCCGTTGAAAGAGTGAGACATTTTGGGTACACAGATTTACAGGAATGGTAGCGGTGGCGGTGGTGGTGAAGAATGTGAGGAACCTCTCCTTGACTGCAGACATATGGACGATTTGGGGCAGGGTACGTACGGTGGTGAAGGCTAAATATTGTTGAATTGGAAAAGAGGTGAATTGACACTTAAAATTGAAAGTTCAATAAAAGATTTATCTGTTAATTTTCTTTCTGACGCCCATTGGCGATGTCCACCAACGACACCCACCAACATTTCCCACGGGTAGCATATCTAGAGAGAGAGAGAGAGAACAATCGAGAGAGCACGATAGAAAGAGTTAATGGGTTGATTGAGAGGGAGAGATACGAGAGAGAATCTAGACATGGGGGGTTACTGGTAAGTCTCTGTTGAAGGTTTAGTACCGTAAGTCCATAACTCAAAATACTCAAGAAAATTTATGATGATACGACGATTCCACTGGATCAAATGTTGATTCAAGTTCAAGCAACAGCTTCCTCTTTGGCAAATCAATCTGCAAATTTGGGAGATATTGGAGGCAGCAGCAGCTGATTAGAGCTGCTTACAGTGGCTTTTTCAGTATATCTACTTGATTTTTAGTAGTTTTTATGACCATTACCAACTCAATGCCGGTTTTCATTGCTACAGATGTGCAGCAGTTTCCTTCCTTAGCAAATGCAGACACTCAAGCTTCAGCTTCTCCAATTAAGAATTGTGCAGTTTAAAGGATGTTTCTCGGCTTCTAATCTATGTTTCTTGGCTTGTAACTTCTTGTTTTGTAGTCTCTTTTGGCTTCTGGACAATGATGGTAGTAGATGGTACAGCTTAGTAGCTAGAGATGCTAGGTTCTTTTTTTTCTTGTTTGCTTCCTTGTATGGTAGTAGTCCTCGTCTTTTGTACTGTGTTCTTTTGAATGAAGTTCTCACCCTTTTGAGCAAAAATAAAATACTCAAGAAAATTGTGTTAGTCTGCTCATCCATTGTTCTAGTTATCCTTGGTTGGTGGGAGAATGAGAAAAAATAGAGAGTTGACTGGGATCTGTACTGCACCTACTTACAACTAAACAAGATCTCTCTGTTACCAGATGGGAGTGTATTTTAGAATAGAATGGTTTTAAAAGAAGAAGATATCCACTCTTGATATGTTTATTCGCATTCAACATGAAAATAATAGTAATCAAATTATCTTTCTCTACCTACTTCCCGAAGAATAATTACATATATATACAATATACAATATAGATTAATTAGCCCTCTTGAACACTTCCGCCCGATCATTAAAGCACAATCCTCAAAACTCATAACACAGCCTGTTCGTACATTTGACTCGAGTAAATTAACAATTGGTTGTTAAAGCACGATCACCAAACTCAAACTCAGTCTTTGTTTAGATTTGACCTCGAATGCTAAAACTGACATTTTTCTTCTTATTTTCCTTAGAAATCCGTGAGTTTACTTCTCACCAACCAGCTCAAAATTGAAAAGAATATCAAAGTTGTTGGATGACTTGGATTTATTCATCATTTTGGTAGGAAAACAATACATGCTAATTTTAGAATATGACTATTTCATATATAATACTTTCTTGAACCTTTTTTTATGACTACCCACTGCAGCCCATTCTGCTGCATCCAGCATTTTCTTAATACTAAAAACAGCCCAGGAAGTTTGTGATTAGGTTCAGTGGATATAAATACTAAAGACTTCAAGGTCTCCCTCTATCTATGCTTCCTAGAAATAACAAAACAATAGTACAAGATTACCAACTTACTTGGTTTCGACGTTTCCCAGCAGCATAAATATGTAGATACAGAGAAAGATATATCCAAGGTGATCAATAACAAGCCCCTCTCTTGAGCACCTTCTACACAATTTCTCTCCAAATTCATCCTTCAATGGAGTTTCCCACAGTCAAACACATCTCAGACTGCTTCATCAAGCCAAAGCACACCACAGAAGTGCAAAAACAGCCACTTTACTTGAGCCAATGGGATCTAGCCATGCCCTCAGTCCATTACATCCAGAAAGGCCTTCTCTACAAGAAGCCTCCAATGATGATGGAGGGTCCTGATAAAGAAGACCAAATTAAATCTCTCTTGGAGAAGCTCAAAGAGTCCATCTCTATAGCTCTCATCCACTTCTATCCACTCGCCGGTCGTCTCAAGACACTGAACCTAGAGAACCCGCCTTCGCTATCCATCTGTATCGACTGTGATGGAAGCCCTGGTGCTAGATTCATCTATGCAACATTAGATTCAACTATGGAGGACATCTTAACACCAGTTGATGTCCCCATTGTTGTTCAATCCTTCTTTGATCATGATAGAGCAATCAATCATGATGGGCATAGTCAATCGTTGCTTACTATTCAAGTGACGGAATTGATTGATGGGATTTTCATAGGGGTTTCGATCAACCACATGGCGGTTGACGGGACATCTTACTGGCATTTCTTCAATGTCTGGTCGGAGATTTTTGCCGCCGGTAACAATCCGGAGCTTCCGATCTCTCGTCCTCCAGTACTCAATCGCTGGATTCCAGATGGGTTTGGTCCAATCCTCAGGCTTCCTTTCACTCACCATTCTCAATTCACTAGTAGACCTGAAGCCCCAATTATGCGAGAGAGGATCTTTCATATTTCCAGAGAAAGCCTGGAGAAACTCAAAGCTAGGGTTAACGCAGAGTGCGATTCGGGTCGGGTCGTTTCCTCTCTGCAATCCTTGTCTGCGCTTCTATGGAGGTGCATAATTCGCGCTCGTGGGATGCGAAAGGAGGAAGAAACTGGGTGCAGGTTGGCTATGAATAACAGGACAAGGTTAACACCGGCTCTGTCGCCGGATTATTTTGGAAACTGCATTCAGGCAGTGAGAGGGACGACGACGGTCGGCGAATTGCTCGAGAACGGGATTGGGTTCGCGGCGAAGTTGTTGAGCGACGCGGTGGCGAGCCAGAACGACGAAACGGTGCGGAAATGGGTGGATACGTGGATGGAGAAGCCATTTGTGTACCAGATGGTTCAGTTCTTCGATCCCAACAGCGTGATGGTGGGTAGTTCGCCGAGATTCGACATGTATGGGAATGAATTTGGAATGGGGAAAGGATTGGCGATTCGAAGTGGGTATGCGAATAAGTTTGATGGGAAGGTGACTTTGTATCCAGGACATGAAGGAGGAGGAAGTATGGATTTGGAGATCTGCCTGAAGCCAGAATCAATGAAGGCTTTTGAGGTTGATAGAGAGTTCATGGATGTGGTTGAAACCGTTTGATAAAATGCTCCAATGAGCACATTGGTTCTACTCCTATAAAGGAATTCCCGCATAGTTATTACAAACTCAATAAACAAGTTCAATAAACTTTGTAACACCTCAATGTAATCAAGAAAATCAGGATTCAGGAGTAATGGATGTAACATGTTATCTCAAGGTAATCAGACACCGATATACCATCAATGTACTTGCACGACACGATACTGAAGTTCCCCTGTTCAGAAATCCCACAATTCAGCCTGAACTCTAATCAAATCCTAACAAACATAACTCACAGAAATGTATAGTTGGGAATGGTACCTGTAAACCAACCTCTTCTCTTAGAGTGTCATGACCCTTACTTAAGTAATTATATCGATCTTATTAAAGAGAATGGGTATTCTAGAGGAATCAAGTTGAGCCAACCGAGCCGAGCCTAAAGAGCGATAAGTAAGACAGACTCCCTTGGGGCAGTGACAAAATAATTGTGTATTGTATAGCTGATAAATGATACTTTTTCTTACTCGACCAAGGGCTATCACATCACTAAATATCTCTTCCCTTGCATCTTGCGCAACCTAGAAAATTTTACACAAATCAACAAATCAGTTTAACACTATGATTCAGTTGGAAACATACAAAATCTTTGCCTTGGTTGACTGTGCACGTACTCTAGGCGATATAGGGAGAATAGAGAGACTGGGAGAGGTGAAGGGGTCATCATTTGATTATCCTACACAAGTCTCACACGTGCAATGTGAGCCATGCTGGTTTATCTCCCATGATTGTCTGTTGTCAACAAAAGGTTGCCGAGAGGTACACTATTGACACCAGTATCGGCTTGGGATCTAATTTGATCCCTTGACTCCTCCATCTCATCCTACGCTCAATATCCCAAGTTCGGGTCACTAGAGGTAAAAAAAAAAGTGAAGTGAAGGCTCAAGAAATGCCTTGGACCTTGCTTTGACTTGGGTTGTCAATGCTTGTTTAATCATCCTTCTAACAACAACCGAGTCTGTTGAGGTTCATTGGCTCTCCATACTGCTTGCTTATGTACGAGGATGGATGACAATCTACTGAAGCTCATTTTTACCTTCTTTTCACTTCATGCACGAACGACAAAAGGCTCGATTATTTTTGTGTAGAAATGCCTTTTTACCTTAATGCCAAATTTACGGAGAGATACTTCCCGGGTAAGACATGGTTAAAATGTTCCTGCATATTGGGTGTTCTATGAGGTATAACTACCTAAAGCTCGTCTCAACAACTACGTCTCTCCTCCTGATCCTCTTAAGTACCCTAACTTGGATAATCTCATATCTGAACAAGAAAGTTTGAAGCATAACTACCTAAAACTGACATTTTTTTCCTAAGCAATCCTTGGAAGTCAGAGACATAGAGAGTCCTCAGTCCTCACCAACCAACTCGAAATTGGAAATTTTGTTGGATGGATGACTGGGAGTCACAAGACTTAGTATTCACCATTTTTGGTAGGAGACAATATGTGTGTGTATGTGATCCTTGCACCAACTAATTTTAAAATAGGGCAATTCTATAGATACTTTCTTGATAGTAGTAAAGATTTATATGTAAAGGAAAATCCAACATTCAGTAAAAAAACAAAGTATGTGATCTTTGTGATCTTTTTACATAAGTTCAATCACCTTTTGCAGTCAGCATCTTATTGGTTTAAAATAAAGAACAAAATATCCTGAAGACTACGATGAGGTTCGGTGAATGCAAATACTAAAGAATTGGAAGTCTCTCTATATTTTCTTCCTCGAAATAACAAACAAAAAGAGTAGTAATAGTAACTTAGATGGCTTCCACACTTACCTCTGATTCCCAGCTAGAGAAAGATGATCCAAGGTGATCGATGTGCCCTCTTGAGAAATTCCAGCTGCATAACCCATTCATCAAATCTATGGAGGTTTTGTCCAATCACCAACCTTCTTTTCACTCACCATTCTCAATTTACCAGTAGACATGAAGCTCCATGGGAATTGTCCACCTTACGAGAGAAAGCCTAGACAAACGCAAAGCTAGGGTTAATGGAGGTGCATAACTCGCGCTCGTGGTTGCAGATTGGCCATTGATATCAGGAAGCTGATACGACTGGCTCCATTGCCGGATTACTTGGGGAAATGCCTTCAGGCGATGAGAGGGACGACGACGGCAGGCATGGGATTGAGTTTGCCGCGACGATGTTGGGCGAGGGTAGTTCGCCAAGATCTGACCCATAGTAGTATATGATCTGATAGTGGAAATTCAGCCTCAGTCAGTGACTAAAGTGTAATTAATCAAATTTCAAGGACTTGAGTGTAAATAATTAGGACTGTACTGCAGGAACAATCGAGGACTGTACTGATAAGACTGAGTTGGCATGGACAAAATGGTGATTTGGGGCTAGTCAATCAGGATGACATTTGCATATGCATTCAACATCATTCTTGAGCACACGTACTGATAATGCATGTGTATTTAAATGTGTAGTGTTTGTCGGCGTAGAGAATCAGCTTTGCCGATCAAGAATCTAGGCAGGTTATCACGTAAGCATATGTATGCTTAATTTCTTTAAGTGAGTGTTGGATTTTGTATATATGAATATGCAAAGGTGAAAATTTGACAGTGAGTGAATTAATAAGTGAGAATTCAAACACTTGGGACGAAGATAAGATTCGAAAGATGTTATGGCCTATTGATGTGAATGAGGTTCTCAGTGTTCCAATTTTCTCAGGAAAAGGCGCTGACTCGATGTACTGGGTTCATTCGGATGACGGATTTTATTCCGTAAAATCCGGGTATAATTTGTCTTGTGCGAATCACTTGTCCTCGGGTTCCTTTCCGAATGGACCCTGGTTAAATAAACTTTGGAAGCTAAAGATTCCGAAAAAAGTTGATAGTTCTGTGCTGGCGAGCTTGGCATTCGTCTCTTCCAGTCACTACCAAACTGAGAGCAAGAGGAATTGATGTTGATCTGAACTGTAAGTTGTGCGATAAGGAACAAGAGACAATATATCACATCTTCACAAGGTGTGAGTTTACGCAGGAGGTATGGAAGTTAGGGCTGAGCACGGGTCGGGTCGGCCGGGTTTATGCGCAATATGGCACCCGACCCGACCTCCCGGGTCTGGAGTTTCTCAGTCCGACCCCCGATCGAAAACCCACTGAAACCCGTTGATTTCTGGTTCGCCAGGTTAGGCCGGGTTTGTCGGGTTCGCCGGGTTCGGCCGGAAAACCTATCTCTGCGTTGGAGACCACCATTTTGCCGGAAAATATGGTGGTCGGAGACGAAGAAGAAAGCTCTCTCTGAGCACTTGCTCGATCTCTGAGCGGTGGAGAAGAAGTGAATCACCGATCAGTGATCGAGTGAAGCAGGGACAGAGAGAAAGAAAGAATCGAGAACTGACCAAGATCTGAAGAACTAACCACGATCTCTTGGCATTCTTCCTCTTCTTCATTTCTTTTCTATGTCTCTCTCTCTCTCTCTCTCTGTATAAAAAACATAGGCGGCTACTAGCCTACTAGGGTTAGTAATTAGAACTGGTATCTATCGGGCCGGGTCGGGGTCCTTCGGGTTTAGCTTGTTGGTACCCCCGACCCACCCGTTTATTGACGGTTCTGGATTAAATCAACCCAAACTCAATCATTAAAATAATTTTTTGTATGTGTTTCCGATCGGTTCGGCTCGGACCGGCCGGGTTGCGCGGGTTGTCCGGGTTTCTGCTCACCCCTAATGGAAGTGTATGTTGGATGAAGATCTTCTCCGTAGTTAAATTGATGTTTTCAGGGAGTGGATAGTATAGTTTCTCTCCACTGGAAGCAAAAGTAATTGCGGAATTTTTGTAGCCACAATATGGGCTATCTGGAAGAATTGCAATGAAGTAATCTTTAATCCGGTCGTTCCTCGCCGGAGGAAGTAGCATTGAAATGTAAAGAATACTTGTATTGGTATAAGGAGTCAAAACTCGCTGGCCATTTGGAGGATAAAGCTACTGGATTAGTCAACAATAGCAGTACTATCTGGAAAAGTACCACCAGTGGGGTTCGTCAAAATCAACGGTGATGCGTCGTGGAAGGAGTACAGTCCGGCGACTGGTTTGGGCGTAGTGATCAGAGATGAGTTCGGCGGTTTTGTGGCGGCACGTCAAAGGAGGCTAGCTCGACAACGATCCCCATCGTTGGCCGAGCTTTTTGCTCTTACAGAAGGCTTAACTATGGCATCTTAGTTGGGTAAGCGATGGATTTTTTGGAGTCGGACAACTTGACGGTAATCAAGTTGCTAGGAGACGAAGACCTTTACCGAAAGCACAACAGTGAACCAATTTCTGCACTCAAGGAGAAGTTGCAAGAATGTAAAGACTTATTTAATAAGTTTTCTAGTGATGAACTCTCACATGTTTTTAGGGAGGGTAACGCTTTTGCCCACTTATAGCAGCTAGAGTTTTTGTAGAGGAAGATATTAGTTTTTACTCTCAAACGCCAGAATGGGCGCATCATGTTCACAACTGTGATCTTTTGGGGGTGAAATGTTTTATTCTCCAAAAAAAATGCAAAGATTCGTGCTTGCTTTTGAATACTTGACCAGTTAATGTTGTACGCAAAGTTTTAAAACTCGGACTGGGCATCAAGCCTGCGAGGCATGGATCTACGGTCGGACCGGTCGGTTCAACCGGTTTAAACGCACGTTTTTTTAATAAAACGTAATGATATTTTTATATTATATATATAGTGTAATTAAAAATAGGTTGAATAGCTTAACTATGATCGAAATATAGGTTAAATGCATTATGGTAACCTAATTTAAACTTATTTTTATAACAATATAATAATCTAAATTCAATAAATAACATTAATACGTACATGAATTAAGAGAATTTTTAATTTGTATATGACTAAAATGGTTTTAAATGAATTTTAGTTGAAAATAACATTATTTATTTGAAAATTTGAAACATATAATTTGGTTTTAAATATGAAAGTGTGAGTGTGCAGGTGTTAATGCAGCTAAGATACTCTAGAAGGGGGGTGAATAGAGTATGCCAACTTTTTGCAAAACTTGCTAGGAAGATGAAAACTTGTGCAAACAGTGAAGTCCAAGGCCTTGAAAACTAGTTCAAGCCCTTGGAGGAGATGCAGACAGTAAAAAGCAAGTAAGCCTTTTTCAAGGCCTTGAAAATAAGTTCGAACTCTTGAAAAACAGACAGTTTTGTATGCTGGAAATACTATGAAAAAGAATGAACTGTAAATGCAAGAGAGAAGTGATTTATACAGTTCAGTCCACTTGGACCTACTTCTCTACCTCAGGGATTAGATCCCTTCAGGATTTTCAACTCAATTCTTATTAATCAAAAGCTAATCCCTAGAACTCAAGCACAGAGAGTTCCCTTACTCTGTTACAGCTTGTGGTTTTTCCTAACATGTCTAGTACCTGCTCTAGCTAACTGATTAACTAAGAATTCTCTTTTGTTCACCTTGAACAATCCTTGAGAATAGATGTAGAAATAATACAGAAATGATCTACCAATACAGCTCAATACAGTAGTACACTTAGAATAGAAAACTGCAGTGAAGAATGCAGTGAACTCATGTGGAATGGATTGAGAGTTTGATGTTCTTCTTTGGAGCTTTGTCAATCCAGAAACTTGTCTCTCAGTTTTTCCCGTTGAGTATTGTCTTTTGTTGCTTCAAAGTGAGCTCCATTTATACTGTTTAAAGCTCTGCAAATCTTCCCAGATTTTCAGCAACAACTTCATATTTTGTAGGCAACAGCTTAGACTCTCTTTAATAGCTTTCTGCAACGGATAGATGATCACGATCTTCAGAGATATTGTTGTGATTTTGTCTTTAAACAATCTGAGAAGCTGTCTTGAGCCTCTGATTGATCACGGGATCAAAGTGTCCAACTATTTCCAAATCTGCAAACATTCAGTTTAGGATACAATCTTGCAAATCTTGGAAATAAAATTTCCTGCAATATCAAAGTCAAACAGATGATATTCTATGTTCAAACATGTTAGAATAATTTGTCTTTCATCATCTAATAACAGTGAATCAAACATATGAAAGATATAGAGGAAATCAACTCAGAGAGCTTGCAGAAAACTCCCCCTGATAATGTTCACATAGGTTAAACAGTTTCAAGTCTTTGAATCCAGTTTCAAGGCCTTGAAAATAGCTTTTCAAGCCTCTGGGAACTGATTCAAGGCTTCGAGAGCTGATTCAAGGCCTTGAAATAGCTGTACTATTCCAAGCCTTGCACAACCTGATCTTACAAAATATATGATAGTTGAAATCTCAAATTTCATTCATAATATGATATTTAGACAATTTAAGAAAGAATGTGACAACTTAATGTAATTAAGCCTAAAAAGTTTGTACATATGTTTTTATAAGCTTTTTCCAAACAAAAATGTGTGTTAGCCTAGAGAGTCCACAAATTTAAGGTTGTGGGTTCAATTCCCATCAACCTCATTCATTTTTAAAATAAAATGTACTGACCAATCAAACCGGTCAAAACTGGTTCACTAGTTCAAGCACGAACCGGCCGGTTCTTGACCGGTTCTTGCATGGGCGGTCCAATAAGCGAACTGGACTGGTCATGGGCTGGTTCGCCAGTTCCACCGGTCGAATCGTTCGAACTGCCGGTCCGGGCTGGTTTTTAAAAGTATGGATATACGTTTTCCTCAAGACCCTTGTATGGTCATTTTTGTCTTCGGACGTTTGGCTGCGGTCACATACACCACCCCAGTCTACGACTTCATTTTAGTCATGAGGAGCTAGCCCCGACTTAGTATTCTGAAGTTTACAATACTTCAGTGAATTTCATAGTCAAGAATTTAGTATTCTGATGTATCCATATCTGCCAAACTATAGTAGTTAAGCTTGTCCAGAAATACACCAGAAGTCTTAATATCTTATATAACTGCTAAATTAAGGATAATAATAATTAGAGAATAATTAGTACTAGTCATTTGTTTAAGTGTTAATTAGCTTAATTAATCATGATTACTACATTTATTATAGAGTGTGTTAGCTTGTATACATGTTAAATTGGATGTGTGACACGGCGGGGACACGTGTCATGCTACTGGGCCTTGTCTTTACATGTTTGACACACAGGGGGACACATGTCGCGGTTCGGTGTATTGCGCTGCATGCGTGACACATAGGGGGGTAGGTGTCGCGATTCGGTGACCTGCTTCGCATGCGTGACACCTAGGAGGGCATGTGTCGCGATTCGGTGACCTGCTTCGCATGCGTGAAACATAGGAGGGTCGCGTGTCGCGACTTGGTGACTTGCTTTGCATGCTTGACACGTAGGGGACACGTGTCAACGTATGGCGGCTCTGGCGCTGCATGAGTGCCACGTGACGTGATGACTCATCACAGCCTGATTGGTCGATCACTTCTATAAATAGAGCCTATTGCTATAGTTATTTCTCATTCTAGATTCAATTCAAGTATTGATAAGTAAGAAAGAGGGAGAGAGAGTTACTCGGGATATTCTGAGATAGTATATTTGGAGCTACTCTCATCATTTCAAAGCTATTGTGCGGATGCTAATATTGAGGTAGGGGAATAATCGCCTCACGTATATTTCAAGTTAAGATTATGCGTGATATTGTGTTGGTTTGAATGTTATTTTGGAGTTGTTGATACATGATTTTGGTGGTATATGATTGTATATTTGGGTCATTATATTGGATCTATTTGAATAATGGTATCATGTATTTATCGGCTGCATTGTAATTGGATACTTTGCGGCTACGCGATCCCTACTGGGATTTTGGCTCACCCTTTTGTTTTGCAGGATTCAGACCGGATGATTTCGAGACGGTAGAGAAGCTAGATTTATAGCAATTTGGAGATGTTTGACAATATGTCTATTTTCATTATTTGTATCAGAATATTGGTCATGATATAAAGAATTGATTTTCAAATTGGGAGTCACGTACCGCTCTATTAACTTTTATGAAATAAACGAATAAGTGTTTATTGAAATATGATGTTGGTACCGGAGCTGGTGGCTCAGAAGGTACCTGTTTGGAAGACGAGTCTTTCTTTTGGTACCCGCGGTGGTGATCCGCAGGTGGTGCCGGTTGGATCGTCTTGCCGGTTTGTACTTGTCACTATTTTATCCTAAAATTGACCCCTGGGTTCCGGGGCGTCACAACAACCCTCTTGACTGATGATCCAGTAGGGGTATGCACACTTAAGGTTTAATTTGTCAGGGAGAGTATTTCAGTTGGTTTCGTTATGCCTTCATTGTCAGAAGTGAGTCTTCCTTCTCGGATGTGAGTCTGGTCTTCACAAACCTCTAGGTCGTGGGATTCAGAATCCTCTGTATATGTAATAGTTGCGTGCTAACTGATATTTGACAATCTGGTATAATCTGATCTTTAAACTTTTACTTTGGGCTAGATTATATAAACGGTGTATTTGTAACTTGTAAGTAAGGATTTTTTTTTTTTTTGAAATGATTGGTAAGTAAGGATTAGAAGTTTTCAAAATAAATATATTTACTTTTGTTATAAATCATACCTTACTTGAGTTATATGGCGTGTGACATCTCTGCCTTCTATAACTTGACAATTGAGTATGCGGGAAGCCGATGAGTAGTCATTCACCTAGAGATGTATTATGCGGTTTATGCAAACTATGTTAGTAGGTTTTATTTAAGATTCAGTTTCTTTAATTTCGTCTTATAACAGAACTGATAGAATTAGACTCCTTGTTAAGCATGTCTGTGCTTAGCGGATGACATCTCCGGAGAGTGTGGGGATCCAAGTGCAGTTTTCCAGTATTCTAGAATGGGGTGTTACATGTATATTTTACAAAAGTCCAAACATTTGCGACATATCTTTTGAGAAGCTCTTTTGTTAAACGATTCTTGAACCCGTGATTACTATGAAAAACAATTAATTGACAGTGTTCTAAAATTGAATTGGGCTAATGTACAGAGGATGTGTGTGGAGGTTGCGTTCGGAGGCGCATGTGAGTTGATCCTCCTCGGATAATCCTAATGAGATTACATACCCGACCCCCGTGGTTGATCAAAATTTACCGTGACGAGGCCTTGGTGTTATATATTATGAAAGTTGCAGAGCATTACCTATGCATTTGTGGGTCACAACTGTATAGGCGTGTCAGCAGTTAAGGTCTTGTAGCTATGGAGTTTGAGCGGGGTTGCATTGGGATTCCCTTAATTCTCGGGGTGAATTAGGGGTGTGTATCCCAAGACGTATTGCTATTGTGATATTGTTGATCATGAACTCTCTGAATACATCGTATCTGCTGGAGACCGTATGTTGCCACATTTGAACTAATATAATTGGATGCTTATCGGTTACGAATCATGTGGGTTACTTACATTTCGTACCGGAACTCATTGTACATATTGTAGTACGTTCTTAATCAGCTTTTCTAACTTAAATTTTTCTGTGGCCGGTGTGTGCTATTTCGAAATACGCAGGTTATCAATAAAGGTGAGGATGCTCACGATTTTGCTGGCTAGGAACACGTGCTGCTTAGAACCTCACTTACTAATTCCATGTTGTCGAATAATTGTACTCTTGTTTTCCAAACAACGTTACTAGATAAGATTTGGTATTTATAATAATAGTTCTTTTTGAATATTGAGGGTTGTACCAACTGTGAACCGTAGATCCTGCTATGTTTCTAATGGGGCTCATCACCTCGGGCGGAGACATCCCATATTGTTGGAGTGTTGTAGAGGGAGATGATGATGGTATTGGTGATTATGGAGGTTGTGGTATTGGTGTTGTGTTGGTGGTGATGGCAGTGTTGTTGGTGTTAGTGGTTGGTTCGGGGGGAAACAGAGGAAAAATGGAGAAAATGGAAATAGTTATGAGTACGTTGTGTGTTGATTGAGTTGATGTTTTGGAGGGAAAAGAAGAAGGAGAAGAAGAATTGAAGAAGTAGAAGAAGTAGAAGATAGGAAAGTAGGATTGATCAAATTGGAAAAGAGGTGAAGAAAGGGAAAATTTTATAGAGAGTGTTGTGGCTCATTTTCAGACGAAGAAGAGGGGAGAAAAGCTACGATGTGGGGGTGACACGGTGATTTGGTACGCGACGGTCAATACACAACGAGTAATTCGATACGCGACGAGTGATTCGGTATGCGACTAATAATTGAGATTTTCCGCTAATAAATTCGGAACAAGGATTCAGGAAGAAATTGTATTTTTAGGTAGCTAAAAAAATGAATTACAAATTTATAAAAGAAATAATTGAATTTTACTAATCCCTTTTGATAAAGGATATCGCTTGAAATAACTTTTTTCATAAACTAAAATCTATATAATAAATCAGCTAGGTCTTTTCCTCCAAAAAACTCTAGATGGGAAGATCCTAGCCACCTAATCCCTAAAACTGTCTTTAGACATTTTGGTCCGTTGATTTGATTGATCATGTTTTTCCCATACAAGTTAGCAGAAATTGATTTACTTAAAGAAAATAAAAATAAAGATATGTTTGTAATTTATTTTATGTAATCTTCGCTGGCTCTCTATTAACATAAACAAATTACATACTTATATATTTATTATCTAAGTTTATTTTCAGAATCAAATACAAGTCGAATAATATATTTTGTAAGTGCCCTACGGGCACGGGTCATTTGCTAGTAAATAAATAAGTTAGCTACACGCAATTTAGAAATTACTAAATTTCCCTTGAAAAATCCTGGGTATTACGTCTTTAACCCTTGGAATAAGCTTAATACTTACGGGTCTATATTTGAAGTCACAAGTAGTGTAACGACAATTAGCAGGCAAATGAAATGTAAGGAGAAAACAGGGTCGTTGTAAAAATTGTTTGCACGAATGCATGTATCATTTATTGTTAGGGTAAAAGACATTTTCCACCCTTCGACTATGGGGAAAATACATTTTGCCCCCTGATTTATGGAAAAGGACCTTTTGCACTCCTAATAGTTTTTTGTGACCATTTTACCCTTGTAAGGATGGAATGACTTAAATACACTCACCCCCTAAAGACCACTTTGCCCTTTACTCTAATATTTACATTAATACTAATTAAATACATTTATGACATCACCTATTAACCAGATTAATCACACCTGGTATTGTGAAATGACCATTATACCCCTAGTACTATTCACATGGACAGTAACCACCCCGGTACTGTTCACATGGACACTTTGCACCCCTATTTTTTGGACAGTTTGCACCCTTAATTTTGTGAACACTTTGCACCCCTAATTTTGTTGACATTTTGGAACCCCTCTGCATTTTTAAAATCAGCTGTTTTTTTAGCTGTGAGTAGGATCCTTACTCAATTACTATTTTCCTCCAATAACTTCCCTCCAAAAAATTCCCTCAGAAAAAGTACATCTTAGACGTAGTTAATATCTACATCTTACAAGTTACTACTTCACTAGTAAAGGAGCTAGTGCCAACAACAAGGCAATTCTGAGAATCAAATTTGTTGGTGCTTGGTTTGACTTCTGAGACTGCGTTTCGACGACCTTATCAATCCCTTTTCACATCCATTCAAGGTCACGTGAATCTAAAGACTTAGCTCCCTGCCGAATAGGGTCGCACCAACTCCATAAGTTGCAACAATCGTTCCTACAAACATAGTAGAGTCTACCCCGATTGCCGTATATGTTAGACTCTGTCACTCGTATATCTGCCGTAAGGGGAACTTCATAGAAGTAATACTTTCTATCGTACGTTATGAACTCTTCTCTCCGTCTTGTTGTTCTGCTTGAGCTGGACATTCTACCTAAACAAACAAAAACATATTATTACAACACGGCAAAAAAAGTTAAAATTACAACACACTAGCTAAAATAAAGAGCTTCATTCTAAAAAAACTACTAGTATTACCTTGCCTTGATTGTTAGGGAAGTATGATTTGAGCTACAAGTGGGTAAGAGTTTGAGTGGAGATCATTCTGAAGACGGGATGTCTATATATAGGACTTTTTTGGTGGGAGGTTTTTTGGAGGGAAGTTATTAAAGGAAAAGTAATAATTGAGTAAGGATCATACTCACTGCTAAAAAAAAAACAGATGGTATTAAAACAACAGAGGGGTGAAAAATGTCCACAAAATTAGGGGTGCAAAGTGTCCACAAAATTAGGGGTGCAAACTGTCCAAAAAATAGGGTTGCAAAGTGTCCATGTGAACAGTACCAGGGGTATGATGGTCATTTAACAATACTATGTGTGATATAATCTTGTTAATAGGTGGTGTCATAAATGTATTTAATTAATATTTATTTAAATATTAGAGTAAAGGGCAAAGTTGTCTTTAGGGGGGGGGGTAGTTAAGTCATTCCATCCTTACAAGGGTACAATAGTCACATAAAACTATTAGGGGTGCAAAAGATCTTTTTTCATAAATCAGGGGGCAAAATGTCTTTTCCTCATAGTCGAAGGGTGGAAAATGTCTTTTATCCTTATTATTGTTGTTGTTGTTGTTGTTGTTGTTGTTGTTGTTGTTCTTCTTCTTCTTCTTCTTCTTCTTCTTCTTCTTCTTCTTCTTATTATTATTATTATTATTATTATTATTATTATTATTATTATTATTATTATTATTGGAGTTAACAGGGGAAATGGAGCTTAAAACAGCCTTAGATGATATTATTACTACTTTTATTATTATTTCAATCATGGAGCTGTTTGAATGAGCTGAAATTATTGGGGAGTTGAGCTTAAAAGCTCATTAATCTATAATATTTGAATGCGCAAGATTATTGTAGATTATTGTTAAAAGAACACATTTGATTTTCACATTTTTTACAGTCCAGAATTTCCCAAAAAATATTCGAAAATCACCCAAAATAATTTGGAATTCCCAAAAAAAATCTAGAATTTTCCAAATAAATCCGATTTTCCGCCCAATTCCGAATCTTTTGGCCAGAAATCTGGATTTGGGACGAGCAATGAAAACTCATGTCCCAGTTGTAAAGAAGATATGAGAGAGATAGAGAGAGAGAGAGAGATGTAATTGGGACACGATAAGTGTATATGAGTTACTTACACTTGTTAACCTCAAGTGAGGTCACTTGAGGTCAACAAGTGAACATAAGTCAATATGAGGGTATTTTACAAAGACCAATTCGCCAGTCAGGTAATGCACCAACTTTCTATGGGTAAAAGACACTTACCACCCCTGAGTTAAGGTTTAATTCTACTCTGCTACCCTATGTATTGGAAAAAGACAGTTTTCACCCATTTAACAGAATATTTCGTGGACAGTTAGCACCCTTCTGTTGTGTTCTGTTAGAAAAGTGGGTGAAACAATTTTTTTGGACTTATTTATACTTTATTTCCTCATTGTATGCTAAGAACATCAAGAACATTGAAGTTGAATCATCAAGAACACAAAAAACCTGACAAAGAAAAATTAAAAATTACAACTTCAAAACACAAGCATAAAAACTCACATCAATTAAAATCTTGCAGTCATAGTAGAAACTAATTCTGGTGTTGCTTTTGTATTTTGCAGTAACCATTGCTAGCCTTAAAGCCATAGCTTCCAAAATCAGAGGGCTTGAATAACCCATAAGCTAATGAAGAAATCACACAATTTGAACAACCCATAAGCTAAAATCACCTGGTGACTCCTCTGTAGATCGATGTTCTTTGCCCAAATGTATCAACAATGGATTCGGCAACTGACTGGGCTTAGAGCCTCTCATCGTAAGTCAACTGGTTTCGTTCTCTTTCTTTGTCTTCTATATTTTTCAGATCTGGAAAGAGGAAGAAGAAGGAAGAACAAGAAGAGGAGGAGGAAGAAGAAGACGACGCATCAGCCGCCGAAGGGGCGCCAGCGACACCGCCCTCCCCTGCCCCCTCCTCCTCGTCCTTCCTCCGCCGGTGTATAGGGCGGCAGCGGTGGTGGCGACGAAATCGAGGCCACCCGAGAGATTCCCGATATTTGTCAAACAAAGTGACCGCAATCGCCGCCGGAGAAGCCCATACCCTCGCTATCACAGGTAACTTCCCGATTTACACCAGAGTTTGTTGTAAATGTTCGGTCGACTTGGCACCGGTTTGGAGAAAGACGAGTTCTATCCAATCCCAATCGATTTCAATTTCAACCGTCGATCGTCGGAACGGAAGAAGCTCAAGTTGGTGGAAGTCGCCACTGGTTCTTATCACAGCCTCACACTTCAGGTTTGTTCGTCCCTGCGTTATGCTCGAGCAGGAGGAGAAGAGGAGCGAGTGGGGAGATAAAGATGTCGTCGGATCGGAGGTTGGGTGGAGGGATGACCAGGGAGATGTGTTTCATAGTAAGGGGGAGGCGGAGCTGTGTTTCACATTAAGTGAGAGAGAGCAAGAGGGGGAAGAGAGAAAAGGATTAGGGTTAGAAATGAAGGAGAGAGAGGTTAGAGTAATATATATGGGGTAATTTTAGAACATTTTAGGGGTAAAATCGTATTTTTTCAGTGTTGTTAGTCAATTGTTAGCCTCCATCCAAAAAAAGGTGCATACTGTCTTTTTCCAAAACACAGGATAGCGGGGTGAAATTAAGCCTCAACTCAGGGGTGGTAAGTGTCTTTTACCCATTTTCTATTTAACAGCCCTCACATGCCTAACTTGACACTTGTCACATGCTAGCTTGCATGAGTGACACATAGGGAGGGGGTGTCTAGTGCAAATAAAGGAAACTTTGGCCTCCCTTGCTAGTTGCCTCCTCAATCTTTGATTAATTCCGAAATGACTCCAACAAAGCTCAATAGCACTCCCAAGGCCATTCTCTGACATTTTTGTAAGATCAGAAGTTGACAGATACTTCTACTCGAGACACTCCATTTTATTGAAAGTATTAATTTATAGCAGCTTGACCCTGCTACTTTTAGAATATCAACTTCTCAAGTTTAAGGAAATTGCAGGGTGCTACACATGTATTATTATTATTATTATTATTATTATTATTATTATTATTATTATTATTATTATTATTGGAGTTTTTTTTTTTGAGAATTTTATTATTATTGGAGTTTTTTTAGAATTACATCATATAACCAGGTTCGAACCCAGGACCTCATGCAGGGAAAATGCGTTTTTTTTTTTAGTTTCCAAATATCCTTAAACAATATCATTCGTATTATATTTTTTTAGTAATAAAGGATGTTTCATGGAAATGGTATTTTATGAATATAGTAGTGCATATCCCGTGCACGACTATAAAAAAATTATGATAATTTCTTAAGTTTGAAATGCTGAGTTTGTCTTATTATAAAATATTTGGATTTTATGATATATTGGGGATAAGTTAATTCATATGTCACATTTTAGGGATGAGTTATTCTCGTCAAAACCTTATTACGAGATGTAATAAGGTTTATTCCCAATAGCACCTTCATCTTTTTCTTATGTACAAGTAGATAGTAGAAAGAAATCTGATGTTGAAGGCCAGGGGAGTGGTACAATACTACGATAGCAGGGACGAAAGCCAAATCAGAACATGTTAAGCTCACCAAGGACTACATGCACTCAAACAAACCCCCTCCTCCTCCTGCACAAAAAGAAGCTTCACCTTTACGCTTCTCCCACTCTCCCCCCTCCTTTATAAAACCCCCGATCTTCATCTCCACACCCCTCTTCCCCCAAAATTACAGAACTCACAAACAGACTCCGTCTCTGTCTCTCCCACATTGATGGGAGATCCCACAAACCCCTACCCCTCCTCCTCCCTCCCACCCGGTTGCCGATTCTACCCCTCGGAGGAACAACTCATCCGCTACTACCTCACCCACAAGAACACCGACGATCGCCGCTACGATTTCCATGTCATCACCGAGATCGATCTCTACAGCTACGATCCCTTCGATCTCCCGGACGCGGCGCTCTTCCGGTTCGGCCGCGGAGGGCGGAGGCGGCACTGGTACTGCTACGCGGCGGCTAGGGTTTTGGTCGAGCGGGGGCGGCGGAGGGCCGGCGGGGGGTTTTGGAAGAAGAGGGGGAGGGCGAGGGACGTGATGGGCGGTGGTGGGGATTCGGGGAAGAAGGTTGTGGTGGGGAAGAGGAAGAGCTTTGTGTTTTATTTGGGGGATTCGGTTAAGAATGGGAAGAGGACTGATTGGGTTATGTATGAGTATGCGTTGATTGATCGTGATGAGGTATTCATTAATTAGCCCTTTCATTGCCTGCAATTGATATTGATTTCTTGTATGTTTATGTCTCTGTGTAATTTAGTTTCTGGAATTTTAGGTCGATTTAGTACAATTTTTACACACAATGAAGTACATTGGGGAATTGGGGTTTTAGATGTTCTGGGGATATGTTGTTAATGGGTTGTGGAATGCGTTTTTCGTTGTTTAGAACTGTGTGGGTAGCATCTATTACTAGATCAATCACTCCCTTTTCCCTATTAAGTAATCCCCAATTCTTTAATGAACTACATTGGGGAATTGGGATTTTAGATGTTGTGTGATGTGTTGCTAATGGGTTGTCGAATGCGTTTTTCGTTGTTTAGAACTGTGTGGGTAACATCTATTACTAGGTCAGTCACTCCCTTTTCCCTATTAAGTAATCCCCAATTCTTTAATGAACTACATTGGGGAATTGGGATTATAGATGTTCTGTGATATGTTGGTAATGGGTTCTGGAATGCGTTTTTGGTTGTTTAGAACTGTGTGGGTAACATCTATTACTAGGTCAATCACTCTCTTTTCCCTATTAACTAATCCCCTCCTTAGTTGTCTGCATTTTCTTGGCTAAATCATATTATACCTCGATGGTGACAATGGTGTTGGAATTTTCTTCCGTTGTAATCTGAGGAATCTTCTGCCAATTTTGGGCAGGAATATCGTGTGGGATAGATTGAGGATGGGATGTTAGATGTTGTGATGTGTTGCTAACGTAGTACCAACAGAAGCAATCTTTGCCATCCTTAGTAGTCTGCATTTTCTTGGCTAAATCTTATTATAACTCTATGGTGATGACAATGTCGTTGAAATTTTCTTCCGTTGTAATCTGAGGAATCTTCTGGCAATTTTGGGCAGGAATATCGCGTGGGATAGATTGGGGATGGGATGTTAGATGTTGTGATGTGTTGCTAACGTAGTACCTGCAGGAGCAATCTTTACACCCAATGGACTACATTGGGGAATTGGGATATTAGATGTTGTGCAATATGTTGCTAATGGGTTGTCGAATGCATTTTTGGTTGTTTGGAACTGTGTGGGTAACATCTATTACTAGGTCAATCACTCTCTTTTCCCTATTAAGTAATCCCCTCTCTCCTTTTCCCTCCTTAGTTGTCTGCATTTTCTTGGCTAAATCATATTATACCTATGTGGTGACATTGGCATTGAAAGTTTCTTCTGCTGTAATCTGAGGAATCTTCTGCAAATTTTGGGGAGGAATATCGCGTGGGATAGGTCATTGAACCAGCCGACAGATACCTTTGGCCTTCCGGTTACCTTTTTATTTCTTTCTTTTGTAGTGGTCTAGTTCTCTGCCATCTTAAACATTGTGTTGGATGCTGATGGTTAAAGTTGCTCAGTGTGGCAATTTGTAGGAGTTGATGGTGCTAATCAGAACTTGGTACATTTTCTCAATGAATAGACCCATTATGCCTTCTTTAATTTATCCTACTTCACTTTATTCAAAAATTTCTAGCCCTTCATTTTATTTTGGGATCTTACTTCGCTTTTTCTGTAAGCATCTCTATATGACTTTTTGTTGCATGGTTGAGGGGCTGTGTAAGGTTGTTTCTGTAGGTTTAGCGGTAACATAATCAAGTTCTGTGAAGATTTGATATTACTCCCTGAGGAACTATGGGAGATGGATTTCCAGTTGGGCTTTTGGCGAGTTGTCTTTGAATCGTGACCATGGTTGGGGGAATTTGAAAGCCCAATTCTAAATGAATGTCACTTCCACAGGTTTTTTAGGAGTTTTATGTGACCTTTTGGATTCTGGATTCAGGATAAGCTACTCACTTGGATAACCAACATGGAAGGGTTGTCGTCTGTCTCCTGACAGCATTTCAGACCCATCCATTAACTCAATTGGATTCGGGGTCTGCAATGTAGCACTTCCCTTCTATTCAGTTCTCTTTCTTACTTTGGGAAATTTATTCTCTTTATCGATCAAGTTAATGGAAAGTGTTGGGGGCTCGATTTTCAAACTGAAGTGTCCATTAAAAATGAACCGCCCGTACCCATATTTGGAGTTTGTCCTAGCTTAGTGCCTATATTTTCAATTTCTGCATACACGGCACCCGGCCTTTCAATTTGTTTGAATCAAGTACCCCCGCCATCTCTTGTCCATTTACATTAACAGAATGACTTGAAATGATCATTTTGCCTTATATACATAATATATATTTCTTACATTAAAACATTAGTATCCCATATCATTTTTGTGAAAGGCTACTTATCTCTTGCATACCCATTTTTACCCATTTAAAATTGTACCACCTCTGGATCGATGGATCCTGGCAAACTTCTTAATTCTTAAACTGTGAACTCCAGAACACCACAGCCATCCTCCCAGGGCGGCTCTTATCTTTTGGGTGCCCTAAGCGAATAACGAACATTATGCCCTTTATATATATAAATCTGAATTTCAAAATTCAACAACTATATTAAAATTATATCAAACTCATCTTTGTTTTTGGATTAAAAGGAAACTCCATTGATTGAAAACTGAAAAGATTCTACCACAGCCAAATTACAAAGAAGAGTTCGTCTCTCCATACAAGGTTAGGAGAGAGCCACATAATTTCTAGTGCAATTGTGAGTAAATAAATTCACATTACTGTTGATTAAAAAAACACGTAAGATCAGATAATTCAATTAACAAACATGCCATCTTCGAGGATGGTTGGACAGACGAGAAATGAAATGCATTCTTTGTTTTGAGTCCGAGCCCAAAAGAATTAATGAACAAAACTTCATGCATGAGAGCTTTATAGTGTTGGCCATAGCTTCAACTTCAAGAGTTTAAAATATCTATGTATGTAAAGTTTCAATTTGAGGGTGAGTTTTGAGATTGATTTTAGTAAAACGTGAGCTCTGACAAAATTGTCTTAATAGAAAAATTTGGAGATAAGTAGTTGCTAGAGGGGAGGAAACATTGATGAGGGATTTTAGGCAAAGTTTTGGAAAAAAGAAGAGTAAACAGTGAAGATATTTCAGGGAAGAGAAGATAAAACAATTATGAGAGATTTAAGGAGAAAATATTGGAGAAAGATAAGGATGATCACTCCTCCAATTGGCGATAAGAATTAGGAAAATTGAACGAAGAAAAGATAGAATTATAACTGAATGTTTTTTCTATTAATTATATCAATTACTATCCCATGTTTTCGGAAATTTTGGTGTCCCCGAAAATGTTGGTGCCCTAAGCAGATGCATAAACTGCTTACCGTTAGAGCTGGCCCTGCATCCTCCACCACCACCACGAAACCCAGATTCCCTGTAAATACAACAGCAGCATCAACACCACCACCACTACCACTACCACCACCGCAAAACCGCACTATCACCGCCCAAATCACCATCACCACCACCATCTCCATGTGTAACCCATTTGGAAAATGAAGTGAGCACCCAAAGATCACTCCAAACCGAAACATCATATCCCAAATTGAAACCACTGAAAACAGACAAGGCAGAGAGAGAACTGAGTACTGAGGAAGAATTGAGACTGGTTGAAATCAGAACCCTAATTCTCTCATTTGTGGACCAAATTTCATATGGTAATACAAAGTATTGAAAATAAGGGTACCAAATTAGGACAAAGTCCAAAATACGGGTACCACGGGTGCATCATTGCATTTGCCATTTATCAACGAAGGGTTAGGGACCAAGTGCCATTTATCAGTGAAGAGTTTAGGATTAAGTATTTTAGAGACTTTCATATATGGTTTAGTTTCCCTTTTAAATGAACTTAGAAGGATATCACCCTCGATGTGGAGCCTATGCGGCACAAGTTCTTCATTTTGGAGCCGAATCACGCACCGGGTGCATATGGGTGCGGCAGGGGACGATTTATAATTTTTTCCACACTTCTGGGGTCGATTTCTAGTATTTTGAAATAGTTTTCACAAAGGAAAAAAATACAAGACATCACCTACCAGTTGAGCCCTAGCCCCGTACTGAGAGAGATAGAGACCTAGAGAGGAGACAAACAGATTCGATGTTCGTCGTTTCTGTCGCATCCGCGATCGTCGTCGCTGTTTGATCGAGCTCATCTATCTCAAGTTCTTATATGTACGCACACACACACGTATATAAATTATATAGGTGTATATATATATGTATATATATATGATAAAAAATATAAAATTTAAATTATAAATAAATCCGCCGCACCCTTGAATTTTGGAAATTTGCCGCACACGCTCCCAGTTCTTGCACCTGCACCCGTAAAGCACCCGCACTTGTGCGACATAGTGTGGAGCTGTTGTGGCTGGTTATTTTGTTGTTCCGTTGGAAGATGCATGTGATATATGTTAAATTCTTACATACTAGCGCTTCACTTACTGGTTCACCTTCACTTCACATGATGGCAGTAATTGTTTTCTAGTCGGATTTCCTTGGTAGCTTCTTTTACCTACTTTCAAATGCTGCAATATATCATTCTAAAACACGTCTGGCATTTTTATCTGTTGCAGGCCTCTTTCGTTGTATGTCGGGTATTCGTTAGTTCTCGCGGTAGACATAATGGCTCAGAACATATTCTTAGTTCTTGTGGTGAAGAGAGTGTTGCTACAGTACGTCACATTGGGATTCAACATGATGGAACTGTTACATCTGATAAAGCCGTTTTAAAAGAGGAGAAATCTGGTGATGGAAAAAATGAAGTTTCAAGATACACAATGGGACTAACCTGTGAATTAGATGACCGAATAGATTCAAGGGCTGCGGTTCATTCCAATCAACAGCTTGCCTCAAGAACGCAGCATGATGATGAGGTAGTCTTCATTTTCTTACTTGGTTCAAGTATATTAACCTTGCAATTGTAAATGTCGTACTTTATTAGTTAAGAATAAGAGGCAGAAAACATATACTTATCTTTTGGGTTTTACTCTCACTTCACACTTGTTAGTCCCCTCAAGAGTTTTGGATTTTCCAAATCGGTGTGAGCTTCTCATTAGAAAGAGCGGATATACCTGAATTTGGGTTAGCTGATGACGTTGCCCAGCGTATGCTTTGAGTTTGATCTCTTTATTAAATTTTCTACTTGCACTCGGTTTACACTAATGGCATCTTAGTGTTTGATAGTGCTGTGTGTTACTTGAAGCTTTTAATGTACACAGACAAACATACAGACACTAACTCGTTATTTTGAGTCTTGTACTTGCATTCAGTTACATTCTTTACATCTTAATGTGATCTGTTACTTGAAGCATGAAGTGTGCACACACAGAAACATGTACCAACTTTATAAATTATACCAGCTTCTTAAAAACAATGTATTTATTCGTTTTTTCCCCTATTCATCTGGTGACCTGAACCTCCATAATATTCCTTCCCAGTTCTATGGCTCAGTGCTCATTAAAGGATCTATATATATATGCAGGTAAGGGCAACTGGAGTTGGTGGTGTCGATTCTGCTTTCCTTGAGAGTTTGCCTGCTCATCATTTGATAGCGATTCTGGAAGAAGATTTTATTGAGTTGGATGATCTTGCATGCCCGCTTTCATGCATAGATTTTGATGGGCATTAGAGTAACTAGCTGCAAGTGATAGGTGAATGTAAATCTTTTCCTTGGTTCTAGCTTCAAACTAATTCTGGTCCTTGGCTTAATCCTTGAATTACCGCTAAAATCAAGGATACGAAGAAAAAACAGCAAAAAACCTTGGGGACATATGAAGATGTAAATCCTGTATTTGGCTATCAGCCAATCTAATGCACAGTCTGGAATACCTGAGAATGAGATCAAGTAGCCGAATATCGTCCAGAAGATTATTAGAAGTATAACTGTCAACTTTGGAGCTGACAGATGTTACGACATTACTCTGCTAGTCGAGGTAGTGTTTTGCATCAAAGTCCTATTAGATTGTTTTTCACTTATCAGTTGAAGCAGAGAATGATATATATTCTCTCGTCCGGATATGCAGACTTGTTTTATGTGCCTTAGAATAGGCATTTTATTCTGGTTTGTTTGAGGAGATTGACAAAGAGAAAGCTGGGAAGACAAACACGACCAATTTCAATCAGGAACTTCACCTGGCTTGACTACTCTTCAGGCGATGGAGTTCTTGCATCTGTCGAAAAAGTCTGCTTTCTTTCCTCTCTGGATTCCGCATTTGAATCTCTTCTTTCTCTACCTCATTATGTTAACTTTCTTGAATTTTCTTGCTGGCTGATAAATTATTCAGGGATTGTGATGTTATTCTGATGTAGGTATATTTATGAGAATTCAGAATAGCGTTATTTGACCCTTCTCCTGGTTGTCACAGGATTTTGTGAAAACTCATATTTGAGCTTCTGACCCTAATGTGGTCTTTTTGCAGTATAATGTTATGTGTCATTTCTGTGCATGACATAGATTTTACTGGGAATTTGAAGTATTTTGTGCTCTCTCCCTCTGGTGCAAATGTTTGAGCACTGCGGTCTGGTTAGATTGGAGCCATATTCATTCAGTTGCATGTTTCTTTAAGCATTGTGCAGCTTACAGAAACTAGTACACCATACTTGAGGTCTTGTATTCGTAGTTGCTGTTCAGTTTTCATTGTTTCGCTTCTCTTGAAGTATGAGGGTGGGTTAGCGGAAAAAAAAAAGGTGGGTTGATGTTGGTTATTGGCATAGGTCCATTTATCTTTAATAGTGCGGAATGATGATCTTATTGTAACTACCCGAGTATTGAACCCACCCCTGGTCTGGACTTGAAGAATTGTAACCTATTATGAGGAGTCTTGATTCTTTTTACGAAAGATTTCATGATTTAGTTTATGCAAATATATTTCAGATCCCAGAAGAGCGTTATAAATTGTTGTTGTACATGAAATTTACTTAATCCTGAGACGCCTGTGATCTAGGTGTAAATGAGCACTCACAGAAGTGTTTCACGGTTTTATTAACCGACCTTGCCTATAAGCTGTGCCTTCTTGTCTCAATTACTAGGCAGATACAATTCGCTTTTGAGTAGCTAGGTCACAGATCTCTAAGTGAAGTATGGTTTAGGCTTCCACAACTTTGTTACAGCTTAATCTGATATGAATCTTGTGGTTGCTAACCGTTTGCCTGTTCTTCTATCGGTGTTGGCCTTTATCACCGTGTCATTTCCTCTTATTCATATATGTTGAGAGAGACTACCAACCTTAACCTGTTGTCAACAAAGGTAGTGGAAGCAGTAATGGTAGTAGTAAAAATGTGAGCTTTTCTTGGGGCCAGATTGGGTTCACCAGAGAGCACTACATCTTGCTGTGGCTTGAGATAGTGGACACACATTTAAAGACTGGTGAGTTGTATCCGTATTATATGTATGCCCTAGTTGGCTGCCACAAGAAATGAAAGAAGATCCTCTTTAATACATTAATGAGCGATATTCCTGCCTACAAAAATGGCTTCTCTTGCCTGTATCTTGTGTCTAGACACTAGCTCATTTCCACTAAGGGTAGCATGAAGTGCCCCATGGACATAACTTGTCCTGAAGTGGACATGTGCTTTTATCTCACAGCTTTGCCAAGCTAGAAGAAATATCATTACTACTATCAAACTATACATGAACATTATCTTGCCCTTACCTAATGTCTCACGGGGTGAACATGCTCTTACATACTAATATCGCAATGGCGGCTAATATGTCAATAATTATTAAGTAGTATTTAGAAACAGTTGAAGTGACACATCGAGCGGGCTGGTGGATAATATTAAGTAGTATTATTAAGTAGCCTTATTGAGATGGTAGGCGAGCCTGATAGATTGATTTTTATGCATCAGGCAAGTTGTCCGTTCTACATCTATCGTGAAGAATATGGAGAAAATCTGCTGATTCCCTACCAAAGCCGAAGACAGTGATGTTTCCAAGTGCGGTTAAAATTACTTTGTCTGAAACAAAGTAAAGTTGTTTGTAGACGCCTTTTGACTCGTTCACAATTCCTTAAGCTAACAGAAGTCACAGCTTGCAGAAATAGGATTACACCGTCATACTATCTAGATGATGGCTAGCAGTTTGCTCTTTATATGAGTTTAAGCTCTTATTATAATGCGAGTGAGAGAGACGTATGCTTTGGATCCTACCCCGGAATGTATCCTCTAACCACTTGAGTTGAACACCCCACTTGCCTGGAATGGTAGTTCTTCAATTGCGGAGATTTATATACTTCTCTAGTATTTTGATACCTACTTGCAAAGCACAATGGCATCAATTATTTAGTAGTGTTAACAGACTCACCGATTATTTAAGTTTTGTTCAATTATTTTACTCGGTGTAATCACGCAATGGCTTATCGACGTGTAGGTGTGTAAAGAATGCTAGGGTCGATGATGTTGTTGCGTGGAATTTGTAAGAAAAAAGGTTAATGAGACAAGAAATTACAACTTTGGAAAAGAAAGTGGCGTATTATCTTCAAAGAGTATTGTATTATTACTAGTAGAAACGATGGAATAAAATAAAGAGAGAGGGTTCTGGTCCCAGGAAAGAGAGAGATATGAATGGTGATAATGGCATATTGCAGCATTGGTATTGCGATTTTAATGCTTAGTTTAATAGAAAAGTCATTAAGGACAGGTTAAACTTGCAGGTGCCTATCTGTAGAGGCTAAAAAGTCAATGGATTCACACTTCTTTCTTGTATACCAGAGTTTGTGTTCTGTTCTATGAGATGCCCATAGAACAGAGTTCGAGTTCATTTCTCTGTTCTGTGACAACTCTATAGTAAAAAGAAGAATTATGTAAATTTTAATCATTTTTAATTAAGCATAACATGATTTTGTAACACTAATTCCAATTGTGTAGTTTTTTTATTTCATAGTCATTGAATAATTCTTTAAATAATTAAAATGCAAAAAAGACGAGAGAGATAGAGACATAAAATTTACATGACTACTTTTTTCATAATTAAAGTAATTGGTTAGGTCAGTAAAATTTTGGACAAGACTAACACTACCACCACCATTGCACAGCCACAATAATCGCTGCACCATAAACCTAAAGTCTGACCATCTATCAGGACCCGGTTCTTAGCCCCGACTTACCGGCTACCGAATCCAACCAATCCGATGAGAATTAGAGTTTTGCAGCTTCGGCGAGTGCAAGAGAAAAGAGACAATTCTCATAAAGTTGGAATTGATGGACTGATGCTAAGATTTCATCTCCTTCCCTCAAATGGACGTTGCTAATGGCTTAGTTTGGCAAAGATAGATTGTTAGATAGATTTTTGAATGTGTGGTTGAGATGAAGTGTTTTTGTCTCTCTCTCCTCATCTCAACCACACATTCAATAATCTATCCAATAATCTATCTTTGCCAAACTAGGCCAATGTCCGAATGAGGTGGCACAAGGCCCCAGGTAATAAACTGGGTACCAAGCATAATACGACATAATTAAAATGGAAAGGACATTCCTACCCCTCTGCTGACTCGGACTAATTCATCGACCTGATGCCAAAACGGCACCGTCCTACTTACATCTAAACTAAATCGATATCGTTCTCCTAAGTTTAAATCAGATCAACAACTAACGGCAACATGATGCAACGGTAGATGCTCTTCTTTGGCATCGAATCGTGTGCTAACTGTTTCTTGTTGGGTTACTGCTCATTCGGTCATCACCTTACCAAATGAACAACAATTCTTCATCTTTCAGGGCTTATACTGCTCTCATGATTGTGCCTCCCACTGAAAATAACCTTGTCCTCGAGGGTGAAAGTCCGGATACCTGGCATTGAACACAACCCAATCCTCCCAAGTTGCATCAGCAAGTACAAAATTGGACCACTCAACAGTACCTATGTGGCAGTTGCGTCGTTTCTCTTGACCATCAACCTTTCCAGGATTTCCACATGAGCACGCTCCAACTGCAAGTGCACGGTTTTGAGTGTAGTAATACTCGTAAAGTGCGGATTTGTCGAACCTGCTGGACTCGATTTTAATCAATTAGTGTGAATAGTCAAATGCGGGCATAAAGTTGGTTTGATTTGTTTTTAAATAACATACTGAAATTAAACTAGAGTTGATAATTGTAATAATAAAGCGGACATGTTTATTTTTGAAGTTTTAATAAGGAGATACTCGGACTCCTCGTTGGTTTACTAGAGCTATTTCTGGCAGTTTATTACGATCTATGAGACACCGAGCAAACGAGCAATGTTGTAATTTCGATTTATCATGCAATTACTTTTTTTTCTAAAGTTAGCTAATGCCGAGTTACCAAGAAATTATATAACCCTAGTCATTACGAATTATGTTGTACTCAACGTTCCTACTTAACGATCACGAGTTACCGAGCGGTCTGTACTACCAAGTGTTTGTTAAAATTTACCAACTATAAATTATCGAGTTACCAAATAATCTATAATTAAAATCTAGCTAACGAGACATCACATGCTAACTCATCCTCACAAGGGGCTTCAATTTCCCATAAGGCCTCGCGAGATTAGCTAATGCGCAAGGGGGCTAATGTAGATAGTCCAAATATAGTCCGAGTCCACATTCCCGTGGAAAAACAAGCAGCCCACAAATGGCTACCTTACCAAGCGCCACTGGATCATTCCTTGTCAGCATTTGGGGACAATGAGACAGGGTCTCCATGCAGATTCAGCTTTCACGGGAACCAGGAGATCGAGTAGTCTGGAGGCTGGAATAAGGCTCGTCAAGGGTGATTGTTGTCCCACCTGTGATACTTGTGAGTCATAAGGGACACTTGGTTAACCTTCGTATATGCGGATGAAGTAACGATTTCTCGGGATATTCGCCATGATATCCTCAACGGCTAACCTAATGGCCTTAATGTGGACGTTATTAATGTCGTACCTCCCCCATGGAAGTTCCTACTGGTTGTATATATAAGAGGGAATCCTCTTCATAGAGGTTATCATTACTCCAACCCATAACAAATTGTCTCTCTCCTTTACAACACACGTTGCTTATTTCCAATCCCTCGTCACTCAATCTTTCTGTGTTTCCATTTATATTGATCAATAGGAATTGTATTAGCTCATCTCAAGAACACCCATTCATCATCTTTGTCACACAATCGCTTCCACAATTTGATAATTGGTTTGAATTTGATAAGTTGTAGGAGCATTGTTTATGTTTATGTTTTGTGGAATCAAGATTTATGTTTTGTTTCGTGGGAGTTAGATCTTTGCTTTGTTGGTGTTCATGTTCTCCCATACTTTTGCAATTGATTATGACCCGTGTGATGGCTTATTCACAATGATCAATCAATTGACGTGATTGATTATTACATATGATCCATGCTACTCTAACTATTATAGTTTATTGGATTATAGATCTAAAGAATTTGTCGCTTAAATATTAAATCTTGAATCTCTGTATTCTATCTGAGTATGAGAAACGGTGTATATGTTCACTCTTGCTCTGGTTTGTTCTTAGTGATTGTCTAGTTGTTTATTGCAAATGCGCTTGATCTTTGGTATGAGTTTTGTTTGCAGGATCATAAGACACATGTTTGTATGAAGCAACAGGTGAATGTAAGTTAGTCCAAGTTGATGAAGTTTGAAGCATTCATGGTGGAGAAAGATGATGCAGAAAGATGAAGACCTTACTTGTTGTTTCTCTTTAGCAATTCAAAAAGAGCTTTTGGATATTAAATGTTGTTGGTCATGTGATCATTGTGTTAATTTATGATCCCGTACTATTTCTAGACGTTTGTAAATTTCACTATAAAAATTCTTAGATCATGTCGTGCATTGTCTAAATTTATTATAAATGATATGAGAGCTATATATTTAGATTCTCTGTGACGTTAACTCTTACCTTGCAGGGAATTCAATCTTCTTTGAATCTAGTGCAGCAAGTTGAAGCTCATATATCATTTCAAAGGTTTTCAGATATTCTTTATAGTTTTTTGTTTTATTCTTAGTTCAAGGAATATTTATATTGCATCAATCCAAGAGTCTAGGGACTTAACTGTCAAAATTGCAAAAGAGAAAAGGAGCAAAGAGGTACTTAAGTCTCCCTCGTACGCCTGCAGCAGAGCCCACATCCCTAGGTGGGTGTGCACTGCTAGGGTGACTGGGTTAGGCTTCTTGAATCTTTCGACTTCCTCTCTAGCAGTTCTGGAATATGAATCAGCTAGGATTTACTTTTTCTAGATTTTTTAAGATCTTATTCATTGTCTTCAAAAATAGAGAGAGAGGTTTTAATTGAGAATAAATCATTTCTTTTTATTATGAATATCTTAGTGATAATGATCACATATCTTTTAATAAGTATTTCATAATGAAATCATTTTATTTTTTTAATTAGTTTTCCAAAGTTTTTTCAATATAAATTAATATTATATATAGTAAAACTGTTATAATTAAGTATTTTTTGTATTTTACTCTATACTGATATATTTGATCTATATTGATTAATAATATTTCATTAAGTAAATAATATTTTTTCTTAATTAGTAAAGATTTTTTTGAAAGCTTAATATCTTTTTCGAAATTAAATTTTTGGGAATTTAATATGAGTTTTCTCTTTAAGTAATTTTTTTACTTAGAATTCGATATAATGTATGAATATAGTATTTTGGTAAAAATCCTTTAAGTTTATTTAATTTTATTTAATGGAGAGCTTGAGTTTAATTTGTTTTCTAAAAGTCTATATTCATATCAGATTTTCTCTGTAACTCTCTTTTCGTGGGATATCTGTTACTTGCTCTAGAAATAGAGATATAGGGTTTAGAATAAAATTAAGTTGTGGGAATTCCTCATACACGCGTGAGAGAGAATTCCCCTTTAGCCCAATATGTTCTACCTGGAGAAAGAGAGAGACACCCGCGTCCTTCTCCTCCAGTCCGAAAACCAGGTGAGAGAAACCCCTAGGGTTCAGTCGTGTGGTCCAACTATCAACTCGGAGTTGTTGATTCCGTAGGTGTCCTGATTCAACATCAGTTACACGTATTCCTATGGCGATTCAAGTTTAACTATGTGAAGTTTGTTTTATATTATACGTTATTCGGGTTAGATTTGTTCTTATTGAGTCATTCAAGTTCTCGGTTATCTCTCTCATTTAGATTTAGAACTTCTGTCTGTTTGATCCAAATGTCTTAAAATCTGTCATAGAAATTTGTTTATTAATAATTATTAATCTCTTGTGAGAGCTATGCCAAAACCAACCAAGGACTACAGGTCAGCCACCGAATGTTTTCCAGCACAGGAAGTCGCAATAACAGACTGCTCCTACTACCAAGTTTAAGTGGATGCTGCTTGAAAACCCCCACTAGCTTCTGTTACAATGTGGGTTAACAGTTAGGATCCATCTGTAACTTCCTACAACATCTTTTTGGTCTCCATCCCTACAGGCAAGGGCAAGAGGCATCAACGATGCGCTCTGATGGATTCTCTCACACTGTCACACAGTTACAAAAATATAGATTTTTGCACACATTCAGACCACAGTCAGACACCTAGCCACAACAGAGTACCTTCATCTACACGACTCTTCGAGACATCCACAACATGTCACAACTTGATTAATGTAATTTACGTTCTGTACTTAAGGAACATTGTTTTTATAGCTCACGCCCGGGCACACTCACTTGCTCGTACGGTACCGCACATTGCCACTTGTTTTTTAATAATGAATGCACCTTTTAAAAAACCGATCTATCACGTTTTATTCATCCTAGAGTCTATTTTTGTTTTCCAGATCCGTGAAGCAGCATTTGTGCTGAACTATTTATTAATCTTGTACTTCACATATGATATTGTTGGAGTATCATATTAGCTTTGTCTAGAGTTGTTAATCGTTGGTTGTAGGTGTATGATTCAATTAGACTTGTCGGGAGTCTCCTATTCCTTGTAGATAGAGTAGTTCAATCACAAACTAAAATTGATAGAGTTGTTCACTCGACGAACTACAATGGAAAACGTCTTGTAGTACACACCTGGACATGAGTTCACGTGCAGCTTAATAACACCTATTTAAGAGTTATCTGAGAGCTGAAATTGGACTGTTTTAGGACGAGTTATCACAAGTTTGAGGTCGTTTAAACCAACAAACTTGCATATTCTACAAAAGATGCATTTAAGCCATGCCTAGTGCATAAACGAGAAACATGTTTCTAGACTCCATAAGGATGGATTTCTAGACTCATTTGATTTTGAATCATATGAGACATGTGAGGCTTGTTTATTGGGAAAAATGACAAAGTCCCCTTTCAATAAGAAAGGTGAGAGGACTAGTGATCAATTAGCGCTCGTGCATACTGATGTGCGTGGGCCATTTTCCATGCCTGCAAGGGGTGGTTATGTCAACTTCATTACGTTTATAGATGATTTAAGTAGATATGGATTTGTATACCTTATGAAGGCCAAATCCGAATTCTTTGAAAAGTTCAAAGAATTCAAGAATGAAGTAGAGAAGCAACTTGGCAAAAGTATCAAGGCTCTACGATCGGATCGTGGAGGAGAATACTTGAGCCAAGAGTTTGACGACTATCTTAGAGAAAGTGGGATAATTAGGAATGCAACTCGGTCGATCTGGACGGGTTTGGACTCATGCTCGAGCCCGAGCCCGATTTACTTTCAGAGTGTCCAAGCTCGTCCAGGCCCGAAATTTTAATCTCGCAGCCCGTTCAAACCCGAACCGGAATTCTTTTTGTAGAACTCGGGTTTTGCACAGCCGGCCCGAGATCAACATAGACCATTAGTTATAGTTCAAAAAATCTACTTGATCACTATCTAACAAGTAACAAATGTACATTTTACTGGATCACCACATGACGCTTCAACCATTAGAATATTCCTAAAATGGGTGAATGCTAGATTATACATAATCTTAAATTTCAGGTTAGTAAAATAGAGAAAATCTCAACACAGATTTAACACTTTAGCTACAAAGGCTTTGGTACAATCAGTATCAACTATACAAGAAATACAAGCAATTATGCACTTGCTTAACACTCTAACTACAAAGGCTTTAGTGCAGATCTCTGATGATTATCAATTTGCACTTTTGTTGTGTATTATCTAGTCGCTTCAGGCTTTATTTTCTGAAAGTTCGCATTTGAAGGATTCTGAAAGTTCCCTGAAGAACATGAGATACAAAAGGTCCAAAACCAGGGAAAAGGCTAGAAAAATCATTGTTTTCGAAAGAGAAAAATGAGAGAGATTAAATCATACCGCTAAACTTGACCATCGTAAGCTCTGTCGATTGTCGTGGCTTTGGCAGCGATGTTTCTGCAATATGCTAGTGTTAGGTATGAGTCCATGAGATTTGAGCGACCGGGCGAGACTGTAAATAGGGCATTCATCGGAGACCAGAAAGAGCCATTCCAGTTCTTCAAATCTGCAGATGATTCGCCTTAATCACCAGGATCTTTGACAAATTATATTTCATCTCAGAATCGTCGATTGACAGCGAGAGGTGAGAGATTTGTCTTCGATTTGGGGTAGAACCTCGAATCAACCTCTTTTCTTCCAATCAACCTTTAATAGCCTCCAATCGTGTAAAATATATATACAAATATATTAATACTATATATAAAACGGGTAAATCGGGTTTAACCCGAAAATGATGTATTACTAACCAACCCGAGACCGGATTTAAATCGGGCTGAATATAGTGGCCCAAACCCGCCCGAATTAATAAATGGTGTTGTCCCGGCCCAATTCAATTCGGTCTGGGTTCGGGTTACCCAGCTTCAACCCGACCGAATTGCAGTCCTAGGGATAATATTCCAACTTACTCCACCCATAACGCCACAATGGATTGGCGTGTCTGAGAGAAGGAATCGAACACTGTTGGACATGGTTCGATCTATGATGTGTCAAGCTGATATTCCATTATCATTTTGGCGCTATGCTCTATTATGTGCAAATTTCACCATTTACCGTGTTCCATCTAAATCGGTAATGAAGACATCACACAACATGTGGAGTGGGAGGCGTTCCACATTGTCGTTCATGAAGATTTGGGGTTGCGATGTCTATGTAAAACATTTACAATCAGACAAACTCGGGCCTATGTCGGATAAGTGTAAGTTTGTGGGATACCCTAAGGAAACTAAGGGATATTACTTCTACAATCCAACTGAGACCAAAGTGTTTGTTGCTCGGTCCGACGTGTTTCTAGAAACAGAATTTGCCCCTAAAGAAGCAAGTGGGAGGAATGTAGAACTTGAAGAAATTGAAGAACCACAAACTACTAATCCTACTATGGAACATGAACAGGAACCAAAAAAATTGTGGAGGAACCTGTTTAAGTAACACAAGAACTTCGTAGGTCAAGTAGAGTGCGCCAGGAGCCAGAGAGGTATGGACTTCTCGTGATTGAGTATGGTGACACGTTGCTCATAGATGATGAGCCGACTACCTGTGGAGAGGCCATGAAAGGACCTGACTCTCAGAAGTGGCGCAAAGCCATGGAATCGGATATGGAATCCATGTATACCAACAAAGTTTGGACTTTGGTGGAACCACCCCAAGGGGCGCTGATGCGCAAAATACAGGCTATTCGCAAGTGTACGAAATCAAGTAATACCAGGTGTATTCCAACTCGGGTTGTCGATCTCTGATGCGCTTTTTAGCGTGCTATTCGCAAGTATACGAATCAAGTAATATAGAGAGTATTTTCAACTCGGATTATCGATCCCACAGGGACTTTGCAGGTTTTTCTAGTAATCAGTTTTAACGAACAGAGTTGTAAAAAGGAGGAATATTTTGAGGTTTTGCTTGCTAACTAAGTACTGAAAGTAAATAACTGAAACGTAAATCTTTTTGCGAGAACTTTCTGAATAATCTTAAGGTTGTAAGACTAGGGTTTGAGATACTAGGTTCCAGGATCCCCTAGGGTTCTTCAGATTTTCGTTCTAGTTTGATATGAAAACACAAAGCAGTCTCGTTATCCGTGCCACGTACCAATTGTGCAGTATCTTTTCTTTTCCTGCACGTTACCACAATCCTGCAGACTATCGCATTCCTGTTAAGCTGCCTAAATCTGCAGTCTCGTTCTAAGGCTGCTAGGGTTTCTAACCTGTCCTGATGGTCCGGGTCAGATTCTCTAACAGTTGGTCTCAACGATTTCAGGCTAGTCCTAACTCCCCTTCGCTAGTCAGCCCATCGGGGTAAAGTGCTAAGTTCTGTCTTATCTTCCTAACCCTAACCGGACGTATTCACCTACCGGCTCGGGTCTGTAGCAATTCTGGTTAGCTACCTCGATCATGCATAAACAGTAAAATTCAAAGACAGAATAACTGATAAAAACTGCTGAATTAAGATAGTACGATCATGAATTCATAGTCAAAACGTAGAACTAATCTCTGAAAACGAAACCCTAGGTTCACCGAGAACCTAGGTAAAAATTTTAGCTACTAAAACTCATAACAAAATAACACAGTTTTTGAATGAGAGAGAGAATAAGATCAAACTATGTCTTCGAATATGGAATCATTCTCTCCGGGGATGCTCCGACTTCTCCTTGGATGAGTTCATGTCTTCAAAACGAGTTTGGACGAGTCTTTATAAAGTGCTGAAGACGTTTCTGGAACTTGCCTTTATTTACGAAACTGCCACTGACCGAAACCGCCTCAAAATTTGTGTTGTCAGCGTAAAATACGCAGCCTTCTGCGTAAAATACGCAGACAGGGTCCTGCCTTGAGCTGTTTTCTCCTCTTTCCTCTTCTGTCTGCGTATAATACGTAGCCCCCTGCGTAAAATACGCAGACATGGACCCCACTCTGTGCCTTTTTATCTTATTTCTGCGTATTTTTTCCCCCTGGCTGCGTATAATACCCCCTGGCTGCGTATAATACCTCCCTGGCTGCGTATAATACGTAGACAGGGGCAAAAAGCTGCCAAAAATCCCCCTCCATCTTGCTGTCTGCGTATAATACGCAGCCCCCTGCGTAAAATACGCAGCCAGCAAGCCTCTCTGCTCTTTTCTGCCTCGACCTCGTTTTGACCCGAAACCTGTCAAAATTACCAAAATACCCCTGCATCAAAACCGCTTCAAATTCTGCCCAATCCTGACTCTGGCCATAGGAAAACTGCTGCCTGAATTTGGGAGACAAAATCAAAACTCGACTCCGGAAACCCGGGCCCGATGCCAAAATGACCAAAATACCCCTAGGCCAAAACTGTCCCGGAAATCGTCCCGAACATGAAATAGTTGCCCCTGGTTTCACTTCAAAATTCCAAGTAGATCTCAATATATTGTCAACCGAGCGCATCCTGGTGATTCTCGGTTTTGGCGTTTTCAGCTTCCTCGATCAGTTTTCACTGCCCATTTTTCCTCCAGTCTTTCTGTTTTCTATTCCACTCTCCCTTTTACCAGTCTCGGTCAAATCCTGCTCCAAGCATTTTCTGCACGTTTCCCGAGACGATCCCGGTTCTGTCTCGGCACGCATCCGAATGCACCTTCCGAACATGTTCCTGTAACGACAACATGAACAAACCCGCAATCATATCCAATAAAAGTACGAAATATGCAGAAATTGACAAAGAGCGAATAAACGTCTCGTTCCTAAAACTGAGGCTTTCCGAGGGTGAATTCATGCTAAAATGCGGCTTTCCGACACAATGGCATGTCAAATCAGGCTAAAAGATAACCCCTATTTGGGCATTATCAAATACCCCCACACTAAACATTGCTCGTCCAGAGCAAACTCCAGCAATATACTACCAATGCATACTTTCCCGAATCAATCCAGAGTGGTGGAACTGCACTTATTTAAAAACAGTATTTGTACTACAAAAACAATTTATTTTTTTGGTGAGACTGGGCAATCTCTTCAACTCAAACTGAACATCATTAAGTTCTCATATTTCCCTTCATTTCAGAAACTGCGGTGATCGGAAGAACTTGCGGCCAGCCTAGGTTAGGAACAAGCACCAACACCACTTCTGCTTTTGCACGCAACCCGAGCGTATCCCTAACGCACACCTTCCGTGCTTTTACTCCGGGTGTAATGTAAAATCTGCCGGCTTTGGGACGGTGGGATAAGTCATTTAGAAGCGATGTCCTAAACGTCACAGCACACTCACACATACCCCAATCTCACACTCCCTCACCAAGATGATAGAAACTGACCCAAATCACCTATGGTTCGAGACACTCAATTTCCCCAGTCCCGGTGTAACTGTCGTTCTCGCGGCCACAACTGTGAACGAATGTGAAACTGTGATAAAAATTTCCGGCCTTGCGTTTCGAAATAAAATCAATCAAGCACCCTGAATTTTCTGCCTTTGATACTCCTATTTTTTTCTTATTCTATTTTTTTTTCTTTTTTTTTTCTTTTCCGTTTTTTGTTTGTTTGTTTGTTTGTTTGTTTGTTTTTTTTTTGTTTTTGCGATGCGGGGCAACACGATAAACAACAATAATATAAACCAGGCCAACTCTATGATAAATAAAAAACGTGGGGTGGCAGAAAAATACTGAAATAAAATCTGAAATGACCACCCCCACACTAATTTCGAACCAGGTAGTCAATCTGTAAAATAATCGCGCTTTTCCAACCGATCCTCCTCACTCCAAGGATGTCTAAATAGCTCAGTGTGTCCTCCAAATACACTGTCAACCAAAGTTCCCCATGTTGTGCGGAAAATTTACGCACTACGGCTCTCCTCCTGTGCTCACGGTCAGGGGCGGACCTACGTAGGGGCAATGGGGGGCAATTGCCCCCCCCCCCCTGAAATTTGAAAATTTGTACTAGTATCCATAATTTTTTATATTTTTATGACTAATTCTGAAGAGATATAATATTTTGCCCCCCCCCCCCCCCCCGCCCCCGAAATTCAAATATGCCCACTTGTCCAAGTGGTTAGTTGTTATGTTTAGTAAGAATTCTACCCATGTTCGAGTCCCCTCCCAGACAGTATTTTTTTGCCCAGGCTGACTTGATTTCCAGGCTCCGCCACTGCTCACGGTGTAATGTCGTGAGTCACCGCCACACCGAAGTGTGCTGCCGTAACTATATCACCCTAACACACCCTCAAATATAAAAATATGGCGCTCATCCACTATCAAATATGACACTTATGCTCTACCCCAGAAAATTTCCCTCGACTTAGCTCCCTCGTGCCATGACGCGTAGGAAAGGTCAAAATACTAACAATGATGTGAGTATCAAAATACGGCTTCCTAGGTAAAACGGTTACCAAGAAAAGGATTAATGGATCAACGGGGCTCACTAGTGGACCTAAGGCGCGAGACAGGACGTGAGGTCCCCTATGGCCTATGACTCCACCAAATGATGTGGTGTTCGTGATGGCGGGTTGACGACTACCTGGTGACGGTGGTCTGACAGCTAGTCGGATACATGGCTCGGGAGACAGCTACTTGCGTTTTATGGAGTGCATTGGCTCTATTAAATCCCCTAGACAGATTCTCGCAGCTCTTCCTCACCTAAGTTTGTCCACTTCGGCAAATTTTCTATCATTAAGCTCTCTCCAGTTTTAAGCTAAATCCTTCGCTCAGTCTCAAAATTTTCAATTTTCATCAACTTTTTTTTTTTTTAATTTTCACTAATAATTTTGTTTTTATAAAAAGTAATGCAGTTACAACGCCACCACCCCCACACTGGATGGTGCCATGCCCTCATGGTACTAGTCATCAGGCATACAATCTGGATTGGATGAGCTGGCTTGCCTCATCGAATTGAAACAACTAGTAGCATATGCGGAAAAATAATGCGAGAGACAGAAATTAAACCTGTGCACCCGGAGTCGGTTCTTACAGGTGCTGACTTTTTTTTCCGCAGATTCTGGCGGAGAAGGACCGTTGACCGGTCACCGGAAAATTTCTCGACCGAAGTTGTCAACCTTCCGAACTCTATATGCGCTATGAAAATGTGCAATCCCCCGAGCATCATTTTGTGTGACAATGTGCTCCCATATGGTCGAGTATACTTTCGTACACCGGGTTCGATTGCTCTATTCTGCAGAAAAACCGTTCCTGAAAAATCCCGAACTCGTACGAGTCCCTGTGATGGTCGAGTGTGCCAGAACACACCGGGGTCGATTCTTCAAGTTTTCGGAATCTGCCTTTTCTTCTACGAAATTTTCTGAATTCGCTTCAAACTCCACGGATCTGTGTACGGAGGTAGGAGAAAAGTGGCCAAAAATGGCTTCAACCCGTCGTTCTAGTTTGATATGAAAACACACAGCATTCTCGTTATCCGTGCCACGTACCAATTGTGCGGTATCTTTTCTTTTCCTGCACGTTATCACAATCCTGCAGACTATCGCATTCCTGTTAAGCTGCCTAAATCTGCAGTCTCGTTCTAAGGCTGCTAGGGTTTCTAACCTGTCCTGATGGTCCGGGTCAGATTCTCTAACAGTTGGTCTCAACGATTTCAGGCTAGTCCTAACTCCCCTTCGCTAGTCGGCCCATCGGGGTAAAGTGCTAAATTCTGTCTTCTCTTCCTAACCCTAACCGGACGTTTTCACCTACCGGCTCGGGTCTGTAGCAATTCTGGTTAGCTACTCCGATCATGCATAAACAGTAAAATTCAAAGACAGAATAACTGATAAAAACTGCTGAATTAAGATAGTACGATCATGAATTCATAGTCAAAACGTAGAACTAATCTCTGAAAACGAAACCCTAGGTTCACCGAGAACCTAGGTAAAAAGTTTAGCTACTAAAACTCATAACGAAATAACACAGTTTTTGAATGAGAGAGAGAATAAGATCAAACTATGTATCCGAATCTGGAATCGTGCTCTCCGGGGATGCTCCGACTTCTCCTTGGATGAGTTCATGTCTTCAAAACGAGTCTGAACGAGTCTTTATATAGTGCTGAAGACGTTTTTGGAACATGCCTTTATTTACGAAACTGCCACTGATCGAAACCGCCTCAAAATTTGTGTTGTCTGCGTAAAATACGCAGCCTTCTGCGTAATATACGCAGTCAGGGACCCCACTATGTGCCTTTTTTATCTTCTTTCTGCGTATTTTTTTCCCCTGGCTGCGTATAATACCCCCTGGCTGCGTATAATACCTCCCTGGCTGCGTATAATACGCAGACAGGGGCAAAAAGCTGCCAAAAATCACCCTCCATCTTGCTGTCTGCATACAATACGCAGCCCCCTGCGTAAAATACGCAGCCAGCTAGCCTCTCTGCTCTTTTCTGCCTCGACCTTTGTTTTGACCTGAAACCTGTCAAAATTACCAAAATACCCCTGCGTCAAAACCGCTTCAAATTCTGGCCAATCCTGACTCTGGCCATAGGAAAACTGCTGCCTGAATTTGGGAGACAAAATCTGAACTCGACTCCGGAAACCCGGGCCCGGTGCCAAAATGACCAAAATACCCCTAGGCCAAAACTGTCCCGGAAATCGTCCCGAACATGAAATAGTTGCTCCTGATTCCGGACAACGGAAACCGAGACTCCTTACTCGGACGTGGCCTGTCTGGGACCCACACTTGACGGGAGTCAGTTTTCGGCCGGACTCCGTTTCAGTCAAAATTCCAAGTAGATCTCAATATATTGTCAACCGAGCGCATCCCGGTGATTCTCGGTTTTGGCGTTTTCAGCTTCCTCGGTCGGTTTTCACTACCCATTTTTCCTCCAGTCTTTCCGTTTTCTATTCCACTCCCCGAGCATTTTCTGCACGTTTCCCGAGGTGATCCCGGTTCTGTCTCGACACGCATCCCAATGCACTTTCCTGTAACGACAACATGAACAAACCCGCGATCATATCCAATAAAAGTACGAAATATGCAGAAATTTACAAAGAGCAAATAAACGTCTCGTTCCTAAAACTGAGGCTTTCCGAGGGTGAATTCTTGCTAAAGCGGCTTTCCGACACAATGGCATGTCAAATCAGGCTAAAAGATAACCCCTATTTGGGCATTATCAATCCCACAGAGACTGTTTCGGGTTTTCTTTAAGGAACCAGTTTCAATTAACAGAGTGTAACAACGAGGAGGAGTTGGTTGTGATTGTAGATTGCTAGCCTAAGTATGGAAATTAAAAGACAAAAACGTAAATAGTTTTATGACATTTTTCTGGAATAAGCTTATTTGGTTGTAACTATAGTTGATGGGAACTAGGCTCCAGGATCCCCTAGGGTTTCTACAGATTTCAGTTTCTCGTTTTATATGAAAACACTCAGCAGTTTTGTTATATGTGCAACGTACCGTTTGTGCAGTGACCTTTCAGCTCCCACACGTAATCCCGACCCTGCAGACTTTCGAATTCCTGTTAAGCTGCCTAAGTCTGCAGTCTCGTTCTAATCCTATTAGGGTTTCTAACCTGTCCGAATGGCCCGGGTCAAATTCTCTAACAGTTGGTCTCACATTTTTCGGTGCTAGCCCTATCTCCCTTTCTCTGGTCGGTCCATTAGGGTAAGGTACTAAATCTTGTTTTTTCTTCCTAACCCTAACCTGACGTTTTCACCTACAGGCTCGGATCTATAGCAATCCTGGGTGATCAATCCTATCATGCATGTACGAGAATAATCAAAGCCAGAATAACAGATACAGCTGCTGAATTAAGATAATAATCATGAATCCATAATCAAACTAGTTATAAAATCTGGATAGTAAAAACCCTAGGTTCACCGAGAACCTAGGTAAGAAGTTTAGCTGCTAAAAGTCATACTACTAAAAAACAGTTTCTGAATAAAGAGAGAGAGAGTGAAATCAAACTAAGTCTTCGGATCTCGAATTGCTCTTCCGTGCTCTTGGGGGATGCTCTGACTCGTCCTTGGGTTGTGCTGTGGTCGTGTGTTGTCTTTAGAACGAGCCCTGAACGAGTCTTTATATAGTGCTGAAGACGTTTCTGGAAACTGCTAAAATTACGAAACTGCCACTGGTCAAAATCTGTCTCGGAATACGTACTATCTTCATATATACGCACCTTGCTGCGTATATACGCATAGGGTCTGCGTATATACGTAGGCAACAACTTTTCAACTTCCAATTCTTCTCTCTGTCTGCGTATATACGCAGCTGTCTGAGTATATACGCAGACAGTGGCATACGTCTTCATTTTCTCTCCCCTCTTGTGCGTACGAAGCTCCTTTGTGCATGTGAAAACCCCTGGAAAGATTGTTGACTGCATCGGGGCGCCAAAATCTCGACTTGACTTTCGAAAACCTGGCCCCGGTGCCCAATGACCAAAATACCCCTAGGTCGGAACTGTTCCGGAAATTGTCACGAACCTGAAATAGCTGCTCACGACTCCGGGCACCGGGAACCGAGATTCCTTACTCGGGTGTGGCCTGTCTGGGACCCACACTTGACAGGAGTCGGTTTTTCGGGCGGACTCCGTTTCAGCATTATAACCTGTTTTCGGAAAGCCCTTGACGTCTTCGTTCTTTTGCCTCTGGTTTTAGTTCAAAAATCCGAGTCAAGCTCAAGATATTGTCAACCGAGCGCATCCCGGTCATTCTCGGCTTTGGCGTTTTCAGCGTCCTCGGCCGATTTTCACTGCCCGTTTTTCCTCCGGTCTTTCCGTTTTCCATTCCGCTCTCCCTTGTACCAGTCTCGGTCCAATCCTGATGCACTTCCCGAACGTGTTCCTGTAAAGACAACATGAAAAAACCCGCGATCATATCACGAAATGCGCAAAATTAGCAGAAATTCATGATGAGCTAATAAACATCTCGTTCCTAAAACCGAGGCTTTCCAAGGGTGAATTCTTGCTTGCTAAAACACGGCTTTCCAGCACAAAGGCACGTCAATTCAGGCTAAAAGATAAGCCCTATTTGGGCGTTATCAAATACCCCCACACTAAACTTTGCTCGTCCCGAGCAAACTCCAGCAATATACTACCAATGCATACTTTCCCGAATCAATCCAGAGTGGTGGAACTGCACATATTTAAAAACAGTATTTGTACTACAAAAACAATTTATTTTTTTGGTGAGACTGGGCAATCTCTTCAACTCAAACTGAACATCATTAAGTTCTCATATTTCCCTTGATTTCAGAAACTGCGGTGATCGGAAGAACTTGCGGCCAGCCTAGGTTAGGAACAAGCACGAACACCACTTACTTCTGCTTTTGCACGCAAACCGAGCCTATCCCTAACGCACACCTTCCCTGCTTTTACTCCGGGTGTAATGTAAATATGCCGGCTTTGGGACGGTGGGATAAGTCATTTAGAAGCGATGTCCTAAACGTCACAACACACTCACACATACCCCAATCACACACTCCCTCACCAAGATGATAGAAACTGACCCAAATCACCTAAGATTCTAGACACTCAATTTCCCCAGTCCCGGTGTAACTGCCGTTCTCGCGGCCACAACTGTGAACGAATGTGAAATTGTGATAAAAATTGCCGGCCTGGCGTTTTTAAATAAAATCAATCAAGCACCTTGAATTTTCTGCCTTTGAGATTTTTTTTTTCTTTTTCTTTTTTTTCGTGTTTTTTTTTTTTTTTTTTTTTTTTTTTTTTTTTTTTTTGCGGAGCATTTCAAGAAACAACAATAATATAAACCAGGCCAACTCTATGATAAACCAAAAACGTGGGGTGGCACAAAAATACTGAAATAAAATCTGAAATGACCACCACCACATTAATTTCGAACCATGTAGTCAATCTGTAAAATAATCGCGCTTTTCCAATTGGTCCTCCTCACTCCAATGATGTCTAAATAGCACAACGCGTCCTCCAATAACCCTGTCAACCGAAGTTCCCCATGTTTTGCGAAAAATTTACGCACTACGACTCTCCTCCTGTGCTCACGGTGTAATGTCGTGACTCACCGCCACACCGAAGTGTGTTGTCGTCACTATCTCACCCTTACACACCCTCAAATATAAAAATATGACGCTCATCCACTATCAAATATGACAATTATGCTCTACCCCAGAAAATCTCCCTCAACTCAACTCCCTCGTGCCATGACACGTAGGGAAGGTCAAAATACTAACGATGATGCGAGTATCAAAAAACGGCTTCCTAGGTCAAACGGTTACCAAGAAAAGGGTATAATGGATCAACGGAGCTCACTAGTGGACCTAAGGTGCGAGACATGACGTGAGGTCCCCTATGGCCTGTCACTCCACCAAATGATGTGGTGACCGTGATGGCGGGTTGACGACTACCTGGTGACGGTGGTCTGGCAGCTAGTCGGATACATGGCTCGGGAGACAGCTACTTGCGTTTTCTGAAGTGCATTGGCTCTATTAACTCCCCTAGACAGATTCTCGCAGCTCTTCCTCACCTAAGTTCGTCCATTTCGGGAAATTTTCTATCATTAAGCTCTCTCCAGTTTTAAGCTAAATCCTTCGCCCAGTCTCCAAATTTTAAATTTTAATATATATATATATATATATATTAAAAAAAAAATATTCACTATTAATTTTTTTATAAAAACTAATGCAGTTACAACGCCACCACTCCCACACTGGATGGTGCCATGCCCTCATGGTACTAGTCATCAGGCATACAATCTGGATTGGATGAGCTGGCTTGCCTCATCGAATGGGAACAACTGGTAGCATACGCAGAAAAATAAAGCGAGAGACATAAATTGAACTTGTGCACCCGGAGTCAGTTCTACAGGTGCTGACTTTTATGCAAATTCTGGCAGAGAAGGACCGTTGACCGGTCGCTGGAAAATTTCTCAACGCAAGTTGTCAACCTCCCGGGCTCTATATGCGCTCTTCAAATGTGCAATCCCCGAGCACCATTGTGTGTGACAATGTGCTCCCATATGGTCGAGTGTACTTTCGTACACCGGGGTCGATTGCTCTGTTGTGCAGAAAATCTGTTCCTGAAAAATCCCCAACTCGTACGAGTCCCTGTGATGGTCGAGTGTGCCAGAGCACACCGGGGTCGATTCTTCAAGTTTTTGAAAATCTGCCTTTTCTGCTCCACTTTCTGCGTATATACGCAGGTTGTTGCGTCTATACGCACACAACAGCTGTTTGCACTGCTTTTGTCCTTTTTTCTATTCCTCTGTGTCTGCACACGCTCAATTCAATGTTAAAACCCACTCATCTCACCTCTCTCAAAATTCAAAACTTAAACAAAAACAACGGAATTAACCTACTACTATGTTGGGTTACCTCCCAACCAGCGCTTGTAATTTACGGTCGACGGCCCGACCCAGTTACCTCATGTTTGCTCAAGGGACGTCAGAACAGTCTACCCTGACGTCCGCTTCCGGGCCCAAATATGGCTTGACCCAGTTTCCGCTCACCCTGAAAGTTGTATTGTCATGCGGATTCTCCAATTCAACCGCATCCCATGAAAGTTGTACCTCTTTGATGATAAACGGTCCTGACCACCGAGATCTCAATTTTCCCGTGAAAAGCTACTTCCGAGAATCACATAGATATACTTTCTGCCCTACTTGAAACTGCTTTGACTGTGCTAAACATTGATGGTTCGGGAGCGGTTTCGGCTCCGGGGTTGGTGGCTCTTTCAGTGACGGGATTAGGGCCAATTTCTGCCCACTTTTTCCATCCCGCTGTAAGGTCCGATTTTCAGCTTGCATGGCCTGCTCCTCCTGGAATTTCTCCTCGTTTCTCTGTCTATTTTGTCCATCTCAGCCCATAGCTCGTTAATCTCCTCGTTTTCCCAGCCTTCTTCGACTACCTCCACTGCGAAGATGTCTTCATGCTCGTAATAATTCGGTAGTTGCAGATTTTTGAAAACGTTGAACTTCACCTTGTCTTCATTAATCTGCATAGTCAATTCTTCGCTCTTGCAGTTTATCATGGCTTCTCCGGTGGCCAAAAACGGTCTGCCCAGAACGAGTGGTACGTCTCCTGCCTCCATGTCCAGAATTATGAAATCAGCCGGAAAAATCAGTTCTCCGACTTTCACCAGAATATCTTCAATAACTCCGTAAGCCTGCTTCACGGATCTGTCCGCCATCTGCGGCTTGATTCTGGTGGGCCGGAGTTCACCAATTTTCAAAGTTTTGAAAATTGATAACGAAATCAGATTGATACTGGCCCCTAGGTCACACAGAGCCTTTCCTGTGTAAGCATTGCCTAGGGTCATCGGGATGACGAAACTGCCAGGGTCCTTACTCTTCCTCAGTAGCCCATTCTTCACACAATTGCTCACTTCTGCCGTCAGATTTATTGTCTCGAAATCGCTCATACTTTTCCGTCCATACAAAATATCTTTGAGGAACTTGGCATAAGTGGGCATCTCTGCCAACGCCTCCGCAAAGGGTATGTTGATCTTTAGCTATTTGAAAATCTCGAGAAATCTGGCGTAGTCCTTGCTATCATGTCTCTTTCGTGTCTTCAAAGGATACGACACCTCCTTGGAGAGAGGTACCGTTTCTGCTTCCTTCTCGTTACGCACTACATCCTGCTCAACCAAGCCCTTCGGCTGGGGGCGGTCGGCAGAGCTATTATCCTGGCCAAATACTTCGCGTTCAACTTCTTTCGATTTTTCTGCAAGTGCGTGGCTAGGATACTGCAGATACCGTAGTGCAAACCACTCCGAGTGGTGATGGCATTGACCTGAGCACGTGGATTATTTACTGTGGTAGAGGGTAAGTTCCCTGACTGTCTCTCCGTTAGCTGCTGTGCTAGCTGCCCTACTTGTACCTCCAAAGCGCGCAGTGACGTTTTGGTCGTCTGCACGTCGGCTGTCAAGGCGTCCATGTGTGCAAACCGGGACTCGATGGTCTGAAACATGGACTCGATTTTCTTCACCTGAGCATCGTACTGCTGTGCAGATGGGCCCGACTGAACCTGTTGTGTCGGTGCCGCCTGCTGGGTCGGTGGCCTGTGCTGGAATCCCGGTGCATAAATTGCAGAATTCAGGTTTTCGTACCAGAACCCGGGATGATCTCTCGTGCCCGGTCTGTACCGGATCGGATCCCACTGCTGTTGTACGTAATTGGCATCTTCGTTTCCGAGCCCCTCGATGGCTGTGTCCAAATCTGGTCCGTCTACTACCGCAACAGTCTTCTTTTCCGAGTAGACTTTCTTAACCAAGTCTTGCACGATCTTGGCCAGATTATCTATCCTGTCATCCTATGCTGGCTCAGCTCGGGCCGTGATCCTAAGATCATCAAACAGTCAAGTGTCCTGCTTGGCTAACTGCTTCATTAGCTCATAGGAACCGTCTTTGTCCACATGGTACAGGAAGTTTTCTCCGGCTACTTTGTCAATCCTGTCAGCACTTTCCCTGTCTAAAGCATGGTAGAATACATGTAGGATCTTCGGGTCTCCAAAACCGTGGTTTGGGAACCTCTTCACGAATATCATCAATCTGTCCCATGCGTCTACCACCGTCTCCCCCCCCCCCCCCCGTCTTCTGCTTGAATGACAAAATCTCGCTTTGTAGGTGAATGACCCGGGAAGCGGGGTAAAATTTGGCCAGAAAATCTATGACGCATCCTTCCCATGTAGTGATGGATCTGGGTGGTCGGGATTCGAGCCAGTCTTTGGCCACTCCGTACAGGCAGTATGGAAAGAGTATTAGCATGAGCGCCTCGGCTCCAACTCCCTTATACCAGACTTTGTTGCAGTAGTCCTCGAACTTCCCGATGAAGTCGTTCGGGTCTTCGTCAGCTTTGCCATGGAATGGGCAAAGAGTCTGAACAGTCTTGATAGTGGAAGATTTCAGATCAAAGTGCTCTGCGGTGATCTCGGGCACCACAATAGCTGGCTCGTGTCCTCCCGTCGGGACCTCAAAATTTTCCACCAGCGCCTTTCCATATTTGTTGTATGTTGTATGTCATCTGGTTGTTAAGCTCCTCGATGTACCGAGCCATCTCGGCTGGAGTACTTGTCTCAGGCATTTCTGGCGTTCTCTCGGTGTTGTCGCCCATCCTGAAAAAGTAGAGATCTCAAGAACAGTGAGATAACAGAAAAATAAAAATAAAAAATAAAATAAAAATAAAAACTCTGAAAATAAATTCGGACTACTAAATAAACCCTAAAAAGAGATTCCAGGAGGAGCAGGCCAACGACGCCAAAAACTTGATGCGCAAAATACAGGCTATTCATAAGTGTACGAAATCAAGTAATATCGGGTATATTCCAACTCGAGTTGTCGATCCCACAAAGACTGTTTTGGGTTTTCTTTAAGTAACCAGTTTCAATTAACAGAGTGTAACAACGAGAAGGAGTTGGTTGTGATTGTAGATTGCTAGCCTAAGTATGGAAATTAAAAGACAAAAACGTAAATATTTTATGACATTTTTCTGGAATAAGCTTATTTGGTTGTAACTATAGTTGATGGGAACTAGGCTCCAGGATCCCCTAGGGTTTCTACAGATTTCAGTTTCTCGTTTTATATGAAAACACTCAGCAGTTTTGTTATCTGTGCAACGTACCGGTTGTGCAGTGACCTTTCAGCTCCCACACGTAATCCCGACCCTGCAGACTTTCGGATTCCTGTTAAGCTGCCTAAGTCTGCAGTCTCGTTCTAATCCTGTTAGGGTTTCTAACATGTCCGAATGGCCCGGGTCAAATTCTCTAACAGTTGGTCTCACGTTTTTCGGTGCTAGCCCTATCTCCCTTTCTCTGGTCGGTCCATCAGGGTAAGGTACTAAATCCTGTTTTTTCATCCTAACCCTAACCTGACGTTTTCACCTACAGGCTCGGATCTATAGCAATCCTGGGTGATCAATCCTATCATGCATGTACGAGAATAATCAAAGCCAGAATAACAGATACAACTGCTAAATTAAGATAATTATCATGAATCCATAATCAAACTGGTTATAAAATATGGATACGAAACCCTAGGTTCATCGAGAACCTAGGTAAGAAGTTTAGCTGCTAAAAGTCATACTACTAAAAAACAGTTTCTGAATAAAGAGAGAGTGAGTGAAATCAAACTAAGTCTTTGGATCTCGAATTGCTCTTCCGTGCTCTTCGGGGATGCTCTGACTCGTCCTTGGGTTGTGCTGTGGTCGTGTGTTGTCTTTAGAACGAGCCCTGAACGATTCTTTATATAGTGCTGAAGACGATTCTGGAAACTGTCGAAATTATGAAACTGCCACTGGTCAAAATCTGTCTCGGAATACGTACTGTCTGCATATATACGCACCTGCCTGCGTATATACGTAGGCAACAACTTTTCAACTTCCAATTCTTCTCTCTGTCTGCGTATATACGCAGCTGTCTAAGTATATACGCAGACAGTGGCATACGTCTTCGTTTTCTCTCGCCTCTTGTGCGTACGAAGCTCCTTTGTCCATGTGAAACCCCCTGGAAAGATTGCTAACTGCATCGGGGCGCCAAAATATCGACTTGACTTCCGAAAACCTGGCCCCGGTACCAATTGACCAAAATACCCCCGGGTCGGAACTGTTCTGGAAATTTTCACGAACCTGAAATAGCTGCTCACGACTCCGGGCACCGGGAACCGAGACTCCTTACTCGGGCGTGGCTTGTCTGGGACCCACACTTGACAGGAGTCCGTTTTTCGGCCATACTCCGTTTCAGCATTATAACCTCTTTTCGGAAAGTCCTTGACGTCTTTGTTCTTTTGCCCCTTGTTTTACTTCAAAACTCCGAGTCAAGCTCAAGATATTGTCAACCGAGCGCATCCCGGTCATTCTCGGACTTGGCATTTTCAGCTTCCTCTGCCGGTTTTCACTGCCCATTTTTCCTCCAGTCTTTCCGTTTTCCATTCCGCTCTCCCTTGTACCAGTCTCGGTCCAATCCTGCTCCGAGCATTTTCTGCACGTTTCCCGAGGCAAACTCGATTCTGTCTCGCCACACATCTCAATGCACTTCCCAAACCTGTTCCTGTAAAGACAACATGAACAAACCCGCGATCATATCTCGACATGCGCAAAAAAAAGCAAAAATTCATGATGAGATAATAAACATCTTGTTCCTAAAACCGAGGCTTTCCGAGGGTGAATTCTTGCTAAAACACGGCTTTCCAGCACAAAGGCACGTCAATTCAGGCTAAAAGGTAACCCCTATTTGGGCGTTATCAGGCGCGCCCCATAGGGTGCAAGTGGGTCTTCAAGAAGAAGACCGACATGAAAGGTAATGTGATTACCTATAAGGGTCGATTGGTGGCAAAATGATTCAGACAGATTCATGGTACAGACTATGATGAAACCTTTTCACCAGTCGCAATGACCAAATCCATCCGAATCCTACTTGCTGTTGCAGCTTACTACGACTATGAGATTTGGCATATGGATGTCGAAACATCGTTTCTATATAACCTCCTGGAGGATGTGTATATGACACAACCTAAGGCTTTTGTGGATACAGAGCATGCAAATAAAGTCTGTAAGCTACAACGATCCATTTGTGGATTAAAGCAAGCTTCTAGGAGTTGGAATCGACATTTTGATGAAGCAGTCACAGAGTTTGACTTCATCAAGAACGAAGGTGAATCTTGTGTCTACAAGAAGGTTAGTGGGAGCTCTGTTACTTTTCTGGTCTTGTATGTGGATGACATACTGCTCATTGGAAACAACATTCCCATGCTGCAATCTCTGTAAGATTGGCTAGGAAAGTATTTCTCAATGAAGGACTTAGGGGAAGCAACTTATATACTTGGTATCAAGATCTATAGAGATAGTTGCTTGGCTTAAATCAAAGTACGTATATAGACAAGGTATTGAATCGGTTCAAAATGCAAGATTCCAAAAAGGGATTCTTACCCACGTCGCATGGAATCATTCTTTCGAAGAGTGATTATCCTTACAATGAGATTGAGAAGGAACGCATGAGTAGGGTACCCTATGCCTCGGCCATAGGATCCATCATGTACGCCATGTTATGTACTAGACCAGATGTGTGATACGCGTTGAGTATGACAATCAAATATCAGTCTAATTCGGGTCAGAGTCACTGGATAGCGGTTAAGAACATCCTAATGTACTTGAGAAATAACTAAGGATGCGTTCGTGATCTATGGAGGGGATGAAGAGTAGAGTGTAAGGGTTACACGGATGCAAGCTTACAAACCGACATAGATGATTTCAGATCGCAGTTGGGATTCGTGCATTGCCTGAATGGAGGAGCTGTGAGCTAGAAGAGTTCCAAGCAAGAGATGATTGTTGATTCTACAACTGAGGTTGAGTACATTGTTGCGAGTGTCGCAGCAAAGAAAGCAGTTTGGATTAGGAAGTTCATTACTGAACTTGGTATGGTTCCTAGCATTCTGGATCCAATAGATTTGTACTCTGACAACACCGGGGCGATCGCACAATCAAAGGAACCCAGGTTACACCTGAAATCCAAACATGTACTCAGAAAGTTCCATCTTATTCGAGATATCATCGATAGAGGAGATGTGAAGATATGCAAGATTCCTACAGATGAGAATCTGTCAGATCCGCTTATAAAGCCTCTTGTTCAGCGCAAGCATGAAGGGCACACTGATCTATGGGTATACGGGATGCGCCAAATTGGCTCTAGTGCTAGTGGGAGACTGTTTGAATAGTTTCCCTAGAGGCAATCTTTTTAGTATGAATAGTGCTTTTGGCTAGAAATATTCATTGTATTATTTATGGAGATATTAAATATAATGAAGTCCTTATATTACAAATATATTGTTTATCTTAAATATCCCTAGTCAATTATATTGATTAACAGGACGATCAACTATCGACTAATATGGGGTTGGATTGATATGGGTATATCACGATCCAACACATGGGTACGCATTAGGAGTAATAGCATACTGGATTGACCCATACTGAGAAAGCTACATACAGGTTATGTAAAGTCAAAAGTGCTTCTCTTAGTGACAATGGTATTGTCATCCTTAGACTTGAAGTCACTAGATTCTCTAGTTGTGGAATATTGTGTTTTGACATCGTCAAATGCTACACCGTAACTAGGTAGTATAAAGGCGTTAGTCGAATACAATAAGGAAGTAAGCTTAGAGACGGTAGTGACGTAGATAGAATTTGTCCCTCCCACATAACGGGAGCAAATATCCACGGCCACTCGAGGGATGGTGCTTATAGAATGTCTGGCCAGACTCAGATAAATCAATATAGGATATTGATGTTATTTGCATGGATAAGACTATTCTCATGATCGAGAAACTAATGATTGAATATATGAGTGTGACTTGTATGTCTCGTGTCCAATCCGGATATAGAGACAAAAGGATGAGACAATACTTGCACAAGGTTCGTCGGATGACTATTTCTATTAGTTGGGTAGTGTGGATGTCTTGCTAGAGGCCGCTCCATGTTAGTAATTGTTACTACCAACTAAGTATAAACCTATGGGGTCACACTCCATATGGATTAGACCGGACTTGAGAATTAATTAATATGATTAATTAAATGGCAGGAAAAATAAGCAACTACTTGCTAACTTAGTAGGACTACTTTGCAAGATGGAATAATCCGTGTATGAACAAGATTAGGATATGGGCTTTTATTCAGTCAACAAGGAGTTGTTGTACTATATGAAGGACACTCCTAGCTTTTTCTCAATACTAATGCTCATAACATTACTTGAGAAAACCTGCAAAATTCCTCCTTTTTAGACTATGTTTCTTAAAACTGATTACTTGAGAAAACCTGCAAAATTCCTCGTGGGATCGATAATTTGAGTTGAAAATACTCTCTATACTACTTGATTCGTATACTTGCGAACAACACGCTAAATTGTGCATCATAGCTCAGGTTGCCAACTCAAAGGCATGAGTTGGTGTGTTAGTTCCCAACTAGATTGAAGGGAGGACTTGGATTGCCACCGCGTGGGGTGCTACACAATAGATTGAAGAAGCTAGGCAGGTAAATATGTTGTGGTTAGTATCTTATCTATTTGATAGTTCGTTATATCTTGCATAAGACCGTTTATGAAAATAAAATTGTCTAGTACTGGTTGGTGCTAGCAGGTGGATTTTTTTTTATCTCGCATGTCCTTCTCAGGCGGAGCACACAATGAATGTTTTCACACCGTAAAAAACTTGTGTGTCGTGTAGCTTACTTTTCATATAATTGTTGTGATTGTCTAGTTTACTTATAGTTATATCGTAGCATCGACAAGTGATCTTTATGCAGTCATGGATTAGAGTAGATTATATATTTCTGTCATCTCTTATATTCTTTGGGGCAAGGACCGACTCAATTGGCTCAACAAAAGTAGATTTCCGCTGTCTCGCGATTTACGGGTATATTTATGTAGACGCACTCGTACATGTGCGCTTGTTTGTCGTTTACCGACTCTATATCCATTCGTAGAGGGGTCAACATAGAGTGTTCTATCCTCCACCCTATCATGTTACAAGGAAAGCTTGCGCATCTCCCTACATATACGAGGTAGACCAGAACGATTTTCGAGCATGGCCACATGTACAGCTCTTCTTGATCCATGGTAGCTGCTATTCAGGAAGCTATGTAACCATTCAGTTACATAACAACATAACAGTTCCCCGACCTTGCATATATACAGAGATCATCCACCGTTTGTGACGTTCGATAGTCTTTCTTATTCTTGAGAAATTACACTGAGTTGTAAGTTGTCTCCTTTCCATGTTCATGACCTGCTTATTTCCATCCCTCTTGTCTCTTGACCATCTTCCTCTTCTGATCCTTATCTTGAAAACAACTCTATGTTATTGTTGTTGTTGTTGTTGTTGTTGTTGTTGTTGTTGTTGTTTTTGTTGTTGTTGTTGTTGTTGTTGTTGTTAGTACTATAATGTGTAACATCATGAATTACGAAAAACAAAATTTCAATGTGCAAATTATTCCAATTCTCAATTCGATGAAATTAACATATAACATGCTTAAATTTTGTTGGATCTAAACACTAAAATTATCAATTTTAGACATGCCAATTTATTTAATAATACATGGCCCAAGAAACGCAGGTAACAAAACATGAAGGTAATCAGTACACATATTAGAAACTGATTAAAATAAAGCAGATTAGACATACCTCTAATCCACGCTATAATAATATTTGGAACAATCAGCTGAGTCATCAGGTCTTGCTAGAAGGCCTGACTGTTCTTGAAGAGATAATCGCCCCCACTTACGCTGTGTTGGGATGCTGGCGATGACCCTTCCAGGATAAAACAGCTCCGATCTTCGTTGTCACAGCAACGCTGAAGATCAACGACGATCAACACCTCAGTTCGGCAAGAACACTCGAGCATATCGAATTTCAGTAGAGAGAGAGAGAAGTCAGAATCAATTTGTCCGGTGTAGACCATCGAATGTCATAAAAAATCATTTTTAACCATTCAAAAAAAAGATATGGAAAAACTGATGTCATTATGTCCTAATTAATCCCTCATTTAATGAGGTCAAAATCCTTTTTGATTCCATTACTAAAACACCCATTAATTAAAAATTAAACTGGTGTGTGTAATGGACCAAAACTGATTTATACTCTCGCGCCCGGTCGCCTCGCGGACGCCGAGACATTTCGCCCAAATCGCCCTTCGACCCGACCCAGTCCGACCCGACCTGAGGCGAGGCGTGGCAAGGCGAGGCGGCGGCGCGCGTGTGTGTGTGCGCGAGGCACACAAGAACACCCATGGTCCTCCACACACCTTAGTAGTTATACACTACCCACGTGTGTGAAATCATATAAAGCCACCTACCTACCTTTTGAGTACCAACGTGAGACTAATTACCATCTTGGTTTCAAGCTTCTTCAAGCTACCAAGCTTGCTTCACTTTCTCAATTTCTCTATGGATTATACCAAGAAAATATAACATTTTCTAACAATCCCCCACAAATCCATATAGAAATGCATACAATATTCTCATCATGACTTGGTTTTCGGAGTCGGTACCCTTCCGGGTTTGAACCCTCCTAAGTCCTCTACTTCGATGACTACCGGATTCAGATGGAATATTTCACCTTGAATCTTAATCCGTATAGTGTAATCATACTCCATAGAAGACGACAAGTCAACGGCTATGGTGCCAATCTACGACTTTGAGACATTAATGGTCTTGTCTCCATACTGTTCGTCGAATGCTTCAAGGAATAACCCTTTTGTCTAATTGCGACCGCACAATACATTCGCTTAGCTGGGCATCTCCAGAGATGTCTGCCACCATCTCGTCAAAAGACTTGACCCCATTCAGAGTTCAAATAACTCTTGCTATCCTGGCAGTATTAGTACCTTTTAGGTTTTCAGGGGATAGACTTTGATACAAATGCATCATCTATGTAGCAAAGGTACTACCAGTTCATCCTCACAGCTTGTTATTACCACATTGAATACACTTTCGAGGGATCTCCTCTCATGTGTATTGGGTTCCCACTGTTGATGAACTACGATGGGTTGTTAGTCCCATCCCCAACCTCGACTTAAGGACCACTGCAGGTTCCAGTCTTTTAGTCAAAGGATCAGCTGTATTATTCTGAGTTCCTATGAAATCAACGTCTATGATCCTATCAGACACTAAACCCCTTATAGACTTTAGACTAACTTGGATGTGTCTCCTCGTTTTAGCATTATACTTTTTACTGCTAATCTTGTCGATAGTCGTCCGACTATCACAATGAATAGCAATAGTAGGAAGCGGTTTGCTTACTACAGGTATAGCGGACATAAGTCTGTGTAACCATTCAGCCTCCGTCCTCGTGGCATCAATCGCATACAAATCAGCCTCAAAAGAAGACCGAGTTACAATAGTCTGTTTGGTCGACTTCCAGGATATTGCTCCACCTACCAAGGTGAACACATATCCAGTCACTCCATTGGAACCAGACTTCTTAGCTATATAACTTGCATTACTGTACCCCTCAAGTACAACAGGAAATCTTCTATAGTGTAAACTTAGGTACATTGTGCCTTTCGTATATCTAAGCACTCTATTAAGAGCATCCCAATGAGTTCTGTTTGGACAGCTAGTATATCTAGCCAACTTAGACACAAAATATGAAATATCCGGTCTAGTACAGTTAGCAAGATACTGCAAACTTTCAATAATCTGAGAATACCTTAATTGAGACACAGGTACATCTGAAGAATTCTTGGCTAAGGCAATTTTAGGATCATAGGGTGTACCAGCGATTCTACACTGTGAATAACCATATATCTCAAGTATAGATTTCTCTATATAATGAGACTAAGATAAGGTTATTCCCTCAGCTGACTGAGTCAACTTCAGTCCAAGAATCACACTAGCCTCACCCATATCCTTCATCTCAAAATGCCTCTTCAAGAAAGCTTTTGTCTCATTAATAATCTCAATATTGGTTCCAAACAATAAAATATCATCCACATATAGGCATAAAATCATACATTCACTACCCTTAACTTTGGTGTAGACACACTTGTCACTTTCATTAATAATAAAACCGAATGGCAAAACAGTTTCATCAAACTTTTTATGTCAATCCCTGGGAGCTTGTTTCAAGCCGTATAGGGACTTGATTAACTTACATACTTTCCTTTCATTTCCTGTCGCAACAAACCCCTCAGGCTGATCCATATAAATCTCTTCTTCAAGATCACCATGAAGAAAAGCTGTCTTAACATCCATCTGATAGATTGTAAGACCATGGACCGAAGCCAATGCTATAAGCATTCGGATTGTTGTCATCCTAGCAACTGGAGAGTATGTATCAAAGTAATCAATACCTTCCCTTTGCCTAAAACCTTTAGCAACCAGTCTAGCCTTGTACTTATCTGTTGACCCGTCGGGGTTCAACTTCTTCTTAAAGATCCACCTGCACCCGATAGTGGAACACCCAGGAGGGAGATCAACTAACTCTCGTGTTCCATTAGAAATAATAGAGTCAATTTCACTCTTATCGCGCCCTTCCAGTGCCTAGATTCAGAAGAATCCATAGCCTGCCGGAAAGTTAAAGTTTCGTCCTCGACATTTTAAGTGACAAAATCACTTCCAAAATCCTTGACTACCTTTGCACGCTTACTCCTTCTTGGTTCCTCTACATCCTCAGGGATAGGCCTACTACTCGATTCTGCCCCCACATTTGTCATCTTTTCCACATGATCAGGAATAGAACTCGATGTGAGAGAAGGATCTTCGTTAGTAGTATCTTGAGGTATACCAGTATTCATAGGGTAGACATCCTCAAAGAATGTTGCATCACGAAATTCAACTATCGTGTTTGCCACTATACCGTCTATGTCAGATTTTACTACCAAAAATCTCATAGCCGTAGTGGTTTCTCGATAGCCCAGAAAGATGCAATCAACAGTCTTAGGACCTAGCTTCTTTCTCTTGTGTACAGGTACAAGTACCTTAGCAAGGCACCTCCACACGCGAAGATAATTAAGACTAGCCTTCCTGCCCTTTCATAACTCATTGGGTGTTTTATCCTTGTGTTTCAAAGGGACTCTATTCAGAATATGGCAAGCCGTATTCAAAGCCTCTCCCTAAAAGTATTTAGGCAACCCAGAGTTTAAGAGCATACTGTTAATCATATCTTGAAACGTTCTGTTCTTTCGTTCATCAACCCCATTAGACTCAGATGTGTATGGAGGAGTAACTTCATGAATTATACCATTGTTTGCACAAAATTCATCAAATGCGTTACTCATATACTCACCACCTCTATCGGATATCACCCGTTTAAGTACCTTACCAGTTTGTTTTTCAACTTCATTTCTATAAATAATGAATTTACTAAGTGCTTCATCCTTATGTTTAAGTAAATAAACATAACAATATCTACTACAATCATCCATAAAGGTAATGAAATATCTAAACTGGTCCTTAGTTAACACACCACCAAATTCACAACTGTCCGTGTGCACTAAATCTAACAAGTCAGCAGCCCTAACAACATTATGAAAAGGTTTCCTTGTTTGTTTAGCAGACACACATACTTGACATTTAAAATTCTTTTCTATGGTGTGTTTATGAATCAACTCTAAATTCATCATGTTCTTTAGAGCACCAAAATTCAAGTGACCAAGTCTAGCATGCCATAAATTGGAAGATTCAATACAGTTAACATAAGGAACAATATCATTAGCTAAAGTACCCAAAAATGGGTTCAGCATTGATTACAAATAAACCATCCGACAAATAGCCCTTGCCAAAAGATGTACCAGTATAAACAAGAACTACTTTATTACATTTCAATGAAATCTCAAAACCGCTAGCTACTAATCTACTCCCACTTATTATGTTCCTACGAACATCAGGAACATGATGCACTCTCGTCAGGGATAGAATACGACCCGAAGGAAACTTGAGGTCCACGTTTCCTATTCCAAGTACTTGAGCGGCACTCGTGTTCCCCATCTTCACTGTCAAACCACAACTCTGTTGATAAGATACCAATAAACTAATGTCAGCACAAATATGCACATTAGCTCCAGTATCAATCAACCATTCATTTGACAAAGATGTGGAAAATAGCGCAGAGTTGTAAGTAACATACCAGTTAACGTTGGTTTCAGAAGCAGAAGCTTCACCAACAACCATGTTCACCACAGACCCACTTGTGGTTCCAAGCACAGCATTCGCTTGCGCTACCACCTCGGTTTTCTTAGCTTTCTTTTTAGGGCAGTTCTTGCTAAAATGTCCAACATGCCCACAAAACCAACATGGTTTGTTTGCCTTTGGTTTCTTGGCCTTGTCATTTTCATCCTTATGTTTATCATTTTCATCCTTCTTAACAACATTTTTCCTTTTCTTTCCAACAGTGACAACATTCACCTTCGCGCTATCAGGTTCTGTTGGCATCACATGTCCCTGTTTGGACTTGTGTTGTTCTTGCACCGAGATGTCCAGCATGAGGTTAGTCCATGTGATTTCTCCTTTCTGCCTTTTCAGGAAGAGACAAAAATCTTCCCAAGACTCAGGGAGCTTTTCAATCACACACATAACCAAAAACTTTTCAGGTAGGTCCATACCAGACTCCTTTAAAGCATGCACAATCATCTCGAACTCATGCACCTGCTCAGTCATGGATTTATTGTCCACCAGTTTGAAATCAAGAAACTTAGACACAAAATACTTTTCCAGACCCTGAGAGTCAATATTATGTGTCACATTTAGCTTTTCCCATAAGAGGTTTGCGGTGTAGGAATCTGATGAATAAACATCAAACAAAGTGTTCGATAGAGCAGCTAAAATAACCGCCCTAGCCACTCCATCTTTCTCAGCCCACTTCGCAAAAGCCTTAACTGAATCAGCCTTTTCTTGATCCACTACCGGTTTCTCATATTCCACAACAGGCCATAGACCCTTTATAGTTAACCACAATTTCAGCTTTTTCTGCCAACGAGAAAAGCCGACGCCTCCATTGATTTTTTCTGGTAAACCAGTTAATTCAACAGCTTGTGGGAAAGTATAAGTGGCCCAATCAATGGCCACAACAGATGTAGAAGAATCGTCATCAGATTTTTCAGTTTCGCTTGCCATTTTGTTAAACAAATAACAGATTATCTCTTCAAGAATGTTGAATCTAAACACTAAAATTATCAATTTTAGACATGCCAATTTATTTAACAATACATCGCCCAAGAAACGCAGGTAACAGAACATGAAGGTAAACAGTACACATATTAGAAACTGATTAAAATAAAGCAGATTAGACATACCTCTAATCCACGCTATAATAATATTTGGAACAATCAGCTGAGTCATCAGCAACATACCTCTTACGCTGTGTTGGGATGCTGGCGATGACCCTTCCAGGATAAAACAACTCCGATTTTCTTTGTCACAGCAACGCTGAAGATCAACGATGATCAACACCTCAGTTCGCAAAGAACACTCGAGCAGATCGAATTTCAGTAGAGAGAGAGAGAGAGAGAGAAGTCAGAAGCAATTTGTCCAGTGTAGACCATCAAATGTCATCAACCCGTTTGGATTCCATTACTAAAACACCCATAAATTAAAAATTAAACTGGTGTGTGTAATGGACCAAAACTGATTTATACTCTCGCGCCCGGTCGCATCGCGGACGCCGAGACATTTCGCCCAAATCGCCATTCGACCCGACCCGGTCCGGTCCGACCTGACCCGACTCGACCCGAGGCGTGGCGAGGCGCGCGTGTGAGTGTGCGCGAGGCACACAAGAACACCCATGGTCCTCCACACACCTTAGTAGTTATACACTACCCATGTGTGTGAAACCATATAAAGCCACCTACCTACCTTTTGAGTACCAATGTGAGACTAATTACCATCTTGGTTTCAAGCTTCTTCAAGCTACCAAGCCTTCTTCACTTTCTCACTTTCTCCATGGATTATACCAAGAAAGTATAACATTTTCTAACAAATTTTCCATGTGCTACTACATTTTTAGGGAAGGTAAGTTAGTACATGTACATCACTCTTGACTATCTCCTATTCTTATTTTGATCCTTATCTTGAAAACTAACTCTATGTTGTTGTTATTGTTTTTTTTGAAATGCATGTTTATTTTTTTTGAAATGTATGTTGTTATTGTTGTTGTGTGCTTTGCATGTACAATGCATTCATCTACTCAACCTCCTCTGTATACAAGTCCCCAATATAAAAGTTCACTGTTTTCCCTAATCTAAATGCAATGCAATAGAGGTAGTGAGAAACAATTAACTTTTTCACCCTAACCAACCTAATTTAGCTTATGTGAAAGCACCTCAAATTATCATTACCCGAAAGTTCACAAAGTGGTAAGGAAATGAATGATTTCGAAAACAATGTGAGAGCACCTCCAAAAAATATCCTTCTCCCACGTTGACACAATTACAAAAAATGTCACTAGATTGATGCAATTTTTCAGTTCATGACAAAAACATCATCACAGTGTAATCCTACCAAAAAAATATACATTCAAAAATGGGAAGATTCAGGTGGCAATTTCTCCGTCGTCTGATCCAGGTAAACTCCACAAATGGACGGTCACTAAATGCTCAAAGACAATATTTTGTGGGACCCCCTGAAGCTTATGCCACTTCTACAAACACAAAAAAGACCGAAGCTTGAGATTGGAAAATAAGCAAAAGATTAGGGGTAAAAGACACTTTAACCCCCTCAGTTTGATGTAAAGATATTTTCACCCCTTTATGTTTGGTAAATAACACTTTCACCCCTTTCATATTCCAACTTACAGCCCTCACTGTGTTATATTGTAGTACTTACAGAGACCAAATTTGCCCCCAAAACTAGGGCTGACCATCGGCCCAGTGGCCCAACCAACCTAACCCCCATTAATAAGGGTTTGGGTTCGACCAATTTCTGCCCGCCATGGGCTTGAGCTCAATATTTGAGGCCATCCAACATATGAGTTGGTTTTGGGTTTCGTAATTTTGGCACAACCCAGCCCGGCTCAGCCCGAACTAATGTATATTATCGAAGATGTGTTTAACATGTAATATTAATAACTAGATATTGAAAAAAGTGTTCAAAAAAGAGAAAATATAATAAATGCATGATTAATTTTAATGATATTTTGTATTTAATGTAATATTAAATATAATTTAAAATTTAATGTTATTATTTAAAATTAAATAAGGAAATTATTCTGACTCATGGGTTGGGTTTGAGTTTAGAATTTTTTCAAATGGATCGGACTTCGGTTCAAGTGTTGACCTGAACAATGGGGTGGGTTGGGCCTGGGATCACGTTTTCAAATCTCGGGCCCGGTTCAACCCGACCCGTGACCAGCCCTACCCAAAACTACTGTATTGACGAACACCTGCCCTAAGGCTAACAATGTCACATTTATGGAGTGTAAATATCTTAAAATTTGGCAGGCAAAAGTGGTGAAAATGTCATTTTCCAAACATGAAGGGCTGTAACTGTCTTTATATCAAGATTTAGGGGGTAAAAAGTGTCGTTTATCCAAATATTAATGGTGGGCTTAGGTCATTGGTAATGTGTCACCAACCCCAAAATTATGAAAAACTGGGGGGTGAAAAGACCAGAAAAAAGGAAAGAAAACAGAGAGCCACCATCATGTGATGGAAAGGCAAGGGGGGCAGGTGCTTGGCGTGAACAAGAAATCAAACAAGAAGAGATAGAGAGAGAGAGAGGTGGGTTCGGCGCGCATTGGAAGATGCAAGGGTTTTAATTTCTAGAGAGAGACGGAAGACAAGAGCCATTTGGGTGAGCGGCCCAACAGGACACCACTTGTTTAATCCTCCTCTCTTTCTCTCTGTTTTGGGACAACTGCTTATTATTATGGGTCATCAATGACAAAAAATCAAATCTTTATCTCTCAAAGACTTTATTTTTAACTCATCTTTTGGTTCTCTGTCTTTTGGGTGTGGGTGATTTCGTAAATTAAAAGATTACTGCTTACCCCTCCTCTCTCTTTAATCCCCACCAATCTGTTGTCTCTCCTCACACAAACCCATTCCCATCATTCATCTCCTCCTCTCCTCCTCTCTCCCAAAATCCCCTCTTTCTGGTTGTGGGTTTTATCTCTCTCTACCGATCTCTAATTCTATTCTCTCCAGAGAGGCCGATTAGAGAGAATCAACAGAGAGAGACACAAAGAAGAGGGCTTTTGTGTTCTTGATTATCTATCTGTATCTTTTGTAGAGAAAAGTTCAAGCTTTGGGGTTCTTGACCGGTAGATCCGCCTGCTATCATCTGGGTTGGTAAGTTTCTGTCGATCTTTTGATTGATGATATCTTTCTCCGATTGTGTGCTTGCAATTTTAGTCTTCTAGTTCTAATCGGTTCGGTTTTGGGTCTTGTTTGGTGTGCTTTTCTCTAAAAATTACTTCTTTTTGGGGGAATTTGTTAATGAGCTTCAACAATCTCTGCTTTATGTTCATTCCCCTTTAAAAAAAATCCTTCCTTTTTGTTTCTGTGTGATGTATGACTCTCTGGGTTGTTAGATGTAAGGCCGATTGGAGGATGAATCCGTTTTAATTCCCAAAAAGATTTTGTTTTTGATTGGTCTTCACTGAAAAACCCCACCTTTCTGAGTGTATTTCCTTCTGGTTGATGGGTAGAACCTTATTCAGTCACCTGTTTTAGGCTCTGTGGTTGTCTTCGATGTTGTTCTTACTTCTTAGAGCAATGTTGTTGGGTTGGTATTTGGTGGTGCTCAATTTACCTTTGCTTTGGTGTAAAGATTGGGTTTTTGGTGGCCACTGAGCTTTAGTTGGTGATTGTGGTTCTCAACCAAATATCTGAGCACATCAAGCTTAGGAGTTGGGAAATCCCATTGAGGTATGGTTAAAGGTTGTATTTTTGGTGGTCACTAAGCTTTAGTTGGTGATTGTGATTGGGCACAACAAGCCTAGTGGGATTGGGAAATTCCTATTTAGGTCTGTGAAAGAGAAGCCTTTGGGTATCTTGATCGAGCTTATTTTTTCCAGTAATGCTCTTAGCTGCTGGCTTGTATGCCAGTGAATTTTGGAATCTTGATGAACTATCGGTGGCCATTTCAATGTGACTGTGAAATGAGATTGTTGTATGAAAATTACTATCAAACTCGATGAAAGTAGGTTCTTTTTTGGTTCACATGTCATGATGCATTGATGTTCATGTAGATTATTTATTCCCTTCAACTTCTGCAGGTTCTTACTTGGTGGGCTACGGTGTCGTAGTACTCAGTTCTTTCGTCTGTTATGACGAAAGATTTGGCTGTTTTCTTCTTACTCTCCTCTAGTGTGGGATCTCATTCTCAGAAATTAAGATTGTGGCATCACTAATTTGTTTTTCCCTTTCAGCATTTCTTATACAGAGTCGAGTTTCACATATTTGCTTCGAAGTGTTTCACCAAAAATACCTCACAGCTGCATTTTGTTACTTCATTCCCTCAAATATCTATTTGTATTTGGCATTGAACCTTTATCAAATGACAACTTTGGAGCTCATATTTCCATGTGTTCTAGAAAGGATTCTTACATTGTACTGTGTAGTCTGCATTCGTCTGCTTCGACATCTTTCGATTCCACCGCTTACTCATGGTTGTAATTTTCCAAAGATGTTGACAATTTGTTTGATATCTGTTATCTTATTCCAGGAATAATGCAAGAGCAGAGGAGTGCTGTGGGTTCCTTGCCTGAAACCTTAGGATTCGACCATGGCTGTACATCAAGTGACGCAGCCATTGATCACCAGCAAGTTCGTTGGAATGATATTCACAGTTCTGGACATGACATGCTACCGGAATACATTGCACTACATGGAGATCCTCCCCATGTCCCTTATCTGAACCCTACGAGTCAAGGAGGGCATAACTTGAGTGGATGGAGTGTTGGGGAACCAAGTTCTGGCAGTACACAAGTGCATCCCAGACACAATGAGTGGAAAACTGAACATGGAGTTGTTGCCCCTATGCTTGAGGAGCGCCATTATGAACCAGCTAATACTCTTTCACTAAACAATGTTAGTGTAAACAACCTTAGTAGCAATCAACTAGGACATGCACCTTTGTTTGTGCAAAGTTCCAGTAATCCTATTCTGCAGGATCTTAACATGACTGCAGGATTTGTAGGACATCGGATTGATGATTCCGTTATCATGGACGACGAGTCCACTGCATTCAAATCTGATGCATCACAGAACTCACAAAACCCCTCTTCTGATCCGTTTAGAATGCCTTCTGGAAGTGGTGGATATTTGGTGGAAGGAAATGATGGGAGGCCAGGGAGTTCAATGGAAGTTCAGCGTGCATCCTGTAAAAGAAAAGTTTTTGATGGAAGCATCGGTCAATCCTCTAGAAGTGGAAGTCCCGGCTACTTTCATCAAGCAGAGAGCAGCCATTGGCAGGCTCCTTCAGGTAGATTCAATGCTGGAAGCAGCCTTAGCATATCTACTCCGTCAGATAATGGTTCTGGTATGAACCTTAGATCTGCAGAAAGAGTGAATGCAAGACTTGGATTGGGTGCTTCAGGAGCTGCTTCTGGAAACTCACTTCCAGTAAATGTGGAAGGAAATGCAAACCCTAGAAGAAACTATCGTACAAGGACAATCCCTGCTCGCGAGCAAGATTTTTTACCCATTAATGTGTTTCCAGGAAGCACTATTGGGCACCCAAATGCGTCATCTAGAGTCCCACCTGCTAATAATAATTCCCTGAATGTGACTCCCCCAGCTGCTGAAGGAAGTGCAACCTCTCAAAGACAGCCCATAGTTGTTCGCGTTCCTTCTCTACGACGAAGTTCGCATTCATCTAGATGGAATAATGGCTCTAGTTCAAGACCTGGACATTCATCGAGTTCTGGCGTGAGAGACAACGCGCCTCACGAGGAGCCCAACTTGCCTAACATGCCGAGGAACATTTCGGAGCATCCCATGTTTATACCTGCTTCTGAGAGAAGAAGTTCAGTTCAAGATAATGTTAACTGGAGTTCGACTGGTGGAAACATAAGTTTTGCTGGAAATGTTGCGTCTAGCTCAAGAACTGGTCCCACACCAGGAGTGCATCAAGTATCTGGTTCAAGTAGAGTTATCCATCGCCATTCTCAGCAATATCCGAGAAGATTATCTGAATTTGTTCGTCGATCGTTGTTGTCTTCTATTGGTTCTGAGTCAGGAGGTCAGGGCCCTAGTAATCCTCCAGTGGGGGGTTCAGGCTCATCACAAGAGGTGGCACTTCCCTTGGGAGCTGGTAATCACAGCCGTCTTTCGTCCCATGCAAGGTCTGCGATGTTGGTGGAGAGACAAATGGATGGTACTCAAGGAATGCCCTTTTCCTTACGGACTCTGGCTGCTGCCAGTGAAGGAAGAAGCAGCAGACTTGTCTCTGAGGTTTGTTCCAAACTTTATTACCACCCACTTGATTTTTTTTTTTTTTTTTTTTTTTTTTTTTTTTTTTTTTTTTTTTTTTAATCTTTCTTAACTGTGAAGCACGAGGGAAAAAAGAGGAAGAAAATAACCGAATATTCCATCCTCTACAGAAAATGTGGGATTACATGTAGTGACTGTTACATGTCATTTCTGTTACTATTGTTGCAACTTGGGTGGCTTTTGTAGTTCAGTCAAATGTTTCTGAAGGATAAATACTATCTTACACGTGATCTTGTATGGGGAGTTTATTACTTGCCATGAAAGAGCTAGTGGTACTCTATTTGGCAAACCTGATAATTTCTCAAACTTTCACAATGATAAGGCTAGTTTTTGTTAGTCGGATCATGCTTCAGGTTCATTACTCTGCATTGACTTGTGGTGTGCTGTGTATAATTTGTATGCTTGTGCGAAAACTATATTAACCCGAGGTAGTGCTAACCTGATTCTCTTGTGTTGGTTCTTCCATATGTATGCGTACGATTACTTTAATTGATGGTACTGTTAGAAAAGATTAATAAAACCAAGGCAGGCCGAAGAGTGTAAGCATATCAGAGAAAATGCGCCTTTCTTATGCTGCTTTTTGACTTGCTAGTTGGATCTAAACTAATTTATCATCTCCTCGGAGCCTGACGGCCTCTTCTATCTCATGATTGTCGTTTTTTTCTGTTCATAGTCTGCTCCTCAACAACCTAACCTATTAGACCTACTAGATCAGAAAAAAAAAGAAACCAAGCTTTGTAGCATATATTTGGTTCTGGGCTTCTGGCTGAAAAGCGTCCCGACCAGTTGTTTCTGTGATCATCTTCACATGTTAACAAACTGGTTCCTTATTTTTTTAATTATTTCGGAGTGGTTATGGTTAGTTTTACTGACCGGTTTTGATTGTAGCTAGTTACCTTAAAAGTTATCATATCTTAGACATGCTAAGCCCTGCAATGTGTAATAGCATCCCAACCTAACACAAACATGATTTCAAATGACCCATCTCACCCCTGCATCAATTAATAAAACAGAAAGAAACTTGTTCCTGAATTGCCAAGTCCACATTACACCACTACCCATTGAAAAACAACTCCATAGTATACTACTGTTACTTTTCCCCAAGCCCTTCCATTGGGCAGTGTTACACTCCAAAATTATTTGTTTGCCCCCGATTCTAAAGGAAATTAGTTGATGCTCTCATGAATTGGGACAAAAGAGATGCCAAAGTGATTTTGACATTTTATTTATGTTGAAAGAGTGTGTGTGATATAATAACTTACACAGCGGATTCAAGATTCGTTGTCCATTGGTCTTCTTCTCCTGTTCATATTTTATGTTGGGTTGAAGGTAGATACAGTAATTGCTTCCTTACGACATGTGAGGTGCATGAATTAATCCGTTATATTTGTTTCTTGTCTTCAGTTCTTGACTTAGAGTACATACCATCAGCATATGATCTAAATTCTAAATTGTATATGATCTGCTGATATTGAAAATCTGACCTTACTGTTGGAATGTGTGTAGCAGATAAGAAATGTCTTGGATCTCATGCGAAGAGGCGAGGGGTTGCGGTTTGAGGTTAGTTTTTCATGCTCCTTTTTGCATGTTGTTTAGCACATATGGACTGTTTAGTACTAGCATAGATAGCATAATTAGTGCGATGTGTTTAGCACCTATGGACTGTTTAGTCCTTTTTCATGCTCCTTTTTGTCAAGCAGCTGTTATTATTCTGTTGAGGATGCTTCAAGGAAAAACATCTAAAGCTTTGCCATAGTGCTATGTGTTAGTTTGCTAATAAAATGGCTTGGAGGCTCTTTTATTTTTGTGAACTTCGTGAACATTACATGTTTCCCATTTACATGATGTTTGGGAATCGGGTGGGAGAAGGATGATAAGAAGACTCGATTTATGTTAGAAAAGAAATGATAAGAATTGGTTAGGTTTTTCCCACATACTTGTTTGAGTACTGAGCGAGAAATGATAAGAAAATATTGTACTTTCTCACCTCTCGTGTCTGGTTCAACATATTAATGGAAAAGAAAAAAAAAACGTTTTTTTAAAGATCTTTCCAGAATAACCTTTAAACTTTATGGTAAAATAATTCACTCAATCTTATACATTCGAGAATCCCCATCAGCCGACAAAAAAGTTTAATATGCTGGAACCTGTACAAGCAGAAAATAATACTATACTACTGTAAATATAACGAAACACAACTGAAATTCAAGATAATTCATACTTTTTCGAGTGTGACTCTGAGATACGGTTTTCTAGGCCAAACAGCATTTGATCAAAGTTTCCTTCCAAGTAGAGAGAATGGGTTGGATCACTGACTTTAGATGATGAGTAGGAAAACCTTGCAGAGTTGATCCAGGCATTCAACTGAAACATTGATCTACGCTTCGCACATTGAGATTTGTTTGAAAAATTATATACATGAGGTTTCTGTAATTTTGGCTCCCATAGACACGGCGGGAATTGTTTTATGTCTACTGCGTTTGTCATCTCTTCTATGAAGGCCTTTCGGTAATTTTTTAATTTCTGATGGATAATTCTGTCATACAAACTTATTGTCTCTCTTCTAGTCTCATTTCTCATCAATTTCATCACTTTTGGTGACATAGAAAAATTAGTTTCTGTGAGATTTATTCTCAATACTTTCTCATCAAGTATCACGTTTTCTTAACCTGAAAACTAATCCAAACGCCAATGAGAAAATTTTATCCCCCCAATCATTTCCTTTCTCACTAAATCATGAGACCCAAACATAGTCTTAATGCTGGAGCGTGAATTATGCCATGAAGGGATGCTAGTTTCTAGGGCTGGTTTGTGGAATTTAGCTTGAGCCAAACCCCCAAGACACCTAATGTGATTCTCAGTGCATTAAGTAGTGAGTAGCACCAATTTATTCATTTTCCTGGCCAGACACGGTCTTTTTGGGAACGTGAAGGCATGATAGTGCTATTACATGTGTAGTTAGGTGATAGCAGAAGCTATCAATAGAGAAGCAATTCGAGAAGTTTCGATCTCCGTTGTAGCAATTCGAGAAGCTAAGGTCTCCAATTACAGCTCTTCGAGAGGCTATGATCTCCAGACTAGGGTTTCTCCCACTTTAATTATTCTTTCATTGATAATCCAGTACTGAACGGAACCAACATATATACTAATTGACCTAATCGCTGATTACCCCCCCTACACAATTAACTATTATCACTAATACTCCCTGACATTGAACTAATATAAATAAACTCCCTTAGCTAATAATACTTTAAATTAAACTACTTAATTAATTAACTACTGTGCATTATCTTCCAACCGAGTTGACGACGTAGTCGAGTCCCACATGTCTGGATACGGATTCGTACCCGTATCATTAGGCTTTGTGGCACTCGTGGTCTTATTGCTATTTTTTGGAAATACTTAATAGACAATTACATTTGCCTTAGAATATTTGGGGCCCAATTCCCAATATAGGTCCAATATACGACTGAAGGGAATTGAACAGTCCTATGAGAGATGCCTCTTTTTAAAAATGAACACAGGATGGGGCCTTTGAAACTGTCTTGGAAGATGTACTGGTCGGGAAAAGATTCAAGAACTTCAAAATCTCCAAGTGTTTTAAAAGGAAAGTGGACAATAATTTTGGGACAAACTAGAATAGAAAAGATGGCCAATCGTTACGGGACGAGGAGAGTAAGATTAATGTAGTCAGTTGAGTTGTCCAACATGAGTAGATCTATTCTATAAAGAGGATGGTGGAGGAAGTGTGAGACAGTCGAGGGAAGATGAACAAGAACTCGGGAATGACAAAAAAACAAGGTATAAGGTATGAAAGTTGAAGAATCCTTGGAATGACAGTGTTGTGGTCGCTTCCGTGCATGGCTTTGTTCAAGAAACAACACCTCTTTGTAGATTTTGTGAATAGAAGTTAAAATGTATAGTAATAAATTAATAATATACTCCGTTTATTTAAGTCGTATCCCGGGGTATCCATCTCCTTAAGTTTTGAATTCATTTCTCCATCCCTACACTACTATCATGTTGACTCAATGTTTTTAATTGGTGGATACTAGGAAGTACTCAGAACACTGTTAGACTCTGATCAATATACCTGCTTTCATATACTGTTCCCGTAATATGAAGGACAACATAACACAAAGATTAGCATGTAACTATGTACCGAACTAGAATGCTGTTATGATGATTGATAGCAACTTTTTTCTTAGGTAATAATTACTTTTAATAGAACACAAAAAAGTGCATAATGGAAGATTAGTTCGTCCCACCTCTTTTGCACCATTTGGATATTTTACACTATTCACTGGGTCACTTTGACCCGATGATTTAGATAGCAAAACTTTGGAATTTTTAGATAATTTTTTCATAGTGTTGTAGAGTAACTCTTATTCTACAAGACCATAAAAAAATTATTGAAAAATTGCATCGTTTTGCGATCTAAATCACCGGGTCAAAGTGACCCAATTACGGGTGAAAAAGTAAAATGGTGCATTTGAGGTGGGACGGAGTGGTATGTACTGAACTAGAATGCTGCTATGATGATTGAAAGCAACTTTTTAATAGGTATTAATTGTTCTAATGGAACCAAAAAAATGTGCATAAAAGAACTGGTATGTCACTCTCACAACCTACGGGGCCAAAAACATTACAGAAAGAGAACTAAGCTTACAAATCTGGAAAATCTAACAAAATATCTACTGAACTACAGGAGCTTTGACGGACTTATCAGACATCGATCGCATCAAATGTCCGCATTCTCTGCATGATCCACATAACAACCAATGGGAGCCACTGGGCTAAATTTAGTCTCTCTTTGTCTACCTCCTCCCCACCCCAAGCAACCATGAACTCCGAAGCCGTCGGAGAAGCATAACAATCCCCAACAAACACCTAAAGCCAATAGGACCAAACCACATAAGGACCGCATAGAAGAACAAGGAAGAGTAAGGTATTATAATTGATGAAAGCAAAATCAACAAATGCAAAATAACCTTGCACTGATATAAAGTTATTTGAGAGCCTGAGATGTTGTATGCCGGACGCTGTCCACTCTTGAAGGAATTGATGAAAGATTGCCACCTATTTAGAGGAAAGAAATTTAACTAGGGATACAAGGTGGGACAAATAATAGGATGAATTGATCTTGTGGGATTGACTCCAATAGTTTGAAGGGTGGGAATTGTATTAGTTAACTTGCTCTTATTATTTTCACCGGGTGGACAGATGAACTTGAAAGTTGAGCAATGAGTGTGTTTTGCTATTGAGAATCACCTATCCCGAGTCGCGGCTCTCTTACATCTGTTTGTTTCTGCTTCTGTTAGGATGTCATGATCCTCGACCAGTCTGTCTTGTTTGGGATGGCTGATATTCACGACCGTCACAGAGATATGCGGCTTGATGTTGATAACATGTCTTATGAGGTAAGAACATAGACGCATAAGGCTGATCCGCCGCATTTTGCTCAACTTATTCAAATGTTATTTTGCTCAACTTGCAGGAGTTATTGGCTCTGGAAGAGCGCATCGGAAATGTAAACACTGGCTTGAGTGAAGAAACTATATCGGATCGTCTGAAGCGGCGCAAGTTTTTCGCTATTGCTATGAGTTCAAATCTAGAGGTGGAGCCGTGCTGTGTATGTCAGGTAAGCAAATCACTTTACTCAGTCTAAATGCTTGAAGATTGTACAAGCTACCCTTTTCTTTCTTTCTTTCTTTTTCTCTGATGTTATTCGCTTTTTGGTTTTTGAATTATCCAGGAGGAATATAAAGATGGGGAAGATGTAGGAACCCTAGATTGTGGGCATGAATTCCATACGGATTGCATTAAACAATGGCTGGTGCAGAAGAACATATGCCCCATTTGCAAGACAAATGCGCTGAGCAAATAAAGAGCGTGGAGTGGAGACAATGGTTTCCTTCTTCAACTAGAAATATGATTTAGTTGGGTATTAGGAATATGCTATTCTGGTTAGGGATAAAGTCTAGTGCGCCATTGCGCGACTGGAAGATTATATCCTATCGCAGTACCTAAGATTTATTTTGATCCCCTAGTGGAGAACTCCGATCTCAAAGAATCGGAATTAGAGTTTTGTTCATTTGAGATAATTAAGATTATTGATTGGATTATCGAGTTTTATTTTATGTTATTTTGTTTTCTCAACATACTAGTCTTTTACGAGGATGCATGATATGATCTTCAGGAAACATAACCGCAAGGCCCTAACATCTTATGCTTCATACATCTGACAGTATGAGGTAGGGTAGCTGTTGGGTATGCTTCGATTCCCCTAGGGAGAAACTCCAGGCCTACTGCGGAGGTCTCGGCTTTTTGTTCCTACCTGCGATGTCTTGCTGTGGTTGGGTTTGTGTATCTGCATCTTGGCAGCAGTCTTCTCGCTCAATAGACGACATGCTTCTTGAACCGTCAGATGGAAAGCCTCCCTAAGGTCAAATTGAAAATGTTTTTTGGCTCTGGTTCCGTGTTATGTTTCGATTCCCCTAGGGAGAAACTCCAGGCCTACTGAGGAGGTCTCGGCTTTTTGTTCCTACCTGCGATGTCTTGCTGTGGTTGGGTTTGTGTATCTGCATCTTGGCAGCAGTCTTCTCGCTCAATAGACGACATGCTTCTTGAACCGTCAGATGGAAAGCCTCCCTAAGGTCAAATTGAAAATGTTTTTTGGTTCTGGTTCCGTGTTATGACTTGGTCATAAAGGATGGCAGAAGAAAGAAAGCAGATTTAAAGCACAGGGGCAAAATAGTCTTTTGTAGTTTATTCCGTTAGAGTTAGATGATGTGTCCCATTGTAACTGGTTGATAGGATTATTAGTTAGCAGAGAGGGAAGGGAGCACATTTTTTTTTCATCGGAAAAGAGAGACAATACAAGGTTCAAAATTCAAATATTACAACAACCAAACTAAAACACACAACAAAAACAACAAACATGAGGAAGAAAAACAGGAGCATACAAGGCCATATCCAACACCCCAGAGCCTAGTTGGAGTCCTGATTTGAGTTTTGTGGCATGGTACAAGCATGCACTCTGTCTTCCTCAATGTTGTCATGGCTGAAAGGATCAAATCCTGGCCAATTTGTCAGCACACTTGTTTCTTTCCAGGTTGATGTTCTTAACTGTGCTCTTGGAAAGGATCATGAGATTTCTGACCTCTTGGATGAGATTGAGCCTACAGACATTGTTGTAATATGTATTGTTGAAGATAAGTGCAGCATCCAAAGAGTCAGTCTCCACCTCAATGCTGTAGAAGTTGCTTGAGTAGGCAATGGAAAGGCCTTTGTAAATTGCAAGGATCTCAGCTTGGATCACAAAAGTCTCAGCTGAGTGACCAGAGAATCTCCAAATGTGTTCTCCCTTGTCATTTCTGACAATTCCCCCATATCCGGCTCCACCAGCATCAAGGTAAAGGCTCGCATTCACGTTTAACTTGTAATTACCTGTGATGGGAAAAGTCTAGTTGTCAGGACAAGAAGAGGTATGTACTGACACATCACTTGTGCTTGAGAAAACATAGTGAATGTCAATAGCAGTTTTATAGCTCTCATAGCTGCTGCTAGTAGGACTCATTTGAATCCCCTCAAAACTTTTTTTTTTGTTTCTTGATCTCCAAATGGTCCACAAAGTAGCCAAAAAGGTATCCTTCCATCTAAGACTTTGAAAGTTCTCAGATTGGTTTTTCAGATTGTTGTAAATCTAAGCATTGAGACCAAGAGTATTAATTTTTCTCAGCCAAGAACTTGTGGCCATTTTCTTCCAAATCTGTAAAGTGTGATCACATTTTCTAAAGATGTGATCTTGGTCCTCAAGATGCAGATTACATCTAGGACACAAGCCATTAGTGTCAATGTTTCTGGCTGCTCTAAAGACATTTGTTGGGAGGATACCAAGCTCAGTTTCTGAGAAGTCTTTAATTTTCAGTAAAAATTTCAATCCCACTCAACCCCAAAATCGGGGCTTTCAGTAATAGCACTATAAGCATCTTTGATTCTGAAATTTCCAGTAGAGTTGTTGTGCCAAGCCAGAGTATCAATTTGAGAACTATTAATGGGGAAAACAGTTATGTTAATCATAGTGGTCTCCTCATTGTTGAGGAGATGGAGATAGTATCCAAATTTCAAGAACCATCAGATTTCATGAAGTTGTTGAGCTTCACCTCACTGATCATATTAGGATTAGGATTGCAAATGTAGAGTGGCTTTTCACCACACCACCAGTCATACCAAAAAGAGATTCTTTCACCATTACTAATCTTCCACTTAACATTTTTGTGGAGAGTAGTTCTAACAGAGATAATGCTTCTCAAAGTGTGAAAAGCTCTTTTTTTACTATTCCATGCTCCAAAACTATCTTTACAAGGGTAAAAGACACTGACCACCCCTGAGTTTAGGGAAAATTCCACCCCGCTACCCTGTGTTTTGGAAAAAGACACTCCGCACCTTTTTTTGGACGGAGACTAACATGTGACTAACAGCACGGTCAAAAAGACCAATTTATCCCTGAAATGTTATAAAATTACCCCGTATATATTACCCTTACCCCTCTCTCACCTTCATTTCTAACCCTAATCCCTCCCTCTCTCTCTCCCCTCTATCTCTGTTAAAACAAAACATCAGCCGCTTCTCCTTCTCCTATGGGTTTTTGATGCGTCTGCTGTTTTCCCAAATCGCCGGCGGTATATCCCTCTTCCAAAACAGAAGAAAAGCCTTATTGTTTTACTTGTCTCTAGTTTTTCACTCCAATCTTTGGATTTCACTCAACTCTCTCTTTCTCCTGGTGAAGAGAGAAGAACGGAAGATGATGAGAACTAAACTCTCAATCGAAACCACAACTGGTGGACATCCGTGGCTTCCGGCCAATCTCCGGCTACTTCCCCCTACAAAGTCGTCAGAATCATCGTCACCGACGCCGACGCTACAGATTCCTCCGGTCAGCCACCTCTCAAGGTCGGTGAAGAGAGAGAAGTGAACTCCTCCGGTCTCAGGAAGAAGCTTCTCAAGAAAGGCCTCGATTGGGACACCCCTGAGCTCGCCGACGAAGTCACCGGTGAGATTTTTTTTCCTGGGTATTGCGTTTTTTTGGCTCTGTTGGGGGAGGGGGGGGGGGGATGTGGCAACGATTGGTGAAATTGTCTTATTTGATTGCTTGGTTACAGTGCGTTATGTGGGTACTTTGCTTGATGGGACAATGTTTGATTCTACCAGAGAAAAAGATTAACCTCTCAATTTCAAGCTTGGTCGTGGTGATTTTTTTCCCTCTGCTGAGTTATATCATTTTTTAGCTTGAAACATTTTATTTGTTTGGTTGGTCAAAATTAAAGATTTGATGATTGCTACATTCTGATTAAATTGGTTTCCACCTGAAATGGCCTGCTCGAAGTGTTAACCTGTGGGTTGAGCACTAAAATAAGTTGTGAGGTTTGGATGTTCTTATGAGTTATGAAAGGATCCATCAGTACTGTGAATTACAATGGCTGTGAACACCAAATGAAAAAGTAGACATGGGTAATGAAGATTTAGATTTATTTCTAAAAATAAGGAGATCTTACTTCCATTCTCATGTTTATCAAGTTAATTGCTATCACTTATGCACCCAAGGGTCAAATTCAAATACATAAAAGGAACGAGCACGTAGAAAATGAAAGACAAAATGAAAAAAATTGTCAATGTAGCCAATTCTAAACTACTAGAGATGTCTATAAATTAGTGTTTACAAATCTATAATGAACTGGACCTAGTTCTCACTCACTTGTTTTCTTCACGGTATTATAACCTCAATCTTAAACTCATCTTCATTTCGTAATCTTCATATTTGTCTTTGTATTGTTGGTAATGAAAGACGGGTTTATATTTTATCTGCTTTTCTCATGGATTCGTACTTGATATTCCTTCAACTTGATTGATTTGTTGGTGGCTTGGTTAGGTGAAGTTGTTACTGGGCTGGAACAAGCAGTTATTACCATGAAGAAGGGGAAGATGGCATTGTTTAGTATACTCCCCTGAATTGGCTTATGGAGGGACAGGAAGAAATGGGGTTCCTCCAAATTGTATTGTTCAGTTTCAAGTGGAACTCATCTCATGGATCATTGTGGTAGATATCTTCAGGGATGGTGGAATTATCAAAAGGGTTATGGAGAAGGGAGAACAAATTGGTCCACCTAGTGACTTTGATGAAGTTCTAGGTATTCTAATAGTTTTTCTCTGACCCCACTTATCATTGTGTTGGTTGTCAACTTCTTTGCTTGGTTGTACTTTCCAAAGTGATTAAGAAGATTCTTAAAGAAGGGAAGGATATCTTGTTGCAAATGATGGCGCAGTTGTTACCAGTAAGTGATGCGCATCTTGCAAACGTGTTATTGATGCAAAACAGTGAAAGCTTAGTGAATTTGTGCGCCTGAAATTCGGCAGGAGCCAGAAAGGTCAGTCCGACCAGAATTGTGGTGGTTACATATAATTTATTGATTTTTTGTTCTTGATGTTCTTAAATTTTGTTGTAATACTCATGTAGTATAGTATTTCGATTTATTGAGAATTTTTTTGTGTTCTTGATGTTCATGCTGTTTTTCGTGTTCTTGAACCATGAACAACAAGAACACTAAGAACATCAACAACAAAATCAGCTTGATCCGATTGTGGCTTTTGTTTTTTTAGCTTCTTTGATCTCTTGTTACTCTGAACTTTTTTTCTCTGTTATAAATTGTACATGAGGAGGAATCTTGTATGGAAAGGTCGATTCTGCAAATTTTGTGTGTTCTTGGTGTTCTTGATGTTTTGTATTCAAAATGGAATATGTTCTTGTTGTTTGATCTTTTTTTGTGTTGGTGTTCTTGTTATTCTTGAAGATGCATATGGGCAAAAAGAAAAAAAAAACAGGGGTAATATGGTCCGAAATAATTATATTATCCACTTTTTAAAGGAATCTAACAGAGGGGTGCTATCTGTCCATAGAATATTCCGTTATTTGGGTGCGGAGTGTCTTTTTCCAAAACACAGGGTAGCGGGGTGAATTTTTACCTAAACTCAGGGGTGGTTAGTGTCTTTTACCCTCTTTAGAAAGGTATTTGTATTTAAGAGTCTGTACCCACAGTGGGGTATCATCAGTGATGACTCTCCATCCCAATTTAGCAAGGTAGGCTTTGTTAAGAATATTAGATTTTGTAATTCCAAGGCCACCCTTGTTTTTGCTCATGCACACTTTATCCCAATTAACAAGATGCATTCTTTTTCTCTCAAGAGTGTCTCCCCAAAGAAATTCTAGTAATTCTGTTATTTTTTTGCAAATTCTTTGAGGCATAAGGGAAGTTTGCATTTTGTAGCTGGGTATAGCAGAAAGGGAAGAGTGGCTGGTTTTCCAGCTAGCCAGTTTCCTATTCAACCCATCAATGATGGTTTTGAAGTCATTAGTATTGACTCTGTGGTGAAGGAAGGGGGCTCCAAGATAAATACCCAGGTTATCAGACAAAGGGATACCACATTGTCTGCTTAAACACTTGGATTTATGGAGGTTTATGGATTGTCCAGAGACCTCACAGAAATCCATAAGAGTGTCCATAACCACTCTACAAACATTATGGTCAACTTGAGCAAAAATAATAAGGTCATCAGCAAACATAATGTGGGAGAGACAAGGTCCTTTTGGGAGATTTCGATACCTTTCCAAATTTTATATTCAACTCTAGATTGAATCATAGAGGAGAGTCTATCAATGCAGAGGACAAAAAGGTAGGGAGAGAGGAGTCTCCCTGTCTGAGACCCCTCAGAGGTTTGAATTCCTCAAGTCTCTTCCCATTCCAAATATAGAAAGAGTTGTGGTGGTAACACATCTCATGATCAAAGAAATAAAGTTATTCTCAAATCTATAACAGATAAAGGGTTTCATGCAAAAAAGTCCAAGAGATCTTATCATAAGCTTTTTCAAGATCAATATTGAGAATCATGTCACCCTTTCTTCCTTTTCTATGCATGGAGGTGTGCAGGGCTTCCTGGGTCAGGATGATTTTATCATTGGTAGTTCTACCATGGATGAAGCTACTCTGCCTACTACTCACAAGTTGGTCAATGTAGGGTCTCAGTCTCTCAACAATAGTTTTTGTGACAATCTTGTAGGTCACATTACAAAGCCCTATTGGTCTGAATTGGCTAATGCTACAGGAATTTTCAACCTTAGGAATAAGACAGATAAGGGTCTTATTGATGGAGGGAGGGATGGAGCACTTCTCAAAGAAATCACAGACAAAATTAGTAATATCTTTACCAATAATATGCCAATACTTTTGGAAGAAGAAGGCATTAAAGCCATCACTTCCAGGGGCTTTGAAGGGCTTCATGGACTTGACCACATTGAGAATTTCTTTCAAAGTGATATGTTGGGACAGAGAATCAGCCATCTCACTATTGACTTTACCATAAACCCTTTCATCACAAGAGTTATCAGGGTCATAGTGGTGGTTATTTATTTGTTCAAACAGATTAACAAAATAGGAGTTGACCAGGGTTGCCAAGTTATCAGGATCATTCTCCCAATGCCCATTGTTATCTTTAAGGCAAATGGCTCTGTTTCTATTTATTCTAATAGTTGCAGAGATATGAAACATTTTAGTTTTCCTTTCCCCTTTAGTGATCCGGTCCCTTTTGGACTTTTGCATCCACATCTTCCTCATAAAGGATATTATTATATTGCTTAATTAGCTCAATTTCGAGGTGAAAAAGGCTGTGGGAGGATTGAGCCATCTGTATTCCCAAAATTCTTCCCAAAAACCATCTTTTTTTTCCTCAAAATATTTCCAAATGCTCTTTATTCCAAATGATAGAGTTATGAGCCACAAGATCAAGTTTACTGATAGTATCAAGATCAAAATCCCAAGACCTTTTGACAATATGCTCATAATTATCGTTCGTAGACCACATAGCCTCAAATCTGAACATTTTAGAAACATGAGAGTTAGGGGTACCTTCCGTGTTCACCAGAATGGGTGAGTGGTCAGAGTAAGTCCTAGGAAAGATAGTGATGTTGTAATCATGGAAGATTCCAATCCACTCAGGGTTTCCCAAGGCTCTATCAAGGTGTTTTAGAGTGTTGGCAGCTCCCATTCTATTGTCTGACCAGGTTAGAGCAGGACCTAAGCTGCCCAAATCAACCAACTTACAATTGTTGATATGGTTATAGAATTTTTGTATTCTACCATCATCTCTAGCTTTCACAAGACTCCTCTCTTTGCTAGTGCATGCTATGTCATTGAAGTCTCCTACGACTAGCCATGGGGTGTTATTGTTCACAGCCATACCTTCCAATTCCTCCCAGAGATCCTCCCTTTTTTTAGGGTAGGGGCTAGCATAGATAGTTGACAGAGCCCAATCCGGGTAGTTGATCTTCTCGACGATGGCATGAATGCCTTGAGGGGTTTTATTAAACACCTCCACAGTTACCAGATTCGGGTTCTAGAACAACCAGATACTGTCAGACCTTCCAATTGGATCAACAAAGTCATTCTCAGTGTAGCTGAGATTATCAAAGAAATTTCCCATGTTGGGAATTTCGACCTTGGTCTCAAAAAGAGAAAAAATCTCCGGGTGACTCTGCCGAATCATATATTTAAAGTTTCTTCTAAAATCCTCATTACATGATCCTCGACAATTCCAAAGAATGATCTTCATAGAGAAACAGTTAGTCCAGTTGCTCCGTTCCGTCATCGGAACCAATTCTGAGATCTTGTGGTGGCGCGGTAGGCTTCACCCATACCCTTCTTGAATTCACTTGCGCTGAGATTGTCTTTATTCCTCCTACCCTATAAGGATTCCAGGCGCATCCACATCTCGCTAACATACCATGGAACTTCGATTAGGTCTGGTTGCCTCCTTTTGTTCTCCAGGTCCAGTTGGATTCCCATGAAGTTGAGACATTTCCTTTCTGTGTCCTAAAGTTCCCATTTCATTTCCTCCCACAACAGATTCATCTTGCGCCGTAACGGATCTCGTTGTTGGAAGCAGGTTGATGGTCGGAGTAGCTGCAAAACGGAAAAGGTCCGTTCGAGACGAAGACGGAAGGATTTCCGGCTCTATCTCTTTGTCTTTCTTCGAAATGTTGGTGTTAAGATTGTATCTGCGGCGGTGCTTGTTCATATTCCTTCCGAAGTTAGTGTTGAACTGGAAGTAGGGTTTGCTCCCTCCGAGAAGGACACTTTTTTCTTCTTCAGATCTCGTTCTTTTTTCATTCATGGGATGCTTGCCTTTGGAGTTCATCTGCTTACTTTTATGGCACGAAGTGTCTTGGGCTTCATCAGCAAGTGCAACAAAGCTATATCAGGGCCCTTGAGAGTTGTATGAGCTGTGCTTCTTAGATGGGCATTGTTTATTTTTCTCCCTTTTTATTTCGCTGATGAGCCTTCATTTCTGCGGGGTGGGCTTTTTTCAGGCTTCCTCTATATTTTTTCCTTGGAAAGAGCCAATCTCCAAATTCTTCCTTATTGATTGGTTTTTTTGCACTTACCTCCTCTTTTTTTTTGGTGTTGTGTTCCTATATCCTGTTCTCTATTAATGTGACTGTTACTCTCTTGTCCCTGTCGCCCAACGGTACTATTCGTGTTGGCGAGAATCGTCTTCTCCGGCTCCGAGGCGCATGTCGCTGGTATGTACGAACAAATCTCCCTTATGTGATTGACCCTGCTACATCCGAAACAAATAGTATGAATGGATTCGTATTCAACATGGAACACTTTCCTCTCCATTCTATATCTTGGAACCAGAGTTTTATCGAGATCAATTTCGATACATAGTCGGGCAAACTTTCCCCTTAGGGCAAACTTTCCCCTTAATCCGGCGATGGAACCAATATCTCCTCTAAGTGGTTTTCCCAGAACATTAGCTATTAGATCGCAGAATTTAAGTGTTCGTAAGGTTGCCCCAAAAATCTCACCCAAACCGCGGTTGAGATTGGCGAGGCTTCCGTCGCCGCAAAATTTGGTGTCCATTTTCTAACAGTGAGGTAATGATCAAGAAGGACCCATGGTCCGTATAAACTCTCAAACGGTTAGCTTCAGATTCAAAGTTAAAATGAAGAAATTCGCTTCAATTTTGACTGCGTCAAAGTTATCTTTCAAACCCCACAGTGAGGTAATGATCAAGAAGGACCCATGGTCCGTATAAACTCTCAAACGGTTAGCTTCAGATTCAAAGTTAAAATGAAGAAATTCGCTTCAATTTTGACTGCGTCAAAGTTATCTTTCAAACCCCACAGTGCTTTAACCCTGTTGGTTAGGGTTTTGTATCCAATTTCTTTCCCCAACAATTTGACAATCAGACAGTCTTCGAGCTTTCTATTAAGCAGGAGCTTGAGAGAGGAGGGAATAATAAATTCTTGTATCGATTTTAATTCCTCGGGGATTTCCCCTTGCTCATCCATGTTTTCATCCTGTGAATCCTCCCCCTCAATTGGGTCAGATTCTTCGGATCATCAGATTTAGATCAAACTCACTGAAGAACCACTTCTGTTAAAGCTTAGAATTGCCAAGAAGAATTTGTGATTCAGTTAATGAAATACCAATTCTTCTTGTCAATCTTTCTCTATCCTTCTTGTATTTCGTTATGCACAATCTCTCTTTCTATTTCTATCTCATTAGTCGTAATTCAGAATTCGCAATTGTTGAGGTTTTGAAGCTACAAGCAGTTCAAATTCTAATATTTGGTATCAGAGCTCACATTCATATCATCATGCATGGGGTCAGACGAAGGCGATGGCGGAAGCGAACCAGTTTTCACAGCTGAAGGAGGAGGTATACCGCATTTCACAGTTCCAAGAACATGCAACAACTTGATTGCAGACCATGGATGACAAATTGGAGGCCATGACCCTCAATCTAGGGGAACATGAGGAAAAAAATGGATAGAGTAGAATCCCAACTGAGGGATGGATCTCAAACTTCCATAGTATTGACAGGAAAAAAAATCAAGAATCGAGTAGGGAATGGTTGAGTGTCATTAAATTGTCCAATACCTTCAAAACCCTGGAGTACTGATCAAGAACCCTTATTACAGACACTAAGTGGGCCATAAATGGTGAATTTGGAGTTCTTGGATGTGGGAAGCAGGTAAACACAGGGAACAAAAGTTCAAGAAGTGGAAACATGACTTGTCATGGAAATAGAGATGCAGTTCACAAAATGGAGTCATGATCAAGACCGTTGCTGGCAAAGTTTGATGGTTTCAATTATTTCCGATGGATCAAGAATGCATATAGGTACTTATTAGTCCACCCAATGGAATATCTGCAGAATATAATAGTTCAATCCATGCATTTTGAAGGAGAAGCAAGACAATTGCGTGATAATGATTTTGAAACCTTTGAGGTGTGAGTTGTAGATCACTTTTGAGCCTATTAGCTGACAGGTTCTCTGATTGTCGTCAAGAAGATGTCATTATTAAGTTTAACAAGTTGGCTCAAAGATTCTCAGTACAAGAATACCAGGCCAAGTTTGAAGAGTTGAAACCTATAGGTAATGCATCACACAAAGAGTCTGGGCAGTATTGTGTGCAAAGTTTCTCGAGTTTCTTTGAAGATGGGATCAGAGGAGAAGTAAAGAATGTGTTTTCCTAAAACCATAAAGCAAGTTAGGTCACTAACAAGAATGGGGAGCAAAACTTCGCACAAAAGCCAAAAGGGTCCAAGTTTCATGCCACTAAATATCCTACAACTCTTAACAAGAACAATGCCCTTGGTGGAGGGTTCAAAGCTAAATAACCCATTAACCACACTAAATTTCTATTCAAGAAGATTTTTACAGAAGAAATGCAGGAAAAAAGAGCTAAGAATCAATGCTATTACTGTGATGAAAAGTTCACTTGAGGCCACAAAGTGCAAAACAAAGCAATTGTATATGATCATGGGTACAAAGTTAGAAAACGAAGCCAGTGAAGTAGTGGGGGAAGAAGATGGCAGTGACATTGACTCACATGAGGTGGATGACACCGAGATTTCAGCGCATGCACTATGTGGGAACATCACCACATCATATACTCAAACTTTAGGAAGGATCTAGAAGACTGTAATAACTATTTTGATAGGTACTGGTAGCCCACATAACTTACTGAATCCGGTGACTGCTAAGAAGTTGGGATTGCATATTGACGCAACCCCAAATAAGAATGTGGCAGTGGCATATGGTAGTCAAATCATCAAATTTGGGGTATTCAGGTGTTGATTAAAGTTAACACTCGTGTGATAACTGCAGATGTCAAAATCTTACCACTGGAAGGGTGTCATTTGGTGTTAGGGGTACAATGACTCAAATATATTAGTTCATTCACTATTGTTGATTTAAAGACCCTTGAATGTGTAGGGTTTTGATTCATGGATCGCGCAAACGGAAGCATAATCAAACAAATAACCATGCAAAACCCTCCAAGGATCACAAGTCTAGATGCATAACGATAGTGAAGGTAAGAAATCATAAACACACCTTTGGGTTCTCCTTGATGACTTCAAACGCGAATAGTGTCACGTTCTCTATAGTTGATCCACGCCTAGAGTTGTTCCTAGATCTCCAATCACCTTGGTGCTAGCCCGGATTGAAAGGAGGGTGAAGAAATCACGCAAAACGAGACACCAAAAGGGGTTCGGCACCCTTTGTGGCGTCGGGGACGAGGGGCGGCGGCAATAGGGGGCGGCGTCCCTCTTTGCTTGCTCTCTCTCTCTCCTTTGTTCTCTCCTACTCTTGTTATGTTCTCTCTAGAGCATAAGTGTGTAGGGAAGGAAGGAGGGTCCTTTATATAGTCCAACAACTCCTTGTCAACTACCTAAAGGACTTATTCTAGTCCTACTAGAATTCAATTTAGTCCCTTCCTTGCAAATTAGTCCCTACTAACTTTGCAAGGGTTTGCAAAGTGATCCTTCTAATTAATTAATCCAATTAATTAATTCCACAATCTAGTACAACTCTATATAGCGTGTGACCCCATAGGTTCTATCTAGTTGGTAGCAACTCTTTGCTAATATGGAGCGGTTTCTAGCAAAACATCCATTCTAGCCAACTAATAGAATAGTCATCTAGACAACCTTGTACAAGTAATTGTCTCATCCCTTTGCCCCCATATCCGGATTGGACACGAGACATACAAGTCACACTCGTATATCCAATCCCTAGTTCCTCGATCCATGGAATAGCCTTATTCGTGCAAATAACATCAATATCCCATATATTGATTTATTTGAGTCTGGCCAGACATTCTATAAGCACTATCCTCGAGTGGCCTTGGATATTTGCTCCCGTTATGTGGGAGGGGCAAATCCTCTCTACGTCCACTACGATCTCTAAGCTTGCTTCTCATTGTATCCAGTACACGCCTTTATAACTACCCAGTTACGGTGTAGCGTTTAACGCTACCAAGATCACAATGATCCACAACTAGAATATCTAGTGACTTCAAGTCTAAGGATGACAATACCATTGTACCCGAGAAGCACTTGTGACTCAACATAACGTGTATGTAGCCTTCTCGGTAATGGGTCAATCCAGTGCAACATTCCGTAATGCACACCTATGTGTTGGATCGTGATATCTCCATATCAATCCAACCCCATACTAGTCTATAGATGATTGTCCCATTTAATCATTATACTTGACTAGGGATATTTAAGATAAACAACACAATTGTAAATCTAAGGACTTCATTATATTAAATATCCAATAAATAATAAATGAATTTCTAGCCAATTACAAATTCATACTAAACTAGATTGCCTCTAGGGCATCTATTCCAACAGTCTCCCACTTGCACTAGAGCCAATCTGGCGCATCTCGTATGCCCATACTCCTAGTGTGCCCTTCATGCTTCCACTGCGTGAGAGGCTTCGTAAGTGGGTCTGACAGATTATCATCTGTAGGAATCTTGCATATCCGAACGTCTCCTCTATCGATAATATCTCGAATCAGATGGAACTTCCTGAGCACGTGCTTGGACTTCTGGTGCGACCTGGGTTCCTTTGATTGCGCGATCGCCCCAGTGTTGTCACAGAACAACTCCACTGGATCCGCAATGCTAGGGACCACACCAAGTTCAGAAACAAACTTTCTGATCCAAACAGCCTCCTTTGCTGCGCCATTTGCAGCAATGTACTCAGCCTCTGTTGTAGAATCAGCTACCGTCTCTTGCTTGGAACTTTTCCAGCTCACCGCTGCTCCATTCAGGCAAAACACATATCCCGACTGTGATCTAAAGTCATCTCTATCGGTTTGGAAGCTTGCATCAGTGTAACCCCTTACACGCAACTCTTCCTCACCGCCAAACATCAAGAAAGCATCCTTAGTTCTTCTCAAGTACTTTAGGATGTTCTTGACAGCAATCCAGTGACTCTCACCCGGATTGGATTGGTATCTGCTTGTCATACTCAAGGCATATGACACATCTGGTCTAGTACATAACATGGCGTACATGATGGATCCTATGGCCGAGGCATAGGGAATCCTACTCATGCGTTCCTTCTCAATCTCATTGGAAGGACAACCACTCTTTGAAAGAGTGGTTCCATGTGACATGGGCAAGAATCCTTTCTTGGAATCTTGCATGTTGAACCGTTTCAACACCTTGTCAATATATGTACTTTGACTTAGGCCTAGCAACCTCTTAGATCTATCTCTATAGATCTTTATACCGAGTATATAGGCTGCTTCCCCTAAGTCCTTCATTGAGAAACACTTTCCTAGCCAATCTTTCACAGATTGCAGCATGGGAATGTCGTTTCCAATGAGTAGTATGTCATCCACATACAAGACCAGAAAAGCTACAGAGCTCCCACTAACCTTCTTGTAGACACAAGACTCATCTTCGTTTCTGATGAAGCCAAACTCTTTGACCACTTCATCAAAACGTCGATTCCAACTCCTAGAAGCTTGCTTCAACCCATAAATGGATCGTTGCAGCTTACAGACTTTGTTGGCTTGCTTTGGATCCTCAAAACCCTCCGGCTGTATCATATACACGTCCTCGAGGAGATTCCCATAAAGGAATGCTGTTTTGACATCCATCTGCCAAATCTCATAGTCGTAGTATGCTGCAATTGCAAGTAGGATTCGGATGGATTTGGTCATAGCGACTGGTGAAAAGGTTTCATCATAGTCAATACCATGAATCTGTCTGAATCCTTTAGCCACCAATCGGCCCTTATAGGTAATCACATTACCATCCATGTCGATCTTCTTCTTGAAGACCCACTTGCACCCTATGGGTCGCGCCCCATCAGGTGGTTCCACCAAAGTCCATACTTTGTTGGTATACATGGATTCCATCTCGGATCTCATGTCCTCAAGCCACTTCTGCGAGTCTGGGCCATTCATGGCCTCCTCATAGGTAGTAGGCTCATCATCTATGAGCATCGTGTCACCGGAATCAGTTACGAGAAGTCCATACCTCTCGGGTTCCTGGCGCACTCTACTAGATCTACGAAGCTCTTGTGTTACCCGAACAGGTGGATCCACAACTGCTTGTGATTCCTGTTCATGTTCCATAATCGGTTCAGTAATTTGTGGTTCTTGAACTTCTTCAAGTTCTACATTCCTCCCACTTGCTTCTTTAGAGACAAACTCTCTTTCTAGAAACACGCCGGTCCGAGCAACAAACACTTTGTTCTCGGTTGGATTGTAGAAGTAGTATCCCTTAGTTTCCTTAGGGTACCCCACAAATTTACACTTATCCGATTTAGGCCCTAGCTTGTCTGATTGTAAACGTTTTACATAGACATCGCAGACCCAAATCCTCATGAACGACAGTGTGGGACGCCTCCCACTCCACATCTCATATGGTGTCTTCATGACTGATTTAGATGGAACACGGTTAATGGTAAAAGCTGCACTTAATAGAGCGTAGCCCCAAAACGATAATGGAAGATCGGTTTGACACATCATAGACCGAACCATATCCAATAGGGTTCGATTCCTCCTCTCGGACACGCCATTCCATTGTGGTGTTCCGGGTGGAGTGAGTTGGGACACGATCCCACACTCTCTAAGATAGTCGTCAAACTCTTGGCTTAAGTATTCTCCTCCACGATCCGATCGTAGAGCCTTGATACTTTTGCCAAGTTGCTTCTCTACTTCATTCTTGAATTCCTTGAACACTTCAAAGGATTCGGATTTTGCCCTCATAAGATACACAAATCCATATCTACTGTAATCATCAGTAAACGTAATGAAGTAGACATAACCACCCCTGGCAGGCGTGGCAAATGGCCCACACACATCAGTATGTATGAGCGCCAATTGCTCACTAGTCCTCTCACCTTTCTTATTGAAAGGGGACTTTGTCATTTTTCCCAATAAACAAGCCTCACATGTCTCATATGATTCAAAATCAAATGAGTCTAGCAATCCATCCTTATGGAGTCTAGATACACGTTTCTCATTTATGTGGCCTAAACGACAATGCCATAAATAAGCAGGATTTAAATCATTTATTTTAATCCGCTTGCTATTAATGTTGTAGACAGGATTACTTAGATCAAGGACATAAAGTCCATTAAATAATTGCGCACTAAAATAGTGAATATTATTCAAATAAAAGGAACAACAATTGTTCTTTATTGAAATAATAAAACCTTCCTTGTCCAAACAAGAAATAGAAATAATGTTTCTGCTCATAGCAGGCACAAAATAGCAATTATTTAATTCTAAAACTAATCCTGAAGGCAGAGATAGTTCGCAAACGCCTATGGCCAACGCAGCAACCTTTGCTCCATTCCCAACGCGCAGATCTACCTCCCCTTTAGCCAATCTTTTACTTCTCTTTAGATCCTGCATATTTCGACAAATATGAGATCCACATCCAGTATCTAATACCCATGATGTAGAGACAGTTAAATTGACATCTACAACAAAAATACCTGGTGGTGGTGGAATCACTATTCCAAGCCGCTTGTCCTCCAAATATTTTGGGCAGTTCCTCTTCCAGTGTCCAGGTTGACTACAGTAGTGACATTCACCCTTAGTCACGACCTTGGCAATCCCACCAACAGGCTTAAGGGCTTGTTCCTTGGACTTAGCAACTGACTTGCCTTTGCCCTTGGAGGAAGAGGCAAACTTTTTAGCCTTTCCTTTATGTACCATCATAATGGCCTTGCCCTTACCCTTGTTGATGCTCTGTTCAGCCGTCCTCAACATGTTGAGCAAATCTGGCAGTGGTTTAACGATCTCGTTCATGTTATAGTTCATAATGAACTGTCCATAACTCTCGGGCAACGATTGCAACACGAGATCCGTTGCCAACTCTTGGCCGACCGGGAACCCTAGCCGGGCGAGATTCTCCAAGTACCCGATCATTCGGAGTACATGGGGTCCCACCGGGTTCCCTTCTGCCAGATGACATTTGAACAGTGCCTTTGAGACCTCATACCTCTCTACCCTCGCCTGCTCTTGGAAGAGCTGCTTTAGATGTTCGATCATATCGACAGCATTCATGTTCTCATGTTGCTTCTGAAGCTCAGAGGTCATGGTGCAAAGCATTAGGCAGGCCGCATCATTAGCATCATCAACATGCTTTTGATACGCCTTTATGGCAGCAGGTGTCTGATTGTCTGGACCTTCTGGAACTTGCTCCTCTATTGCGTACAGCTTCTTTTCTTGCTTGAGAACAATTCTCAAGTTTCTGTACCAATCGAGAAAGTTGGTTCCTGAGAGCTTGTCCTTCTCAAGGACAGATCGTAGGGAATGTTGTGAACTCGATGAGTTGTTTGCCATTTGGAATTCTACAAAAGGAAAATACGCAAGTTTTAGTATTTGTGAATTTTTGTCTATATTTAATAATGGCTAGTTTATTAAATATAGCTCCCACTATTTTTCTACGGATTAATAACCCTCAAGATATTAATGCGGAAAATATCCTTATATTTTCTAGTGGGCCAAGATCCATCTTTTTCATCTCCTTATGAGCTTGCTTTGGCAAGTCACCCATAATTCGATTACTTCTTAGGTAGGAACAATTCCAATTGCATCCCATATGCAACTCTTGGTTCAATCGGGCAAATAACTCCTTATTTATCCATCCATATGGATAATCCCAATTGATTGCCTCTAGGTTTCTTAATCAAATTAATAGCCTAGTTGTGTTCAACCTCTTATCTAAACAATTGCACATTGTTACGTGCCATCGCATTCCATCATTATGAACCAAGTCGCCATGCTTTGGCACGCACGAACTTGATAAATAATGATGATAATGAGTGTTTAAATAACGAGAAGGCAAGAACACAATATTTTAAAATTTGAGGGATTTTTCAATTCAATTTTTAATTGTTTTGTTGATCAATATCAACTAATCTATCTATTTGAGTTTGGGCACAACTCCAAATAATAAATCGGGGTTGTCTAATTATCTTATTATCCTAATTGCATGCATCATCCATACACCAACCACACAAATAATAAGACAATAAATAAACAACCACAAAACAGAAATTAAACGTGATGTGGATATGGCCTTTTCTAGACTAAGATAATTCCAAGCCAATGGAATTATCTATGAACCCTAAACAAACACACATCTCCATGCGTCTTGATCTTTTGGTCCATCCTTCATAGTCATGTGGAATGCTCCATGCTCCATCTTTTGTGGCTTCTTTGGCTTTGGGCTTCTTTTCTTCAATCTTGGCTAACAATCTACTTTATCTAGCACTAGCTAATATCTATACTAAATAAAATAAATCTCACAAGTTGAGGAAAAAAATGGCACGCAGGCCATAAAACCCTAATTAATTATTACAATTAATTGATCGGCTCGCAGGCCGTAAAACCAAACCACAAAATTAAACATCCACATCAAACCACATCCTAAGGCCATATCCAATCACCATGCGATTTGCACATAAACAGTTAAAATCCAATTTTAACGCGCTTGGTCAATTTTAATTGATTTTAGGATTTCTAGGGTTAAAACGGTCCATGGGCCCAACAATCCAATTGCCCGGGCCCAAATAAGTGAACCATAAAGCCCTAGGGTCGACCCGGCCCAAAACCCGCAAGCTAGGCCCGCGGGTTAGGGCCGCCCGCCCCCTTAGGGCGCCAAGCTTGGGCGGCAAGCAAGGGGGGGCGGCTCCCTAGGGGCCGAACCTTCCTTGTGGAGGTTGTTTCCAAAACAACCTCCTTGCTTGGAGCCCAAGTTTGGTTGTTTCCTTGTTGTGGGAGAACTCCTTCTTCCCCAAGGATGCCCAAACCCTAGATCTATGATCCTAAAATTTCTCAAACTCACCAATTCATGCATCCAATGCAATAATTGGGTCTTGTTATGATTAATTCTTTGACAAATTGCATCCAATGCTTGATTTGTCTTGTTTTACGCGATAAACAACAAATTAAGGTGTAAAACAACAAGAATGTAACACATAAACTACGTTTATGCTCTATGACCTGTGGCTCTGATACCACTGTAGGGTTTTGATTCATGGATCGCGCAAACGGAAGCATAATCAAACAAATAACCATGCAAAACCCTCCAAGGATCACAAGTCTAGATGCATAACGATAGTGAAGGTAAGAAATCATAAACACACCTTTGGGTTCTCCTTGATGACTTCAAACGCGAATAGTGTCACGTTCTCTATAGTTGATCCACGCCTAGAGTTGTTCCTAGATCTCCAATCACCTTGGTGCTAGCCCGGATTGAAAGGAGGGTGAAGAAATCACGCAAAACGAGACACCAAAAGGGGTTCGGCACCCTTTGTGGCGTCGGGGACGAGGGGCGGCGGCAATAGGGGGCGGCGTCCCTCTTTGCTTGCTCTCTCTCTCTCCTTTGTTCTCTCCTACTCTTGTTATGTTCTCTCTAGAGCATAAGTGTGTAGGGAAGGAAGGAGGGTCCTTTATATAGTCCAACAACTCCTTGTCAACTACCTAAAGGACTTATTCTAGTCCTACTAGAATTCAATTTAGTCCCTTCCTTGCAAATTAGTCCCTACTAACTTTGCAAGGGTTTGCAAAGTGATCCTTCTAATTAATTAATCCAATTAATTAATTCCACAATCTAGTACAACTCTATATAGCGTGTGACCCCATAGGTTCTATCTAGTTGGTAGCAACTCTTTGCTAATATGGAGCGGTTTCTAGCAAAACATCCATTCTAGCCAACTAATAGAATAGTCATCTAGACAACCTTGTACAAGTAATTGTCTCATCCCTTTGCCCCCATATCCGGATTGGACACGAGACATACAAGTCACACTCGTATATCCAATCCCTAGTTCCTCGATCCATGGAATAGCCTTATTCGTGCAAATAACATCAATATCCCATATATTGATTTATTTGAGTCTGGCCAGACATTCTATAAGCACTATCCTCGAGTGGCCTTGGATATTTGCTCCCGTTATGTGGGAGGGGCAAATCCTCTCTACGTCCACTACGATCTCTAAGCTTGCTTCTCATTGTATCCAGTACACGCCTTTATAACTACCCAGTTACGGTGTAGCGTTTAACGCTACCAAGATCACAATGATCCACAACTAGAATATCTAGTGACTTCAAGTCTAAGGATGACAATACCATTGTACCCGAGAAGCACTTGTGACTCAACATAACGTGTATGTAGCCTTCTCGGTAATGGGTCAATCCAGTGCAACATTCCGTAATGCACACCTATGTGTTGGATCGTGATATCTCCATATCAATCCAACCCCATACTAGTCTATAGATGATTGTCCCATTTAATCATTATACTTGACTAGGGATATTTAAGATAAACAACACAATTGTAAATCTAAGGACTTCATTATATTAAATATCCAATAAATAATAAATGAATTTCTAGCCAATTACAAATTCATACTAAACTAGATTGCCTCTAGGGCATCTATTCCAACAGAATGTGCTTTGGATGGTGATTGTTTTGAGTGATGAAAGAAAAATACAAAGACAGAGGCAGCAATGCATTTCAGATACTCCAAGGCCTTGAGAAAACTAACAGAGCTTCAAAGCCTTGAGAGTTGTTCTTATCCTGCTGAATGTTCTAATAGTTTTGTATTGCAGATTGGATATCTGATTATACAGATCAGGAACTTACTGCATATACTCATGTTTTACATTATCCACATATCTGACACAATTGCAGATGATCAGAACATGGAGAATCAAAGTTTTATGAACTTAACTTTGAAGATCTGTGAAGCAGGTTCAGAGCTTCAAGGCCTTGAGATGTGCCTTGAGCTGCTGAAAATTTTTACATAACTAAGTTGATTCTTATTATTGTGATTATTTATTGAGTTCTAAGAGTCTTAAACTTGTTTTTTCATGATTTATATGTGACAGAAGTTAAACAGATTACTGTTCTAATCTTTTAACCAGTTTTTTATCATAAGCTAGAAAACCATACAGTCATAGTACTGTTATATTTCTGGATTTTGTTGTTGATGTGTTTTAATGTTGTTGCAGGTTTGTTAAACGTGCAAGAGCAATCTCAACAAACTCCAACGGATATCCACTTAGAGCTGTTTGAATTTCAGTTGAAAACAGAAGGAGGATTTGTAGGAACTGAGATCCTAAAATATCTCATTCAGTTGCAGCTGTGGATAAAAGAGACTGGTTTGAATTTTGAAAAGAAGATAGGCTTGCAGAATACTCAGAAAGGTGTGACAAATTCGTGGGAGATCATTCATTCAAACACACACAAGAATTCAAGCTTCAATCCAGATTTCAGAAGATCAAATCAATCCAGTTTCAAGAAGAACACATCCAGGCTTCAATAGCTTATCTCTTCTACTGTGTTCTTCACTTGTTTTGTAATCTGTGTATCTTTTAATTATCTTAAACCTCACTTAACCTAGTGGTTGGTTGTTCAAGTGAACAACATGAGGTTCTTGTTAGCTCAACAGTTAGTAGCTGAGACTAGATAGGTTTGGAACCACAAGCTGTATAGGTGTAAGGAAAATCACTTAGGTTTGAAGATCTAGGGATGTTTCTGTGTGAGTAATAAGAAGTGTTTGCCCAATCCTGGTGGGAATAGATCCCTCAGGAAGAGATTAGTTTCATTGGGACTGAACTCTGTAAATTGCTTTGTGTTCTTTACTTTACAGTTTTATTATTATCTGATGCACACAACTCAAATTAAACTAGGGTTTATAAGCTACTTAGAACTGGTGAAAGTTCAAGGCCTTGAAGCTTTCTATTTTGCCAAAGTTTCAGACAGTTTTATAAAATATCAAGGCCTTGAGATTTGAGTTTCACACAAAGCTATTCTGTTAAGTTTTGAGTTTTGCAAGAAGTTTTCATACTCTATTCAACCCCCCCCCCTTCTAGAGTATTTAGGTCCTACATTTAATCTACATTACACACTTTCAATTGGTATCAGAGCTTGTGTCACTGATATTGATCTAACAATCTGGTGACTATGAGTAATGTAGAAGATGGTGGATTCTCACAAGGAAGGGAAGCCAACAGACCTCCATTATTCTGTGGTGATAACTTCATGCACTGGAAGGCATTGATGAAGATGTTCATCATAGATCAAGACATGGAACTGTGTTCAATAGTTCAGAATGGTCCTCATGAGTACTATACTACAATTGATGGAGTCAGATGTATCAAGTCTGAGGAAAATCTTTCAGTTACTGAACTGGAAAAGGTATCAAAAAATTACAAGGCTATGAATCTGTTATATTGTGCTCTTAATGTAGATGAGTTCAACAGAGTGTCAAATTGCAAGAGTGCCAAAGAAGTATGGGATAAGCTGGTGGTGAAATATGAAGGAACTAGCCATATTAAGTAGACTAAAATCAACATACTTCTGAGGCAATATGAGTTGTTCAAGATGAATTCAGATGAGACCATCAAGGAGATGTTCAAAAGATTCACTGATGTGGTGAACAATCTGGAGTCATTAGGAAAGAAGTTCTCAAATGAGGAGAAAGTCAAAAAAAATCTGAGAAGCTTGCCAAAAGCCAAGTGGGAGCCAAAGACAACAACCATTGAGGAGGCTCAGGATTTAAGTCTTCTTCAGCTAGATTATCTACAAGGAAAGCTGCTTACTCATGAAATGTCTATGAAGGATGTGGAAGGTGATTTGAGTGAAAACATCAAGAACTTAGCACTTAAGGAAAAAGAGAGTGAAAAGTCTCAAAGCCTTGAGACTGAAGATGAGCATGATGATGAAGAGGCTTTAGCATTGATCTCCAAAGCCTTGGCCAGGATTCTCAAGAAGAAAAGAAAATCTGGTAACAGGGATTACAACAGAGAGAGATCAAGACCCTCAGGCAGCAAGGAATACAAAGGTAAACCTTCATCACAGTCACATAAAACTTAAGTAATGAATTGTTTTGAGTGTGGTGATGCAGATCATTTAGTAAGTGACTGTCCACAAAATAAGAAGAACAGGAACTTTCAGAAGAAAGACAGTGACAACAAAAGGAAGAAAGCCATGATGGCTTCCTGGAGTGATTTAAATTCATCTAGTGACTCAGACACAAAAGAAGATCAAGCAAACTTATGCTTCATGGCAAAGCTTGATGAGGAAAAATCATCAGACAGACATATTGAAGATATGGTAAAAAATCTACTTGCTAGTCCTTCTGATGTGCTTCCTGAAATTCTCAAGAGTATGTTTTTAAATGAGAAAAGTTTTAGAAATGAGATTTCTGCTTTAAAGATTAAGATTCATGAGCAGGTAAAAGAAAACCTGGACCTAGTTTTTACAAACAAAACTGTTGAAGTTTCTAAGACAAAGATTGAAAAGGACTTCAAGACCTTGGACAGCAGGTTCAAAGCCTTCAAGGCACAGATAAAAGAGGTTTTTGATCAAAACACTCTTTTTTCTGAAAGATATGTTGATCTAAAGACTCGTTCTGAGAATTTAGAACAACAAATATGTTCTTTGACTGAGAAAATTCAAGAGTCTAAGAAGGTTCTAGCTAGGTTTACAGGCTCAGAACATAATATGAATCTCATTCTTGGAGGAAGTCTGAAATCAATGCATAAAAGTGGGATTGGCTATAATCCAAATTTTCCAAAGAAGAGCCAAACTACTTTTGTCAAATCTGGTAGCAGACATTCTCCAAAATGTCATTACTGTGGAAAAATTGGTCATGTCACATTAACTTGTCCCTTCAGAAGATCAGAACCTCACATTATGAGGAATACTTATCCTTATCAGCTTAAGGGACATGTTAGGCAGATTTGGGTTCCAAAAGGAATCAAGCCACCAAACATGGCTGATTCTGAGTATGACTCAAAGTTCTGCACTTGGTCTAACAGCCTGTTGAGGTAATGATTTGTTTTTTGCAGGATGTCACCAAGGCCTTGAAAGATCAGAAATGGATATTAGACAGTGGATGTTCCAGACATATGAGTGGAAAGAAGTCTCTCTTTACTGAACTTACAGAAAAATCTGGAGGAACAATCACACTTGGTGACAAAGCAAAATGCAATATCATTGGTATAGGTAGTATTGGTAATGGTTCTACTAACTCTATCTTTGATGTCTATCTGGTAGATGGACTTAAGTATAATCTGCTTAGTATCTCTCAGTTATGTGATAAAGGTTATAAAGCTATATTTGACAAGGAGAAATGTGTGGTGCAAGATGAGAAATCTGGTGATTGCATACTCACTGCTCCTAGATCATATAATCTATATGCTTTGAGTACTAACAGTGTTGCAGGTGACAAGCTAAAATGCCTCAAGGCCTTGAAGGAAGATCAAAGCTTTGGCACAAAAAGCTTGGTCATATTAGTATACATACCTTGAATAAAATCATATCAAAGGATTTGGTAAGAGGTTTACCATCACATAAATTTTCAGATGATGAGGTTTGCAAGGCATGTGTACAAGGTAAGCAAATCAGAAGCTCATTCAAGCCAAAGAATTTTGTAAGTACTTCTAGACCATTAGAACTGCTGCATATGGACTTGTGTGGTCCTATGAGAGTTCAGACCCCAAAAGGTAAGAGGTATATGCTTTTTATAATAGATGATTATTCTAGATTTAATTGCGTGATGTTTATTAGAGACAAAACTGGAGCTTTATCTGAATTTTCTATATTGTGCAAAGAGCTTCAAACTTTGAAAAATTTACCTGTTGCATCTATTAGAAGTGATCATGGTAGGGAATTTGATCAACTTGACTTTGATTTGTTTTGTGCAAAGCATGGCATTTCACACAACTTTTCTGCACCTAGAACTCCACAGCAAAATGGAGTAGTTGAAAGGAAAAATAGGACACTTGAGAATATTTCTAGAACCATGTTTCTTGAAAGTAATTTGCCAAAGTTCTTATGGGCAGAAGCTGTTAATACTGCCAATTATGTGCTGAATAGATGCTTGATTAGACCTATTTTGAAAAAGACCCCTTATGAACTGTTTAAAGGTAGAAAGCCTACTGTTTCTTATTTTAAACCTTTGGTTGTATCTGTTTTGTGCATAATAATGGTAGAGACAATCTTGGTACGTTTGATGCTAGAAGTGATGAAGGTGTATTTCTTGGATATTCTCAAACTAGCAAAGCTTATAGAGCTTACAATAGTAAAACCAAGATTGTGGAAGAGAGTATTCATGTAATATTTGATGAAAGTACTAAGGATTCTCTGAGTGAAAGTTTTGCAGATCTAGATTTGAAAAAGCATGAATCAGATGATGATGCTGTGAAAGAAGACAAAGGCAAAACTAATGTGCATGATCAATCAGCAGAATCTCAAGGCCTTGAACCTCCTGCAGAACCAAAATCTCAAAGTCTTCAGACAGAAGCTGAAACTTTCTATGATGCTCCCTCTACGGTTTCAAGAACTCAAAGCCTTGAAGGAGAATATTCCTGGATACCAAGAAAGAAGTTTAAGTACCTTTCAGATCATCCAGCTGATAACATCATATCAGATCTATCAACTGGAACTCAGACAAGAGGACAGTTGAAGAACTTGTGTGCTTTTAGTGCATTTGTATCTTTGGTTGAGCCTAAAAATACCAAGGAAGCACTAGAACATGCAGACTGGATCATTGCAATGCAGAGTGAGCTGAATGAATTTGAAAGAAACAAGGTATGGAATCTGTTTCCCAGACCTAAAGAGAAATCAGTTATTGAAACCAGATGGGTATTCAGAAACAAGCTTGATGAGAATGGCAAAGTGGTAAGAAATAAATCCAGACTGGTGGCTCAAGGATATAATCAGGAAGAAGGTATAGATTATGAGGAGAATTTTGCTCCTGTTGCCAGGTTAGAAGCTATTAGAATACTTCTTGCATTTGCATCTCACAATCACATAAAGCTTTATCAAATGGATGTCAAATGTGCTTTTCTGAATGGTTGTTTACAAGAAGATGTTTTTGTAGCACAACCACCTGGTTTTGAAGATGAAAAATTTCCTGATCATGTTTATAAACTAGACAAAGCTCTTTATGGATTAAAACAAGCTCCAAGGGCTTGGTATGATAGACTTTCAAAATTTCTAGTTGAAAATAATTTCAAAAGAGGCCTAGTTGATAAAACTCTTTTCATTAAACATCATCAAAGTGATTTGTTAGTAGTTCAGATCTATCTAGTTGATATTCTATTAGGTGCTACTAATGATGCTCTTTCAAAAGAGTTTTCTAGTTTGATGTGCAGGGAGTTTGAGATGAGCTTAATGGGTGAACTGAATTTCTTTCTTGGACTTCATATCTTACAAATGAAGAAAAGAATTTTTGTACATCAAGGATAGTATACCAAGGACTTATTGAACAAGTACAATATGTCACAGTCCAAGGTGCTTAAAACCCCTATGAGTTCATCACTCTCTTTAGACAAGGATGCAAATGGTAAGAGTGTGAATCAAAAGGAATACAGAGGTATGATTGGATCACTGTTGTATTTAACTGCTAATAGACCTGATATTATGTTCAGTGTCTGTATGTGTGCTAGATTCCAAGCAGATCCTAAGGAAAGTCATTTAACTGCAGTCAAAAGAATTTTTAGATATTTGAATGGAACCAGAGACTTGGGGCTTTGGTATCCAAGATGATCTAATTTTATGTTGAGTGGCTATTCAGATGCAGATTTTGCAGGATATAAAGTAGACAAGAAAAGTACTTCTGGATGCTGCCAATTTATTGGATCTTCATTGATCAGTTGGCATTCTAAAAAGCAAAATTCTGTAGCATTATCAACTGCAGAAGCTGAATACATTGCAGCTGGAGCTTGCTGTTCACAAGTGTTATGGCTTGCTCAGCAACTTAGAGATCTTGGTTACAATTTCAGAAATGTGCCTATTCATTGTGACAACACAAGTGCTATTTCAATCTCTAAGAATCCAGTCCAGCACTCAAGAACCAAGCACATAGATGTGAGACATCATTTCCTTAGAGATCATGCAGAACAAGGTGATGTTGTTTTAACTTTTATTTCTACTTCTATGCAGATTGCTGATACTTTCACTAAACCTTTGCCACATTATAGGTTTTCATCTCTAAGGCTTGAATTGGGGATGTTAAACAAGGATGCATTGTTTTAGGAGGAGTATCAGTACTTATATGTGACTATGTGTTGAAATCTCAAAGCCTTGAGATTTTACTTTCCAAAGCCTTGAAAGTACAGCTCAAAGCTTTGAAGTTTCTCAAACTGCAAAAAATCTCAAGGCCCTGAGATTGTTCTCCAGATCTTGAAAACATCTGTAATTTTTTTTTAAAAAAATGGATCATCAAATATTATCTTATCTTTTTAGATAACTGTATAATATTTGAATTACTCAGAAAATTTTCTAAAATATCCAAAAATATTTTTCAAGATCATTTTTTTCATGTTGATTTAGCAGAGTCCTTTTATGACTCATCATTTTCAACCTACTTAATCTGAAAGTCAGGGATTATTCCTCTCATTCTCTCTCAATTCTCTACGACTCTTCTCTCTCAATTTCTCTCAATAACATTATCTTCTCAAAACCCTAAACCCACAATGGAGCGCAAATCAGCCAAAATTCAGCAACAGGGGAAACCTTCTGGTAGATCCAAGAAGAGGGCAAATAATAAGGAGAAGATTGTGATTTCTGATTCAGACTCAGAAAACACTCAGAGCTTGCATGTGGACACTCCTCCTACAAAGAATTCCAGAACAGAAAAGGGGGATGAAGGTTCAAGCATTGATCCACAGAAGGAGACAGAGGCTCAGGGTGGTGATCAACCTAGGTTAGAGAAGAAGAAAGGGGGAGAGAAGAAAAAAACTGGAGAAGAGGAAAAGGGGAAATCTGCTCAAGAAAGCAAGAAGAGACCATCTGAAGGAGAACAAGAGAAGAGCAAACCCTCAGAGAAGAAATCTAGGGTTAAGCAGGTTGCTGCTGCAACCAAGAAATGTTATCAAGGTAAGAATGTACTTTCTACAGATTGGTTTATTAGTTCTAAGTTTAGAACTGTATGGATGCAATGTTATGCTTCATCTAAGGTAGCTTTCTGTTGTATGGTTTCTGAGGAGTTGTTGGATAAATTGGATATTGATTGTATGAGAAAATTAAGAGAAATCGCAGTTTGGAAGGTGTTAAATCCTAGTTCAAAAGCCTATCCTAGGTTAACTAGGTTGTTTTATCTGAATTTGGGTTCTGAAGTGATGATAAGATGGTGTTAACTTCAAAAGTGGCTGGGATAGATTTGAGGTTAGATCATAGGACTTTTGCCAAAGTCTTGGGCATTCCTAGGAAGTATAATGTTGGAGATTACTCTGATAGGAAGGAGTGTCTGGAAAAGGCAAAAGAGATGTTTTTTTATTGGTGGTGTACCCTCTGGTCCAAAGCAGTTGACACACACTGTGCTCAACTGTGAAGCCAAAATCCTGTTTACAATTCTGATGAGAAGTGTAGTTCCTAGGGAGAACTCAAGGGAGTTGGTGACTGATAAGGTTCTTCTTTTGATGTATCTGATATCTCAAGGGTTTGAGATAGACTTGCCAACAGTTTTTATGGAGCATATGATTTATTGTGCAACCAGAACTAGAAACCATCATCTTCCATATGCCAACCTATTACCTCTTTTATTTGAATATTTTGATGTACCTGTGAAAGGAGAAGAAAAGATTACTGGAGGTTTTGGGTTGATTGATGAGACTGCACTTCAGAGGATTGGAGTAGTTCAGACTGGGAAAGGACATTGGAAATTCTATTCAGATTTGTCAAAGGAGGAACTTGGAGAGAAGGAGTTTGTGAAGACAAAGGGGGCTACATCAGGGAAAGGACAAGCCAATGAGGATTATTCTTTGTTGGTTGAGAAGTTTGAAGATCAGCAGGTTGATATTGAAGATCTCAGACAAAGGTTATTTGATCTGTCAGCTGAATTTAACCAGTTCAAGGGTTTGATGAATGTTATGAATGGAAAGCTGAATGTTGTCATCAAGGGTTTGAACTTGGAAAAGATACCTTCTGCTACTATTCATGACACCAATGTGGACTCAGATGAAAGGCTGGGAGATTTTCTGAAGAAGAAAAAGAAGCCAATTCCAGTGGTGCTTACTTCAAAGGATCTGTATGAACAAACTGATGAAGAAGATGCTGGTGAAGACACAGGTGTTGATGCAGCTACAGAAGGAGATTCAGTACAGGTTAAGAAGAAAGTGGATGAGGTAATTCAAGAAGTTGTTGCAGAAGTGGAAGCTGAACAAGAAGGAAATCAGTCTGCTGAAGATGCTGCAAGTGAAGAAGAAGTTGGAGAAGGCTCAGACAAAGGCCAGACATCAAAGAAGAATTGAAGATCAGAGAAGACCAAAGCCTTGACTTTTAGTAATAAATTTTGTTTAAGACTCTGAGTAATGATCCAAAATTGCTTCATCCTTATTTGATGAAAGTCCAAAAGGGGGAGAAATTATGTGTTTTTGTGTTACTTGTTACTTGCAGTACTTGAATAATAATAATAATCAGTTTTTGTTTAATTAGTTGTGCTCTTATATTATTGTGATTGTATGTAAATATTGCTGATTATCTGTGGCTTACTGATTATCTGGTATTATTGTCTATTGTGTCTGCAATATGTGGTTATCTAATTTTTTATAAGGAGTGGCATGAAAATCTACACAAGTCTGTAGGTTTTGTCTTTCATCAAGGGGAAGATTGTTGATTCAAAGACCCTTGAATGTGCTTTGGATGGTGATTGTTTTGAGTGATGAAAGACAAAGACAAAGACAGAGGCAGCAATGCATTTCAGATACTCCAAGGCCTTGAGAAAACTGACAGAGCTTCAAGCCTTGAGAGTTGTTCTTATCCTGCTGAATGTTCTAACAGTTTTGTATTGCATATTGGATATCTGATTATACAGATCAGGAACTTGCTGCATATACTCATGTTTCAAATTATCCACATATCTGACACAATTGCAGATGATCAGAACAGGGAGAATCAAAGTTTTCTGAACTTAACTTTGAAGATCTGTGAAGCAGGTTCAGAGCTTCAAGGCCTTGAGATGTGCCTTGAGCTGCTGACAGTTTTTACAGAACTAAGTTGATTCTTTCGTGCAGGTTTTGATTCTTATTATTGCGATTATTTATTGACTTATAAGATTCTTAAACTTGTTTTTCATGATTTATATGTGACAGAAGTTAAACAGATTAATGTTCTAATCTTTTAACCAGTTTTATCAGAAGCTGGAAAACCAAACAGTCATAGTACTGTTATATTTCTGGATTTTGTTGTTGCTGTGTTTTAATGTTGTTGCAGGTTTGTTAAACGTGCAAGAGCAATCTCAACAAACTCCAACGGATATCCACTTAGAGCTGTTCGAATTTCAATTGAAAACAGAAGGAGGATTTGTAGGAACTGAGATCCGAAAATCTCTCAATCAGTTGCAGCTGTGGATAAAAGAGACTGGTTTGAATTTTGAAAATAAGAGAGGCTTGCAGAATACTCAGAAAGGTGTGACAAATTCGTGGGAGATCATTCATTCAAACACACACAAGAATTCAAGCTTCAATCCAGATTTCAGAAGATCAAATCAATCCAGTTTCAAGAAGAACACATCCAGGTTTCAATAGCTTATCTCTTCTACTGTGTTCTTCACTTGTTTTGTAATTTGTGTATCTTTTAATAATCATAAACCTCACTTAACCTAGTGGTTGGTTGTTCAAGTGAACAAAAAGAGGTTCTTGTTAGCTCAACAGTTAGTAGCTGAGACTAGATAGGTTTGGAACCACAAGCTATATTGGTGTAAGGAAAATCACTTAGGCTTGAAGATCTAGGGCTGTTTCTGTGTGAGTAATAAGAAGTGTTTGCCCAATCCTGGTGGGATTAGATCCCTCAGGCAGAGATTAGGTCCATTGGGACTGAACTCTGTAAATTGCTTTGTGTTCTTTACTTTACAATTTTATTATTATCTGTTGCACACAACTCAAATCAAACTAGGGTTTATAAGCTACTTAGAACTGGTGATAGTTCAAGGCCTTGAAGCTTTCTATTTTGCCTTTGAAAGTTTCAGACAGTTTTCTAAAATCTCAAGGCCTTGAGATTTGAGTTTCACACAAAGCTATTCTGTTAAGTTTTGAGTTTTGCAAAAAGTTTACATACTCTATTCAACCCCCTCCCCCCTTCTAGAGTATTTAGGTCCTGTATTTAGTCTAAATTACACACTTTCAACTATGAACTTGAAGACTTTGCAGCTAACATTCAAAGAAAAGGGCAAAATAATTTAATTACAAAAGGTCAATATTGCATTGGAGGTCAAGGCAATGAGCACGAAGGCATTCAACAGTTACCGTCCAAACAATGACCATGCCACTTTTGCTCAGCTGTACTATGTTGGCACATATATCCATACCTCCTCTATAAGCTTACCACCTACAATTGAGCAACTACTTCAAAAATACCAAGAAGTTTTTGAGGAGCTTAAGGAATTGCCACCAGCGAGATCCATAGATCATGCAATACCCCTCAAAGAAGGCAGCAACCCAGTATGCCAAAGGCCCTACAGGCACCCTTTTGTGCTGAAGAATGAAATCAAGAAATTAGTACAAGAATTTTTGAATGCTGGTACTATTAGGCCTAGATATTAGTTCATAAAATGCGGTAAGTACAGTTGGAGCTTAATCGATGGTGCTCGGATTACAGGTAATCAAGAGTTAACAATATAACAAGTACACAGTTAGATCATTAATCATCTTTTTAAATTACTTGTTGGATTGTACCCCTTTTGAACACAATTGACTAGCACACATCGTACATCCTTTTTTACATAGTGTTAGCGCATGCATGCAGTAGGATTACGTTACACTCACTTGAGAACCTCTTAAAGAGGTTTAGAGTAGTTATGTGTTGACGATTAAGGATAAAGTTAACATATATGTTTAAGGCACCATTTTTAGAACTTCATTGGTCCACCATAGCACCAACCTAAAGAGGGCCGACTTGTTGGGGGTGGAGCATGGTTCGTGGTGAACCGTATTTATGAACCTACCCGTTTCGTGTTTTGGTACGACCCGTAAAGAGAGACATGATCCGTGGAGCAAAGGCATGGGTTGATATGTTCTGAGTCCAATTTAGTATGACATCTAGTTATAGATTTCTTATAATCGTAGCAAGTATGTTAAAGTGTTTCTTGATTTCGCTTGTAATTCTTTCTGAGACCCTTTCGTTTGTTTTAGTAAAATCTATGGAACTCCATGGATGTAGGCTGCTCTGCCGAACCGCTTAAATATGTGTGTTTGGTTTCTTTCATTTTTGCTTATTTCGTATATCATAACACGAGTCACATGGTTATCCAATGATTGTAGGGGTTTAAGGCCATATCCTACCGAAGCTCATCCCATTTTCTTCACCTTCACAATCACATTAGGCACCCATACCTTTCCACTTACACATTCACCTTCACCACCCTGTCGTCTCCAATCGAAGAGCTTATATAATCCAAATTAAACTTATTGTTAACTATTTAGATTATTGATTAGTAATTAACCAACAATATAAAATGATAAATAAATAAAATTAGATAACAAAAAATGGGAATGCAATGGTTAGAGATTTTTTTTCATACAATCATAGTTATGATAGATGTTTGAAATAATAATCAAATTATGAATTGCTACTACAACATACGATTACTACAAATAAATGCACAGCAATTACGTTAAAATAAAAACAACGATTATGTAGGGTTTGTAACGGATTACGCAGCGGAAAAGCAATAACAATGATCCGCACAAGACCCTCCAAGAATCACCAGAAGAGACATCATAACGATAGCGAAGGTTGTAGTAACAATTACCTTATTTTTCTCATGTGATGACTTCAAACGCAAAATATTGATCGCGTCCCTATAGCTAGTCCACGCCTAGGATGAAGAACTAGATTCCTCCACGTCTTGTGCTAGCAACCAGTGGAAGAAGGAAGAAGAAGAATCACACAACGGAGACCAAAGGGAGGCTCAGCCTCCTTCTTGTGGCCGACGGGTAGGGGACGACACAAGGGGTTTTCAGCCTCTTGTGTTTGTTCTCTCCTTTGCTTTGTTCTCTCTCACTCAATGTATCATGAGCATTAGCTGTGAGAAATAAGCTAGGTGTGACCTTTATATAGTCTAGCAACTCCTTGTTAACTACATAAAGGCCCCTATCCTAATCATGTCCATATACGTGTCAGTCCAACTTGCAAATTAGTCCTACTAAGTTTGCAAGTAGTTGCGCATTGATCCTTATATTTAATTAATCATATTAATTAATTCACAAATCTAGTTTAATCCATATGGCGTGTGACCCCATAGATTTCTGCTTAGTTGGTAGTAACAATTACTAACATGGATTGGACACGAGACATACAAGTCACACTCGTATATCCAATCCATAGTTTCTCGATCCTGGGAATAATCTTATCCATGCAGATAACATCAATATCGGATGACAATACCCAGACAATATCCAATCCATAGTTTCTTGTTCCTATTGTGGCCGATTAACGCCTCTATAACTACCCAGTCACGGTGTAGTATTTGACAATATTAAAATACAATATTCCACAACTAGAGGATCCAGTGACTTCAAGTCTAAGGATGACAATACCTTTGTCACTACGAGAAGCACTTCTGACTTTACATTACATGTATGTAGCCTCCTCGTTGTGGGTCAATCCAATATGCTATTACCCATAATGCATACCCATGTGTTGGATCGTGATATCTCGATATCAATCCAACCCCATACTAGTCTATAGTTGATCGTCCTATTAATCAGTATAATTGACTAGGGATATTTAAGATAAACAAACACATCTGTAATCTAGGACTTCATTATATTAAGTATCTCCATAAATAATACAATGAATATTCAAGAAAAAAGTAACGTTCATAATAAATAAGATTGCCTCTATGGCATCTATTCCAACATATTACAATAACATGAGATATTTATGTTTATGAAATATGAATAAAATATTTTGTTATTACTGCACTTAAATACATTGTTAAATAGTTTATTTATATCTAGTGATTTTTTAAGTTAAATAGTCGAATAATACGCAAAATATTAAAATATTAAAATGCATTAATAGATATGTTGAAAATACATTTGGAGTACAAATATGAAATGATTTTATGTTTAAATATATTTATGAAATATATATTTATGAAATGTTTATAGTTCATAAAAATACAATTAATAAAATCTAGATTTTTTTAAACCTAATTAAAATTACATAAAGCATGAACTTGATAGCTACCTCCAATTATTAAGGGATTTCCCTCTCCGTTTATTTTTTTCACCCCCTTTTCGGCTTCCCTTTTCCCTCCACCTCAACCGATTAATTGGTTGGAGAGCACCACGTGGTGCTTGAATGGAGCACTAAAAAGTTTCTCAGATTGGAGAGTGGAGACCCTTCCTCCACCCCTTCTATACTTGGAAATGCGCAAACAAAATTAATTGATCTTGGGTAAAAGACAAAAACCACCCTCCGTGTTTGGAATATATACAAAAAATCCCCTCGTGTTCGGGGACATACAACCCCCCCCCCCCCCCCCCCCCGGCAGTGGAGGGAAGGTAACAGAACCCTACAAGAGGGGCAAAAAGACGTATTTACTCTAAGATTGAAGAAAAATGACACTATATAAATACCATTTTTTCTCTTCCCATTATTCTTCAATATCTAACTCTCTCTCTCTCTCTCTGTTTCTCTCTCCCGTTCTACCCTCTGCCCTTCGCCGGTGTTGACCAGTTAAAGCATCAACCCAACACCGCTTCTCTCTCTCTCCTTCACCAACGACCTCTCAGTCCTTCACCAACCACCGTTGCTCCATCTCTCTCCTTCACCAACGACCCAATTCCTCAGATCCGTTTCAGAATCAACATGTCTCCCCTTTGATTTGGGTGTTGCGGCGTTGGTGGTGTCTCTTCCGATCGAACCCATCTCAGATCCGAAAAGAGAGAAAGATAGTAAGAGAGAGAAGGGGAGATGACGGAAGCGGATTCGACGAAAGTGGCGATAAGTATCTCCGACGGATTGCTGGGTTTTCTTGTCTACTTCTTCTCATTCTCTCCTCTCTGCTTTTTCTTGATGGGTTTTCTTCTTCGGTGTTCTGAGTTTATTGCATGTTGGTGATTCAGCCTCTATGTGGATTTTGATCGAAATCAGAATGAGAGGAGATGGTGGAGTGAAGGCCGGTGGCTGTGGTTTGTCGGGTTTCCGGTTTCGAATTGGTGTTGTTTCTTGGTCGGATTGGGTCTTTTCTGGGTTTGTTAATGGTGAATGCATGTGGTGACAGATCGAGTATTGATTCGAGCCAGTGGTAGTTTGGTTGGATATGGAGTTTTGTGGGTTGTAGTGTACTGGGTTTAGGTGATTTAGGAGGTTGTAGTGGTATTTGTGAAGGAAGGCAGTGGTTCGAAACGGTGATGGTGAATTGGCCGGTTTTGTGGTGGTTGTCTTCTATTGGGTTTAGAAGGTTGTAGTGGTGGTTGTGAAGGAAGGAAGTGGTTCAATTGGGTATTTTCTAGATTTGTTCTTCTCTTCCTCATTTTTCTTCTACATCCTGTAATTTGCTGGGAGGGAGAGGGATAGGGGAAGTAGATCGAATTGGTTGATGGTGGCAATGGTGGATAGTAACAGCAGGTTATGGTTGTTTGGATTTGTTGGGCTGAATTAATTGGGTATGAGATGGTGCATGGGCTGGTTGTGAATGGTATATCAGGTGGTTATGGAGTAGGAATTGGAGGTTAGGTGATAGCATGTGAGGTGATGGCTGTAGAGAATTGGTAGTAGGTTGTTGGGTTGGACAGTGGCTGTACAGATTTGGTGTGGTGTTGGTGGTGGTGGTCAAGAACACCAAGAACACAAGAACATGAACAAAGTAAACACAAAAATACAAATAGGAGTAAAATGGTAATAAAAAAGATTGTACCATATAGTAGCTGACACTAACAGAAGAGTGGTATTTGTCCAACGTCCACACTACCAATGGTGTTTTTGTATATCCCCGAACACGAGTGGCTTTTATATATATATTTCAAACACAAAGGGTGTTTTTTGTCTTTTACTATTGATCTTATATCCCATCGATTAAGGGTAAAAGACAATTTGCACCTTCGTTAGATGGAATATATAAAAAAACCCCCTGTTGTTCGGGGATATACAAAAACCACCCCTGCCACTGGAGGGACGTTGAACAAATACCAGTTAGTGTTAGTCAGTAGAGGGGTGCAATATGCCCGTTTAATGACCATTTTACCCTTAATGGTGATTTTGTGTTTATTTTCTTATTGTTTTTGGGTGTTCCAGGTGTTCTTGGTGTTCTTGGCCACCACCGCCACCACCACCGCATCACCTCCGCCGCATCACCACCGCCGCATCCACAAGCACCACCACTGTCACCACAACCACCGATTCACCACCAAGAACAACACCACCACCTTCCCCACCACCTGCACTCACAATCTGTCCTTGTAGGCTCCAAATCATTCACAATTCCAACATTAACCCTATGCAAAATCGCGTAAAAGGATTTACCTGAGCTCTTGGAATGAACCCAGAGTAGATTCAGCAAGGTTATCTCCCTAGCCCCAAATGCCCTCTCAAACAAAACCCCACTTGAAGGAGTGAAGAGGGTTTTCAAATCAGTACCAATTGTGAGCAAATCAGGCTTTTCCATGCTTGGGAAGGGCCTAACCGACTGTAAAGGTGGGACCTTGATGGTGGGTTTGTGTCCAGAAACCAGAGAGAGAAAATTGAAGAAGATATCAAGATTGGAGAGGCCCTAACCGACCAACCGGAGATAACCAAGTCGGCCACCATTCCGCCAACTATACCACCGCCGTAACTACCTCCTCCGCCCCCTCATCGCCCACCTCCGCCTCTGATTCCGTCAAGGGCGAGAAGAAAAAGAGGAATAGGGATCTTCAGAACTTGTTGACGCCATCGTTGAATCAAAACCAGACTCAACTGAAACAACCACCCACACCCGCCGTCTCCTCTGCCAAATCTCCGACACCACCCACACCCACCGTCTCCCCTGCCAAATCTCCAACAACCACCCACACCCAATGTCTCATCTGCCACCACCCACACCGCCGAACCCCCGCCAGAGTCACCATATCCTGAAACCACCCACACCGCCGAACCCCCGAACCACCTTCTCCTTTGTGGCTTTGTGCGTACACTGAACTAAGAGGGAGAGTCAAATAGAGGAAAAAAATGAGAGGAAGCGAGGAGGGGGAGGGAGATACAGTAGATCCGATCTTGTGGTTGTGTTGAGAGGAGGGAGGCGGTGGAGAGGTGAAGAGGAGGAGGAGAGAGAAGTGAACAGAAGCTAGAGTTACAAATAGGGGAAAAGGAGAAGAAGTGGATTTTATAGTGGTGTAATTTATTTGCATCTCAAGGGTAATTTTGTCTTTCCGATTTATCTGTGAACTGCGTTAGTTAGTAGGAGTGATTTTTGTATATTCCCGAACAGCGGGGGATTTTTTTGTATAAAGTTCTTGCACCGTCGATTAATAAAGTTCTTGCACCGTCGAAAAATAGAATAGAATAGAAGTAGGGTAAGGTAGTTGGGGGCATGTTTTCCACACGCAACACCTTGGTTGGAGTAGCCAATAGATTTCTTCTTCCTTCCTTCTCTATCTCCCTCAAGGGATGAGTTACTAGCAGTAGCAGCTAGGGTGGTCTTGGAAGGTGGCCTCGGGAACGACACTTTTGTCACTTTTAAATAAATCATTACTGTTTCTGTTCTTTTCTGGGTCAACAGTGACGTCTCGCTCTTTGGGGGATAAGACAGCTAGGGATGGGAACATATCCTCAGTATCCTCCACTTATTGACTTTCTGTTTCTTTTTTCAATCTTTCAACTACTTTTGCTTTTGCCCCCAAAACAGATGGCTGATGGAATCAACCATTTCTTCTTACCATTACGGTTACAGTTTGTTCTCATCCATTGTTAACTAGATTACTCGCTAGTCCATACTCTCTTTTGGCATGTACTAGTACATTTATAATGTACCGTAATCTACACTACTGTTCTCAATAAATTGTCTCATGATTTTAATCTCTGGGCTGAACAGGCAATTCTCGCTAGCCCCTTGGTACTTATCAAAAAAACTGTCTGGAACTGGAAAAATTGTTTGGCTCGAGTTAAAATATTTTCAGCATAATATGCAGTATCCGGTTGATTTAGACGGATTAATGTGATTTTTTTAGAAAAAATTATTTATTTCAGCCCTCTTCAAAACAATATTGAACATGGTGCAATCAAAATGACATTACTTAATTGAACTAGCGTTCCTAAATATGCACTGAGTATTTGTTAATGTAGTAGAAATAATGATAAAACAATAAAAGTTTTTGAGGAATTACATAAAATAATATAGTCGAGTTTGAATTCGAGATCTGAGGCGGAGGCTTCAAACGCTCTACGACTGAACTAGCACAAAATTTGCATAACTTGAATTTTACGTTGTCCGGAATAAAACAAAAGAACTACAACAAAGAAATCTTAACACAGTATTGAAAATTTAAATCAATGTTACCGTGATATTTTCTTATGTTGACGTAAAAATAAAAAGCTCACTACCCCAAAGTCGCTTCGACTAAAACATTGCAATCATCACCTCAATATCTCAAAACCAATTTACTTCAATGAACTCGTTTAGCAAGAATGCCCCTTCGAAGGAAGATGTAAATAGGAGGGATTAGGAATACGAGGGATATATTGTAATTACTGTCAAATTCGAGTGGTAATCAGCAAAAACAAATCAATGTGTTTAGAAAGTGAGTAACGGAATTGTGATGGTGATTAAGGCGGGAGAGCAATCAAATTTGATTACCTCACTCACCTATCTGTAAAGCTCTAAAGCCCTTCTAATCATGGCACTGATGACACAACACAACACACCACTTCTCTCTCCCCAGAGAGAGATTTGCAATCTCCATCGTCTTCTCCCTCACTAATTAGCCCCAAACCATGGCGGATCTATACAGAACCAACTCTCCCTCTCCTTCACTCGCCTCCGAGGACATGTCTTCCCTTCTTCACGACATCCTCCGCGCATCGGCGGCGAATCCACCGCCGTCGTCTTCTTCCGGCAAGCACAAACAGCCGTCTCCGTCTCCGCCGCCGCTACCTCCACCGCCGTCCGCCAATTTCTACCGCCGCTTGCCCAATTTCTCCTACCTCGACAGCCGGTTCGGCGAGGGAGCGTCTTCCGGTCGAGAGCCTCCTTTGCTCGGTTCGTCCTCCGGTTTCAATTTCTCTGATCCCGGCCTAGGGTTTGTGAATGAAACCGAAGCTATGTGCGATGTGGATTTTCATAGAATGGGATCTACATTGACGGAGAAGTTCCAGAACGAGAACGATGACGACGACTTCGGCTTCGATTCCAAGGTATTTATTTCCGTTGATCTGAATAAAAATTATCCTATTTTGGTACTGAATTGTGTGTGTGTGTGTGGGTTTTTTTTTTTTTTTTTTTTTTTTTTTTTTTTTTTTTTGTGAAATTAGGATGGGCATGAAGGGCAAGAGGTGCCATCAGGTGGAACTCCGCCGCGGTCCTCGAAGAGGGCTAGAGCAGCAGAAGTTCATAATTTATCTGAAAAGGTTTGTTCAATTTATGGGTATAATAATCCCTTAAACATTTGTTTTGCCTTATTTGGAATTGATTTCGTTATTGTTTGGTTAGAGGAGGAGGAGTAAGATCAATGAGAAGTTGAAAGCGCTGCAGAGCCTAATTCCGAATTCCAATAAGGTAACAGATTGAGGATTTTGCTTTCGTTGAGGTTTGAGTAATTGGGTATTAGATCTTTTAGTAATTGGTTCCGTTGACAGACGGATAAGGCTTCGATGCTGGATGAAGCTATCGAGTATCTGAAGCAGCTGCAACTTCAAGTACAGGTTAGCTTCTACTATTTGCTAAGTCTCTCCTTAGAACAATGAACTTATTAGAGTCCGTGGAAACTGCTTAGGAGTAAACTAACTTGTAAACAGTCGAATTTGAGTATATTCACTATGCTGTCAATCGCTAAAGGAATTGGATAGAAACTTGGGGTCATTTGGTACACTTGGTTCTGGTGTCATTTAGTAGTAGTAGTAGTAGCTGTGCTGATTGTGTTACTGAAGTAAGCTGTTACTACGGGTGTTGTTTCATTAATTGACTTCGCCGACTTTTCACCAGACACCCAATCTCTGCTGGCAAATTCTTCTCCTGGATTGCTGTAAATCCGAGAGAAATGTTCCTAGTTTGTAATACATGGATATGGTCAACTATGAAAATTCCTGTCCAGTCCAAGGATAGATTATCATGGATGGTCAGTTGTCAAGGAGTTTAATGTGTTGGACCTCAGAGTACAGATCAAAGTCTAATTAAGTTTGTTTAAGACATGTTTTCTAAGCAACCACGTCCTACTCCTAACTGTCTATAATTTTGTGAACATAGAAAATGTTCTATAAAATATACTTGTTAAAAATTCCTCCAGCTAGTTGGTATGCCAATCATGGTCTTTCTCCGTTATTTGTCCCTTAAGGTATCATCCAATCCTCTAAACAGTAGGAATTCGGTTCACTGATTAGTATATGCTTCTGCACCATATGAAATCTGGCATCACGTACAGGAAAATGAACATTTCAGCAAAAAGTAAAATGCAAGATCAAGATGAATATGAAATCTATTCATGCATGAGTCCATTGAATTCATCATGTAATCGATTATCACTTTGCTGAATATCAAAATGTATCGTGTTTTTAAGAGAGAATATTGGAACTTTCTCATCTCTTGCAAAAATCTCAAGGGGTAAATGGAGTGAAGAAGTGCATTCAGAAGCAACTATTTAGATGGATATTTCACCATATATAATCTTTAACAAAAAAAGGAAACATAGTTTTCCTTCCGACTGTTGCAAGGCTATTTGGGTTTGTTTAACTGACTATTTAATGGCTTTTGTTGGCGGTTTCTGCTCTGGGTGGCAATTATTTTGGTTAGTCTGTCACAGTTGGACTATATGATATAATTAATTGAGTATTTTAATCAAAATGTTGACACTTATTTTAATGTACTTTGTCACTGAAGCAAATTATGTGTGTAATTATAAATGTAAGCATAGAAGAAGCAAGTGTATCCATACCATAGTCTGCATTCCCGTTCCACAAAATCATGGTAACTTAGCTTTGACCACATTCAAGAAAGACCATCAGATTATTGCGGTTGCCCTCCCCAAAATCATGGTATTATCTAAGCTTAAGTGAGTCAGTAAAATCACGGAATAATCAAAGCATTAAGCGAGTCAGATGTGACGCAAGTAAGTCCTAAATTTGTTGATTCACTAGGTTGCTTTAGATGTTTACTCGCCAATCATGGATGCTATGCACGAAAGAAACTATTTGGTTACTGGACATATGAAATGAAAGAATTGTAGTGAGCCAATGCAAAGGTTTAATGTCTGTACTCTGTTGACAACTTGACATAAAATCCCGAGAACACAAAAAGTAATCCACTCCTTTGCTGCCCTTGAAACACAAACCTTCCTACTAAAGCACTACGGGGTATAAAGTAAAGATTTTTTAGGCACTTGAGTCCTAATACTTCACAATTTGAACACCTCTGATTTCCGTACTTCATGACTTGCTCTGCAGATGTTATCAATGAGAAATGGAGTGAGTCTACATCCATTTTCTCTACCTGGCTCAATTCATCGTACAGAGTTCTCTTCTCTGGGAATAGGATTTGAAGAACAAAACGAACTGTTGAATGCAAAAGGAGGAGATGATGTATTATCTGGAAGCCGAGATGCTTTCTTGCATAACGCATTTAGTCTACCAAACCAGTACACACCCCTAAATCAGCAAAACGTTGCAAACGCAGAACCCTCATTTGGGTTGGGACCTTCAGATCAGAGCCATAACGCAATGTCATTCAGTCAAATGGCGTCTCAGAAGGTAAATCAACTTTTAGAATATAAACACTTGCATTAGTATGGACTGAACCCTCTCATCAATCAATTTGTAGAAAATTTGCACAGGAAACCGATTAGCACAAGTGCAGATGGACATGAGTTGCTTGGGGGAAAATCCTTCATCGGGTGTGTCTTCCTAGCCAAATAACATCATCATTGAAGATTTAACTTAATATAAAGCAGTCAGTTAACCTTGATGGAAAATTCATCAGCAGCAGTATTATATTAGGCAAGTTTATATTGTCGTTAATAGAGTTAGTACATAAAAAAGGTGGCACCCGTCTTCATGTTTTTTCTTGGATAGCACAGGAATTGCATGGCCTCTGACATTGTTGCGATATTCTAATTCTTATCTATTAGTACTATGGTAACTTCGAAATGTCAAATATCATTCATGTAATGACAGCCTTATTTACTTGCATCTGCTTTGAGCAACTGTAGACATGTTTGTATCAACCTTTTACCTATGTTATTGATGTTTAAGCATACTCCTACATGATCAATTCATCTTCCTAGGCATTTATCTAAATACATATATGAAGTCCATGTGTCCAACCTCCGGGATAATGTGTATGTACAAGGTCTCGGTTGGATATGTAATTGAAAACTGGTAACTAAAATTTAATTTACCATATAACATGGCGATTCGATCCATAGTCAGAACCTTCCGTGTTTCCTCAAAAAAGTTAAATAGAAAAAGAACCTTATGTCGTGTAGTCATGACCTGGAGTACTGTAATTGCAAGAAATCCGTCAACTTGACAGAACCCAGCTAAGGTAAACAAATTGGTGTAAGTGTAAACTTCCCTAAGAAACATAGGTAGAAAAGAAATCAAATTAGAAACATTACACCTAGAGAAGTCCGGCGATTCTTAATTTTCCTATATTATCTTGTGTAGCTGAAGTTAATGGATAAAACAGATGATGAGTTTTTCAGTTTTGGTCCTATATGTGGTTTGTTTTGTTACTTCTGTAGTTGAGCTTTTAGCATGTATGCATGCATCTTTCTGAAGTCTGAAGTTCTCGTTACTAGTTAGTTATATAATATTACAAGGTTGCTTGATTGCGTTGTTTTTTACTGTGAATAACTTAAAAGCTATGCTATATTGTTCATCAGAAGCCAACACAAATTTAGTTTCTCGAGGAGATAGGTTCACAGAATAAGACATAATCGCCTCCTACTTCACCATTTTCCTCCGGGATGGAAACGGGTCAATTTTTCTTCAGTCCTTCATAATTCATGGGTATAGGACACATAGTTTCATCCTAGTACATAAAGCAGTGAAATTTGTCGACTACACATCCTCTAACTCTGTCTCTCGTGTTAGAAGGTGCAAAAATAGGCAAAGAAACCCAGATGCTGCAGGCCTGCTGGGTCGTGTAGTCCAAAAAAAAGCACCTATAAAACCTGGTATCTAACCTAGGCATGGAGGCATCATAACAGAGATTGAGTGAAATGACAATGGAACTGATTTACTCTTTTTTGTTCACATGTTTTCTTGCTCTTCCGAGTATCGTATCCACGACACCTGGAAGATCCTTGTATATTGTCCACATGGACAAGTCTGTCATGCCCGAGGTCTTCACTGACCACCACCAGTGGCACTCTTCCACTGTCGGTTCCTTAAATTCACAATATCCTAAATTTTCCGGCAGTTCTAGGACCGGACCAGAAGTTATCTACTCGTACGACAATGCATTGCACGGTTTCAGTGCAATACTATCCGAAGTAGAGCTAGAAACTCTGAAGAAAGCACCTGGGTTTGTCTCTGCCTATCCTGACAAAAAAGTCACACTCCGTACAACCCACACTCCAGACTTCCTCTCCCTTACCCCTACAGGTGGCATATGGCCTGCTTCTGACTATGGAAAAGACGCAATCATCGGCGTTGTCGACACCGGAGTCTGGCCAGAAAGCGCCAGTTTCAGCGACGCCGGCATGACACCCGTGCCGGCGACATGGAAAGGGATATGCGAAGAAGGACAAGAGTTCAATGCTTCCATGTGTAACAATAAGCTCATTGGAGCTAGGTACTTCAACAAAGGACTGTTAGCTGCTAACCCTGGACTTAACATAAGCATGAACTCAGCTAGAGATTGGTCGAGCCACGGAACTCATTGCGCCTCCACGGCTGCTGGAAATTACGTCGAAGACGCATCTTTCTTTGGTTACGCTAAAGGGATTGCGAAAGGTATTGCCCCACGAGCCAGAGTGGCCGTTTATAAGATCGATTGGGCGGAAGGAACTGCAAATGCAGACATGCTCGCCGGAATAGATCAAGCCGTTGCGGACGGGGTCCACGTACTGTCGCTCTCGTTCGGCTTCGACGAAGACCTTCCCTGGTACGAGAATCCCATCGCCATTGCCTGTTTCGGAGCAATGGCGAAAGGTATCGTAGTTTCTCACGCTGGAGGAAATACCGGTTTCTTCAGACCCTACACCCTGTTCGATTCCATGCCATGGACCGTCACGGTGGCTGCCGGAAGCGTCGACCGGAGTTTTGCTGGAAAATTAACTTTAGGAGACGGCGTATCTTTCGAGGGCTGGACCTTGTTCCCGGCGAGCGCATTGGTCGAGAAATTGCCCCTAATATACAACACAACTCTAGCTTCTTGCAGTTCCGGCGACTTATTAGCCCAATTCCCGGCTAATTCCGTCGTTATATGCAAGAAAACAAACAATACCAGGTTCCAGTTGGAACAAGTCGCTGCCTCGCAAAGAGTTGCTGCCGCCATATTCATTTCAGATCCAGCGGAAGACATCGCTCGGATCAAGGATTTCCCGTGGCCTGGCGTGGTGATAATCCCAAGCCAAGGAGCTTCTGTGATCAATTACGCGACCACCACCACCAATCCCACGGCGAGTATAAGATTTCAACAAACCATACTCGGCGTAGAACCTGCACCGGCAGTATCTTCCTATTCCTCCAGAGGCCCTTCCAGGACTTACCCCGGATTACTTAAGCCGGATTTAATGGCTCCAGGAACCCTAGTCTTGGCTTCAGTAGTACCTGATCGGCGACACGCCAGGATCGGATCTCTGATGGCCATGTCGGCGGACTTCAACATGATATCCGGGACCTCCATGGCATGTCCCCACGTCGCCGGCGTGGCGGCGTTGTTGAGAGCGTCGCACCCGGAATGGTCTCCAGCCGCCATCAAGTCCGCTATGATGACCACCGCAAACCCTCTCGACAATACGAATAAACCAATCTCCGACAACGGGAGCTCCGATTTCGTATACGCGTCAGCGCTCGCAATAGGGACGGGTCATATTGATCCGAACCGCGCGCTTGATCCGGGTCTTGTATACGATGTGACTCCACCGGATTACGTCGACCTGATGTGTTACTTGGGGTACACAAAGGAGCAACTGTTAACTGTCACGAGGTCGGGTAGTTACAATTGTTCTAACATGTCTGGTGACCTGAACTACCCGTCGTTCATTTCCATTTATGTGAATGCGACCACGCGTGTGGTCCAGACATTTGAAAGGACTGTTACTAACGTTGGAAATGGTACCTCGGCGTATCGCGTAGAGGTCACGGAACCTGCAGGTTCAAAGGTTATAGTTGTGCCTGAAAAGATGGTTTTCGGTGAGGTATATGAAAAGCAAAGGTATACAGTCACAATAGAGTATATGATTGAGAAGAGAGGGATGATCACGGAGGGTTCTCTTGTTTGGGTTGAAGAAGGTAGTAAACATCGTGTGAGAAGTCCGATTGTTATTGCACCATCAATGATCAATTGAGGACATTACAGATTGTTTTGTCTGTCGTTGGCATGAGGAATAGGGCTATGAAGAAACAGAAGGGAACTTCAGAAAACATGTTTTGATTCCAGGAATTAAAAGTTAAAACAACCAAACATGGAGGCTGTACCTAGGAAACATCATTCTGTTTCAACCTGTGAATTTAGTACTCCAATTCCTGGCATACGACATGGATTGTTCCTCACTTCATATCGCCTTTCCCTTGTGGAATGAATCTTTACCTCAACGGCTTATTGAGTACATTTTTGCCATCCCCCATTCATAAGAAAATCATCGAGCCAATGTTCAAACTCTCCAGCATGCAAGTTTCATAAATGCCGCCCAATTATTTTGCCAAATTTCCAATTTCAGTTACCGATAATGAACACGGGTCCTCTTGTACAGAACCGATCTCAATTTTATTCATTCGTAGCCTTTGTTCATTCATCATGTAAGATCAAATGTCAGAGGAGAGGTCCTTGTACATTTCCACTTGTAGGGGCGTATTCGGGAATTCGCTATAGTGGGGTTAAACTGAAAAATTAAATAAAACAAGGGTAAAATTTAAATTTGGTAATATTGGATGAGGACTATAGTTTAATACTTTGGGGGCTAAAGTAGACATACTAAACACAATAAGGATAAATTTTTAATATATAAAAGTTGAGTGAAGACTTGATGTGCTTGCTGTTCAGGGTACACAAAAGAGCAACTCTGGACTGTCACAAGTTCCAAATATAGTGTCACAATAGAGTGTACGGTGGAGAAGAAAGGCACGGTTACGGATGAGGAACTTGTCTGGGTCGAAGAAGATGGGAAACATAAAGTCAGAAGTCGAATTAAGGTCGCACATCAGATGATGTTTTAGGGGAGATTTTAACTTGGCTTTTTGAATAACTTGAGTTGTTGTTGTTGTTGGTTTTTTTTTTTTTTTTTAATCGCTCTCAGACATGTTTGCTATGGTTTCTGCGAAATAAGATTTGATATTATCAAGGTTAATTGCCTTGTATTCTCAAAGCAACATAGTGTATAAGATTGTTCTCGTTCGGCAAACGGATGAAATTTCACGCAATAACAACTGGCCAGTAAAAACCATTCCGTATCAACGATGGATGTTGTTCCTTAACAAAATTGTCTTTTCCTTTTTTAATCGTACAATCGTCTGATTTCTGTCCATTTGTTAACGATTACCATAGATTGTATTTGGCCTATCATACAGGTTCTACTATGCGAGAAAGTGAATCCAGTTTATGAGAATGATAGATTTTGTTTCTTAAGAACATTGTTTTTTTCCAGTTTTTATCGAACCAGCTTTTTTTACTTATGTCCATACGTTCAGCAATTCTTAGGGAAAACATTGTGGACTACTCAATCAACATCAATCACATAAAACTCATCGAAACATTGTTTTCCTCTCCAGCTTCTAGGTCTTCTTCTCGTGGGCATCATGAGTTACCTATAAAAGCAAACTCACTTCTCTAACACAACACATTCCCATTTCTCTTATGTTATTCAGTTTGGACTGACTGATGGGTTGTGTAACTCACCTCCAATCTCATCTTTGTTCATTTGTGTTGATCCTTTTCCTGATCATTCACAATGTGAGATCAAAGTCAGTAGAGAGATCAATGTACATTGTCCACATGGACAAATCTCTCATGCCAGAGACCTTCTCGGACCACCACGAGTGGTACACTTCCACCGTCGAGTCCTCCAAGAAACCAACTCACTCATCATCTGACCAGTCCCATCTTATCTACTCCTACAACCACGCACTCCACGGCTTCAGTGCAATGTTGACCAAAAGAGAGCTAGAAACCGTGAAGAAATCACCAGGGTTCGTCTCCGCTTACCCTAACCGGAAAGTCAAACTCCGCACCACCCACACGCCGGAGTTCCTCTCCCTCAGCCCCGTCGGTGGTCTCTGGCCGGCTTCCAACTACGGAAGCGACACCATCATCGGCGTCGTCGACACCGGAATATGGCCGGAGAGCGAGAGCTTCAAGGACGATGGAATGTCTCCGGTACCGTCCACATGGAAAGGAACTTGTCAAGTTGGTCAAGACTTCAACACTTCGATGTGCAACAAAAAGCTCATCGGAGCCAAGTACTTCAACAAAGGATTATTAGCAGAAAACCCTGGTCTTAACATAAGCATGAATTCGGCTCGAGACACCGACGGCCACGGGACCCACACGTCGTCCACATCCGGAGGAAACTACGTCCATGGCGCATCGTTTTTCGGGTACGCAAAAGGAACAGCGAAAGGGATCGCGCCACGTGGCAGGGTGGCAATGTATAAGGCTCTCTGGGACGAAGGAGCGACAATGCCGGATATTCTCGCCGCGATAGACCAATCTGTCGCGGACGGCGTTCATATTTTGTCGCTCTCCATAGGTTTTGATGAAGATCTTCATTGGTACGAGAACCCCATCGCGATTTCATGTTTTGGAGCAATGGAAAAAGGGATTGTAGTTTCGCATGCTGGTGGCAACACTGGCCCTGAACTTTACAGTTTATACGATTCCATTCCCTGGACTGTTACAGTGGGTGCTGGAAGCATTGATAGATCATTCACTGGGAGACTGACACTTGGAAATGGGTTAACGATCGACGGTTGGACTGCGTTCCCTGCAAATGCTTTGATAGATCAACTGCCACTTGTTTACAACGAATCGATCTCGTGCAATTCTGTCGATTCGTTATCTAATTTCCCAAGTGATTCTATCATAATATGCAAAGAAGATGCCCATCAACTAGCTGCTCTAGCATCAAATGCCGACGCGGATTCTTCAACTTTTGATGGCTTTATATTCATAGCTGAACCCATGGAAGACATCTATCGTCCGCTGGATTTCCCATGGCCTGCTGTGATGATTAACCCCAGCGATGGAGCCGCGGTTATCAGCTACGCGACGAGTAGTAACAGTTCTTCGGCTAGTATGACCTTTCAGCAAACCACACTCGGAGTAAAGTCGTCGCCGGCAGTATCTTCCTACTCGTCGCGGGGCCCATTAAGGAGTTATCCGGACTTGCTAAAACCGGACATTCTTGCGCCCGGATCTCTGGTCTTGGCTTCCTGGATTCCGAATCAGGAGTTGACCAGGATTGGGGGTGGCATACCGCTGGGAGGGGACTTCAACGTAATTTCTGGGACTTCCATGGCGTGCCCACACATTACGGGCGTTGCCGCGCTATTGAAGTCTGTCCACCCTTCCTGGTCGGCTAGCGCGATCAAATCCGCTATGATGACCACCGCCAACCCGCTTGATAACACCGGTGGTTATATCATGGCTTACGGAAGGGGAAACTTAACTTTTGCTTCGTCGCTAGATAAAGGTTCCGGTCACGTTGATCCGAATCAGGCGCTCGATCCTGGGTTGGTATACGATGCCACTCCACAGGACTATGCGAACTTGATGTGCTCCTTGGGGTACACAAATGATCAACTTCTGACTGTCACGAGATCGAAGCGTTACAATTGCTCCAACCCATCGGGTGATCTCAATTACCCGTCTTTTATTTCTGTCTACACGAACACTACAACGACTCAGGCGTTTGAGAGGACTGTGACAAATGTTGGAAATGCTAGCGCGACATATACAGCTAAAGTGATAGCACCTTGGGGTTCTAACGTTACTGTTTCGCCTGACAAGTTGGTCTTCGGGAAAATGTACGAGCAACAAAAGTTTACGCTCAAGATAGAATATATCATTGAGAAGAATGGAACGATTATGGATGGGTCGCTCGTGTGGATTGAAGAAGGCGGTACTCGTAAAGTAAGGAGTCCAATTGTGGTGGCACCAAGAATGACCTTTTAAAGAAAACCTGTTTTTGCAGTTTTATATTCGTATACGTAGTCGAACAGAATGTAAAGTGCAAACACAGTTACATTAGTTTGACATAGATATTGCCGAGCTAATGTGTAAACATTGCATTGAATAATAGGTTTACAAATTGGGTCCTTTGTGGAATTATTTCGTGTTTGAGGGTATGATAATATGTTTGCAAAGTTTGTCACTGCCGATCAGTTACGAGGGCTCTAGGTGTTCTTTCCAAAACAGAAGTGGTAAAAGTGTGGTTCACTCATTGTACAGGGGCGAAAGCGTCTCTTACCCAAATTGAAAAAAGCCACAACAACCGACCAGAAATACCGAATCATTTTACATAATATAAAAAATACCCCTGCATTTCAAATGATAATAAATCAATTATGCCCATTTTTTTTTTTTTTTTTTTTTTTTTTTTTTTTTTTTTTTTGAGAACAATAAACCCGCTGCCTGTGGCTGGAAATATGCCTGTTTCCATTCTTTTGCCCAAAAAGAAGTTTATTCTAAAGGACTATAAAAATATTTCGAAAGACCCGTAACTGTTCAAAAACTACAGAATGAACTAGTATTCGAAATAATCCCTTAAATCTCTTTAATATTTTCTAGGATCACATCTCTGTTAGGGTTACCCCCTCTTTATTTTTTTTATATTCATTTCGTAATAGTGCCACTCTTTTTCCCAGCGTCAAATTGTCGTGCTCCACATTTTGATCGGATGGGTGCATAAAATAATGATTATTGTATAGATGAATGGACATTACTAGTAAAACAACAGCCGCTCATCGTAACGATTTTATTCCATTAGATCAGAAGTTATAAAACATGAATCAAAGATGTTTGATGGGAAAATACTACTCTCCAAATCGCCAGATAGCACTATACACCACAAGCATGCGTGCAAGTGCAGAAAAAACTAGGACTAAAAGTCCCACAACTCCCTGTAGCTTGTGGACCGAACCTGTTAACACATATTTGGTTGCACACTATAGGCAAGCACTCTCCATCCGTTGGAAACTTTGTTTCACATGATTCTGCAGCTGTGATACCTGCAACAAATACAGAGACATGAAAAACCCACACACAAACACAATAAGTCAATTAATTAAAACAACCCCTAGGAGAGCGATTGTGCAAAATTATTATTTTCGTCTCCTGAACTTCTTCAAAAGTTGATATTATGCACAAACCTGAAATGAAGACGAGCAGGACTAGAAGAACAATTGTATCATAACGGCTCTTCATCTTCAGGGCTGTTATTCTGTAATTGCTTGATGGAAGAAGACAGAATGTGTGTAGGGTAACCAACGTTTTTATACTCCGACTTCTTCACCCATGTACTTGATTATTATTAGTCAAGTAAAGTACCAATAATATTTTAATTAAGATTGTGATATTCTTTTCTAAAAAAAGAGTGTGTCATATTCTGTTATCTTGACACGTTTCTGTATAGCCGAAAAAGAAAAGACATATATATACATGATATCTTCTAAACTTGGAAAATAAAATTTCATTTTGGGAAACGAAATAATCTATATCTATATCTATCTATCTCTCTCTCTCTCTCTCTCTCTCTATATATATATATATATATATATATATATATATATATATATATGTATAAACGCAAGGGTGCCATGTGTGATTTTAGAATTAATATTTGAATGTCATTTGTCAAGTTTTTTCTCCAATTAGCATACACGTGGCATAAAATTTACCAAGTAAGATTTGTTATCTTTGACCCAAAAGTTATAATATTGATTCTACCAATAAATTTTCTTTATACTCAATGTCAATTAAGTATACTGATTTAATTAAATGAATCGAGACAATGATAGAGAACAACAAGAACAATGCACTAACGCACTGAAAGAACTACTTCATCTGAAAGTACAACACAAATGTCCAATTGTGTTCGGTGTTCCAATGGCTTTTCATTTATGTACATGAGAAATTAATTGTAATCTCCAGGAAGACTTCAAAAATTGGAGGAATAGATCTTTCATTTTGTTTATTCATCAGTTATACTCAACAATCCTTCAATTGTGAACCACATCTGTTACCTCTATTTTTTATTGTAATTTCTTATTTTACCTGTTTCCCTTTCCGTCCTCTCCTTCTCTGACTCTGCCATTGGCAAAACAGAAGAGTTTAGACGAATTAGCTCATGGTGGAACAAGCCTCTACCCGCCTCTATTGGTTTCAGTCGTCTCAATTCCGTCGCTAGCTTATAATTCTGCCCTATCTTTGTTATTGTTCTTTCTCTTAGACCTAATATAATACTTCATACTTCAAACTTTTGAGAATTCATCCTATCCTGGGTTTGACAAAGGTATTGTTTGTGTTAGTTCTACGCATTAGTTGACTTTTTCTTTCTATTTTGATTCATCTGATAGTGGCACACAAGTTTTTGTGATAAGCTTAATAATTGGTGACGATTTCTTAAACCACTATTTTATACGTAGGTTCTATTGCAAATCTTCAAAAAATATCTCAGTTTAAATTTTCATCTTAATCAATTTGTTTTTACCATAACTTTTAGAAGGTTTTGAATTAAAGTTTCTCAATAAATATTGAACATTTTGTTTGTCCCTCTTCACTTTTTCTATAGATTGATGGCACATGTGCATCGGCTTATATTTATGGATTTGATTTTGTCTCCTTCAAGCAATATGCAGCGACTCCTGCTTGAATTCAACCAGAAGAAACAACATCATCTTCTTTTGAGCAGTTATCTAACGGTAGATCCATCTACGTTTAATATTTTGTTCTTCTTTATGCAAGTAGCCAAATATGTCCTATATTTCCCTTAATTCTCCATAAGGTTTACTTCACAGTTTCAATCTGAGCAATCAGGCTATTTCTTTAGTGATAAACTATGGGGGGGGGGGGGGGGGAAACAACGCTCAAAAGGAAGGTTTATTTATGACTTTGTTTCTTAGACTAATGATTTTACTGTCAATGGACGATTCGTTTTAAGTTTAACTACAACAGTTAGAAACTATTATCTACTTTACCATGAGTAGTATGTGACAACATATCCTAACTCAAATTGTGCAGATAGTTTTTAGAATTTGAATTGTGATCTTAAATATATAGCTTCGGCGGAGTTCTCTACTTCCTCTTCTTCAACAAAGTATAGTGACATATAATATGTTTCTCTTTAGTTAGTCAAAATAGATGGACAATTACGTTTATGTTGGTTTACTTTTGCACCAGCAGAGCAAGCAATAGCTCCCATGCTCTACCAGCTAAAAGCAATATTGTGAACATCGACTACATCCCTAACGGTGCTGCCTTCTGTTGGTTCATATTTTTTTAGAAGTATTGGTTCATAATTATTTACTTAATTAGAAAAAACATTATGTACGCTTCTATTTTTTCGTTAGAGTTTGTTCTATTCTTTGTTATCTGAGTAACAATGACATGGCTTGAGAGATAAACTGAGAAGAAAATCAGCGGAATTTAAAAAGAAAAGAAAAAAAATAATGATGAGTTATCCCTTTCTTAGGTTAACTATTTGAACATTTAATACACTCGTGACGAATGCCTTTAATATTTTAAAATAGAACCGTATTGACCTTAATGGAAAGTTGTTTTTCTATACCACTGACTATGTCTTTCAAAGATTTCATCGTCATGGTAAATGAAACAGAGCTTTAACTAAAGAAATGAATTTTGTTAAAAAATATTTTTAGTAAAAGTTCTCGAACCAGATTTCCATGATTACCATTCTTTTGCTGAATTTTTCATTTGATTTCAGGAGTTTCACAATTTTAGTAGTGCAGATGATTTCTAAATATTTTCATGTACTCTCAACTAAAGAATATATTTAATAGAGACTCATTTAGGAGTCACGCAGTGTAGAAAACATAAGAGGTTTGCTTGAGAGGCCTATCTTCAATAAACGCTCTAATGTGTGTTTTTTCTAATTCATTCACTCAATGGTATTTATAACCCCCTACATGTCATGATCTATTGTGCATCGCGCTATAGGGTTTCAGTCTACATTTTACAGGTTTACAAGAATGGTTTTCAAGAATTAATTTTGACATGTTTATTTTTTACTAATTTACTATGTACGCTGGTTGATGACATTTGAAGAGTACACATTCATGGATAACAGTTTATATTTTTCAAATACAACTTAAGTCAATGGGTCGCAGAACCTCATTGTCACAAAATGGGATCATGTTGTAATACCCTGTTTAATTGCTAGGGGATAAATCGTAAATTAGAAGCTAAATAAGAATAGAGTTGAGATAAAGATAATATTGAATACACTATTGCGTTTTGATATTTAAATAGAATATAAATGAATTATTTTAGTAACAAATTTATTTTTAAACATCATTATCTATATTTAATTGGTTATATGTTAAAATAGTAAAACAAAACTATATTATGCTTATAACATATAGATGTATACACATTGTTACATTGTTAAATTATTAGTAGCGAAAAATAAAATAAAATTTGGTAAACTATCATATTTAATCTTGTAAGATTATAGAAGACATTATATTAATAGTCGTAATTAATATCGTCTTTGTTTTAGTTATTGTCGCGCGTCAAACCACCGCGAGAACTTGGTAGTTGTGTCACACCCAATCACCTGCCCACTTGGTGAGCCAACCACACCATATACTTCCTCATGTTACCTTCTTCATTTCAAACTCTTCCTCGGCAAGATTTTTGCCACCGTCACCGCCTCCTTCACCACCTCCTCCACATCCCTATATAAATGACCTGCTTCTTCTCCCTCTCCTCCGGAACACACCATCTTTATCATCATCATCATCATCATCTTCCTCACCTCCGCCGAACGCCGGCGAAGAAAACCCACCACCGTGGCCACCACCTCTCTATCTCTCTGCAACACCTCTTCCCTCCCTCTCTGTCTCTCTTTTTATCTGCCCCTGGACGTAGACAACAGCAGCAGCAAGCAGCGGTGACAACCCCGCCGCAATTGTCGCCGTCGAGAGAGGCCGAACCACCATCAACATCACTTTCTCTCCTCTATTTCTCTCTCTCCCTCATCACCCTATCTTATCTGAACCCAAAATAAGAGAGAGAAGCAGAAATACAAGCAAAAGCAGCAACAGGTGGCCGCTGAAACAGCCTGTCGCCGGCCACCACCATAGTTTCCGGCCAACTCTTGGCCAGCTCGAACCAGAGCCACCCACCACCTATTGATCCTTCCAGTAGACTCCTTGGGGTCCGACCCAGCTCCTGGAAGGCTCAGCCGCAACCAAGAACCACCGGAAAAGCTCCGGTCGAGCTCCACCTCCGGTGAACTTTTCGGCAACTCGACCCGCTTCGTTTCTTCGCCGTTTTTCGCGTTTCTTTGGTTGGGTAAGCTCTAAATCACCTCAGGATTTGTTTTTGGTAATCAAAAATCATGTCTTGGGACTTTGATTCGTGTTCTGTTCGGATGAGATTATCATGTTCTAGTTTGGGAGTATTTTGTGTAGTTTCAGAAAAAAAATAGGGTGTTAACTATATCTTATGAAACTATTTTGGGGATATTTGGCTCTTTTAGCATATCATGGGGGTTCTCTTGTCATTTATCAATCTGAGTATATAAAAATAAAATAAAAATATGATTTTTGAGTTCAAATTAATTTCTATAATTTCTAACTATTATTCTTATTAAATAAAAGTTTGTAAATATTGAACTAATATGAGTGAAAACATTTGTTAATTAAATAGTTTGTATTTTCTTGAAAATATATCGATTTTCTTAAATAAACATTTTGCTTTGAATAAATTGGCTATTTATTAGTGTTTAAAGTTAACATTTCTCTCATTTTGATAATGGATATTTATACTAGTTATTAGCATTATTTCTTAGTTCTTTAATAAATTTACAAGAAATTGGAATCTTTTAAGAATTTCTTGATTATTTAAGAGTGAATATGTTAGTCGATAAATTAGTATTTAATAAATAAGAAAGCTAATAATCTTAAGTTGTGGGATTTTACATAGTAATAATATTATTTGTATTTGAAATATTATTTTAAAAAGAATATAAATATTATGTGGGGGAATTGAGCAACTTAAGACTCGTTTAGGCTTGTAGCCAGTCATATTGGCACGCTTGTATAAATAAATTTGTAATCAAATGAATGAATGTACTGTGTAGGTGACAAGTTCGTTGACGAAGGCTACGTGTCCTTCTAAGGAACTTTACGTGCTATACACTGAAGATCAAGGTGAGTATACATGCCAAGCCTTGCGTGCTAGCTTCCTTCGTGTCATATCACAACATTATTTGCTTGTCACAAAATGTGTTTTGCATTATACATGCTTTACTTGAGTTCTGTTTGAAATGACTGCTTTGAAACTGTCTCTCGATAATCAATAATCCGTAATAACGTGAAGTGGAAAGAGTTCTGCGTGGAACGTCATTTGGATCTTTATCATTAGGTTTGGTCGGTGTTGGCTACGTCCACTCGACCCATTATTATTATTTAGCTCGGTTGCAACTTGTCCTGAGTTCACTCCATGTACTCACCTCTCTGGCCGCAAGAAGTCTTAGGGGGGGGGGGGGTGCCGACACTTAAGGTCGTGGTAGCCATTGATGGGATGGATATGTGATGTGGATGGATTTTCCCCGTTCAACTCAAGAATTGAAAATGGTATATCTGGTTTGGAAATTTATGTGTAACTGGTTCTTTCTAATTAATGGGACCTCAAGTTTGGATTATTGGAATCGAATTGAAATTTTCCTCCGATAATTGGATATGAAATTTATGTGTAACTGTCTTTTTACTTCCGCTGTATTTTTACTCTGATATTATAAACCTTTCTGCATTCCGTGTTTGACATGCTTGGGTGTTGCTCACACTGTATTCCAGTGCTGGTTTTTGAAAAACTGCGGTTCTTGTTTTTCTTCCCACCGCAGGTCTAAGAGACGGGAACTACGGAGTTGCGGAGTACGAGACTCACGTAGAATAAAGATGTCACGATAAATCAGCCAGTATGCTAGTCTATGTATAATATAGCAGTACTCAATAACGTATGTAAGATACGATGTGTGTGATGTTTAATAATAATATAAGATATGGAGGTTTTGATTTCGATGTCCGCCGTTACTTTTAGCAGCACCCTCCCGGCTTGTCCGAGCCAGATAAGGGGGTTGTTGCACATGTGATGACAAGTGAATGTAAAACAAACAAGAATTTTGATTCTTTGGTAGGAATATAAGCAGTTGTTTTCAAATAATATGATCACTATGTATACATGATAGCATGCATATGATCAAGATAAAAGAAGCAGTGCTTCCCAATTTGCACAACATGTAACCAAATGACAATATTTTCACAATTTTTGTTCCGTCTTTGTTTTCAGCGTTACAATGTTACGGATTCACAACTGACAAAAATCCAAAATCTGAATGCACAAATTTATGCATATTCAAGAGACAATAGGGAAATAAAGCTTCAGAAGATATCACACAAATTACAATTTCGAATTATGTACCAATTTCTTGACCATCAGTAGGCCTTGAGAAGAAAGACTTAACAAGAAAGTACTGTCTTGAAGATGCCATACACTCGACACCAGATGGAAAAAAAAATTATTGTCAAAGGTACTAGAGGTGAAGAATAACTGTCGCAAGACGTGATTAACGGTAAGAGGGATATTGAGCGGGATAATTAATTTACAAAATAACATACAATTCACTCTTACATTTTTTAAAGTTGCTTACAAACACTAGATTGATTCAAAAAATAATACTTAACTACTTAAGACATGTGTCCTTTGGTTCTGTAAACACTACATGAATGCAAACGACATTTGATCTTAAACTGTAGACGTGAAATTACAAGGGAAATTTGACTTCAAGTATCTCATTGGTTATCCATTTGATACATGAACTTACATTTTGTCTCTTTCAAATCAAATAATGTAACTAAATAATTCCTTATTCAACTTTCCCATTATCATGAGCCACTTGCAGGAATTTTTCAGAATACCAATTATCCTCTTTCTTAGATCATTTACTTCATTTTTTACATATCGTCATAGTTCTGCATATATGTGAAACCTCTATTTAATTAGCCAGCCGCCAATCATTCATGCTGTTTTTCTTTTACCTTCAAACTTAACACTTATCAAATTTGTTAGTTGAGTGAAGTGATATAGTGACCATTTCAAACTCATTACAACACTAGCCCCGCGCATAGCGCGAGCAAACGACTAGTAAAGAATTAATTAAAGGCGAAGAAAAGAAAAAAGAGAAATACTTCCCTTATTTTACTAAGCCATGCATATTTTCTTCTACTGGTCCCAAATCAATTTTGGTTGTAGACACAATTGTTTTCTAGGGATGGAAAAAGTACCTCACACATTTGTGGGTGTGCCCGCACATTGCGGGCATTGTCGCGCTGTTGACGTCAGTCCACCCTTCTGGTCGGCTAGCGCGATCAAATCCGCTATCTTGACCACCGTCAATCCGCTCGACAACACCGACAGTTATATCATGGCGTATGGAAGGGGCAATTTGACATTTGCTTCATCTCTAGATAAAGGTTCCGGTCACGTTGATCCAAATTAGGCGCTCGATCCTGGTTTGGTATACGACGCGACTCCGCAAGATTATGTGAACTTGATTTTCCCCTTGGGGTACACAAAGGATCAACTTCTGAGTGTCACGAGATCGAAGCGTTACGATTGCTCCAACCCGTCGGGCCATCTCAATTACCCGTCTTTTATTTCTGTCTACACGAACACTGCACCGAATCATATGTTTGAGAGGATTGTGACAAACGTTGGAAACGCTAGTGCGACGTATACTAGTAAAGTGACAGCACCTTAGGGTTCTAACGTTACGATTTCGCCTTATAAATTAGTTTTTGGTAAAATGTACGAGCAGCAGAAGTTTACGCTCAAGATAGAATATACCTTTGAAAAGAACGGAACGGTTTTGGATGGGTCGCTTGCGTGGATTGAAGAAGGTGGTACGCATAAAGTGAGGTTTCCAATTGTGGTGGCACCCATGACCTTTTAAGACAACCCGTTTTTTCAGTTCATATGACCATTATGCCGTATCAACTGAAAAAATATTAATTAAAATATTTATATTCACTAGTTCCGTGCACGTACATTGCACGTGCCAATTTAATATGAAGTCTTCCAAAGAACATGTTATTGAAGCAAAAACACGACGATGTGCAATAACAAAGATTAGTAATGAGAAGGTAAATGCCTATCACAAAAAAATTATAGCGTCTGATAACTTTAATAGAAGTTTAATATTCAACATGTGCATCTGCAGCTTAATTTGTGATTAATCACATCCTATGGTCCTTGGCTGCCGTAACAGTGGAAATTAGGCGAGACTTCAATGTATGTTGTTCAATCCGGGTACAATCTCAACATAGCTAGGATAAGAGTTTTCAGGTGACATAAAACGTGATAGGACATGGATAGATTTACTCGGTACACCCCCATATTCCATAAAACAAACTGTCGTGCTAACTCTTATGCATTTTGATAAGGCGATTACTTTTTTCATAATGTTGAAGTTTTGAGAAAGTTACCAACTTTTTCTGATGTTAAAGTTTTATCTTAACTTTCTAACATCATGAAAAGATAGGAAAGTACATGTATCCATTTAAACAGCCAACTCCCCTCTTCCTAAAGAGTATTTTCAGTATCGACAGAGCGGATACCCCTAATAAAACTCCCTCGCGTACATGGTGCATCGTTTTTTGAGTACGCAAAAGGAATAGCGAAAGGGATCGCGCCACGTGGCAGGGTGGCAATGTATAAGGCTCTCTGGGACGAAGGAGCGACAATGCCGGATATTCTCGCCGTGATAGACCAATCTGTCACGGACGGCGTTCATATTTTGTCGCTCTCCATAGGTTTGATGAAGATCTTCATTGGTACGAGAACCCCATCGCGATTTCATGTTTTGGAGCGATAAAAAGGGATTGTAGTTTCGCTTGCTGGTGGCAACAATGGCCCTGAACTTTACAGTTTATACGATTTCATTTCGTGGACTGCTACAGTGGGTGATGGAAGCATTGATAGATCGTTCACTGGGAGATTGACACTTGGAAATGGGTTAACGATCGACGGTTGGACCACGTTCCCTGCAAATGCTTTGGTAGATGAACTCCCACTCGTTTACAACAAATCGATCTCGTGCAACTCCGTCGATTCTTTATCTGATTTCCCAAGTGATTCCATCATAATATGCAAAGACGATGCACATCATTTAGTTGATCTAGCATCAAATGTCGATGCCGATTCTTCAACTTTTGCTGGCTTTATATTCATCTGTGAACTCATAGAAATCTTTCGTCCGTGGGAATTCCCACGGCCTAATTTGTTGATTAACCCGAGAGATGGAGTTGCGGTTATCAACTACGCGACAAGTACTAACAGTTCTTCGGCTAGTATGACCTTTCAACAAACAAAACTCGGTATAAAGCCATCACCGACGGTATCTTCCTACTCATCACGGGGCCCGTTAAGGAGTTATCCGGACTTGATAAAACCGGACATTCTTGCGCCCGAGACTCTGGTCTTGGCTTCATGGATTCTGAATCAAGAGTTGACCAGGATTGCTGGTGGCATACCGCTGGGAGGGCACTTTAATGTAGTTTCTGGGACTTCCATGGCGTGCCCGCACATTACGGGCGTTGCCGCGCTGTTGAAGTCTGTCTACCCTTCCTGGTCGGATGGCGCGATCAAATCCGCTATGATGACCACTGCCAACCCGCTTGACAACACCGACGGTTAAATCATGTCTTACAGAAGGGGAAACTTGACGTTTGCTTCGTCGCTAGATAAAAGTTCCGGTCACGTTGATCCGAATCCAGCCCTCGATCTTGAGTTGGTATACGATGCGACTCCACATGACTATGTGAACTTGATGTTCGCCTTGGGATACACAATTGATCAACTTATGACTGTCACGAGATCGAAGCGTTACAATTGCTCCAACCCGTCGGGTGATCTCAATTACCCGTCTTTTATTTCTGTCTACACGAACACTACAGCGACTCAGGCGTTTGAGAGGACTGTGACGAATGTTAGAAACGCTAGTGCGAAGTATACTAGTAAAGTGACAGCACCTTAGGGTTCTAACGTTACTATTTTTCCTGATAAATTAGTTTTTGGGAAAATGTACGAGCAGCAGAAGTTTACGCTCAAGATAGAATATACCGTTGAAAAGAACAGAACGGTTTTGGATGGGTCGCTTGCGTGGATTGAAGAAGGCAGTACGCATAAAGTGAGGTGTCCAATTGTGGTGGCACCCATGACTTTTTAAGAAAACCTATTTTTTCAGCTCATATGACCATTATGCCGTATCAACTGAAAAATATTAATTAAAATGTTTATATTCACTAGTACAATGTACGTACGTTCCACGTGCATTGTACGTGCCAATTTAATCTGAAGTCTTCCAAAGAACATGTTATTGAGGCAAAACAACGACGATGTGCAATAACAAAGATTAGTAATGACAAGGTAAATGTCTATCACAAAAAAATTATAGCGTCTGATAACTTTATTATAAGTTTAATATTCAACACGTGCATCTGCAGCTTAATTTGTGATTAATCACATCCTATGGTCCTTGGATGCCGTAACAGTGGAAATTAGGCGAGACTTCAATGTATGTTGTTCAATCCTGGTACAATCTCAACATAGCTAGGATAAGAGTTTCCAGGTGACATAAAACGTGATAGGTCATGGCTAGGTTTACTCGGTACACCCCCCATATTCCATAAAACAAACTGTCGTGCTAACTCTTGTGCATTTTGAGAAGGCGATTACTTTTTTCATAATGTTGAAGTTTTGAGAAAGTGATCAATTTTTCTGATGTTAAAGTGTTATTTTAACTTTCTAACATCATGAAAAGATAGGAAAGTACATGTATCCATTTAAACAGCCAAATCCCCTCTTCCTAAAGAGTATTTTCAGTATCGAGGGAGCAGTTACCCTTAATAAAACTCCCTCGCGTACATTTTTTTGTAACAATGTTTAATTCGATAAAACTTTTGTCAATCTTACAAGCAGTGACAAATACATGAAAAGAACCAAGATGAGAAAGATTGATTGATTGTGAAAAGTTAAATGACACAATTGATTAAATATGCTACCACTCTTATCCATATGATTATGAGAGTGTAAATATTGTCGTAATCACCATTCTAAAATACATTGATCTAATATTGAAGGAGTTGCAACTTAAGATATTAATCATCTTAGAATATAGAATTGGAATGCTCTTTCATCAAAAGAGAAATATTTTAAAGAAAGTCTCGCTAGTCTTTATCATAACAAGGGCTATTAGTTTATTAAGGTTTACAAAAGTTATGGATGAGCGAGGGATACCAATTAAAGTGTGAGACCTTAAAGTACTCAGTGAAATCCAGCAACAAACACACTCCTAAGTCCGGAGATACAACACAAGGGCTTACAACCTTGAGACAAGTCTGAATGCTCAGTCCTTAATTTATGCTTGGTTCTAACTTGTAAACCCTGGACAAGTTTGAGTCATGCTTAAATTATTTAGAAGGGTGTGTTCTCAAAAAAATAAATAAATAACATCTTATTTAGAAGGGTGTGTATATTTTATTCTAACTACTACGGAAAAAGAAATATGTGTATCTAAATTTATAAAAAAAATATCTTGTCTCCTCGCAGAAATTACGTACATGTTACCCTATCATTTTATAACACAGTCTTTGGTAATAAGATCATAAAAAGAGTTTCTAAAAGAGAAATTCGATCTCACTATTTCCAAATCAAATGTAATGGTCTCTCAACAAAGCAATAAATTTAATTAATTATCATTTCTATATGTTGAATTAATATGAAGCTGAAAAGTAATGACCCTCCCTCTGGAAAAAAGAGAAATACAGAGCATGGTTTTATATGGACAGGTTCCCAAAGTGCAATGTTCTGAGCAGAAACAACCATATATTTGGCTGTCTAAATCCAGCACAAACACAAGAGAAGCAATTGATAATTGTTACTCCATCCGTCCCAAAATAATTGTCCCGATTTGAAACCCCAACTTATTAAGGGGAATGCATTAGTTGTACTCAAATTTAAATTTTGTGATGGTATTGGCATAAATATCACTTATTTCTTTATTTTCATGCAACTTTAATTGCATTTTAGAGGACAAAGTTGTCAAATCAGACGATTTCAAACATTAAAATGGAAAGTGAGCATTTATTTGCAGGGAGTACAAAATAAAAATAGGAAATGAAATTAAATATACCAATCAAACACATGTTTGTAATACTCACCCTTCTCCGAAAGAAGTAGAACTACCAAACTTCCTACACGTTTACACCTAGTAAATTGTCCTGTGACATTGAAGTATATAATATTCTTAGAAATAAAAAAGATCCACGTGATCAACAAAGTTTAAGCTATGTATGATGATGAGACATTATTTCGGTTTATGATTTTACATTGAGGCATGGTTTCAATATGTCATTATTTCTATTCACTTTTTGAAATAACTGAAGTCCACTCTTTACGAAAATTTTCTATATAGTACATATGTTAAATAGATGTATTCATGGATTCGGTCAATACTATCCATAGCGTAACTACAATGATTCTCACTCCAGATTTAAAATAACTTCATCAAATGTGTACAATATCCTAGTATGAAATGTTGCTTCGAAGGTAGAATAATTTTGTTGTCTTTTCCCTTCTCTTTTCACTCTTTACCATAACATATATTAATGTAATGGAAGTATTTGTCAAGAGCTTATGAACCAATTGACAATTAAAAGATTTGGATTCTAAGAATTTGTTAATGTCGTAGCAAACAACTAAATTACATATTCCTTGATATGCTTTATTTGTCCTGCCTTTTTCACAAGCTTACGTAAAATCTTCTTTAGCATAAAAAGCTGAAGAGCTTTTAGTGTTTAACACGAGTGATTATTTCTTGCTCCAAGAGAAAATATTGACATGCTGTTCTAATCAATGCATCACATGACACGTCAGGAACATGTAAGAAGCCACTTCCTTTTGTCTGTCACTCATTCTCTTTTCTCATGACGTGTCATGTGCTGTATGGTTAGAGAAAATCCACATCATTATCTCTTAGAGCAAACAAAAGTTTCTCGTTTAACACCCCGAAGTGTTTTACAGTTTTGAAATTTTAACACTATCATGTGTTTTCTCTCATTTTTAGTTTTCTACATTCTTAAATTGTCCCAAAATATCCATGAATGAAAATAAGATTTACCATCGTACATTACATTAATTCCCTTCTACATTTTCCACCACAATTGCATAGCATTAATTCATGGGTGGATACATTTATTACTCTAAACAAAACAAAACCCACTATATCCTAAAATATGGGAAGCTTCTTTTGCTTTCCTTATTTTATATTTCCGATAATACCCATCCATGATAAACATTTTACGGATACACTTGACCGTTTTTCTAGACATCATTATGGATTTTAGTTTTTATTTTTAAAGAATAAACATTTATTATTTATACCCAAATCCAAATGTATGTAGCATCATCGTATTTGAAACCGTGCATATAACTTCCCTGCCTTAATATATGCATCTTCTCCACCCTTTTAATTTACCAGATACTGTTCAAATTGTATGCACATCACAATTTTGGATCTATGATTCATAGGGTAAAATATTTGTCCCTTTCATCTAAGATTAATTTCAATAATCTATTTTGTTTTTTCAACTTCCTAATAATCACTTGTGTCGTGATATTCATCAGATGCTTGACCTTTCTTCAGAAAAAATAGTTGTGGGAGACGCACGGAAATGCTCAAAATTACGTGATATTCATTGTTATGTTTTTTTTTGTTCACTGTTCTGATTTATCATTCATGTAAGAAAGTTTTCTTTGAAAATTTTAGTGTATCCTGGTTAAGGTAGTACTGCTTGTAGATGATAAAAAAGCATTATGTTGCATACGCAGCACATTTGGTGAAACTTCTAAAAAGATCATCATAGCAGTGATTGCACTTAGATAGACTTTATAGAGGTTATGTGTAAAAATAATCATGTTTGTATTAGTCCACTCTGATAGATGTGAAGCTCTTTGATATTGATATATGGATGAATATGCAGAAGGAGTTTTGGTTCCTTGATGATGAAGCCAGAAACACAAGCTGGAAATATTCCTAAGTGCCAAAGCTTCAAAGCTTCGAGACACTGTAGCTATGCATATATATGGCTAACTTTTCTGTGCAGGTCTTTGATTTTGATATAGAATGAGTTATACAACTCTACATGATACTATGCAGGTATTAGTAATCCATGTTTTGGATTGATTAACATAATATGCAGGACTGATTTGGATTCGAAATCCAAGTTCATTCTGATGAACTAGCAGGCAAAGCATCAAAGCTTTGAGATTCACTGAGTACTTTTCACTGCAAAGTTCATCTGACTAAATATGTGTATGAAGGTTATTTTGTTGGGTTTCATAACTTGTTATGGATTTATTATTGTTTATGAATACCTGTTCTATAATGTGTTAATGATATATTTATTAGATTGGATGTATAAGCTGAGCTTATTATCAGACAAAACCTAGCCCAGTTTTTCTCATGAAATGTTAGCATTTTGTTGATCAGATCTTGATGCTAGTTTGTCTGGATATTGTTTGATCTTGTTTGTTGAGTATATGCAGGGTTGTTAGGCGTTCCAACGTTCATAAACAAATCAAAATGGCTATCCAAGGATAGTGGTTGAAAGAAGGATATCAGGGAAGAGGATTTTTAGGCATCCAATTTTTAAAATCTCTTTGGTTGTTGTAGACTGTTATTTAAGTGATTAGGACTTTGCATTTTAAAGAGAGACAAGGAGAAAATACTGATCATCGTGTGAATTGAAGAGTGCTACAAACAGGAGAGATCAGATCATTAAATTCTTCAAATTCATCAGGCCATTAACACTGCAGAAGGAAGATCATTCATCAGAGATTGAAGAACACTTCCAAGCTTTATTGCTTATTTCTATTCTGTGTTTTTCACACTTGTACTAGACTGGTATTATCATTCTATGTTCTTAAACCTCACAAACTTAGAAGTTTAGTTGTTCAAGTGAACAACAAAGAGGTTCTTATTGTTTCAACATATTGTAGCTTGAACTAGTTAGGTTGGGAACTACAAGCTGTATAGGTGAAAGGTATCTCACTTAGACTTGAGATTTAGGGCTAAATCTGGGTGATTAATAAGAAGTTGAGTTAGAATCTTGGAGGGATAAGATCCCTTAGATAGAGACTAGGTCCAATTGTGACTGAACTTTGTAAAATCTTTGTGTTCTTGCTGCTTACTTCATTTATCTTTTCATTACAATCTAGACAAGAAGTTCCAAAGCATTGGAGTTTTCCAAATCTCAAAGCTTTGAAGCGTCTGTGTTCTGCAGTTATATCTCTAGTTTCTCAAATCATTTTCAAAGCTTTGAGATATCAACTGCATACTCTCTACAAGTTTCAAAGGACTGTTTTTTAGCAAAATTTGGCATACTCTATTCAACCCCCCCCCCCCTTCTAGAGTATTTAGATCCTGTTGATATACTTACATTACAAACTTTCAATTGGTATCAGAGCTTGGGTCACTGTTCAAGGATCTAACAATCTGGTTACAATGAGTAATGTAGGTGATGGAGGATTCTCACTGGGAAGAGCAGCTAATAGACCTCCACTATTCTGTGGTGATAACTTTGTGCATTGGAAGGCACTGTGAAAATGTTCATCATAGATCAAGACATTGAGTTATGGCCTATTGTTATGAATGACCCAAACTTGTTCTATACTACTTCCAATGGAGTCAGAAATGTAAAATCAGAGGAAGATCTCTCAATTACTGAACTGGAAAAGTTATAAAAAAATTACAATGCTTTGAACTTATTATATTGTGCTCTTAGTGCAGATGAGTTTAACAGGATATCTGTAATATCCCTGGTTTGGAAAGCATGAAATACTTACATTTAGTGTAAATATGTGTTTTTGACATAACCTGTTAGCATGCTTAATTGCTATTGTATGCAGTGTAGTGGTTGTATTTCTGAAGCTTATATTACTTAAGTGAATTTTACGTTATTTAGTATCCTGATAGATGAACTCATAATTGTGAAACTATGATAGTTAAGCTCTTCCAGAAATACACCAGAATTATTAATATCTTCTTTAATCGCTAGATTAAGGATAAAAATATTTAGAGAATAATTAGCACTAATCACAGGTTTAAGTAATAATTAGCTTAGTTAATCATGATTAGTACATAATGGCAGGTATTATAGAGTGTGTATAGCTTTTCTGGGGGTAAGTGTGTAGTAGGAGACACATAGGGTGACACGTGTCACCGCCGTAGCCTCCTGCTCTGCATGCGTGACACCTATGCGACATGTGTCGCAACTCAGGCCTTTGACCCCTGCATGACTGCCATGTGTCCCTATGACACATCGGTACTTGATTGGTCGATCACTTCTATAAATAGGGTCTAGTGTTATAGTTATTTCTCATTCCAGACTCGAGTTAGTTATTGATAAGTGAGAGAGAGATACTGGTGTTACTCTATACTGAGAGTTGCTGTTATTATCTCAAAGTCGTTACCAGATACTATTATTGAGGTAGGGGGTTATGCACTTTACAATATTATTATCGCTTACGGTTTATGAGCATGCTTGGTGTTATATATATATATATATATGCCGATTCGTATATTATTGTTATTATCGACTCGCATGCTATTCAGTGCTATGTGATTATTACGTGATATGTGATATTACGTGTAACCTGCTATAATTATATTGTTTATTGCATTTCACCCTACTGTTGCTGAGAACGACCTATTGGGCGCGAGCTCACCCCCTAACAGTGTTTGCAGGTTACGACGGACGAATCGGGTGGTAGAATATTCGAGATAGCTTATTGATAGAGACATGTTATTTGGATTATTGTAATCGTTTATTTGTCATCACTTGTATATAAAGATCACTTTTTAAACCGAGTGTCACGTACCACTCTATCGTCTTTTATGAAGTAAATGAATAATTGTTTATTGAAATACGATGTTCTATTTGGTACCTGAGCTGGTGGCTCAGACGGTACCTGTTTGGCAGGCGAGTCTTTGTTTCGGTACCCGCGGTGGTGATCCGCAGGTGGTGCCGGTTGGATCGTCGTGCCGGATTGTATTTGTCACTATTTTATCCTAAAATTGACCCCTGGGTTCCGGGGCGCCACAGCATGGTATCAGAGCACGGTAACACTCTGTTTTGGGACGACGGGATAATATGGGTTTATCTACGCTGTGTTTTCTAAACTGATTTTTGAGTTACAGATCCGATGACAAAGCTCTACCAAAGTGGGAAATGGTGTGGACTCAGTGCTTAGTTGTGCCTGTTGAGTCGTGGACTCGGTTTATTGCTGATTGTGATATCAGCTGATTAGTGATTAGGGTTTGGGCAACTAAGGCTGTATGTGACACATTCCCCAAGTTGGTACGAGTTTGTCAGAGGTGATGACTCAGGTACGTGACCGATTTGCAAATAAAATATTTGGGTCTTATTTTAAATTTCGGGACGAAATTTATTTAAGTGGGGTAGATTGTAATATCCCTGGTTTGGAAAGCATGAAATACTTACATTTAGTGTAAATATGTGTTTTTGACATAACCTGTTAGCATGCTTAATTGCTATTGTATGCAGTGTAGTGGTTGTATTTCTGAAGCTTATATTACTTAAGTGAATTTTACGTTATTTAGTATCCTGATAGATGAACTCATAATTGTGAAACTATGATAGTTAAGCTCTTCCAGAAATACACCAGAATTATTAATATCTTCTTTAATCGCTAGATTAAGGATAAAAATATTTAGAGAATAATTAGCACTAATCACAGGTTTAAGTGATAATTAGCTTAGTTAATCATGATTAGTACATAATGGCAGGTATTATAGAGTGTGTATAGCTTTTCTGGGGGTAAGTGTGTAGTAGGAGACACATAGGGTGACACGTGTCACCGCCGTAGCCTCCTGCTCTGCATGCGTGACACCTATGCGACATGTGTCGCAACTTAGGCCTTTGACCCCTGCATGACTGCCATGTGTCCCTATGACACATCGGTACTTGATTGGTCGATCACTTCTATAAATAGGGTCTAGTGTTATAGTTATTTCTCATTCCAGACTCGAGTTAGTTATTGATAAGTGAGAGAGAGATACTGGTGTTACTCTATACTGGGAGCTGCTGTTATTATCTCAAAGTCGTTACCAGATACTATTAAGGTAGGGGGTTATGCACTTTACAATATTATTATCGCTTACGGTTTATGAGCATGCTTGGTGTTATATATATATATATACATATGCCGATTCGTATATTATTGTTATTATCGACTCGCATGCTATTCAGTGCTATTTGATTATTACGTGATATGTGATATTACGTGTAACCTGCTATAATTATATTGTTTATTGCATTTCACCCTACTGTTGCTGAGAACGACCTATTGGGCGCGAGCTCACCCCCTAACAGTGTTTGCAGGTTACGACGGACGAATCGGGTGGTAGAATATTCGAGATAGCTTATTGATAGAGACATGTTATTTGGATTATTGTAATCGTTTATTTGTCATCACTTGTATATAAAGATCACTTTTTAAACCGAGTGTCACGTACCACTCTATCGTCTTTTATGAAGTAAATGAATAATTGTTTATTGAAATACGATGTTCTATTTGGTACCTGAGCTGGTGGCTCAGACGGTACCTGTTTGGCAGGCGAGTCTTTGTTTCGGTACCCGCGGTGGTGATCCGCAGGTGGTGCCGGTTGGATCGTCGTGCCGGATTGTATTTGTCACTATTTTATCCTAAAATTGACCCCTGGGTTCCGGGGCGCCACAATATCCAACTGCAAGAGTGCAAAAGAGATATGGGATAAGCTAACTGTTACTTATAAAGGAAGTAGCCAAGTCATGAAGACAAAGATCAATATCTTTTTGAGACAGTATGAACTGCTTAAGATGAATTCTGATGAATCCATCAATGATATGTTCAAAAGGTTTACAGATATTGTGAACAACTTGGAATCCTTGGGAAAAGCTTTCTCAAATGATGAAAATGTCAGGAAGATACTCAGAAGTTTTCCAAAGGCAAAATGGGAACCTGAGACAACTGAAATTGAGGAGACTCAGAACTTAAGCATTCTGGAACTTGATGATCTACAAGGAAAATTGCTCACTCATGAGATCTCCATGAAGGTGGTAGATGGTGACTTGAGTGACAACATCAAGAACATGGAACTTGATAACTCTCTTTTAGGAGTTATTATTATACTTTCTTAGTACTTGTATTAGTCTTATTTCACATGATTTATATGTTATATTTACACAAATATGTGAATTTGACTATTTCTAAGCCTAAGAGTGAAAAGTTGTGTTTCTAGCTTATTTGTGCATGTTTTCTCTCATATTTGCTATGATAATTGCACGGGTTGTTTAGTTTTGTGTATCTCAGGTAAAATAGGTGCAATGGAGCTTATGAGATGCTTGGATATGCTTGGAATGGAGCTAGATGAAGAGGAGAAAAGAAAACGCAAAGACGAAGCGAAGTTGGAAAAGTCACACAGGACCAGCCTGCACTCTTTTAGTTTCCCAGGAAAATATACAAGGAATTTTGAAGCAAGGCTTGCGGCATTGGAAAGTAGACATCCGTAGCTTTCCAACGGTATATGGTAGGCCCAAAGACGAGTCCGTATGAGGGAGATACAGCCCGCGCAAAATCAGCAAAGAATTCTGTCCGGGAAGTACAAAGTAGAGGGGCTGAAGTGCAATTTCGACATATTTTCATTAAAAAGCGTGCCCAGCTGGTAGAAAACGGGGAGAACGACCTAAGAGAAGATATTGACGCATCTTTGAAGTCTTGGGAGCTAGGGGAAGATAGGATACAAAGCTTGGAGCTTGGAAGATCATCAACATTGAAGATCCAAGCGTTTGATCATCTTTTCTTCTTCTATTCTTCACGAACACTATGATTTTGTTTATGTTGAACCATATTATGTCTAGCTAAACTTCTTAAAGCTAGGTGATTGATGGAAAAGTAGGGTTTGTTGGATGATTTTCCGGATTTTGGACATGATACATGCGTTTGCTTAAATTTTATGAAGGCTCTAGTTATCTTACATATTCTTGTACTTCATTCTTAGTATTCTTGGCTTGATCGCCCTTAGGATACTAGTCGTTGAGATTGTTGCACGAAAGTGAACTTTTTGATACATGTGAAAGAATATTGTAGGTAATCTTGTAGTTTCTTGAGACCGAGAGGAGATAGAAACTTGATTAATCGTGTGAGGGTAGTTTCAATTGATTTTTGTTAGAACTTAGTGAATTCGGTGGACCGATAGGACCCGGTGAACAAGTCTAGGAAATCAATTAGATTGTAGTGATAGACGGAGGTGGACCGAGAGGACCCGAAATCTATTGTTTACACAAATTCACGTGAGATCGAGAGAAGATCGTGATGAGCATTACCCGATATAACTAGAACGTGAGTAGAGTGTTTCATGCATAACCCGAAAATCATTAACAACCCTAGGGACATCAATTGCCTAGTTCTTTCTCATTAATCGTAGTCAATCTCAATTTATTTTCGTTAAAAAGTGAAAACCCTACAAAAATATTTAGTTACTTGTCATTTAATTTTAGTCGCTTGTTTGTGGGCGACAACTTTATAAAATCCAAACCCTTCCTACCGGTTACATAGATATCTCATAATTACTTTCTATTTAACTAATAATCGTAAATTCCCTTGGGTTCGATACTCGGAGTCGTAAAATACTCCACTTACTACTTGACCGTATACTTGCGTTTAAGTGCGTAAAGAATTCGCGTCAGAACTCAAGGCAAAGGACAATGAAAAATCTAAAATCCTTGAATAGGAGTATAAGGATGATGATGATGATGATGATGATGATGATGATGATGATGATGATGAAGAAGAAGCCTTAGCCTTGATTTCCAAAGCCTTGGCCAGAATTCTGAAAAAGAAGAGAAACTTTGGAAACAAGGATTACAACAACGAAAAATTCAGATCCTTAACCAGCAAAGATCAGAAAGGTAAATCTTCTTCACATTCATATAACCCTAAAGTTATGAATTGATATGAATGTGGAGATGCAGATTATCTGGTAAGAGATTTCCCTCAAAAGAAGAAAAATAGGCAATTTCCTAAGAAGGAAAATGACAACAGAAGAAAGAAGGCAATGATAGTCTCATGGAGTGACTCATATTCTTCAGACTCATATTCTGATGAAGAGCAAGCCAATCTTTTTTTTATGGTTAGATATCAAGAAGATCACTCTTCAGAGAAGCCAATTGAAGATATGGTAAAAAAACATTTTATCTAGTCCCTTTGATGTATTGCCTGAAATCCTCAAAAGGATGTTTTTGAATGAGGAAATTTACAGGAATGAGATTGATTCCTTGAAAGTAAAAGTTCATGAGCAAGCAAAGGAAAACTTAGATTTGGTTTTTCAAAACAAATGTCTTGAAGCTATTCAGTAGAATATTTATAGTGACTTCAAAGCCTTGGACAGTAGATTCAAAGCTTTGAAATCACAAGTGAAAGAAGTTGTTGATCAAAACTCTCTTTTAACTGATAAATATATTGATCTAAAGAGTCATTCAGATGATTTAGAACAACACAACACTTCATTGACTAGTGAGCTTCAAGAATCCAAGAAAATTATGTCAACATTTGCTAGCTCAGAACATAAGTTGAATCTTATACTTGGAGGAAGTATGCATTCTGTATACAAAAGTTGAATTGCTTATAATTCAAAGTTTCTAAAAAGAAACCAAATCACATTTGTAAAATCAGGAAGCAGACATTATCCAAAATGTCATTATTGTGGACATGTGAAATAAACTTGCCCCTTTAGAAGGACAGAACCTCATATAATGAGGAACACCTATCCTTATCAGCTTAAGGGACAAGTGAAACAAATTTGGGTTCCAAAAGAAATTATACCACCTAACATGGTTGATTTTGAGTATGAATCTAAATTCTACACTTGTTCTAATAGCCTGTTAAGGGATTGATTGAATTTTGCAGGATGTCACCAAAGCTTTGAAAGATCAGAAATGGATTTTGGATAGTGGATGTTCCAGACACATGAGTGGAAAGAAATCTTTATTCACTGAGCTTAAAAAATAGTCAGAAGGAACAATCACACTTGGTGACAAAGCAAGGTGCAACATCATTGGTATAGGTAGTATTGGTAATAATTCTGCATAGTCAATTTCAGATGTTTATCTAGTTGATCGTCTAAAGTATAATTTATTGAGTATTTCTCAGCTGTGTGATAAAGAACATAAGGTAGTTTTTGACAAGGATAAATGTGTGGTGCAAGATGAAAAATCAGACAATTGCATACTCATTGCTCCCAGATCATATAAATTTTATGCTCTAAGTACTAACAAAGTTGCAGGTAAAAATCTGAAATGTTTCAAAGCTTTGAAGGATGACTCACAGCTTTGGCATATAAAGCTTGGACATATAAGCTTGCACACTATGAACAAACTCATCTCAAAATATGTGGTAATAGGCTTACCAATCTTGAAATTTAAAGATGATGAGATTTGCAAGGCATGTACTCACGGTAAATAGACCAAGAGTTCATTCAAGCCAAATAACTTTGTAAGTACTTCTAGACCTTTAGAATTGATGCATATAGACTTGTGTGGTCATGTGAAGGTTCAAACACCCAAATGTAAGAGATATATGCTTGTTGTGGTTGATGATTATTCCAGATTTACATGGGTTATGTTCATTAGAGATAAGTCTGAAGCATTATTTGAATTTTCAAAGCTTTGTAAAGAGCTTCAAAATTTAAAAAAATTACATGTTGCATCTATTAGGAGTGATCATGATAGAGAATTTGATCAACTTAATTTTGATTTATTATGTGCAAAGCATGTCATCTCACACAACTTTTCTGCACCTAGAACTCCCCAGCAAAATAGAGTAGTTGAGAGGAAAAATAGAACTCTGGAAGATATGTATAGAACCATGCTACTTGAAAGTAATTTGCCAAAGTATTGTGGGCAGAAGCTGTTAATACAGCCAATTATGTGCTCAATAGATGTTTGATCAGGCCTATCCTGAAGAAAAATCTGTATGAATTGTTCAAAGGCAAAAAGCCTAGTGTTTCTTATTTTAAGCACTTTGGCTGTACTTGCTTTGTGCATAACAATGGCAAAGATAATCTTGGTAAGTTTGATGCTAGAAGTGATGAAGGTGTTTTTCTTGGTTATTCTCAGACTAGCAAGGCTTATAGAGTTTACAATAAGAGAACTAAGATTGTATAGGAGTGTGGCACCCCGCTCCCGCGACCCCGATTAACAAAGTAATTAAACGGGAACGTGGCGTCACACGCCACCAAGGCTAACTCGTACCATGAGGATGAGAATGAAAATGTCTAGAAATTCAAGGATTAACTGATAAGTATTGCGGAAGCTTATGAAAAGGGGTCTTATATCCAAAACCATTTGTTTTCACAAAAGGAAACATAACTTTGAGAATTGAATAAAATGTTTCTCTATCCTCCATGGTACTCGTCGATCTCAGAGTCAAGTCCTTCAAGGTTCAGTCACGGTTGCACATAATCCATTCACGAAAAGTTCATAAATTAAACTCCAACAATCCATTAAACAAACTACGGGATATTCCCTCATGGGGTTACACTTTCCCACTACCAAAATACGACCATACATGGTCTCTAAAGAGTGCATAATAAATCTCCAAGAGTTACACATAGAAAGATACTACGTACTACCACATACACTTAAACAAAGAGAGTCTTAGACAAGCCTAGCACAAAAGCATGAAACATCTCTCAACATGATATGACGAATGAAATTATGCGGCTGGATTACTTGGCTCGGTCCTCTCCTTGGAACCTGAAAGAGCGGTCATTTAAAACCGGTCAGACTGCGAAGTCTGGTGAGCACGTACTTACCCCTTTGTTAGGTTTGGAAAAAAATACAATATATATACAAGTTCCAAATGCCATGGTCAAGTTGTTCCAAACATGCTTGCTTCACAGTTCATACATAGATAAAGAATAATATAAACAACATAATTTAAGCAAGCATTCGAGTAGGTAAACATGTAAAGCATTTAATTCAACACTTGGGTCCTCGACCCCTTCCACAACACCACTTTGAGCCGTTGGCTCATTTTATTCAAGTACTTTGGCCATTAAAATCTCATTCGTGACACTTAGCCATCAATGTGGCGAGTCCGCGTAGAATTGCTACCTCGGACGAAAATATAGTCGACAAGTCATGACAACGCACGTGTTAACGGCTCATCCCATATTATATCCCTGGGACAGGGCATCGACCTCCGGTCTATTGTCCCCGCGCCGGGAGGGTACTGTCTGGTGTATATCCCCCAACCGTTAGGGTACTGTACCGGTGTATTGTCCCCCACCGTTAGGGTACTGTCCAACAGTGTCATTAAGGCAACCATCTCGGCCAAACATTTATAAAGCATACCATGGACTTTCAGTTTAACAAATATCATTTATAAACATGCTTTCAAACATGGGCTATATCTCCAATCAAAAGATACAAATCGCCAAGTAGTTATTAGGAACACATTCCACCATTCACAATTTTCACAATATCCACCTCATAGCCCATAACAGTTAATATATGAAAATAGCACTACCAAAGGGTTGGGTAAGTACTCACCTCGATTCCTAGCTTATAAAATCCTTACTAGCTACCGATACGGGAATCCAAGAGCAAAGCTAAGAAGGAGGCTCTACAAATAGCAATTCAACACGTAAGGAAAAGCTGACATCAGTTCAAGTGATTCCTAGTGGCTATATGTTACTAATAAGTTTCATAAGATGCCCCATACTATGATTATGATGTCCCACTAACTTGAATGAACGAAGGAATAATGTTCTCTAAAGTAGCATATGCCACTCGGCGAGAAACGGACTTTTCAGATTTGACACACTTTACGAAAACTGGAATTTCGAATGATATATAATGAATATTGACATGAAACAAACTGTAAATGAAAGTAGACACACAGAGCTTCGAATCGGTATAAGATAGAGCAAAATACAAGCTCGTATGAGGGAGTAATGGCCTCACAAAGTTGGGTGACACAATCTGTCCGAACCCACACTCCAGCCCTGACACAGTTTACGAAAACTCACATTACGGAAAATTTAAAAGTTTTTTTGGAACAAAACCAATTGGAGATGAAAGTAGACACATAGATCTTCATAACGATATAAAGTTTAGCAAAATATAAGCTCGTATGTGGGAGTAGTGACCTCTCAAAGTCGGGTGACACAATCTGCCCGAGCCCAACTACCAGCCCAGACACACTTTACGAAAACGGACATTCCGGAATATTTACAATGAATTTTGGCATGAGACCAATTGGAGATGAAATTAGACACACAGGACTTCAAAACGATATAAGATAGAGCACAAACCGAATCTTTATGAGTGAGATGTGGCCTCTCAAAGTCAGGTCACATATTCTGTCCGAAAACAGAGAATCATTACAAGACCAAATTTTCTTTTAAATCAAAAGTTCTTCGAGCAAGTATGTGAAACCACTTCATTTTCGGTTTAATAAGGAATGGAAGAGACACATGAAAGTCTATATTCAGCATATATTCTTCAAGGATGAGCAAAAACACATGATTTGGAAGGATGAAGAGTATAGAATAGGGAAATCAAGGACAACTCTCATCTTTTGAGACATGAACTTCTTCTAAACCTTCCTCCATGTGGATGTACCCATGAATCCACAAGAAGATGCAAAAATAGACACATGCAAGGACATTCTTAGAAGATTTACCATTGTAATAGATACTAGGTGCAAAAATATGCAAGGATCGAAGAATAGATCATCAATTTACCTCAAAGATTAGGAATAGTGAGCAAAAGAGTGATTGTAAGCTTCAATCCATGGGTAGGATGAAGGAAGAAGTCCCCACCAAGGTTGTATTTAGCTTGGAGACAAATTTTTCATGATTTGGTTGCTAGAATATGAAGTTTTGGTGGTGTTTTGTAGAGGTTTTTGCACAAAAACGGGTTGAGCTTCTCTTGTGAAAGAAGATGACTTCTTGTGACTCTTAGAGAGAGATGGGGATGTGAGAAATGAGGGATATGGGCTGAACTACAAAGAGTTAAAGATGAAAAAGAGATATGGTGCATCTCTCATGTGTCTTGTCACACTTGCTTGCAAGAATTGTCCTAGTATGCCTATAACTAGCCACTTTGGAACACCAAAAAGAAATGACACACTTTACTACACTTTTAGAGTTTAAAATGTGGAGTAGCATTTGGAAATGACCCTAGGGTGGATAGGTATCCATCTCCCACAAGTTTTACACTCATAGTATGGCAAAATATCAAGTTTTGGCCATGTTTTTGTGGCTTCTTTGCTCAAATCCGGGATTGCACTTAAAAGATGTGATTCATTGAGCAAGATAGCTAGGGAAGAGTGTAGAGGAGACAAGCCTATGGTGTGAAACACAAGTAGACATGATGTGACTATACATAGATAGCTAGCTTGCTTAGTGCTAGGTAACTATGTGTCTATCCCCCTACACTAGATGTACATTCAATGTATACATACTATGGCAATACTTCTACACATACTAGAAATACATACATACCTCTTTTTTTTTTGCAAACTAATACATACATACTTTACTACTTTTCTAGATTTAATATTTCATAACAATTAAGTAATTGTTAAAAATTAAGATTATAGGGAACCAATATGGGAGCCAATATGTAAGTTCGACCATCCAACTTAATCAGCTCAAAACATTATAAACTAAATCAAATAAATTCCTAATTGAACTTAATTATGTGGGATGTCACATTCTACCCACCTTAAAAAGAAGTTTGTCTTCAAACTTGACTTACATCTTAATTAAAATAAGTGTGGGTACTTGTCCTGCATCTCAGCTTCACTTTCCCACGTTGCTTCCTCTATTGCATGGTTCCTCCATAGAACCTTTACCAAAGGAATGACCTTGTTTCGCAGAACTTGATCACGACGGTCCAAAATTTCTACAGGTCTTTCCTCATAAGACAAGTCAGACCTAACCTCCAAAGGTTGATAGGAGATTATGTGACTTGGGTCATAGACATACTTTTTCAGCATTGATACATGGAATACGTTGTGCACATGCTCTAACTCTGGTGGCAATGCAAGACAATACGCCACAACTCCAATTCTTTCAAGGATCTCGAATGGGCCAACATAACGTGCACCAAGTTTCCCTTTCTTTCCAAATCGTAGCACTCCCTTGGTTGGAGATACTTTCAAGAACACATGATCACCCACTTCAAACTCCAAATCACGTCTTCGGTTATCAGCGTAACTCTTTTGCCTACTTTGAGCAGCTTTCAACCGTTCACGGATCACGCGAACCTTTTCAGTGGCCAATTCTACCAACTCGGGCCCTTCTATTTGTCTCTCCCCAACCTCCATCCAACAGATTGGTGAACGACACTTTCTCCCATACAAAGCCTCAAACGGTGCCATACCGATACTAGATTGGAAACTGTTATTGTATGCAAACTCGACTAAAGGTAGGTGATCCTCCCAACCACCTTCAAAGTCCAAGACACAAAATCTAAGCAAGTCTTCCAGAGTCTGAATTGTGCGCTCTGACTGCCCATCTGTCTGCGGATGAAAGGATGTGCTAAAATGCAACTTAGTTCCCAGAGACTCTTGCAACTTCTTCCAAAATCTCGACACAAAGCGCGGGTCTCTATCGGAGACAATAGAAACTGGTGTCCCATGCAGACGAATTATTTCTCCAATATACAACTTCGCCAAACGTTCCAAAGAGTGAGTCATCTTGACTGCCAAAAAGTGTGCCGACTTGGTCAACCTATCCACAATAACCCAAATTGCATCATTTTGGTGGGAAGATCTTGGTAACCCGACGACAAAATCCATCGTAACGCGTTCTCATTTCCACTCAGGGATAGGTAGAGGTTGTAACAACCCATATGGCCTCTGATGCTCGGCTTTAACTAATTGACATTGCAAACAGCGAGAAACAAATTCAGCGATTTCCCTCTTCATGCCTGGCCACCAGTATAATTGCTTCACATCATGATACATCTTCGTACTTCCAGGATGAACGGAAAAACTCGAACTATGAAATTGTTCCAACAACTTATGTTTAACTTCCGGATCATTAGGCACACAGGTTCTTCCTTCAAACTTCAGCATCCCGTCTACCAATACAAAATCCTTCCTAGTACCATCAACCACACCTTGCGACATTTTCAACAATAATGGATCGCGTGCCTGAGCTAATTTTAGTTCCTCCAAGAATGATGGTTCTAGTCTCAAGGCATACAAGTAGCTAGGAACTTGATGCGGCACAACTTCTAAGTACAAACGTCGAAGATCTTCCTGCAGCTCACGTTGGGAAGTAATGAGACAAGCTAGGTTGGCACTACTCTTCCGACTCAAAGCATCCGCCACGACGTTTGCTTTCCCTGGGTGATAGTGAATTGATATATCGTACCTTCATCAACTCGAGCCATCTTCTCTGCCTCATGTTTAACTCTTTTTGGGTAAAAATATACTTCAGGCTCTTATGATCTGTAAAAATCTCGCACCTTTCTCCATAAAGGTAATGCCTCCAAATCTTCAAAGCAAAGATCACCGCAGCTAGCTCCAAATCATGGGTTGGGTAATTTTGTTCATGTGACTTCAACTGTCTTGACGCATAAGCAATCACTTTCCCATTCTGCATAAGCACACACCCAAGCCCCTTTTTCGAAGCATCACTATAAATTACAAAATCCCCAGAGCTATCTGGTAAACTCAAAATGGGTGCTGACACTAGCCTCTCTTTCAATTCTTTAAAACTTCTCTCACATTCATCCGTCCACACAAATGGAGCATCCTTTCGAATCAGTTTAGTTAGAGGACTTGCAACAACAGAAAAGTTCTGCACGAATCTCCTGTAGTATCCGGCTAATCCAAGAAAACTACGAATCTCCGTCACACTCCTTGGTCTTTCCCAATTAACAACTGCCTCAATTTTCTTAGGATCCACCGCGATGCCACTTTCATTCACTATATGACCAAGTAACGATATCTGCGATAGCCAAAACTCGCACTTCTCGAATTTCGCAAACAATTTATGCTCTCTAAGGGTTTGAAGGACAATCCTCAAATGTTCCTCGTGGTCCCTCGTGCTCTTTGAATAAACAAGGATATCGTCAATGAATACAATGATAAAATCATCTAAGAATGCCTTAAATACCCTGTTCATTAGATCCATAAAAGCGGCGGGTGCATTGGTAAGTCCAAAAGGCATCACAAGAAATTCATAATGACCATATCTCGTACGAAATGCGCTCTTAGGAACATCTTCAGCCTTAATCCTCAACTGATGGTAACCCGACCTCAAATCAATTTTTGAGAAGACTCTTGAACCTTGCAATTGGTTGAACAAATCATCAATACGAGGTAAAGGGTATTTGTTCTTTATTGTCACCTTATTTAATTCACGATAGTCAATGCACAACCTCAAGGAACCATCCTTCTTCTTAACAAACAAAACTGGAGCTCCCCATGGAGAAGTACTAGGCCGAATAAACCCCTTGTTTAGCAACTCTTCCAATTGTACCTTCAACTCTCGAAGTTCTATTGGGGCCATTCTATAAGGTGCCTTAGAAATTGGTGTCGTCCCCGGTAATACCTCAATTGAAAACTCAACTTCTCTTTCTGGAGGCAACTCACTCACGTCCTCGGGGAATACATCCACAAACTCTTGGACTATAGGAATATCCGCCATCTTACGATCATCTACGGAACTGTCCAAGACACAAGCTAAGTACCCCTCACAACCTTTCCGAATAAGCTTACTAGCTTGTAAGGAAGAAATTATAAAGGGTGGCGATACAACTCTTTTCCCCTCGAAGGTAAACTCATCTTGGACGGGGGATCGGAAGGTGACCAACTTATTCACACAATCAATAATCGCATGATTTGCCGAGAGCCAATCCATTCCCAAGATTACATCAAAGTCACTAATATCCAAGGGTATTAGGTCAACAGCCAAAGATCTACCCTCAATGATGATGTCACAATTTCGATAAATGGAAGAAGAAGCCATTACCACACCTAAGGGACTAGAAACATCAAGTGTGTAGCCCAAAGGCTCAGGACAACCATGAAGATTATGCACAAAGCGGGTAGAGATAAACGAATGAGTAGAACCGGAATCAATAAGGGCATGGGCAGGATTTGAACAAATCAAAAAGGTACCTGCCACCACTGATGCTGATGCTTGGACATCTCCTGGAACAAGTGCGAAAGCTCTTGCTTGGCGGTTTCGGTTAGGCTGATGAACAGAGACACTCGCCCCTTGACTTCCTCCAGCTCCCTGAGTGTTCCTAGGGCACTCTCTAGCGTAGTGACCAGGTTGCTTGCAGTTATAACACGTTCCACCAAACTCACCACATGGTCGACCCATATGGTACTTCCCACACTTGAGGCATGCCTTGTTGCCATCACTTGCAGTGCCAGCTCTTCCACTCCCGCTCTGACCAAAAGTACCGCTCCTATTTGGGCCAACCCTCTTAAAAGAGTTTGAGTTTCTTGGGCCTAAACTAATATCATTCCTGGAATTACTTGTACCTCCTTTGTTCTTAATTTTTCTCGTGTCCCTCTGCTTGATGGCCTCCATGATACCTTTCTCTGCTAGAGTAGCTCGCTCCACTAGTATGTCATAGTCGTTGATCCCCAGTAACTCAATTCTAGTACGGATTCCTGGACGCAACCCTGCTTCAAATTTCCTAGCCCTCCTTTCCTCGGTATCTACCACATGAGATGCATGCCGAGAGAGCTCATTAAACTTTGCTTCATACTCGGACACCGTCATGTTTCCTTGACTAAGGTTCATGAACTCAATAGCTTTAGCATTCTTCAACGCCTGAGGGAAATACTTCTTATTGAAGACTTCAACAAATCTTTCCCACGTGTCAATCACTTCGCGCTCTTTCACGACTATCCACCAACGATAAGCATTATCCTCCAAGGCATAGGTGGCAAACTCGACCTTTTGCATCTCAGTACAGTGCAACCTATCCAAGTGCTTTTCCATTGACAATAACCAGTTTTCAGCCTCCACCGGGTCATTGGTGCCTTTGAAAACCCTAGGCTTGAGTGCTCTAAAGTTATCAATTGTCACATTCTGGTTTTCCCTTGCCATCGCTCTAGCCATTTCCTCCATGGCTCTAGCCAGCCCAGCCATCTCATTAGGATTGGCACCATCTCTAGCATCAGTAGAATCAGATGCAGACGCATGGGAAGTCCCTGCTGCAGCATGTTGCGAGTTGCGGGTTGAACGACTGCTACTCATTCTATATATAAGAAGAATACCCATTAAATATATAAGGAGACTAGACAATGCACACTTCATCCTACATCGTACTTACGCACTATAAAGGCTACATGAGCAAGTACCTTATACCAAATAGACTAACACAGAGGGTCGTCCTAAGATAGTCTAAGGTTTCTATACAAACCTATGCTCTGATACCAACCATGTGGCACCCCGCTCCCGCGACCCCGATTAACAAAGTAATTAAACGGGAACGTGGCGTCACACGCCACCAAGGCTAACTCGTACCATGAGGATGAGAATGAAAATGTCTAGAAATTCAAGGATTAACTGATAAGTATTGCGGAAGCTTATGAAAAGGGGTCTTATATCCAAAACCATTTGTTTTCACAAAAGGAAACATAACTTTGAGAATTGAATAAAATGTTTCTCTATCCTCCATGGTACTCGTCGATCTCAGAGTCAAGTCCTTCAAGGTTCAGTCACGGTTTCACATAATCCATTCACGAAAAGTTCATAAATTAAACTCCAACAATCCATTAAACAAACTACGGGATATTCCCTCATGGGGTTACACTTTCCCACTACCAAAATACGACCATACATGGTCTCTAAAGAGTGCATAATAAATCTCCAAGAGTTACACATAGAAAGATACTACGTACTACCACATACACTTAAACAAAGAGAGTCTTAGACAAGCCTAGCACAAAAGCATGAAACATCTCTCAACATGATATGACGAATGAAATTATGCGGCTGGATTACTTGGCTCGGTCCTCTCCTTGGAACCTGAAAGAGCGGTCATTTAAAACCGGTCAGACTGCGAAGTCTGGTGAGCACGTACTTACCCCTTTGTTAGGTTTGGAAAAAAATACAATATATATACAAGTTCCAAATGCCATGGTCAAGTTGTTCCAAACATGCTTGCTTCACAGTTCATACATAGATAAAGAATAATATAAACAACATAATTTAAGCAAGCATTCGAGTAGGTAAACATGTAAAGCATTTAATTCAACACTTGGGTCCTCGACCCCTTCCACAACACCACTTTGAGCCGTTGGCTCATTTTATTCAAGTACTTTGGCCATTAAAATCTCATTCGTGACACTTAGCCATCAATGTGGCGAGTCCGCGTAGAATCGCTACCTCGGACGAAAATATAGTCGACAATTCATGACAACGCACGTGTTAACGGCTCATCCCATATTATATCCCTGGGACAGGGCATCGACCTCCGGTCTATTGTCCCCGCGCCGGGAGGGTACTGTCCGGTGTATATCCCCCAACCGTTAGGGTACTGTACCGGTGTATTGTCCCCCACCGTTAGGGTACTGTCCAACAGTGTCATTTAGGCAACCATCTCGGCCAAACATTTATAAAGCATACCATGGACTTTCAGTTTAACAAATATCATTTATAAACATGCTTTCAAACATGGGCTATATCTCCAATCAAAAGATACAAATCGCCAAGTAGTTATTAGGAACACATTCCACCATTCACAATTTTCACAATATCCACCTCATAGCCCATAACAGTTAATATATGAAAATAGCACTACCAAAGGGTTGGGTAAGTACTCACCTCGATTCCTAGCTTATAAAATCATTACTAGCTACCGATACGGGAATCCAAGAGCAAAGCTAAGAAGGAGGCTCTACAAATAGCAATTCAACACGTAAGGACAAGCTGACATCAGTTCAAGTGATTCCTAGTGGCTATATGTTACTAATAAGTTTCATAAGATGCCCCATACTATGATTATGATGTCCCACTAACTTGAATGAACGAAGGAATAATGTTCTCTAAAGTAGCATATGCCACTCGGCGAGAAACGGACTTTTCAGATTTGACACACTTTACGAAAACTGGAATTTCGAATGATATATAATGAATATTGACATGAAACAAACTGGAAATGAAAGTAGACACACAGAGCTTCGAATCGGTATAAGATAGAGCAAAATACAAGCTCGTATGAGGGAGTAATGGCCTCACAAAGTTGGGTGACACAATCTGTCCGAACCCACACTCCAGCCCTGACACAGTTTATGAAAACTCACATTACGGAAAATTTAAAAGTCTTTTTGGAACAAAACCAATTGGAGATGAAATTAGACACATAGATCTTCATAACGATATAAAGTTTAGCAAAATATAAGCTCGTATGTGGGAGTAGTGACCTCTCAAAGTCGGGTGACACAATCTGCCCGAGCCCAACTACCAGCCCAGACACACTTTACGAAAACGGACATTCCGGAATATTTACAATGAATTTTGGCATGAGACCAATTGGAGATGAAATTAGACACACAGGGCTTCAAAACGATATAAGATAGAGCACAAACCGAATCTTTATGAGTGAGATGTGGCCTCTCAAAGTCAGGTCACATATTCTGTCCGAAAACAGAGAATCATTACAAGACCAAATTTTCTTTTAAATCAAAAGTTCTTCGAGCAAGTATGTGAAACCACTTCATTTTCGATTTAATAAGGAATGGAAGAGACACATGAAAGTCTATATTCAGCATATATTCTTCAAGGATGAGCAAAAACACATGATTTGGAAGGATGAAGAGTATAGAATAGGGAAATCAAGGACAACTCTCATCTTTTGAGACATGAACTTCTTCTAAACCTTCCTCCATGTGGATGTACCCATGAATCCACAAGAAGATGCAAAAATAGACACATGCAAGGACATTCTTAGAAGATTTACCATTGTAATAGATACTAGGTGCAAAAATATGCAAGGATCGAAGAATAGATCATCAATTTACCTCAAAGATTAGGAATAGTGAGCAAAAGAGTGATTGTAAGCTTCAATCCATGGGTAGGATGAAGGAAGAAGTCCCCACCAAGGTTGTATTTAGCTTGGAGACAAATTTTTCATGATTTGGTTGCTAGAATATGAAGTTTTGGTGGTGTTTTGTAGAGGTTTTTGCACAAAAACGGGTTGAGCTTCTCTTGTGAAAGAAGATGACTTCTTGTGACTCTTAGAGAGAGATGGGGATGTGAGAAATGAGGGATATGGGCTGAACTACAAAGAGTTAAAGATGAAAAAGAGATATGGTGCATCTCTCATGTGTCTTGTCACACTTGATTGCAAGAATTGTCCTAGTATGCCTATAACTAGCCACTTTGGAACACCAAAAAGAAATGACACACTTTACTACACTTTTAGAGTTTAAAATGTGGAGTAGCATTTGGAAATGACCCTAGGGTGGATAGGTATCCATCTCCCACAAGTTTTACACTCATAGTATGGCAAAATATCAAGTTTTGGCCATGTTTTTGTGGCTTCTTTGCTCAAATCCGGGATTGCACTTAAAAGATGTGATTCATTGAGCAAGATAGCTAGGGAAGAGTGTAGAGGAGACAAGCCTATGGTGTGAAACACAAGTAGACATGATGTGACTATACATAGATAGCTAGCTTGCTTAGTGCTAGGTAACTATGTGTCTATCCCCCTACACTAGATGTACATTCAATGTATACATACTATGGCAATACTTCTACACATACTAGAAATACATACATACCTCTTTTTTTTTTGCAAACTAATACATACATACTTTACTACTTTTCTAGATTTAATATTTCATAACAATTAAGTAATTGTTAAAAATTAAGATTATAGGGAACCAATATGGGAGCCAATATGTAAGTTCGACCATCCAACTTAATCAGCTCAAAACATTATAAACTAAATCAAATAAATTCCTAATTGAACTTAATTATGTGGGATGTCACAAGGAGAGTATTCATGTGATTTTGATGAAAGCACTGATGATTCTCTGAATGAAGTTTTTCAGATCTCAATTTGAACAAGTATGAGGCTGATGATGACAGTGAGAAAGTTAACAGAAACAAAACTAAGCAGCAGAAACATGCAAAAGAATCTCAAGGCCTTGTACCCACTGCTGAGCCAAAATCGCAAAGCCTTGAGACTGAAACTGACAGGACATATGATGCTCCTTCTACTGTGTCAAGAACTCAAAGCCTTGAAGGTTCATACACTTGGACACAAAGAAAGAAGTTCAAATACTTATCAAATCATCCTGCAGAGAACATCATATCAGATCCAACCAGTGAAAATCAGACAAGAGGTCAACTAAGGAGTCTGTGTGCTTTCAGTGCTTTTGTATCACTTATTGAGCCCAAAAATGCAAAAGAAGCACTCGAAGATGCAGATTGGATCATCGCAATGCAGAATGAGTTGAATGAGTTTGGAAGGAACAGATTTTGAAATTTGGTTCATATACCAAAGAATCAATCAGTGATTGGAAGTAGATGGGTGTTTAGAAACAAACTTGATGGAAAAGGTAAGGTTGTTGGAAATAAAGCAAGACTGGTTGCATAGGGATACAATCAAGAAGAAGGAATTGACTATGAGGAAACATTTGCCCATGTTGCAAGGTTAGAAGCTATCGGAATACTTCTTGCATTTGCATCACATAATCATATAAAGCTTTTTCAAATGGATGTCAAATGTGCTTTTCTAGAATGGATATTTACAAGAAGAAGTATATGTTGCTCAACCACCAGATTTTGAAAATAACACATTTCCTGATCATGTTTACAAATTAGACAAAGCCTTGTATGGACTTAAGCAAGCTCCAAGGGCTTGGTATGACAGACTCTCTAAGTTTCTACTTGAAAATGGTTTCAAGAGAGGAATTGTAGACACAACTCTTTTTATCTAAAATCATGAAAATGATTTGTTAGTAGTACAAATATATGTTGATGATATTCTGTTTGGTGCTACTAATGATGCTCTTTAAAAAGATTTTTCAATTCTAATGTGCAGGGAATTTGAGATGAGCTTAATGGGAAAATTAAATTTCTTTCTTGGACTTTATGTACATCAAATGAAGAAAGGAATTTTTGTGCATCAAGGGAAATATACCAAGGACTTGATACATAAATATAACATGTCACAGTCCAAGGTTGTTAAGACCCCTATGAGTTCATCATTATCTTTGGACAATGATACAAATGGTAAGAGTGTGAATCAAAAGGAATATAGATGTATGATCAGTTCACTTATGTATCTAACTGCAAGTAGACCAAATATTATGTTTAATGTATGCATGTGTGCTAGGTTTCAAGCAGATCCTACAGAAAGTCATTTGATTTCTATAAAAAGGATTTTCAGATACTTAAATGGAACCAAAGACCTGGGGCTTTGGTATCTAAGAATATATAACTTTATGTTGAGTGGTTATTCAGATGCAAACTTTGTAGGATACAAAGTAGACAGAAAGAGCACTTCAGGATTCTGCCAATTTCTTGGTGCATCACCGATTAGTTGGCGTTCAAAGAAGCAAAATTCAGTAGCTCTATCAACTGTAGAAGCTGAATATATTGCACCCGGAGCCTGTTGTTCTCAGGTTTTGTGGATTTCTCAACAGCTAAGAGATCTTGGATATCAATTCAGAAATGTGCCTATCAACTGTGATAATACAAGTGTCATTTCTATATCAAAGAATCCAATTCAGCATTCAAGGACAAAGCACATAGATGCGAGACATCATTTTCTTAGAGATCATGTTGAAATCTATCTTTTATTTCTACTACTATGCAAATAGCTTATATTTTCACTTAACCATTGCCAGGTGAGAAGTTTGCATCCATAAGACTTCAATTGGGTATGTTAAACAAGGATGCATTAGTTTAGGGGGAGTATTAGTCTCTATGTATATTATATGTGTAAATCTCAAAGCCTTGAGATCATACTTTATTAGCCTTGAAAATATGGCTCAAAGCTTTGAAGGTTTCTGTGTTGATCTAAAACTTCTCAAAGATTTGAACTACAGCACACTGCTTTGTTTAAGTGGATATATGTTTTATTAAAAAATATGATCGTGGAATATTTTGTAATATTTTTTAATATAATTAAAGAATTTCTCAATTGTTCAGAGATTTTGACAAAATATCCCAAAAATATCTTCTAAAATCTTATGCAATCTCTTTTGCATGCAAATCCACTTTTCAAATCAGACTCTTCTACCTACTTAAGCAAACTTCATGGCTTATTTATTTCATTCTCATCTCTCTTTTCTTCGTACCTATCTCTCTCTTCTCTCTCTCAAACTCTCTCAAGCCCTAACAGCAATGGATCGCAAATCTGAGAGGATCAAGCAACAAGGACAGACTTCCAACAAGAGGATGAAGAGGAAGGCTAACAGGAAGATCACACATTCATGGATCAGATTCAGAAGAGACAGCTAGTGTCCATGAGACTTCACCACCCTTAAAGAAGGTTAAGAAGAGAAATGAAGTTCAAGAAGAAGCAGTGGCTGGGTCAGAATCTGAGTCTGCAACAGAAGAAGTGGTGAAGATCAAAGATCAGGGGAGTGAGGATCAGGCAGATAAATCAAGCAAGAAGAAGAAGGAAGAGGCTGAAGGAAAAAGTGAGAAGAAGAATGTACCATCTTCAAATGGAAATAAAGATGATGAAAAGAAGGATGAAACGACTCCAGAAAAGAAAAGAGTGAAACACAGTGCAGTAAAGACCAAGAAGGCTACAAATTTTGGTAAGAACACCTTGCCTGATACTTGGTTTGTTAATTCTGAGGTTAAGACTGTGTGGATGGATGGGTATGCATCATCCAAGATTTCATTCTGTAGTCTAATTAGTACTGAGTTGTTGGATTTACTGGAGTTAGACTACATAAAGAAATTGAGAGAATCATCTGTCGAGAGTTTGTTGAATCCACCATATGAGGCTTACCATAGGTTGACTAGACTTTTCTATCTGAACCTGGTTCAAGAGTTGGATAATAGTGACAATTATGTTCTCACATCAAAAGTTGATGGGATTGACATTAAGTTGGATCACAGGGTTTTTGCCAAAGTCTTGGGAGTCCATAGAAAGTATAGGATCCGTGATCATTCTGATAGGAAGGATATTTTGGAGAGAGCCAAAGCCTTGTTTTTCTTGGAGGGAACCCCTTCTGAACCTAAACAGTTAACACATTATGTGTTTACATGTGAAGCTAAAATTATGTTCTCTATCATCATGAGATGTGTATTACTCAGGGAGTATTCCAAAGAGTTGGTGACAAATAGGGTGTTGATTCTGATGTATTTCATATGTCAAGGGGAGCATATGGTGTACTGTGGCACTAGGACTAGGAACCATTCCCTGCCTCATGCCAATGTGTTACCCTTGTTTTTCAAATACTTTGGAGTTTCTTTGGAAGATGAAGAGAAGATTACAAATGGTTTTGGGTTGGTGGATGAGGCATCTCTTCAGAGGATTGGGATAGTTCAAACTGTCAAAGGAAAATGGAAATTATATTGTGAAATGAGTGCTAAAGAGTTGAAGGAGAAGGAGTTCATCAAACGTAGAGCTTCTAAAACCCCCAAAGTGTCTGGTAATTTGGATTTATCTCAAATACTAGATAGGGTTGAAGTTCTGGAAGATGGAGCGGAGGATTTGAGACAAGGGTTATTTGACCTGTCTACTGATTTCACTAAGTTCAAAGGTTTGGTGAGCAATAAGCTTGATATCATCATCAAAGGTTTGAACCTGGAAAAAATACCCTTTTCAGAAAGCAGAGAAACTAGCATTAATTCAGATGAAGTACTTGGAGAAGCTCTCAAGAAGCAGAGGAATAAGAAGAAGAAACCAGTTCCTATTGTTCTTACTTCTAAGGATCTATTTGATCAATCTGAGGATGAGGCTGGTGGTGAGGAAACAGTTGCAGAGACTGCTGAAAAGGAAGTTGATGATTTGGATAGGGTTATTGATGAAGTGATGGAATAAATGCAAGCTGAAACTGAGGAAGCAAAGGGTGAAAAAGATGTTGAACAAGGTGAGCAAAGAGAAGAACCAGCTGAAGCTGAAGGAGATTCAGAGGGTGAGACAGCTGAGGTAGAACAGCAAGAAGCTCATGACAAAGTAAAAGGGAAAGCTAAGACTGAAAATAAATCTACCAATAAGGATATTGAAGATGAATCTTCAAAGCCTTGAAACCCATTCTTCTTACTCTTTCTGTCTTCTCTTTCTAATAAGTCCTGAAGTCTTTTTTAGTCTCTTTTGAAAACACTCTGAACAAGAACCTACATTTCTTCTACTCTTTTGATGAAAGCCAAAAAGGGGGAGAAGTTATGTATTATAATTTTTGTTAAGTCTTGTAATAATTTTGTGTAGGATGCTGATTGGTTATTGCTATGCAAATGGTTGTTTTTGTTTTAATGTGCTATATTATGTTTACATGTGATCATTAGATTGATATTATTACTAGTATTGGTGGATCACTTGTGTTTTTGAGTTGCAGGAAATTTATTTCAAAATCTGGATATCAATAATGTGTTTTGTCTTTCATCAAGGGGGAGATTGATAGATCTGAAGCTCTTTGATATTGATATATGGATGAATATGCAGAAAGAGTTTTGGTTCCTTGATGATGAAAGCCAGAAACAAAAGCTGAAAATATTCCTTAGTGCCAAAGCTTAAAAACTTTGAGACACTGTAGCTATGCATATATATGGGTAACTGTTCTGTGCAGGTCTTTGATTTTGATATGGAATGAGTTATAAAAATCTACATGATAATATACAGGTATTAGTAATCCATGTTTTAGATTGATTAACATAATATGCATGACTAATTTGGATTGGAAATTCAAGTTCATTCTGATGAACTAGCAGGCAAAGCTTCAACGCTTTGAGATTCACTAAGTACTTTTCACTGCTAAGTTCATCTGACTAATTCTGTGTATGCAGCTTATTTTGTTGGGTTTAATACCTTATTATGGATTTATTATTGTTTATTAATACTTGTTCTATAATGCGTTAATGATATATTTATTAGATTTGATGTATAAGTTGAGCTTATTATCAGAGAAAACCTATCCCAGTTTTTCTCATGAGCTGTTAGCATATTGCTGATCAGATCTTGATGCTAGTCGTTTGTCTGGATATTGTTTGATCTTGTTTGTTGAGTATATGCAGGGTTGTTAGGCGTTCCAACGTCCATAAACAAATCAAATGGCTATACAATCATAATTGTTGAAAGAAGCATATCAAGGAAGATGATTTTTAGGCATTCAGTTCCTAAAGTCTCTCTGGTTGTTGTAGGCTGTTATTTAAGTGACAAGGACTTTGAATTTTAAAGAGAGACAAGGAGGAAAGACAGATCATCGTGTGAATTTAAGAGTGCTACAAAAAGGAGAGATTAGATCATTCAAGTCTTCAAATTCATCATACCATTAACACTGCAGAAGCTATATCATTCATCAAAGATTGAAGTACACTTCCAAGCTTTATTGCCTATTTCTATTATGTGTTCTTCACACTTGTACTAGACTGGTATTATCACTCTATGTTCTTAAACCTCACAAAATTAGAAGTTTAGTTGTTCAAGTGAACAATAAAGAGGTTCTTATTGTTTTAACATATTGTAGCTGGAACTAGATATGTTGGGAACCACAAGCTGTATAGGTGAAAGGTATCTCACTTAGACTTGAGATCTAGGGATAAATTTGGGTGATTAATAAGAAGTTGTGTTAGAATCCTCGAGGAATAAGATCCCTCAGGCAGAGACTAGGTCCAATTGTGACTGAACTCTTTAAAATCTTTGTGTTCTTGCTGCTTACTTAATTTATCTTTTAATTACAGTCTTAAAAGGAAGTTCCAAAGCTTTAGAGTTTTCCAAACCTCAAAGTTTTGAAGCATCTGTGTTCTGCAGTTATATCTCTAGTTTCTCAAATCTTTTTCAAAGCTTTGAGATATCAACTGAATACTCTCTACAAGTTTCAAAGGACTGTTTTTTTAGCAAAAGTTGGCATACTCTATTCACCCCTCCCCTTCTAGAGTATTTAGATCATGTTCATATACTTACATTACAAACTTTCACACTCCATATAAGAAGATCACAGTACCACTATATTCAAAAAGCAACAACAAGGTAACTAAATGATCTCTCTCCGATCGGTCAACAATATTTCTTACATTTGGTTTTTAACAAAATTCTGAGATAGGAAAATACAAGTTGTGACATACGGAGGGGAAGACAATTATTTTTTTCAATAGAACTGACAAATAATTCTACCTCCCATTAATCTTGGGAGATATTCAAAGAGGAGTTTTTAGTTTTTCGATTAAGAAAGAGTCCTCAAATTCGAGATATTATTCTCAAGTTCTTTTATGTGCAATAATCTGTATTAGTTTGCTGAGGTATATGTGATCTCTTTTTTCGACCGGTGATAGCTTTTTTCAAATGAAACAACTGGTCACATTTTTTATTATGTGTTCGTAACATTCATGGTTGTCAATTCATTTCGTACATTAAGGTACATGAATAAATGTACATTATGAACATAAATTAAGTATGATAAAAGAAACGACCTAATTTCATATCGAGGTAAATGTTGGCCTTCCCTGCTGACAATACAGTCTTGTTTTGAGTTTTCAGATCACTGATTAATTCACTAATCCGCTTAGATTAACGATGTGCTAGCTCTAGGTTTAATGATGTACCCTTGATGGTAAAGTACAATACATATTCATCCATTTGTCGAATGAAGGTAACAGCACTTTAGTAGGCTTACTGTTTAGCTCTAGAAGTTAGGAATATTTGAATATGATAAAACATGGAATTTTTTCAAGTTCGAAAAGAGAAACAACGCAAGTAAAGTAGAGATCTCATATTTTGTGCTAATTTTAGACGCATCAATGAGAAACCCTCCGAATACCATAATTATGGAATTCAAACTTGCAGAAGAAAATACATCTATTATGGTGAAAAAATACAACATTTTATGTTCGCAAAAGAAAAAAAAAATACCACTGTTTTGAAACCTCATGTTAAACCACAAGTTTTAAACATTTTCTTTTTACTCTAAAAGCCACACAAAGTATCATGCACGTTTGATGGCTAGGAACATTAAACTGTCATGAAACACCCATCGATTTCAAAGACCATGATATCTTGGGTCTCTCCTAAAATTATGTCATTTTGGTACTTTTTATATTGATTTTGTCACCACATAAGTTTGTAGTTACACATAGCGGTATAATGTAAAACCATTGTTTTAAATGGGTTACTTGTCGAATCGAACATTTGGCACTTTCATGCTTTTATCTTGTTTACTTTGACACTATGTAGATTTTTTTTGGAAGAAGTGGATGAGTTAACTTTACCTGCAATCCGCAATGCAAGATGGATTGAAGCAAAAGGAAATCTTGTCCGACTGACGCCTATGACACTTTCATAATTTTACCTTGTTTACTTTGACATTTTGTAGATGTTTTTTTAATAAGTAGATGAGTTAATTGTAACTGTAATCTGCAAAGGAAAATTTTTTAGTTTATAATTGAAGCAAAACAAGATCTTGTACTATATATATTCTCAAGATCTTAACATTTCTTTCAAATGTCTTTCACTATAATATGCTTATAGGACGATTTCTAATACTTAATTATAAATGCATAAATATTAAGTACTCCATTTCCCTCCGCATTTACAGCAGCATATCAACATAAAACTAGCAACATATCTGAATTTTGGAAAGTGCATCATAGAAAGCAATGCAAATGGTCCAATAAAGGAGATGAACGTGTAGAGAGAGTGGAGAATACCAATGGCTATTCGGGAGCTTCTAGATGCATTGAGGAGAGTGTGGAATATTTGATCTACAATTGCCCCAACTACCTAGTAAGGTACCCGAAATCAAAACCTTGTCGCTTATAAGTTTGCTAGAAAATGATCGGACTCAGAAATTAATGGGATTTGGTTGTCTGATCCGCCGCATGGGCTTGTAATGATATTGTACCTGATTTGAATGGTCAGAAGCTCAATAATATTATAAACAAGTTTTTCCCTAAAAAAGAATTATAAATGTGAATTAAATATCACGTAGCCCTCTCCTTCCCCATTTGTACAGTCATATTTTTCTAAAATTAAAGTCTCCGAATAATTATTTTACTTTAGGGAAGTTACAAACTGTTTCACTTTATTCCCCTACATATATACGAGTTCTCTCTCATACTTTTTCGTTGTTACAAGACATATTCATACATCGATCAATTTTAAATGACATATGTAATACAATTAAAATTAGCATGCCACGTGCAATGCACGTGTTTCAACTAGTATGAAAAAACTATTTGATTAGCCAAACAATGCAAGCATGAGAAAATCATTTTGTAAAGTTGTAGAGCTAAAATCACTCTACAACATAATCAAGAAAATTTCAATACTTGTGTACATGGTTGATAAAACACTATTGGTGGTTTGTGAATTTTAAAATAATATATTTTTCATGTCCCTCAATGAAACAAATTTGAATAGTGTTCAGAAATTGTGAAAAGGTAAACATATAAGTTCATAGAGAAGCACAGTTTATGGAACCTACATTTTTCTCGTCCTCTTTACCATATAGAGACGGGGAAAATCTCTAATTGTTTAAAGATATGGAGTTCATTTATCTTCAGAGAGTTGACAAACACTAAGTAAGTATAAAAAATTTTGAGAATAGAATAATTACAGCAAGACAATCAAGTTAATAGTCTTCCAGTCAAAAACAAGAGATAACAATGAACTTAGTGGGGGTTGATTTACAAACATCTTATGAAGACTAATGTTGAAGCACATTTTTTTAATCAATTTCTCCTACATGACTTCAAGTTTAGGATAATTATCTATTCTAATTGCACTCTTAAATTAGGTCAAGTATCAAAAATATTTCTCTTGGGTTCCAAATATGACTTTATGAAAAGAATTGACACTCTGGGTTGCACTCTTGGGTTCCAAAATCCAGATAGAACACAATTCACCACTAAAAGTAGCAGAAGTTTGAAAAAAAACAATTCTTTCCACTTTTGAATAAAAACATCATTTTCCTATTCATTTGAACAATAATCGTTTACAAATATCGAAAATATGAATCTTGACAAATATTGCAATTAATTCCGTAACGCTATAAATCTGATTCGTCTATAGTCTCCAATTGACCCGGGCGGTACCTGTGGATATTTTAAGGTGAGCAAAAATCCCTGTAGGTACCGCTTAACCACTGGCATAGAAATATATTAATCAATTAAACTGTAACAGATTATCAAATAATAGCATGGAGTAAGAATCACATTATTATCACGCTTTACATATCATTCGAATAAAGAACAGTAACTTAACAATCAATATATTAACATAGAACATGAACATCATGTATAAATTATAATTACAGTAGACATGAAAACTATATGTCCCCTACATGAATATTAGTTTCACGAACAACAGGTTTGCAATGATGAGAGTAGTTCCAGATATATTATCTCCAAATATCTCTAGTGCATATCTATCTTTCTCACTTATCAGTAGATGAATCAAATTAGGGATGATAAATAACTAAAGCACGAGACCCTATTTATAGAAGTAACCGACCAATCAGGTTGAACCGAGTCACAACGACATATGTCGTGCATGCAACGAAAGATGTGTCACACACCAACACATGTCCCATATGTGTCACATCCCCCTCCCGCCGATCCTGATTAGCGAATAATAAACTTTAAATTAACGGAAGGAAGGCGCGACATGCCAGTGAGGCCTAGACTCGTCGAGAGGCTAAATAAGTAATTTATAAGAAAAAATCGAAGTAAAAATATCTTTTTGAAAACTTTGCGGAAGCGTAATTAACAATTTACTTGGGGTCTTCATGAACACAAACAAATTGAATTGTAAAGAAAAGAAAGTTGATACTTGAAAATCAATATTCGTTAGTCATCTCGACTCATAACGTAAGCACATCATACCACGGGAGTGTTTCTAGATATCATACAAGGGCTCATACAAAGTTTTATGTACATAATTACACAACTCTTACATTATTAAACAATTCACCAACATGTATTTCATAATCTCCAAGTCATCTAGCATATTCGCAACATGTGAGCACATAGGCATCATCAAGCCAACAAGACAACACATACAAGCTTAACATCCTTTCTACTTCTTACTACTTATGTGTCATTAAAACATGAAAAAAAAAGATAATTTGAAAGAGTGAGCTCAACTAGCTCAGTGAGTTACATCAACAACCCTCCATAGGTTTGGAAAACAAAAAAGGGCTAAATTTCCCATGGAGCGACTTGAACATAAGGCATAGTTATAAATGCATATACTTGTGAAACTTGAAAGAGCGTGACATTCATAAAACATAAGGTGGATCATAAAGAAAGCGTAGAGACCTTGTCGAACTTGAACATACTTTCTTATTTTCTTATCTTAGTGACCCGTGATAACCTTCATGACTTAACATAACGTAGGGGCATGTCCATCGCGACGGCTCGTGAGGCGATGCGTTGCCTCCTTATATTGCCTCAGCAAAAGGGCCATAACCTGCCTATACCCGGCAGGGGGCTTCACTCCGATAATGTGGCCTTTCTGAAAACCGTATTTTACCTTATGAAATGTTCGTTATCTTTCTTAGCTTCGATGGGGCATAAACATTTAACTTGAGTAAGGAAAACATACATACCTACATAATAATAGGGACGACATGAACATGCATATGCTTGTAAGAAACTTGAGGTTCGGTACAAACTTCGGGAGGTAGGGTAACTCACCTTGCGAGCTTAATCCATTTAATTAACCTTTCTTAGTTCAATTCAACAATCTTTAAACATATGCGCGTCAACTCCGTTGTCACGTAAGTAGCAAAGAAGGCTACAAAGCACACATATAATCACTTAGTACGAAATCATTCAAAACATAGCACATAATCACTTAGCATGAAGTCATTCTAAACATAGCACATAATCACTTAGCATGAAAACATTCCAAACGTAGAGCATGCCTAATTCACCTAGCTAAATGACACTAGTCTTATGAATGCAACATAAACTACCTCTACCCATATTCATGTACTTATAGAGGCTTAAAGGTCATATTAGAAGCATATGAAATGTCTAATGCAGCACATAAAAGCAAATATGACATATAATGAAATAAAAGTAACTCACATAAACTAGCATTAAGAAACTTGACAAATTTTTAAATTCTGCTCGTATGAAAAGTTTAAGTAACGCTAGTACAAAATTTCGTAAGTGTCTAAAAATGATTGTTTGGAACCCAAAATTTTAACATAATATAGATAAAGAGTTTATCCATAACATATAAAATATAAAAATTATGAAAACTTCTAAGTATTCTGATATGTTTGGGTGCAAAAACAGAGGCTGAAGACAGTCTTGGGAGTACATAAAATGTTTATATGAACCCAAAAATATTCATATGAATCCTAATATTCATAAAATATTCTTATGAACCCTAAATATTCATAAATATTTATATGAACCCTGAATTCATAAAATATTTATTAAATTTCTGATATGTTTGGGTGCAAAAACAGAGGATGAAAATATGAACTTTATGGTTTTCTCTACTTGAAAAACTTGTTGCATGCAAGAATCATTCATAAAAATCTGAAATTAGACTAACACCAGGACCGACCCATCCACTATCCGGATTTGGTGTTCGCCTAGGGCCCTCAATTTCAAGGGGCCCCGAAGTATTTTTTCAGGAGTAGGGGGTAAGGTTTTATGTCCCCCAAATTTTTTTTTACGGGTTAAAAACCCGAACTACTAGTAAAATGGGGGGTATATGCCGCCCTACAACCGAGTAGGTTTTTTTAATTCACTGGAATACTTATGTAAAAGGGGCCTCACTTTCAAGTATCGCCTAGGGCCCAAGAAAGTCTAGGGTCGGCCCTGACTAACACAAGGTCTAAATCACATACATATCACTACCCGCAACATTTTCTCCCATGAATCTAGCAACAAACTTGTTTTTGATGACATGCATGCATATATGTTCTAATGTGGTTTTACGAATATGCAACATCCAAGTATCAATCATATGATTTATCCATGGAGATGAAGAATCATGCTTGGAACTGAAGGTTACCATGTTTAAAAGTCACAAACCAAAGATGAAACAACAAATGCAATTCAAGTTCAAGAAATTTCATGCCAAGAACATCAATTATCTACAAATTGAACACATAAAGAAGAAAAAAGTGCTTACTTATATTCCTTGAGAGGGATTAGAGATTAATATTGGGTTCTTGGAGGTTGGAGGAGCTTGGATTCTTGAACACGATGAAGTAGGAAACTCCCCCAATGCATAGTATAACATTGGACTTGAGGTTCTCATGAATTGAGAGGTAGAAAATGGAATTTTAGGGTGTTTTGTGAGGGTCAACCCTCAAAACCGGGGATTGTGTTGTTGAAGATAATTGTGAGTGTGGAAGAGAATGAGAGAGAGCTTGAGAGGTATGGAAAGTGTTAAAGAATGACATGATGGGATATGGGGGCATTCATATAGCTATACTTGTAATGAGGCATGATATTATATTGTAATTGATAGTTGAATGGATGAAAGATTGATATACCAACATTATTTGGGAAGACATGCTAGTTTGAGGTAAATGATGCAAAATACAATAATAGAGAGGTTGATACATAAAAGCTTAGAATTTGGAGAACAATACAAATATACATTAAGTTTGGGGCAAACTACGAATTTAATACTAACTAACAATCACTCATGCATACAGAATGCTTCAGGACGTGACACGCGACCCTTCTACGTGTCGCGTATGCAGGGACTGTCACATATGTTGTGACACTTGTCCCTATGCGTTTCATACATTTATTTGGCCAAATCTAAATGATTATCATCAATCACCGCGTCAAATAAACATGTAATTTAGTCACGTCAAGCATATAACAAGCCCATATCACAACATACATACATATGTACTTAATTAGCACTTAAACTACTAATAATCACTAATTATTCCAAAATTTTGTATCCATAATCTAATAATAATATAAGATATTGTGACTTGTGGCGTCTCTCTAGAGGAGCTTAACTATTATAGTTTAGCAGTTATGGATACATCTATCAAAATACTAAATTCTTAAACATGAAATTAATAGAACTATTATAAGCTTAAGAAATACGGTCATTACACTCTTCACTCCTTATAAAAAGTTCGTCCTCAAAATTCAACTTTTAATATTTGTGTGTTTGTATTTAAAACATATATATTTTATCATGACATAAACAATATCATCACGTTCACATGACCAAGCAGCGTGCCTACACAACTCCCCTCGCGCCCCGACATAACTCGCTTGGATCAAGTTTGCCAAGACCGAGTCCCGTGCGTAGGTGACAAGCGATGTAGGTACCACACTCTAATCCAAAACGTTTCTGGCATACCTCGCTTGGATCAAGTTAGCCAAGACCAAGTCCCGGACGCAAATGTCGGGTAAGGGGGCTTTAATACACCGGGCTGGCTCAGCTCTGATACCACTTATCTTAACCCGACTTTTCGCTTTAAGTTAATTATGTATTTAACGGTAAAATACGTGCTTTTCGGCCGCGACAGAAATATGAACCGTGTCAATTTTTGAGAAAAGTAGTGGAAGCTTAGAAATAAACAATTCTTTCCACTTTGCATAAAAACGTCATTTTCCTATTCATTTGAACAATAATCGTTTACAAATATCGGAAACACGAATCTTAACAAATATTAAAACTAATTCAAAAACGCTATAAATCTAATCCCTCTACAGTCTCGATCGACCCGGTTCGATACCTGTAGATATTTTAGGGTGATAAAAAAACCCAGTAGGTACTGCCTAACCACTGGCATAGAAATATATTAATCAATTAAAATGTAACATGTTATCAAATAATACGTGATGTTCATGTTATCAAATGGAGCATGAATCACATTATTTTCATGCTTTAAATATCATTCGAATAATGAACAATAACTGAACAATCAATAGACTAAGATACAACATGAACATCACGTATAAACCGTAATTACAGTAGACGTGAAAACTATATTTCTCCTACCTGAATTAGCTTCACGACAGCAGGTTTGCAATGATAGGAGTAGCTCCAAATATATTATCTCCAAATATCTCTAGTGCCTATCTATATCTCTCTCTCTCACTTATCAGTAGTTGAATCGAATCTGGAATGAGAAATAACTAAAGCACTGGACCCTTTTATAGAATTAATCGACAATCAGATCGCGCCGAGTCACAAGGACACGTGTCGTGCATGCAAAGAAATATGTGCCACACACGGACACATGTCTCATATGTTTCACACATGCATACAGAATGTTTCAGGACGTGACACGCGACCCTCCTACGTGTCGTGTGTAGATAGTGCATTCTGAGCTGTCAGATCTTGGCCACGTGGCAACCATCCAGCACACCATATTGTGCTCCACACACACTGGATCACCAGCCGCGCTGATCCATGTGGGGGCTGCGAGACAGAGCCCTCGCATACCACTGCACGGGACTTGTAGGGACTTAGTGGTTTGGAGGATAGAGTAAGTCCTGTCGCGTGCGAGCCAAGCCCGCGCGCGACCTTTACTAACTGCTTTGAGAGATTTATGGCATGAGCTCCATAAACCCGGTCAATCCGGTCAAACCCGGTCAATCCGGTCAAACCCGATCAACCCCATAACGGTTCTGGTATTCGCGCATAACGTGCTGACGGTCCCTATATACGCGGACGAACGTGCCGTTGTGGTTAAGCTAATTAAGCCGCCATTGATGGGCGCATTAACCACACTACAACGGTCACATTCTCTGTTATATATAGGACGTTAACCTTTCCATACAAAGGAGAACACACTAGCCATACGCGGAAGCTCTGCCAAACCTCTGTCTCTCTCTCAGACATTACTACTGCCTTACTCTCTCCCTACACACAACCCAACTCTTCCTGTGCTATTTCTAATCCTCTACTTACGGTGTACACGGAGGTCTCCTCGCCGGAATCTCTTGTGCACATTTTGGTGAACCCGACGTGAACTTACCATCAAAAAGCAACCATGTCTCAGGAAGATGATGTCAGTAACAGATCGCCTTCCACCGAAGCCGCCTCAGGAGAGGAGGCCCGCCGCACTCCTACGACCACCGGTGAAGCCCCGACGCTAGAGACCTTGGACGCTACCATCCAGAGTCAGGCGAAGGCTCTCAAGGCTCAATCTGTGCAATTAGAACGGATCATGGCTGTCCTGGGGACTCTTGCGCCAAACCCTGCACCAGCCACTACCGTTTCTCCGGGAGGAGGAGCCCCTACCGCTCAAGGACTGGGAGTGCCAACCACACCTCCCAACCCTAATCTGCAGACTCCACCGACGACTACGCAGCTACCTTCAATTCAAGGGTCAACAGCTCAAATGTTGCCTCTCGCTGCTCATACTCCTCAGCCTCCGGCTCTGGTACCTAACTCGGCTTCGCAGTATCCCTTGCCTCCTCCAACGGCAATCTCGGGCAATGCGAACGGCCAATATGTCCCTAATCCTCCGGCGGCATACGTGTCGCCTCCGCCTGCGACAACCCCTCCTCCTGTTACCGAGGCAAACATTCCAGAATGCATGACGTCCCTGCAGAAGCGCATGGACACTATTCTGGCTCACCAATCGTTCGCGGATACCATCATCCCGAAGCTAGACAACGATCCACCTATCCCGCGAGAGATCTATCTCATGCCTAACCCGGTGGGGTACAAAGCTCCTAAATGGGACAAGTTCGAAGATGTCAATGGAAACGCTCATGAACATGTCATGCGTTTCATCGATGTCATGGGGCCATATGGAGCCGATCCCAAACTGCTGATGCGAGAATTCCCAAAATCCTTGGGGAACGTAGCGTACAAGTGGTACAGGACGTTGGAGGCCGGATCTGTGAAGACCTGGGATGACATGGTCCAAAAGTTCTACACCAAATTCTTCCAGATGGAAGAAAAAGTGACAATGATCCACCTCTCGCGGATGTATCAGAAGCGCGAGGAGGACGGGATAACTTTCATCAAGAAGTTCAGGGCGAAGTCCTTGGAATGCAAAGATCCGATGCTCGAAAGTCGGCTCGTAGAGATATGCCTGCAGTGCATGAGAGATGAATACAAAGGTATGCTCATCAACCTTCAAACGCCCACGTTTTCAAAACTAATCGAATGTACGAAGAACATCGAGCCTATAGTGGAGAGGCAGAAAAAGAAAAACGCTCCGGAGCGATCTTCGAGCGGTACTACTTTCAAGATCGGGAGATTCAGCTATAAGAGGGGACGTGAAGCTGAGGTCAATACAGTTTCACCCCAGAAGCAGGCGAAGATTGTGAACTTCGACGCACCACCCCTGCCATGTTCGGTGGAAGAAGCAAGCGACCTCTGCAGGCAATGGCGCAAGGACGGTGTCTTACCGCCACTCGAGAGGGCACCCTCCAAAGAGATGGTGAGAGACCCGAAGTGGTGCGAGTACCACGGCAAGGTCATGCATCCCACAGCGGACTGTAAGAAGCTCAGGATTGTATTCAGCCAAAAGATGAAGAATGGCGAGCTGATCGTCAGCGATCACAGGAAGGATGTGCGCAACAATCCACTTCCTGCCCATGCGGAGCAAGACTCGAAAGGTAAAGAGATCGCCATGATCTCGATTGTGGATCTGGAAGAGGTCGCAGAGGATGGTCTACCCATCATTGCCGAAGTCCATGAGGATGAGGACTACAGCGTAGACACGGAGGACGAACGTGCCGACCGGATGAAGGGGTCGCACGGCTTCAGCAGATTCTTTGACGAGATGAACTTCTCGGAGAAATGCCGGATGGAGATGACAAAAGCGATCTTAAGGATAGCAAAAGACTACGAAGAGGATCTCGTAGTCTCCAATGGGAAAGTCATCAGGGCGTCTCGCTCTACAGAAAAGATTATGACCTTTTCTGCCAGCGACAAAAAGACAGATGCGAGCCACCAGAGGCCTCTGTATGTGACAGCCATCATCAATGGCGTCGAGTTCAAAAGAGCGTTCGCCGACGGAGGAGCAGCGGTTAAGGTCGTTTCGCTCCACACACTGAAGCTAGCAGGGATCCCCGAGTACAAGATTGTCAGGCGTCCATCTCCGCTGATGGGATTCGGAAGCGACTCCAGAATGACGATAGGATGGATTCGCCTGGGCGTCCAGATCGGCAAAATCAAGTGCTCAGCGAAATTCTATGTCATAGATGCGAACACAACGTATCACATGATCATAGGTCGAGCCTGGATTCATCGCTTTGACGCGGTCCCTTCAACAGCTCACCAAGTCATGAAAGCTATTTGGAACGATAGAATAGTCGAGATACCGGCTTCAACGAATCCTTTCAACATGGATGAAGCACATCTCAGCGAGGTGGTGTGGTTCACCGAGATGGCGGACGAGCAAACATCGGGACCATTCAACCTTACTCCTTTACCCCTATGGGAAGATATCAAGGATCAGTCACCTGCGGGAGTGATGGTGACAAGGGAGAATGCCAAGGAAAAGCCGCCCACACGGGAAGAGGCGCCGCGGATCGCTTACCAGCGAAAGAACGTGTATACTCTGAAGAGAATAGCAAATCATGATCCAGAAGGCAAGGAGATAGAGAGTTTCTACGCCAATGGGAAGAAGTGATATCGCATATGAAGGTGCGTGGGGATGTCCTCACGCGGGCATGGGGATATCCCTGAGCAAATCAACCAAATAGAGCAGGTTGCGGTAACGGAAAAACCAATGCAGAGCACTCCCGATGAGAAGCTCAAGGAAGCACCCGAATGCATGGAAGACAAACCCAGACCGCAGAAGCAAGAGCTAAAGGAGGTGTTCCTAAGCCCGAACGAAGAGAAGAGAAGGCCAGTCTTTCTAAGTGCGGACCTCACAAGCGAAGAGGAGAAAGGACTGCTACAGCTCCTAACTGAATACAAGGATGTGTTCGCATGGGAGTATGATGAGATGCCCGGTCTGAACACAAGTATCACTATGCACCGTTTAGACATCATTCCGGGGTCTAAGCCGGTAAAGCAAAGCACAAGAAGCTTCAGGCCGGAGCTTAACGTGAAAATCAAACAGGAGATTGTCAAACTCATGGACGCCAAGTTCATAGAGCCGAACCATCATCCCACATGGCTGGCCAACATTGTGCCAGTGGTAAAGAAGAACGGACAGCTTCGCATCTGCGTGGATTTCCGGGATCTAAATATGTTCTGCCCAAAGGACGATTTTCCGCTCCCCAACATTGATCTGCTTATTGATTCGACAGCGGGTCATCGCATGTTCAGTTTCATGGACGGCTTCAGCGGGTACAGCCAGATCAAGATGGACCCTGAAGATGCGCGGAAAACCGCATTTATTACTCCAGTGGGGGTATTCAACTACACGGTGATGCCGTTCGGTCTCAAAAATGCGGGTGCAACTTATCAGCGGGCCATGATGGCCCTGTTCCACGACATGATGCACAAGGAAGTGGAATTTTATGTGGACGACCTGGTGGTTAAATCCAAGCAGGAGGCAGATCACTTGGCGGATCTACGGAAAGTGTTCAATAGATGCAGACGCTTTCAACTGAAGATGAATCCCATGAAGTGCGCATTCGGGGTAACATCAGGGAAGTTCTTGGGATGCGTGGTGCATCGCCAAGGAATCGAGCCTGATCCTGCGAAAGTATCAGCTATCACTGGCATGACGCCGCCCCATAACCAAAGTGCCTTGAAGACATTTTTGGGAAAGCTATCATATCTGCGGAGATTCATCCCAGCGATTGCCGAAATCACCTGCTGTTTTAATACCCTTCTCAAGAAAGATGCCGTATACAGCTGGACTCCGGAGCACGAAGCTACGTTCGGGAAACTAAAGGATCTGCTAACGTCTTCAAAAATAATGATCGCACCTCAATTAGGATCACCACTTCTGCTGTATCTGACGTCAACAAGGAAGTCCATAGGAGCACTCTTGGCTCAGGAGTACGAGGGCCAAGAAAGGCCCATCTACTACATCTCTCGCATCGTGCAGCCTGCCGAATCAAGGTACACGGACATTGAGCGTCACTGCCTTGCCCTATTCTTCGTAATAGAGAAGTTGAGAAACTACTTTGCGTCGCACAAAGTGGTGGTGGTCACAAAAAGTGATCCCATACTATATCTTCTGACTCACACCGCTCCTGGGGGAAGACTGGCGAAATGGTATATGACCATCTCTCAATACGATATTACATGCGTGCGACCGCGAGCGATCAAGTCGCAGGCGGTGGCGGATCTATTGGCACAGTTCCCCGATAACAGTCACGAGCCCGTAATTGAAGAAGAATTCGAGGGACCTGAAATCTATGCGGTCGATGTACCCTATTGGACGCTCCATTTCGACGGTTCGTCAACAAGGAAATGTGGAGGCATTGGGATAGTCCTGACCAAGCCAGATGGAGAGGTCATACAGATGTCCGCAAAGCTTGACTTCGCAGTCACCAACAACGAGGCAGAATATGAAGCCCTCATAGCGGGACTTCGTGCAGCGAAAGCTTTGGAAGTAAGCAACCTGACGGTCATGGGGAACTCCAAGCTAATTGTCAAGCAAGCCTCGGGCGAGTACGGTTTGAAGGAGATAAATCTTCTGTCCTACCGGACTTTGGTACAAAAGCTGGTGCAGCAATTCTACGACGTTAGGTACGAGCACAAGCCCCGAGCGGACAACATGCATGCAGACGCTTTGGCCACCTTGGGGTCCAAGGTTGGTACAGACAAATGTCCCGCAAGAATCTCAATCGAAGTGCGAACATCGTCAGCATTAACAGAAGACGCGTGCGACGATGAACACATGGACGATGCGGACTGGAGAAAGGCAATCTTACGAGCCATAGCAGAAGGCACAAGCAGCGAGAGCTGGACACTCACAAAGGGGTATTGCATACATGACAACACCCTTTACTACAAGGGCCCTGGCGGAATACTTATGCGATGCGTCTCCGAGCAAGAGGGACTGCTGCTGTTAGAGAAGATTCACCAACATGCTTGCGGAGAAAGCGAAGTGTCAATCTATCGGAAGGCTCAGAGATATGGCATTCACTGGCCGGACATGTCAACGGCCGCGGCACTGATACAAGGAAAGTGCGAGAGTTGCGCACTGATCAAAGACTCTTTACTCATTGCTCTGACCGATGATGATGCGGATTGGAGGAAACCACTCTTTGATTTTCTCACCCAGGGCACCGTACCTGAATCGAGAAAAGAAGCTGAGAAACTGAGGAGGAAAGCATCCCGATACGTGGTACAAGAAAACCTGCTTTGGCGAAGAGGCCATGAGGGAAACTTGCTGCGATGTCTAGACGGCAGGGAAGCACAAGAAGTCATGGACCTTTCTCATCAAGTGGAACACCAAGGGGTGCGAAATTATGCAGGCAACTCCTCTCAATTGGATATTTCTGGCCCACGATGGAGGCTGATTGCCGCACCAAAGTGCGACGCTGCCAGGAGTGTCAATTCAAAGGAAACCTAGTGCACGCTCCTGCTGTAGATCTACATGCATTGGGAACACCGTGGCCATTTCACACATGGGCTCTGGATTTCATTGGTCCCATTTCACCGCGACTGAGCTGTTCACCAAATGGGTGGAGGCGATACCACTGAGGACGGAAAATGCGCTAGCCGTGGTCCATTTCATCCAAGAAAACATCATATGCAGGTTCGGAATTCCCAGCACCATCCTTTCAGATAATGGTACTCCTTTTGTTAATCACCAGGTGGCTGCGAAGCTAGCAGAATACAACATCAGGCAGATATGTTCCACCCCCTACTACCCGAAGGGGAATGGGCAAGCAGAAGCGACCAACAAAACGCTGTTGAGGATCTTGAGCAAGATGGTCGCAGATGACCACAAGAAGTGGGCTGATTCTCTAAACATAGCCATATGGGCTTACCGGACTTCTCCAAGGACACCCACAGAGGTCTCGCCATTCCTCCTATGCTATGGGGCTGAGGCTGTGGTACCTGCGGAGGTGAAAGTTAATTCGGCAAGATTGGCCTTCCACGCATTGTACGACAATCAACGCGATCATGACTTAGTCTTGCTGGAAGAAAAGCGAGAGCAAGCTAAAAGGACCAACAAACGGTATCAGGAAAGGATTGCTCGTGCGTACAATAAAACGGTCCAACGCAGAGATTTTGCAGTTGGAGATTTGGTCATGCGCGCATCCGACCATTGCATGCGAGAGGCGGCTCACCCAAAATTCGCAGCCAGTTGGGAAGGGCCTTTTGAAGTCACAGAAGTCTTTGACAGTGGCTACTGTAGCATACGGAGGTTGCACGGAACGACCTCAACCCCAAGCTCAGTCAACATGCGCTGGATTAAGAAGTACTATCCTTGAATTCTCTCATTTTATGCGTTTTATTACAACGTTGCCTTATGCCTTGTATAGCTATGATTCGCACAATCTTCTCTCCCATATGAGAGAATTGTAATCTCATCTCTCCCATATGAGAGTACTATAATAAAAGGCTTATCCCAAATGAGAAGAACTTCATACTTCTAGCTGTTTATATCGCTTCATTTAGTTTATTATTATTACTGTTAGCAATAAGCCTATCTGTCACGATAGCAACATGAGCAAATGTGATCTTAATTGATCTTCTAAGCCTATCTGTCACGATAGCAGCCTGTGCAAATGCGATCTTAATTGATCTTCTAAGCCTATCTGTCACGATAGCAGCCTATGCAAATGCGATCTTAATTGATCTTCTAAGCCTATCTGTCACGATAGCAGCCTATGCAAATGCGATCTTAATTGATCTTCTAAGCCTATCTGTCACGATAGCAGCCTGTGCAAATGCGATCTTAATTGATCTTCTAAGCCTATCTGTCACGTTAGCAGCCTATGCAAATGCGATCTTAATTGATCTTCTAAGCCTGTCTGTCACGATAGCAGCCCATGCGAAAATGATCTTAATCGATCTTCTAAGTCTATCTGCCACGATAGCAGCTCATGCGAAAACGATCTAAATGGATCTTTCAAACCTATCTGTCACGATAGCAGCCTATGCGAACATGATCTTAAATGATCTTTCAAGCCTATTTGCCACAATAGCAGCGCTATACAAATGCGATCTAGAATTCGTTCTTAAGTCTATCTATTGTGATAACAACATTATGCAAAATGATCTTAAGTGATCTACAAAGGTCTATCTGATGAGATAGCACCTGCACTTTAATCTGGAGCAAATCACAAGCCTATCTTCCAAGATAGCAAAGCTGCGCGAGCACGATCTCGAACGATCTAACAACATATCTGCGAATTTATACGGCAGATAGCAAATACAAAGTGTGTATATAGCACTACACAAGGCGAAATTTGCCAATACGCATGCGAAATTGTAATTTGTTGTAACAAGACAGCAAATCGTACAAAGTGATTTATCATTATGAGTCAAAAGGACTTACAATTTATCTGTCTAGATAGCAGCTTACAAGCGAAAAAGCTCAAATCTAACTACGCAGCCAACATGGCTTATAATGCATAAAAAAGAAGTAACTTACAAACGAGAAGTTACACATAGGGGGAATCCTAACTGAAATAGGATGAACCTAACGGTCTTAATACCAGCTATGCGATACACAGATCTGCGGCCAAAGATCTGTAGCAAGTAGGACGCTCCTGCGAAGAGATCAGCTCGCCATTCGCTACGTCCCTGGCAGCAAGATCTGGGTGACGCTACGTCCAAGATCCCAGGATCTGACAAGGCCTCTGCTTGATCAAGATATGTACCAGAGGAACCACCTGTTCCGGCTTATGCAATCGTGCAAAACAGGGGAGCAGTCATTCCTCGAGTACTGGGCTCCTTGTCCAAATAGACAAGCGCATTGGCTTGCCACCCTGAGTTCAAGAACGAGGAGGCAAGAAGTTCTCCTCCGGGCATGCTGGAGGAGAATCCCACCGTTCATTACGAGTCGGTAGCAAGGTCAGTACGGCGCTGCACCTCGCCAAGAGGCGGCCGGAAACATGACCTGCAAACATAATAGACGAAGAAAATTCTTCGAATAAACATAAGGTATTATCTCCATCTTCTTTATGATGGTTATAAAGATCAATAAGCCTTATGAAGCGGATCTTGGAAGCTATTTCTATAGCACAAAGCGCAAACTCAGGTTTCACAACTTGGAGTTGCCATGAATCAACGAAAAACAAGCGTTGAAGCCAGCAGTCGTAAGGACTCACGGCAAAGCACATTTTTGGAATGAAGAACCCAAATGGCAAAAGGCAGGGTTTATATAGACCTTGTGGAGACTCTTCAGTTGCCAAGACGAGTCAGCAGAATTTGAAAAGAGGGTAAGGATCAATCACTTACGCCTTGAAAAGCGGTAACAATCAATTACCCTACTAAAGGCTACGACGGTTCAGTTGCGTATCCTAATTAATAACGGATGGTCATGATTCGGATGGACTTCCCAAGGAAAGCGTGCTTATCTAATGAGAAATTAGCGCGAAGATCAAGGCAGAATATCAATTGCTGACGTCATAAATCGATATGCACAGAGATATTCTAGCGAATCCCGGAAAGGGCAAAACGGGGACTTCGATTCTTTTGTTTCGAAAAAAAAAAAGGGGGGGAGAAACCCTAGCAACATTACATTAATGTTTCAGCTATTTATTTGCTACTTTTTCAAATTCAAAAATCAAAGTAAACCCTTGATCAAGGAGTCATGAGGGGTGAACTGACGGCTCAGATTTTCCACCTGCTCCACTTCCTGCTTCAATTGCTCGCATTTGGCATTCATCTCGCGATAGAGCTTCATAGCCTCTTCAACCTTTTGCTTCTGCTGCTCTACCTTCTGCTTTTCAGCTGCGAGGTTTTGATGTCCGCGTTTCAAAGTTACGGCCGCACGGATCAGGGTGACTCTTTTGACAAGAAGCTTGAAGCCCAACCTGCCTTGAACTTTAGCCAGAAGATTTTGGCACATGCCAAAAAGCAATTCGGCACTCTGAGGAGAAATGGTCGCGGGTGTGGCCGCCGACAGCTGCTCCAAAATACAGATGGCTTCGGAAAGAAATAGCCTCCTGTCAAAGGGCCTATCTCCAGAGACCTCGCAAATGACTGGGGATAGGCGAGGCGCATCCGAACTAGCCAGTCCACATCGGCTTGCTTCAAACCTGAAGCAATGTTAAAGCCAAGTTATATTATCAAATTCGCAAATGAATAATGCGAAATGCAAACAGCAAACCATGACTTACCAGTTCCTTCAAGGATCTCACGAAGAGAAGGAATGCGCATTGTTGGGGTGGTTGAAGACTGTCCTCGTTCCATAGCCCTTCTATCAGCTGCGAGCTCTAACTTCTCATAGTTGGGGGGAAGAGTATAAGTCGCACCAGTTGCGATTGCAGCCCCGACATGCGAGCCCCAAAAGCTCCACGCAGGAAGGGGTGCCGCCGACTCAGTCATCGCTGGAGGCGTAGTGGCAGCCGAAGTTGCTTGGCGAGGGATACTTTCAGATGCGATAGCATCAACAACACTTGTTCTTATTCCCTCAGCACCAGCATGGACATCTTCCTCCATTAGCACAACGTCAGCCTCGGCATCATCTGAAAGTTCGATGATGTCCTCAAAAGGCTCTCCTGCATATTCAGCAGCGGCGGCGGGCTTCTCGGTATGAGAACTCGAAACCGGGACATAGGACGCAGAAGTTTGACTCCTTTGCTCCAACACGGGTTCATCAGCATTGCCTGCGATACAAAACGCGATAGTATGAGGTAACTTGTATCGTATGATATTTTATTATCTTCGCTAAGCCAAGAGCGAGCACCTCCACGCGAAGGTGGGATTGTCATATCCACGTCATACGCTAAGGACGTGGAACCTTGCCCTATTAATGTGTCTTCATTAAGCATGTCTTTAAGATGAGCGTGACCTGGGGCGCGAAGAAACCAGTCATGATTATGTTTTAAGTTGCTAAGTCTAGTTCATGCATATCGTTCAAGTGATTACCCGAGGGTTCACCGCACTTGCCTACTAGCCAACGGCGAATGTCAGCTTTTGACACACCATGCTTTAATGCATCAACAATGACATCTCGATAAGTTACTGCGAGATTAAAAATCTCACCTTCATTGCCGCCTGCGATTTCTTCAAAATCTGCTTGGGCTTGCTCTAAGGCTGCCGCATCCTCTTCAGGAGCCGCATCCTCATCTTCCGCTTGAGGAGCCATCTCTTCGGGAAGCACATCTTCCTCTGGACGCACTAAGTCGTCAACATGCTGCTCTTCGAGGCTCCTCTGCCTCACACGCTCGAGCTCCTCCTCTTCTCGCTGTCTTCTCCTTTCAGCAGCTTCTGCAGCCGTCTTCCTGGACTCGGCGAGAATATCCTCGCTTATGGGTTCGTCAGAAATGCCAGAATGAGCACCCCTCTTCTGCCTCTTGGCCAAAAGGCCACTGATGGTCTCATCATCATCATCATCATCTGCAAAGAAACAATTTGCTTAGATCAAGTTGCAAAAGAGTTAAGATAATGGGAAAGGGAAACGCGGTTGAGATACCTCCTGATTCTTCCTCATGTATCACATTTACTCTTTCTTCTTCTTCTTCATCTCTTTCTCTTAACTCCCGCTTCTCCTCTTCTTCCTCCTGGCTGAATGGAACGAATGTCTCCACTGCGAGCTCCTTCCGCGTTTTACTGGGCATACGACCTTTGCCTTTGTCCTTGGCAGAAAGGGACCTCGCATGAGGGAAAGTTGGAGCACTTCTAGGGGAAGAAATTGTAATTCCTCTTTGCCTGGGTCTCTTCTTTCTTGGTGCGGCAGTCGCTGGAGGAGACGGATCATCTCTAGGGGGAGACAAAGCCGGAGCATTGTCTATCAGCGAGTCAGCAAAAGCATTCATGACCTCGCGAATCCTGGTTTCGACCTCAGGATCCATCCTCGATGCTAGTCGGAACGACTGTCCTTGCCTTCTTGTGGTAACAATGGTGTTAACCAACGATTTGGAACGATCGCCAGATGCGAACCTCCGCACATGGCACTACAGCAAGCAGCATAGAATAAAGATGTCAATGTATGAAAGTAAAGAAGCTTAACGCATGCAAAAGAAGTTGCTTACCTTAGCAAAAGTCTCGCTATATCTGATGACATGCGAGTCGCCTTTCCTAACTGCGACGATCTTTTCATCTAGAATGATGGCAGGGCACATATGGTTCTCATGATCCAACAGTGAGTAGCAACCATATTCAGACTCGTCCAGACTGCAATTGGGACGAAACGGGAAAGAGTTCCTTTTGATCACAGGAGCTCTGCAATTGGGCGTTCCAGTATGCGAGCCAGTTTTTAGAACAACCACCTTCGCGGTTACCTGCAGGTTGCTCAAAGGGAAGATTGCTCATGAAGACTGTTTTGCACTTCTTTGTCAATAAACGCTTATAGCAGCCTCTGATAATAGACTGTGGCCAGATTGATGGTGCCACTGCATCGAAGCCGATTTGGGGAGAAAAGCGAGTAGGATCAACATCCACAGTAATCCTCTCATACCTCGGAGCGAGCTCACGAATATGCTCTGCGAGAGCAGGAAGGGAACCTCGCAGGCACCAGCAAAAGAATTCGCGATAGCGCTCATGGAAATGCTCTCCATCTTCGAAGAGGAGCTCTTCCGAGAAGACAACACCCTTAGAAGGATACAGCTTTGGAAACCATCGCACGTTTTCAATACGCATGGCATAGGGCCTGGCTATGAACTCTTGCCGATTGTCGCATATCAGGCTCCAAACGCACTTGGTATTGTTCGTTCCGAACCACCTCGCAGCTCTGCCGCTGTTACGTTCCTCCACCGCGCCTGGGGGACACCACTTGTTGGGCTTAGAAGCAGTTGGGGCATAGGAAGGCCATCGCTCAAAGACCCACATCGTCAAGAAGGCAATGTTAACGAAAGCCAGTATGTCGAGGCGGCCACGCGATTCTTTCATGGCCACAACTAGCTGATCCAGTCTGTAGTACAGCGTCCCCAAAACCAAGGGTCTGAGTGCGACTTTCTGGCCGAGGGCCAATTTCACAGCAAGGGGCAAGACGTGATAGAAGACCCCATCGTGCGGGTGACCATCGATCAAGTACCTCGACAATCAGGCACAGAGAAAGGCACAAAGGGTCAAGTGATAACCTTTACCCTCCACATAGTTCTTGGCCTCTGGGTCTTGACTCAGAAGCTTCTTGGTGAAGCTGCTGTTCGCGTAATCATGGAAAAAGTACTGCACCCACTTGTTCCAAGTATTCTTCGCAGATGTGTCAACCATCTGCCAGTCAGGAAGGGCTTTTGTAGTGGTCCACCGGGTGGAGATTTTCTTTACCTCTGACAAGCACTCCTCCATCTGCGTGTACAAAGCAATCTCCGCATCCGTCCTCAAGGGACTCAAAGGGTCCACCTCACCCATGGGAGACAGATCATACAACATGTGCACGTCCTCGAGCGTGGGGGCAGCCTCGAACTCAGCAAAGTGGAAAGTGTGAGTCGCAGGCGAGTAGCGGGAAAGAAGGTTTAGAAGCATGGACTGGTCCAGCTTCACGACAACACCCTTCATAGCACGAACGGCGAAGTATACGCCGGCCTCATTAAGAGTCACAGCATGATTGGTCAACACATGGTCAATCCACTCATCCATGTAGTCCAATTTCTGAACGAAAGCTTGGGTGGAAATCGCAGCATACGGGAAGTACCCATTTTCGATTCCCAATCGAACCACGTCCTCGGAGCCAATCAAATCAAGCAAGGCCGAGTTAACTGGAGGAGTTAAAGTTAGTAATCCCTCATTGGGGACAGAAGCAGGCAGTTTCTTTGCCTTGACTCTCGCATGGTAGAAGTCTTTGCCGCCCAGGTAGGGGGCTTTCCGCCATAGAGCTTGTGGAAGATCAGGTATTTCTTCGTCCTCCTTGGTGGGTCTAGTTCCTTTTGTCTTTGCCATTCCTGCGGAAAAGCAAGAAAAAAGGGGGGAGAAATATGCACACTTCAGTTTGAATTTCGAGATTCAAGATCTATGGGAAGAAAGATGAACAGTTTCTGGTATCAATTTCAGAAATTAGAGATGGGAATTGTTTGCATTATCAGAGATTTCAAAACCCTACATTCAAGGTCTTTATCATCGGAGGACTAAGTCGAAATTGGATTCAAAGATTGTGAGTTTCTTCGCAAGGTCTCAGCAGATAGTATGTCATGGGTTTGCAGATCCAACGCAGTTCAAAGCATATACTAGCATTTTAAATCGAAATTGAACAAGGCCAACCTTGTTTCTGTAAAGCTTGCTTGGATGCAGACAGTTGAAGAAGACGATTTGCAATTCTGAATTGGTGATTGATTATCTGAATATGCTCTTGAAGACTTCCGGGTATCATTCACTTTAAGAGAAAGAAGTGATGCTTTGCAACAATGGAGAGTACAAAGTATTTATCCAAAAACAATGAAGGGTTGCGTCCTTTCAGTATTCGAATCGCAACCGTCACCGTCGAATCGCGCAATCACAGGACAAGCTGACGTCACGCCTAAAACCCTAAAGGCCAGACGGCACGACTCTAGGGGTTTTAGGTCATAATGGCACGCACGGGGGCTGAATTTACTCATATTTGAATTGGTGCGTGGCGGCGACGCGTATGTTGGTTTCCGCGCATGGAAGTCTATCCAGCTATGAGTCTTCACGTGCAGAAAGGGGGCTAATGTAGATAGTGCATTCTGAGCTGTCAGATCTTGGCCACGTGGCAACCATCCAGCACACCATATTGTGCTCCACACACACTGGATCACCAGCCGCGCTGATCCATGTGGGGGCTGCGAGACAGAGCCCTCGCATACCACTGCACGGGACTTGTAGGGACTTAGTGGTTTGGAGGATAGAGTAAGTCCTGTCGCGTGCGAGCCAAGCCCGCGCGCGACCTTTAGTAACTGCTTTGAGAGATTTATGGCACGAACTCCATAAACCCGGTCAATCCGGTCAAACCCGGTCAATCCGGTCAAACCCGGTCAACCCCATAACGGTTCCGGTATTCGCGCATAACGTGCTGTAACGGTCCCTATATACGCGGACGAACGTGCCGTTGTGGTTAAGCTAATTAAGCCGCCATTGATGGGCGCATTAACCACACTACAACGGTCACATTCTCTGTTATATATAGGACGTTAACCTTTCCATACAAAGGAGAACACACTAGCCATACGCGGAAGCTCTGCCAAACCTCTGTCTCTCTCTCAGACATTACTACTGCCTTACTCTCTCCCTACACACAACCCAACTCTTCCTGTGCTATTTCTGATCCTCTACTTACGGTGTACACGGAGGTCTCCCCGCTGGAATCTCTTGTGCACATCGTGCATGCTGGAAAAATCACAGATGTTGTGACACATGTCCCTCTGCGTGTCATACATTTATTTCGCCAAATCTAAATGCTTATAATCAACCACCACGTCAAATAAACATGTAATTTAGTCACGTCAAGCAGATAACAAGCCACATATCACGACATACATACATATGTACTTAATTAACACTTAAACTACTAGTTATCACTATTTATCTCTAAATTTTTTTATCCTTAATTTAGCAATAAAATAAGATATTGTGACTTCCGGCGTCTCTCTAGACGAGCTTAACTATTATAGTTTAGCAGTTATGGATACATCTACCAGAATACTAAATACTTAAACATGAAATTAATAGAACTAATATAAGCTTAAGAAATACGGTCATTACATGATTGGTGTCATCATGTCTCTATGTGGCGCAATCACAGTGCGCCTACTTGGATGAGTAGGCGCAATGTGATCATAAACTGTATTGGGCTCAACATTCACATTGCAAATTAGGTTCTTTCACGCATCTACCAGAGTTAAAATAAATGGGAATCATATTTGGAGTCTTTATACTCCAGAAGGGGTCTTCCTACAAAATGAGGTTGATATTATAGCTCATTTTGTCTCTCATTTTAAGCTTGTTTATCAAGAACTTTCTTGCTCTTTCTTTGTTCTCTCTGATTGTCATGTTGTTGAGGGAACCCTTTTCATATTCTTAAGCTTATTGATAAATATCTATGTTTACATGATGTCTCCCTCATTGACAAGCATTTTCATGCTGTAGAAATTAATAAAATGCGGTCTTTGATATGTTTCCTTTAAAAGCTTCTGGCCTCGATGCTATCCCCACTATTTTATTTAAAATTTTGGGTCATATGTTTGTTTAAAATTTATATATGTTGTCTTATCTTTTCTTAATTCAGTCAATATGCTTAAGGAAACCAATAGAACCATTATCTCTCTTTTTCCTAAGATTTATAATCATGTTTGTGCAAGATTTTAGGCCTATAAGTCTCACAAATGTGCTTTATAAAATTATTGCAAAGATTCTCGCTAATAGATTGAAGCAAGTCGTGTCTTTCCTGATAAATTGGAATCAAACTGGATTCATTGATAGCGCCCAAATAGGGGTTATCTTTTAGCCTGAAAAGACGTGTCTTTGTGTCGGAAAGCCGCGTTTTAGCCAAAATTCACCCTCGGAAAGCCTCGGTTTTAGGAACGAGACGTTTATTTGCTCTTCGTGAATTTCTGCATGTTTTGTACTTTTATTGGATATGATCGCGGGTTTTTTCAGGTTTTTTCAGGAACAGGTTCGGAAAGTGCATTGGGATGCGTGCCGAGACAGAACCGGGATCGCCTCGGGAAACGTGCAGAAAACGCTCGGAGCAGGATTTGACCGAGACTGGTTAAAGGGAGAGCGGAATGGAACACGGAAAGACTGGAGGAAAAACGAGCAGTGAAAACCGACCGAGGAAGCTGAAAATGCCAAAACCGAGAATCGTCGGGACGCGCTCGGTTGACAATATCTTGAGCTTGACTTGGAATTTTGAAGTTAAACTAGGGGCAAAAGAACGGAGACGTCAAGGGCTTTCCGAAAACATGTTATAATGCTGAAACGGAGTCCGGCCGAAAAACCGACTCCCGTCACGTGTGGGTCCCAGACAGGCCACGCCCGAGTAAGGAGTCTCGGTTCCCGGTGTCCAGAGTCAGGAGCAACTATTTCATGTTCGTGACGATTTCCGGGACAGTTTTGGCCTAGGGGTATTTTGGTCATTTTGGCACCTGGCCCGGGTTTCCGGAGTCAAGTTCAGATTTTGTCTCCCAAATTCAGTTAGCAGTTTTCCTATGGTCAGGGCCAAGATTGGACAGAATTCGGAGCGGTTTTGACCCAGGGGTATTTTGGTAATTTTGACAAGTTTCGGGTCAAAACGCAAGACGGGGGCACGGAAAAGCAGAAGTACACCGAAGAGGCAAACCGGGAGCATCAGGCAGAAGAGTGGGACCCAGGGGACCAGACCTGGCCCACCAAAGGACCAAGTGGACCCCACCTAGCCCCCACGGCCTGCGTATATACGCAGACCCTGCGTATATACGCAGCACCTGCGTATATACGCAGGCAGTGAGGGTGGTGGGGGATGTTGGTTGGGCCCTGGTTGCGTATATACGCAACCCTGCGTATATACGCAGCCAGTTTTGACTTTTGGTCAAAGACGGTGGACCGATGGCAAATTCCGTAATTTCGGGCACAAGCGTTTTCGGGAAACAGCACTATTTAAAGACTCGTCCAGACTCGTTTTGAGAGATCAGCAAGACAACACAGACATCACAACAAGACAGCACAACCGGAGGAGTCTGAGCATCCCGGGAGAGCACGAAAGCGCAATTCCATATTCGAAGACCCGTTTTCTTTTCTTCTCTCTCATTCAAAAACTGTGTTATTTACGTTATGAATTTCAGTAGCTAAACTTTTACCTAGGTTCTCGGTGAACCTAGGGTTTCGTTTTCGGATATTAGTTCTACGTTTTGACTATGAATTCATGATCGTACTATCTTAATATCAGCAGCTTTATCAGTTATTCTGTCTTTGAATTTTACTGTTTATGCATGATTGGAGTCGCGAACCAGAATTGCTACAGACCCGAGCCGGTAGGTGAAAACGTCCGGTTAGGGTTAGGAAGAGAAGACAGAATTTAGCACCTTACCCCGATGGGCCGACTAGCGAAGGGGAGTTAGGACTAGCCTGAAATCGTTGAGACCAACTGTTAGAGAATCTGACCCGGGCCATCAGGACAGGTTAGAAACCCTAGCAGCCTTAGAACGAGACTGCAGACTTAGGCAGCTTAACAGGAATCCGACAGTCTGCAGGATTGTGATAACGTGCAGGAAAAGAAAAGATACTGCACAATTGGTACGTGGCACGGATAACGAGACTGCTGTGTGTTTTCATGTCAAACAAAGAACGAAAATCTGAAGAACCCTAGGGGATCCCGGGACCTAGTATCTCAAACCCTAGTTTTACAACCTAAAGATTATTCAGAAAATTCTCACAAAAAGATTTACGTTTCAGTTATTTAATTTCAGTACTTAAACAAACTCTCAAAACATTCCTCCTTTTTACACTTTGTTCGTTAAAACTGATTACTAGAAAAACCTGTAAAGTCCCTGTGGGATCGATAAACCGAGTCGAAAATACTCTCTATATTACTTGATTCGTATACTTGCGAATAGTACGCTAAATTGCGCATCAAGTTTTTGGCGCCGTTGCCGGGGACTTTTTAGGGTTTATTTAGTAGTCCGAATTAATTTTCAGAGTTTTTATTTTTATTTTATTTTTTTATTTTTCGTTATCTCATTGCTCTTGAGATCTCTACTTTTGCAGGATGGGCGACAATACCGAGAGAACGCCAGAACTGCCCGAGACACGTACTCCAGCCGAGATGGCTCGGTACATCGAGGATCTGATCGCAGCAGGATTCGCTGCCCGGAGCAACCAGAGGACATACAACCGGTCTGGGAAGGCGTTGGTGGAGAATTTCGAAGTCCCCACGGGGGGGCATGAGCGAGCTATTGTGGTGCCCGAGATCACCGCAGAACACTTTGACATCAAACCCTCCACCATCCAGACTGTGCAGACCCTCTGCCCGTTCCATGGCAAAGCTGACGAAGACCCGAACGACTTTATCGGGAAGTTCGAGGATTACTGCAACAAGGTCCGGTATAAGGGAGTTGGCGCAGAGGCACTTATGCTAATTCTTTTCCCATACTGCCTATACGGAGTGGCCAACGAATGGCTCGAATCCCGACCACCCAGATCGATCACTACATGGGAGGGGTGTGTCACCGATTTTCTGGCCAAATTTTACCCCGCCTCCCGGGTCATTCAATTACAAAGCGAGATTTTGTCGTTCAAACAGAAGACGGGAGAGACGGTGGTAGACGCATGGGACAGATTGATGAGACTTGTGAAAAGATGCCCGAACCACGGTTTCGGAGACCCGAAGATCCTGCAGGTATTCTACCATGCCCTAGACAGGGAGAGTGCTGACAGGATTGACCGAGAAGCCGGAGGAAATTTTCTGTACCATGTGGACAAGGACGGTGCCTATGAGCTGATGAAGCAATTAGCCAAACAAGATACTCGCCTGTTTGACGATCGCAGGATCACGGCCCGAGCCGAGCCAGTGGAAGACGACCGGATAGACAATCTGGCCAAGATCGTTCAAGATTTGGTCAAGAAAGTTTACTCAACTGATGCAGTAGGAAAAACAGATTTGGACACAGCCATCGAGGGGCTCGGAAACGAAGATTCCAATTACGTACAGCAGCAGTGGGATCCGAGCCGGTACCGACCGGGTACGAGAGATCATCCCGGGTTTCAGTACGGAAACCCGAACGCAGCAGTTTATGCACCGAGGTTCCAGCACAGGCCACCAGCCCAGCAGGCTGCACCGACGCAACAAGCTCAGTCGGGCCCATCTTCCCAGCAGTACGACGCTCAGATGAAGGAGATCAAGTCCATGTTCCAGACAATGGAGTCCCGGTTCAAACATATGGACGCCCTGACAGCCGACGTGCAGATGACCAAAACGTCACTGCGCGCTTTGAAGGTACAAGTTGGACAGTTAGCACAGCAGCTAACGGAGAGACAACCAGGAAACTTGCCCTCGAATACAGTGAATAATCCACATGCTCAGGTCAATGCCATCACCACTCGGAGTGGATTAGCACTACAGGATCCGCAGTATCCTAGCCATGCACGTGCAGAAAAATCAAAGGAAATCGAGCGTGAAGTATTTGGCAAGGATAACAGCTCAGCCGACCGCCTCCAGCCAAAGGGCTTGGTTGAGCAGGATGTAGTGCAGAAGGAGAAGGAAGCAGAAACGGTACCTGTCTCCAAGGAGGTGCCGTATCCTTTGAAGACACGAAAGAGGGATGATAGCAAGGACTACGCCAGATTTCTCGAGATTTTCAAACAGCTGAAGATCAACATACCCTTTGCGGAGGCGTTGGCAAAGATGCCCACTTATGCCAAGTTCCTCAAAGATATTTTGTATGGACGGAAACGTATGAGCGATTTCGAGACTATAAATCTGACGGCAGAAGTGAGCAACTGTGTGAAGAACGGGCTACCGAGGAAGAGGAAGGACCCTGGCAGTTTTGTCATCCCGGTGACCCTAGGTAATGCTTACACAGGAAAGGCTCTGTGTGACCTAGGGGCCAGTATCAATCTGATGCCTTTGTCGATTTTCAAAACTTTGAAAATCGGTGAACTCAGGCCCACCAGAATCAAGTTGCAGATGGCGGACAGATCCGTGAAGCAGGCTTACGGAGTTATTGAAGATATTCTGGTGAAAGTCGGAGAATTGATTTTTCCGGCAGATTTTGTAATTCTAGACATGGAGGCAGGGGACGTACCACTCATTCTGGGCAGACCGTTTCTGGCCACTGGAGAAGCCATGATAAACTGCAAGAGCGGAGAACTGACCATGCAGATCAATGAAGACAAGGTGAAGTTCAACGTTTTCAAAAATCTGCAACTACCGAATTATTACGAGCATGAAGATATCTTCGTAGTGGAGGTAGTCAAAGAAGGCTGGGAAAACGAGGAGATGGACGAGCTATGGGCAGAAATTGACAGAGTGGACAGAGAGAACGAGGAGAGATTCCAGGAGGAGCAGGCCATGCAAACTAAAAACCGGACCAGTTTACAGCTGGACTAAAAAGGTGGGCAGAAATTGGCCCTGGTCCCGTCACTCAAAGAGCCACCAACCCGAGAGCTTAAACCGCTCCCGAGCCATCAGACTTCGGCACAATCAAAGCAGTTTCAAGAAGGGCAGAAAGCACTTCACGGCGAGTCTCGGATGCAGCTTGTTCCGGGAAAATTGAGATCTCGGTGGGTGAGCGGAAACCGGGTCAAGCCATATCTGGGCCCGGGAGCAGACGTCAAGGTAGACCCTGGCGGGTTTGACGTCCCTTGAGCAAACATGAGGTAACCGGGTCGGGCTGTCGACCGTAAATTACAAGCGCTGGTTGGGAGGCAACCCAACGTAGTAAGTTTAAATTATTTCAGGTTTATTTTCAGTTTTGAATTTTGAGAGAGGTAAGATGAGTGGGTATTGACTTTGAATTGAGCGTGTGCAGATACAGCAAAACAGAGAACAGGCAGAGAAAGGGAAAGAGGACGAAAGAAAAAAAATAAAAAAAAAAAAAAAAAAAATTACCTGCTGTTTGCGTATATACGCAGTCAGCAGCGAAAATTTCAGAATTAAAAAAAAAAAAAAAAAAAAAAAAAAAAAACTCTGCTGGTTGCGTATATACGCAACCCTGCGTATATACGCAACCAGGGGAGAATTTTTTTTTAAAAAAAAAAAAAAAAAAAAAAATGAAAAATTATTTTTGTTGCTGACTGCGTATATACGCAGGGTTGCGTATATGCGCAGCCAGCAGTGAAAATATGGATTTAAAAAAAAAAAAAAAAAAAAAAAAAAAAAAAAAAAAAAAAACTTTTTCAAAATGCTCCCTGTTTGCGTATATACGCACTGCGTATATACGCAGGCAGAAGAAGAAAAAAAAAAATTTCAGACAGCAGCATGTTTTTGCCCCATTTTTCTCTCTCTTCCTCTATACACAGATCCGTGGAGTTTGAAGCGAATTTAGAAAATTTCGTAGAAGGAAAGGCAGATTTTCAAAATCTTGAAGAATCGACCCCGGTGTGTTCTGGCACACTCGACCGTCACAGGGACTCGTACGAGTTGGGGATTTTTCAGGAACGGTTTTTCTGCAGAACCGAGCAATCGACCCCGGTGTACGGAAGTATACTCGACCATATGGGAGCACATTGTCAAACACAATGGTGCTCGGGGATTGCACATTTGAAGAGCGCACATAGAGCCCGGAAGGTTGACAACTTCCTTCGAGAAATTTTTTGGCGACCGGTCAACGGTCCTGCTCCACCGGAATCTGCGAGAAATTCCGCACCTGTAAGAACTGACTCCGGGTGCACAGGTTCAATTTCTGTCTCTCGCTTTATTTTTCTGCGTATGCTACCAGTTGTTCCCATTCGATGAGGCAATCCAGCTCATCCAATCCAGATTATATGCCTGATGATTAGTACCATGAGGGCATGGCACCATCTAGTGTGGGGGTGGTGGTGTTGTAACTGCATAACGTTTTATTAAAAAAAAAAATGTAAAAAAAAAATTATTAAAAATTTGAAATTTGAAAATTTTGAGACTGGGTGAAGGATTTAGCTTAAAACTGGAGAGAGCTCAATGATAGAAAATTTCCCGAAGTGGACGAACTTAGGTGAGGAAGAGCTGCGAGAATCTGTCTAGGAGAGTTAATAGAGCCAATACACTTCAGAAAACGCAAGTAGCTGTCTCCCGAGCTATGTATCCGACTAGCTGCCAGACCACCGTCACCAGGTAGTCGTCAACCCGCCATCACGGTCACCACATCATTTGGTGGAGTGATAGGCCATAGGGGACCTCACGTCCTGTCTCGCGCCTTAGGTCCACCAGTGAGCCCCATTGATCCATTAACCCTTTTCTTGGTAACCGTTTGACCTAGGAAGCTGTTTTTTGATACTCGCATCATTGTTAGTATTTTTACCTTTCCTACGCGTCATGGCACGAGGGAGTTGAGTTGAGGGGGATTTTCTGGGGTAGAGCAGAATTATCATATTTGATAGTGGATGAGCTTTATTTTTATATTTGAGGGTGTGTAAGGGTGAGATAGAGACGGCAGCACACTTCGGTGTGGCGGTGACTCACGACATTACACCGTGAGCACAGGAGGAGAGCCGTAGTGCGTAAATTTTATGCACGACATGGGGGACTTTGGGTTGACAGGGTTGATTGGAGGACATGCTGAGCTATTTAGACATCCTTGGAGTGAGGAGGATTGGTTGGAAAAGCGCGATTATTTTACAGATTGACTACGTGGTTCGAAATTAGTGTGGGGGTGGTCGTTTCAGATTTTATTTCAGTATTTTTTCTGCCACCCGACGTTTTTAGTTTATCATAGAGTTGGCCTGGTTTATATTGTTTATTGTGTTGCCCCGCAAAAAAAAAAAAAAAAAAAAAAAAAAAAAAAAAAAAAAAAAAAAAAAAAAAAAACGAGAAAGATAAAAAAAAACAGAGAAAAAGAGAAATGAAACGGAAAAAAGTATCAAAGGCAGAAAAATTCAGGGTGCTTGATTGATTTTATTTCAAAAAATCGGGCCGGCAATTTTTATCACAGTTTTACATTCGTTCACAGTTGTGGCCACGAGAACGGCAGTTACACCAGGACTGGGGAAATTGAGTGTCTAGAATCTTAGGTGATTTGAGTCAGTTTCCATCATCTTGGTGAGGGAGTGTGAGATTGGGGTATGTGTGAGTGTGCTGTGACGTTTAGGACATCGCTTCTAAATGACTTATCCTACCGTCCCAAAGCCGGCAGATTTACATTACACCCGAGTAAAAGCACGGAAGGTGTGCGTTAGGGATACGCTCGGTTTGCGTGCAAAAGCGGACGTAAGTGGTGTTCGTGCTTGTTCCTAACCTAGGCTGGCCGCAAGTTCTTCCGATCACCGCAGTTTCTGAAATCTAAAGGAATATGAGAACTTGATGATTTCAGTTTGAGTTGAAGAGATTGCCCAGTCTCACCCAAAAAATATATATATATATATATATAAACTGTTTTTATAATATTAATACTGTTTTTAAATAAGTGCAGTTACACCGCTCTGGATTGATTCGGGATAGTATGCATTTGTAGTATATTGCTGGAATTTGCTCGGGACGAGCAAAGTTTAGTGTGGGGGTATTTGATAGCGCCTAAATAGGGGTTATCTTTTAGCCTGAAAAGACGTGTCTTTGTGTCGGAAAGCCGCGTTTTAGCCAAAATTCACCCTCGGAAAGCCTCGGTTTTAGGAACGAGACGTTTATTTGCTCTTCGTGAATTTCTGCATGTTTTGTACTTTTATTGGATATGATCGCGGGTTTTTTCAGGAACAGGTTCGGAAAGTGCATTGGGATGCGTGCCGAGACAGAACCGGGATCGCCTCGGGAAACGTGCAGAAAACGCTCGGAGCAGGATTTGACCGAGACTGGTAAAAGGGAGAGCGGAATGGAACACGGAAAGACTGGAGGAAAAACGAGCAGTGAAAACCGACCGAGGAAGCTGAAAATGCCAAAACCGAGAATCGTCGGGACGCGCTCGGTTGACAATATCTTGAGCTTGACTTGGAATTTTGAAGTGAAACTAGGGGCAAAAGAACGGAGACGTCAAGGGCTTTCCGAAAACAGGTTATAATGCTGAAACGGAGTCCGGCCGAAAAACCGACTCCCGTCACGTGTGGGTCCCAGACAGGCCACGCCCGAGTAAGGAGTCTCGGTTCCCGGTGTCCAGAGTCAGGAGCAACTATTTCATGTTCGTGACGATTTCCGGGACAGTTTTGGCCTAGGGGTATTTTGGTCATTTTGGCACCTGGCCCGGGTTTCCGGAGTCAAGTTTAGATTTTGTCTCCCAAATTCAGTCAGCAGTTTTCCTATGGCCAGGGCCAAGATTGGACAGAATTCGGAGCGGTTTTGACCCAGGGGTATTTTGGTAATTTTGACAAGTTTCGGGTCAAAACGCAAGACGGGGGCACGGAAAAGCAGAAGTACACCGAAGAGGCAAACCGGGAGCATCAGGCAGAAGAGTGGGACCCAGGGGACCAGACCTGGCCCACCAAAGGACCAAGTGGACCCCACCTAGCCCCCACGGCCTGCGTATATACGCAGGCCCTACGTATATACGCAGCACCTGCGTATATACGCAGGCAGTGAGGGTGGTGGGGGATGTTGGTTGGGCCCTGGTTGCGTATATACGCAACCCTGCGTATATACGCAGCCAGTTTTGACTTTTGGTCAAAGACGGTGGACCGATGGCAAATTCCGTAATTTCGGGCACAAGCGTTTTCGGGAAACAGCACTATTTAAAGACTCGTCCAGACTCGTTTTGAGAGATCAGCAAGACAACACAGACATCACAACAAGACAGCACAACCGGAGGAGTCTGAGCATCCCGGGAGAGCACGAAAGCGCAATTCCATATTCGAAGACCCGTTTTCTTTTCTTCTCTCTCATTCAAAAACTGTGTTATTTACGTTATGAATTTCAGTAGCTAAACTTTTACCTAGGTTCTCGGTGAACCTAGGGTTTCGTTTTCGGATATTAGTTCTACGTTTTGACTATGAATTCATGATCGTACTATCTTAATATCAGCAGCTTTATCAGTTATTCTGTCTTTGAATTTTACTGTTTATGCATGATCGGAGTCGCGAACCAGAATTGCTACAGACCCGAGCCGGTAGGTGAAAACGTCCGGTTAGGGTTAGGAAGAGAAGACAGAATTTAGCACCTTACCCCGATGGGCCGACTAGCGAAGGGGAGTTAGGACTAGCCTGAAATCGTTGAGACCAACTGTTAGAGAATCTGACCCGGGCCATCAGGACAGGTTAGAAACCCTAGCAGCCTTAGAACGAGACTGCAGACTTAGGCAGCTTAACAGGAATCCGACAGTCTGCAGGATTGTGATAACGTGCAGGAAAAGAAAAGATACTGCACAATTGGTACGTGGCACGGATAACGAGACTGCTGTGTGTTTTCATGTCAAACAAAGAACGAAAATCTGAAGAACCCTAGGGGATCCCGGGACCTAGTATCTCAAACCCTAGTTTTACAACCTAAAGATTATTCAGAAAATTCTCACAAAAAGATTTACGTTTCAGTTATTTAATTTCAGTACTTAAACAAACTCTCAAAATATTCCTCCTTTTTACACTTTGTTCGTTAAAACTGATTACTAGAAAAACCTGTAAAGTCCCTGTGGGATCGATAAACCGAGTCGAAAATACTCTCTATATTACTTGATTCGTATACTTGCGAATAGTACGCTAAATTGCGCATCATTCATCCATGGAAGATCTATTACTGATAACTTGATCATGGCCAGTGACATTTCTCAATTCATTATTTCTGAATTTATGATAACAATGTCACCTTATGGGTTGCTCAAGATTGATATGGACAAAGTTTTTATTAAGAATATGTGGGATTTTTTTTAATACGTTCTGCATATATACAGTTTTTAAATTACATTATTAATTCAATTATGAGTTGTGTCACCACTATTTCAGCATTGCTCAATTTTTATCTCTAATCTTGCCATTTACATGCCTTACATAAAATCAAGGAAGGTAGGGGAGTCGATGGTTCAACCGCTTTGGAGAATGAGGACAATTGACATTATGTGTTTAGAGGAGGAATTTTGTTGTGTTAGTTGTAGCCTTTGTTCATTTTGTCGTATAGTTTCATAATTGTAGTACGGTTTTAGGTAGCTCTTTTGTGGGTTTTTTTTTTGGTGCTCTTTTGTTGTTTTATGCCAACTTATGTTGGAACTAGTTTCTACTCATTTTTGTACCCGTGTTCCTTTGTTATTTTCTTAATATGATGTCCACAAAAAAAATTACGATGCACAATTCAATGAAGAATACGAAAGATGTGAAGTAAACAGAATGTGAAACGGTGTTACTCTTGGTTGAGACATCAACCAAATCCTTCAACTTCTTTCAAGAAAAATGTTAACGCTTTCAGTTTATATTACTGCTTATTTCATTGCAATCAAAATGTCTTCCTTGAACCACATCTTTTAAAGATACACATTTCATTTTATTGGATGAATATTTAAAGCGGATGAAGAGTGGAGCTTACAATGGTCAGTTTTCAATATTTTAGTGAAGTTGGTCAAACTATCAGTTTCTTAATACGTCTGACAATGCATTCATATAATTTATGGTTAAATTTCGTCCAGGTTGGAGTTCTGGCGCCTACATTACTTAATAAATGCAATCATATAATGTAGGCGCCAGAACTCCAACCTCGACGAAATTTAACCATAAATTATATGATTGCATTGTCAGACCTATTAAGAAATGGAAATTATATAATTTTCAAGACTATCAAAAAATAGGAAACATTACTTTAGGACCCATCATGTCAAAAGTAATGTTTCCTTATTTCTTCATAGTCTTGGCAATTATATAATTTCCATCCCACTTTTTCGCACGTACGTGTGGTGAAGAAAAAAGGAAGTGTTTCCTTGTTTCTTTGCACATTCCATACTTCACCGATTCTCAACTTAAGTCCTTGCATAAGTTCTTATACGATCCCGGCTAGTCGTGGATAATAATTTCAACTAGCACTAAATAGTTGTTGAAGGGCTTGTTGTTTATCTTTGCTTACTCAAACTTACACAATCTTTGGCCCTTTAGTGTATCACTCGTTAATATGATACTAATGGTCTTTTGCAATTCTCTCCCCAAATACATGTAATATTCATTGTCGTGGTGTGAAGCTGTTTACAAAGAATTTACCTTGAGTAATAAATTATCCACTCAAACATCCGGTTAGAGTTCATAAGTAGTCGGCTATTGTTGGTCATTGAAAGATACTACTACAGTTTTAGCAATATCTAACCATGCATATGGTATATCTACTTAATAAAGTTTGATCATGACATCACATTGCATGATTTACAATTTTCATATAAGCCCTCGGTCTTAGTTCCTTCTCCAACATAACAAAATATTGTCGGTGATCATGGATTCTTAAATGTAACATATTCTTTTTCATTAGCACAATAATATCTCAATATTTTATCGACAAACTCCACGAGATATTGAATGCTTTATCCCTTTCAACTCTAATAATAAGATTTATGATATTAGTGAGAACAATTCTATTACTAGGTAGAGTACCCGATGATCTGTATACTGTTATGAGTAGCCACTCCTCCAACTTGAATCTTCGAATTCCCAATTGCACATTTTTTTGGTGATTTCTCTTGTCATTCATACGAAATAGTCATAATTCATTGGATCTCGATCACCATAATCTACTTGTGTATTTTCATGAACTGGTCCATCTGATCAACTGCTTCAACTTTCTTATTCAGGTATGATGGACTTTGAGCTGGTGGACGAATTTGAGCATTATGATGTTGGAATTCATGTGAATACATCTCTGACATGTGTTCAGTCAAGAGAGATTCATGTACTTCCTTATGTGTGAGTTGTAGAAGTTAGAATTATATTGGGGTCTTTGAGGTGCCCTAAAATAATTCACCCGTTTCTGACCTAATTGTATGTTCGTTCCTCATGCTCTGTGTCACATAACTCACATAGATGTATTTGTACCGCCTAATGCACATGATTTCTTCTTAGGCTTTGAAATTTATCGTTCATAACAATCATCTTTGTCAAAATCACCATCTATTAGGCATATTTGCTACCTTGTCATTTCAAAAGTTCTCTTATACGTAGCTAATGAAAAGTCACTGAGCGACATGCCTTTGAGAAAATCAGATGTGTCTTCGAATTTTTGTTTGCAAAGTGGGAACCTCTTCTTACGTTGTCCAAACTGTTCATACTTGGAACATCCAATATCTACAAACTACAATCTTATAATTAAATAATATATCAAATAGGGGATTGCCCGTGCCCGAGGGCACTACCCCAAACAAACAGTAAGAACATCGTTTACCAATAGATGCTCATGAAACAAATAAGAAAACATAGTAGAAGTCATAAAATAAAGTTTAATATCAAGCTATTTCTATGTCAAATATGTATATTTACATCAGAATTTACAACAACCGTAAACTTACAAATCGACCATTAAATTTTCCACCTCCAGAATTAATGAAACAACGATCCATCATAAGTGAGTTTTGATTCCTTCCCTGTAGATACCAAACCTGCTATAGCTCCAAATGATACCAAGGGACCATCTTGTCTTGTAGTAAAAACTAAAATGGTGATAGATATCCAATATCTACAAACTACAATCTTATGATTAAATAATATATCTAATGCAAACACACCTAACTTATTCTATATTGCGGCGATTTGTTTTTGGAAACGCATACCCCAGTGAGATGTCACAGGAAAAAAACATTAACTCTGTTGTGAAAAAATGGGATATGCACTAGAAACGGCTAATGTTGTTATATCGGTGATTCTGTCCCTGTTCGTAATAACGAACTTGTAAAATGGATCCAACCAGGGGACGATCGTCCTTGTTAAATCTATTTAGTTCAACATGGATACCATGAGGCGTCCATCTATTCTCATTCATCATAAACAATCAGAATTACAGTTGTTGAAACAAGCATGAAACATAATAATACATCACACATTTTATAGGAATCTTGCCTGCATCATGGCCAAACCCATTTCCTGAAACCGTCTGCATCATGTTCTGAACATTAAGACCAAATACATGTATGAATGACGCGAATTACTAGCGCGTGTATACGCAAGTGCACGGTCAAGTAGTAAGTGGAGTATTTTACGACTCCGAGTATCGAACCCAAGGGAATTTACGATTACTAGCTGTAGATAGTGCATTCTGAGCTGTCAGATCTTGGCCACGTGGCAACCATCCAGCACACCATATTGTGCTCCACACACACTGGATCACCAGCCGAGCTGATCCATGTGGGGGCTGCGAGACAGAGCCCTCGCATACCACTGCACGGGACTTGTAGGGACTTAGTGGTTTGGAGGCTAGAGTAAGCCCTGTCGCGTGCGAGCCAAGCCCGCACGCGACCTTTAGTAACTGTTTTGAGAGATCTATGGCACGAGCTCCCTAGACCCGGTCAATCCGGTCAAACCCGGTCAACCTCGTAACGGTTCCGGTATTCGCGCACCACGTGCTATAACGGTTCCTATATACTCGGACGAACGTGCCGTTATGGTTAAGCTAATTAAGCCGCCATTAATGGGCGCATTAACCACACTACAACGGTCATGTTCTCCAGTATATATAGATCGTTAACCTTTACATACAAAAGACAACACACTTGCCATACGCGGAAGCTCTGCCAAACCTCTGTCTCTCTCTCAGACATTGCTACTGACTTACTCTCTCCCTACACACACCTCTACTCTTCCTGTGCGATCCTTGATCCACTACATACGGTGTACACGGAGGTCTCCCCGCCGGAATCTCTTGTGCACATTTTGGTGAACCCGACGTGAAACTTACCAGCAAAAGCAACCATGTCTCAGGAGGATGATGTCAGCAACCGATCGCCTTCCACCGAAACTCCCTCGGGAGATGAGACCCGCCGTACTCCGACGACTCTCGGCGAAGCACCGACGTTAGAGTCTTTGGACGCCACTGTCCAAAGTCAGGCGAAAGCTCTCAAGTCTCAATCTGCGCAATTAGAACAAATCTTAGCTGTTCTGGGCACCCTTGCGCCAAATCCTCCGCCAGCCACCGCTATCCCTCAGGGAGGAGGAACCCCTACCGCTCCAGGATTGGGAGTGTCAGCCACACCTCCCAACCCTCATCTGCAGACTCCACCGTCGGCTACGCAGCTGCCTTCGGTTCAGGGATCAACGGCACATATGCTGCCTCCTGCTGCTCACGCTCCTCAGCCCTCGGCTTTGGCGCCCAACCCAACTCTGCAGTACCCTTTTCCTCCCCCAACGATGATCTGGGGAAATGCGGGTAGTCAGTATGCTCCCAATCCTCCGGCGGCGTATGTGTCGCCACCGCCTACGGCAACCCCTCCGGCAACTACCGAGGGGAGCATTCCAGAATGCATGACGTCTTTGCAGAAGCGCGTGGACACTATCCTGGCTCATCAGTCATTCGCGGATACCATTATCCCGAAGTTAGACAACGATCCACCCATTCCACGAGAGATCTATCTCATGCCTAACCCGGCGGGGTACAAGGCTCCTAAATGGGATAAGTTCGAGGACGTCAATGGAAACGCTCATGAGCATGTCATGCGTTTCATTGATGTCATGGGTCCGTACGGAGCCGATCCCAAGCTGCTGATGCGAGAATTCCCAAAATCTCTTGGGAACGTAGCATACAAATGGTATCGAACATTGGGGGCCGGATCCGTGAAGACTTGGGACGACATGGTCCAGAAGTTCTATACCAAGTTCTTTCAAATGGAGGAAAAGGTGACGATGATCCATCTCTCGCGGATGTACCAGAAGCGCGACGAGGATGGGATCACCTTCATCAAGAAATTCCGGGCGAAATCCTTGGAGTGCAAAGATCCAATGCCCGAAAGCCGGCTCGTGGAGATATGCCTGCAGTGCATGCGAGATGAATACAAAGGTATGCTCATTAATTTGCAAACACCTACGTTTTCAAAGCTAATCGAATGCACGAAGAATATCGAGCCTATAGTCGAGAGACAGAAAAAGAAAAGTGCTCCGGAGCGACCTGCGAGCGGCACTACCTACAAGATCGGCAGATTTAGTTACAAGAGGGGACGCGAAGCTGAGGTCAATACAGTTTCGCCCCAGAAACAAGCGAAGGTTGCGAACTTCGATGCACCGCCTCTGCCATGCTCAGTAGAAGAGGCAAGCGACCTCTGCAGACAGTGGCGCAAGGACGGCGTCCTGCCACCGCTCGAGAAAACACCCTCCAAGGAGATGGTGAGGGACCCTAAGTGGTGCGAATACCACGGCAAGGTCATGCACCCCACGGCCGAGTGCAAGAAGCTCAGATTCGCGTTCGATCAGAAGATGAAGAACGGCGAGCTCATCGTCAGCGACCACCGGAAGGATGTGCGCAACAACCCGCTTCCAGCGCATACGGAACAGGGCTCGAAGGGCAAAGAGGTCGCCATGATCTCGATAGTGGACTTGGAAGAAGTCGCAGAGGATGGCCTACCCATTATAGCCGAGGTCCATGAAGACGAAGACTATAGCATGGACACAGAGGATGAACGTGCCGACCGCATGAAAGGGTCACACGGCTTCAACAAATTCTTCGACGAGATGAATTTCTCCGAGAAGTGCCGGACTGATATGACGAAAGCAATCTTAAGGATAGCGGAGGACTACGAAGAGGACCTCGTGGTCTCCAACGGGAAAGTCATCAGGGCGTCTCGTTCCACAGAAAAGATCATGACCTTTTCTGCCAGCGACAAGAAGACTGATGCGAGCCACCAGAGGCCCCTGTACGTGACCGCCATCATCAACGGCGTCGAATTTAAGCGAGCATTTGTCGATGGAGGAGCAGCGGTCAATGTTGTTCCACTCCACACACTGAAGCTAGCAGGGATCCCCGAGCACAAGGTAGTCAAGCGTCCATCTCCACTGGTGGGATTCGGAAGCGACTCTAGAATGACGATCGGATGGATCCGCCTGGGCGTCCAGATTGGCAAGATCAAGTGCTCGGCGAAGTTCTATGTCATAGACGCGAACACCACATATCACACGATTATAGGTCGAGCCTGGATTCATCGCTTCGACGCAGTCCCTTCGACGGCTCACCAGGTTATGAAAGCTATCTGGAACGACAGAATAGTCGAGATACCGGCTTCGACTAACCCGTTCAACTTGGACGAAGCACATCTCAGCGAGGCGGTGTGGTTCACTGAGATGGCGGACGAGCAAAAACCCGGACCATTCAACCCTACTCCTTTGCCTCTCTAGGAGGACATCAAGGACCAGTCACCTGCGGGCGTGATGGTGACAAGGGAAGATGCCAAGGAAAAGCCGCCTACACGCGAAGAGGCGCCACGTATCGCATATCATCGAAAGAATGTGTACACTTTGAAGAGGATCGCAAAGCATGACCCCGAGGGCAAAGAGATAGAGAGTTTCTACGCCAATGGGAAGAAATGCTATCGCATATGAAGGTGCGCGGGGATGTCCTCACCCGGGCATGGGGATATCCCTGGGCAAATCAATCAAATCGAGCAAGTTGCGTTGACGAAAGAGCCAACACAGGGCGCTCCAGACGAGAAACTCAAAGAAGCGCCTGAATGCATGGAAGACAGGCCAAGACCACAAAAGCAAGAACTAAAGGAAGTGTTCCTCAGCCCGAACGAGGAAAAGAAAAGGCCAGTCTTCCTGAGTGCGGACCTCACAAGCGAAGAGGAACAAGGACTGCTGCAGCTTCTAACTGAGTACAAGGACGTGTTCGCATGGGAGTATGATGAGATGCCAGGACTGGATACAAGCATCACCATGCACCGTTTAGACATCATCCCAGGGTCTAAACCGGTCAAGCAAAGCACCAGAAGCTTCAGGCCAGAGCTCAACGTGAAGATCAAGAAGGAGATTGTCAAACTCCTAGATGCCAAGTTCATAGAACCGAATCATCATCCCACATGGCTGGCTAACATCGTGCCGGTGGTAAAGAAGAACGGACAGCTCCGCATCTGCGTGGACTTCCGAGACCTCAATCGCTTCTGCCCTAAGGACGATTTCCCACTGCCCAACATCGATTTGCTTATCGATTCAACAGCAGGCCATCGCATGTTCAGTTTCATGGACGGTTTCAGCGGGTACAATCAAATCAAGATGGATCCCGAAGATGCGCAGAAAACTGCATTCATCACTCCTGTGGGGGTATTCAACTACACGGTGATGCCGTTCGGTCTTAAGAACGCGGGCGCGACCTATCAGCGGGCCATGATGGCTCTATTCCACGACATGATGCACAAAGAGGTGGAATTCTATGTGGATGACCTGGTGGTTAAATCCAAGCACGAAACAGACCACCTTGCAGATCTGCGAAAGGTGTTCAACAGATGCAGGAGCTTTCAACTGAAAATGAACCCCATGAAATGCGCATTCGGCGTGACCTCGGGGAAGTTTTTGGGATGCGTAGTCCATCGCCAAGGGATTGAGCCTGACCCTGCGAAAGTGTCAGCCATCACCAGCATGACGCCACCCCATAACCAAAGTACCTTGAAAACATTCTTGGGAAAACTGTCGTACCTGCGGAGATTCATCCCAGCAATTGCAGAAATCACATGCTGTTTCAGCACTCTTCTCAAGAAGGACGCCGCGTACAACTGGGCTCTGGACCACGAAGCCGCATTCGAAAAGCTGAAAGAGCTACTCACGTCCTCAAAGATAATGATCGCGCCTCAACTGGGATCACCGCTTCTGCTATATCTTACATCAACAAGGAGATCTATAGGAGCACTCTTGGCTCAGGAGTATGAAGGCCAAGAGAGGCCCATCTACTATATCTCTCGCATTGTGCAGCCTGCTGAATCAAGGTACACAGAAATCGAACGTCATTGCCTTGCTTTATTCTTTGTGATAGAGAAGTTGAGACACTATTTTGCATCACACAAAGTAGTGGTGGTCACTAAGAGCGACCCCATAAGATACTTGCTAACTCACACTACTCCGGGCGGGAGATTGGCGAAATGGTACATGACCATCTCTCAATACGATATCACATGCGTGAAACCAAAAGCGATCAAGTCGCAGGCGGTAGCGGATCTGTTGGCACAGTTTCCCGACAACAGCCACGAACCCGTGATCGAAGAAGAGCTCGAAGGCCCTGAAATCTACGCAATCGACGTGCCCTATTGGACCCTCCACTTCGACGGTTCGTCAACCAGGAAAGGCGGAGGCATTGGGATAGTCTTGACAAAGCCAGACGGGGAAGTCATACAGATGTCCGCAAAGCTCAACTTCGCAGTCCAAAAAACGAAGCGGAATACGAGGCTCTCATCGCGGGGCTCCGTGCGGCGAAAGCTTTGGAAGTAAGCAACTTAACGGTCATGGGAGATTCCAAACTGATCGTTAAGCAAGCCTCGGGCGAATATGGTTTAAAGGAGATCAACCTCCTGTCTTACCGCACCCTAGTACAAAAGCTGATGCAGCAATTCTGCGATGTGAAATACGAGCACAAGCCCCGAGCGGACAATAGGCACGCAGACGCCTTAGCAACCTTGGGATCTAAGATCAGCATAGATAAGTGCCCCGCAAGGATTTCCATTGAAGTGCGAACATCGTCGGCATTAACAGAAAACGCGTGCGACGGCGAACACATAGATGACGCAGATTGGCGGAAAGCAATCCTGCAAGCTATTGCGGAAGGCACCAGCAGCTAAAACTGGGCACTCACAAAAGGATACTGCATCCACGACAACACCCTTTACTATAAGGGTCCTGGAGGAATACTCATGCGATGTGTCTCCGAGCAAGAGGGACAACAGCTGTTAGAAAAGATTCACCAACACGCTTGCGGAGAAAGCGAGGTGTCAATCTACAGAAAGGCTCAGAGATATGGCATTCATTGGCCAGGCATGTCAACAGCTGCAGCCTTGATACAAGGGAAGTGCGAAAGCTGCGCACTAATCAAAGATTCTCTACTCGTCGCCCTAACCGATGACGACACGGACTGGAGGAAGCCACTGTTTGATTTCCTCACCCAGGGCACCGTGCCCGAATCGAGAAGAGAAGCCAAAAAATTGAAAAGGAAAGCGTCTCGATACGTGGTACAGGAAAACCTGCTTTGGCGAAGAGGTCACGAGGGCAACTTGTTGCGATGTCTAGACGGCAGAGAAGCACAAGAAGTCATGGACCTTTCTCATCAGGTGGAACACCAAGGAGGTGCGAAATTATGCAGACAGCTCCTCTCAATCGGATATTTCTGGCCCACGATGGAAGTCGATTGCCGCACCAAAGTGCGACGCTGCCAGGAATGCCAATTCAAAGGGAACCTAGTGCACGCTCCCGCCGTGGATCTACATGCATTAGGGACGCCATGGCCATATCACACATGGGCTCTGGACTTCATCGGTCCCATCCGACCGACGTCGCATGGGAACCATTTCATTCTCACCGCAACCGAGCTGTTCACCAAATGGGTGGAAGCAATACCAATGAAGACGGCAAACGCGCTGGCTGTGGTCAACTTCATCCAGGAAAGCATCGTATGCAGGTTCGGAATCCCAAATACCATTCTTTCAGATAACGGTACTCCTTTTGTTAATCGCCAGGTAGCTGCAAAACTAGCGGAGTACAATATCAGGCAGATATGCTCTACCCCTTATTACCCAAAGGGAAACGGACAAGCCGAAGCGACCAACAAAACGCTGTTGAGAATTCTGAGCAAGATGGTCGCAGACGACCACAAGAAGTGGGCCGACTCCCTAAGTATAGCTCTGTGGGCCTACCGAACTTCTCCAAGGACACCCACAGGGGCCTCGCCATTCTTACTATGTTATGGGGCCGAAGCTGTAGTACCTGCGGAGGTTAGAGTCAATTCGGCAAGACTGGCCTTCCATGCACTCTATGAAAATCAACGCGATCATGACTTAGTCTTGCTGGAAGAAAAGCGAGAACAAGCTAAAAGGACCAACAAGCGGTACCAGGAAAGAATCGCTCGCGCCTACAATAAGACAGTCCAGCGAAGAGATTTCGCAGTCGGAGACCTGGTCTTGCGCGCATCTGACCACTGTATGCGAGAAGCAACTCACCCAAAATTCGCAGCTAATTGGGAAGGCCCCTTCGAAGTCACATAAGTCTTCGATAGTGGCTACTGCAGCATACGAAGGTTGCACGGCACAACCTCAACTCCGAGTTCAGTCAACATGCGCTGGATTAAGAAGTACTATCCCTGACTTCTCTCATTTCATACGTTTTATGATAACGTGCTTAATGTCTCATGTGGCTATGATTTACGCAATCTCCTCTCCCATATGAGAGGATTGTAATCCCACCTCTCCCATATGAGAGCGCTATAATAAAAGAATTCTCTCAAATGAGAAGTTCATATTTCTAGATGTTTATGTTGCTCTATTTAATTTGTTATTACTGTTAACAATGGTTTATTCGCTGCAATAGCAATCCATACAACTGCGATCTTAATTGATCATCTAAGCCTATCTCTACGATAGCAGCTAATGCAAATGCGATCTTAAGTGATCATAAAAGCCTATCTCTCGCGATAGCAACCAATGCAAATGCGATCTTAATCGATCATCTAAGCCTATCTCTACGATAGCAGCTAATGCAAATGCGATCTCAAGTGATCATCTAAGCCTATCTCTCACGATAGCAGCTAATGCAAATGCGATCTTAAGTGATCATAAAAGCCTATCTCTCGCGATAGCAACCAATGCAAATGCGATCTTAATCGATCATCTAAGCCTATCTCTACGATAGCAGCTAATGCAAATGCGATCTCAAGTGATCATCTAAGCCTATCTCTCACGATAGCAGCCAATGCAAATGCGATCTTAAGTGATCATCTAAGCCTATCTCTCACGATAGCAGCCAATGCAAATGCGATCTTAATTGATCATAAAAGCCTATCTCTCGCGATAGCTGCCAATGCAAATACAATCTTAATTGATCATCTAAGCCTATCTCTACGATAGCAGCTAATGCAAATGCGATCTTAAGTGATCATCTAAGCCTATCTCTCACGATAGCAGCCAATGCAAATGCGATCTTAATTGATCATAAAAGCCTATCTCTCGCGATAGCATCCAATGCAAATGCGATCTTAATTGATCATAAAAGCCTATCTGTTACGATAGCAACCTATGTAAGTGCGATCTTAATTGATCATAAAGGCCTATCTGTTATGATAACCGCCTCTACAAGTGCGATCTTAATTGGTCACTTAAGCCTATCTGTTACGATAGCAACTTATATGCAAAGTGATTTTAGTTGATCACCCAAGCCTCTGTTACGATGGCAACGCATGCGCAAAATGATCTTATTAGATCTTCTAAAAGTCTATTTGTTGCGATAGCAGTTTATGCGAGAAACGATCTCAAGCAATTCTCTAATAAAGCCTATCTGCTGTGATAGCAATCCGCACCACTTAACAATCTTAATTGATCTGCTGAGGACTATCTGCTACGATAGCAATGTTGTGAAAATGATCTCAAATGATCCACAACGGCCAACCACAAGCCCATCCGCCGAGATGGCACATCTGCGAAAATATGATCTCGAACGATCTAACGAAACATCCGCGAAATTGATATCGCAGATGCGAAACCATTACATAGCAAGGCGAAATAAGCCAAAACGCATGCGAAATTGTATTTTGTTGCAAAGAGACAGCAGATAATACAAAGGCTATATATCATTATGAGTCAAATGACTTACAATTTATCTATCTAGATAGCAGCTTACAAGCGAAAAGCTCGAATCTAACTACGCAGCCAACATGGCTTACAATACATTCGAAAAGTGGCTGGTAAGCCAGCAGAGACACAGTACGAAAACCCGGACTGCAAAGGATGAGCTCACCGGTTCCAACACCGGCTATACAATACGTTCACAAATCTGCGAGTGAACATCTGTCGCAACTGGGATCTTGCTCCAGAGAGCCACATGAAGCCATACGTTCAAGATCCCAGTATTTGACAAGACCCTTGTCAGATCTGCTCCCCATAACATTTGCCCAAGGAACCACCGGTTCCGGCGATCAACATGCAAGCAGAAGCTCTAAAGGGCAAGGGCTCCTTGTAGACGGGGATAACACAGCGGTTCGCAACCCTGAGTTCAAGAACGAAGAGGCAAGAAATCCTCCTCTAGGGATGCTGAAGAAGAATTCCGCCGTTCATTATGAGACGGTAGCACGGTCACTTCGGCGCTGCACCTTGCCACGAGGCGGCCGGAAACATGACCTGCACACATAATACACGAAGAAATTTCTTCGAACACACATGAGATGTTATCTCCATCTTCTTTATGATGGTTATAAAGAGCAATAAGCCTCATAAAGTGGATCTTGGAAACTATTTCTATAGCACAAAGCGCAAACTCAGGATTCAAAACTTGAAGTTGCCATGAATCAACGAAAAACAAGCGTTGAAGCCAGCAGTCGTAAAGACTCACGGCAAAGCACATCTTTGGGATGAGGAACCCAAATAGCAAAGACAGGGTTTATATAGACCCTGTGGAGACTCTTCAGTTGCCAAGGATGAGTCAGCAGAATTCAAAAAGAGGGTAAGTTCAATCACTTACGCCTTGAAAAGCGGTAACAATCAATTACCCTACTAAAGGCTACGACGATTCAGTTGCGTATCCTAATAAATGACGGATGGTCATGATTCGGATGGACTTCCCAACAAAAGCGTGTTTATCTGCCGACATATTAGCGCGAAAATCAAGCAAAGTATCAATTGCTGACGTCATAATTGGATATGCACAAAGATATCCTGTCAAATCCCGAAAAGGGCAAAACAGGCAAACTCATTGTTTGTCGTTAAAAAAAAGGGGGAGAAACCCTAGCAACATTACATTAATGTTTCAAGACATTACATTAATGTTTCAGCTATTTCCTTGTGTTCTTTTCAAAATTCGAAAAGTCAAAGCAAATTCTTGATTAAGGAGTCATGGGGCTCGAACTGCTCGCTCAGCTTCTCTACCTGTTCCACTTCTTGCTTCAGTAGCTCGCATCTAGCATTCATCTCATGATACAGCTTCAGAGCTTCATCAACCTTTTGCTTCTGCTGCTCCACCTTCTGCTTCTCAGATGCGAGATTCTGGTGGCCGAGTTTCAAAGTTACGGCTGCGCGAATCAGCGTGACTCTGTCCTTGAGGAATTTGAAACCAAGTCTGCCCTGGACTTTGGCAACAAGATTTTGGCACATGCCACATAGCAGTTCAGCACTTTGGACAGAAATGGTCGTTGGCGTAGCCGCAGACAGCTGCTCCAGAATCCAAATGGCTTCAGTAAGGAACAGCCTCCTGTCAAAAGGCCCGATCTCCAGAGATCTCACAAACGATCGGGGGTAGGTGAGACGCATTCGAACCACCCAGTCTACATCGGTTTGCTTCAAACCTAAAGTGATTTCAAAAATAAGTTACGATGTCAAAACTCGCAAGTGAATAATGCGATGTGCGAACGGTAAATCTTTACTTACCAGTTCCTTCCAGAATCTCATGAAGAGAAGGAATGCGAGCAGTCGGGGTGTTCAAAGATCGCCCTCGCTCCATGGCTCTCCTATCAGCTGCGAGCTCCAATCTCTCGTAGTCAGGAGGAAGAGTGTAGGCCGCACCAGCTGCGACTGCATTCCCAACCTGCGAGCCCCAAATGCTCCACGCAGGAATAGGTGCCTCTGGCTCAGTCATCGCCGGAGGCGAAGGAACAGCCGGAGTCGCCTGCTGAAGGACGCTCTCGGATGCGAAAGCATTAGCAGCACTTGTCCTTACCTCCTCAGCACCAGCATGGACACCTTCATCCATCGGCACAGCATCAGCTTCGACATCATCGGAAAGTTCGATGATGTCCTCGCGAGGCTCACTTGCGTGTCCAGCAGCTGCGACGGGCTTCTCGGTATGGGAGCTCGGAATTGGAACATAGGATGCAGAAGGCTGACTTCTCTGCTCCAGCTCAGGTTCCTCAGCATGACCTGCGATATTAAATGCGATGACATGAGGTAACTTGTGTTATAAGTTATTTCGCTATCTTTACTAAAGCTAAGAGTAAGCACCTCCACGCGAAGGTGGGATTGAGGTATCCTCATCATACACTAGGGACGTGGAACCGTGCCCTATCAGTGTGTCCTCACTAAGCAAGTCTTTAAGAGAAGCGTGACCTGGGATGCGAGTAAACCAGTCATGATTCTGCCTCAAGTGGCTACAGCCTAGTATGTGCATATCACTCAAATGATTACCTGAGGGTTCTCCGCATTTGCCTACTAACCAACGGCGAATGTCAGCCTTTGACACACCGTGCTTTAACGCACCCACAATAACATCTCTATAAGTTACTGCGAGATTGAAGATCTCACCTTTATCGCCACCTGCGATCTCTTCGAAATCCGCCTGGACTTGCTCCAAGGCCGCTGCATCCTCTCCGGGAACCTCATCTTCCTCCTCCACATGAGGAGCCACTTCTTCGGGAAGCTCTTCTTCCTCGCCAACTGGGCGCGCTAAGTCGTCAACATGCTGCTCTTCGAGGCTCCGCTGTTTCACACGCTCGAGCTCCTCTTCCTCTCGCTGCCTTCTTCTTTCAGCAGCCTCCGCGGCTGTCTTCCGGGACTCAGCAAGAACGTCCTCGCTTATGGGATCATCTGAAAGGCCAGAATGGGCATCTCTCTTTTGTCTCTTGGCCACAAGGCCACCAACGGTTTCATCATCATCATCTGCGAATACACAATTGGTTCAAAGAAAAGAATTGCAAAGAAGTTATGATAACGGGAAAGGAAATGCGACGGAAGTACCTCCTGATTCTTCCTCGTGCATCACAACTGTTACTTCTTCTTCATCATCACTTGCTTGGGGCTCCTGCCTCTCTTCCTCTTCCTCTTGGTTGAATGGAACGAAAGTCTCAACTGCGAGATCTTTTCGCACTTTGCTGGGCATGCGACATTTGCCTTTGTCCTTGATAGAAAGGGACCTCACTGGGGGAGAAGCTGGAGCACTTCTAGGGGAAGAAATCGTAATTCCCTTTTGCCTAGGTCTCTTCACTCTCGGCGCCGCAGTCGCTGGAGGGGACGGGTCATCTCTAGGAGGAGACGGAGCCGGAGGATTGTCTATCAGCGAGTCGGCAAAAGCCTTCATGACTGCGCGAACCTTTGTTTCGACCTCGGCGTCCATCCTCCATGCTAGCCGAAACGACTCCCCTTGCCTTCTGGTGGTAACAATGGTGTTAACCAGCGATTTGGAGCGATCACCAGCTGCAAACCTCCGCACATGACACTAAAGCAGTACAAAATGAAAATATCAGCGTAAGGAAATCAAGAAACTTAACGCACGCGAAGAAATTGCTTACCTCAGCAAACGCCTTGCTATATCTGACGACATGCGTGTCGCCCTTCTTGATTGCGGCGACTTGCTCCTTCAGAATGAAATCAGGGCACAAATGGTTCTCACGGTCCCACAGTGAGTAGCAACCATACTCAGACTCGCTCAGACTGCAATTGGGACGAAACGGAAAAGAGTTTCTTTTGATCAGGGGGGCCCTACCTGGTTGCGCCGCCGCCTCCGTCTCAATCCTCGTTTGCTGGGCAACCCAGTATGCGAGCCAGTTCTGGGAATAGCCACCCTCGCGGGTTCCCGCAGGCTGCTCAAAGGGGAGATTGTTCATGAAGATCGTCTTGCACTCCTTTGTCAGCAAGCGCTTGTAGCATCCTCTGATAATAGACTGGGGCCAGATTGATGGGGCCACCGCATCAAAACCAAACTGAGGAGAAACCCGAGTGGGGTCAACATCCACTGTAAGCTTTTCATACCTTGGCGCGAGCTCACGAATATGCTCTGCAAGGGCAGGAAGGGAGCCTCGCAGACACCAGCAAAAGAACTCACGATAGCGCTCGTGGAAATGCGGTCCCTTTTCAAAGAGAAGTTCTTCTGAGAAGACCATACCTTTGGAGGGGTATAACTTTGGAAACCATCGCACATTCTCGATACGCGTGGCATAGGGCCTGGCAGTAAACTCCTTCCGTTTGTCGCATATCAAACTCCAAGCGCACTTGGTGTTGCTTGCTCCAAACCATCTCGCAGCTCTTCCGCTGTTGCGCGCTTCTGTCTCGCCTGGGGGACACCACTTATCAAGCTTAAGAGCAGTCGGAGCATAAGACGGCCATCGCTCGAAAACCCACATTGTCAAAAAGGAAATATTGACAAAGGTCAGAACATCGAGGCGGCCACGCGACTCCTTCATAGCCAGAGCCAGCTGATCGAGCCTATAATACAGTGTGCCCAAGACCAAGGGTCCGAGTGCGACTCTCTGGCCAAGAGCAAGCCTCACAGCAAGTGGCAGCACATGGTAGAAGACTCCGTCATGGGGGTGACCATCAATCAAGTACCTCGACAGCCAGGCACAGAGAAAAGCACAAAGGGTCAAATGATAACCCTTGCCCTCTACGTAATTCTCGGCCTTCGGGTCCTCACTCAGAAGTTTCTTAGTAATGCTGCTGTTCGCATAGTCTCGGAAGAAGTACTGCAACCATTTGTTCCAGGTATTCTTCGCAGACGTATCAACCAGCTGCCAGTTCGGAAGAGGCTTTGTAGTGGTCCACCGAGTGGAGATTTTCTTTACCTCTGCTAGACATTCCTCCATCTGCGTGTACAAGGCAATCTCCGCAGATGTCCTCAAAGGACTCAGAGGGTCCACCTCGCCCATGGGGGAAAGCTCGTACAGCATTTGAACGTCCTCAAGCATGGGGGCAGCCTCGAACTCAGCAAAATGGAACGTGTGAGTCGCAGGCGAGTAACGGGACAGAAGGTCTAGAAGCATGGATTGATCCAGCTTCACGGCAGCACCCTTCATAGCACGGATAGCAAAGTATACGCCGGCTTCATCAAGAGTCGCGGCGTGATGATCCAACACGTGGTCGATCCACTCGTCCATATAGTCCAATTTCTGGACGAACGCCTGCGTAGAAATCGCAGTATATGGGAAGTGCCCGTTCTCGATTCCCAATCGAACTACATCCTCGGAACCGATCAACTCGAGCAAGGCCGAGTTAACTGGGCGAGTCAGTGTCAGCAATCGCTCAGCCGGGACAGGATCAGGCATCCTCTTCGCTTTCACCCTCGCATGATAAAAGTCTTTCCCACCCAAAAAGGGGGCTTTTCGCCACAAGGCATGTGGAAGGTCGGGCATCTCTTCATCTTCTTTGACAGGTCTGGTTCCTTTTGTCTTGGCCATTCCTGCGGAAGAGCAAGAAAAAAAAAAGGGGGGGGGAGAAATACCCACACTTCAGTTTGAATTTTGAGATTCAAGATCTATGCAAAGGAAGGCGAACAATTTCCGGTATTGATTTCAGAAATCGGGAAGTTGCAAGATCCAATATTGTTGAAGGATTAAAGCAAAAGAGGGTTCAAAGATCAAAGCCTCTTCACAAAGCTCATGGGTTTACAGATTCAACGCAGTTCAAGGCAAACACTGGTATCTTAAATCAAAATTAAACGAGGCCAACCTTGTTTTCTTGAGGCTTGCTTGGATATGCACAATTGAAGAACACGATTTGCAGTTCTGAACTGATGATTGATGATCTGAATCTGCTCTCGAATATCTCCGGGTACCATTCACTTTATGAGAAAGAGGTGATGCTTTGCAATAATGGGCATACAAGGTATTTATCCAAAAGAATTAAGGGTTGCGTCCTTTCAGTAGTCGAATCGCAACCGTCACCGTCGTATCGCGCAATCACAGGACAAGCTGACGTCACACCTAAAACCCTAGAGGCCAGACGGCACGACTCTAGGGGTTTTAGGTCATAATGGCACGCATGGGGGCTGAACTTACCCGTATTTGAATTGGTGTGTGGCGGCGACGCGCATGTTGGTTTCCGCGCATGGAAGCCCACACAGCTATGAGTCTTCACGCGCAGAAAGGGGGCTAATGTAGATAGTGCTTTCTGAGCTGACAGATCTTGGCCACGTGGCAACCATCCAGCACACCATATTGTGCTCCACACACACTGGATCACCAGCCGAGCTGATCCATGTGGGGGCTGCGAGACAGAGCCCTCGCATACCACTGCACGGGACTTGTAGGGACTTAGTGGTTTGGAGGCTAGAGTAAGCCCTGTCGCGTGCGAGCCAAGCCCGCACGCGACCTTTAGTAACTGTTTTGAGAGATCTATGGCACGAGCTCCCTAGACCCGGTCAATCCGGTCAAACCCGGTCAACCTCGTAACGGTTCCGGTATTCGCGCACCACGTGCTATAACGGTTCCTATATACTCGGACGAACGTGCCGTTATGGTTAAGCTAATTAAGCCGCCATTAATGGGCGCATTAACCACACTACAACGGTCATGTTCTCCAGTATATATAGATCGTTAACCTTTCCATACAAAAGAGAACACACTTGCCATACGCGGAAGCTCTGCCAAACCTCTGTCTCTCTCTCAGACATTGCTACTGACTTACTCTCTCCCTACACACACCTCTACTCTTCCTGTGCGATCCTTGATCCACTACATACGGTGTACACGGAGGTCTCCCCACCGGAATCTCTTGTGCACACTAGCTAACTAGAAATTAACTTTACAATATCTAAGTAACCGGTAAAAAGGGTTTGGATTTTATAAAGTTGTCGCCCACAAACAAGCGACTAAAATTAAATGACAACTAACTAAATATTCTTAGAGAATTTTCACTTTTAACGAAGATAAATTGTGACGTAATACGATTAATAAAGAAGAACTAGGTAATTGATGATCCCTAGGGTTGTTAACGATTTCCGGGTTATGCATGAAACACTCTACTCACGTTCTAGTTATATCGGGTAATGCTCATCACGATCTTCTCTCGATCTCACGTGAATTTGTGTAAACAATAGATTTTGGTTCCTCTCGGTCCACCTCCGTCTATTAATACAATCTAATTGATTTGCTAGACTTGTTCACCGGGTCCTATCGGTCCACCGAATTCACTAAGTCTTAACAAAAATCAATTGAAACTACCCTCACACGATTAATCAAGTTTCTATCTCCTGTCGGTCTCAAGAAACTACAAGATTACCTACAATATTCTTTAACATGTATCAAAGAGTTCACTTTCGTGCAACAATCTCAACGACTAGTATCCTAAGGGTGATCAAGCCAAGAATACTAAGAATGAAGTACAAGAATATGTAAGATAACTAGAGCCTTCATAGAATTTAAGCAAACGCATGTATCATGTCCAAAATCCGGAAAATCGTCCAACAAACCCTAGTTTTCCATCAATCACCTAGCTTGAGAAGTTTAGCTAGACATAATATGGTTCAACATGATCAAAATAATGAAGTTCATGAAGAATAGAAGAAGAAAAGATGATCAAACGCTTGAATCTTCAATGTAGTTGATAATCCTTGCTCCAAGCTTGTTCTCCCTTCTTCCCTAGCTCCAAAATCTTCAAAGATGCGTGAATATCTTGCTCTTAGGTCGTTCTCCCCGTTTTCTACCAGCTGGGCACGCTTTTTAATGAAAATATGCCGAATTTGCACTTCAGCCCCTCTACTTTGTAATTCCCGGACAGAATTCTTTGCTGATTTTGCGCGGGCTGTATCTCCCTCATACGGACTCGTCTTTGAGCCTACCATATACCGTTGGAAAGCTACGGATGTCTACTTTCCAATGCCGCAAGCCTTGCTTCAAAATTCATTGTAGATTTTCCTGGGCATCGAAAAGAGTGCAGGCTGGTCAGGAGTGACTTTTCCAACTTTGCTTCGTTTGTGCATCTCCTTTTCTCCTCTTCATCTAGCTCCATTCCAAGCATATCCAAGCATCTCATAAGCTCCATTGCACCTATTTTACCTGAGATACACAACACTAAACAACCTGTGCAATTATCATAGCAAATATGAGAGAAAACATGCTCAAATAAACTAGAAACACAACTTTTCACTCTTAGGCTTAGAAATAGTCAAATTCACCTATTTGTGCAAATATGACATATAAATCATGTGAAATAAGCCTATTACAAGTAATATGGAAGTATAAAGATAACTCCTAAAAGAGAGTTATCAAATACCCCCACACTTACCTTTTGCTCGTCCCGAGTAAAACCACTATTTACTAGCTAACTCAAGACGCAAACGACACAAGACTCGACAATGCAACAATATGATGCAAATGCAAACTACGACTCGATCCTACACAAACACATGTATACGCAAAACACACTTTTTATCTTATTTTTTTTTTGGTTGAGATCGGGCAATCTCCATTGGCTTAAGTCGATTATCATGAAGTGATGAGAATCCTAGGAACAAAGCATGAGTTGAAACTAAACTCGACACCGCGACTCTCCCCTAGTTAGTATAGAAAGCCTAACTTTACTAAGTACAAGAGTACGCTACCTCTTCGCGTGTGCCACGAAATAAGAGACTACGCTAGGCAAAGCCACATCCAAGGTCCGAGCTCCTAATCTGCTAACGGTTTTCACATGATGAGGCTTAGGGACATATAGATAATCTCGTCGAAATCAAGTCCTAAGCGTCACATTCTCACATCAAAACCCACATCTCACACACCCTCACCACGATGATAGGAACCAAAACCCAAAGCTCACCACCTCCGGCCCTCAATTCCCTCAAACCCCGGTACACCAGTGATCTCCGTGGCCATCGTCGTTTGTCGTGCATGAAACATGAACCGTCGTCGTCAAAGTAGCTCCACCACTCGTTTTAATTCAATTCCAACTCAAACTTTATTTCATCTCTCCTTTTTCTTTTTCTCTCATTTTCTTTTGTTTTTTTTTTGTTTTTTTTTTTCTTTTTTTCACAATTCTCTCAAAATACCATCACAATCCAACAATAATATCCGAGTGGTCTTCAAATATAATCAAATATGCTAGGAGAAGGAAACATGTAAATCGATGAATGAATATCACATAAAGAATATCATCTCCTCCTAACTCAATCAAAGTCCATGTCAAGTCCAAGCCGCAAAATCAATGAAGTAAATGTGTGGGAGTGGAGTCGTCGCAAGCTCACACTCAATGTCCGAAGTCAAAAGTCGACACCCCCACACTCGAATGTCACCATATCCCCTCTTAAGTAGTCCCGAAGATGAATGTATCTCGTGCCTAATCCAACCGATCCTCCTACACCAAAGTAATCGAAATCGGTACCTAGCACCATCCACCAATTAAGTTCACCCAACCCAATTTCGTGCGTATTAGATTCACGCACTCACGGCTCTCCACAACTGTGTCCATGATGTAATGGCATGGAACACCGCCACACCGAAGTGCGCAAGCCCACTCACTCACCCTCGCATCCCCTCGTAGATAATCAATGAAGTGCAAGCGAGATGTAGAACTCAACGAATTGTATAATCACTCCCTCATCGAACCCCCTCAACTACACAACCCCCTCGTGACGCACTAAAGTGGTGATTCTAATCAATTTGTGATGAAGGCCAAGAATCGTCACCCTAGGTCCGAAGGCTAGCAAGAATCCAAAGTTCAAATTGGGGCGTCTAATGGTCCTACAAGGTGAGTTCTTAAAGCAGTGAGTGCTCTAATACACGTCCTCGCACAGCTGTTTCGTGTGCCACTACGAGGCGGGTTGGCGACTACCTAAGACGTACACATGGATGTTCGGCTTGTTTAGCTCACACCTAGCTCAACTCTTGTAAGAAAATAGGCACACACTTTGACTTTGAAAATCACGTAAGTGTTAAAAATAGGTAGGCACTCCCATAAAGAAAGTCTCTCTATACCTACTAGGGGGGACTCACGTCGTCACTCTCGGTCGCAAATCATACTCTACGCCTAAAGTCCTCACACTTCACGATTTATCAAATTTTAGCCTCTTTCGATTGCCCTTTTCTCTTTAATTTTTTATTTTGGATTTTTCAATTTTTTTTTTTTTTTTTTTGATTTTTTTTTTGATTTTTTTTTTTTCTATTTTTTTTTCCATATAGTTCCTACACTACATGCAAGCCGACACGAACGAAACTACAAAAGACATTCGACAGGGTAGGTAGACTCAAATAAGAAAACGTGCAATATTAATTACAAATTCAAACAAGTATATACACTACACGACTAACATATCACAATACGACATACTATCACAATATCACGACACTGACTACATAATTAGACACAATACGACACAAACAACTATATGCAGACATGACGATGCAGACACTGACTGGCTAGCAAATAGCTAAAATCCCCCCACACTAGACTGCTTCGTTGTCCTCAACAAATTTAGAGATCAACCTAGAAAACTCAGCATTCAAATGCGAGGGGCGGTGGTTCTACTCGGAGTCAAAGTCACGGCACAAGAAGGTAGCTACAACAAATTTAGAGATAATTCAAGCTACGTGCATGTGACAAGTTGTGTGTACCGAAATTAAGCAAGTAATCAAGTAATTCCCTAGAATTCTAAAAAATAAAATCCTAGAGCAAGTACGATGTGCCTAAACGGTAAATAAAGAGAGAGAAAAGAAAGTACTCACAAACCGACACAAGGTCGGGGACGAAATCCGATAAGTGCTGACTGAATTAGCAAGAACAATCCCCGAGCAAACATTGTGCGGAACAATGCACGCTCCCTTGCGGTCGAGTGTGTGGAACACACCGGGGTCGATTGATCCATTGCTGCTGACGAAAAAAGAACGAAGAATCCCCGAACTCGTTATGTGAGTTCCCTTGAGGTCGAGTGCGCAAGTAGCACACCGGGGTCGATTGCTTCGTCAAACTTGTCATCTAATTTCGAACTCGGACAGAGAACATTATGTCGATCAATTTGCAGCATAATGTGTTTCGTGCTTTAGTCCATTCTCAGTCCCACAAGCCAACCCTTTATCTTGAAGTAAGTGAGTAACAAACTGCAATTGACATGTTTTTCCTCTAGGAAATCGCCACTACCGATCAGTCCAAGTCAAAAACTCCTCATGGTAAAGCAAAGAGTAAAGAAGAAATTGTCGTAACACAATTGGCACAATATTTCTTTAAAGTGTCTTGACAATTGGCACAATAGCTCCATTAGTAACCTTCCTCAAATAACCCTTAGCATTCTCCTACACCACTACCAACCTTCTTCATCCTCCTGAAACTAATGACCTAAACCCACCTGAAACTGGAACAAATTACTTCACCACTGCCACCTACATCTCCTGCAATACACCTTCACCCAATTTCACCTCTGAACCAAAAAAAAAAACACCTAGAACAAATACCACACAAAGCAGCCACAGCCACCTCCAATTAACAACAAATAACCATCACCATTACCTTCACCTACATCTCCACCATAAACTGCTAACAAAACCTTCATCACCTACACCAATTACACAACCCACCAATTCACCTAAACTCAGTACCACCGCAGACACCACCAGGACCGCCATTCTCCACCTCCAGTCCTTCCCATCCAATTCACCCACCTGCAGAAACCCAGCGGAGGAAGACGAAGGACAGAGCAGCGAATCAGAGAAGAGAAACAGAGGCTCGATCCCAGCCATGGCCGCAGCAGTGAGTGGCGAAGACGAGTTTCTCGTACGAAATCAGAGCTGGATTCGGTGGTTGTGGGTGGTGTCGAGTGAAGGCACTGAGAGAAGAGCCAATCGACGGTGGGTAGGAGGTCCAATCGACGGTGAGAGAGGAGGTCCAATCGGCGGGTGTTCTTGGTGACTGGGTTTCGATTGGCTTGTGTGGTGGTCGGCTATGGTGGAGGCGGTGGTTTATGGGTTCGCCGGAGTGAAGAGAGGGTAAGAGGCTGCTGCAGCTTGAGAGACGGCGTGGAAACCACCTCAACACTGCCGGAATTTGGGACGGCAGTGTTGGTGGTCGTTGGCGGCTTGAATTCGACGGAGAGAGAGTGTGTGAGGCTGCGGGTTCTGCTGCGTGGTCGCCGGATTGAGGAAGAGAGACCGCCGGTATTACAGGCGGCCGGAGGCGCGACGGGGAACCCAAGAGAAATGTCGGAGCCGCGACGGGATGAGCAGAGGGGTTGGGTGGGTCTGTGTTCGTGAGGAAGAAGAACCCCTGATTTCCCCGATGAACATCACTATTTTTGCCTGAATTACCAAAAATACCCCCGAGTAATGAAGGAAATATCGCCCCTGCACATAATGGTGGTACGACCACTTGTACTAGTCGTGTGACCAGCAGAAGCCATGTTTTGCGAGTTCTCCATATTTTGACTAAGTACAAAGTGGTCCTACGACCAGTTGGCTGATCATAAGACCAGTCTGGGGCTGGAACTGCTCTTTCTTTTTTTTTTTTTTTTGATCCGTTTCCTTTGCTTGATCTTCGAGGATCCTTAGCTTGAATTCCATGTTCCTCTTTTTGTTCTTGAGCCAACTTTTCGTGACAAATTTCGCATTCTTCTCGGAAATCTCGTCGTGATCATATCTCGCTCAAATTCCGCATTTCTTTTACGTTCGAACTCCGATGCGCACATTTCCATTCGAGTCTACGCACATCAAGAAGGGGAGTCCGAATCGCGTAATAACCTGTAATCCTGCGGAGACTCAATTTAAATGTCAAATTCTCGCTCTCTCACCTCTCAGATAACAAAACGGAATTAAAAACGCACACAACAGTATTTAAAACACAATCTCTACACTAATGCATAAAATACGTTGGGTTGCCTCCCAACAAGCGCTTTGTAATTTACGGTCGACGGCCCGACCCAATTACCTCATGAAGCTCAGAAAGGTGGTTTGGCAGGTCGTGTCGCATCCAACTTCTGGCGCTGGATACCCATGACTACCTCGTGCGCCTGCAAACTCGATTCTTTGCCCTTAGGATCTGGCGGATCTCCTTGTGTCAGCTCTGAAATTCCACGCACAACTTTCACAGGAAATGGCAAGTCTGGCTTCACCTCATAAGTGTACTGAGGAGTCGGTTTGAAAACCTGAAAGGTCTCAACAGTATCGTTGACCCTCATGATCAACTCTCCATTATCCACATCAATTAAAGTCCGACCAGTAGCCAGAAAGGGCCTACCAAGAATGATCGGAACGTCACCGACTGGCATGTCAGGGATCACAAAATCAGCTGGCATGATCAAACTACCAACCCTCACAAGTAAGTCTTCTACCACCCCAATGGCCTTCTTGGACGACTTATCTGCGAACTGCAGATTGATCCAGGTTTTACTAGGCTCCCCCACACCTAGATTTTTAAATACTGAAAGCGGCATCAGGTTGACACTCGCCCCCAAATCACATAGAGCCCTGCCTGTATATGCCCCACCAAGTGTAGCCTCAATCACAAAACTACATGGATCTTTCTTCTTCTTGGGTAGCCCATGCAAGACACATGAACTCACCTGCTCATTCAGTTTCACTGTCTGAAAGTTATCCATAGCTTTTCTCCCATAGATTGCATCCTTGATAAACCGCGCATACTTAGGCATTTTCTGCAGCGCCTCAATCAACGGAATGTTTATGTGCAGTTTGGAGAAAATATTGAGAAATCTCCTGTACTCCTCAGAGTCATCCTTCTTCTTTCTAGTTTTCAATGGAAAAGGTACATCTTTAGAAGAAGAGGGTGGTGGTAATACCTCATTGGAATTTTCCTCATCATGTGGAGTCATGCCCTTTGATTGGGGGACCATGACAGGTGTCTTCTCAGAATCGAAGACCTCGTGCTCCTTAGCTTTTGACGCTTCAGCTCTGGCATGGCTCGGGTATGGTGGATCAGTCAACGAAACCCCGCTGCGAGTGGTAATGGCATTTACCTGGCGCACATTCTCTGTGTCGGACGGTAGAGAACCAGGTGCTCTAGCAGATAATTGCGTTGCAATTTGCCCAACTTGAACCTCTAGTGCACGAAGAGAAGTCTTCGTAGCCTGCAAATCAGAAGACATAGCATTGACCGTCGTGGTCATATCGTTCATGTTGTTACTCAGCTGTGTCAACGCCTTAGTGAGTACAGAAATCTCTGGGTTTGGCGCTACAACAGCCGGTGGCGGAGCCTGCGACACTGGTGCTTGCGGCATGTGCTGAAACCCAGGTGCGTATATAGCTCCAGACTGATCCCCATACCTGAAACCTGGATGATCTCTTGTGCCTGGTCTGTAGTTCCCTTGGTTCCAATTCTGCCGCTGTCCTTGTGCCCCCACAAAGTTCACATCTTCACTTGCAATCTGGGCCAAGGCTGAATCAAATTCCTGCTCCTCTACTCTTGCAACTGGCTTCTTATCCCGATACACATGCTTGGCCAAGTCTGACACCATCTTGCTGATCCCATCCTTCCACTCATTATCTTTCGCCTCAGGCAATGCCGAAAGTCTTCTAGAATCATAAAACTGCGTATCCTGCTTGGCTAGCTGTTTCATAAGTGCATATGCTCCTTCCTTGTCAACAGAGTACAGAAAATTGCCTCCAGCTTCTCTGTTAACCAGCTCCTGGTTATGGCGTTCTAAGCCATGGTAGAAGACCTGCAAAATTTTGTAGTCCCCAAAATCGTGATTTGGGCACTTCCTGATCAAATGCATAAATCTATCCCACGCCTCTACCACGGTCTCATGGGCCTGCTGGTGAAAGCCAAGGATATCACCTTGTAACTGAATCACCCGCTGAACTGGGTAAAACTTTGCCATGAATTCATCCACACATTGAGCCCATGTAGTGATTGAATCCGGAGCTCTCGACTCAAGCCACTTCTCAGCTGCACCTTTCAAACAATAGGGAAATAGAATAAGTTTCAATGCCTCTGGAGTCACGTTCTTATACTTCACAGTCTTGATATAAGCGTTGAACTTCCCAATGAAATCGTTGGGATCCTCATCCTTGTTCCCATAAAACTGGAACTGATTGGTGACTGTCTGGATCGTAGCTGGCTTGAGATCAAAATGCTCAGCTTGTATGTCTGGCACTACAATTGCCGGATTGTGTCCATACGTGGACGTTTGGAATTTCTCCACAATAGCCTGCCCAGACTTGTTGTACGGTGTCTGGGCGTTGCGATCATTCAACAGTTTCGCCAACTCTTCCATTTTCTCATTGAGCTGCGCGTTGGTCAGTTGATCACCCATAGTGCTCTGTTTCTGTCTTCTCCTCTGATCTCTGAATAACTGCTCTGGGTCTTCAAGTGGGGGCACAAGTTCTCTAGGGATCCTGAACATACACTGATGACCTAAAAAGCAGACTCAAATACAAGTGAGAAAACAAGTAGCTAATTAAACAAAAAGTAAAAGAGATATCCTAAATCAATTTCTACTAACTAATAAACCGTTAAACTCCCCGACAACGGCGCCAAAAACTTGACGCGAATTACTAGCGCGTGTATACGCAAGTGCACGGTCAAGTAGTAAGTGGAGTATTTTACGACTCCGAGTATCGAACCCAAGGGAATTTACGATTACTAGCTAACTAGAAATTAACTTTACGATATCTAAGTAACCGGTAAAAGGGGTTTGGATTTTATAAAGTTGTCGCCCACAAACAAGCGACTAAAATTAAATGACAACTAACTAAATATTTTTAGAGAATTTTCACTTTTAACGAAGATAAATTGTGACGTAATACGATTAATAAAGAAGAACTAGGTAATTGATGATCCCTAGGGTTGTTAACGATTTTCGGGTTATGCATGAAACACTCTACTCACGTTCTAGTTATATCGGGTAATGCTCATCACGATCTTCTCTCGATCTCACGTGAATTTGTGTAAACAATAGATTTTGGGTCCTCTCGGTCCACCTCCGTCTATTAATACAATCTAATTGATTTGCTAGACTTGTTCACCGGGTCCTATCGGTCCACCGAATTCACTAAGTCTTAACAAAAATCAATTGAAACTACCCTCACACGATTAATCAAGTTTCTATCTCCTGTCGGTCTCAAGAAACTACAAGATTACCTACAATATTCTTTAACATGTATCAAAGAGTTCACTTTCGTGCAACAATCTCAACGACTAGTATCCTAAGGGTGATCAAGCCAAGAATACTAAGAATGAAGTACAAGAATATGTAAGATAACTAGAGCCTTCATAGAATTTAAGCAAACGCATGTATCATGTCCAAAATCCGGAAAATCGTCCAACAAACCCTAGTTTTCCATCAATCACCTAGCTTGAGAAGTTTAGCTAGACATAATATGGTTCAACATGATCAAAATAATGAAGTTCATGAAGAATAGAAGAAGAAAAGATGATCAAACGCTTGAATCTTCAATGTAGTTGATAATCCTTGCTCCAAGCTTGTTCTCCCTTCTTCCCTAGCTCCAAAATCTTCAAAGATGCGTGAATATCTTTCTCTTAGGTCGTTCTCCCCGTTTTCTACCATCTGGGCACGCTTTTTAATGAAAATATGCCGAATTTGCACTTCAGCCCCTCTACTTTGTAATTCCCGGACAGAATTCTTTGCTAATTTTGCGCGGGCTGTATCTCCCTCATACGGACTCGTCTTCGGGCCTACCATATACCGTTGGAAATCTACGGATGTCTACTTTCCAATGCCGCAAGCCTTGCTTCAAAATTCATTGTAGATTTTCCTAGGCATCGAAAAGAGTGCAGGCTGGTCAGGAGTGACTTTTCCAACTTTGCTTCGTTTGTGCATCTCCTTTTCTCCTCTTCATCTAGCTCCATTCCAAGAATATCCAAGCATCTCATAAGCTCCATTGCACCTATTTTACCTGAGATACACAACACTAAACAACCTGTGCAATTATCATAGCAAATATGAGAGAAAACATGCTCAAATAAACTAGAAACACAACTTTTCACTCTTAGGCTTAGAAATAGTCAAATTCACCTATTTGTGCAAATATGACATATAAATCATGTGAAATAAGCCTATTACAAGTAATATGGAAGCATAAAGATAACTCCTAAAAGAGAGTTATCAATGAACAACTCTTTTGGGTCCGGATGGTGCTCGTCTTCCCATCCCTTTTTACACTGCTGTGAATTCTTGCCACAGTAATCTGAAATTTGATTTATGAGATCTGAGACAATTTTTTTGATCTATGAGATCTTAACATAACAATGCTAGGTCATTTTCACACCCAAAATCGATGTGGGACTAATCATATTTCACAATTCCACACTTGAATTACACCTATTCTTTACTACAATACTAATGGATAGATACGAAAGCAACTTAAAAGTAAGAGCAAAGCTAAGATAGTTAAGATATCACATTTACTTTTAGTAAACTAAATTCTAGGCTACGACATCATACTACCGATTTCAAGTTTCACGTACACATATTCATTAATTTATATTAAAAATAAGACAGTTAACACCCCTGAGTTTAGGCATAATTCCACCCCGCTACTCTGTGTTTTGGAAAAAGACACTCTGCACCTTTTTTGGATGGAAGCTAACGGTTGATTAACTGCACGGACAAAAAGGCAATTTTATCCCTAAAATGTTCTAAAATTACCCCCTATATATTACCCTAACCCGTCTCACATTCATTTCTAACCTAATTTCTCTCTCTCTCTTCCCCCTCTTTCTCTCTTCCCCTTGCTAATAAACCAGCCGCCGCCCCTTTTTCCTCTTCTCGTTCATTTCCTTCATCTTCTCATGTCTCTCTCTCTCTGTCTGAAGCCACCTCTGAAATCACCGCTGCTGTTGCTGGGGCCGTCGTCCGCCGCAACGGCGTCAGCTTCCAATAGTAGGCTCACAACTCGATGCACCGGCTCCAAGTCTTGAATCGGCCACTTCACAGCGAAATCACCTTCGAAACCGAACCCAGATCAGCCGACGACTAGATCGAGGGCTTCGTCTTCATTGTCTATGAAGTGGCCCAAGAAGGAGAGAAGAGGATCTTTGTTTGATGTTTGCAGTTCATCTTCTTTCTCTGCAATAGCTTCCTCCCTATGCCTCTTCTGCAATATTGGATCTTTTTCGATGTTTGCAGAGCAGTGAGCGAATGGGGAAAAGGCTGGCGAGGGGTCTCGTCGGATTCATCGGACCGACCTCACTGCTGGGTGCTCAGCGCTGCTGTTGCAGCTTGTTCGGCAGTGGTTGGTGTCTCTGATTAGGAGTTTGTTTGTCTGTGATTAATGGATTAGGGGTTTGTTTGTCTGTCTGTTTGTGTTATGCAATTGGGTTTTTTCCAATTTGTGAGAATTTTGAGGTGGGATTTGGAAATCTCTAGTAATATCAGTCCCTGAAAGAATAAGGACGATGACCCAAAAGTTCAACATTTCTAATCGGAAACATTAGTTGATGGATCTCGTTACTGATCACCAGCTTCAATCAAGCAATGCATTGGAGATTCTGAGAGAGGCAGTTCAGATTCTCAGCTACAACTTCATGGGTTTCATGGGTATTGCAGCATTGCTCATATGTCCTGTTTCTGATGTTCTTTTATCCAATGTGTTGGTGGATCAATCCATTCTGATTAGGTTTCATGAATTTTGTTTAAGTTGTTATCTGTGGTTTTTGGTCTAGTGAAATTATTAGTTTGGTGTTCTCTGTGTTCTTCGCGTTCTTGATAGAACATCAACACAAAAAACATGACACCATAGGGGTAAATCAGTTGGTTTATTGGTGTTGTTGATGTTTTGGATTCAAAGTGAGATGTTTTTTGTGTTGTTGATATTTTTGGTGGATGTTTTTTGATGTTCTTGATGATAAAAAAGGCAAAAAAAAAATCTAGAAAAGTACACATGGGTAATACAGTCCAAAAAAATCCAATCACCCACTTTTGTAACGGAACCTACAAGAAGGGTGCTAACTGTCCACGAAATATTCCGTTAATTGGGTGCGGAGTGTCTTTTTCCAAAACACAGGGTAGCGGGGTGGAATTATGCCTGAACTCAGGGATGGTAACTGCTTTTTACACAATGTATTATATAGACGCTCTAATGCCGCTCTCAAAACCAAGTTTTCTAGCATTTGTTGCTCTCCCGCTCCCGTCTCCCACTTCCGCTCTAGGTGACTTAGGACAAAACATGGAACTTCGGTTCAAAATTGGAGTTTGGCATGATGGTCAATTTATTTGTGTGAATTTGATTTTGCATGAATCGGACTATTTTGAAAGTTAATCTATGTTATGTCTTGTGTGTAACACTAATTCAAAGTCTTTATGGTATGCAGCCCTTGAACCCTTAAAATTACATTGTGCTAAGAGAACGTAAGAGAATGCAAGAAGGGTAAATGATAGAAACCAGCCTTGTAGTATGGGTATTTACCAGCTTACTACCTCGTGGTTTGGATAATAACCAAAACCACCCTTACAATTAACATCTACATAATAAGCTGCTATGGGGAATAAGCTATCCCCAAAATGTGACATGTGGAATAGCTTATCCCCACTTACATAATATGCTTTTATAGATAACAAGTTATATAAAAAAGAAACTAATTGTTTATTAATGTGGTTCTCAATATTGGTTGTCAAGTCACGTGTCAGCAGACACACATCTGACACTTTCGAGTTATAATGGGAATAAATCCGAGTGAGAGAGAAGAAAATTGAATTCATGTGACAGAATCAAGATTTTACTACTCAAGCCCTGACTTAAAACGAAAACTAGGTCAATCACTCTCAATATACTTATCCTAATAGCCTTATCTCGAAGACCTCCCCCGACAAAATTAACTGTTTTTTTAACTCACTAAAACATCTCAATGCGATTAAACCCCACTTGCGCAGCTTCAGCCTTATTAGGGATGGCATGTCCATGCAGTAACCCATATAGTGTAAACACGAAACAGTCTATTTAAATGCATCAAGACTAACTTCTAAGTTCTAATCCATTTACGACCTAAATAATAAACAGCTAACCAATCCAAAAGCCGGTTTCGTATGTGCTTATTCGTAATTTTTCATAATAGTTCCATTAGTTTGAACTTCAAACCCAACCCATGTGAGAAAAAATCGGATTCATATATTTGGGGTTCTTCCATGGGTAAATGACAGAAACCACCCCTATGGTATGGGCAATTACCAGATTACTACCCTGTAGTATTGATAATAACCACCCCTCCATCAATTCGAACAATTGACACTTACAACCATTCCGTCCAATTTCGTTAATTTGACACCTGGGACAACACGTGAAGGTATTTTTGAGACCATTTTGCCCTTAAGCTCTAAGAACTAAACATTTACCCATCTAAATTAACCTCAGTATCCCTCTCCAATCTCCACCAGACAAAACAACACATAACAAATTTGTTGTTGATTAGCAGTTGATCAATTTCTTCTAACATGCCAAGATTGTTGGATTGGAGCTCTCTGTCATTGGCTAATGTATGAACAAATTGTTGGAACCAAAAAACTTGCTGTGTACAACTCTTGAACAATTTGAGATGAAACAAGTGATTGTATTTGTAGTAGTAGGAACCCTTCTTTACATGCTCTCCTTCTAATTCGCTCTGTTTAGAACAAGAGGCAATGAAAACAAAACAGAGAGAGACTAAAACAGAGACAGAGAAGAGAGAGAGATTACCTGAACGTCCGTAGCCGATCCCACAATCCCAACCACTTCTTCTTCTCTCTGAAACCTAAATCCAGAACCATCCGAACCCCTCTCTCTCTCTCTCTCAAAGTGAAGCACCGAAAACCCTAAATCGAGCATTGTGGGTGGGTGGATCTGGGTTTGGGCGGTGGAATGACTGCAAAGTTGCGTGATGGGCGATGGCGACGAAGATAGACGAGACGATTGTGAGAGTGTGTTCAATTTCTGGGTTGGGAAGATGAAGAGGAATTTGATTTCGTGGATGGCTTATCTACATAATAAGCTGCTATGGGGAATAAGCTATCCCCAAAATGTGACATGTGGAATAGCTTATCCCCACTTACATAATATGATTTTATAGATAATAAGCCGAGGAAGAACCCAAAATGCCCCATTGTTATACTTAAAATACCAAAATACCACACTTATGGTGAGAGATCCCAAAATGCCACCATTTTGAAACCTCGTTTTGGTTTTGGTCTTGAGGTTTCTATGGTATGGAAGGCTTTTGTCAAAGCTAAACAATACACATTAGCCTAAAGAGAAAAAGTAGGTTTGTGGAAAGCTATTATTTTTAATCTTTTTTAAATATTAATTAAATAAAAATAAATATTTTTTATAAAAAGCATAAATTAATGTTGACACATAATTACAACATATAATTTCAGCAAAAAATTATCACACCAAATTGAAAGAAGTATTTTTTTCTTGGGGAATATCATTAAAAAAAGAAGTATTTTTTGAAACTAATGGAAAAAGTTATCTTTCAAATTTCAAAAGGCTAAACTTCCAAATCATACATGTGGTTTGCCATGAATTCATTTTGCTTTCATGTTGTCCGTATTTAATCAAAATGTATACCATATATTTATGGTATGTTTTCATCCTTTTTTATCCGTAAACATTACTTTAACTTTTTCCAGTTAGATTTAGTGCTAGAGAAACTTATCCATGGCCATAACTATCCCCTATGATAACTTAAACTTTTAATATATTTAAAATTCTCACAGTACAACCCTCTTGTTCATCTGCAAAATATCACCACCATCACATGTTCCATCACCACCACCAACGTCACCAGTAGCACCGACAATAAAATCCCGAAGCAAAATTTCATTTTGTTATACTCATACATAAATTAAATGCAAACGATGTCCTAATTTGAACCAAGTCACAAAACAAAAAACAAACAGAATATTAATTCAAAAAAAATCATAGAATGAACTAAATTGAGATCTCGAGGTAGTGAAACTGTAACATAAATAGGAACGAACAAATCCAGATTTGGACGGATTTGTTGGGGGTGGGGGCACTTGTCATGTTTCAGTGGTTACCGGCTATTTACGGTGGTCGAAAATGAATGGGGGTGACGAGGACTTTAAGGCTCTTAGAACCTGCAAATCGAAACACAGAAGTTGAATGGGTTGACAAGGAAACCTCGAGTTGAAAACGGGTTGCATTGCTTAGAAAGCTCGAGACCAAAATGAGATTTGAAAACGGTGGGATTTTGTGATTTTGGGTATTTGGTATTTTAGGTACAAATGGGGGTATTTTGGGTTCTTCCTCGTAATAAGCCATCCCCCGAAATCAAATTCCTCTTCGTCTTCCCAACCCAGAAATCGAACACACTCTCACTATCGTCTCGTCTCTCTTCGTCACCATCGCCCATCACGCGACTTTGCAGTCATTCCACCGCCGAAACCCAGATCCACCCACCCACAATGCTCGATTTAGGGTTTTCGGTTCTTCACTTTCAGAGAGAGAGGGGTTCGGATGGTTCTGGATTTAGGTTTCAGAGAGAAGAAGAAGTGGTTGGGATTGTGGGATCGGCTACGGACGTTCAGGTAATCTCTCTCTCTTCTCTGTCTTCGTTTTAGTCTCTCTCTGTTTTGATTTCATTGCCTCTTGTTGTAAACAGAGCGAATTAGAAGCAGAGCATGGTAAAGAAGGGTTCCTACTACTACAAATACAAATACAATCACTTGTTTCATCTCTAATTGTTCAAGAGTTGTTGTACACAGCAAGTTTTTTGGTTCCAGCAATTTGTTCATACATTAGCCAATGACAGAGAGCCCCAATCCAACAATCTTGGCATGTTAGAGGAAATTGATCAACTGCTAATCAACAACAAATCTGTTATGTGTTGTTTTGTCTGGTGGAGATTGGAGAGGGATACCGAGGTTAATTTAGATGGGTAAATGTTTAGTTCTTAGAGTTTAAGGGCAAAATGTTCTAAAAAATACCTTCATGTGTTGTCCCAGGTGTCAAATTAACGGAATTGGTCGGAAGGGTTGTAAGTGTCAATAGTTCGGATTGATGGAGGGGTGGTTATTATCCATACTACAGAGTAGTAAGCTGGTAATTGCCCATACCATAGGGGTGGTTTCTGTCATTTACCCATGGAAGAACCCCAAATTTCTGAATCCGATTTTTTCTCACATGGGTTGGGTTTGAAGTTCTGAAGAATTATGAATAAGCACATTCGAAACCGGCTGCTGGATTGGTTAGCTGTTTATTATTGAGGTCGTAAATGGATTAGAACTTAGAAGTTAGTCTTGATGCATTTAAATGGACTGTTTCGTGTTTACACTATATGGGTTACTGCATGGACATGCCATCCCTAATAAGATTGTAGCTGCGCAAGTGGGGTTTAATCGCAGTGAGATGTTTTAGTGAGTTAAAAAAACAGTTTATTTTGTCGGAGGAGGTCTTCGAGATAGGCTATCAGGATAGGTTTAGTGAGAGTGATTGACCCTAGTTTCTGTTTTAAGTCAGGGCTTGAGTAGTAAAATCTTGATTCTATCACATGAATTCAATTTTCTTCTCTCTCACTCGGATTTATCCCCATTATAACTCGAAAGTGTCAGATGTGTGTCTGCTGACACGTGACTTGACCACCAATATTGAGAACCGCATTAATAAACAATTAGATTCTTTGTGATATAACTTGTCTCGGTAATTCCTGCATAGGGTTATTTTTTCTATTAGTAGATGCAATGTACATGCACAAACCAATTGAATGCATCTCTATATGTATGTGGTTTTTGCTCTTGTTAGATATACTTGGCAAGACCTACCTTTTCAATGTATCAAAGCCACAACCACATTTCTTTTCCTCCTTTTCTTTACAACATTTTGTTTTCTCCTAGTAAAGAGTAAGTTTTAGGGATGGAAATCGGGCGGGTTTATGACTGTTCTATGAAAACCTGATCCCACCCGAGCACAAACCAGCGAAACCCGAAACCTGATTACACCTCAAAACTAACACCCGAAATTGCCTCGTATCGAGAAAAAGCATGCTCGAATCTACCTAAAACCCGACCATACCCAAATCCACACGATTCCTCACAGCCATACAAACAAGAACAACCCTTAATTTTTTAAAACCCATGTCCAATTGGGAAGCGAGAACAAGAGGGAAGTTTGATTTCTCATACCGCACATGAAGAACTATCGGCGCCGCCGTTGCTGTCCCGGGCAGCTGGTGGACACACGGCGAATGTATCCACAAAGGAGGCGGCGAGATCTGATTGGCCGATGTAGGTGGCGAGAGGAATGCTCTGATCTTTAACGGCGTCGAACTTGTTGTACTCATCGATCATTTTTGTGTGAAACTGAGAGAGGCATCTTTGAAGAGAGGATTATGGGAGAGTGATAAACCTAGGGAGAGAGAAGTGGAGGAGAGGGAGAGAGTGAAGGGTTTGAGGAAAAATTGGAGTAACTGATGAGGATATAGAGTTTGAAATTTATTAGAGGTGAATGGATGTAATCGGGTGCACGTGGGGTACTACAGGGACCCCTATACCCGAACGGGGTTTTTTTGTCTACCCGAACATACCTGAACCAGATTTTTATATGTACCGAAAAGTCCAGATTCGGTGCTTACCAAAAAACCATTTCCTGAATTGCCATCCCTAGTTAGGTGGTAGCTGGCAAGTAAAATTGAATCACATTGAGATATTTAAGCTAAAACAATCAATTTGGTGGTTGTGGGGGGAGGGGGTCGTAGAGATAAGGCTATCAAGATACGTTTACTGAGAGTTATTGACTTAATTTTCGTTGAAATCAGGGTTTGAATAGCAAAAATCTGGAATCTACCACATGAATTTAGATTTCCACTATCTCACTTGGATTTATTCCCATTTAAACTCGATACGTGTTGGCTTACAGATATGTGTCGGCTGATGCGTGACCTGACAGCCAATATTCAGACCTGTGTTGATAATATAATTTTCCTTTTTTTCCGAATAACTTGTCGCGGTACTTCTGCTTGGGGCTGTTAGTACTGAATATAGATGCAATGTTTACACACAAACAAATTGTATCCATCTCGACATGTCTGTGGTTTTTACTCTTGCTTGATTCTTGGCGCAACCAACATGTTCAAAGTGTCAGAGTGTGAAATTTAAAAACCATCTAAGTCATGGCCACATTTCTTTGTCCCCCCTTTCCTTATAAAATTTTGTGTTCTCATAGTTTTTACTGGGTAAGGTGGCAGCTGGGAAAGAGGAATTTAATCCGATTGAAATATGTTAGTGACTAAAAAGACAGTTAATTTGGTAGCAAGATAAAGCTATCAAGATAGGTTTATTGAAAGTGATTGACTAAAGTTCCATTGAATTCACGTTGCTTGAATAATAATAGTATCTTGATTCTACCACACGGTTGCTTCAGTACTTGATACGTCACCTGACGGGTAATATTTCGTAACCGCATTGATAACATACTTGGCTCTATTTTTTGGTATAAGTTGTCGGGGAAAATCCTGCTTGGGGGCTATTTATACTGAAAATAGATGCAATGTACATAGAAAAACAAATTGAATCCTTCTCGACGTGTTTGTGGTGTTTGTTCTTGCTTGATACTTGGCAAAACACCTCTCCAAGTAAAAATCAGATTGAATCTATCTATACTCTATTGAATACAATCAGAGTATTTTTTTTCTCAATACTTCCATCTGAGTTAACTTATATGCGTCAAGCTTGAACATTAAATTTCTATTCTGTTCAGAAATCTTTGGCATGAAGATGTTCTAATTAGACTTTTGCAATTGTTTGAAAAGTTTATCATTTAAATTTTTAATGGCCGAACTAATAGGAAAACAACCATCAAGCACGCTGGTTAGTTGTTAGATAATGTATTTTTTATCCTATAGGATACATCTATGACTTTCTTCGTAGTTCAATGAACGATTTCTGTTGAAATGAGGTTGCAAGAACAGCAAAATCTTGTTTCTACCAGAAATATCCAATTTCTTCTGTCTCACTCGCTTTTGCTTGCATCAGTATGCAGTCAAGCCATTTAACTGCAAGGTGTTTTACTCTAGTTTTTCTCGGCATCTCCAAGAACTTAATATCCCCCACACGCCACCCGGAACTGCATGGCTTATTGCTCTTTACCTTTTCTGTTGCAGCTTATTAATTATCTGGAAGAACACACGGGTAGTGACATATGACTTTTGTGATACTCTCAATTCCTGGCTTGTCTCATAAAGTACACTGGTCTTATGGAAACTGCAACTCGCTGAAGCCAGAATAGGAACTCAAGGTGGAAATCATTTTTTTCCGTATGGCCTCTGAATATCTGTAAGTTCTCATCTCTTTGAACTAAAAAGTTTGCATTTTTTAGAGCCAATATTCCGGGTTCTGTGTTGCATGAATCATTTCTCTGTATCAGATCAAATAGCTGTTTGCAATCGGTCTCCATCTGATAAAAACCACATTCATGTTGATCCAGCCAAGCAATATCTTCCTTCACCGCTTACCGTTGTTGAATCATAGAGGTATAAGCAAGCATCAACAAAATCTCCATTATTGTTGTTCCTTATACCACTTCCAAGAATAGATTATCTATCTTCTCTTCTAATGGTACCATCAAAATTGACTTTCAACAATCCTCAAATAAACCGTGTTGGGTTACCCTATATGGGTCACGGCATGGATGTGCACACAACAAACACCTTGAACTTTAAAATGGAAAAAATTTAGACCATGACGTTCCAAACCATTAACAGTTTGAACTTTTCCTCCTCCATTTATGTTACTCTACATTTATAAAGCTACTCTATGTGTCTAAAGTTCTGTTTAAGATCTCACATGGCAGACGATGGTAATTGTAGAATGCTTATTTGATTGGCCTTTCTTGTGGTCAAAGCGATACAACTGGGGTTGTTAATCATCTGCCTCAAAATTCAAGAAATGGAACCTGACAAAAGAGCAGCTTCACTGTAAATGTCAGAGAAAAAAAAATCAATACCCAGAGAATTTATTCAAAGATTATGAATCCGGCGGCTCATTTCAGACATTCTTTGCCAGAACCCCTGAAACTCATTCCCTCACCATCTCGCCATGAAATCAAACCCAGTTAACCTTGAATTGTTGATGAAATTCCAGAATTTTCAACATATCTTGCTGAAAAATACAACCCACAACCCAAAAATTACATAAAATAGAAACCATAAGTTTTGTTAAAAAAAAATCCCGTTTGCAGTTTTACATCATTTAAAAATGGAACGAATAAAATAGGATGAAGTTCGGAAATTGACAAGTAAAGCCAGAAATTTATGTAATACCTTGGGACTAAAATAGAGTTTTTTTTTCTGAGCCTGAAGAGAATTAAGAGATCGGATGACAGATGTAATTTTTTCTCGGTCTTGGAAATGTAGTAGAAAAGGGATGGCATATCGAAGGTTTATTTGAAAAAAATGTTTTGGAAAATATAAATATTAAGTTCATATTTTATAGGAAGTAGCAGTAACGTCCCCCCCTTTTATATTTACTAGGCAAGTTCATATGAAACCAATTTGATACTAAACACTGTAAGCATGTCATTCATGTGTAAGAATCTGAAAATCTCACAATGTCATAATTTCAGTAGCCCCAATTTCACTGTCAAGGTCAGTTAAGTCCTAATTTCAACATCCTAGTTACAGAGCACAAAGGTGCCCCTACAATTTCGAGTGATTTCAATTTAATTCTTATAGTCCAAATAAGTTGCGTGAGAGCCCTTAAACTTTAAACTCCCATATTATTCCCGAAACTTGCCGTGTACGATTCTTTTAGTCCAAATAAGTTGTGTAGGAGCCCTTAAACCTTAAAATCCCATATTATTCCTGAAACTTTCCGTGTACAAAAACCGGTCATTTCTCTCTACAATGCAGTCTAAACTCAACGGTGCAGTTGCCCATCATTTTTTCTTTTCAAAATACCTAAACTCTGCTATAGATGAGAGGCTGATCTTCTTAGGCGTGTGAACATCTGTGTGAGCATCATGAAACTGTGCTCCCAATACATTTCATCTCAAACTGTTCATGGAGTACTAAAATATCAGCACGAGTATCTCTCATTAGAAAATAGACAATTAACTGACGATGCAAATAATCCCTATCGCCCACAGGAAAAGGTGCCACCCACATAATTTCATAGAAGACCAAACCTTAGTGTCTGCAGTTACCACCAAACTTCAGCTGCCTTCTGCCTCAATCAAGGATACCTGCCTTAGATAATTTTCTACAGATAACAACCCTACATTTGGTCAATTACTCTAGACTTACCTCTATGTCTGCTTTTACTCCCTAATCTCCACCCAAAAATATCTCCACGTGATTTAATACTAGCTCTCCATCTACCATCTTCCACACTGAGTTGATGAAAAGACAAAATCCCATAAAGAAAATGACGAACATAATTTGCCATGGCCGAGCTGGTTTTAAATGTTCACACATTGACACATCGAGCTTGTTAGTATCAAGTAGATGCAAAAACAAATACACATAGAGATGGGATTCTGTTCTTTTGCAAATGTACATTGCATCCAAAGGTTTTTGTATAAATACCCTCGGGTAGTTTACTAGTATCCCTCACGCTCTTCTTCAATAAGAAAAGCAAAGAGAGATGGGAAAAATCTGAGGGTGGTTCTTGAGTGAAACATCCGATGCTAGTCGACTTCTAGAAAGGGCTATATGGAAGGAAAAGGAGGCATGGAGAACGTTTCCTGCACCTACAAGGGTGTCCGCCACCGCACCTGGGCAAATGGGTGACCGAGATTCGCAATTAGAATCGCGGCCCCCTATCTTACAGGACGTTTGAGACATCCCGTGAGGCGGCCACTGCTTATGATAAGGCCGCCCGTAAGCTATATGGTGACGAAGCCATTCTCAATTATCCCGAGACGAGAAGAAACGAGCGTCCTCCTCGTCTCGGGGTAATTGAGCACGGCGTCATCGCCATATAGTTTATGGGCGGCCTTGTCGTAACCAGCTGCACCTCACGAGGCGTCGTCTCGAGCAAGATTGGGGGCCGCGATTCGGCTTGCGAATCTCGGCCACCCATTTCTCCAGGTTTGTTGGCGGACACCCTTGTAGGTGCAGGAAACGTTGTACGATCCTCCTTTTCTTTTCATATAGCCATTCCTAGAAGTCTTCTCGTATGAATTCTGTTTCATGGACTGGTTCTCTCTTGAACCACCCTCAGATTTTCTTATTGAAGAAGAGTTGTGAGGTATTTATATAGAAACTTCTGAATGCAATGTACGATCATAAACAAATGGGATCCATCTCTACATGGTCTGCTTGATACTTGGCAGAACCAACAAGCTCAATGTGGAGTGTAACCTTTAAAACCAGCTTACCCATGGCAAATTCTTTCCTCAGTTATTCGTTTATGGAATTTTCTTCTCATCAATCCACAATTCACTGTGGAAGGTGGTGAATGGTGAACTGATGTTAAATGATGTGGAGATATTTTAGGGAGTAAAAGTAGTCAGAGATGAGGCTAGAGTGATGACCAAATGTAGGGTTTTATATGCTGAAAATTTCCTGAGGCAGGTGTCCTTGATCTGAGGCAGAAGGCAGATGAAGTTTGGTGGTCAGTGCAGACACAATGGTTTGGTCTTCTATGCAATTATGTGGATGGCACCTTTTGCTATGGGATATAGAGATTATTTGCATCGTCAGTTAATTCTCTTTTCGAATGAGAGAAACTCATGCTGACATTCGTATGCACTCCATGCACATGCAATGTCTTGGGAGCACAGTTTCATGATATTCGCATGGTTGTTCACACACCTAAGAAGATGCAAGCTATTTGTTGCTACACTGTTCAGTTGCTAGGGCTCTTTGGGAAGCTATTTGGGGTTTGTTCGGCATTCAGTGGGTCCAATCAGCTGACTTAATGACCCAACTTCAATGCTGGTCGGCAGGTTGCAAAGGTTCTAGTAGAAGGAAGATTTGGCGAGTTGCTCCTTTGTGTATAATTTGGCAAGTCTGGAGGGAGAGGAATCGTCGTATTTTTGATGGCCAAGAGATGTCAGCTCACCTATTAAGGGCCCAGTTCGTACGGACTTTACGATTTTGGTTCAATGGGACTTATTCAAACTCTCCCTATGCACTATTAGGCTTTCTAGACTTGATCAACACCCAAGTTGATCTTGGTTTTGTTTGCCCTGTTTTTTTTGGTGTATAAAATTTTCTTTACCGATCAAAAAAAAAAAAAACTAAGAAGATGCAAGCTTTTCATCTATTGCAGAGTTCAGGTAATTTGAAAAGAAAAAAATGATGGGCAACTGAACTATTGACTCTAGACCGCATTGTTGAAGATAAATGTCAAGTTTTCGTGCACAAGTTTCAAGAATAATATGGAATTTTAACGTTTAAAGGCCACTATGCAATTTATTTGGACTAAAAGAGTTGAAATGAAATCATTGGAAGTTGTAGGGGCACCTTTGTGCTTTATAACTAGGATGTAGTCGAGGAGCCACATTAGATGGCAATTTTTGTCGACGTGCCGGGTTCGGCTTGTGTCCTTGTCGTTTTGGGTAATAAATGGTTCCGACCCTAAAATGATATGCAATAATTATGAATCTATGGGGTTCCGTCTCAAAACCAATTGGCAAAGAGGGGAGTATGTGGGACTTCCTAACACGCCCCCCTCACATGTGGCATTCTTTGGCCTACACGTAGATCTTTTATCTCGGGTGGTGGTGAGCATGTGGGTTGTTAGACCATTCATGTGTGTGAACCTGGCTCTGATGCAATGAAGTATGTGCAGATTTTGGGGGTAACAATGGGGGTTGTCAAAGCTAAAGAGGAGGAGAATGACTCTGTAGCGTTAGTGCCGGTCAGCGGAGTTGCTGTCACGGTGGGCATGTTGAGGGGGTCGGACCTCGAGAAATTGAGGCGGCTGGGGAATGGTGCCGTCAACGAACCCAATCAACCCATGACCTTCAAGAGTGGCCTGAATTTGTGTCTTCCACCTGAAGTTTCGCCCTTGAAGTTTGAGTGGAAGGAGGAACGGAAATCACCACAAGGGTGCGGCGGTGAATGGCTTGGTGGTTTGTGGTAGAGAGGAAAACTGGTGACTGTGACATTCGGTATTTATCTGTCGTGTCGGGTTTGCAAACGACGTTGTTGCCGTGAGGACAAACTGTCGGTTGGGCGGTTTCACCTGGAAGGACAGTCGGAGAAGTACGGCAAGAAGAAAATTGTCGTCTGGCAGTTTTTTGTCGACACAAAGATGACTGATTTTGCAAGGTCGGTTGGACACCTTGATGGAAGATTGACGGTGATCGCTTAGGGTTGCTATTAATGGCCTAATGTTTGTACTCTGGCGGTGGTTGACAACATAGTTGTCAATCGAGATCCAGCTCAGGAATCGAAATTCCACTTTACTAAATCGCGAATCGAATCTATCGTTAATAGTAAAGATTTGGTTCAATTCTTCTTTTAAGTACATGGAATTACCTATCCCTTAGATCTATAAGCCTGTGCAGACAATACATTCATATTTCAAGAACAACAAAACACAAGTTTTCAGAAAATTGGTTTCATAATGAATGATTAGAAGCCTTAAGCATCTACTATCCAAAAGATAAAAATAGTGAAAATAAAGAAGGTATGTATGTCGAGGTATGAAACATGAGATTCCCAGATAATGGAAAATAATACGGAAACTACTAGTCTTGGCCTTGAAAAAGCTGTACTAGTTATTGTGAAACAAACATGTGTAGCAGAAAAGACGCAAAACAGGAAAAGTATGACTTTGTAGACTTACTATAATTTAAGTAAATTTACGATTCGAATCAATGATGAATCGCATGAACCGGTCTGAATCGTAAGAGTCAGGCTCTTAAATCCGGATTCGAATATTTTTGCCCAATTTAAGATTCACAGAGTGATTCACATTGTTTCATGGGTGAATCGAATCGTGAATCTTAAGATTTTTGTAACTATGGTTGACAGAAACTATTGTTGAGAGATGCAATGGCTAGCGGGAACGAACCTGCTCTGATACAATATACGATTGAGACTGTTCAGGGTTAATTAGTTTTCATTGACAGAGTAATAAATACAGGGTATGTTAAATAAGTACATACAAGGACTAAATGATATATAAACCTTTGGTCCCCAGTTCATTTGGATGCTACGGAAGCATGGGAGTCCCTCGTTTGTAGGACCTCACACCACTCCAGGCCCAGCTCCCAGGTTTTCCTAGTGTGGCTCTGGTTATCAGATTCCCTCTCAATGGCTACCCCGAGCCCATGTTCCCACCTCTCAGCCAGAAAATCAGACCTTGACATCGTTGCTAGACATCATGGCCACACATCACATCACCATTAATTTTGGAGAAGATGCCCTTGCATCAACAAGCCATACACTGAAACATATGCCGTCATGATTGGTGATGGCTTGGGCCTCACCATCACTCACACTAGTTCGATGTCTCTTAACTGTCCCTCTCATTTCTTTGATTTATCTCACGTCCTTTGTGTTTCCTCTATCAAGAAAAACCTTATTTCTGTTTCTAAACTTTGTGTATCTCATCGGGCTTCATGTATTTTCAGTGTCCTGTTTTATTTTTAGAGGATTTAACCACGGGGCACGTCTAGTTAGAGATGAAGTATATGAGTAGCCGCCATCCTCCTCCTCCCCATGCTTTGGTCTCCGAGTTCCGTTCGTCCATCGCCTACTGGCATTGTCGCCTTGGTCATCCGGCTAGTCCCATCTGGCGGCGTTTAGTTTCGTAGTTCGCTCCCCCTGTTAGTAGCTTAGTCGAGTTACAATCCTGTAATGCATTCCAGTATTTGGTCCACTCGGCCTTGAATGTCGCTTTCGATGATATTTGGATTTTTCCGGTTTATTCCCATGATTGTTCCAAGTATTATGTAATCTTTGTTTATAACTTTTCCAAGTATGTTCAATTTTACCCAATGCAACACAAATCTCTATTACACGATCTGTGTTCGATTTCCTGCTCTGGTGAAGTCTTTCTCCTTAACTCTTAAGACCCTATACTCGGGCAATGGGATGGAGTACATTGGTCTTAGATCTTTTCTTACCTCAGTAGGCATTTCTCTCCAGTGTTACCACAATTCACTCATACCCCCGCGAATTGCGAATTGGATCGCGCGTTCCGAAATGTGGAACACCAGCGATCCAGATCGCTTAATTTGGCGATCCCAGTTTTGTTCACTACTTTCACATGAAGTATCTATGTAGAAGGGAAAATTAAATTTGAAAATGTTAAGTTACATTTATTTTTAGAGTATTGACTTTTAAATATTGTATAAATTGAGCAGTTTTATACTTCATGATTTGTGGAAAATGGTAAAACTCCTATAAAGATATCCAAAGAAGCCTACCCTTGGCGTACCGAATTCCATAGGGTATGGCGTTTCGCGATCCCGTTCCCGTTCCACGAACCGGAACGATCCGCGTTCCAGGTAACTTAGTAATTCTCTCCTCACTTCTCCACCACATACTCCTGAGCACAACGAGTACTCCGAGCGGCGTCATCGACACATTGTCGAGACTGACCTTGCTCTCCTCTATGCGTCTCAATTACTGGCTGTATGCCTTCTCGACTGATGTCTATCTCATCAACCCGTTCTTTGTGGAATTAGTCACCATATGGGTCCCTCTTCCTGTCCACTCCGACTTACTCCAAACTTCGTGTCCTTGGCTGCCGGTGTTACCCTTGGCTGCAGGCTTACACCTGATTTGTTGTTAGCTGATAACACCTTGATTTTCTGTGAGGCTAATGCTACCTGTCTTGGTTATCTTTTAGTGAAAGTTATAAAGTGATCTAAATTGTGCTTTTTTGACATGCTTGAATAGTGCTAAGGTGAGAGTAACATGTGCTGAAGCTACAGTGGTTCTGAGAGCAAAACGGTTGTAAATAAATTAAGGTTATTCATTTTATTATGCAATTATGTTATGATTTACAATTCAACTCCTGAGAGAAAATGTGGCATTGGTTTTGCTTTTTTCAGGTCTTTAATGTAAGACCAATATTGACTTAATTCATTTATTTTAATTATGTTTGTTTTAATTTGTAATTTTATATTATGAAAATATTATAAATGTACACGCATTACACAGCCATCATTATTTTATAGAGCCCAACACATGTATTAAGGAAAAACCTGACCAGTTCACCCCCAACTCCAAAGCCCCTATGCCAAAGAAGGGCTAAGAAATTGGAAAGAACTTTCTCTATCCGTCACGTGTTGTAACTGTTTAAATAGAGAAAAAGGGCAAGAGTTTTGACCCCACTCCCAGGTTAAAAAACAACGTAGACTGCAGATTACCAACCAAAAAGCAAAAACTGTGACCCCACACCTTTAACTCTCATCATTCTCAATTTTCTTACACTCGTTACTCTCACACTCAATCTTACCGGTGCACTGTGAGCTCACTCTAACATTGCACTCACCCGAAAATATCTCTCTCTCTCTCTCTCTCTCTCACTCACTCACTCACTCACTCTCACCGACCCACCAGGATAGCCTAAGCATTTGGAAGTTCAGCACGACTCTTTTGTGGGGCGGGATGGGGAACAAACTTAAGTATTATTTGGTAGATCGGGATATTGTTTGCCACCCTATGGAGAGTGGTGGCCTGGGCATTCGTTGTTTGAACTAGGGAAGTGATTGTGGAGGTACAGTTTAGAGCAGAGTGAGATTTTGGAGGAGGGTTATTAATGCTAGGTATTGGTCAGAGAGGCACGGATGGCCTTCTAATGCAGTTACTGGTCCTTTTTGGGTGGGCTTATGGAGGGTTATTAGGGCAGGGTGGGATCGGTTCAGGCAGAATGTGCAGTTCAAGATTGGTACAGGGACCGTGTCCGTTTGTGGGAGATCAGCGAGGGGAGAGGAGTCCTTGTGGATCATATAGAGGGTCCATACAGACTTTTAGATCACTTGTTGGAGTTTCTTGACGCTTTGGCTTAGTTGGTTCTAGTTAGTTTGTCTTTTGCTGTGTAGGTTATGTTGTTATTACTTTTCAATTTCTTTTTAACCGTTCCTTTTTGTTCTAATAAAATATCACATCACCTCAAAAATAAAGCCATCCTTTCGTGTTTCTCTGTGGTCTACATTTAGTCTTCCTGTTGTCTCTCTACCATAACATACCAGTAAGGACCCAATTGCTTTTCTTTCTTTTCAAATCGGTGCTAGGTTGAATTATTTCGCTACTAAGAAAGAAATGTTTCAAGCTGGATTCCATGGAAAATCTAAACAAATAGTAGCTCAAGGCTGAGTTCCATTGATCTGAAATGTTTCCTTTTGCTATATGGTTTTCTGGTTAAAACTTTAGTAATTTGCCTACTTCATTATATTTAACTTCATTTCCTCAATGAAATAGACATTTAAGATGATTATATTGACAGTTTGGCAGGTCGCTAGATTCACCGTTTTGGATAATTAGTGACCCTTTTTCGGAATGCTTGATCTAATCCGCAACTCGTTAGGGTATGAGATAGTTGTGCCAAGGCTGCTCCAAACACCGTGACTATTTACAACACTGCCATGCAGCTTTGCTAGGGTATGAACGAAATCCAAAAATTTCCATGAAAGTGAACAGTGTCGTATAGTAGTGTAACGACACCGTTCCACTTAATTGCTTCATTTGGCATTTGAAAAAGCTAACGTCCGGAACACGTCGCCATACTGCAACTCCATCTTCATCTTCATTTCCAGATTACTCCTCTTTCATGCCATTTTTTTCCCCTTTTTCCTTCATTACCAAACACGAAAAGGTAAATTTACGGGAAAAAATTCCTTCTCCATAATTTTTCCGAGTACCAAGCATAGCCTTAGTTTTTGCGATACTTGATTTAGTACGAACAAATCCAGTTAGCAGCCTGTTAGCAATTTGCTAACGTCTTCAACTTATAAGATATAGTTTCTATAGGCAGTTCTTTAGGTTTTTGTGAACGAGTTTCTTTGAGGTTGGGTTGCATGAATTGTAAAAATCCTGCTTATTCAAAAAAGAAAAAAAAAACAAAAATTCCTGCCATCTTTTACACAAATCTACTTGCATCGTGTCTTATTTGTCCTCAAAATTTCCAAGAATAAGACAAACCCAACTATTCGTGTCTTATTTTTCTGATCCTTCTCTGTTGCAGCTTCTTATCTGGAAGGGAGCACTCTGATGGGGTCATATAACTTGTGTGGGATATTCCCGCTCTCTAGCTTGCCTCAGAAGTTATAACTGGTCTTATGAGGACTGCAAATCGCTCAAGCTAGAATAGGAGTTCATGGGAGAAGTTATTTTTGCCGCATATGCCTTTGATTTTCTGTAAGTTATCCTCTCCTTGAAACTTGAGGTTCTGTCTGATTATATTTTGGGTTTGATTTGCAATTTATCGTCATTGTATAATAGAATAGTGATCTGATATTTTCAGTTGAGCAGAAACATCTTCCTAACCATTAAACCAACCCCCTTTACCCCTTGTTCAGAAATAAAGGCACATACACAGTTTCAAATACACGAAGAAACCCAAATTAAATACCAACCAAGACTAGACTGGTTCACCCCCAATTTTAGCAAGGATACCAGCTGCCTTGTCCCCTTACTGGGTTGAATTTCCTCAACGATTGCTTTGTACGATAACTTTTAAGAAACCTAGACTTCCACCTCAAAACCAGTTGGCAATGAGCGGAGTAGCCCAGGAGCTTATTAAGCAGGGCATAGATCTATCAAAGCCCAAATGTAGGACCATGTCTTAGTAGAAATTAGGCACTTCTTAGTAAAAACAGTGGTGGATACTCTTGTTTGCCTCCATAGAGTCTGTCTTGGTAACAACTTCCTCCAGGATTCTCTGTGCCCCATTACTTGTCTTCTTCTGTGAATTTCCAATACCTCAGCCTCTAGCATTGCACTGTGCTCTATCTTCCTTTAACACATCAGTGGGGAGCCAGTTGCTCTTCCTTCTCTTCAAATTGGTTCTTCGTAGGATTATTTCTATCTTCCTTAAACCAACCCCCTTTACCCCTTCTTCAGAAATAAAGGCACATACACAGTTTCAAATACACGAAGAAACCCAAATTAAATACCAACCAAGACTAGACTGGTTCACCCCCAATTTTAGCGAGGATACCAGCTGCCTTGTCCCCTTACTGGGTATGAATTTCCTCAACGATTGCTTTGTACGAAAACTTTTAAGAAACCTAGGCTTCCACCTCAAAACCAGTTGGCAATGAGCGGAGTAGCCCAGGATCTTATTAAGCAGGGCATAGATCTATCAAAGCCCAAATGTAGGACCATGTCTTAGTAGAAATTAGGCACTTCTTAGTAAAAACAGTGGTGGATACTCTTGTTTGCCTCCATAGAGTCTGTCTTGGTAACAACTTCCTCCAGGATTCTCTGTGCCCCATTACTTGTCTTCTTCTGTGAATTTCCAATACCTCAGCCTCTAGCATTGCACTGTGCTCTATCTTCCTTTAACACATCAGTGGGGAGCCAGTTGCTCTTCCTTCTCTTCAAATTGGTTCTTCGTAGGATTATTTCTTTACTAAGTTGATTTAATAGAGAAGAAGTTTGAAGCTTGCAACTCCAGTTAAAATTCACTCAAATACATGGCTCATGGTCGATATCCATTGTTCTATCTGTCTCCCTTTCCCCTAGTATGTCATGTGCTCGTGAATGAGCTATTTCACACTCAAGGCCCAACCTCGGCTTGCTTACTTCTTGGCTCTGGCCAGAGATTTCGATTTCGAGATCTTAATTACATTCCTCCTCGAATATTACATCTTGGAGGACACTTAGGTTCCAAAGTTCCATTCTCCCTACTGGTTTATCATCTGTTTTTCTCAGCCAGAGGTTTATCCCACGTCCACTTATCAGGCCAAGTTCGAATCTTATTACCGTTTCTGATAGTCCATTTTGTATAAGGATCCAGTTTCAGGTTTGGGTAATGATTCTCTAATCTTTGAGTCTCTCAAGCTATACTTGATTTACAACTGGGCTTTTGACATCAAGTTCACATTTCGATTGGGTTCATGAGAGAGGTCACTCCACCGAAGCTCATTACTTATAGTCTCAGAACTGCTATTTAAGAAATATTAACACAATCAGCCTATTTAGACTGGGATTCGAATTTCCGATACTCCCCAGTGTATAACCTAGACCAAGCTACATGAAATGGCTTGCTGGTTTGCATTTTCCTCAGTATCACGCATGCTGTAACCTAGAAGGTAGTTTATTCGCTTGAAGATGCGAGCCTCTCATCTATAGCTAGCAGATGATAATATGATCGCCTTTACCGCTCCAAAAAGTGGTAAAAAACAAAAGCAAAAACAGAAAGACGGTTACAATTTATACAAAGTAATAAACACACACATCCTGAGTAAAGAGGAAAGCTGCAAGAAGCTAAAAAGCACAGACACTTGATTCTATGTAAATGCAGGATTTTGATTCAGACTCTCATAACAGCAGTCCAGAAGAGAAAGACACTCCCACTGAGGCTTCTGCAGTAAGACCCACACAAAAGAAAACAAAACAAAATTTAGAAGAAAACAGGAAAAAAATACGCGAATATTTATTTTATCATGAAGCAAGATCCATCCATATGCTTCTTTTTGTACCAGTACTACAACAGACCACACATATGCAAACTACTTGCAACTGCTGAAAAGAAAACTTAAACAGCAGCAGCCCAGGGGAAATTGTGCGCGGCGTCCTCACCATACAGCTTGCGGGCGGCCTTGTCGTAGGCCGTGGCCGCCTTACGGTGCGTCTCGAACGTCCCGAGCCAGAGGCGGGCCCCGCTATTCGGCTCGCGAATCTCGGCCACCCATTTCCCCCAGGTGCGCTGGCGGACACCCTTGTAGGTGCAGGAACCATTCTCCTGGCCTCCTTTCCCTTCCCTCGGAGTCGCCCTTGTATGGCTTCTTCCTATGGGCTGTTTCTCTTCAGAACCACCCTCAGGTTTGACCATCTTTCTTTTGCTTTTCTTATACAAGAAGAGTTGTGAGGAATATTGGTAAGCACTGCCTGAGGGTATTTATATTGAAACTGGTGCAATGTACCAGCTTGGGCATGGCTAATTCTTTTCCTCCTTTTTCTTTATGGTTTTTATATTGTCATCAATTCACTGTTGGAAGATGTTAGATAGGGAGCTGGTATTAAATCACATGAAGATATGTTAGTGAGTAAAAAAGCACATTCAATTTGGTGAGGGTGATGTCATAGAGATAAGCCTAGAGTCATTGACCACATTTTGGATTTTTAACTGCTGAATTATTTTGAGGCAGGAGACCTTGATTGAGGCAGAAAGGGAGCTGAAGTTTTGTGGTAAATGCAGATATAATGGTTGTACTGGAACAAGGCAGAAGGGACCTTGATCGACAAGTTTCAAGAAAAATGTGGGACTTTAGGCCTTGTTTGAGTAATGTATAAGATGAGAAAAGTGGATATGGCGTATGATATGGTTGTACTGGAACAAGGCAGACAATGGTTTTTTTTGTTTCTGAGTCTTTAGTAGAGCAGCATATGAGGGAGGAGTTGATACATATTTATATTATATTTATATATAATATGCATAAAATAAACTATTTTGACTAGAATTGTCGCTTTATTAATTGTATTAGGACATTAAAGTTATTTTAAACACCCATCCGTTAAACCTCTAACTCTCATCTTTGCTTATTCCACCTCCTATGTGGTATGGCAAAAATTGAGGAGTCGGATATGGCAGGAGAAATTGTACAACCCAAACACACGATATGAGAACACATGTACAATACTCCCTCCGTCCCATTTTGTTTGTTTTGTTTGACTTTTCATACATATTAAGATAATGGAAAAAGATGCCAAAAAAACCATGCATTGCCGAAATTAACCTTACATTTTAATGAAGATAGTACACGTGGATTCGTATAGAAAGACTACAATCATTTAATTAATGAAGAGTAATAATGGAAAATGCAGTGGTAAAAAGTTTTGTTTTGAAAGAAGACACAATTTCGGGACAAGGCAAGATGGTAAACAGATATTTCGGGACGGAGGGAGTATATCCTTATACCCTATGTTGCACAAGTTTTTCATTTTACAGCCGAATCACGCACTGGGTGCGTATGAGTGATTGGGTGCGGCTGGGTGTGCCATGGGTGCTTCAGGTGTGCGGCAGGGCTTGATTTAATATTTGTCCTAACTTATGGGGTCGATTTCTAGTATCTTCAAATATTTTTTATGAAAGAAAAAAATGCAAAACGTCGCCTACGAGTTGAGCCCTAGCCCCGTACTGAGAGAGAAAAAGACTCCGAGAGGAGGCAAAAAGAGTCGCCATTCGTCATTTCCGTCGCGTTTGCCATCAATGTTTAATATCTAGCTAATCAATCTCAGGTTATTTTCTATCTGTCTATGCGTTCTTCCCCTCTCTCTATTTCTATGCATTCTTCCGCCTCTTATCTCTTATAACAATGAGTCTCTGAGAGAGGTTAAGTAGTTCATATTCTTCTGCCTCCTATCTCTTATAACAGTGAGTCTCTGAGAGAGGTTGGGTTGTTCATATTCTTCTGCCTCTCTCTATTTCGATGTGGTGGGTTAGGTGATTGTACATTTGGGTGGGTGGGTCTATGGCCAGTGGGACACTATTGATATAATATAAAATATTTTTTAATATGATAAACACTGCGTACATTGTAAATAATGTTGAATGGTGGGTCAGCCTTGTGGGGGTAATGTAGGAGCAAGGTATCATATAAGTAAGAATTTGTATAACAGTATATGTATTTGCGTTTGTATGATATTGTGTATATAAATTTAAGTATAGTTTATGTGACTATTGTTGTTTTTGACGTTTTATGATGATGTGTGTGTGTGTGAATATATGAAATATTTATAAAATTTGAATATAAATAAATTTTTGGTCAAAAAAAAAAGAATATAAATAAATTCGCTGCACCGTCGACGCACCCGCACCCTTGAATTTTGGAAATTTGCTGCACCCGCACTTGCACCCATCACGCACCCGCAGTTGTGCAACATTGTACCCTCTCCTTATACCTTAAGTTACAGGCCCTTCCACTATTTATATGGGATAAAGGAGTCAAAAGTGAAGTCATCCCAAATGGTATGGCCACATTTGTGCTTTGTAACTAAGATGCTGTCGAGGAGCCAAATTAGGAATGGTAATTGATGCAAAAGCATGTAGTGTCTTTTGTCACAGATTTATGAATATGGGGTTTTCCACAATTATTCTCTTTTTGTGGGGGTTATGATGTAATAAAACATAAACTGAAACTTCTTTTGGAAGATTCAGCTTTTTAAAAGGTAGAACATTCTCTTGGAAGATTCAGGCCTTTAAAAAGCAACCAAGTTGCAGAAGAAAAGATATGCTTGGTTTTAAGAAAATGTGAGGAGCTAAAGCTCTTGTCCAAATAGGGTTTTAAGTGTTGGAGGCTTGGGTTTTGAGGATTCAATCCGTGGCGCCTATCCATCTCTCTTCGATGCAGGAGTGCGCGAGAGACTAGCAAAAGCCACTATCCTATCTTGCTGTTTCTATCCGCTGCAGGAGTGCGCGAGAAACTAGCATAAAACTATCTTCCTCTTCGTGTTGTCTAAGTTTCTGTTTTGGTTTTCTTCTCAAATATGGGAACAGTGTTGTACTCTTACAATTTTAGCATAATCTTATTATTATCTCCTAGCTGTTTGCATCAACTTGGTATCAGAGCAAGTTCTTTCATGCAGCTGTAGGTGACTGATGATTTGCTCATTAGTTAACTGAAGCTATGGACAAAGAGATGGAAGATGAAAGCAAACCTCATAACTCGAATGTAATCGAGTTCTTTTGAACCGGGAGAGAATGATGCAAAATATGTAGTGTCTTTTGTCACAGATTTATGAATATGGGGTTTTCCACAATTACCCTCTTTTTGTGGGGGTTATGATGTAATAAAACATAAACTGAAACTTCTTTTGGAAGATTCAGCTTTTTAAAAGGCAAGACATTCTCTTGGAAGATTGAGGCCTTTAAAAGGCAACCGAGTTGCAGAAGAAAAGATATGCTTGGTTTTACGAAAATGTGAGGAGCTAAAGCTCTTTTCCAGCTAGGCTTTTAAGTGTTTGAGGCTTGGGTTTTGAGGATTCAACCCGTGGCGCTTATCCATCTCTCTTCGATGCAGGAGTGCGCGAGAGACTAGCAAAAGCCACTATCCTATCTTGCTGTTTCTATCCGCTGCTGGAGTGCGCGAGAAACTAGCATAAAACTATCTTCCTCTTCTTGTTGTCTAAGTTTCTGTTTTGGTTTTCTTCTCAAATATGAGAACAGTGTTGTACTCTTACAATTTTAGCATAATCTTGTTATTATCTCCTAGCTGTTTGCATCAGTAATTCATGTCGACCTTGAGTTCGGCTTGTGTCGTTATCATGTCGGCCCATCGGGTCATCCCACAACATTGCATGTACAGACTTTTCAGATCGAATTCAACCATCTTTCTTTCTCTCTTGGGGTTTATCAATTAACGGCCACCACTGTCCATACCTTTTCATTGCTTCCTAGTCCCGTTCTTCCGCCAACGTCGAACCCCTTCTTTGCCTCAAGATACTCTTCTCCATCTTGAAAAGGGAACTTTTGCCAAGTTCATGTCACTGGGTTCCAGGTGAGGTGTGGGGCAGTGTCATGCAGCCCCTAGGAGGGTTCCTACATCCTCACTCTCAGTGGAAGTGGCTTGAAGCAGTAGTGATGCTCCCAACGAAAATTCCACCTAGGATAGAGACGACATCCATCTACTTCTCCACCTTATCCATCTCTTTTCGCTCTTTCCGTCTGACGGATGTCACTGTCGTAGATGAGATGATCACTAATAGTTAAGCGGCAGCAGTAGGTTGTTTAAAGAGCCTTCGAGGATGTACTGATAAAGCATGCTATTTTGATTTTCGAAGTGTTCCATCTTCTTGCAAGTGAAAAAAATGATGGAGAATGCTATAGTTTCTTTGAACCCATATTGCAATCGAAGTTTATGCACGTACATACTGTTTTGGGCGCTACATGTCACATCATGCTAGCGGAGCACAACATGTAAGGAATCTCTTCCCACTCACTCTCCTGAGTGTTGAGGGTTGATCATGACCAGGTGGGCCGTCCATTGGCCCCATGGGCAGAACACATAGCAGACTCTGCACTCATGCCAGGACCATGGGACAGGGTTCGGGTCGAGTCACATGGTCAAGGTTTAACGCGCCGTACCACTATACACACCGGGATCAGACAACTCTACTTGAACATATGCTAGAGTAAGGTCCACCGTGACGTACGCGGAGGGTTCTTGGTCTAGTTACTTGGTGAGAGAGGCTTGGGGGTAGCTCGTAGGAAGAAGGTTCATGCTGGGTGCAGGTGGGCCAATAATAGGGGGGGGGGGGCAATAACTTTTTGGGACATACACAAACTAGTCGAATATGGCCCATTGGCCCATGAACCTACCACTCCGTCCCAGCTCTTTCTTCCCATCTGACTTTTTTGACTCGTATCTGGGTCACTTTGACCGGGTGATTTGGATAGCAAAATAATACGATTTTTGATAATTTTTTCGCCATATTATAGAGCACCTTTTACTCTACAACACCATGAAAAAATTATCAGAAAATTACATCGGTTTGCTATTCAAATCACCGGGTCAAAGTGACCCAGTGAATAGTGACAAAAGTCAAATTGGGAAGAAAGAGCTGGGACGGATTGGATTTTTTACACACATGGGTTACAACATGGATACGACATGACATGAATATGGCCCATGAATGTTTATTTCCATCCATCTTATCATTAGGTGCTCAGGTAATTGGTTTCCACTTTCAATAAAACTCAATCTCAGAATCTACTAAGACCAAGAAAGGAACCTATTTGGAAGCCAACTATTTTCTGGTCATGTCAGTTTGACTGTGTTTTTGCTGTACTAGTTTCATAGGCTGTGTATGTATAGAATTGAAAGTACTATAGGAAAAAAACTATGCCATAATATGATATTGTCCTTTAATGTGTTATTATCACTTATTCCCATGTGAATGGTTGACTGTTGGGCTATGTTTTGTATTGTACATTCGTGAAGCCACCAGTAGCTTTGAAAATTACATTGTTGACACCAAGATGCCTATTCCTATTGTTTCGGGTAAAGGTGTATTCAAGCACATTTGTTTAAGTTCCGTAGGAGTTCTCAAAAATCATTTTATAACAAGTTATCAATATGAGCTAGGATTAGCAAATTTCCTATACTCCCCATGACAGAGGAGGAAATGTATTGACAACTATCAAGTATCGACTTCCATAAGCTAGAGGTCGATTCTGAGTATAAGAAATATGTCAATTCACATTGGCAAGTTTAAAAGTAAATACGCGTTGCAGTAAATTAATTGAACTGCAAGATGTTATTTTCTCTATTTTCCTAGGCTTTTCCAAGAATATAACAACCCCAACTAAAACTTCACGTCTCACTTTATTTTTCTTCTCTGTTGCAGCTTCTTATATGAAAGGGATTTTTGATATTGTCTTATAACCTGTGGGGTAGTCCCGCTCTCTAGTTTGCCTCGGAGAGTACCACTGGTCTTATGAAGACTGGAAGACGCTGAAGCCAGAATAGGAATTTATGGTAACAACAACCTCTTCCGTATATGCATCTGATTATCTGTAAGTTGTCCTGTCCTTGAAACTAATATTCTTTCTGATTGTAATTCGGTTTTCACTCTTTATAAGGATGAATTTCCAATTAATGTTCACTTCTGCCAATGATGTGTTAGCTTTGCACACGTACCTGAGCCTGTCTACTAGAAGCTTGATATTTTGGTTATACTGCTCTCTTAACTTTGCACATGAGTTATGATTTCTATAGATCTTGGTATCAACTGTGAAGTATATTCTGGTTTTCTTATGTTTGTGCTGTTACAGCTGATTCTCTTGCTGTGATCTTGGGGGACAATATTAGAGATATTAAATTAAACTGAACTGGGTAACAAAATAATCTAATGTAGGAAACACAATCATATAAATAACCTTATATAGAAACTAAATGAGCTAACATTAATGTATTATGATGATCAATCACTAATCTCTAATAAGTAATATCGTAAGATCTAATGAAGGTGAAAGATAAAAAGCAGGATCAGTTTAGTGATTTTAGTTTCCTTTCATTTTCAGGTCCACGGCTAATAGCCATACATGAAAATGGGAATTTGTATCAGAACCAAATGGAAAAATTAAGATCATGTACGACGCAAATCTATGTGAAGTCTTTGCTTTAGGCTTCAATTTTTATTTATTGAAATTATTTAGATTTATTTTGCATCAGTCAAGGTTAGATAAGTTTTCTTTAGGTTTACCAATGTGGTTAGGCACTTGTCCGAGCTCTGGGGTTTCAAGGGTTTACCAGTGATGCTCAAGCAGGTGGGAGTTTCACATGGTTTTGGTGGAATTATCAGTCAATTCGGTTTCTGGTTTCTGCGGATTGAGAAAAGAAGTTTATGATTGCTAGTCCGTCTCTGCTTCCTTGCCCCTTAGATTGTTGGGGAAGATATGTGGCTGGAAGTGGAGGGTTTTGATGATTTTATCTTCTTCTTGAGAAATTATGCTTTTGTGAAAGATGATCTTAAGCGGTGGAATGAAAAAGAATTTAGCCAGTCGAGGTTAAGAAGGTTATGTTTTTGCCGAGTTAGCTGTGTTGGATAGGGGCGACGCAAAGGTGGAGTTGGTGGTGAAGGGTGGGTCTGAAACGAACCATGTTGAAGTGAGTTTGCTCGTATAGGTAGATTGGAGTCCATTAGCTGGTTCCAAAAGTCTACGACTTTGTGGTGAAGGGTGGGTTTGATAGACGAACCATTTGTGGCTCCAAAAGGGTGGGCCGATGATGCACAAGTTTCACTTGTAAGTGAAATTTGAGAGGATTTAGATGCTTCGTTTGTGGCTTTACTTCCACAAAACCTGGGGCGGTGAACATACACGATTTTATAACCAAAATTTGATGAACACAATTATAAGATTTTTAGCTTAGGCGCTTGCGATGAGATTAAAGTTCGTTTTACCTTCTCTCATTCATGAGTCCCATAATGCTTTTGTGGCGGATAGATAGATCCTGATTGCAACTCTGATGGCTAATGAATGTGTGTATAATAGGTTGAGGGGAGGTGATCCAAGAGTACTTCGCAAGATAAGACATTGAAAAGGCGGATGATCAAGTGAATTGGCTGAATCTGGTTTATCTGCCGGTTAGGACGATTGGTTTTAGTCAGTATAGGGTGGATTCAATATTGCATCTCTATTGTTAGGCTTTCTATTTTCGTGAACAAGAATCCTAACACCTTTTTCCAGCGTTTGTGTGGGCATTGTTATGGATGCTTTAAGTGAGATGTTAGGGCGGTGCAAGGAGGTTTCTTGCAAGGTTTGTAAGTAGGCCAGGAGCGAGGCAATTTGATTCTTATTTTTCTCATTTGTTGTTAGCTGTTGACACCCTGTTTTTCTTGAGGCTAAAGCTATCCATGTTTATTATTTCTTGGTGGTTCTTGATTGTTTCCCGGTGGTGTTTGGGTTGAAGGTTAATCTTAGGAAGTCTGAGGTGATTCCAATTGGCGAAGTGCCCGGGATCGATGTGTTTGTTAAAATCTTGTGGGGGCAGGTTGCTCAACTAAGGTATGGGTTATAGTCATAGAGCGCTATCAGCTTAGATTGGCGGGATGGAAAAACCGTATCTCAAAAGATGGTAGAATTACTCATAAAAGAGCATCTTGTCAGGGTGGTGCAAGGAGGTTTCTTACGAGGTTTGTAAGTAGGCCTGGAGCGAGGCAATGCAATTCATATTTTTCTCATTTGTTGGTAACTGTTGACACCCTGATTTTCTGTGAGGCTAAAGCTATCTATCTTTATTATTTCTTGGTGGTTAATCTTAGGAAGTCCGAGGTGATTCCGATTGGCGAAGTGCCCAGGATCGATGAGTTTGCTAGAATCTTGTGGTAGCAGGTTGCTCAACTTCCGTTTAAGTACTTGGGGTTTCTTCGCAGGCGAATTATAAGAATACTAAGGTACGGGTTTTGTCATAGAGTGCTATCAGCTTAGATTGGCGGGATAGATAAACCGTATCTCTGAAAAGATTGTAGAATTACTCATAAAAGAGCATCTTGTCTAGGCTTCTCGTTTATTTTGTCCATTTTTGTTATGCCAGTTTCCATGGCCAAGGCTATGTGCACAGGTAATCGGAGAGTGAAATTGATAAAGTGATATAAATTGTACTTTTTCAACATGAAAAGTGCCAAGAGTGAGGAGTAACATGTGCTGAAGCTATTGTGTGGTGCTGAGAGTAACTTTGTGAGGGTAAAACAGCTATAATTAAATTAGGTTTTTCTCTTTAATCTAAGAGAAAATGTGGAATTGACCGACCTAACAAACCTCCTCCCCCTCTCAGGAAAATACAAGTATAGACTATGTCTACACGCCTTACACATCCACTAGAAACAACTGACCACTCAGACCTGTAAATCCAACCCCCCTATGCCAAAAAAGGGATAAAAAAAGGAAATGAAACTTTCTCTAACGGTTGTGGCCCCGACTAAAATAACCAACATGGACCCCATATTATCAACCCATAAGCGAAATTCTGAGCCACTCCTTCGACTCTCATCACTCCCAAATTTTTCTACACATGCCTTCAAATTCTACTCATTATTCTCACATACTCTCACCGGTGCACTGTGAACTCACTCTAACATTGCACCCACTCGAAATCTCTTCTCTCTAGAATCAATCGCGCTTGCCGTCGCTGCCATCGACCAACGTCGTAGCTCAAATAGTGCGCTATTAAAAGTAACCCTAGGCGCCTAATTGACGCCATCATTCCATCAACAAGGCGTACAGTCTACGCAGCGAAAGACGCCGTCTCTTTGTCGATGACAAACTATTAAACCTTCCACACTATGGTTTTCTTTTTGACGAATTTCATCGACAGTCCAATCAACGGCCCTTCGAGACGAACCACCCAATTGACGGTTCGTTCTCACGACGGCAATGTCATATGCTAATCAGACCCGACTAAGAAATACTTTGACCCTTCATCGTTCCACATCGAGCTTGTTGGCTCTCCCAAGTATCAATTAGATGCAAAAACATAGCCACATAGAGATGGGATTCCGTTTGTTTGCGAATGGACATTGCATCCAAATGTTTTTGTATAAAAACCCTCGGGCAACTTACTAGTATGCCTCACACTCTTCTTCAATAATAAAATCAAAGAGAGATGAGAATATTTGAGGGTGGTTCTGGAGTGAAACATCCGATGAACTAAAGACATACCAGGCAACTTTATAGGAAGGGCTATATGGAAGGAAAAGGAGGCACGAACCTACAAGGGTGTCCCCCATCGCACCTGGGGAACTGGGTGATCCAGATTTGCAAGCCGATTTGCGGTGCCATGTCTAGCTTCGGACGTTTGACACATCCCGTGAGGCAACCGCTGCTTACGACAAGGCCGCCCTCAAGCTATATGGTGACAAACTCATTCTCAATTATCCCGAGATACGGAGAAACTGGCGTCCAGGAAAATTGAGCACTACGTCATCACCATGTAATTTGCAGGAGACCTTATCGTAAGCAGCAGCGCCTCATGGGACGTCTCGAGCACAATAGGGGTACGCAATTTGGTTTGCGAGTATCGGCCATTCATTTCCCCAGGTGCATTGGCCGACACCCTTGTTGGTGCAGTAAACGTTCTAGGAGTCGCATTTATCTTTTATATATCCCTTCCTAGAAGTCTTCTGGTAGACTTCTTGTTCATCGACTGTTTCTCTCCGGAACAACCCTCGGACTTGCCCATCTCTCCTTGATTTTCTTATCAAAGAAGAGTTGTAAAGGATACTAGTAAGCTACCTGATGGTATTTATTCAAAAAACTTCTGAATGCAATGTACATTCACAAACAAACGGATTCCCATCTCTGCGTGTCTGTGTTTTTGCATATGTTAGGCAGAACCAACAAGCTCAATGTGTCACACTCATTGACACATCAAGCTTGTTGGTTCTGCCAAGTATCAAGTAGATGCAAAAACATAGGCACGTACATATGTGATTTTGTTGTTTGCATACGTACATTGCATCCAAAGGTTTCTGTATAAATACCCTTCGGAAACTTACTAGCATCCTTGACGCAGAATAGAAGCGATTAAAGACGTCAAAAGACAATCTCTATGGGATAAACGTTTCTCAAACAAGAGAAAAGTGAAATATTATTGATAATGAGGTAAAAGATGATTTACCCGAAGGTTTACAACGCTTAAATAGACTAAAAACAATCAAAATTCGAAATTTGCTAAAAATAGAAATATTCCTAAAACTACCAAATTCAGAAAATATGAGAGATTACGAGAAATCTCCAATTTGCGGAATTTGATTTGGAGTTTCCTACCAAAAGTTATTAGCTAAAGAAATACTGCCAAAAATAGTAGAACTGCTGATTTGGTGGTCAAGATGGACGAATTTGACTAAACTGACATGGTGCTCGTGACTAAAGTCACGAGTTATTCTCAAAACGTCGTTTGGAGTCAGAAATATGTATGGTTCGACCATATATCGAATCCCTTTAATTCTGCCTCTGATTTTGCGTACTGACGGAAACCGTTTTCCTGGATGATATTTTCCATAATTCGTGTCCTACATCAGTCACCCTTTCTTGGAAAGAACTCGTCCTCGAGTTCACTTTAGAAGCTTGGTACCTTCCACTCCAATTAAAAAGATACTTTGAATATTTTGCCCGCAAAATCTTTAACTTGTCAACATAATTGCAATTATTCAATTTCTGCATCCTTTCCATATGTTTCAGCTTGTTGACAATATTAACCAATAATGGAGATGCAAAACAAAAATAATCAATTCCAAGAAAATCAGTAGTACCATGAGTAAGACTTGAAGTCGGTGTAACTAGCATCGTCGAAATTTTTGTGTTAGTTTTTGAACATGCTCCATCCTCCTCAGCACTATCAATCGTATCCTCTTGAAATACCTTAGCCTCTTCAATCCTCTTTCCTTCATTATTGGATTTTGCCTCGACCTTTCTTGAGCGAATACCAATCTTGTGAGATTCCCACATGAATAAAAATCCCGTGTGAACTTCATCCTAAACACCCTTGACACTATATTGCCATGGTCGCCCGAGCAACAAGTGACACTCTTCCATATCACACACATCACATAAAATTTCAGATTTATACTTGTTACCAATCGAAAACGAAAGTTGACAAGCCTTTGTGATTTCGGATATTCGTCCGGATCCATTAACTCATTCACAAGTGTATGGTGATGGGTGATCTTCCGTATGCAAATTAAAATACTCAACAATTTTAGTGCTAACAAAATTAGTATGAGCATCATCAATATCCAAGTTGCATACCTTATTTTTGATGATACAAAGTGATTGAAAACGATCCACCAATCGTCTCCTCCCAAGAACTGCCATAGATCGCTCAATAGGACTGCCATGGCTATCCATGTGCGGGGTTCCTATTGAAGATGGACTCCCTAGAGAACCTAGGGTTCCTAACCTGCGACCAACGTCAACAGGGATCTCTTCTCCACCTTGCCTAGCAGTCATGAGCGAGGCCAACGAGGCTCTGATACCACTTGACGCAGAATAGAAGCGATTAAAGACGTCAAAAGACAATCTCCATGGGATAAACGTTTCTCAAACAAGAGAAAAGTGAAACATTATTGATAATGAGGTAAAAGATGATTTACCCGAAGGTTTACAACGCTTAAATATACTAAAAACAATCAAAATTCGAAATTTGCTAAAAATAGAAATATTCCTAAAACTACCAAATTCAGAAAATATGAGAGATTACGAGAAATCTCCAATTTGCGGAATTTGATTTGGAGTTTCCTACCAAAAGTTATTAGCTAAAGAAATACTGCCAAAAATAGTAAAACTGCTGATTTGGTGGTCAAGATGGACGAATTTGACTAAACTGACATGGTGCTCGTGACTAAAGTCACGAGTTATTCTCAAAACGTCGTTTGGAGTCAGAAATATGTATGGTTCGACCATATATCGAATCCCTTCAATTCTGCCTCTGATTTTGCGTACTGACGGAAACTGTTTTCCTGGACTTGATATTTTCCATAATTCGTGTCCTACATCAATCCTTCACGCTCTTCTTTAATAAAAAAATCAAAGACAGATGGGAAAATTTAAGTCATGGAGTGAAACATCCGAAGAACAAGAAGTCATACTAGGCGACTTCTACTAAGGGCTATATGGAAAGAACAAGAGGCACAAACAACATTTCCTGCACCTACAAGGATGTCAACATTTCCTGCACCTACAAGGATGTCAGACAACGCACCTGGGAAAATTGGTGATCGAGATTCGCAAGCCGAATTGCAGCCCCTTGTCTGGATCGAGACGTTTGAGACATCCCGTGAGGCAGCCGCTCCTTACGACAAGGCCACCCTCAAGCTATATGGTGACGATGCCATTCTCAATTATCTCGAGATACGGAGAAACACGCGTCGTCCCTGTCTCGGGGCAATTGAGCAAGACGTTATCACCATATAGTTGCGGGATACCTTGTCGTAAGCAGCGGCGCCTCACGGGACTTCTCAAGCAAGACAGGTGGCCGCAATTAAGCTTGCGAATCTTAGCCACTCATTCCCAGGTCCACTGGCGAACACCCTTGTAGGTGCAGGAAACGTTCTACGAGATTAACCTCCTTTTTCTTTCATATTGCCCTTCTAGGAAGTATTCTTTTACAACTTCTTATTCATCGATTATTTCTCTCCGGGACCACCCTCATATTTTCCCATCTATTTTTGATTTTTTATCAAAGAAGAGTTGTGAGGGATTCTAGCAAGCTACGGAGGATATTTATAAAGAAACTTCTCGATGGAATGTATATTCACAAAAAAATGAAATCCCATCTCTACGTGTGTGTGTTTTTGCATCTACTTGATACTTGGAAGAACCAACAAGCCAGATGTGACACATTGAGCTTGTTGGTTCTGCCAAATATCAAGCAGATGCAAACACACACACTTCGAGATGGGTTTCATGTGTTTGCGAATGTACATTGCATCGAAAGGTTTATGTATAAATAACTTCGGGTAGCTTACTAGTATCCCTCATGCATTTCTTCAATAAGAAAATCAATGAGAGGCGGGAAAATTTGAGAGTGGTTATGGAGTGAAACATCCAATAACGAGTGTTGGATAATTTTCTTGTGCGTTAATTTTTTTATATTTTTGGTCGTGGTTGGAATGGTGTATTGAAGCTTTGTGACTTTAAATTTTTTGCTTTGTGGCCTGTATCTTATGAAAGTCGTGTTGATATTGATCTAAATCTTGTTCTGATGTTAACTATGGTTTTTTTTTCTCTTTTTTTTTTTTTTTTTTTTTTTTTTTTTTTTTTTTTTTGGACTTTTTGAAATTTTTACCCGTATAACATCTGATATGTGCATTGCGGATCTTCTGGTTGAATTTGGATCTCTAGTTAAGATCCGATCCGAATTCGATACGATCTGACTAATATCTGACAAGATCTGGATCGGTATGATCTCATCTTCTTTTTTTAGATTTCTAACATAATATCAGAGCCCTTACGCTCTTGTTGATCTAATCCGCGCTTCCTCATCTGGAGTAGGGCGCCACAACTAGCCACCCACTGGAATTGTTTTCTAACAATTAGAGTCTACAATTTTAGGTCGACCAGTTTATGTTATGGCATTACCTGGACCCGATTTATGGCATGCTTGATTTCAAACACTCCGAATCAATTAGAGTTTGTCATTTTAGGTCGACCCGTTTATGACATGGCATGAGCTAGACCTGGCAAGTCGACACGAATTTTCATCCCTACTTTGTTACATGACTACATCTAAATTACAGAAAAGGACCAACAATTTGTGGCAATTTTCACTTTTGACAATTTTATTTCCTTTCAAATTTTCTTTCAAATTAAGGAAATCCCACTATAGGTGGGAGGCTAACATCCTCTAAGTGGTGTGAACCGGCTCCATAAAAATTGTGCCCTCACGACATTCAATCACTCTTTGGACAAATATATATTTTTTTCCATGAGTTTCTGTCCTCATTAGGGTAAGAGATAAACTGATGGGCTGGTCTCTATCTCCTCAGCAGAAAAGGGTCAACCACCAACAAGATTGCATATGAGCCAAACCACGTATGCAACTCCATCAAACCTCAAGCTCCTTTCCACCTAAGAAAAAATTCAACAGTTACAGCTCTAATATTAATACGGCACTTGCCATCCACCACCTTCCACAGTAAATTCATGAGGAGACAAAAGAAAAAGCAATAAAGAAAGGAGGAAGAGTAATTTGGCCATGGCTAAGGTGGTGAAAAGGTTCACACTGTTGTTGACACATTTCAGTTTGTTGCTTCTGCCAAACTGAAATGTGTCATCTCTACGTATCTGTGTTTTTGCATATGATAAGCAACAAAGTGAAATGTGTCGACAACAGTGTGAAAACTTCTTCACCAGCTTAGCTATGGCCAAATTACTCTTCCTCCTTTCTTTATTGTTTTTTTGTCTTCTCATGACTTTAGTGTGGAAGGTGGTAGATGGGGAAGTGCGGTATTAAAATATTAGAGTTGTAACTTGTAAGTGTTGAAATTTTTCTTCGATGGAAAGGAGCTTGAGGTTTGATGGAGTTGCAAACGTGATTTGGCTTATATGCAATCTTGTGGGTGGGTGACCCTTTTCTGCTGAGGAGATAGAGACCGGCCCACCAGTTTCCATCTTACCCTAATGAGGATAGAAACTCATGGAAAAAATATATATATCTGTGAAAGAGTGAATGTCGTGGGGGCACAATTTTCATCGAGCAGGTTGACACCACTTAGAGGATGTTAGCCTCCCACCTCTGGAATTTCCTTAATTTGAAAGAAAATAAAATGGTCAAATTGAAATCACCATAAATTGTTGGCCCTCTTCTGTAATTTAGATGTAGTCATGTAAGAAAGTAGGAATTGCAATTTGAGTTGAGTTTGTCATAAACCGGTCGACCTAAAATGACATACTCTAATTGATTCAGAGTGTTCGAAATCAAGCATGTCATAAATCGGGTCCAGGTAATGCCATTTCATAAACCGGTCTGACCTGAAATGGTAGACTCTAATTGATTCAGATAGTTAGAAAACAATTCCTGCGTGCAGCTAGTTGTGGTGCTGTTCTCCAGAGGAGGAAGCGCGAATTAGATCACCAGGAGCGTAGGAGCTATGATATCATGTTAGAAATCTAAAACAAAAAGAGGAGATCACACCGATCGGATATTAGTCAGATCGTACCGAATTCGCATCGGATCATAACTATAGTTTCAAATTCGACCAGAAGATCCACAATGCATCGGATCTTATCAGGGTCGAACTTTCAAAGAATAAAAAAAACATAAAAAATAGTTAACATCAGAACAAGATTTAGATCAATATCAACACAACTTTCATAAGATATAGGCCACAAAGAAAAAAATTTAAGTCACACAAAGTTTCAATACACCATTCCAACAAGGACCACAAATATAACAAAATTAACGCACAAGAAAATTGTCCAACACCCATTGTTCATTGCTCATAAGGTCGGTAGTTTGTGTGAGACTAGGGTTAGTATCATTGTGGAGGAAAATGAGTTAATAATTTTTTACACTAGTCTAGTGTTCCTGGTGGTCATGGTCCTGGTGGCTGGGTTGTCCTTCTTCTCACAAGTCTCGCTCTCCATTTCCTTGTCCAACGCATGTCAGACATAATCTCCTCAGCTACCCTAGTGGCTCTAAGCTTGAAATTTCCCGCATACCTAAAAGGTTTTGGGACTGGGCCAGCCAATTGATGGTCTTGGAATAGTTGGTGCCACAACAACATCGTGGGAGGTATAGTGAGGAAATATTAGAGATTTCTTCTTCTTGTTGAAAGATGCCTTCAAGAAGAAGCTTTGAAGGGAAGGTATCTCAACATGGATGTCCTTCATCAAACAGTAAATAAGCAAAAAAAAAATCAGCAGAGAGTGTGGTACAAACCCGCTACGAAAAAATAGTGTGCTTGATAATATGGGTCCACCGTTCAGCTTCAGGACATAGGAGATCTTTCCGAAATCTCTGTTTCTCATCATTAGAACCCATAGTAAGTACCCAATGAGCACTAACCACCCCTTCACGTGCATTCGAGAATCATCTGCATCCTCTCATCAGTTAGATTGTATCTCCGGTCGTTAAAACAATCATCTGACACCTCCGAACATCACTTTGTCTAGATGAAAGAAAGGTGTACACGTCGTGTTGCTAATGTCCACCATCACTTTTGTCATCTCGATAAACTCTTCTCCTGACTTTGTAGGAATAAGCTCCAGAGGCCATGAATTATCGCACTTTGGGTAGGCACGCCAGAAAGGTAGGGTTCTCAAACGATCTCCCATAGCGGTCCATACTCAAGGCACTCTTGACACGATAGAGCATGTCATAAGTCATCAGAAACCATCTCTTGTGTTGATCTTTGGCATCCTTAAGAGATCCGAGCTCGACTCAGTATTGGATCTCAGCATTGTCATAATGGGTCTTATCGTACCAACCATTGTGGTATATTTCTGTGGTGTACATACGAGAGATTCACACTTCTGGTGGCGGTGGAAGCTGCGGTCCCGAGGTGCTTCCACCTCCATGGAGACCTCTCTTGCTAACTTTTGGGTTCGGGCTGGATCAAAACATTGTATGTGAAGTGTTTGGTTAAATACAAGTGTATAATATAAATAAACATATTCGTACACAACTTCAACAATTAAGATTTGCAAGAATAAAATAGCTAGTAAGTAAGAACTGAAGGTAAAGAAAACACCTTGAACACCAAGAGTTGTTCTTACGGGCGCAACAAAAATTGACGGACGTTGACAGGTGGTGGTGGTAGACAACTGAAAATCTCACCAACATCAAAGTTGTTGGAACGAAATACGGAATTCAAAACCTTGAAGCTTGTGACGTATTTGAAGATATTTCTTCTTTGTGTTTTCTCTGAATCTTCTCTGAAAGCCTCCTATTCTTGCTTTCAAGATTTGGAGTGATAGAGTCTTTGGATTCTTTGATTCTCAGAAATGGAGTGTTCAAATAGAGAAATTTGATGTGTAATGGTGTTAACTCCCGATTGAACTCATACTGTTTACTCCTCTACTATACCACAGTAATTAAGGTTTGATACCACCGAGAGTTCACCTCTTGCCAATTGATTTTTCCATACTGTAGTGTCATGGTGTTGATACCGGGGTATCCCCTGTCTTTCCACATCTCCGAAGGTTGCAGTACTTCTTACGGTGTCACAGGTGTTGATGCCGCTGTTAAGGCTTGAGCTTTAACTCGTTTTTTATTTTGTTTCTTCTCCCGTCTTCACTACTCTTTGCACTTCTTTTTCTTGTCGAGCAGTCCCCGCGTGTAAAGTGATGCTTTTATACACCCAAGTGGTCGAATGTGCGTGTTGTATATCGGGGTCGATTAGTCTTCTCCTTGTTCAAAATTTTAGAATCCTCAAGCATCAACTAAACGCTCCCTTGAGATCGAAATGCGTCACATGCATCCGGGGTAAATTCCGTCATTTTCAAATCCCATCCGGATATGCTTATTCATGCAATTACCAATCACAAGAGCCCTTTCCCTTCGCAATTATGTTTCTTTTTTTTTTTTTTTTTTTTTTTTTTATTAATCTAACTACTACCTAAAATAATAAATAGATTGAGTTGCCTCCTAATGAGAGCTTGTGATAAAAGAATCAACAATTCAATTTAGTTACCTCATTTGATTTTATGAGGGCTTAGTGCGGCTAGCCTTCTCTTTGAGCTTCTTCTCTTTACCCTTCGCACCATTTCATGAACTTGAGCTTTTTCCATTGGATTATCCGGTTTTTCTTTTTCAATAAAGATGTCATCTCTTGGTGTTATTCTTTTTTTTTTCTATGTCAACTGTAGCTAATTTCTACATGTTTGGAACCCTAGGTTGAATATCTGGCTGCGGTTGGTTGTTCGTCGGTCAAATTTCAAAAACACCATCGCTGGTGATTGAGATCACAAGGTGTTATCCCATCTTTATTCTACTCTGAGTTCGTCTTCTTGTTACCCCCTTTTAATCACTTTATCATTGATTTTCTACTCTCTGAGTATACGAAGGAACAGATCGATCCATCCAGAGGTACTCCGTTCTAGGGAAATACGGTGGCTGTGGTGTCCTCGATAGAGAAAGAAATGGGGAATTGGTTTCAGTCTGGTGGTTACCAAATTCAAGTAATGCGACACTTGTTACTCAAAATTCATCAAATTGAGATTCCTTCCAGCGCAATTTTAGATCATCTTTACCGAATTGGATGGTGCCTCCGTATTGCAGAGGTTTGTAGAAATTATTTCTCTCCCTTTGCGCTCTGTCTATGTCGAACTCTAGGCTCCAAAGGAGTATATGTGAATCGAAGAATAGAGCTCGTGAATTATGTGATCAAACCTGCAAATCGTGTGTGAACGGAGGCTCGATAACTCTCGCTCTCATTACCTGCAGGCAGTATATGTCAAAATCAGTGACTTTTGATTATGCAATTTAGCCCGAACAGTGAAATTACTATACAATCATGCCCAAAGAAGGACCAATTTGGGGAGAAAATGAACTAATACCAACTTAAGCAACCTAGTAGATATATACAGTTAATGATATTGTTTATTGTTCAGCTATATCTATTCATTTCAAGGGAAAGATCGTCCTGCGTTCTTATAGGATGTACTTACTACTTATTTGAGATTATGTTCTTTTCAGCTAGTCCATTTTTTGACATGTGGGGATTTCCGGAAGGATTTAGACAAGAAATTCTTCTTATTTTCTATTCATGGCGTTCCTCTAAATCTTAATTTGAAGCTAAAAATAAATTGTGAAACATTCTATATACTTAACTGAAGTGACACATTCTCTAGTGGATTCATGTTTGAAGCCTCCAGATGGTGAATGAAGTGTGCTATGATAACATCTTGACTCTTACATATATTTATTTTGCAACATAATTGTTTATTACCTTAATAATACATACATGAGAATAGCACTGCATCCTAAATGAATTCTTCACGGGCTGGCTCGATTTTGACTCGGGTGCACCTTTGGAGCTTGTTTGAGTTGCTAATGACTAATGAACAAGATAACCCTCCTTCAATAACTTTTTTACATGCTTAACAATGGTTGAGGTACCAAATTGCCTTTTACTCCGCCATCTATATTACAAAACAGTATCATCCGACCCATTGACCCCGAAATGTTTTATGAACCCTTGGATCTCTTTATTTTCAGCCATTTGATCATCAAGATGGAGGAGAGAAACAGGAGACAAAGCTTTCTGGAAACCTGCAAAAGTAGATGACGAGGGTCTCACGCAGAGCGAGTTTCATCGAAACCTGCACAGCGGGGTTTCAATTTGAAATTCGAAACTCCTCGTATCAAAACTTGTTCCTTCTCCTTATGCCTCTTGCGTTCATTTCTTCACCATTCATCTGTATCCTCCAAAGTTTTTCTTATTTCTCTTTCAATATTGATCTGATGCTTCAATTACTTGGTTGCCCTCAAGTTCTCTCGCTTCTTTCGGGCTCCAGTTACTCTAGGTACATCAATTGATTTGTAGACATTTATCCAAAAATAAATTAGGCTTTATGATTGGTGTTTCCTTTGTTTAATCCAGCACCAACTTCAAAGTGATTTTAGTCTACATAGTTATCATCTTGCACTTCATGATTGCGATTCTTTGTTTTAAAACAACCTGAATTTGTGAGAAGTTGTTTGAGTCTCAGTCACTAGTCTGTGTTTCCAACATTTGTTTCGTGATCCAGTTATGATATTTTGATATGTTTTTTACAAGCAGGGAGTTCATCCTACCCAACACAAGTACAAGCCTTATGTAGACTATACTACAAAATAAACTCAAGGATACTATAATTAAGCCACTTAACTACATATTTGTTTTGTAAGTTTGACATCTTCTTTCTCTTAATACCCTTTCCTAGTTATATTTTTGGGTTCTTATTCAAGTATGATTATCAAATATGAAAACCGAATCCCCTACGCCTAGGCCCAGTACATCAAGCCTGTCATCCGGTTTAAATTCTTGTCTATTCCCGAGCCGCTCCATAAACTTTCCATGTACTAATTATTATATTCGGTTAAGACTAATTGTTACACTTCAGCACAACATCTAGCTTGTCATCCACGTTGAAGTTTTGCATTTGAAAGTTAACTTTTCTTAACATGAAATTTTAAAATCGGTTTTCCAGGAGTCGCCGTGGGAATGAGTGTTGGACTTGTTCGAGATGATTCTTTGTACGACTCGGTTTGTTTTGGATGATAGATTGTTAGGATTTGATCTTTTAGTTCCCTTTTTTCGAAAGGAAGACCAATTATTTATTACGTAATAAATTGGTCATAGTACAATAGATGCACCAGATAGCTAGGACATATGTCTAACCATACAATTATATTCCTAACCTTACTATCCTCTTTAGCTATTGTGTGTTCAAGGGTATTCCCGTCTCTTCTGACAATTGATACATAGCCACGCTATTTGGTGTTTCAAATCTTTCACCAACATTCCTCTTTCAGATTCATCTCTTCCGTTGCTCTTGAGAAGATCCACCAGTTGTTTACAATCCGATTCAATTTCCACCTCTTTAAATTCATGTCTTTGAAGCCGAACCAGAGTCTCTCGCATAGCCATCGCCTCTACCATCATCAGATCAGAGAGAAATTGCACCATCGAGGTAAAAGCTGCTTTGAAACCACCATTTTGTCTCTGATTATAGCTCCAGCCCAAGTCTTTCTCTCTTCTTTTGAAATTGAAACATCAATATTTACTTTTAATGATGCATGTTTCGGGGGAGACCACCAAGATGGAATATTTTCGGTTGCTTGTGGGTTCATCGTTGTGATCTGCTCTGTATCATCGTCGATCTGAACTTGTAGGCAAAGATGTTATCCTTGGTTGAGTCTCTGTCTTTAAACAATTTCTTATTTCTGGCCCTCCATATTTCCCAGAGAGGAACTAAGAGGAGGTTGAAATTTCGATTCTTCATCTGCATGTGACAGGAAACAAAACAATTAGAGAAAGCACCTGTAAATTTTGGAATTGGATCGTGTTTTCCCAATTTTTCCGAGATTTGGTTGGTAAAAGAGCAATCTGAAAACAAATGACTTTGCGATTTATATTTTTTTAGCATAAAACACAGTTTGGAGGTACTTGAATACCTTTCCTCGTCACATTATTTTTAGTAGGAACACAGTTTCGACAAATTCTACAAACAAAATTGTTTATTTTTGGTTGAATTTGAGAACCCCGAATGATATTCCAAATTTGTGCAGGTGCTGAAGATGAAGATCCCCATACCTGTGTGCATCAGTTTTCTGAGAAGAATTCCTTTCTAACCAGTACCCAGTCCTGACCGAATAAACTCAATGTGCAGATCTACCCAGATAAGTACATCTTTGCAATTTTTATCCACTAGAGGAATAAATAGAATTGCATATGCTTTTTATTCTGCAAAGTTTTGAGTAATTAGATTCACATTCCAAATAAATATAAGATCTGAAACTCTTGTATTGGCCGAGAGTGATTGAAAACTATAAGGAACTCTGCGACCATCAATCGGAATCCATTTGTTTTTGTAGACCACGGTATCATTGCCATTTCCAATGGCAATTCTATGTCCTCTTAGGATTGTTGTTTTTACTTGAAAAAAGCCATTCCAAATAAAAGAACATAGATTTTGTTTTTGGGCTTGCAAAACCGACGTAGTATTATAATATTTGCCATTGAGAACCTTGGCCATCAGGGAATCATGTTTTTCAATAAGTTTCCAACTTGTTTTGCTAATAATGCCAAGTTAAAATCATGTAGTTCACAAAAGCCTGTTCTTCCTCTCTTTGAGGTACACGATTTTTCCCAAGATATCAAATGCAGTTTTCTAATCTTTAAATCATTTCCCCACCAGAATTATGCAATTAAACTTTGAATTTCAGCACAAACATGGGTAGTAAGGAAACTGGCATTGTGTACATAGGGATAGCATGAACAATTGATTTTATTAAGATTTCCTTACCCGCCGAAGAAAGGCACTTTCCCAATCTGCAATTTTGTGACATATTTTTTCCTTTAGCACTTCGAATAATGTTCAAAGGGAAACCAATTTTTTTAGACATTCTTCTAAAAATTCAAGTCAACGTGATCATAAGCTTTCGCCATGTCCAATTTAAGTGCAAACGAGTCTTTACCTTTTTGTTTTGTTTTGCATAGTATGAATTGTTTCGAAAGCAACAACAACATTTTCAGTAAGATCTTGCCCCTTTATAAAAGCACTTTGAAATGGTGAAATTATGTCTGGTTAAACTTGTTTGAGCCTATTAGCAATTGTTTTAGAAACGATTTTATACGACACATTACATAAGCTAATATGTCAAAAATCAGTTACGTTATTTGGAGATTTGACTTTTGGTATTTACACAATTAAAATTTCATTAATTTCAAAAATATCGCCATTTGAATTCAATAATTTAGGAGCCATGTTAATCACAACATTTTTTTAGGATATCCCAATAATGTTGCTAAAAATCGCAGGAATACCGCCGGGACCCGATGATTTTAAAGCTCCAATTTGATGAACGGACGTTTTCCACTTGCGTAAAAGGAGCAGAAAGTAAATTCTCTTTTTCACTATCAATTTCCTGATGAATACTATTAATTACAGAAGTATAGCCACAATTTGATTGAATAAACAGATTTTAAAAAAAATTTGTGAAAAGATTACTTACAATCCCAAGATCCGTATGCCAGTTACCATTCTCGTCCTTAATAACTGAAACCGTGTTTCTTCGCTTTCTACTAGAAGCCCGTTGATGAAAGTATTTTGTGTTCTTGTCGCCTTCACGTAATCAATGTACTTTTGATATTTTTTTTCAACTAGTTCCTCGTCCGCTAAAAAGGAATTAATCTATTTTTTCACCTGTTTCATTTTTGACAGTTGATTAGCTGAAGGGTATCCCTGCTTGAGAATGGATAAATGACGATGAAGATTCTGAGTAGCACTCTTCTGCTGCCTAAACAAATTCTTTCCTAAGTTTCTTAGCTTATGAGTTAGGAAATTGATTTTTCTTGTAAAGTGATGCAAATCCTGTACCATTTCTACCTCTGTCGTACTTTGTTGCACAATATCCTTGCACTGCTACTGCCGAAGCAAGTGGGCAGAGAATTGAAACCTCCTATTCCTTTGCTGGGTTGGAGCTGCAGACACAACATGAAGCAGTACAGGGAGATGGTCATAATTGGAAGCCTCCAGAACTTGAACTGACTTGTTATGGTAAGAGTCTCGCCAGAAATTGTTTGAAAATACCGTGTCAAGCCTTTCCTTGACATGATATTTACCTGGTCTTCTATTAGACCAAGTAAATTTCTCACCCACATAACCGAATCTGATAAGTAACAATCTCAAACTGCACAATAAAAATCATACATCTGTTGGATACTACGCAGTAACATACCTTGTTTTTCATGGAAGTAAAAGATTTCATTGAAATTGCCCATCACAATTCAAGGGTGATTTCCTGGATTGAGTCTACGTAACATGTTCCACGTTGCATTGATCTTTTAGTTGATGTAAAAACAACAAGAAGACATGCAAAATTAGTTCTAATTTGTAAAGACGACTAATTAAAAAAGAACGATGCAAAAACAACAAGAAGACATGCAAAATTAGTTGTACTAAGTTTAACGACAAGAAAAATGGGCAAACAACTAAAAAAATCTAATAAAACAGTCGTCGCTGCGAAGATAGACAAAAAAATGATCGCCTCAGGTTTTAAAATGACGAGCAATGTCGTCGTATATGAAAAAGAAATGGTGACGATCCGTTTCCGTCCTCGGTCGAGCTAACGAAGGACTTATTCCGACAACGCTACGACGAGCAAATAACGTCATCTTTTCATTCTAACGACGAGTTCTAACGACGTTTTTTGCCTTTGTAACAACGGTTTTTAGTAGTGCTCCCAGATTTCTCTGTGGAGTAACAAACTTCTTATGTGAGTTCCCCGCAACTCAGCAATCAACATTGCACTGTGATCATCTACCATATAACACATGAGTAAGGAGCCAACTGATCTTCATTATCTTCAAATTTGTGTCAGGTAGGATTATTTTGCTAGTCCCATTAAGTCGGTTATCAAGAAGAAATCCATTTAGAAAGACAGGTGTGAAGCTGTCCATCCCATTTGAGATCTACAAAAATATGAGCTGATATATTTACTCAGATGACATTATGACAATATTTTATCAGCCCATTAAGCCTGAGATTATGAATTTTCCGATACACCCCAATATGGACTGAGATATATACTGAAATTAGACTCTGGTATACAATTTGGTGAATCAATATTGAACTCTACATGACATATCAGCCGGTAGGTTCCTGCAAACCATGCTGCTATTGTAACTGGTAAACCCTAACATGGAAGGAAGTTTATTCACTTGAAGACAAACAGTGATAGCACCGAGTGCCCTTATCGCTTGAAAAAGCAGGTAAGGATAAAAACAAAATACACATGTAAAACAAACGGGTACAACTTAATTTTTTTTTTTTTTTTGAAAAAAGGAAAAGAAACATAGTAGTACATCACACAGACACATCCGATTAAAGCATAAAAAGACACTATTTTGTCTTCCTGATGACTAAAGATACACCAACTCTTTTGTACTACTCACAATAAACCATTGATGCATGTTTATCTCCTCTTTCATTCTGTACTATTCACAATAAGGATGGAAACTGCTCCTTAACCCATGCATGATGCATACACCAGATTATGGTCTGGAGGCGAAGACTTGACCTGCATCCAAGTAGGAGACTCATCAACAAAGTCTAGCAAATTGGGATTTGGGTTCAACCAGAAGTTTTCTATAATCGGGCTCACACTCTTAGAGCCAGAGCCAGAGTCGCCCCCAAAGGACAACCCACCACCAGGGGCAGAGCCACCTCCAAAGGAACCTCACCACCAGAGCCATCCTTCTTCACACGCGGGCTGAGAGGAATAACAATGCTATTGACAGGACGTCCGTTTCTCCTCAAATCAGGGATATTAGGCACGGCGTCGTCAGGGCCGTCTCAAGGATTTTAGGGGCCTTAGGCAAAATCTATATATGGGGCCTAAGATACATTATAAATATAGCATCACTTAATTAATTTATTTTTTTCTTGTCTTTTTAGATGCAAATATATTAATTAACTTTCAAAATCAAAACTTCTAAACTCTTTCAGAAAAATTCAAAACTTCTAAGAATGCTCTTTCTTGTGACATCGTCGACCGAAAGAAGATTTAATTAGTTAAGAACTAACTTCTCCAATCGGGTTATTATTATTTTTCATAGCCCCATTTTTTCTTCGTACAATAACATTATCGGCTACATCCAAAATTTTACTACTACTAACAAATTTATCATAGCACCATTTTAAGAGTTTATCAATTTTGTTTCTCTCTTTAAGCTTTTCATAACCGGATAAATATTTTCTAGTCGACATAGTAAACGAAAAATAATATTTTTTTTAGGGAAATAAACGACATGGTAGAAGCTAAGAAAAAATAAAAAAAAATTAATAAAAACTGTAATTAAAAATTATAAGATTTAAGAACCGCGAAACTTGTAATAAGAACATAGAACCTGGATTTCTATAGAGTGTAAACCCGTTGCACTTAAAAGAATGAAGGAAGAGATGATTGAATGACGGAATTAGAGCTTCGAATTGCAATGAGCTTGAAAAAGTACTTCAACATCTTGCTTGAAATTACAAGGAATATGAAAATGAAAAAAGTCGTTGATGTATATAGAGAGTGGAGCAAAAAAATTCCAACCGGTGTCAAAAAAATTCCAACAGTAAAAGAATATCACTAGTTGCAATTTTATAGGAACTGTCAATATTTTATTGAAAATTGAAAATAATAATTAACACTCACAAAATTAAAAGTCCCCATAAGTCTATTTCAGGTAAAGAAATCTCCTAACAAATGTTTTGGGACATATAGCATTACTCTTTAGTTTATAATCATCACAGTAACTCCTTCCTAATTTTTCTCCACTGGTCTACCTCAATTAAATGCTATCAAAATCTTAACTTCCTCCTAATAATTCTCCACTATTGTTATCTCCTATTAAATCTCAAATCGTGGGGTTTTCTGCAAATCAAATCGTGGGTTGATTGCATCTAACCATATGCATGTCTAAATTAATAAAAGTTAATTACATATATATATATAACTATTATGTATATAAATGGGGGCCTTCCTAAATTGGGGGCCTTAGGCGGCCGCTTCAAGGGACGTTCCGAACATCCCGAGCCATATGCGGGGTCCGCGATTTGGCACACGAATCTCAGCCACCCATTTGCCCAGCGGCGTTGGCGGACACCCTTGTAGGGTCAGGAAGCATTCTTCGGGCCACCCTTCCCTCTCATGCAGCCTTTCCTTGAAGACCCTCTCTGCGGCTTCCTCTTCGTTATCGGCTGTTTCTCTCCTGATTTGACCATCTTCTTTTGCTTTGATTCTTGAAGAACAGTTATGAAGACATTGGTGAGCCATGCCTAAGTATTTCTACTGAAATTGGTGCAGTGTACATAGACAAACAAACGAAAATGCCATCTCTACGTGTCTGCGTTTTTGTGTCCTGCTTAATACTACCTCCGTTTCTTCTCTATTTCACCGGTTTGAATTTTGACACTATTCACTGGGGCACTTTGACCCGGTGATTGTATAGGAAAACGATGTAAATTTTTGATAATTTTATAATGACGTTGTAGAGTAAAAGTTTCTCTATGACACGGTGAAAAATTTATCAAAAAAAATTATATCGTTTTGCTATTCAAATCAGCCAGTCAAAGTGATCTAAATACGAGTTAAAAAGTCAAACTGTGTGATAGAGAAGAACGGAGGAAGTACTTGGCAAAAGCAACAATTTATAATCTTCCTTTTCTTCATTGCTTTTTGTCTTCTCCTCGATTTACTGTGGAAGAAGGTGGTGGATGGGGAAGTGGTATTAAATTTAAAGTTGTAACGGTTAGAAATTTTTTGAGAAAAATTGATGGAGTTGCAGACGTGATTTGGCTTATATCGAATCTTGTGGGTGACCCTTTTCCTCTGATGAGATAGAGACCAGCTCATCATTTTTGTATCTAAGCATAAATAGTCAAATTGTTCAAGAGTAATGAAATGTTATGGGATCACAATTTTAATAGGGCTGACATACTAGTTCATACTTCATACCACTTCAAAAGTTTAATATTTTTAAACTTACCGTCTATAATGGGGTTTATGTTGTGAACTCAAGAGTAGAGAAGAGAGAACAATGTAGGAAGGAATATCAAGTTTGTATTATTTTTCACCAAATCATCCTTTAAACAGGGTGTGGGGGTCAATTAGAAGGACACACAACACAACAAAGGAAAAGCTAAGGCTAATAAAAAAGAGGTGGATGTAGTGAAGAGAAAGGGTTCTACCACTAACTTTAGTCCTCCCCCAAAAAACTCAGCCCTCAAAATCCTAACAAATAAGAAATGAAGATCCATTTCTTTTGAAGACGATACCGTGGATAGCGAAGGGGAAGGACAGAACAAGGCTCCGTACTCGGCTCTAGCCATACTTCCGGCGGCTGCTTCGCAACGTCGCCCACTCCAATGAGTCTCCTCAGCTAGAATGTGTGGGGGCTTAGGAACCCCCACACATTCCTTACTCTTCACGAGGGGGTGAGGAGTTAAGGGATCGAGATAATATTTCTTATTGAAACTAGACTTGATGCAAATTCGGATGGATAATCTAAAACAAAAGCTCAACTTCCAAAATGGATACCACGTCAACAGTGTTGGATTGAGTGAGGGGTTTGTTGCTTATGTGGTCCCATCAAGTAAACTTCAAGCTAGTCAAGGCAAGCAAATAATTTATTACATGTTGGGTATGCAATCCAAGAAGGCGAGAGGGACTGGTTTTTGACAGGTTTCTATGAGGACCCGTCCGCTAGCCAAAGACATAATTCTTGGGAACTATTAAAAAGACTTCAACCTCAACCAACGAGGCCATGGTTGGTGGTGGGAGACTTTAATGCTATCTCTTCTTGTGCCGAGAAGGAGGGGGAAGAGAGGTCCAATTTAGCCAAATTGAACCTTTTATTCAGATAGTTAACGCTTGCGATCTTCGTGAACTCAGATATAATGGAGTTCCTTTATCTTTGTCAAATCGACACAGTGACGGAACCATCATTCGGGAAAGAATCGATAGAGCAATGGCTAATAGTGACTGGAAGTTCAAGTTTCCAAGCATGTAAGTTACCCATATAGTTCTTTCAAACTAAGATCAATGGTGTTGACTCAAGACTTCTAAGTGTGTTTTGAGAAGTATCTATTTAGAGTGATGAAAGAAAAAGTGTTGCTAAGGCTCCAAGGCCTTGAGATACTAACCAGAGCTTCAAAACTTTGACAGTTGTTTTCTATATAATGTGATATGATAATCTTGTGATGCAGGTGTTCTATCTGATGTTTAAGATCAGAGATTGGTTGAAAATATCCTTATTATCTATTATCTATATATCTAACACAATTGCAGATATCATAATCAGAGTGAATCAAAGGTTTCTGGTCTTAATATTGAAAGACTGTGAAGTATGTTCAGAGCTCCAAGGCCTTGAGATGTGCCTTAAGCTACTGACAGTTTTACAGAATTAACTTGATTCTCTCTTGCAGGATTTGTTCTTTGTTATTATGATTGTTTAATGAATTTTACAAGTCTTAAGCTGGTTTATTATGAGTAATATGTTTCAGAAGTTAATCAGGTTATTGATTTATTTATCTGATCCAATTTTTATTCAGGAACAGGAAATCCAAACATACTTAGTGCTGTTATATTTCTGGATTTTGTTTGTTACTGTGTTTAATGTTGTTGCAGGTTTTTCAAATGTGTAATATAATCACAACAAACTCCAACGGATATCTACTCAGAGCTGTTTGAATTGCAGTTAGAAATGATGAGGATTTGCAGGAACTGAGATCCTAAAATCTCTCATTCAGTTGCAGAGAGTGGTTAAAAGACTGGTTTGAATTTTGAAAGATAGAAGCTTACAAAAAACTGAGAAAGAGGTGTGATACATTCATGGAAGATCAGACAAGCAATTCCTCACAACTTCAGGCTTCAATCACTGCTTTCAGAAGATCAATCATTCCAGTTTTCCTGAAGAACACATCCAGGCTTTCACATCTTATTCTTTTACTGTGTTCTTCTATTGTACTTTAATCTGCTTATCTTCTGTATATTTTAAACCTCACAAAACCTAGTGGTTGGTTGTTCAAGTGAACAACAAGAGGTTCTTGTTAGCTCAACAGTTAGTAGCTGATACTAGATAGGTTTGGAACCACAAGATGTATAGGTGTAAGGGAGTTCACTTAGGCTTGAAGATCTATGGTTGTTTCTGTGTGAGTAATAAGAAGTGTTTGCCCAATCCTGGTGGGATTAGATCCCTCATGCAGAGATTATGTCCATTGGGACTGAACTCTGTAAATTGCCTGGTGTTCTTTACTTTACAGTTTTGCTATTTACTTCTGCAAGCAACTCAAATCAAACTAGGGTTCATAAACTGTTTAGAACTGGTGATAGTTCAAAGCCTTGAAGCTTTATGTCTACCTTAGAAAGTTTCTGACTAGTCTTGCAAAATCTCAAGGCCTTGAGATTTGAGTCTTTTACTTGATAACTTAGTTAAATCTTGTGTTTTAGCAAAAAGTTTCCATACTCTATTCAACCCCCCTTCTAGAGTATTTTGGTCATGTATTTAGTCGACATTACAAACTTTCAATTGGTATCAGAGCTTGAGTTACTATTATAGATCTAACAATCTTGTGACTATGAGTAATGTAGGAGATGGTGGCTTCTCACAAGGAAGGGCAGCAAACAGACCTCCATTGTTTTGTGGTGACAACTTCATGCACTGGAAGGCATTGATGAAGATGTTTTTCATAGATCAAGACATGGAATTGTGGTCAATAGTTCAAAATGATCCTCATGAGTATTTCACTACCATAGATGGAGTTAGATGCATCAAGTCTGAGAAAAATCTTCAGTTACTGAACTAGAAAAGCTATCAAAAAATTACAAGGCTATGAATCTGTTATATTGTGCTCTTAATGAAGATGAGTTCAACAGAGTGTCAAATTGCAAAATGCCAAAGAAGTATGGGACAAACTTGTTGTGACATATGAAGGAACAATTCAAAGTACCAAGATTAACATACTTCTGAGGCAATATGAGTTGTTCAAGATGAACTCATATGAGACTATCAAGGATATGTTTAAAAGATTCACTGATGTGGTGAATAATCTGGAGTCATTGGGAAAAAGTTTCTCAAATGAGGAAAATGTCAGGAAAATTCTGAGGAGTTTGCCAAAAGCCAAGTGGGAGCCAAAGACAACATCTATTGAGGAAGCTCAGGATTTAAGTCTTCTTCGGCTAGATGATCTACATGGAAAGCTGCTCACTCATGAAATGTCTATGATGTAGAAGGTGATCTGAGTGAAAACATCAAGAACTTAGCACTCAAGGCTAAAGACAATGAAAAATCTCAAAGCTTGAGACTGAAGATGAGCATGATGATGAAGAGGCTTTAGCATTGATCTCCAAGGCCTTGGCCATGATTCTCAAGAAGAAGAGAAACTTGGAAACAAAGACTATAACAGAGAGAGATCAAGACCTTCAGGCAGCAAGGACTAGAAAGGTAAGTATTCATCACAGTCACATAAAACTAAAATAATGAATTGTTTTGAATGTGGTGATGCAGATCATTTAGTAAGGGATTGTCCACAAAAGAAGAAGAACACGAACTTTCAAAAGAAAGACAGTGACAACATAAGGAAGAAAGAAATGATGGCCTCTTGGAGTGATTCTGATTCATCAAGTGATTCAGACACAAAAGAAGATCAAGCAAATTTATGCTTCATGGCTAAACATGATGAATAAAAATCTTCAGACACACAAATTGAGGAAATGGTAAAAAATCTTCTTTCTAGTCCTTATGATGTACTTCCTGAAATTCTCAAGAGCATGTTTTTAAATGAGGAAAGTTATAGAAATGAGATTTCTTCTTTAAAGATTAAGGTTCATGAGCAGGTAAAAGAAAACCTGGACCTAGTTTTTGCCAACAAAACTGTTGAAGTTTCTAAGACAAAAATTGAAAAGGACTTATAGGTATAAGTCCTTGGACAACAGATTCAAAGCCTTGAAGGAACAGATAAAAGATATTGTTGATCAAAACACTCTCTTAACTGAAAGGTGTGTTGATCTAAAGACTCATTCAGAGGATTTAGAACAACAAATATGTTCTTTGACTGAGAAACTTCAAGAGTCTAAAAAGGTCCTAACCAGTTTTACAGGCTCAGGACATAATCTGAATCTCATTCTTGGAGGAAGTCTGAAATCAATGCATAAAAGGGGGATTGGCTACAATCCAAATTTTCCAAAGAAAAGCCAAACTACTTTTGTCAAATCTGGTAGCAGAAATTCTCCAAAATGTCCTTACTGTGGAAAAATTGGTCATATTAGATTAACTTGTCCCTTCAGAAGATCAGAACCTCATATTATGAGGAACACTTATCCTTATCAGCTTAAGGGACAGGTTAGGCAGATTTGGGTTCCAAAAGGAATTAAAACACCAAACATGGCTGATTCTGAGTATGACTCAAAGTTCTGCACTTGGTCTAACAGCCTGTTGAGGCAATGATTTATTTTTGCAGGATGTCACCAAGGCCTTGAAAGATCAGAAGTTGATATTAGACAGTGGCTGTTCTAGACATATGAGTGGAAAGAAGTCTTTTTTTACTGAGCTCTCAGAGAAATCTGGAGGAAAAATTACACTTGGTGACAAAGTAAAATGCAATATTATTGGTATAGGTAGTATTGGTAATGGTTCTACCAACTCTATCTCTGTTTTTTATCTTGTGGATGGACTTAAATATAATCTGCTTAGTATTTCTCAGTTATGTGATAAAGGTTATAAAGCTATATTTGACAAAGAGAAATGTGTGGTGCAAGATGAGAAATCTGGAGATTGCATACTCACTGCTTCTAGATCATATAATTTATATGCTATGAGTACTAACAGTATTGCAGGTGACAAGTTGAAATGCCTCAAGGCCTTGAAGGAAGATTCAAAGCTTTGGCATAGAAAGCTTGGGCATATTAGCATACACACCTTGAATAAACTCATCTCAAATGATTTGGTAAGAGGATTACCATCACAAAAATTTTCAGATGATGAGGTCTACAAGGCATGTGTACAAGGTAAGCAAACAAGAAGCTCATTCAAGCCAAAGAACTTTGTAAGTACTTCTAGACCCTTAGAACTGTTGCATATGGACTTGTGTGGTCCTATGAGAGTTCAGACTCCTAAAGGTAAGAGGTATATGCTTGTAATAGTAGATGATTATTCTAGGTTTACATGGGTTATGTTTATTAGGGACAAAACTAAAGCCTTATCTGAATTTTCTAGACTGTGCAAAGAGCTTCAAACTTTGAAAAACTTGCCTGTTGTATCTATTAGAAGTGATCATGGCAGGGAATTTGATCATCTTGACTTTGATTTATTTTGTGCAAATCATGGCATATCACACAACTTTTCTGCACCTAGAATTCCACAGCAAAATGGAGTAGTTGAGAGGAAAAATAGGACACTTGAGGATATGTCTAGAACCATGCTACTTGGAAGTAATTTTCCAAAGTTCTTGTGGGCAGAAGCTATTAATACTGCCAATTATGTGCTGAATAGATGCTTGATCAGGCTTATTTTGAAAAAGACTCCTTATGAACTGTTTAAAGGTAGGAAGCCTAGTGTTTCTTATTTCAAACCTTTTGGTTGTATTTGTTTTGTGCATAATAATGGTAGAGACAATCTTGGTAAGTTTGATGCTAGAAGTGATGAATGTGTATTTATAGCAAACCTTATAGAGTTTATAATAGAAAAACCAAGATTGTGGAAGAGAGTATTCATGTGATTTTTGATAAAAGTACTAAGGATTCTCTGAGTGAAAGTTTTGCAGATCTCAATTTGAACAAGCATGAGTCTGATGATGATGCTGTGAAAGAGGACAACGACAAAACTAAAGTGCAGAATCAATCAGTAGAATCTCATGCCTTGAACCTCCTGCTGAGCCAAAATCTCAAAGCCTTGAGACAAAAACTGAAACATTCTATGATGATCCCTCTACTGTCTCAAGAACTCAAAGTCTTGAAGGAACATATTCCTGAACACCAAGGAAGGAGTGTATGTATCTTGCAGACCATCCAGCTGACAATATCATATCTGATCCAACAACTGGAACTGAGACAAGAGGACAGTTGAAGAACTTGTGTGCTTTTAGTGATTTTGTATCATTGATTGAGCCTAAGAATACAAAAAAAGCACTGAAAGATGCAGACTGGATCATTGCAATGAAAAGTGAGCTGAATGAATTTGAAAGAAACAAGGTATGGAATCTGGTTCCCAGACCAAAAGAGAAATCAGTTATAGGAACCAGATGGGTGTTCAGAAATAAGCTTGATGAGAAAAGAAAAGTGATAAGGAACAAAGCCAGACTAGTGGCACAGGGATACAATCAAGAAGAAGGTATAGACTATGAGGAGACATTTTCTCCTGTTGCCAGGTTAGAAGCTATTAGAATGCTTCTTGCATTTGCATCTCACAATCACATAAAGCTTTATCAAATGGATGTCAAATGTGCTTTTCTGAATGGTTATTTACAAGAAGATGTTTTTGTAGCTCAACCTCCTGGTTTTGAAGATGAAAACTTCCCTGATCATGTTTACAAATTAGACAAAGCTCTTTATGATTTAAAACAAGCTCCAAGGGCTTGGTATGATAGACTCTCAAAGTTTTTACTTGACAATAATTTCAAGAGAGGTCTAGTAGATAAAACTCTTTTTATTAAACATCATGAAACTGACTTGTTAGTAGTTCAGATCTATGTGGATGATATTCTTTTTGGTGATACTAATGATGCTCTTTCAAAAGAGTTCTATAGTCTAATGTGCAGGGAGTTTGAGATGAGCTTAATGGGAGAACTGAATTTATTTCTTGGACTTCATATTTTACAAATGAAGAAAGGAATATTTGTACATCAAGGAAAGTATACCAAGAACTTGTTGAACAAGTACAATATGACACAGTCCAAGGCACTCAAAACTCATATGAGTTCATCACTATCATTAGACAAGGATTCAAATGGTAAGAGTGTAAATCAAAAGGAGTATAGAGGTATGATTGGATCACTTCTGTACTTAACTGCTAGTAGACCTGATATTAAGTTTAGTTTTTGCATGTGTGCAAGATTTCAGGCAGATCCTAAGGAAAGTCATTTAACTGTTGTCAAGAGAATTTTTAGATACTTGAATGGAACCAAAGACTTGGGGCTTTGATATCCAAGGAGATCTAAATTTATGTTGAGTGGCTATTCAGATGCAGATTTTGCAGGATATAAAGTGGATAGGAAGAGTACTTCTGGATGTTGCCAGTTTCTAGGTTCTTCACTAATTAGTTGGCATTCCAAGAAGCATAACTCTGTAGCATTATCAACTGCAGAAGCTCAGGATATTGCAGCTGGAGCTTGCTGTTCTCAAGTGTTGTGGATTTCTCAACAACTTAGAGATCTTGGCTATAACTTCAGAAATGTGCCTATCAATTGTGACAACACAAGTGCCATTTCAATCTCTAAGAATCCAGTACAGCACTCAAGAACCAAGCATATAGATGTAAGGTATCATTTTCTTAGAGATCATGCAGAAAAAGGTGATGTTTTTCTATCTTTTATTTCTACTTCTATGCAGATTGCTGATATTTTCACTAGACCTCTGCCAGATGATAGGTTTTCATCCCTATGGCTTGAACTGAGTATGCTAAACAAGGATGCACTGATATAGGGGGAGTATTAGTACTTACTTGTGTTTATGTATTGAAATCTCAAAGCCTTGAGATTATACTTTCCAAAGCCTTGAAAGTATAGTTCAAAGCTTTGAAATTTCTAAAACTGCAGAAAATCTCAAGGCCTTGAGATTGTTCTCCAAGGTCTTGAAACATCTGTGCATTAAAAAAAAAAAGTGGATCACCAAATATTATATGTTATCTTTTTAGACAATTGTATAATATTTGAATTACTCAGAGAATTTTCTAAAATATCCAAAAATATCTTCTAGATACGTTTTGCATGTTGATTTCAGTAGAGTCCTTTTCAAACTCATTCTCTCAACCTACTTAAGCTGAAAGTCAGGGCTTTTATTTCTTTATTCTCTCTCAATTCTCTACGTCTCTCTACTCTCTCTCTCTATCTCTCTCAATCACATTCTTCTCTCAAAAACCCTAATCCCACAATGGAGCGCAAATCAGCCAGGATTCAACAACAGGGTAAGCCTTCTGCTAGATCTAAGAAGAGGGTAAACAAGAATGAGAAGATTATGATTTCTGATTCGGATTCAGAAAATACACTGAGTTTGCATGAAGACTCACCTCCTGCAAAGAAGATCAGAACAGATAAAGGAGATGAAGGTTCAAGTGTTGATCCACAGAAAGAGACAGAGGTACAGGGTGATGATCAACCTAGGTCAGACAAGAAGAAAGGGGGATACTAGAAAAAGCATGTTGAAGAAGAAAAGGAGAAATCTGCTAAGGAATGCAAGAAGAAGTCTCCTGAACAAGAACCAGAAAAGGAGAAACTCGCTGAGAAGAAATCAAGGGTTAAGCAGGTAGCTGCTGCAACCAAAAAGGGTTATCAAGGTAAAAATGTACTTCCTTCTGATTGGTTTGTTAGTTCATAAGTTAGGACAGTTTGGATGCAAGGGTATGCATCATCTAAGGTTGCTTTCTGTAGTTTGGTTTCTGAAGAGTTATTAGATAAATTGGATATTGACTGTATGAGGAAGTTAAGAGAATCTGCAGTTTGGAAGGTTCTAAATCCTAGTTCTAAAGCTTATCCTAGGTTAACTAGGTTGTTTTATCTGAATTTAGTTCAATAAGGGGAAGATAAAATGGTTTTAACCTCTAAGGTGGCTGGGATAAATTTAAGGCTAGACCATAGGGATTTTGCCAAGGTCTTGGGAATTCCTAGGAAGTATAATGTTGTTGATCATCCTGATAGGAAGGAATATCTAGAAAAATTTAAAGCCATGTTCTTCATTGATGATGTTCCTACTGGTCCCAAACAGTTGACACAGTCTGTGCACAACTGTGAAGCTAAATTCTGTTTACAATTATGATGAGAAGTGCTGTTCCTAGAGAACACTCAAGAGAGTTGGTTACTGATAAGGTTCTTATCCTGATGTACTTGATATGTCAAGGGTTTGAGATTGACTTGCCAACAGTGATCATGGAGCATATGATCTACTGTGCTACCAGAACCAGAAACCATCCTCTTCTATATGCCAACCTATTACCTCTTTTCTTTGAGCATTTTGAGGTACCTTTGAAAGGAGAGGAGAAGATAACTGGTGGTTTGGGGTTAATTGATGAGACTGCTTTACAGAGAATTGGAGTGGTTTAGACAGGAAAGGGACATTGGAAGTTCTTTTCAGAGTTGTCAAAAGCTGAGCTTGAGGAGAAAAATTTCATCAAACCTAAGGGGGCTACAACATCAAGGGGACAAGCCAATGATGATAACTCTCAGTTGGTTGATAAGTTTAAAGAACAGCAGGTTGAGATTGAAGATCTTAGACAGAGGCTACTTGACTTATCTTCTGAGTTTAATCTGTTCAAAGCCTTGATGGGTGTGATGAATGGCAAGCTGGATATTATCATCAAGGGTTTGAAGTTGGACAAGATCCCTTCTACTACTAGTCATGACAGTAGTGTTGATTCAGATGAGAGGCTAGGAGAATTCTTGAAGAAGAAGAAGCCTATTCCAGTTGTGCTCACTTCAAAGGATCTATATGAGCAAACTGATGATGAGGAAGCTGGAGAAGACACATGTGTTGATGCAGCTACAGAGGGTGATTCAGTGCAAATCAAGAACAAGAAAGTGGATGAAATCATTGAGGAAGTTGTTGCTGAGGTGGATGCTGAACAAGAAGAGAATCAGTCTGCAGAAGAAGCTGAAAGTGATGAAGATGTTAGACAAGGCTCAGAGAAAGGCCAAGCATCAAAGAAGAAGTGAAGACTTGAGAAAGACAAAGCCTTGATTCTTTCTTTCTTTCTTTCCTTTTCTTCTCTTATTTCTGATCTCAAGGCCTTGACAATCAGCATAACTTATTTTTTTTAAGACTCTGAGTAATGATCCAACATTTCTTCACCTTTATTTGATGAAAGTCAAAAAGGGGGAGAAGTTATTTGTGTTAAGTTGTTACTTTTTAATTTTCAGATAATAATATTATGAGTTTTGTGTTAATCAGTGCTAATGTTTGTTATTTTATTTTCTGCAAATGTTGATATCTAATTCTTACAAAAAGTTGCAGGGATATTTACACAAGATTATAGGTTTTATCTTTCATCAAGGGGGAGATTGGTGACTCAAGACTTCTAAGTGTGTTTTGAGAAGTATCTATTTAGATTAATGAAAGACAAAGTGTTTCTAAGGCTCCAAGGCCTTGAGATACTAACCAGAGCTTCAAAGATTTGACAGTTTTTTTTATATATAATGTGATCTGATAATCTTGTGATGCAGGTGTTCTATCTGACGTTTAAGATCAGAGATTGGTTGCAAATATCCTTGTTATCTATTCTCTATATATATAACACAATTGCAGATATCATAATCAGAGTGAATCAAAGGTTTCTGATCTTAATATTGAAAGACTGTGAAGTATGTTCAGAGCTCCAAGGCCTTGAGATGTTCCTTAAGATGCTGACAGTTTTATATGATTGTTTAATGAATTTTACAAGTCTTCAACTGTTTTATTATGAGTAATATGTTTAAGAAGTTAATCAGGTTATTGATTTATTTATCTGATCCAGTTTTTATTCAGGATCAGGAAATCCAAACATACTTAGTGCTGTTATATTTCTAGATTTTGTTTGTTGCTGTGTTTCATGTTTTTGCAGTTTTTTCAAACGTGTAATATAATCACAACAAACTCCAACGGATATCTACTCAGAGCTGTTTTGAATTGCAGTTAGAAAGGATGAGGATTTGCAGGAACTGAGATCCTAAAATCTCTCATTCAGTTGCAGAGAGTGGATAAACGACTGGTTTGAATTTAGAAAGATAGAAGCTTACAAAAAACTGAGAAAGAGGTGTGATACATTCGTGGAAGATCAGACAAGCAATTCCTCACAACTTCAGGCTTCAATCACTGCTTTCAGAAGATCAATCATTCCAGTTTTCCTGAAGAACACATCCAGGCTTTCACATCTTATTCTTTTACTGTGTTATTCTATTGTACTTTAATCTGCTTATCTTCTGTATATCTTAAACCTCACAAAACCTAGTGGTTGGTTGTTCAAGTGAACAACAAGAGGTTCTTGTTAGCTCAATAGTTAGTAGCTGGTACTAGATAGGTTTGGAACCACAAGCTGTATAGGTGTAAGGGAGTTCACTTAGGCTTGAAGATCTAGGGCTGTTTCTGTGTGAGTAATAAGAAGTGTTTGCCCAATCCTGGTGGGATTAGATCCCTCGAGCAGAGATTAGGTCCATTGGGACTGAACTCTGTAAATTGCCCTGTGTTCTTTACTTTACAGTTTTGCTATTTACTTCTGCAAGCAACTCAAATCAAACTAGGGTTCATAAACTGTTTAGAACTGGTGATAGTTCAAGGCCTTGAAGCTTTATGTCTACCTTAGAAAGTTTCTTACTAGTCTTGCAAAATCTCAAGGCCTTGAGATTTGAGTCTTTTACTTGTTCACTTAGTTAAATCTTGTGTTTTAGCAAAAAGTTTCCATACTCTATTCAACCCCCCCCCTTCTAGAGTATTTTGGTCTTGTATTTAGTCTACATTACAAACTTTCAAATGAGAATTATGGTCAGTATTAAAATGACTCCGGCCTGGAGTATAAGAAGCAAGCATTTTCAATTTGAATTGTTTTGGACTAAGCACCCATACTGCAAAGACAAAATAGCGGAACTTTGGAAAATGGGAGAGGAATTCGCACCCAATTTAGCCATTCTCTCTAATCAGTTGCAGAATTGGGAGAAAAGCAAGTTTGGTAATGTGTCTAGGCATGTCAAGGAGCTAAAATGCATCCTCCAGACGGTATGAAATAAAACACGTGACAAAAATACTATGTTGTTGCAGAAATAAACCCAAGAGGAGCTTAATGAACTCTTAAGCCATGTGGAGGAAATTTGGAGACAACGTAGCCGAATCCTCTTGCTACGACAAGGGGACTGAAACACTAATTTATTCCACCATAAGGCATCACAAACAAGAGGGAACATAATTGTGTGTTTCCGATCTGAAAGTTGAGATTGGATGGAAACAGAAGCCGGATTACTCAACTGCTTGAAGCCCATTTCAGTACAATTTTCACATCTAGCAGGTCATCCCTGAACTAGATAGAGAGGGTTAAGAGACACGTCCCTCAACTAATCCACGCTGCGGAACGTCAGCGATTTGAAGAAGAGTACACAAAAGCCGGCATTACTTATGCTTTGAAGGTTATGCATCCCCTAAAGGCGCCAGGTACGGATGGCTTTCCAGCACTATTTTATCAAAAATATTGGGATGTTCTGGGAAATATATTACCAGATTATGTTTATTTGATTTGAATAACGAAGCTAGTTTGGAGAATATAAATGAAACTCTTATCACTTTAATCCCTAACGTGAAACAACCTACTTCTCCTGCAGAGTTTCGGCCTATCAGGCTTTGTACTCATGTAGTGTATAAAATTATTGTTATGGCAATCTCAAACAGGATAAAGTTTATTCTCCCCAAAATTGTTGGGGAGACTCACAGCGCCTTTGTGCCAGGCATACAGATCACTGATAATATTTTGGCAGCCTTTGAAGTAATGCACACGATGCGTACAAGATTCAAAGGAAGGAAGGGCTATGTTGACCTAAAAGTGGACATGTCCAAGGCCTATGAAGGGGTCGAAAGGCCTTTTCTTGAGGCCATGATGGCCAAGTTGGGTTTCGGTGATAAAACTACGGATCTCATTCTTCGTTTCATTAGTTATGTTCGTTCTTCTAATAATTTAAATGGTTCTGTGGTATGGAGAATCATACCTGAGCGAGGGCTAAGGTAAGGATGTCTTCTATCTCCTTACCTTTTCCTCATATGAAGCGAAGGCCTCCCATGCTCAATAGCAGAAGCAGTCCGGAATAAGAAGCTTGCGGGAGTTCGAGCGTCCAGAAGTGGACCCACCATCTCTCACCTATATTTTACGGACGACAACATATTTTTTTTTACAAAGGATACACAGGAGGAAATAGCTAAACTCCTACACATTATTACAATTTACGTGTGCACAAGAGATTCCGGCAGGGAGAAATCTGTGTACACCATAAGTAGAGGATCGGAAATGGCACAGGGAGAGTTGGGTTGTGTGTAGGGAGAGAGTAAGGCAGTAGTAATGTCTGAGAGAGAGACAGGGGTTTGGCAGAGTTTCCGCGTATGGCTGGTGCGTTCTCTTTTGTATGGAAAGGTTAACGTCCTATATATAACGGAGAATGTGACCGTTGCAGTGTGGTTAATGCGCCCATCAATGGCGGCTTAATTAGCTTAACCACTACGGCACGTTCATCCGCGTATATAGGGACCGTTACAGCACGTTATGCGCGAATACCGGAACCGTTATGGGGTTGACCGGGTTTGACCGGATTGACCGGGTTTATGGAGCTCGTGCCATAAATCTCTCTAAAGCAGTTACAAAAGGTCGCGCGCGAGCTTGGCTCGCACGCGACAGGACTTACTCTAGCCTCCAAACCACTAAGTCCCTACAAGTCCCGTGCAGTGGTATGCGAGGGCCCTGTCTCGCAGCCCCCACGTGGATCAGCGCGGCTGGTGATCCGGTGTATGTGGAGCACAATATGGTGTGCTAGATGGTTGCCACATGGCCAAGATCTGTCAGCTCAGAAAGCACTATCTACATTAGCCCCCTTTCTGCGCGTGAAGACTCATAGCATAGCCGAATAGACTTCCATGCGCAGAAACCAATGTACGCGTCGTCGCCACGCACCAATTCAAATATGAGTAAGTTCAGCCCCCGTGCGTGCCATTATGACCTAAAACCCCTAGAGTCGTGCCGTCTGGCCTTTAGGGTTTTAGGCGTGACGTCAGCTTGTCATGTGATTGCGCGATTCGACGGTGACGGTTGCGATTCGACTACTGAAAGGACGCAACCCTTCCTTGTTTTTGGATAAATACTCTGTACTCTCCATTGTTGCAAAGCATCACTTCTTTCTCGTAAAGTGAATGATACCCGGAAGTCTTCAAGAGCAGATTCAGATAATCAATCACCAGTTCAAAATTGCAAATCGTCTTCTTCAATTGTCTGCATCCAAGCAAGCTTCACGAAAACAAGGTTGGCCTTGTTCAATTTTGATTTATACTGATATATGCTTTTGAACTGCGTTGGATCTGCAAACCCGTGACATAGTATCCACTGAAAACTCATGAAGAAGCTCACAATCTTTGAATCCAATTTCGATTTAATCCCCCAATGATATGGACCTTGAACGTAGGGTTTTTGAAATCCTTGATAATGCAAACGATTCCAATCTCTAATTTCTGAAATTGGTACCAGACTGTTCATCTTTCATCCCATAGATCTTGAATCTCGAAATTCAAACTGAAGTGTGCATATTTCTCCCCCCTTTTTCTTGCTTTTCCGCAGGAATGGCAAAGACAAAAGGAACTAGACCCACTAAGGAGGACGAAGAAATACCTGACCTGCCGCAAGCTCTATGGCGAAAAGCCCCCTATCTTGGTGTCAAAGACTTCTACCATGCTAGGGTTAAGGCAAAGAGACTGCCTACCCCTGTCCCTGGTGAGGGATTGCAAACATTAACCCCTCCAGTTAACTCGGCCTTGCTAGAATTGATTGGCTCCGAAGACGTGGTTCGATTGGGAGTCGAAAATGGGCACTTCTGGTATACTGCGATTTCCACCCAAGCTTTCGTTCAGAAATTGGACTACATGGATGAGTGGATCGACCATGTATTGACTCATCACGCCATGACTCTAAATGATGTTGGCGTATACTTCGCAGTTCGTGCTATGAAGGGTGCTGCCGTGAAGCTGGACCAGTCCATGCTTCTAAACCTTCTTTCCCGCTACTCGCCTCCGACTCACACCTTTCATTTTTCTGAGTTCGAGGCTGCCCCCACGCTCGAGGATGTGCACATGCTGTATGATCTGTCTCCCATGGGTGAGGTGGATCCTTTGAGTCCCTTGAGGACGGATGCGGAGATTGCTTTGTACACGCAGATGGAGGAGTGCTTATCAGAAGTAAAGAAAATTTCCACCCGGTGGACCACTACAGAAGTCCTTCCTGACTGGAAGTTGGTTGACACATCTGCGAAAAACACTTGGAACAAGTGGGTGCAGTACTTTTTCCATGACTATGCGAACATTAGCATCACCAAGAAGCTCCTAAGTCAAAACCCGAAGGCTAGGAACTATGTGGATGGCAAGGGTTATCACTTAACCCTATGCGCCTTCCTCTGCGCCTGGTTGTCAAGGTAATTAATCGATGGCCACCCGCACGATGGGGTCTTCTATCACGTTCTGCCCCTTGCTGTGAAATTGGCCCTTGGCCAAAAAGTCGCACTCGGACCCTTGGTCTTGGGCACACTGTACTACAGACTAGATCAGCTGGTCGTGGCAATGAAGGAATCGCGTGGCCGCCTCGACATACTGACTTACATTAACATTGCCTTCTTGACAATGTGGGTCTTCGAGCGATGGCCTTCCTATGCCCCAGTTGCTTCTAAGCCCAACAAGTGGTGTCCCCCAAGTGCAGTGGAGGAACGTAATAGCGGCAGAGCTGCGAGGTGGTTCGGAACAAACTACCCCAGGTGCGTCTGGAGCCTGATATGCGACAATCGGCAAGAGTTCATAGCCAGGCCCTATGCCATGCGTGTTGAAAACGTGCGATGGTTTCCAAAACTGTATCCTTCTAAGGGTGTTGTCTTCTCAGAAAAGCTCCTCTTCGAAGGTGGAGAGCATTTCCACGAGCGCTATCGCGAATTCTTTTGCTGGTGCCTGCGAGGTTCCCTTCATGCTCTCGCAGAGCATGTTCGTGAGCTCGCGCCGAGGTACGAGAGGATTACCGTGGATGTTGATCCCACTCGCGTTTCTCCCCAATTCGGCTTCGATGCAGTGGCACCATCAATCTAGCCGCAGTCTATCATCAGAGGCTGCTATAAGCGTTTGTTGTCAAAGGAGTGTAAAACAGTCTTGCTAAGCAATCTTCCCTTCGAGCAACCTGCAGGTAACCGTGAAGGCGGCTGTTCCAAAAACTGGCTCGCATACTGGAACGCCCAGCAGACAAGATTTGAGACGCAGTCGGTCCCTCAGCCAAGCAGAGCTCCTGTGATCAAAAGGAACTCTTTTCCTTTTCGTCCCAATTGCAGCCTGGACGAGTCTGAATATGGTTGCTATTCATTGCTGGATCGCGAGAACCATATGTGTCCCTCCATCATTCTAGATGAAAAGATCGCTGCGGTTAGAAAAGGCGACTCGCATGTCATCATATATAGTGAAACTTTTGCTAAGGTAAGAAACTTCTCTTGCATGCGCTAAACTTCTTTACTTCAATATATTGATAACTTCATTCTACGCTCCTGGCTGTAGTGCCATGTGCGGAGGTTTGCATCCGGTGAGCGTTCCAAATCGCTGGTTACCACCATTGTTACTACAAGAAGGCAAGGACAGCCGTTTCGGCTAGCGTCGAGAATGGATCCCGAGGTCGAGACCAGGATTCGCGAGGTCATGAATGCTTTTGCTGATTCGCTGATAGACAACACTCCGGCCTTGTCTCCCCCTAGGGGTGATCCGTCTCCCCCAGTGGCTGCTGCGCCAAGAGCGAAGAGGCCCAGGCCAAGGGGAATTACGATTTCTTCCCCTAGAAGCGCTCCAACTTCCCCTCCTGCGAGGTCCCTTTCTGCCATAGATAAAGGTAAAGGACGCATGACCAGTAAAACGCGGAAGGAGCTCGCAGTGGAGACCTTTGTTCCATTCGGCCAGGAGGAAGAAGAGGAGAGGCGGGAGCCAAGAGAAGGAGGTGAAGAAGAAGAAGAAAGAGTTGAAGATGTCAGAGTCAGAGAGGAAGATGCGATACATGAGGAAGAATCAGGAGGTATCTCAATCGTACTTCTCTTCTCGTTATCTTAACTCTTTTGCAATTTGGTTTGAACAAATTGTTTCTTTGCAGATGATGATGATGAGACCATCAGTGGCCTTTTGGCCAAAAGGTAGAAGAGGGGTGCTCATTCTGGTGTTTCTGATGAAACCATAAGCGAGGACATTCTCGCCGAGTCCAGAAGGACAGTTGCGGAAGCCGCTGAAAGGAGGAGAAAGCGAGAAGAGGAGGAGCTCGAGCGCGTGAAGCAGAGGAGCCTAGAAGAACAGCACGTCGACGACCTAGTGCGTCCAACTGATGAGGAATATGTGCTTCCCGAAGAGATGGCTCATCAAGTGGAGGAGGAGGATGCGGCTCCAGAAGAAGATGCGGCAGCCTTAGAGCAAGCCCAAGCAGATTTTGAAGAAATCGCAGGAAGCAATGAAGGTGAGATTTTTAATCTCGCAGTAACTTATTGAGATGTTATTGTTGGTGCGTTAAAGCACGGTGTGTCAAAAGCTGACATTCGCCGTTGGCTAGTAGGCAAGTGCGGTGAACCCTCAGGTAATCATTTGGACAATATGCGTGAACTAGGCTTAGCAACTCAAACATAATCATGACTGGTTTCTTCGCGCCCCAGGTCACGCTCACCTTAAAGACATGCTTAATGAAGACACATTAATATAGCAAGGTTCCACGTCCTTAGCGTATGACGAGGATACTGCAATCCCACCCTCGCGTGGAGGTGCTTGCTCTTAGCTTATCAAAGATAGTAAAATAACATGCGATACAAGTTACCTCACACCATCGCCTTTTATATCGCAGGCAATGCTAAAGAACCCGTGTTGGAGCAAAGGAGTCAACCTTCTGCGTCCTATGTCCCGGTGCCGAGTTCTCATACCGAGAAGCCCGTCGCAGCTGCTGAATATGCAGGAGAGCCACTTGAGGACGTCATCGAACTTTCTGATGATGCCGAGGCTGACACTGTGTTAATGGAGGAAGATGCCCATGCTGGTGCTGAGGTAATAGGAACGAATGCTGCTGATGCTATCGCATCTGAAGGTATCCCTCGTCAAGATGCAACTTCTACTGCCACCACGCCTCCAGCAATGACTGAGTCGGCGGCGCCACTTCCTGCGTGGAAATTTTGGGGTTCGCAGGTCGGGGCTGCAATCGCACCTGGTGCGGCTTATACTCTTCCCCCCAACTATGAGGAGTTAGAACTCGCAGCTGATAGGAGGGCAATGGAGCGAGGACAGTCTTCAACTACCCCAGCAATGCGCATTCCTTCTCTGCGCGAGATCCTTGAAGGAACTGGTATGTCGTGATTTGCTGTTCGCATCTTGCATTCTTCATTTGCGAGTTTGATAATATAACTTGTCTTTGACATTGCTTTAGGTTTGAAGCAAGCCGACGTGGACTGGCTAGTTCGGATGCGCCTCACCTACCCCCAATCATTTGCGAGGTCTCTGGAGATAGGGCCCTTTGACAGGAGGCTATTTCTTACTGAAGCCATCTGGATTTTGGAGCAGCTGTCCGCGGTTACACCTGCGACCATTTCTCCTCAGAGCACGGAATTGCTTTTTGGCATGTGCCAAAATCTTCTCGCCAAAGTTCAAGGCAAGCTGGGCTTCAAGTTTCTTATCAAAAGAGTTAGCCTGATTCGCGCGACTGTAACTTTGAAACGCGGCCACCAAAACCTCGCAGCTGAGAAGCAGAAGGTAGAGCAGCAAAGGAAAAAGGTTGAAGAGGCTATGAATCTCTTTCATGAGATGAATGCCAAATGCGAGGAATTGAAGCAAGAAGTGGAGCAAGTGGAAAATCTGAGCCGTCAGTTTACTCCCCATGACTCCTTGATCAAGGGTTTATTTTGATTTTTGAAAAGTAGCAGATAAGTAGCTGAAAAATTATTGTAATGTTGCTAGGGTTTCTCCCCCCTTTTTTTTCAAAAAGAAGAATTGAAATGCCCGTTTTGCCCTTTCCAGGTTTTGCTAGAATATCCCTGTGCATATCAAATTATGACGTCAGCAATTGATATTCTGCCTTGATTTTCGCGCTAATTGCTCATTAGATAAGCACACTTTCCTCGGGAAGTCCATCCGAATCATGACCATCCGTCATTAAATAGGATACGCAACCGAATCGTCGTAGCCTTTAGTAGGGTAATTGATTGTTACCTCTTTTCAAGGCGTAAGTGATTGATCCTTACCCTCTTTTCAAATTCTGCTGACTCATCTTGGCAACTGAAGAGTCTCCACAAGGTCTATATAAACCCTGCCTTTTGCTATTTGGGTTCTTCATCCCAAAATGTGGTTTTCCGTGAGTCCTTACGACTGCTGGATTCAACGCTTGTTTTTCGTTGATTCATGGCAGCTTCAAGTTGTGAAACCTGAGTTTGCACTTTGTGCTATAGAAATAGTTTCCAAGATCTGCTTCATAAGGCTTATTGATCTTCATAACTATCATAAAGAAGATGCAGATAATACCTCATGTTTGTTCGAAGAATTTTCTTCGTATATTATGTTTGCAGGTCATGTTTGCGGCCGCCTCCCAGCGAGGTGCAACGCCGTACTGACATTGCTACCGACTCGTAATGAACGGCGGGATTCTCCTCCAGCATGCCCGGAGGAGAATTTCTTGCCCCCACGTTCGTGAGCTCAGGGTGGCGAGCCATTGTGCTCGTTTCCGTGGACAAGGAACTCATTGCCCGAGGAATGACTGCTCCCCTGTTTTGTACGGCTGCATACGCCGGAACAGGTGGTTCCTCAGGAACGTCTCTTAGGCGTAAGACCAAAGAATGGCCTTGTCAGATCCTGGGATCTTGAACATAGCGTCGCATAGCTTTTGTGACGTTTGTAGGACGTTCATTTTATAGAAAGAGCCTATTTGCTACAGATCTTTGGTCGCAGATCTTTGTATCGCATAGCTTCTGCTAGGACCTTTAGGTCTATCCTTTTTCAGCTAGGATTCCCCCGATGTGTAACTTCTTGCTTGTAAGTAACCTTCTAGATGCATTGTAAGCCATGTTGGCTGCGTAGTTAGCTCGATTTGAGCTTTTTCGCTTGTAAGCTGTTATCTAGACAGATGAATTGTAAAGTCATTTTGACTCATAATGATAAATCGCCTTTGTATGATTTGCTGTCTTGTTACAACAAATTACAATTTCGCACGCGTATCGGAAAATTTCGCCTTTTGTAGTGTTGTATTCACACTTTGCATTTGTGCTATGATTGGCTATCTGTCGAATAAATTCACAGATATGCTTTCAGATCGTTCGAGATCGTGTTTGCGCAGCTCTGCTATCCTGGCAGATAGGCTTGTGGTTTGCTTCAGATTCAAGTGCAGGCGCTATCTTAACAGATAGGCTTTTGTAGATCACTTAATATAATTTTGCATAATGCTGCTATCATGGCAGATAGACTTAAGAACGATTTTAAAATCGCATTTGTATAGCGCTGCTATCGCGGCAGATAGGCTTGAAAGATCATTCAAGATCATGTTCGCATGGGCTGCTATCATAGCAGATAGGCTTAGAAGATCAATTAAGATCGCTTTCGCATAGGCTGCTATCGTGGCAGATAGGCTTAGAAGATCAATTAAGATCGTTTTCGCATGAGCTGCTATCGTGGCAGATAGGCTTAGAAGATCAATTAAGATCATTTTCGCGTGGGCTGCTATCGTGGCAGATAGGCTTAGAAGATCAATTAAGATCGTTTTCGCATGAGCTGCTATCGTGGTAGATAGGCTTAGAAGATCAATTAAGATCATTTTTGCGTGGGCTGTTATCGTGGCAGATAGGCTTAGAAGATCAATTAAGATCGTTTTCGCATGAGCTGCTATCGTGGTAGATAGGCTTAGAAGATCAATTAAGATCGTTTTCGCATAGGCTGCTATCGCGACAGATAGGCTTTCGTTAACTAAATGAAGCGATAAAAAAAACAGCTAGAAGCATAAAGTTCTTCTCATTTGGGAGAAGTCTTTTATTATAGAACTCTCATATGGGAGAGATGAGATTACAATTCTCTCATATGGGAGAGAAGATGTGCGAATCATAGCTATACAGAGCATAAGGCAACGTTGTAATATAACGCATATAATGAGAGAAGTCAAGGATAATACTTCTTAATCCAGCGCATGTTGACTGAGCTTGGGGTTGAGGTTGTTCCGTGTAACCTCCGTATGCTGCAGTAGCCACTGTCAAAGACTTCTGTTACTTCAAAGGGTCCTTCCCAATTGGCTGCGAATTTTGGGTGAGCCGCCTCTCGCATGCAATGGTCAGATGCGCGCAAGACCAAATCTCCAACTGCGAAATCTCTCCGTTGGACTGTTTTATTGTACGCACGAGCAATCCTTTCTTGGTATCGTTTGTTGGTCCTTTTAGCTTGCTCCCGCTTTTCTTCTAGCAGGACTAAGTCATGGTCGCGTTGATTGTCGTACAATGCGTGAAAAGCCAATCTTGCAGAGTTAACCTTTACCTCCGCAGGTACCACAGCCTCGGCTCCATAGCATAGAAGGAATGGTGAGACCCCTGTGGGTGTCCTTGGAGAAGTCCGGTAAGCCCACAGGGCTATGCTCAAAGAATCAGCCCACTTCTTGTGGTCATCTGCGACCATCTTGCTCAAAATTCTCAACAGCGTCTTGTTGGTCGCTTCTGCTTACCCTTTCCCCTTCGGGTAGTATGGGGTGGAGCATATCTGCCTGATGTTGTATTCTGCTAGTTTCGCAGCCACCTGGCGATTAACAAAAGGAGTGCCATTATCCGAAAGGATGGTGTTGGGAATTCCGAACCTGCATATGATGCTTTCTTGGATGAAATGGACCATAGCTAGAGCATTTGCCGTCTTTAGTGGTATCGCTTCTACCCACTTGGTGAACAACTCAGTCGCGGTGAGAATGAAGTGATTCCCATGTGAGGTTGGTCGAATGGGACCAATAAAATCCAGATCCCATGTGTGAAACGGCCATGGTGTTCCCAATGCATGTAGATCTACAGCAGGAGCGTGCACCAGATTTCCTTTAAATTGACACTCCTGGCAGCGTCGTACTTTGGCGCGACAATCAGCCTCCATCGTGGGCCAGAAATATCCAATTGAGAGGAGTTGTCTGCATAATTTTGCACCCCCCTGATGTTCCACCTGATGAGAAAGGTCCATCACTTCTTGTGCTTCCCTGCTGTCTAGACATCGCAGCAAGTTACCTTCATGGCCCCTTCGCCAAAGCAGGTTTTCTTGTACCACATATCGGGATGCTTTCCTCCTCAATTTCTCAGCTTCTTTTCTTGATTCAGGTAAAGTACCCTGGATGAGAAAATCAAAGAGTGGTTTCCTCCAATCCACATCATCATCGGTCAGAGCAATGAGTAAAGAATCTTTGATCAGTGCGCAACTCTCGCACTTTCCTTGTATCAGTGCTGCGATCGTTGACATGTCCGGCCAGTGAATGCCATATCTCTGAGCTTTCCGATAGATTGACACTTCGCTTTCCCCGCAAGCATGTTGATGAATCTTTTCTAACAGCAGCTGTCCTTCTTGCTCGGAGACGCATCGCATAAGTATCCCACCAGGGCCCCTGTAATAGAGGGTGTTGTCATGTATGCAATACACCTTTGTGGATGCCCAGTTCTCGCTGCTCGTGCCCTCTGCGATGGCCCGTAAGATTGACTTTCTCCAGTCCGCATCGTCTATGCATTCATCGTCGCACGCGTCTTCTGTTAACGCCGACGATGTTCGTACTTCAATCGAGATTCTTGCAGGACATTTTTCCGTGCTAACCTTGGATCCCAGGGTAGCCAAAGCGTCTGCATGCCTGTTATCCGCTGAGGGCTTGTGCTCGTACCTAACGTCGCAGAATTGTTGCACCAATTTTTGTACCAAGGTCCGGTAGGACAGTAGATTTATCTCCTTCAAAACGTACTCGCCCGAGGCTTGCTTGACGATTAGCTTGGAGTCCCCCATGACCGTCAAATTGCTTACTTCTAGGGCCCTTGCTGCGCGAAGACCTGCGATGAGAGCCTCATACTCTGCTTCATTGTTGGTGACTGCGAAGTCAAGCTTTGCGGACATTTGTATGACCTCTCCATCTGGTTTGGTCAAGACTATTCCAATGCCTCCACCTTTCCTTGTTGACGAGCCATCGAAATGGAGCGTCCAATAGGGCAGCTCAACTGCGTAGATTTCAGGTCCCTCCAATTCTTCTTCAATCACAGGCTCATGACTGTTATCGGGAAACTGTGCTAGCAAATCCGCCACCGCCTGCGACTTGATCGCCCGCGGTCGCACGCATGTGATGTCATACTGGGAGATGGTCATATACCATTTCGCCAATCTTCCCCCAGGAGTGGTGTGAGTCAGAAGATATCGTATGGGATCGCTCTTTGTGACCACCACTACTTTGTGCGAGGCAAAATAGTGTCGCAACTTTTCTATTACGAAGAATAAAGCAAGGCAATGGCGTTCGATGTCCGTGTACCTTGATTCTGCGGGCTGCACGGTGCGAGAGATGTAGTAGATGGGCCTTTCTTGGCCCTCGTACTCCTGAGCCAAAAGAGCTCCTATAGACTTTCTTGTTGACGTCGGATACAGCAAAAGCGGTGATCCTAACTGAGGCGCGATCATTATTTTTGAAGATGTCAGCAGCTCCTTTAGTTTCCCGAACGCAGCTTCGTGCTCCGGAGTCCAGCTGTATACGGCATCTTTCTTGAGAAGGTTACTAAAATAGCAGGTGATTTCGGCAATTGCTGGGATGAAACTTTGCATATATGATAGCTTTCCCAAGAACACTTTCAAGGCACTTTGGTTTAGCGGCGGAGTAATGCCGGTGATGGCTGATACTTTCGCAGGGTCAGGCTCGATTCCTTGGCGATGCACTACGCATCCCAAGAACTTCCCTGATGTCACTCCGAATGCGCACTTCATGGGGTTCATCTTAAGTTGAAAGCGTCTGCATCTATTGAACACTTTCCGCAAATCCGTCAGATGATCTGCCTCCTGTTTGGATTTAACCACCAGGTCATCCACATAAAATTCCACTTCCTTGTGCATCATGTCGTGGAACAGGGCCATCATGGCCCGCTGGTAAGTTGCACCTACGTTTTTGAGACCAAAAGGCATCACCGTATAGTTGAACACTCCCACTGGGGTGATGAATGCGGTTTTCCGTGCATCTTCAGGGTCCATCTTGATCTGATTGTACCCGCTGAAGCCGTCCATGAAACTGAACATGCGATGACCCGCTGTCGAATCAATAAGCAGATCAATGTTGGGGAGCGGAAAATCGTCCTTGGGGCAGAAACGATTGAGATCCCGGAAATCCACGCAGATGCGAAGCTGCCCATTCTTCTTTACCACGGGCACAATGTTGGCCAGCCATGTGGGATGGTGATTCGGCTCTATGAACTTGGCGTCCAGGAGTTTGACAATCTCCTGCTTAATCTTCACATTGAGCTCCGGCCTAAAGCTTCTTGTGCTCTGCTTTACCGGCTTGGACCCCGGAATTACATCCAACCGATGCATGGTGATGCTTGTGTCCAGACCGGGCATCTCATCATACTCCCACGCGAACACGTCCTTGTACTCGGTTAGGAGCTGTAGCAGTCTTTCCTCCTCTTCGCTTGTGAGGTCCGCACTTAGAAAGATCGGCCTCTTCTTTTCGTCGTTTGGGCTTAGGAATACCTCCTTCAGCTCTTGCTTTTGCGGTCTGGGTTTGTCTTCCATGCATTCGGGTGCTTCTTTGAACTTCTCTTCTGTGATGCTCTGCATTGGTCTTTCTGTCTCCGCAACCTGCTCGATTTGGTTGATTTGCTCTGCATTGGTCTTTCTGTCTTTCTGTGATGATTCTGTGATGAATCCAGGCTCGCCCTATGATCATGTGATACGTAGTGTTCGCATCTATGACATAGAACTTCGCTGAGAACTTGATTTTGCCGATCTGGACACCCAGGCGGATCCATCCTATCGTCATTCTGGAGTCGCTTCCGAATCCCATCAACGGGGATGGACGCTTGACAATCTTGTACTCTGGGATTCCTGCTAGCTTCAATGTATGGAGCGAAACAACGTTAACCGCCGCTCCTTCGTCGACGAACGCTCTTTTGAACTCGACACCATTGATGATGGACGTCACATACAGAGGCCTCTGGTGGCTCGCATATGTCTTCTTGTCACTGACGGAAAAGGTTATGATCTTTTCTGTAGAGCGAGATGCCCTAATGACTTTCCCATTGGAGATTACGAGATCCTCCTCGTAATCTTCTGCTATCCTTAAGATCGCTTTTGTCATATCCGTCCGGCATTTTTCTGAGAAGTTCATCTCGTCGAAGAACTTGCTGAAGCCGTGCGACCCCTTCATCCGGTCAGCACGCTCGTCCTTCGTGTCTATGCTGTAGTCTTCATCATCACGGACTTCGGCAATAATGGGTAGACCATCCTCTGCGACCTCTTCCAGATCCACAATCGAGATCATAGCGACCTCTTTGCCTTTCAATTCTTGCTCCGCATGGGCAGGAAGTGGATTGTTACGCATATCCTGCCTTTGGTCGCTAACGATCAGCTCGCCATCTTCATCTTTTGGCTGAACACAATCCTGAGCTTCTTACAGTCCGCCGTGGGATGCATGACCTTGCCGTGGTATTCGCACCACTTCGGGTCCCTCACCATCTCCTTGGAGGGTGCCCTTTCGAGCGGCGGTAGGACACCGTCCTTGCGCCATTGCCTGCAGAGGTCGCTTGCTTCTTCCACCGAACATGGCAGAGGTGGTGCATCAAAGTTCACAATCTTCGCCTGCTTCTGGGGTGAAACTGTATTGACTTCAGCTTCGCGTCCCCTCTTGTAACTGAATCTCCCGATTTTGAAAGTAGTACCGCCCGAGGATCGCTCCGGAGCGCTTCTCTTTTTCTGCCTCTCCACTATAGGCTCGATGTTCTTCGTGCATTCGATTAGTTTTGAAAACGTAGGCGTTTGCAGGTTAATAAGCATACCTTTTTACTCATCTCGCATGCACTGCAGACGTATCTCCACGAGTCTGCTTTCGAGTATCACATCTTTGCATTCCAAGGACTTGGCCCTGAACTTCTTGATGAAAGTTATTGCGTCCTCCTCGCGCTTCTGATACATTCGCGAGAGGTGGATCATTGTCACATTTTCCTCCATCTGGAAAAACTTGGTGTAGAACTTTTGGACCATGTCGTCCCAAGTTTTTACGGACCCAGCTTCCAACGTCCTGTACCACTTGTACGCTATGTTTCCCAAGGATTTCGGGAACTCTCGCATCAACAGTTTGGGATCGGCTCCATAAGGCCCCATGACATCGATGAAACGCATGACATGTTCATGAGCGTTTCCATTGACATCTTCGAACTTGTCCCATTTAGGAGCCTTGTACCCAACAGGGTTAGGCATGAGATAGATCTCTCATGGGATAGGTGGATCTTTGTCTAGCTTCGGGATGATGGTATCCGCGAATGATTGGTGAGCTAGAATGGTGTCTATGCGCCTTTGCAGAGACGTCATACACTCTGGAGTGTTTCCCTCGGTAGCAGGAGGAGGGGTTGCTGCAGGTGGAGGCGACACATATGCCGCAGGAGGACTAGGGACGTATTGTGCGTTCACATTACCCCAGATTGCCGTTGGAGGAGGCAAGGGATACTGCGAGGCCGGGTTAGGTACCAAAGCCGGAGGCTGAGAAGTATGAGCGGTGAGGGGCAACATTTGAGCTGTTGACCCTTGAATTGAGGGTAGCTGCGTGGTCGCCGGTGGAGTTTGCAGATTAGGTTTGGGTGGTGTGGTTGACACTCCCAGTCCTTGAGTGGTAGAGGTTCCTCCTCCCTGAGAGACGGTGGCGGCTGGTGCAGGGTTTGGAGCAAGAGTCCCCAAGACAGCCATGATCCGTTCTAGCTGCGCAAATTGAGCTTTGAAAGCCTTCCCCTGACTCTGAATGGTGGCGTCCAAGGCCTCTAGCGTCGGAGCTTCACCGGTGGTCGTAGGAGTACGGGGGATCTCCTCTCCCGAGGCGGCTTCGGTGGAAGGCGATTTGTTATTGATATCATCCTCCTGAGACATGGTTGCTTATGATGGTAAGTTTCACGTCGGGTTCACCAAAATGTGCACAAGAGATTCCGGCAGGGAGAACTCTGTGTACACCGTAAGTAGAGGATCGGAAAGGGCACAGGGAGAGTTGGGTTGTGTGTAGGGAGAGAGTAAGGCAGTAGTAATGTCTGAGAGAGAGACAGGGGTTTGGCAGAGTTTCCGCGTATGGCTGGTGCGTTCTCTTTTGTATGGAAAGGTTAACGTCCTATATATAACGGAGAATGTGACCGTTGCAGTGTGGTTAATGCGCCCATCAATGACGGCTTAATTAGCTTAACCACAACGGCACGTTCGTCCGCCTATATAGGGACCGTTACAGCACGTTATGCGCGAATACCGGAACCGTTATGGGGTTGACCGGGTTTGACCGGATTGACCGGGTTTATGGAGCTCGTGCCATAAATCTCTCAAAAGCAGTTACTAAAGGTCGCGCGCGAGCTTGGCTCGCACGCGACAGGACTTACTCTAGCATCCAAACCATTAAGTCCCTACAAGTCCCGTGCAGTGGTATGCGAGGGCCCTGTCTCGCAGCTCCCACGTGGATCAGCGCGGCTGGTGATCCGGTATATGTGGAGCACAATATGGTATGCTAGATGGTTGCCACGTGGCCAAGATCTGTCAGCTCAGAAAGCACTATCTACAACGAGGAAGCCTTAGGACAACAAATTAATCTAGACAAATCAGCGCCAATGTTCTGAGCAAACGTTACAGTATAATTCAAAGTAGCCATAAGCAAAGCATGCAGTGTCCAAAGTTGTGGATCATCACGAGAAATACCTCGGCATGTCAACCACAATGGGGAGAAACATAAAAAGTACGTTTAGTTACATTCTTGATTGAGTTAACAACGAAGTAACTGGTTGAAAGGAAATGTATCTCTCTATTGTAGGGAAATAGATCCTCCCGAAGTCAGTGATGCAAGCTATTTCTAATTACGCAATGTCATGCTTTCTAGTTCCAATTAGTACGTGCTGAAAAATAGGAGAACAAATGCTGTCTTTTTGGTTGGGGGGGGGGGAATGAAAACGGAGCTGGGAAATGGGCGTACCATTAATCTATTTATGAATCCTTGAATAAACATGCCATGTTACTTCAGAGTAATCTCCCCAGAACCTGAAGATACATAAACAAGAGTGAGTGATTACATTATGAGCAATAATCAGACATGGAAAATTTAAAAGCTAGAAAAAGTGTTGTTTTCTTTCGATGTGGCGGAAATCGCCAGTCTACCGATTCCACAGGGGGAGGAAGAAGACAATTGAACTTGGGAATATGAGGAACACATAAGTTATACAGTAAAATCTGGTTACAAAATGATCTCTCAGGCATAGTCAGACTTGAAAACTAGTACAAGCTCATCATCGAGAAATCCTATTTGGGTAAAGACCCTTTGGCAACTCAAGATTCAAAGGAAAATTATGTTCCTTTTCTGGAGAGCATCTCATTCTAACAATATCCAATCTTGCTAGAAGAGGAATCAAATTTCAATCAGAATGCACTTTCTGCGGCGACACATAGATAGGTATGCATGTCATGTTTCAGTTTGAGAGAGCAAAAAAAATTTGGCAAGTTTTTAGCTCAAAGGAGATGCACACCCTGTTCCAGAACCAAAACGAAAGTTTATATTGGATTGTGGACCTTCTCCCCAGATTAACCAAACCAGACAGAGAACGCTTTTGTGTTGGGATCTGGTTAATTTGGTGGAATAGAAATTCAAAAATCTTCAAGAATGAGGAATTGGAAGTGGAGCAGTTAACCATGAAAGCTTATGAGTACCTGACTACAAAGATGGTTGAGGAGAGGACGGAGAACTTAGATCTGCAAAGAAACACTGTCGAATCAAGAAAACAAAGTCCATATCTGCAAACCACGGTGATTGAATTCGATCGTGCCTGGACTTATGCCACAAGAGTCGCCGGCGCCGGTGCTCCTTTGCGGAATCATCCCAGTTCAATCATTGCTGCTTAAGCCAAACAGATCAAGTGGGTAAATGGTGTAAAGGAAGCCGAAGCTCAAGTCATAGAACTTGGATTAGATCTGGCTTTACATCAGAATGCCACTCATCTACGCATATAAGGAGATGCCCAAGTTCCAATCGACTAGATGGTCGGCCGTTACACAGCTCTGGTGGAGGACATAACAACAATAAGACCAACCATGGAGAAAATTGCAGAAAAGATCAAAAGATATCACTCAGTGGAATGAAAATGGGTTCATAGAGAGAAGAACTAGAGACTTGACCGTTTAGCTAAGCATGCAATGAATGTTGGAAACCGGAAATAGGAAAGCCCCTTCCCTAGTTGGCTCGACTTTAATTCAGTCGGGTTGATTAATAAAAGTGATTATTTCACACAAAAAGACATCTTACTCGTATATTTATAGAGTAAGATTTGGTAACAAATAAATGACACAAATAGAAACCTATTTAAGTACAAGTCGAGGTTTGGTATATTATGTTTACAACATGCTTTGATGGTTGAGTGGAGCATCGTGTATGTTTGCTTTATAGTTGTTATGTTAATTTCACATTATATTAAAGGGTGATTGTTGACTGCTGTGTACTAACGGTTTAACGCAAGCGCATGGTTGCATAATAGAGACTTTTGTACTCAGGTTGTCGATCCCAAGGGGACAATGTTGTAACAAGTAGTTAATTAACAAACTAGCTAAGTCTACTGAGTAACCAGGAGGAAAAGTTAAAAATAACGAGATTGGCACACCCAAACAAGTGGCTGTAATGAGCGCATAAAATAGCTGAAAAGTGAATTAAGAGGAAGTCTTAATCAATTAATGGAGAAATTAGACAATCTCATTGATCACCTTGGGTTGTAAACGATTTCCGGATAACCTATGTAACGTGTTAATTAAGTTCTAACTAAGATGACTATAGCATTGACCATTTCATGTCGGTCTCAGGTCATTCTCACACGGTCAACCTAGGGTCCTTTCAGTCCACCTACGTTTACAGTCTATTCTAGAAAATTCTCTACTAATTTGATTACGGGTTATATCGGTCCACCGTTTCACGAAATAGCTGATTAATCCTACTGAATCTACCCACACTAGCCAATCCCAACATGTCTCCTTTAGGTCTTAGTGATACGGGATTGTTGTTCATGTCTCATCCTAACTAGTTAGAATCACTGTCGTGCATTCACTAGCTAAGTAAATGTTCCGGTTAATTACTCCATTCCCTTTAAGAATTAAAACAGTACATGAACAATTATATCAGAACGATAATCAACTTTAAGCACAATTTATCTTAAAAAGCAAGCCCTAGTTTGTGAAGCGTAGTTCATCTCATGAACGTGTCAATATTTAAGGATCACTGACAATATTCAAGAACTAAAAATCACTCGATAAAATGAAATTAAATAAGCACGACACTAAATTGAATCCAAAAAACATCGTTTACATCAAACCCCAGCCTATCATATTGAGATGCCTAGCTAAGAGTGTTTAGCTACACATAGTATCTAAAACAGTGCACAAGAGCTTCTCCATATTACTGATAAGAGAAAGGGAGGAAGAAGAAATCAAACACTATCTTCAATGGTGAAGCTTTGTATTCGTCTTCTTTTTTCTCATCTTCTCCAAACGTCACGTGAATGCCCTAGCCTTTCTCCCGTATGAAGTATCTCCAAAAGACTTCTCAAAAACCATTTTATATGTGTCTCAATTGTTTTCATAAAAAGGCTTTAAATTTTTTGTTACTGCGCTAAAGCCCCCAATTGTACGATTGGACTTGTGCAGTTGTACAATTGCCCTGTTCCCAATCGTACGATTGGCTGAGAGGGGGTATACGATTGGATCTTCTGCAACATTGCATTTTGGCTAAGTCATTGCTATCGTACGATTGCAACCCCGATTGCACGACTTTCGGAGAAGCTCCAACTCTTTTTATTCATTCTGCTAGCCTCCTTATCTCTCATCCCCAACTCCAAGCATCGTTCTTGAGTGTTTAAGTGTATGAAGTTCATTTTCTCCTCTCCGCTTGATCTCCCAAGCTACGTTTCCTGTCAAAACAATACGAAACAAACACGTGCTCTCAAATGAGACAAATAAATCATAAATTAATGCGAGAAACGCCCGGATGATCAATTATGCACTCGAAACTCAACTCTTACATTTCTCCATATTCAGATCATAAAACTCATATATTTTACCCGGAAATCATGCAAAACGGTAGTGAATAATGTAAGAAAGATAACTCTAATACTGAGTTATCATTTTTTTATGTCACTTGTATCATTTGGTGTCACATTTGTGTCGTGACTCATGACCGCTAGTACGCCACAAAATAAAGGTACGAAGAAATATCTTATTTGTCTTGAGGAAAGAAAACCAACCCACCTCAATTCTTTCTTCTTTTTATCTCTCTCATGGTAATCAATTTCTATCATTTTTTTTCATGACTTATTTCTGTAGGCGTATGTCACTGACAGGAGCTGTGGTTGTAGACAATCATTTCAATGAGTTTCGCCGGCGATTTACAAAAGAGAGAGGGAATCGAAGAGACTTTAGAGATAAATGGAGCCCTCTTATACAGGTGCGGGCTGGAATATAATTACATAAGGGGTTGAATTGAAAATATTTCATAAGAATTTAAATGACAACGGATTTTTCACGACCCGACTTTTCGCTTTAAGTTAATTATGAATTTAACGGTAAAACACGTGCTTTTTTGCCGGGACGGAAATACGAACCGTGTCATTTTTCGGTAAAAGAAGCGAAAGCTTAGAAATAAACAATAATCATTTACAAATATCAAAAAAACGAATCTTAGCAAACATTACAATTAATTCGAAAATGCTATAAGTCTAATCCGTCTATAGTCTCCAATCGATCCGGTTCGGTACTTGTAGATATTTTAGGGGGAGCGAAAATCCCAGTAGGTACTGCCTAACCACTAAAAAATCAATATATTATCAATTAAACTGTAATAGGTTACCAAATAAAAGCATGGAGCACAAATCACATTATTATCATGCTTTACATATCATTTGAATAAAAAAATAACAACTTAACAATCAATATTAACATACAGCATGAACATCACGTATAAACCGTAATTACAGTAGACGTTAAATATATATTTCCCCTACCTGAAAATTAGCTTCACGACAACATGTTTGCAATGATGAGAGTAGCTCCAAATACATTATCTCCAAATATTTCTAGTGCCTATCTATCTCTCTCTCTCACTTATCAGTAGTTGAATTGAATATGGAATGAGAAATAACTAAAGCACTGGACCCTATTTATAGAAATAAGCAACCAATCAGATCGCGCCGAGTCACAAGGACACGTGTTGTGCATGCTACGAAAGATGTTCCACACGCTGAAACATGTCTCATATGTGTCACACATGCATAATGAATACTTCAGGACGTGACATGCGACCCCCCTATGTGTTTCGCATGCAGTGACATTCACAGATGTTGTGACACGTGTCCCTGTGCATGTCATACATTGATTTGGCCAATTCTAAATGCTTATCATCAACCATTGCCTCAAATAAACATGTAATTTAGTCACGTCAAACATAACAAGCCACATGTCACAACCTACATACAAATGTACTTAATTAGCACTTAAAGTACTAATTATCACTAACTCTAAATACTTTTATCCTTAATTTAGCAATAAAATTAGATATTCTGACTTTTGGTGTCTCCCTAGAAGAGCTTAACTATTATAGTTTAGCAGTTATGGATACATCTATCAAATTCCTAAATTCTTAAATATTAAATTAACATAACTAATATAAGCTTAAGAAATACAGTCATTACACTCTTCCATCCTTATAAAAATTTCGTGCTCGAAATTCAACTTTTAATATTTGTGTGTTTCTATTTAAAAAAATATTTTATCATGACATATCACAATTTCATCACTCTCACATGGCCAGTCAGCGTGCATACACAACTCCTCTTGCGCCCCGGCATACCTCGCTTTGATCAAGTTAGCCAAGACCGAGTCCCGCGCAGATGTGACAAGCGATGTAGGTACCACATTCTACCCCAAAACGTATCCGGCATACCTCGCTTGAATCAAGTTAGCCAAGACCTAGTCCCGGGCACAAATGTCGGGTAAGGTGGCTTTAACACACCGGGTTGGTTCAGCTCTGATACCACTTGTCACGAACCGACTTTCCGCTTTAAGTAAATTATGAATTTAACAGTTAAACACGTGCTTTTCGGCCGCGACGGAAATACAAACTTTGTCATTTTTGATAAAAGTAGCGGAATATTAGAAATAAACAATTCCTTCAACTTTTGAATAAAAAAGTCATCATCCTATTCATTTGAGCAATAATCGTTTACAAATATCGAAAATACGAATCTTAACAAATATTAAATTAATTCGGAAACTCTATAAATCTAATCCGTCTATAGTCTCCACTCGACCCGGTTCGGTACCTGTAGATATTTTAGGGTGAGCAAAAAACCAAGTAGGTACCGCCTAGCCACTGTCATAAAAAAAATTAATCAATTAAACTGTAACAGGTTATCAAATAATAGCATGGAGCACGACTCACATTATCATCATGCTTTACATATCATTCGAATAAAGAACAATAACTTAACAATAAATATATTAACATATAGCATGGACATCACATATAAACCGTAATTACAATGGACGTGAAAATTCTATTTCCCCTACCTGAATATTTGCTTCACGCCAACAGGTTTGCAACGATGAGAGTAGCTCCAAATATATTATCTCCAAATATTTCTAGTGCCTATCTATCTATCTATCTATCTATCTATCTATCTATCTATCTATCTATCTATCTATCTATCTATCTATCTATCTCACTTATCAGTAGTTGAATCGAATATGGAATGAGAAATAGCTAAAGCACTTGTCCCTATTTATAGAAGTAACCGACCAATCAGATCGCGCCGAGTCACGAGGACACATGTCGTGCATGCAACGAAATATGTGCCACACGCCGACACATGTCTCATATGTGTCACACATGCATACAGAATGCTTCACGACGTGACACGCGCCCCCTACGTGTCACGCATGCAGGGACAGTCACATATATTGTGACACGTGTCCCTCGGCGTGTCATACATTTATTTGGCCAAATCTAAATGCTTATCATCAGCCACCGCGTCAAATAAACATGTAATTTAGTCACGTCAAGCATATAACAAGCCACATATCACAACATACATACATATGTACTTAATTATCACTTAAACTACTAATTATCACTAATTATCATTAAAATTAATTTAGCAACAAAATAAGATATTGTGACTTTCAACGTCTCTCTAGACGAGCTTAACTATTATAGTTTAGCAGTTTTGGATACATCTATAAAAAAGCTAAATTCTTAAACATGAAATTAACAGAACTGATATAAGCTTAAGGATTACAGTCATTACATGATTGGTGCCATCGTGTCTCTATGTGGCCCAATCACAGTATAGCTATTTGGATGAGTAGACGCACTGTGATCAGGAACTATATTGAGCTCAACAGCTCATTGCAAATGATTGGAGGTTGGTGATAGAAACACTAGGTTCTTTCATGCATATACCAAAGTTAAAATAAATGAGAATCATATTTGGAGTATTTCTACTCCAGAAGGGTCTTCCTGCAAAATGAGAATGATATTATACCTCATTTTGTCTCTCATTTTAAGCTTGTTTATCAAGAACCTTCTTCCTCTTTTCTGTTCTCTCTGATTGTCTTGTTGTTGAGGGAACCCCCTTCCTATTCTTAAGCTTATTGATAAATCTCTCTTTACATGATGTCTCCCTCATTGACAAGCCTTTTTATGCTGTAGAAATTAAAAAATGTGGTCTTTGATATGTGTCCTTTAAAAGCTTTTGGCCTCGATGGAATCCCAACTATTTTCTTCAAAAGTTCGTGCCATATGTTTGTATAACATTTATCTATGTTGTCTTGTCTTTTCTTAATTCAGGTCATATGCTTAAGAAAACCAATAGAACCATTATATCTCTTTTTTTTCAAAGATTTATAATCATGTTAGTGTGCATGATTTTTGGCCTATCTGTCTCACAAATGTGCCTTATAAAATTATTGCAAAGATTCTTGCTAATAGATTGAAGCAAGTCATGTCTTTCCTGATAAATTGGAACCAAACTGGATTCATCCATGTAATATCTATTACTGATAACTTAAGCATGGCCAGTGACATTTCTCAATTCATTAATTCTCAAACTAAGACAACAATGTCACCTTATGGGTTGCTCAAGATTGATATGGATAAAGCTTTTGGTAAGAATATGTGGGATTTTCTTGAATACGCTCTTCATGTATACAGTTTTTCTAATCACATTATTAATTTAATTATGAATTGTGTCACCACTATTTCAGCATTGCTCACTTTTTATCCATAATCTTGCCATTTTCATGCCTTGCAGCAAATAAAGGAAGCGATGGGGGAGTTGATGGCTCAACCGCTTTGGATAATGAGGACAACTCAAATTATGCGTTTAAAGGAGGAATTTTGTTGTGTTACTTGCAGCCTTATAGTTTCAGACTTGTAGTACGGTTTAAGGTAGCTATTTTGTGGTTTTTTCTTGTTCTCTTTTGTTGTTTTACGCCAACTTATGTTGGAACTAGTTCCTATTCATTTTTGAATTCGTGTTTATTCCTTATTTTCTTAATATGATGTTCACTTTTCATGCCAAAAAAAATATATGTACAATTCAATGAAGAGTATGAAAGAGTGTAAAGTAAACAGAATGTGAAACGATGTCACTCTTGGTTGATACATCAACCAAATCCTTCAACTTGTTCAAGGAAATGTGAAAGCTTTCAATTTATATTATTACTTATTTCATTGCAATCACAATGTCTTGGACCACTTCTTTCAAAGACACACATTTCATTTTGATGGATGAATCTTGAATGCGGATGAAGCACTACAAGAAATAATGCTTTTTGGGAGGGAAAAATACTATAAGAAAAAGAGAAAACTCTCGCGAAAGATTTTTTGCGAAGGCACTTTGCCCTCGCATGGCGTCGCAATAGATATGGTAGGAAAAAGATTTTATGCGACAAGCCCTCGCAAATTTGCAATTTAGAGACGGCAATGTGCCGTTTCAAAATAAGAAATAACCGTCACAAGAAATGTATGTGTGAGCACATTCCCCCATTGCAAAATAATATGCGTCCTTGCAATTGCTTGTTTAGCAAGGACTATAAGATGTCTTAAAAACGTTGTGCCTCACAAAAAATAGATTTTATGAGAGCACATACCCGTTGAAAAATGGATGAGCTGTCACAAATTTAACATTTACGAGTTTATATGTTGTAACAAACAATATTCATTATTCTTAAATAGTCATTTTGCTAAGATAACCTATTACTATCATCGAATGTAAAGTATTGTACTTGGATCTTCATTTATAGAGAAAAAACAAATATTACATTTCTAAAGATGTATGAACTCTGAGCTTGATCCAAATTACTAAGAGATATTTCTTTCATTGATGTGTAAATTCCTATCTTTCAAGTCACTATCCTCCAGATGATGCGAGCGATTCTCCAATATGTATGTAAAATTATTCATAATCTGCAATAGTCATGTGAATAAATTAGTAAACACACATTAGAGATAGATGTAAGCATGATGGAAATAAAATTGTTTTCAACATCTCAATTCAATTTTGAATCAAAGTTCAAAAAATGATATATTATGAAAAAAAAAGAATTGTGCTTCAATATGTATACGATGTTGATGAATCTTCAATATAACTATATACGATGTACTCGAAAGTTAAATCATGTCCTCTCAAAGGAAAAGTTAAATCATGCGAAAAGAGTAACAGATAAAACTGATTAACATTAAAACAACGAACTTACTATTGAAAACTGATGAATTTAAAAAAAAACTTACTATTCATTCAATGATACAAGCATCTCACTGAATAAAGTAAGTATACTAACGTTTAGCATCTCTTCACCAAGAGAAAAGTTCAAAAGGAATAACATATTTATATTTCATTTTTAGATGCATTATTTTCTACAATTAAAAAAATCAAAATTAGTGAATAGAGATCCAAGTGCTTATGTTTAAGTATTTGACAAGAGATCACCCTCTAAGAAAAATGGTCGATGTCAAGAGATCGCCCTCTAACGCCACCAAATCTCCAACGACCTCTGTCTGCATATTTTGCGAATATTCCTGATTGGGACTGAATCAAAGCAAGCATTCCCGATTGCCTCGACGCCAGTATTCGACTATAATCTTTCCTCTTAGATTCAAGTTTCTAGCAGCCGGCGATAGCGACATATTTGCCACCGCAGAGGTCGTGTAGTATTCGACTGTATGAAGGAAGCCCTAGACGAGAAGAGCGTACAACGAAGAGAAGACCTTTGTTAGTGTTAATAAAATAAAAACAATTAACCTACTTATCTAGCCGAAAAAGTCCTATCCCCAACCCTAGGCAATTACATTTTTTTTATTCGCATCCGGTTCCGGGGCTTCGCCCCTTAGTCCTGCCCGACCTCTATGGCATGCCTGGAAAGGCAGGTGAGTCTCCCAGTGGAAATTGTCTGCATACACAAGGACTCGAACCCGAGACCTGCTTAAGCGGAACCTAAGCTACTTTACCATTTGGACCCTAGGCAATTACTTTGTGTGGGTAAGCCTAGGTTATTATTAGAAAGGCTATGAGCCATTGGATCATCCTATAGATATTAAAATACAAGTAATTAATTAAACAAAAATCATTTCAAATACCCTATTTTATTACAATGGGGTGATTGTGTATTTTTCTTAAAATATTAATTATGAAATTGGGGCTAGCATTATTAGAAACTACGAGGGTGTAGTAGTCTCTTACATAAATTCAAGTATATTATACGTATTGATACAATATATATACCAATACCAATACTTGTATTTCTAAACCCGTACATATATAGTAAATACATATAAAATGTAACAACAACAACAACAACAACAACAATAATAATAATAATAATAATAATAATAATAATAATAATAATAATAATAATAATAATAATAATAATAATAATAATAATAATAATAATAATAATAATAATAATAAGAGAAGAATACAAAAAAATAAATAAACAAACACTCTCCTGACATTCTCCATTCCCAGCACCCTCCTCATCCCAAACAATTTTTTTTCTCTCTCCCTCCTCCATCTAATTATTGTGTTCTTCTCCTTCTTCCTCCACCATCACCCGACACCGCCACCTTCACCACGACCACCACCAGCCGCCACAACCATCTCTCTCTCCCCTCCATATCTCTCCCCTGACCTACCTCTCTCCCTTTCAGACAAACAACAGCAGAAGCAGAAGCTGCGGTGAGGTAGCCACTGCCAGCCCCGACGGGAGACCCACCGGAGAACCACCACCACCACAAATTTTTTCCGTTGTCTCTCTCACCATCTAAGTCACTACATCAATCTTCCCAGACCCAGACAAAGGAGAATGAGGCAACAACAATAGCAGGAGCAGCCAAGGAAGCCCACCGTCGCCGGTCGGCCATTAACGTCGGCGACAAGCTTCAGGGATTTGAACCTAAGGCATCCGAGCCCTCTTTCTCGGTCTCTCCGAGCTCCTGAGCCTACAAGGACCACAAAGAGGCATTTGAACGCGACCCGAAGTAGCCGGAGAAGCCACATCGAGAACCACCGCCGAGTCCGCCGACGGCAAGATCGACCCGCCCATTTCTTGACCGATTCTCTATGTTCTTGGTGTGGGTATGCTCTAAATCCCGTCTTAGTTCATTTTTGGTCATCAAAATCACATCTTGTTAACTGAAATTCGAAATTGGATTGAGTCTCATGGAAGAAGAAGATGCGTCTTACGTGACTTGGAAATTGGGGGCTGTTTTGGTATTTTTAGAAAGTTTGGGGTTGTTTATGTCATTAATAGAAGCAGTTGATTTATGTGGGGGGAGTTGGTTGTAGTTTAATCTTCGTATTTATTTAGCAGAATAATTCCACTTAATATTTTCTGAAAATAATAATAGGAATAATAAATAAATTTTCATAAACTAATAACTTGTTTATTAAGAGAAATTTTATTACTATAAACACTTGATAAGTAATTTTGTGTGAAAGATATTTGTGAATCTTTTTTTTTTCCTATAAATAGCTAAGTTAGTTAGTTTAAGTTATAAAAATAATCTTAAATCAAAAGAGTTTTACTAATATAAATAGTATATAAGATATATTAATATGCTTGAACCGTTTCTAATATAAACTTTATTTTATGTAATTCACCACACGCACTTGTGAAAAAGTGGGATGGAAATTATATTAAAATAAATCACTCACATGGAAATAATGTTTCAAAATCCATTCCTAGGACGAACATCGAGTGATAGGGACAGGGTAAGAAAACGGATTTTAATGAGACCATACCTTAAAGGATTTTTAAGGAGAGTATGAAGGATAATCGTTATGTGTCTCACCTATGGTAGGAACGGGACGGTTCTAGGAGGATGATGTGGCTGTCTCCTCTAAGTCTATTCATGAAACCAGGAAAGTGTTTCAAGGCCGAAATGAACACAACCATGAGAACCAAATTTGGATAGGTCATTAATTGTGTGGTTGATATCGACTAGGTATGCAACGCGGCAAGCAGTTCAAGGTGTTTCGTTCACTAACAAGCCAGTATACCCTATAGCATCTCACTAAGGAGAAAGTTCAAAGTCTAAGACTACTATCTCTTAAGCGATTAATGAACTACTTGAGATAGTTAACCACTAAATGACATTTTCAGCCTTAACGCTAATTTGTCATTCATGTGGGGGATTGTTAGAAAATGGTCTTTGAACAAACATTTTTCACCCGACTTTGAGCTCGATTTTAGTCCGGCTCATTTAAGAGTTAACAACGCCAATTGTATAGTGGGAAACTTAGTGTTCCTTTCTATGACTCATTTATCAAAGACCATTAAGGAATGAATGATCAAATAGTGCTCTCAAAATGAGTTCACGAGAAACAAATTTTGTTGAGAAGAAAAAAAAAAAAAGAGACCCACGTCTTGGTTTAAGGAGAAAGTTGTGTGCTTATGTACTTCAAGATTTCACTATAGGGCACGCACTTTGGGTGGAGCACATTTTATGCAGGAGGGAGGACCTAGACAAAGGTTGAACCACCACACGGGCGCGCCCGTCGTCCGTCCGTCCGGCTCAACTCGGTCTCGGGTAAAAGTTCGGGCACGGGCCGGGCCGTGACGTGGTGTGGTGTGTGGGTTGGGCTGAGCAGTTAGTTAGGGCCTATATCTTTTTGGGTCACAAACTAATTAATTATTTAATTAACTTAATTATTATTTGTTAATTAACAGAAAAGTTGCAACCATTCTGTTCAAATATCTGAACAGCCAACGGTTGTAAACGTTCGACCTTACCGCCACTTCTCTCTCAATAAAACCCAATGTATTCTCCAGTTTTCAACACAAGCGAACACTGATTTCATTCTACCAAGTTTTCGGTTCGTCGGGCTCGATGGTAACATGTTTTCAACCACTGCGCCGGAAGACTTTTATCCTGGGAAACAGAAGCCACTCGTATTAGCAGGCGGCTAATCTGTTTTAAGGAACCCGTACCATACATGTACGAGACTGTTTTCGATAGAACAGTAGCATTCGGGAGGCTTTCTATTAGTAAGTTTTTACAACATTTCATTAACCTGCGTTCATTAATATTATAGAAACTTGTTTGCCAGAACTGCAACTTTTCTAACAAGAACAACCATTTTGCTTCTACATTAGTGTCTTCCAGTGCCCTAAACTCTGCCTTTGTAGAAGACTTTGAGATTGGATGACCATGAAATCAAATTTTTACCTAGAAAAATATAGTAACTAGTAGTGGATCTCCTTGTAAGAATGAATGCTCTAATGATTGTGAGATATTGTCAATACTCATGAATCTAGTTGGATCAGCGCATGGTTCATGATCATGTGCAAGCGATGGTTTGTACTCAGATACTTGTGGAGTAATGTAAGGTTTATAATCAGTCATTCCATGGTTTCAAGAGCAACGTATTCTCATCAACCATAAGTTTTTTTCTCTTAAGTAGAAGATTTCTATAGTCTCTACTTAAATCATGTCCTTCATCTTTCTCTTCAACTGTGAGGGTTAATTTCTGTAGCTGATCGCTGGCTGCGGTTGGCGTTGGGAAGTTGGGGTTGGGATTTTTTTTCCTGATTGTTTTCTTGCAGGCTCTTTGTTTTTGTTCTAGGCCGTTGTATTCTATTACGAACGAGTAGCAATATCATTGTCATAATTGGTTGTCATCCGAGAGTATAAATGTACAATGAACTAGTAATAAACTCTCTGGATTTCATGAACTATAAGAAATTAAAATTGTAGCGATTTAGAATAATTCTTAAACATATTAGTTGTAACACCCTGTAGTTTTTATGGGGGTCAAATTGTAGGAAATTAATTTTTTTGAGTCAATTATGCAGTATTTGTTGACAGCTGAACAAGTGAAAGCCAGAATTGCGCTTTAAAATCCTTGTGGCGCAGTTATGCCGATACTGAGAAGTTTGAGGCTCGTATGTAATTATCAAAAATTATAAGTTTTGACTGTGTTTTACAACTTGAGATTTACTAGAAGCTGAAGGGGCTGCTTTAAAATAATTCAAAGTGTTGGGCTAAGATTGGAAATATCATAAACCCAAGCTTCCCTATGCTATGTTGATACCCTAACTTTGTAGTATTTGCACATGCACCACTTCATGCATGTGTACCACTTGGCAAATTCAATTTTCCACCTCATGGGTGAGGTGGCAACATCTTGTGCAACCCATCTACCTGCTGGAACCTACTGGAAGCCATCACTCTTCTTATATTTTTCATTCTTCATGAACAGGAAGGGAGGGGAATTCTTTTCGATAGCCACAGAACACCAAAACTATCTCCTCAACCACCATAACTTCACCACCTCTGCACAGCCAGCAAACATTCATCATTGCCCAACCTGCTGCACTTGGAGAACCTTGAAACTACAAGGAAGAAAAGCCCTGAGAAAATTTGGGAAAAGAGGCAGCCATCGTGGGAGAAACCCGATTCCAAGGTGAAGAACCCTAGAATATTTTTACCCAAATTCCATTCGATTGTTGTTAGTTGATGATTTTGTCCCCATGATCTTCTTCATGAGGTCAAGGCGCATCGAATGAGCCAAAGAATAGCCCCAAGTCGCTGGTTTGGTCGCCGTCGGGATCTGAGTTCATGTTGCCGGAAGTTGCTCGGGTTCGTTCACGAATGACCCCTGAATCATCATGAGTTCATTTCTAGCATCATATCATTCCCAGATTTCATCATATTCGTCTGATGATTCGTGAATTCGTAAATTTCAGTGTGCATTTAGGTGCCCTGTTCATAGCACAATAATATGTTTCTTTTGTGACCTTTGTGTTTGAATTTAGTCCTGCATAATCAATACATGCTCTGTAACAACTTTTATGAAGATTCTGAGCTCTTATCTGATCTCTAGCTTGGTTAAATCTTGAACTGAAGTTTCAGGAAAAAAAACTCCGTTCTTAAACGTTGTGCTTGGTTTGTGCATTTCATGTCAACTTCACAAACATGTATCTCCTTCATTAGTGACTGGATTTGGATGATTCTTGGCTCTTTGGATTCCCTAATATGCCATCTATAATCTCGTGTTAGTTTGAACTCCCTATATTGGTCCTAAGTGTCCTGAAAACTGACTCGAAGATACTACAAAATAAGCTAAGAAAATGCCAAACCTGAATTTTGGCCAAGTCTGGGAATTGGCTTGTTATGCGTAGTCCCCGAACCTCCCTATCCAACTATTATGTAGATGTGAACGTGTAATTCGAGCTCTAACCTACCAAAAATTAGAGCCTAAGATGACTACAAGCGTTGGTTGAATTGGTGTGTTCTTGTTTTAACAATTTCGAGTCCTCCATTCGTTCTGAACACATATCATTTGTAATACCAATTGAAAATGTAAACTCGTAGTAACGTTGGCTTCAATCCATGCCACTAACAGTCTCTGAAATCATATCTTAGTTGCTGAATTTAACTTCCAATTCACAGCTCATATAAGCTGCTATTAGAAGGAAATTCCCAGGATTTTGTTATGAAGTTTAGGTGGCTGTAACTCCTTCATACTTGAAATAATGAATCTGCAATTTGAACCTTCTTTTTCACAATAGCTACATATATAGGTTGGTGCTAATTCCTTACTTGTAAGCATGCCTTAAACTCTCTGAAATCTCAGTTGAAGCTGCTGCAAGATGATTGGTAACTCCACAAGGGTTAAACTTAAGATTTCCATCAAACTTTGAACCTGTTTAGTTTCTTATTAAGTATTCAAATGAGGAAGTGATATGACCTGTTTGTGGCTACGCCTGCAACTCTTATGTTGGTTTGGTGGTCCAATAATCCCTCTACTCTACACTGACTTTGTCTCCAAGTAGCTATTGCAGGGGGCTGTTCTCGAGTAAAACCAGAAAATTCTAAGCGCAGAATGAGGCTCCCAATAGCTTGATTTTAACTCCCATAACTCATAGACATGCTCTTGGAAATCCGATAACTTATGTGGCTGGTTATAGACCACATTTAATACTTCAGAAACTTCAACTGGAGCCCAATCTGATTCTTCATAGGTTGGGAGTTATTCAGCCTCAAAGTTGTGTTTTTTTAATTATATATATATATTCTTTGAATCCTTGTAAAAGTAATATTTTGAGAATTTAACAAAGTACTCATCTTTTGTCTCTATTTTCTACGCTTTCATTTATCAACTCTTGGGTTGGATATTTCTTGGAGTATCATAAACTCGTGTTTGCAAGATTTTAAGCTCACTCCTTCCAAAATTTTGTCTTTTTTCATCAATTCACCACAAAAAGCGGGGCACTGTGAGCTAGTCTCACACTTCTTTTAACTTTATATTCTAATACGAAAATGTCGCACTTTTACCCTATAACCTTCCAAAAACCCGAGTATAATGCTTGATTACATCGGGTATAACCAAACATGTTTTAACAATGGCTTGTTTGGGCTTTATTGATTGGAAACGGGCAAGGTGGTATGTTCATAACCAACCAACACCAGTTTATCCAATTCTAATTCAAATCATGATACGAGACAAGACCTCATGTCTCTTTTACCACTACCTATCATCTGGAGTCCAATTGTTCTTATTTGGGCCTAAATTCACATATTTGCTCTCTTCCCCTAGGCCTTGGGTTTTCCAAATGGTTGGAAGCAGACAAAGAAGATAAAATATGATTGGTTGATAAAATTTAAAAATAGGAATTGTCCCTATACTTCGCAAGTTAAACTCCTAAATTGATCATAATAGATGTATGAAATCATTCTCTCCCAACCGTAAGATTGTGAATCTATACTGCGCCGACACCTATCTCCATGCTGTTGTAGCTCGAAACCTTAGGAGGGTGCCTTATTACTTGTTAGTGCTACGGGCAAAAAACATCTTTAGAAGAAGTCATCTCACCCTATAAATGGAATTTCTAGAGAACATGTTTTAATTGTATACTTCTGTCAGAAGCTCTAGTCTGAATGGTAGTAGTTAAAAAAAAGGTACCTTGCTTAAAATAGGTGTGACATGCAAAGTTTTGGTTGCGAAAATGCTTTTGGGTTATGAACTATTCATTTCAATATTTTTCTTTATTCAGACATATTATTGTACTTATCGTCTTTAAGAATTAGTTTGTTACTTTTGGTTGTATTCCCTTCCTCAATCTCACCATATTAGTTTAAGTCCTGCTATGCACTGTGAAAGAGACCAACTATTAGGAACCTTATTTGACAAGAAAACTTACTTTTGTGAATTTTAGAGTGGTGATACGGGCACGTATCTACCGGAGGACAAGACTAGCGATACGACCCTGCGTCGTGAGGAACGGAATCGTGCTCCGCCAAAGTATCTCAACGACTACGTGCCTAAGTAGTCACTAGTAGGACGTTATTTACATTATTTTGTTAGTAGGGGTCAGTTATTGCATTTCTTCCATTGTTTAGGGGTCTTGAGAGTATTTATCTAAAACGTTTAGTATTTATAGGGTGTTAGGGTTCAACTTTATTTTTCATGAGAGAATAAGAATTATTTATTTCAGTTTATTCTGTTCATTTATTTTAGTTTTTGTGAGATTCGTAGCTGTTACGGATCGTAAATTGCATATTTTAGTAGGTTAGTGAACTCCTCTTAACTTACTTTTATGTGTTATTTGCGTGTTATATCCCTAATTCTAGACTTATGCTTGTTTTCGTAGCTTTGGTTGTTTTCTCTCATTTTGTAGGTGAAGACGTGCTTTAAAACGCAAGAGGCGAGCTAGGGGAGCTTAAACGATGAATTTGAAGAGGATTTGCGGCTCAAGAGCATCAAGAAGGGACTTGGAGGACCTAATTTGAAGAATAGTTGAAGATTTAAGGGCCTATTTGAGAAGACAAGAGAAGAATTGAGGCCATTATTGAAGATCTAGAAGTCAAAAGTAAAGGTCAAGGGCCAAGAAGATAAGTTTTTAACGGAAGTGGGACTTAAGTGCAAGTTTTATAATGTTTTAATGGCTCATTTGAAGGATTTTTAACGGATTGGGGGTCAAATGGTCATTTTCAGAAGCTTATAAGTTAGAATTGGGCCTTTTAAAGCATTCCAGCAAGCTAGGGGGGAGCCGGGTGCAATTTCTCAAACCCAGCTCACCCCCAGCCATGTTTCTCACGCTTCTCTCTCTCTCCCCCCGATTCTTTCTTCAACAAACCCACGACCTCCATGGAAACCACGCACCAAGCTTCGTCCGAAGCTCACCCAAGCCCCAATTCTTCACCAAATCACTTGAAATTGGTCCCAATCTACTCCTTGTCCGACCCTCTTCCAAACCCACTGCTCAATTTGGCCCAAACCGAAGTGAAGAGAAAAGCCCCAAATGACCTAGGGTTCGTGAAGCTTCTGCAAATCAACGAAGGAGGAGCTCTGAGATGAATTGGAGGGCATAGATTGATCCTTGGAGGCTACGAAACACATCTCTGAAGTCTATATAAACCAAGGCAAAAGAAATTTCAAGGGGTTCGGCTCTACACTGACCCGACGGACAGCACACGACGCCTCTGTTTCTCCTCCTCTCTTTCTCTCTGATTTCACCCGACTCTGGGTTCGATCTTGAGTCCCTGAGCTCTCTCTTGAGCTAATTAAGGGCCAAGAATCGTAGGAAGAGGAAGAGAGGGAGAGAGGAGGTCTGTTCTTGGTGATTTCAACTGTGTTCTGCTGCTGCTCTGTTCTTGGTACTGCAACAGCAGCAGCAGTTTAGGGTGTTGATTTCTCATCATTTTGGTAGCTTAGTAGTGAATTTGGGGTTGTTTTGCTCTTGTTTTGTGTAGTTTGATTCAAGTGGATGGTTTGTGCTTCATGTTTGTAGTTTGAATCAAGCTTAGAGGTTGGATTGGTGATATCTAGTGTATGAATCAAAGTGTGGCTAATGAAAATATCATTTCTCTTAACCTCTCTTGATTTCATTCTAATGTGTAGCTAGTTTAATTGTTGGGTTACTTGATGAAGTTGGATGACTTGTTGTGAAGTTTCAATTGTTCTTCAAAGTTTCACAAGTTTGGATGTCGAATTCATTGAATTCTTGTGTCGAAAGACAAATCCGAATTGTGGCTTGATCTTGTATGTGGACTCACTTGGCGGAGTACATATCCTTGATGCTTGACATAACTCGATTTTGGGTTTCGCTCTTGAATTCGTGAGCTAGACGATTCCGTTTGCTTTAGAATCCATGTTTCGTCGTTTCATACAAAGTTTGGGTGTTGGACTTCACTTGCAAGTTTTCTAGCGAAATCAATTGACCCAACTCCATTATCTTGAATCGTAGTAGTATTAGTATTCGTTTCCTTTGTTTCTTACTTGAATTCTCAAAACTTGCTCCATCACTAGTGGTGGATTTGATAGCTTGGCAAGCTCTAAAGCCATTGAGAAGTTGCTTTTATCGTTTAGTTAGTCGTTTACTCTAGTTTTGCAAGTCATTGTCTAAACCTCCTCTCCTTGTGGAAATCGACCCCGTTCTTACTCGGGTACTACTTAGAACGATATTCCTATACTTGGGAATTATCGCGAACAAGTTGATTGACTTTCTTAGTATTTTTCTTGACATTTTCTCTAGTTGATTGTGGTTAGTTAAGCTTGTGAGATTCAAGAGGGCTTGTGAAATTCATCAAGTACCTCTCATCTACTTGCTTGAAAAAAAAATGTCTCAAGAACATTTTGGACTTGGTAAGAGGCCTAGTGTTCCTTACTACTATGCATTTACTAGACATGAAAGTCATTCTAAGGAATCAATGCGTTCCAAACGTGAGCGTGCTTATGATAATGGTGATTATTTTCCTAAGAATGATTATTCTTGGCATGATAGTAGGACACTAGATTACACATCTCATGCTTCTTGTGCACAATCACCTCCCTCAAACACTTACATGTTTTTGAACTCTCATGATTCTTGCACTTATCAATATAATGATATGATGTGTGAATCAAGAGAAGTTAATCATTTTGAGAGGGAATCACTTGTGAATGATGAGCTAAATATGCCTATAAGTGATTCTCTAGAGGAGACATTTCAAAAATATCTCCAAGGCACAAAAGAACTAAGAGATTCAATAAGAGAACTAAGAGAATCACAAAGTAAACTTGAAGGCTCATTTAGAGAAGTAGAAGGATCGTTTTATCACTCGATTGATAGAGTGGAATCCTCATATTCACAATCGCATGATAATGAGTCTCTTGCATATAGTACTTACTCTTCACAAAACTCGCCATCATATGAGTCTCAAGTTCTTATTCACACACATCACGAGCTTGCTCAAGATCAAATTTTGGATGATGTGTTTGATGATGGAGTTGTTGCCACTAGGATAGGTGATTGTATTCATTTCTCATTTGCACAATCTAAAGAAGCATGTGATAGTGATATTGGTAGTGAGATTGATATTTTTGATGATGACTCTTCAACCCATGACATGAGTGAAGCCATTTTGGATGACTCACATAGTGACACTTGTGAGGAGGAGTCGCAAAATGAAAATCACTCATGTGATGAGTTAGAGGTCAAATTTGATGCTACCACTAGTGAAGGGAATGTAGACTTGTCTTGTGCTCAAGAAGAGCCTAGTACTTACCGGAGTTCCTATGATCTTGATTGTGACGAAATTGAAGTTTTATTGGGAGGTACTCCGGTTAGTATTGACATGTCCAATGAAGATCCGGGGAGCTATGCTCGTATTTGTGAAGAAATTGAATTTTTCTTGAATGCTCCCTTGAATTCTATCATTATGGAAGATGTGCCTAAGGGTTTGGATGAGGCTTCAAGTTCTCAAATTATTTTAACTCCCACTTGTGAAGCCCCATCCCCTCATCCATATGACTTATTTAAAAGTGATGAGATTGAGGATTCACAAGTTGCCACCATCTCTCAAGTTTTGATTTCAAGTAAAAATTTGGCAACTTATGAAGACCCATTCTATGATTCAATTCATTTGAGGATTTCAAACCCTTTTCTTAAGATGATGCAAGACATAACAACTTGCTCTAACTTTATTGTTAGATTTTGCTTGCATCTCTTATTCATCTTTTGTGTCTTGCCCCTACTTCTCCTATCTATTCTAATTAATAAATCAAACTTTTTAAGGGAGAAGCACTTTTCTAAGAATGAAGTAGGGGCATGGCATGGAAAGAAGTTTCCAAGATTGGGGGTGGGATAGCATCATTTTCTTTGTTCCACCTCCCTAGTTGTAAATAAATAAATTAGTTTATCTCGATTTCTTGCATTTTCTTTTCTTTTACCATTTTGTAGGTTGCTCTTGGAGGAGGACTTGTGCTTGGTGGCCAAGAAAGCTAAAATGAGGTCTATCTATCCCTTATCTCTTATATGAACTTGTATGCTCTTCCATCGTTCTCACACATTGAGGACAATGTGACATTTTAGTTGGGGGGTGGGAAGTAGATTTTATTTCTTGCTTAAATGGTTACTAACATGATTTTTCTTCATTAGTGATTTACATGAAAAATACAAAAAAATGAAATATTTGAAAAAATCCAAAAAATTGAAAAAAAAAATGAAAAATTAAAAAAATGTGTGAACCTTTCATGAGATGCATCACTCTTTCCCCGTGTCAAACCATAGATATTTTTTATTCTTCTTTCTTTGATAGTTTTATTTTCACCTTTCATCTTGAGTCTAGATTTTATTTTCTTATTTGATAGCTTTATTGAGTCTTAGGAAGTTATAGTTGAGTCACTTATTTCAAAAAAAAATAATAATAAAAAATGAAATATTGAAAAATGAAAAAAAAAATGAGAAAAAGTGAAAAGGGGGAATTTTAGGAAAGCTATATGTTTTCAAATAATGAAATTTCTTAGTCCATATTCTTTTTTATTTTTATTTTAGAAAGGAATTCTTTGCTTATACTCAATACATCTACACCAATATCCCACATTCCGCGACATCATGCGTTCTCACAAAGCGACACACTAAATTTACGTTTCATGTTTAAGTCCTTCAAGCTAAGTTGATCACATAAACTTTGACGTCTTTTACTTTTGATAAAGGGTGCATTTTCTAAAGCTATTTGAACTTCACAAAAAGATTTTTCTCTATTCGTTTTTGCGGTGGAAACTTGTAGCCCATTGGAGTGGTGGTTACCAATGACACCCCATGCGATGTCTAAGAAATAGAGGGGTGTCCGGGGATAATGTTACGTCACCACCTAGATAGCTCCCTTGGTTTAGCTTAAAAAGCCCACTCGCGTGTATATTCCTCTGTTTTGTTGTGGGTCTTGGAGATCCTTGGATTTGAGGTTAAAAATAAAATGTTAATGCTATAAATCTCAAAAAAAAAAAAAGAAAAATAAAAGAAAAAAAAAGATCGCATCATCTACCAAAAATCCCCAAAAGGATCATACAAGCCCACAACCACATCTCCCCTTCTTAAAAATTTTTGTTCAAAGCTTTGGAAGTCCATCCTACATGGGTGCTTTTGAATAAGTATGAGAATGTCTAGTTTCATGAGATCCTTATTTTTGAAGGCATACTTTCTCGCAAATTGGACTTAATTTAACAAGTTTTGTAGTTCGCATGAGTCACCTTCTACCAAACACCGCCCACATTTGTATGAGTATATGCTTAGACGTCCTTAGGCTTCTTTCTCAATCTTCTTGGACTTTGAGAATTTATTTGAGGAGACATTTATGCATTCTTCTTTTTCCCCCACAAAAATAAAAATAAATAAAATTAGCTAGTAACTCTTAGTATTTTGTTTCTTTGAGTTCTCACTTAGGATAGATAATGTGTGTGTGCGTTTTTGTAAATATTTGAGTCTAGTTTAGAATCGAGTCAAGCCTTGTCTAGTTGAGTGTGTGTCTCTCATGATGGGTTCTTCACTAGTTTACGACTCATATCGCTCTCTTTGCTCGAGGACGAGCAAAAGGCTAGTTGGGGGGTATGTTAAGGATCGTAAATTGCATATTTTAGTAGGTTAGTGAACTCCTCTTAACTTACTTTTATGTCTTATTTGCGTGTTATATCCCTAATTCTAGACTTATGCTTGTTTTCGTAGCTTTGGTTGTTTTCTCTCATTTTGTAGGTGAAGACGTGCTTTAAAACGCAAGAGGCGAGGTAGGGGAGCTTAAACGATGAATTTGAAGAGGATTTGCGGCTCAAGAGCATCAAGAAGGGACTTGGAGGACCTAATTTGAAGAATAGTTGAAGATTTAAGGGCCTATTTGAGAAGACAAGAGAAGAATTGAGGCCATTATTGAAGATCTAGAAGTCAAAAGTAAAGGTCAAGGGCCAAGAAGATAAGTTTTTAACGGAAGTGGGGCTTAAGTGCAAGTTTTGAAATGTTTTAATGGCTCATTTGAAGGATTTTTAACGGATTGGGGGTCAAATGGTCATTTTCAGAAGCTTATAAGTTAGAATTGGGCCTTTTAAAGCATTCCAGCAAGCTAGGGGGGAGCCGGGTGCAATTTCTCAAACCCAGCTCACCCCCAGCCATGTTTCTCACGCTTCTCTCTCTCTCTCCCCGATTCTTTCTTCAACAAACCCACGGCCTCCTTGGAAACAACGCACCAAGCTTCGTCCGAAGCTCACCCAAGCCCCAATTATTCACCAAATCACTTGAAATTGGTCCCAATCTACTCCTTGTCCGACCCTCTTCCAAACCCACTGCTCAATTTGGCCCAAACCGAAGTGAAGAGAAAAGCCCCAAATGACCTAGGGGTTTGTGAAGCTTCTGCAAATCAACAAAGGAGGAGCTCTGAGATGAATTGGAGGGCATAGATTGATCCTTGGAGGCTACGAAACACATCTCTGAAGTCTATATAAACCAAGGCAAAAGAAATTTCAAGGGGTTCGGCTCTACACTGACCCGACGGACAGCACACGACGCCTCTGTTTCTCCTCCTCTCTTTCTCTCTGATTTCACCCGACTTTGGGTTCGATCTTGAGTCCCTGAGCTCTCTTTTGAGCTAATTAAGGGCCAAGAATCGTAGGAAGAGGGAGAGAGGGAGAGAGGAGGTCTGTTCTTGGTGATTTCAACTGTGTTCTGCTGCTGCTCTGTTCTTGGTACTGCAACAGCAGCAGCAGTTTAGGGTGTTGATTTCTCATCATTTTGGTAGCTTAGTAGTGAATTTGGGGTTGTTTTGCTCTTGTTTTGTGTAGTTTGATTCAAGTGGATGGTTTGTGCTTCATGTTTGTAGTTTGAATCAAGCTTAGAGGTTGGATTGGTGATATCTAGTGTATGAATCAAAGTGTGGCTAATGAAAATATCATTTCTCTTAACCTCTCTTGATTTCATTCTAATGTGTAGCTAGTTTAATTGTTGGGTTACTTGATGAAGTTGGATGACTTGTTGTGAAGTTTCAATTGTTCTTCAAAGTTTCACAAGTTTGGATGTCGAATTCATTGAATTCTTGTGTCGAAAGACAAATCCGAATTGTGGCTTGATCTTGTATGTGGACTCACTTGGCGGAGTACATATCCTTGATGCTTGACATAACTCGATTTTGGGTTTCGCTCTTGAATTCGTGAGCTAGACGATTCCGTTTGCTTTAGAATCCATGTTTCGTCGTTTCATACAAAGTTTGGGTGTTGGACTTCACTTGCAAGTTTTCTAGCGAAATCAATTGACCCAACTCCATTATCTTGAATCGTAGTAGTATTAGTATTCGTTTCCTTTGTTTCTTACTTGAATTCTCAAAACTTGCTCCATCACTAGTGGTGGATTTGATAGCTTGGCAAGCTCTAAAGCCATTGAGAAGTTGCTTTTATCGTTTAGTTAGTCGTTTACTCTAGTTTTGCAAGTCATTGTCTAAACCTCCTCTCCTTGTGGAAATCGACTCCGTTCTTACTCGGGTACTACTTAGAACGATATTCCTATACTTGGGAATTATCGCGAACAGTAGCCTCTAAATCTACTGGTACGATACCGGGTGTATCAATTTGGTGCTTTCATCATGACGAACATACCCACAATTGAAGAACGAGTCACTACAATCGAGGGACGATTCGCTACAATCGAAGAACGATTCACTACAATCATGGTCGCCATCACCGTTGTGCAAACCCAGCTCGCGGCAAATACGAGCTCTGAAGAACAGGATGATGTGAAAGAGGGTTTGAGCGATCGAATCACGGCTTTGGAAACCAGTTTGGGTCAACGAATCTCCCGGTTGGAGGATCAACCCTTGCAGCAGTCGTCTTCCTCAGCTCCGGCGCCGGCCTCGTCCCCGATCTCCTCTGCACCGCCGCTGAACCTAGTTTCCACGACCCAATTTCCTCCCCTGTTCCCCGATCCGCAGCTTGTCTGCGCGGCACAAAACAATCAAGGCCTCTCTGCTCCGCCGCCTCAGGTAGCGACCACACTTCAGCCGTCGGCCGCCAACAACAACTCCGACGGGGTTCTTCGCGCCACCACCGCAGATAGCAAACCAACAGCAGCCACCACCGTGGTTTCTCCAGACGAACCACCCCCAGCAATCATCACCGATGCTTCTCACGGCGTCTACCCAGACAACGACGACCGCCCGGGAACCACCAGATCCACACCCCGCTGTCGTCGTGGATGCCTGCATCGTTGCCCTTCAGGGTTACGCCAGCAAACCCCACCGATTCAACCCATACCTACCTCGCTGCAATTGCCGCCCTTTTCTCCGGCGACACCCATCATCCAACCACTCCAGACGACCGCCTACGACCATCCGCCTACCACTCAGTCGCTCGCTGCCCAGAGAATCGCCAACCATTACGGTGGCCTCCAACCCTACCTATCCCCGTATTAAACAGGGGCACAATAACCCAGTGGTCCTCCACTTCAGCCCAATTTTGGCTTTGACCCATTCGTCAATCCCATTAATCTACCCAACCCAAAAACAGGAAAACAAGCCTACACGGGTCCAGCCACTATTCCGGGTAATACCCAAAATATGTGTCAGGGGAATTATCCGGGTCAACCAGTTTTGTATTCCGAACAGAGCAATCCGGTGGGTACGGACACACGTAATCACAAGCTTCGCTTTGACGCCCCAAAATTTTCAGGTATTGACCCCCATACTTGTCTTTTTAAAGTTGAGAAATATTTTCAGTATTATCGCGTTCCTCCGGATGATCGCCTACAGTTAGTGGGGGTATTATTAGACGGTGATGCCTTCGATTGGTTTCGGTATCGTCAAAATAATTTCGCTTTTGCAAGCTGGAAAGTTTTTATTGACGAGGTCAAACTTCGCATTGATAACCATATTTATAATGATTATTTTGGGGAGTTGTCAAAGTTACGCCAGGAAACTTCAGTTCTTGCTTTTCAGACCGAGTTTGAACGATTGATGAACAAAATTACAGCAGTACCCGATCCGCATTTGATATCTATTTTTTCTTCCGGTCTCAAGCCACAACTGGGACGCGAATTAGGGTTGCGCAAACTGTTGGAATTGTGCCCTAGAGGCAATCAATTACTTGTGACAAATATATGGATTTACGATTCATTATGTTATCGATATGGAGATATGCTAACATGAATGAAGTCCTTAGAATATAAGGTGTTATATTCTTAAATATCCCTAGTCAATTATAATGATTAATGGGACAATCATCTATAGACTAGTATGGGGTTGGATTGATATGGAGATATCACGATCCAACACATGGGTATGCATTATGAGTAATGGCATACTGGATTGACCCACGACGAAAAGGATACATTAGATTATGTGAAGTCACAATCACTTTTCGTAGTGCTAATATTATTGCAATCCTTGGACTTGAAGTCACTAGATACTCTAGTTGTGAAATATTGCGCTTTGATGTTATCAAACGTTACACCGTAACTGGGTAATCATAAAGGTGGCTATCGGGCGTGATAGGAAGCAAGCTTAGAGATCGTAGTGATGTAGATAGGATTTGTCCCTCCCACATAATGGGGGTAAATATCCACGGCCACTCGAGGGATGAGGCTTATTGAATGTCTGGCCAGACTCAGATAAATTAATATAGAGATATTAATGTTATCTGCAAGTATAAGCATATTCCCAGGATCGAGGAACTATGGATTGGATATACGAGTGTGACTATTTATGTCTCGTGTCCAATCCGGATATGGAGACAAAGGGATAATGCAATATGATATATTGGGCACAAAGGTTTGTCGGGATCACTGACTATTTCTATTGGTTGGGTTGCATGGATGTGTTGCTAGACACCGCTCCATGTTAGTAATAGTTACTACCAACTATATAGAAACCTATGGGGTCACACGTCAAATAGAGTAGAGCTAGATTTGGGATTAATTAATATGGATTAATTAATAGAAGGATCATTGTGCAACACCTTGCAAACTTAGTAGGACTAATTTGCAAGGAAGGGAATAATTCTAGTTCATCTAGAATTAGGAAACTCTTTTATGGAAACAACAAGGAGTTGTTGGAGTATATAAAGGAGGCTCTAGCTTCCTTCCCACATGATGAGTTATTATTAGACATAACACATAAAGAGTGGGAGAGAGTAAAAAGAGAGAGCAAGACAAGTGCTAGGGCCGAAACCCTAGCCACCCGTCCGCCCCTCTACCCGACGGCAAAGAGAGGCCGCCCCTCTCTTGTGCCTTTGGTGATTTGTTGCTTTGATCTTCATCCCTCTTCCTCAAGGTTCAAGCTAGCACTTGATTGAAGGAAGAATCTAGATCTCACCTCTAGACGTGGATCAACCGTAGAGACGAGGACATCATTCTTCGTGTGACCTCACAAATCAAAAGGTACACATCTTCTATGTCCTTGATCATGTTATGATGTCTCTTCCTGTGATCCTTGGTGGGCTTTGAGTAGGATTAATTTTTTGTTATTCCGCTGCGTTACCTACGTCAAAACCCAACAGTGGTATCAGAGCCACAGGTCGTAGAGCATAACATGATATTATGTGTTTATGATTTCAGTTCATACACCGTAATATTGTTTATTACGCAAAAACTGAAAAATTGGCATAGTAGATGCAATATTGAATTTGATTCAAACAAACAAGACCCAATTTAACATTGAATGTTAGAATTGGTGAGTTTAATCACATAGGATGTGAATAATTGGGTTCTTGAAAAATTAGGGTTCATGGGCACATGCTTGGAAAGGGGGTTTTCCAAGTATGGAATTAATTAAACTTGGGCAACAAGGAAGAAGTTGTTTTGGAAACAACTAAACTTGGGAAACAAGTAAGAAGTTGTTTATGAAAACAACTAAACTTGGGAACCAAGGAAAGAATTATTTTGGAAACAATACCATAAGGGTGTTTTGGAAACAACCCAACAAGGAAGGAATTGTTTATGGAAACAATTCCATATATTGTTTATGGAAATAATTCCATGAATTGTTTATGGAAACAATTCCATGAGGAGGTGTGGCCCATGTAGGGACCGCCCCTCTCTCTCCTTGCCGCCCAAGTAACACACGGCACAAGAGGGGCCGGCACACCCTAGCACACGGCCTAGCCGTGTGGGCTAGGGGCCGGCCGGCCCGGGCCTAGTGTGGCGGTTCCTTGGTTGATTTCGGCCATTCTTTGGTAAATCCTTTGGACCGTTGTGAAACCCTAGTTACCCAATTTCATTAAAATTAAACAAGCGCGTTAAAAAAAATTGGTTTTAACTGTATTATGTGCTTTATTGCATGGTGGATGGATATGGCCTAGGATTGTGGATGTTTATTGTTTTGTGGTTTGGTTTACGGCCTGCGAGCTGATCAAATTAATGTAATAATTAATTAGGTTTTACGGCCTGCGAGTCGTTCTTTTTCTCCTCGACATGTGAGGCTTTTGTTATTTATTTATTCTAGATGTTAGGCTAGAATTAGAAATATTTAGATGATAGCCAAGAACATGGAGAAGAAGACCGGAGAACCAAAGGAGCCAAAAGACATCCCTAGGCGCGCAGCTATGGTGGAGCACATGGAGATGAGCTCGGCACTTTAGGGCAATTAGATATTATCATTGGCTTGATAATATCATTAGTCTAGAGGCCATATCCATGCCACGTTTTTTTTTTTTTATTTTGTGGATGTTTATTATTCATGCCTTGTTATTTATTTTGTGTGTATGGCGCTACAAGCAAAAACGATAACAAGATAATAATAAACAAGGTTGGTCTTTTATTGTGGATGGCCCAATCCAAATAAGTAGACCATGTTGATAAGATCAACCAAACATATTAAAAGAAATCCCTCAATTAAATATTGCGTTTTGCCTTCTCTTGCCAAAACACCCTTCATGATCATGGCCTATTAAAATTCGGGCTTGCCAAAGCAAGGCGATTTTAATTTCCATGGTGTGTTGCGGACGACGCAAGCAAGTAATGCGTGTATGTTGAAAGCAAGAGGTTGGACGCAACTAGGCAAGAGTCAATTGGATTGATGAGCTTAGAGGCATGACAATTAGGTGTTATCTAAAGGATAAAGAATAGAGAGTTATTCACCTAATTGGACCAAGAGTTGCATAGGATGCAATTGGAATGGTTCCTACCTAAATAACCAATTCTTGGGTGACTTGCCAAAGCAAGCTCAAGAAGAAGTGAAAAAGGGATCTTGGACCCACTAGAAAATATATAAAATATTTTCCGCATTAATGGTGAGGGCTATTAATCCGAGAAAAATAGTGGGAGCTATATTTAATAATTTAAATCCTTGTTGAATATAGTTATACGTCACAATGCTTTGCATAATCCTATAAGTGTTGAATACCCATCGCATTAAACAAACAAACGCGACTTTATGTCCATGAGATGGACAAGATGTCTGGAATCTATTTTCTAGATTGGTATAAAATCGAGAATTGTTCTCAAGTAAAGGAAATATGTTGTACATTGTAGAGCATAAATCTCTCTTCCCACCAACTACCAAAAACGCACTAAAGCCTTATGGAAGGAACATCAAAGACTGGTTCTTTGGATGTAACTTGTCTCATGTCAAGCTTCCATGGACTCTGAGCTTTGGAAGCAAGATGAGAAATATGGAGGCATGTGATATGATCATACGAGCTTGTCATGAAAGGCTTGAGGTGTTGCTCCACTTTGCAATCTCTTGCTTAGCACTCGTCATGGTCAAGATGGAATAAGTTCGGGTTTGCCAAAGCAAGGCGACTTAGTTCATCGAGATATGACGCGACGACACAAGTCAGTAATGTGTGGCTGCTGAAGCAAGAGGTGAAGCGCAAACTAAACTAACTCAATAGGATTGAAAGCTTAGATATTGGGAGTTATCTATAAGATAGATAAAGAATATATAGTTATTCTCCCAAGTGGACCAAGAATTGCATTGGATGCAATTACAGTTTGTTTTAAAGTTGATTTACTCAATATGATTGAAAAATCACTAAACAAAACACTCATAATGGGCATGGGCAAAAACTGTTAATAGTTAACAGCATGGGTAAGGGCAAATGGTTTGCGCCGAACCCATGAGTATAAAGCAAGCCTGTTGCTAAAACCAAGTTGCCTCGAAGTCCCATAGGTGGTGTAGAGGAAGAGAGACTACCCAAAGTACATGGAAGTAAATAATAAAGGAATTATGAATTCCGACTTAGGTATTTTATTATAAAATTCAATATGTCTATCTCATCATCAAGAGTATATGATACTAGATGAGGATCTCACATTTATAGAAATGTGTAGGATCTCAAGAGACAAAGACAATTGGATAAGGAAGAAATAATCCTACACGTGGGGCTATGAAGCAAAGGGTTGCTGAAAAGCCGTAGGGAATTATTTCTACCTTTCAGAAATTGTTCATGAATTAGACAAAAGGGATAATGTCCTTGCTATGAGTAGGACCATTATCATAGTTTCTTGTTTGGACAAGAAAGCTCCTTATCATAATAAAAGGACAAATGTTGTTCCATTTATTATGGTATGCATTATTGTAATGCAATTTTGTCTAAATGGATTCTATATCCATGATCATGATAATTTCATCTATAACATTAATACCTAGAGGTTTGCATATAATGATATGAACTTCACTTATCTTTAGCATTATCGTTTAGGCCCCATAAATAAGAGATACATATCTAGAATTCCATTAGGATGGATTTCTGGGACTCATTTGATTATTGAATCATATGAGACATGTAAGACTTATTAGGCAAAGATTTGATCTTTTGGGAATCATACATATTGATGTATGAAGGCCGCTAAGCACAAATACTAAAGATGGTTTTAGTACTTCATCATATTTACTGATAGGATCATAGAAATATAGATTTGTGTATCTTATGAAGAAACAAATCAGAATCCTTTGAATTGTTCAAAGTATTCAGGAATGAAGTAGAGAACAAACTTGGCAAAAGTATTTAGACTCTACGATTGGATCATAGAAGAAAGTACTTGAGCCAAGAGTTTGACAAGAATCTATGGGAGTATTGGATATGATCCAAAACTCGCTCCACCTAGCACACCACATGGGTTTGGCGTGTCTAAAAGGAGATTTCGAACCTTGTAGGACACGGTTCGGACCATGATGAGTCAAACAGAACTTCCAGTTTACTTTTAAGGGCTATGTTCTAATTACAGCAAATTTCGCCCTTAACCTTGTTCCATCAAAAACGGATTATGAAAAACACCATATGAGATATGGACTAGGAAGTGTCCTAGTATGTCATTCATAGATATTTGGGGTTATGAGGTTTATGTAAAAGAGTTTACAAATAAACTTGGACCCAATTCGGATAAATGTTTTGTGGGATATCCTGAAAAGGATATCATTTCTACAACCTAATCGAGAACAAACCGTTTGTTTCTCGAACCACAGTGTTTCTAGGTAGAGATTGTCTCTAAAAGAAACAGTGGGAGGACAGTAGAACTTGAAAAAGTTCAAGAACCACAATAGAACATTGATCCGTTTGATGGAACATGAGCAGGATCACAAGGTGTTGTGGAGCAACCTACTCAGATAACACAAGAACCTCGTAGGACAGGTAGGATATGTCAAGGGACTAGAGAAATAAGGATTTCTCATAACCCGTGATATATTGCTCATCGAGATGAGCCTACAACCTATGAGATGGCCTCGTGTGGCCATACTCTCAGAAGTGGCTTGGAGCCGTGAGATACGATATGGAATCCATGTATACCAACAAAGTATGGACTTTGGTGGAACCACCTGAATGGGTAGGACCCATAGGGTGCAAGTAGGTTATGAGGAAACCAACATGGATGGTAATATGATTAGTTTTAAGGGACAACTGGTTTGAAAGGGTTTCATGAGAATTCATAGTATAGACTATGACGAAATCTTTCCCCAGTTGTGATGCTTAAATCCATTCGCATCCTTCTTGTAGCAATCTGTTTATAGATTGAGTCAAGATTCTTGGAGTTGGACTCTTCAAATGGATGATGCAATCAAAGGAGTTTGGTTCCATCAAAAATTGAAGATGATACTTGTGTCTACAAGAAGGTTAGTGGGAGCATAGTTAAATTTCTGGTCTTGTATGTAGAGACATATTAATCATTGGGAATAATGTCTCTACTCTGCAATCTATTAAAGATTGGCTAGAGAAATTGATTTCCAATAATTGACTTAGGCGAGACAATCTATAAAATCTATGGAGATAGATTAAAGTAATTGTTCAGCCTGAGTCATGGTACATATATTGACAAGGTGTTGAAATGGTTCAACGTGAAAAAAAATATTGATTCTTACCCATGTCACATGGAACTAGTCTTTGGAAGGCTAATTGTCTTACCAATTAGATTGGGAATGGACCGTATGAATTAGATTCACGAGATACGCCATGAGATGTACTAGGCCAGACGTGTCATAAAGCATGACACAAAGATACCAATCAAATCCAAGTGAGGTGTCACTTGATAATTATCAAGATTATCCTTAAGTACTTGAGAAGGAATAAAGGATGAATTCTTGATTAATGGAGGATAGGAAAGGTTTACTGTAAGGGGTTACAGTGATGAGAACTTCCGTCTGACAAAGGAGATTTCAGATTATAGTCGAGTTTTATGTTTTGTGCTAGAGGGAGTGACTGTGAGCTGGAAAGGTTCCAGGCAAGATTTAGTCACTGATTCTAACATAGAGGACTGAGTAAATTAATGCATAAGATGCATTTATTCAGAATATTCAATCTCAATCAAATTGTTGATAAAGGAGATGTGAATATTTGCAAGGTGGCAGCATATGTCTCGCCCCTACGCAGTGTAAGCGTGGAGGACCGCGCTAGATCAATAGGCATATGATGCAGGAGATTGACTCTAGTGCAAGTGGGAGACTGTTGGAATTGTGCCCTAGAGGCAATCAATTAATTGTGACAAATATATGGATTTACGATTCATTATGTTATCGATATGGAGATATGCTAACATGAATGAAGTCCTTAGAATATAAGGTGTTATATTCTTAAATATCCCTAGTCAATTATAATGATTAATGGGACAATCATCTATAGACTAGTATGGGGTTGGATTGATATGGAGATATCACGATCCAACACATGGGTATGCATTATGAGTAATGGCATACTGGATTGACCCACGACGAAAAGGATACATTAGATTATGTGAAGTCACAATCGCTTTTCGTAGTGCTAATATTATTGCAATCCTTGGACTTGAAGTCACTAGATACTCTAGTTGTGAAATATTGCGCTTTGATGTTATCAAACGTTACACCGTAACTGGGTAATCATAAAGGTGGCTATCGGGCGTGATAGGAAGCAAGCTTAGAGATCGTAGTGATGTAGATAGGATTTGTCCCTCCCACATAATGGGGGTAAATATCCACGGCCACTCGAGGGATGAGGCTTATTGAATGTCTGGCCAGACTCAGATAAATTAATATAGAGATATTAATGTTATCTGCAAGTATAAGCATATTCCCAGGATCGAGGAACTATGGATTGGATATACGAGTGTGACTATTTATGTCTCGTGTCCAATCCGGATATGGAGACAAAGGGATAATGCAATATGATATATTGGGCACAAAGGTTTGTCGGGATCACTGACTATTTCTATTGGTTGGGTTGCATGGATGTGTTGCTAGACACCGCTCCATGTTAGTAATAGTTACTACCAACTATATAGAAACCTATGGGGTCACACGTCAAATAGAGTAGAGCTAGATTTGGGATTAATTAATATGGATTAATTAATAGAAGGATCATTGTGCAACACCTTGCAAACTTAGTAGGACTAATTTGCAAGGAAGGGAATAATTCTAGTTCATCTAGAATTAGGAAACTCTTTTATGGAAACAACAAGGAGTTGTTGGAGTATATAAAGGAGGCTCTAGCTTCCTTCCCACTTGATGAGTTATTATTAGACATAACACATAAAGAGTGAGAGAGAGTAAAAAGAGAGAGCAAGACAAGTGCTAGGGCCGAAACCCTAGCCACCCGTCCGCCCCTCTACCCGACGGCAAAGAGAGGCCGCCCCTCTCTTGTGCCTTTGGTGATTTGTTGCTTTGATCTTCATCCCTCTTCCTCCAAGGTTCAAGCTAGCACTTGATTGAAGGAAGAATCTAGATCTCACCTCTAGACGTGGATCAACCGTAGAGACGAGGACATCATTCTTCTTGTGATCTCACAAATCAAAAGGTACAAATCTTCTATGTCCTTGATCATGTTATGATGTCTCTTCCTGTGATCCTTGGTGGGCTTTGAGTAGGATTAATTTTTTGTTATTCCGCTGCGTTACCTACGTCAAAACCCAACACAAACCTCAAACCTTAGCGGAAGCTTTCTCGCTCGCCCATGAGCTCGAGTCGATTCGAATGTCGTCCGCAGCGCTCAGCCATTCTTCACCGGCATCGTCATTGGATCCCGCAGCGGCGTCGACTCGCCAGCTGACTCCTGCCGAGCGCAAAGAAAGGTACGCGAATGGGTTGTGCTTCAAATGTGGTCAGAAATTTTTCAAGGGGCAACACACGTGTGACAGCAAGTACTTGTATATGGGCTATGACGACAACGATCACTATGACGGACTTCGCATTGAGGACAATGCGATTGTCGACAGGGGGGAGTTGATACGGGCACGTATCTACCGGAGGACAAAACTAGCGATACGACCCTGCGTCGTGAGGAACGGAATCGTGCTCCGCCAAGTTATCTCAACGACTACGTGCCTAAGTAGTCACTAGTAGGACGTTATTTACATTATTTCGTTAGTAGGGGTCAGTTATTGCATTTCTTCCATTGTTTAGGGGTCTTGAGAGTATTGTATTTATAGGGTGTTAGGGTTCAACTTTATTTTTCATGAGAGAATAAGAATTGTTTATTTCAGTTTATTCTGCTCAATTATTTTAGTTTTTGTGAGATTCGTAGCCTCTAAAGCTACTGGTAAGATACCGGGTGTATCAAGTGGGTTGAAAACAGTTCTATTTTACTGGAAAAGTGGGAAGCCCTACTTCAATATATGGGGAAAATGACTAGTATATGGTAGCATTTGGATGACTTCACAAACATTTAGTTTTCAGTTTTCTTTGGGCATTGTCAAACTGATTGAATAGTTAATTTAACTAAATTACCATTAACAGAGGAAAAGCCATGTTAAGCGGCAATTAAGACCTAGAACTAGGAACCCTTTTAACACCAGTTACTTCAAAGAAAACAATTAATAAAGACAAAATTCATGGTCTGCACATAACATGGTTTGAGACACAAAGTTTAATGCCAAATCAATTGTGTGTTGCGTAAGTTGTAAGTTTCAGAATTGTAATTAGATTGGGTTTCAAATAACCCGGGATCTCGGTTCAGGGTTAAAGAGACAATCGATAACCAAAAGTAGGAATATAGTTACGAATATTACATTTTATTTAATAAATACAACAATCTTGAGAAGATAAGATTAAAAATATAATGTGTTTGAAATAATCTATGTGATCTACTAAGTGATCTAACTTAAGCTAAACGCCTTCGTCTCGATACGCGTTCCCATCCCCCACCTTGATTGATGACCTGCGGTTTTAAAATGGCAAAAGCCGACGCAGTTTTGAAGAAAATGATCAGTAAAAACTGAGTAAATACACACTACGACATGTAAACCGATGAGTGGCACGCAAGAATAGTTTAAATAAACTAAGAGTTTTGAAACATTAATAAGTAAGAGAGTTGGGAATTCATGAACAATTATAAGTAACCACGTAGCGAGAACTTTTCTACTTTAAAACTTCAATAAACCAGGAGTATTAAATGAATTCTTAAATCAGTAGAATCTCCAGAATAAACAAGTTATTTTGAACTCATAACGATATTCATTCACGAATAGCATATGCTTTTCAAATAATTTCATATATTAGGGCATATCCGGAGTCACAAACAACATCAATAGAGTATTCGACTTTCTTTCAAGTTCAGTTACCCGTTAAGTTTAGCTGAGGCATGTCCAGATCGACCAGCAGGATCGATGTAGACAGAGGGATCACAAAATAATCACTAAGGGTTCCTTCTAGGGTCTATCAAACGCTATTTCACCTGAGCGTTACGGGAGCCCATTCGTCAACCCCGCTCACAACATTAGCTAAAAGGCCTTAAGTGTCGACACCCCTATACCGTAGTGACCCTTATGTTGGAATAGATGCCCTAGAGGCAATCGTAGATTTAGTATGAATAATGTTTTTGGCTAGAATATTCATTTATTATTTATGGCGATATTTAATATAATGAAGTCCTTAGATAAATTGTGTTATTTATCTTAAATGTCCCTAGTCCATTATATTGATTAATAGGACAATCAAATATAGACTAGTATGTGGGTAGATTGATATGGAGATATCAAGTCTAACACATGGGTATGCATTAGGAGTAATGGCATACTGGATTGACCCACGACGAAAAGGATACATTAGATTATGTGAAGTCACAATCGCTTTTCGTAGTGCTAATATTATTGCAGTCCTTAGACTTGAAGTCACTAGATACTCTAGTTGTGAAATATTGCGCTTTGATGTTATCAAACGTTACACCGTAACTGGGTAATCATAAAGGTGGCTATCGGGCGTGATAGGAAGCAAGCTTAGAGATCGTAGTGATGTAGATAGGATTTGTCCCTCCTACATAATAGGGGTAAATATCCACGGCCACTCGAGGGATGAGGCTTATTGAATGTCTGGCCAGACTCAGATAAATTAATATGGAGATATTAATGTTATCTGCAAGCGTAAGCATATTCCCAGGATCGAGGAACTATGGATTGGATATACGAGTGTGACTATTTATGTCTCGTGTCCAATCCGGATATGGAGACAAAAGGATAATGCAATATGACATATTGGGCACAAAGGTTTGTCGGGATCACTGACTATTTCTATTGGTTGGGTTGCATGGATGTGTTGCTAGACACCGCTCCATGTTAGTAATAGTTACTACCAACTATATAGAAACCTATGGGGTCACACGTCAAATAGAGTAGAGCTAGATTTGGGATTAATTAATATGGATTAATTAATAGAAGGATCATTGTGCAACACCTTGCAAACTTAGTAGGACTAATTTGCAAGGAAGGGAATAGTTCTAGTCCTACTAGAACAAGAAAACTCTTTTATGGAAACAACAAGGAGTTGTTGGAGTATATAAAGGAGGCTCTAGCTTCCTTCCCACTACATGAGTTATTAGTCATAACACACAAAGAGTGGGAGAGAGCAAAAGAGAGAGCAAGACAAGAGCTAGGGCCGAAACCCTAGCCCCGTCCGCCCCCTACCCGACGGCAAAAAGGGAGGCCGCCCCTCCTTTGTTGCTTTGTTGCTTTGTGCCTTTGATCTTCATCCCTCTTCCTCCAAGGTTCAAGCTAGCACTTGATTGAAGGAAGAATCTAGATCTCACCTCTAGACGTGGATCAACCGTAGAGACGAGGACATCATTCTTCGTGTGATCTCACAAACGAAAAGGTACACATCTTCTATGTCCTTAATCATGTTATGATGTCTCTTCCTGTGATCCTTGGTCGGCTTTGAGTAGGATTAATTTTTGTTATTCCGCTGCGTTACCTACGTCAAAACCCAACAGTGGTATCAGAGCCACAGGTCGTAGAGCATAACATGATATTATGTGTTTACGATTTCAGTTCATACACCGTATTATTGTTTATTACGCGAAAACTGAAAAATTGGCATAATAGATGCAATATTGAATTTGATTCAATAAAACAAGACCCAATTTAACATTGGATGTTAGAATTGGTGAGTTTAATCACATAGGATGTGAATAATTGGGTTCTTGAAAAATTAGGGTTCATGGGCACATGATTGAAAAGGGGTTTTCAATTATGGAAATAAAATTATGGAAATAAATCCATAAGGAAACAACCTTGCTTGGGCAACAAGGAAGGAGGAAGGGGACTAGGGCCGAAACCCTAGCCGCCCGCCCCTCCCTTGGGCGCCAAGCAAGGCCGCGGCCCCCTTAGGCGTGCGGCGGTCCTAGGGTTTGGGCCACTTGTTGGCTTGAACCCTTTGGACCGTTGTGAAACCCTAGTTACCCAATTTCATTAAAATTAAACAAGCGCGTTAAAAAATTGGTTTTAACTGTATTATGTGCTTTATTGCATGGTGGATGGATATGGCCTAGGATTGTGGATGTTTATTGTTTTGTGGTTTGGTTTACGGCCTGCGAGCTGATCAAATTAATGTAATAATTAATTAAGTTTTACGGCCTGCGAGTCGTTCTTTTTCTCCTCGACATGTGAGGCTTTTATTATTTATTTATTCTAGATATTAGGCTAGAATTAGAAATATTTAGATGATAGCCAAGAGCATGGAGAAGAAGACTGGAGAACCAAAGGAGCCAAAAGACATCCCTAGGCGCGCAGCTATGGTGGAGCACATGGAGATGAGCTCGGCACTTTAGGGCAATTAGATATTATCATTGGCTTGATAATATCATTAGTCTAGAGGCCATATCCATGCCACGTTTTTATTTTTTTTGTGGATGTTTATTATTCATGCCTTGTTATTTATTTTGTGTGTATGGTGCTACAAGCAAAACGATAACAAGATAATAATAAACAAGGTTGGTCTTTTATTGTGGATAGCCCAATCCAAATAAGTAGACCATGTTGATAAAGATCAACCAAACGAATTAAAAGAAATCCCTCAATTAAATATTGCGTTTTGCCTTCTCTTGCCAAAACACCCTTCATGATCGTGGACTATTAAAATTCGGGCTTGCCAAAGCAAGGCGATTTTAATTTTTCATGATGTGTTGCGGACGACGCAAGCTAGTAATGCGTGTATGTTGAAAACAAGAGGTTGGACGCAACTAGGCAAGAATCAATTGGATTGATGAGCTTAGAGGCATGACAATTAGGAGTTATCCAATTGGATAAAGAATAAAAGAAATTTATTCACCTAATTGGACCAAGAGTTGCATGGGATGCAATTGGAATGGTTCCTACCTAAATAACCAATTCTTGGGTGACTTGTCAAAGCAAGCTCAAGAAGAAGTGAAATAAGGATCTTGGACCCACTAGAAAATATAAAGATATTTTCCGCTTTAATAGTGAGGGCTGTTAAACCGAGAAAAATAGTGGGAGCTATATTTAATGATCTAGCCATTGTTAAATATAGTTAAATTGTTCAAAATACTAAATTGCATATTTCTCGTTTTGTAGAATTCCAAATGGCAAACAACAACGCATCGAGTTCATCCCTACGATCTGTCCTTGAGAAGGATAAATTGTCTGGAACAAATTTCCTTGACTGGTACAGAAACTTGAGGATTGTCCTCAAGCAAGAAAAGAAGCTGTACGTCTTGGACACTCCAATTCCAGACCCACCACAAGATGAGTCTCTATTAGCGGAAGTAAGGGCACGTCAGAAACATATTGATGATTCTAATGACGTGACTTGCCTCATGCTTTGTACCATGACTTGTGAGCTTCAGAAGCAACACGAGAACATGGAAGCCTATGATATGATCATACACTTGAAACAATTGTTTCAGGAACAGGCAAGGCATGAGCGCTATGAAGTGTCTAAAGCATTGTTCAAAAGTAGTCTTGCAGAGGGGAATCCAGTAGGCCCTCATGTACTCCGAATGATCGGGTACATAGAAAACCTTGAGAGATTGGGGTTCCCACTCGGCCAGGACTTGGCGACTGATCTCGTCTTGCAATCGTTGCCTGACAGTTATAATCAGTTCATTATGAACTATAATATGAATGAGATCAACAAGTCTTTACCAGACCTATTGAACATGCTAAAGACAGCTGAGCAAAGCATCAATAAAGGCAAGGGCAAAGCCATAATGATGGTGCACAAGAAGAAGGGCAAGTCAGTTGCATCTACTTCAAAAGGAAAACGCAAGAAAGTTGCGAAATCCAAGGATGCCCTAAAGCCTAGTGGAGGTGTGGCTAAAGGTGAGTGTCACTACTGCAGCCAGCCGGGTCACTGGAGGAGGAATTGCCCTAAATATCTGGAGGATAAGAAGCTTGGAATAGTGATTCCACCACCACCAGGTATTTATGTTATAGACGTCAATCTTTCTATTTCATCATCCTGGGTATTAGATACCGGATGTGGTTCTCACATTTGTCGTAATGTGCAGGATTTGAAAAGAAGTAGAAAATTGCGAAAAGGGGAGATAGACTTGCGCGTCGGGAATGGAGCAAGGGTTGCTGCATTAGCTGTAGGCGTTTATGAGCTATCTTTGCCTTCTGGACTTATTTTAGAATTAGACAATTGCTTTTATGTGCCTGCCATGAGCAGAAACATTATTTCCGTTTCTTGTTTGGACGAGAAAGGTTTTTCTATTTCAAAGGACAAGTGTTGCTCCATTTATTTTGATAGTATGCACTATTGTAGTGCGCATTTGTCTAATGGATTGTATATCCTTGATCTAAATAATCCAATCTATAACATAAATACTAAAAGGATTAAAACTAATGATTTAAATCCTACATATCTATGGCACTGTCGTTTAGGCCATATAAATGAGAAACGCATATCTAGACTCCATAAGGATGGACTTCTAGACTCATTTGATTTGGAATCGTATGAGACATGTGAATCTTGTTTATTGGGAAAAATGAAAAAGTCCCCTTTCAATAAGAAAGGCGAACGGACTAGTGAGTTATTGGCACTCATACATACTGATGTATGCGGGCCATTCCCCACGCCTGCCAGAGGTGGTTATACCTACTTCATCACATTTACTGATGATTTCAGTAGATATGGATTTGTATACCTTATGAAGGCCAAATCCGAATCCTTTGAGTTGTTCAAAGAATTCAAGAGTGAAGTAGAGAAGCAACTTGGCAAAAGTATTAAAGCTCTACGATCGGATCGTGGAGGAGAATACTTAAGCCAAGAGTTTGATGAGTATCTTAGAGAGTGTGGGATTGTATCCCAGCTCACTCCACCCGGAACACCACAATGGAATGGTGTATCCGAGAGGAGGAATCGCACTTTATTAGATATGGTGCGATCTATGATGTCTCAAACAGATCTTCCGATATCCTTTTGGGGACATGCTCTAATGACTGCAGCTTTTACCATTAACCGTGTTCCATCCAAATCAGTCATGAAGACGCCATATGAGATATGGACTGGGAGGCGTCCCATAGTGTCGTTTATGAAGATTTGGGGCTGCGACGTGTATGTAAAACGTTTACAAACAGACAAACTCGGGCCTAAAGCGGATAAGTGTAAATTTGTGGGATATCCTAAGGAGACTAAAGGATATTATTTCTATAACCCTACCGAGAACAAAGTGTTTGTTGCTCGGACCGGCGTGTTTCTAGAAAGAGAACTAGTCTCTAAAGAAGCAAGTGGGAGGGTTGTAGAACTTGAAGAAATTCATGAACCACAAACCACTGAACCAATAATGGAACATGAACAGGAACCACAAGAAGTTGTGGAAGAGCCTGTTCAGGTAACACAGGAACTCCGTAGATCAGGAAGAGTGCGTCATGAGCCAGAGAGGTATGGACTTCTCGTGACTGAGCCCGATGACGTACCACTCATGGATGATGAGCCTGCAAACTATGGAGAAGCCATGAATGGCCCAGATTCTAAGAAGTGGCTGGAAGCCATGAGATCCGAAATGGATTCCATGTACACCAACAAAGTATGGACTTTGGTGGAACCACCCGAAGGGGCTCGACCCATAGGGTGCAAGTGGGTCTTCAAGAAGAAGACCGACATGGATGGTAAGGTAGTTGCCTATAAGGGGCGATTGGTGGCCAAAGGTTATAGACAGATTCATGGTATTGACTATGATGAGACTTTTTCACCAGTCGCCATGACTAAATCCATTCGAATCTTACTTGCTATTGCAGCATACTATGACTATGAGATTTGGAAAATGGATGTCAAAACAGCATTCCTTTATGGGAACCTCCTTGAGGATGTGTACATGACACAACCAGAGGCTTTTGAGGATCCAGAAAATGCCAACAAAGTCTGTAAGCTGCAAAGATCCATTTATGGATTAAAGCAAGCTTCTAGGAGCTGGAATCGACGTTTTGATGACGCGGTCAAAGAGTTTGGCTTCATCAAGAACAAAGATGAGCCTTGTGTTTACAAGAAGGTTAGTGGGAGCTCTATAGTATTTCTGGTCTTGTATGTGGATGACATACTAATCATTGGCAATGATATTCCTACTCTGCAATCTGTTAAAGATTGGTTAGGAAAGTGCTTTGCAATGAAAGTCTTAGGAGACGCAGCCTATATACTGGGTATAAAGATCTATAGAGATAGATCTAAAAGGTTGCTTGGCCTAAGTCAGAGTACATATATTGACAAGGTGTTGAAGAGGTTCAACATGCAAGATTCCAAGAAGGGATTCTTGCCCATGTCACATGGAGTCACTCTTTCCAAGAATGACTGTCCTTCCAACGAGATGGAGAAGGACCGCATGAGTAGGATACCCTATGCTTCGGCCATAGGATCCATCATGTACGCCATGCTATGTACTAGACCAGACGTATCATACGCGTTGAGTATGGTGAGCAGATATCAGTCCAATCCGGGTGAGAGTCACTGGATTGCTGTCAAGAACATCCTAAAATACTTGAGAAGAACTAAGGATGTGTTCTTGATATTTGGAGGAATGGAAGAGCTAAGTGTAAAGGGTTACACTGACGCAAGCTTCCAAACCGACAAGGATGATTACAGATCGCAGTCTGGATACGTGTTTTGCCTGAATGGAGGAGCTGTGAGCTGGAAGAGTTCCAAGCAAGGCACAGTTGCTGATTCTACAACAGAAGCTGAGTACATCGCTGCTGCGGAAGCAGCAAAAGAGGCAGTATGGATAAAGAAGTTTATCACTGAGCTCAGTGTGGTCCCTAGCATAGTGGATCCCGTGGAGTTGTACTGTGACAACTCTGGGGCAATCGCACAGGCAAAGGAACCAAGATCGCACCAAAAGTCAAAGCATGTACTTAGGAGATTCCATCTTATTCGTGATATGATCGATCGAGGAGATGTGAAGATATGCAAGATTCCGACAGATGACAACGTGTCAGATCCGCTCACGAAACCTCTTGCGCAGCGAAAGCATGAAGGGCACGCCAGATCTATAGGCATACGAGATGCGCCAGATTGGCTCTAGTGCAAGTGGGAGACTGTTGGAATAGATGCCCTAGAGGCAATCGTAGATTTAGTATGAATAATGTTTTTGGCTAGAATATTCATTTATTATTTATGGCGATATTTAATATAATGAAGTCCTTAGATAAATTGTGTTATTTATCTTAAATGTCCCTAGTCCATTATATTGATTAATAGGACAATCAAATATAGACTAGTATGTGGGTAGATTGATATGGAGATATCAAGTCTAACACATGGGTATGCATTAGGAGTAATGGCATACTGGATTGACCCACGACGAAAAGGATACATTAGATTATGTGAAGTCACAATCGCTTTTCGTAGTGCTAATATTATTGCAGTCCTTAGACTTGAAGTCACTAGATACTCTAGTTGTGAAATATTGCGCTTTGATGTTATCAAACGTTACACCGTAACTGGGTAATCATAAAGGTGGCTATCGGGCGTGATAGGAAGCAAGCTTAGAGATCGTAGTGATGTAGATAGGATTTGTCCCTCCTACATAATAGGGGTAAATATCCACGGCCACTCGAGGGATGAGGCTTATTGAATGTCTGGCCAGACTCAGATAAATTAATATGGAGATATTAATGTTATCTGCAAGCGTAAGCATATTCCCAGGATCGAGGAACTATGGATTGGATATACGAGTGTGACTATTTATGTCTCGTGTCCAATCCGGATATGGAGACAAAAGGATAATGCAATATGACATATTGGGCACAAAGGTTTGTCGGGATCACTGACTATTTCTATTGGTTGGGTTGCATGGATGTGTTGCTAGACACCGCTCCATGTTAGTAATAGTTACTACCAACTATATAGAAACCTATGGGGTCACACGTCAAATAGAGTAGAGCTAGATTTGGGATTAATTAATATGGATTAATTAATAGAAGGATCATTGTGCAACACCTTGCAAACTTAGTAGGACTAATTTGCAAGGAAGGGAATAGTTCTAGTCCTACTAGAACAAGAAAACTCTTTTATGGAAACAACAAGGAGTTGTTGGAGTATATAAAGGAGGCTCTAGCTTCCTTCCCACTACATGAGTTATTAGTCATAACACACAAAGAGTGGGAGAGAGCAAAAGAGAGAGCAAGACAAGAGCTAGGGCCGAAACCCTAGCCCCGTCCGCCCCCTACCCGACGGCAAAAAGGGAGGCCGCCCCTCCTTTGTTGCTTTGTTGCTTTGTGCCTTTGATCTTCATCCCTCTTCCTCCAAGGTTCAAGCTAGCACTTGATTGAAGGAAGAATCTAGATCTCACCTCTAGACATGGATCAACCGTAGAGACGAGGACATCATTCTTCGTGTGATCTCACAAACGAAAAGGTACACATCTTCTATGTCCTTAATCATGTTATGATGTCTCTTCCTGTGATCCTTGGTGGGCTTTGAGTAGGATTAATTTTTGTTATTCCGCTGCGTTACCTACGTCAAAACCCAACACCTTACAAGTATAAGTAGCACTCTATAGCTCTATAAACCCCTTGGCCTCAATATCTTGATGCATTTTAGCTCATCGGGGGCGGATTTGTGAACATTAACGTTCTATCCAATAATAAGAAGCATTGCTTCAATGGTCTTAGCCATAAGAAAATGGAGGATCGCTTGACGCCTCCCATTAATAACAGTACTTTGTACATCGTCCTTAGTCTATTAGAGGTATTTTATTTCTTCTCATTCACATAACCAGAATCAGAATATCAACATTTCACAAATTATTTCCGAGAGTTCTCAAAGGAGATGAATAAAATAGTTTAACAACATTCGAGTGGAAAATATGCATTCTCATACTTTTTCATATAACAAACATTCATTTGAAACATCAAACACATAGGCACATTTTGATATGAAAAGGTCGTACATATGTACTTACCACTGAGATGAAGCACAATCAAAAGCAAGAAACTAAGCCTAGCACTCCGACGACAACCGCTCTCTCCTACGAGGTCGATGTCTACAATCACACGTATGACGTACTCGTTATAACCAATTTACACATTTATAATAAAAATGCAAACCTACGTGTGATATAGTCCTAAATGTCACTAATGAACATATAATGATGTTTAATTATCAAAATAAGTCCAACAAAACACCTAGAAGTTCAAAAATTCAAGTTTTCTAAAAAATGTGAAACTACAATTCTGGACAGAATTGTAGCTCAGACTTTGGAGCCATATTTATCATATCAAATCATCTCCTCAAAATTTTAAATTAACGTATGATGAACCTATATGTGTTTAATTTCATAAACATCAAGAAAATCATGCATAGCTATTATAAAACACAAGTTAGAAAAATAACAAAGACTACTATGTAGAGAAAAGTTTGGAAGAAAGTTTGAACTTTGAAGAACAATTACTACTACTTGGAGAATAGGAAAAATTCTCATATTCTCCAGAATGAATCCCTTATGTGTCTAGTTCCATCACAAGAAAGATATGGTGCCATAAGTTTCTGGAAATGAGATTGTTAACAAAAATGGTAAAACTTGTCCAAAAACAGAGTTTCCGAAAACATGCAACTTAGAATGAGCATATCTCCCTAACCAAAAAGGCTATGGAGTTGATTATTTTTTCATAATGACCCTCTTTGAGTCTAGTTTCAGAATATGTAAGAGCTAAAAATTACACATAGACAAAATTTAGAGATAATGTACGTTTTTCACAAACTGGTCAGATTGTATGAACATGAAATTTTTCAAAAATCAACAAGAATGGTTCTATTAGTACATGCAAGTTAAGTACACTTGATTTTCACCCAAATAGCACCATTTTAATCATGAAAATAATATTTTTACATGCTCTTGAGACAAATTATCAAAAATCACTTGAGTAACAAATGCAAGAAGATGACATTCACAACATGCATGTTGGTTCTAGTGTTGGTATCATGAAATTGTCAAGATTTTGAAGTCAAAAACATGATCAAGCCAAGACAATGAAGAATCAAGTTTGGGGAAGAATAAATCTAAGATGAATTTTCATCAATCAAAGCTAAACATAGACATGCAAGAATGAATTGAAGGGTAGAAGAAAATTTACCCCAAGATTCAAGAAGATGGGAGGAAAAGAGTGAAATTGGCCTTCCATCCTTGAGAAGAATGATGAAATAACTCCCCTCCATGGTTATACCAAGCTTGGAACCAAATTTTTCATGCTTGGAAGACTAGAAAATAAAATTTTCATGGTGTTTTTGTGAGGTCAACACCCAAAAACGGGAAGAGAATTTTGAGAGAGAGAAAAGAGCTATTAAGTGTTCTTCAATGGAGGAATTGAGTGGATAAGAAGATGATGATGATGCATTGGGTGTGAGAGTTGGTGGATGTGGGAAAAGAGTGATGGTGATGAACATGATGGGGGGTTGGTATGCATAAGGTGTAATATTTACATATGAAGTGATTTATTTTGAAGGAGTAGTCATGAGAGAAAAATGATGAAGATGATAGAGATAGGAGTGTTAGTGGTGGATATTCCACAAAAAGATGTACATGCAAGATGGTATGTAGTAGTGCTAGTTGTTGAGGGAGGAGTAGAGTGCAATTAAAAATTCTCCCAACAACATAATTTGGGTAGATATAGAAAATGCCAAAAATTGAGGGGTGAAAATATATTTACCAATTAATAGGTAACATAAAAAATAACTTTCATTAATTATAAAATCTCCAAAGAATTTCAAATAAACCACATTGTATAAATCACTTTTAGAAAACTACAAGTACCTCCCAAGTATACAAATAAGTTTCATATAACATTTTTCAAGTTTTTAAAAAAATACAAAATAACCCCAAAATAAAAGTATATATCATCATAGATGTCAAATGACACCCTTATACTTTAAAATCAAGAAAAGTCATTAATAAAATACAATTTTCTCAAAAACATTTAAATATATTTCCAAAATGACCAAATAGCCCCTAACTTAAATACGGGGTATTACAGGGTTGGTATGGGGAGGTAAGCCTACATTCCTTATTCACAACATCTGAATAGAAAAACTACCCAGAAAATAACCCCTTTTGGGGTATAACTGGCGGAGTTCCATACCAAAAGTTACTAGAGAAAACATCTTTCAGATTTATAAAAGTGACCTTTAGAAGGCCTAACTAATGTCTGCCCAACTAAGTATTCCTTAGACGATCTGAGTCCATAAACCAGACAATAAAATGTAAGAAATAAAGAAACTAAAATAAAAATAAAATTTTTAATGATGTTAGTTTCCGGTGGCCCTGATAAAGTATAGTCTATAACGGATAGTTCTTAATTTAGGACCACATACACTCAACTGTAGGGATTGTTTCGCAGTTTTTCTAAACTCTAGGGATCTAAGTACAAATAAGTAAAAATTATATTTTTCAATACTGATTGTATGAGGAGGGGATATGAATCATATTTGCATATTTATATACTTAGACTAAGTATTATTGGAATGTTCAGACCGAGTCAGGGGCTGTACTAAAGATATTGAATTGTCAGGGGCAAAACGGTAATTTGGTTGGGTAGTAGTGCATTCTACCTCGCTTGGAGGAAATGAATTAATATCGTGTATATATATATATATATACATGTATTTCAATGGTGTAATGGTTGTTGGGATATGGATTCAGTCCCGTTGGTCAAGAAACTATGCTAGATTATATGAGAGTACGTGGAAACCTTAAGAGTATAGTCAATCACTAAGAAGTCTCTGCCAGAACACTACAAATCATAAAAAATTATAATAGTTAAGTTTCCAGTGTACTGTTTTTTTAATTGTCTCGTAACAGAACCGTTATGGTTAGACTCCTTGCTGGGGAAATCCAGTGCCCTAGCGGAGGACACTCTCGCAGGGTCTGGAGATCTTCTGGTAGATTTCCTAGCTCTGAGGGTGGGGGTGTTACATTAGTGTCCAGTTATAGTAGTGACCTATGGCTTCCTTCTCCATTAAACTGTCTTCCCTGCTTTTTTACTTCCTCTCATCTCTCACATATTGGCTAAATTTAATAACAAATCTCGCCAAGTAACTATTGCATTAATAGTTAATACATTCAAAGGAGGCGTTGTGTGTAAACTTACGTTTATTTTATGGTCTAACCTTGCATTTTTAATTAAATTCCACTAATTCTTGTAACCGCTGATAATTATTGGGTTAATCTCGAATTCCACAAGACGAATCGGTGAACCCGATGCGTCTGATTTCTCTTATGAGGAGGTGATAGCTTGGGTTTGGTGGGCTTTTCCACCTCTTCTAGTTTAGTATAAATAGAGGTGTTAGATATTGTTTTATTCATAAGTTCAACTCATGAGTGGCACACATGTTTAGTGTGTAGGAGAGTTGAGTGGCTTGTAGAGAGAATTGTGGGGTACAATTTTTATACTAAATGCGGTCGATGCGAAGATTGAAGAAGACGATCAAGCAATTAGGTTGTTAGTTTCCCTACCTCCTTCGTACGAGCACATCAAGACTACGCGAATGTATGGGAAGGATACTATCAAGTTAGATGAGGTGGTTGCTACACTTATTTCCCATGAGTCGGTAAGGAAAAAGGAGAGCGACAAGACTCAACTTGATGGAATCATGGCTACATTAGAGGGAAGTCAAGATTGAGGAAGGGGGCAACAGAAGGAGTCTCATAGGAGGGGGACGTTCCAAATCCAAAGGTGATTGCTACAAGCCACGATTTTACTTTTGTAGTCTAGAAGGCCATATTCAAAAGCATTATGAGAAGTACAAAGCGGCGAGGAAGATGAGTCAACCATCAGAGGAAGCAGTCATTCAAAAGTCCGACAGTGATGAAGATCCAGTGGATGTGATGACATTCGCTTCAGGTAATGATAACTCAGATTGGATTTTAGATTCTGGATGTTCGTTTCACATGTGTGCAGTCAGGGAGCAGTTTGAAAATTATCAAGCTTGTGATGGGGGTACTGTCAATATGGCTAACAAATCGACTAGTAAAGTTGTTGGTATGGGAACAGTAAGGTTTCGTAAGCTTGATGGGAGGATCTTGGCGCCGACGGGGGTGAGACATGTGCCAGACTTGAGGAAGAATCTGATCTCATTAGAGATGTTAGACAATAAGGGTTGTAGTGTCTCAATTAAAGGTGGAGAAATTGAGTTAGTTTCTACGAAAAACAAGACTGTGCTGCATGGAAATTGGTTGATGGTCTATACAAACTTGTAGGGAGTGTTGTGACATGTGGATCTCCTGTCAAACAAGAGACAAGGATTATAAATCGGCGAGATACGCATGCGGGGCGTATGAATGAACAAGGGAAGCAACTAACGAGATGCACCAGGAACGGGCGCGGAGCAGCATGAGGTGGACGTGCAAGGACGTTCAAGCGCAATATGGAGAAGGTGCATGCTACACAATAGTTGTAGGTTCAACGAGGTTGTCCAGTTAAAGTGATTGAGACACATATGAAGGTTGACGATCCACCGTTGATGAAACATCGATGAAGAAAACTTATGCAGAAGTGAAGAGGAAGCGAGTCTCGTTTGCACTTGACCTGGATGGTGGTGGTCTCTCCAATGATGTTCGAGTAGGTGGAGAGGTGGAGCCAAACTGCTCCCCAAAGTAGCAGACTTTGGGATGCACCCGTGTCAGGGGTGCGAGGGGGCGCGAATGGGAGCATCTCGGTGGAGGTGTTGTGAGGGGTCGTGCATGACGAGCATGGCCGATGCAGCGGAGTTGACATCAACAAGAGAGTTGGCTGAGGAATTTGCTGACACTTGCAGAATTCAAGCCAAGGTGGAGTTTGTTGGGTTTGTCTCGAATTCCGCAAGATGAATCGGTGTACCCGATGCGTCTGATTTCTCTTCTCAGGAGGTGATCTATGAGGAGGTGATAGCTTGAGCTTGGTTGGTTTTTCCACATCCTCTAGTTTAGTATAAAGAGAGGTGCCATCTATTGTTTTATTCATAAGTTCAACTCATGAGTGGCACACAGGTTTAGTGTGTAGGAGAGTTGAGTGGCTTGTAGAGAGAATTGTGGGTGTACGGTTTTCGTGCTAGTGAAAATTGTTTCTTGCCCCGTGCACATAGACAACTTGCCGAAGCACGTTAAATATTGTGTTCTTTATTTTCTCGTTCTCCATATCGCGTGTTCGTTAAGTGATCATGTTTGATTTACGTTGCGCGGGATTTCGATGTGATAAATCCGAACAATAAATTAGCTGTCTATTAAGTGATTTGATGGAGTAACCCACTATCAGTTTTAAAGGTCATGATAGTTGGCATTGATTGATAGCGGTTACCTCATTGTATGTACCCCTCTTTCCTCCTCTATAAAAGACACATGACTCCTCCTCAATAGTTGTCCAGAACAACATTAGTTCCATCACGACAGAAAATCGGTCATGGATTATTAAAGGAGACAGAGAGAAGAAGGTGAGCCCCTCGATCAAAGTTCTAATCAAGAGGAGGTACAGCGTTGGCGATCAAAGCAGGAGCGAACACAGTTTAAGAAGTTCGTTTATCAAGATTTCATGGCGAACGGCACGCAATTACTGATTTTATAATTTTCGTGTTCTTGAGACGATTTGATTTCAAGATCCTGTGATTATTTTTTCCCGCATAATAGTCGAATTACAGCTTTCATTGTGAACATAAATTAAAGTAAATCATCTTTCTCAAACCACACGAGCCGCAAATATATGTAAACCAAATGAAATGCATCAAAACATTCAACTTGATTTCATTCAATAATTGAAGATAGGTTTAATTGAGTTCAAGGCAAATTGCGCGTACTTAGACAGAGGGCTCCGGGCACTCTGCCGTCCCACAAGGGAAGAAGCAAGTGCAAACATTGAAAGCAGTACCTCTGGGAAATGCATTGCAATCTCCATAAGCGTCTGGACCATAAGACGGATATTCAGCAAGTTTTGGTAATCTCAAAGGATTACAACAATAAAACGCATAATTCTAGCCTAAAATAAGCAAAAGATAAACCAACCTGGTGCAATGAAGAGGAACAACACCAAACAAACAACGATATGACAAATGCTCATCGCCGTTGTAGTTGTAGAGTATGAACAAAGTGAAGATATGTAAATTTTATTCAATATTTGGTCCTTTTATAGAGTTAAGAATGCTTCAAGTTGGATACTAATAGTAATAAATACACAGATTATTTAAAAGTTTGTTACAAGGTTTATATCATTGAGACTGGAAAAATTACTTTAATCACGACTTTAATCATTTTTGACCAAACACAGTTTAATTAATAATTATAATAATTTTAGCTGGAGAACTCACACTTAATGTGTAATAAATACACAAAATATTTAAGAGTTTGTTACAAGGTGTATATAATTAATAATTATGATAGTTTTAGCTGGAGAAATCACAGTTAATGAGTTTAACAAATCTTTAATAGTTGTTCACAAAAAAGGAGCATATTATTTAATAGGGCTGTAAACGAGCCGAACCGAACCGAATATCGTTTGTTTGAGTTTGGCTTGTTAAACTTGGCTGCTAAACGAGTCGAACACGAACTCGAGTCGAACAAAAAAAGTTTTTGAGTTCGGCTCGTTAAGGGCTCGATTTGTTCGTTGTTCGGCTCGTGGCTCGTTTAGCTAGCTCGTTTACGGGCTCGATTTCGGCTCGACGAACTTGTATTTTATTGGATTTATAAGATAATATATAATTGCTTAATTAAAATATCATGGTGGTATTACTTAAGATAAAATGACTATATTAAGGAAACAAATAACATAAAATGTGTTACTATAGATATATGCTTTATTTGTGCTAATGAAAAGATCAAATCATCCGATTTTATTCTTATATAGTAAATATTTATGGTACTATAAATTACAGAATTACCTTTTGAAATCCTAATTAAGAAGTCAAACTTCTATTAAAATAGAAACTCTACACTAATAAGGACTGAATTTAAGAAATTACTCATAAAGAAGAGAAAATAATGAAATGGTTTCTAACTATATATACATATATACTATTATAACGTGTTCGCAACACTAACAAACGAGCTCCTTGTTCTGCTCGTGTTCGACTCGTTTAGCAAACAAACACATTTTCATGTTTGAGTTTGTTTGATTAATTAGTCGAACCAAACACGAACGAAATTTTACCGAACCGAACACGAGTTGTTTGCGAACAGCTTGGTTCGTTTACACCCCTATTATTTAATAATTATTTCAGAAAAAAAACTTAAGTTTATAAATACATGATAAAGTGTCGTCTTTCCAATACATTATCGTACATTAAATTTTAGCTGATAAGATCAGACCTGATGCATAAGTTTTGTTAATTTTGGTGTCTGAGCCAGATTGCGCACACCTCAATGAATTCATGAAGACATGAGATGTACCTCGAGTTTCTACAGTTGGGCACTAAAATCCCCGTTGGCCCCAAAACATGACTTCTTACCTTTTCATGGGATTCGAATTTGAGATCTCAAGGAGAGGAAACTCTTAGATTACAAGACTCGCCTACTATGCCAACTCTTTGGGATTACGTATGCATTATGTGGATGTATAACTAATGTTGTAACACCCACGATTTCCAGAGGAGCCGGAAACCGGTTGGTGCCCTCCGTACAGGGGATTTTACGCTTTCGTACAAGGAGTGGTAACCGAAAACAAGTGAAAGGAAACATCCAACTACTGATTCATTAGGATAAAAGTTTACAACGTTCGTGACTGGTTCCAAACTGGACACCAAGTCTAACAAAATATATTACATCAAAAGTGAGCTCTCCGGTTAATTTCTAAACTCTACTGTTTGCATGAGAGAACGTGTTCGTGATCCCAGCGCGTTACCCCAAGCAACCAATCATAATCCTGCGGGGAATTTAAAAGAAACAAAGACACAATTTTTCGAGTATCAGTAAAAACTGAGTGAATAAACAACTTAGCATGTAAAACAGAATGACTGAGAAAGGTTACGGGGTTCCGTTTTTAAAAGAGTTTGAAAAGTAACAGAGTATAAGTATAAACATCAGAGTAAAGACTTGAATCATTTTCAGAAACATAAGTACAAGTAGAAGTGACGATTATCAGAGTCCTCCAAAAGTTGTTGTTTCTAAACTGATAGTTATTATGAGTAGCAAATTTGTTTATCGAGATATTCACACGTTTCCAAACGTGAAATGAAACAAATCATATTATTAAGCCGCGGTAACCAGGGTAGACCAGGGTAAATAGAAAAAGATGATACTGGCATGTAGGGGGTTATGATAACCCAACATTTTTACCAAGCGTTAAAAACGATTCCAACCGTCCCGCTAGTCATCATACAAGCAGCTACTAGACCTTAAGTGTCGACACCCCCTTAAGATTGTAAGTCAGAAGAGTAGTACTAGAATGCTGGACTCTCACGAACAAGGTGAAGAGCCGAGGCGCAGAGTCCCCAACTTAAGGCAGGTCCAAGACTCCAACAATTAGTCGAGGCATTCTACCGAATAAATAATTACGGGCGTAGCCAACATAGTAACAAGCAACATAGGCGTAACGCACTGTCACAGACCCAACTTGGTTCCGGTACTTGCGATCCTTTCACTTTACGTTATTAATGACTTCTGACTTAGTGAAATTTGGATAATCAGTCTTTCCGATTTCAAGACAAGTAGTAAAGTGACATTTTAAAAGCAAGTACGACTTGTTTAGAAATTTCGAAATAAGGTGCGACAATATTCAAATAAAACAAGTATATCACATGAAATGAATTGGCACGCAAAACTAAGCATATATTTTGAGACAAGACATAAATCACGTTTTGACACGAAAGAAGATAAGCACACGAGACTAAGCATGAATACTCACCGTGAGAGCCGAAGATACGCAAGTTGCACTACACGTAGACAACGCCTGGTTCTACGAAGTCAGGATCTACAAACAAACACAAATAGTCCTAATCACAAACAAGTTTGGTTTACAACGTATGACGATGCACGTTTCCTATTTGAATGCATGCGAAAGCTCTAAGTAATTATAGCCACCTAATTATATTACGAAAGAAAATTATATATCGACTACCAAGCATGAATCTCCAAAACAATTTTAGAAAAGTAAATAATAAATTTTAAGAATATAAAAATATTAAATATTCTAATTAAACAAATTTATGTTTTGATAAAATAATATCAAATGTACACTTTATTGAAATCTAAATAATAAAGTAATTAAAACGGGATTTATCTTTTATTTATATTTTAAACAAAATAATCCTTATCGAATATATACTTAAACATATACAAAATTACATTTTCTTAACTTAGTTTTCAAGAAAACTAATTATGAATATCTACTTGCAAACAAATTTCAAATTCATATAAATGTTTCTTTTTATTTTATATTACAAAAATATTTATTCGTATTTACTTATTCTAGTATATTATTAACAGAAAAAAATGATTTATACTAACTAAATACACAAGTAAATACATGTATTTATATATGTATATGCAGTTTAGGGCTAAAGACAACAAGTATCCCCCAATAGTTAGAAATAACTTTATACATGTGACAGAGCCTGCCCTTAAGTTCTCAGATTTTGCAATTAGTTCCCCCCTGTGAACAATTAACAGAGGCTGCCTCCTCCTCTTCATCTCACGGCAAATTCAAACATACAAACACAAATTGAAATGCAGAGACATGATTTAGACGAAGCAAGATGGATTAGGACGGAGTGGAGAGAGTACCGAATTGAGAAACGAATCGAATCGATCAAACGGAGCTCCGGGTCAAAATTTCGCCGGAGCTTGGGCGTCAATGGAGGCGGCGGTGGTTCTGGTTCTTGGTCGCCGGTTTACTCCGGCGGCTGGCCTTCGTCCGGTCACGACAGAGAGGCGGAGAGAGGGAGGTCGAGGGAGGCGGCAGTGGTGGTGCCGAGCCTTCGGGTCGGGTTGCAGTTGCCGCGTCGGGGGTTACTACCGGCGCTGCTGCTGCTATTTTTTGGTTCCCGAGGCAGAGAGAGGAGGGGGAGAGCTGGGTGGTGATGGTGGTGGGTGGTGACGGCAATTGGAGGCGGTGATGTTGATGGGAGAGGAGTATAGGTGGAGTAGGAGCTGATGGATGAAGGCAGTAGGGAGGTGGTGTTGCAGGCGGCTGGTGAAGGGAAACCACAGAGAAAACAGAGGAAAGAAAAAGAGATTTGATGGAAGAGAGAAATAGATTCAATGTGGCGGGGTCACGGGTTTACGCTGTGATTCGATACGCAGAGTGTATATAATACGCGACGAGAAAGTTAAAACGCGACAAATAAATATATGTAACTTACATCTACTACGCTATAAAAAAAAAAAAATACATAACAAGTTTGACAAACAATAAACAACTGTTACGATTTAACTAAATAAAACGATTATTCACTGAATAATTAAATTTGACTGATAAAACTAACTTCGACTGACAAATATAAATTTTGACTGTTAAAAAAAAATAAATTAGGGAGATAAGCAAAATTGACTACTATAGAACGGTTCGTCTGATAGAGATAGAATGTTTACTGACAAGGTAAATTTTTATTTTTATTTGTGTTAAAATAGTTTAACTGATATACAAAAGAACATTTTCTATCAAAATATAAGTTCAAATAATATTTTAATATAAGTTCAAATGCTGATTTTGAGGAAACTCCTAAACGCTTTATCTTAATAAATATTTACTAAACAATTAATAAAAATTATAATTTATTTACTATCAAAATAAAAGAAATTTATCTAAAAATAATTTATAAAAATAATTTAGTTTAGCAATATAATTATAAACAAACAATTGGTTAATCACTACGAAATCAAATCACGCATAATATATACGTCTTATTACGACTAACACCAACATCAAACAATACGATTCTCACGTTATCCAAAATAACTACGGCACATATTTTTCGTTGAATCAAAAAAAAAAAACTACGGCATACGAAATTACTAAAATAACCCTAGATTTTATGCGACAAGCCCTCGCAAATTTGCAATTTAGAGACGGCAATGTGCCATTTCAAAATAAGAAATAACCGTCACAATACATGTATGTGTGAGCACATTCCCCCATCGCAAAATAATATGCGTCCTTGCAATTGCTTGTTTAGCAATGACTATAAGATGTCTTAAAAACGTTGTGCCTCGCAAAAAATAGATTTTATGAGAGCACATACCCGTTGAAAAATGGACGAGCTGTCACAAATTTAACATTTACGAGTTTATATGCTGTAACAAACAATATTCATTATTCTTAAATAGTCATTTTGCTAAGGTAACCTATTACTATCATCGAATGTAAAGTATTGTACTTGGATCTTCATTTATAGAGAAAAAACAATTTAAACCACGAAAATATCATTTTTTCTGTTATATTTCTTTACAAATATTACATGTCTAAAGATGTATGAACTCTGAGCTTGATCCAAATTACTAAGAGATATATTTTCTTTCATTAATGTGTAAATTCCTGTCTTTCAAGTCACTATCCTCCAGATGATGCGAGCGATTCTCCAATATGTCTGTAAAATTATTCATAATCTGCAATAGTCATGTGAATAAATTAGTAAACACACATTAGAGATAGATGTAAGCATGATGGAAATAAATTTTTTTTCAACATACTATATCTCAATTCAATTTTTGAATCAAACTTCAAAAAATGATATATTATGAAAAAAAAAGAATTGTGCTTCAATATGTATACGATGTTGAGGAATCTTCAATAAAACTATATACGATGTACTCGAAAGTTAAATCATGTCCTCTCAAAGGAAAAGCTAAATCATGTGAAAAGAGTAACAGATAAAACTGATTAACATTAAAAAGACGAACTTACTATTGAAAACTGATAAATTTAAAAAAAAAAAATTACTATTCATTCAATGATACAAGCATCTCACTGAATAAAGTAAGTATACTAACGCTTTAGCTTCTCTTCACCAAGAGAAAAGTTCAAAAGGAATAACATATTTCATTTTTAGATGCATTATTTTCTACAATTAAAAAAATCAAAATTAGTGAATACAGATCCAAGTGCTTACGTTTAAGTCTTTGACAAGAGATCACCCTCTAAGAAAAATGGTCGATGTCAAGAGATCTCCCTCTAACGCCACCAAATCTCCAACGACCTCTGTCTGCATATTTTGCGAATATTCCTGATTGGGACTGAATCAAAGCAAGCATTCCCGATTGCCTCGGCGCCAGTATTCGACTATAATCTTTCCGCTTAGATTCAAGTTTCTAGCAGTCGGCGATTGCGACATATTTGCCACCACAGAGGTCGTGTAGTATTTGACTGTGTGAAGGCAGCCCTAGACGAGAAGAGCTTACAACGAAGAGAAGACAGTTGTTAGTGTTAATCAAATAAAAACAATTAACCTACTTATCTAGCCGACAAAGTCCTATCCCCAACCCTAGGCAATTACATTTTTTTTTATTCGCATCCGGTTCCGGGGCTTCGCCCCTTAGTCCTGCCCGACCTCTGTGGCATGCTTGGAAAGGCAGGTGAGTCTCCCAGTGGAAATTTTCTGCATACACAAGGACTCGAACCCGAGATCTGCTTAAGCGGAACCAAGCTACTTTACCATTTGGACCCTAGGCAATTACTTTGTGTGGGTAAGCCTAGGTTATTATTAGAAAGGCTATGAGCCATTGGATCATTTGATCCTATGGCTATTAAAATACAAGTAATTAATTAAACAAAAATAATTTTGAAATACCCTATTTTATTACAATGGGGTGATTGTGTATTTTTCTTAAAATATTAATTATGAAATTGGGGCTAGCATTATTAGAAACTACGAGGGTGTAGTAGTCTCTTACATAAATTCAAGTATATTATACGTATTGATACAATACATATACCAATACAAATACTTGTATTTCTAAACCCGTACATATACAGTACAATACATATGTATATACATATAGAAATACATATAAAATGTAACAACAACAACAACAACAACAACAACAACAACAACAACAACAACAACAACAACAACAACAATAATAATAATAATAATAATAATAATAATAATAATAATAATAATAATAATAATAATAATAATAATAATAATAATAAGAGAAGAATAAAAATAAATAAATAAATAAACAAACACTCTCCTGACATTCTCCATCCCCAGCACCCTCCTCATCCCAAATATTTTTTGTTTTTTTTTTCTCTCCCTCCTCCATCTAATTATTGTGTTCTTCTCCTTCTTCCTCCACCATCACCCGACACCGCCACCTTCACCACGACCACCACCAGCCGCCACAACCATCTCTCTCTCCCCTCCATATCTCTCCCCTGACCTACCTCTCTCCCTTTCAGACCAACAACATCAGAAGCAGAAGCTGCGGTGAGGTAGCCACCGCAAGCCCCAACGAGAGACCCACCGGAGAACCACCACCACCACAACTTTTGTCCATTGTCTCTCTCACCATCTAAGTCACTACATCAATCTTCCCATACCCAGACAAAGGAGAATGAGGCAACATCAGTAGCAGGAGCAGCCAAGGAAGCCCACCGTCGCCGGTCGGCCATTAACGTCGGCGACAAGCTTCAGGGATTTGAACCTAAGGCAGCCGAGCCCTCTTTCTCGGTCTCTCCAAGCTCCTTAGCCTCCAAGGACCACGAAGAGTCATTTAAATGCTACCCGAAGTAGCCGGAGAAGCCACATCGAGAACCACCGCCGAGTCCGCCAGCGGCAAGGTCGACCCGCCCATTTCTTGACCGATTCTCTATGTTCTTGGTGTGGGTATGCTCTAAATCCCGTCTTAGTTCATTTTTGGTCATCAAAATCACATCTTGTTAACTGAAATTGGATTGAGTCTCATGGAAGAACAAGATGTGTCTTACGTGACTAGGAAATTGGGGGCTGTTTTGGTATTTTCAGAAAGTTTGGGGGTTGTTTATGTCATTAATAGAAGCTGTTGATTCATGTGGGGGAGTTGGTTGTAGTTTAATCTTCGTATTTATTTAGCAGAATAATTCCACTTAATATTTTCTGAAAATAATAATAGGAATAATAAATAAATTTTCATAAACTAATAACTTGTTTATTAAGAGAAATTTTATTACTATAAACACTTGATAAGTAATTTTGTGTGAAAGATATTTGTGAATCTTGTTTTTTTTTTTTTTTTCTATAAATAGCTAAGTTAGTTAGTTTAAGTTATAAAATAATCTTAAATCAAAAGAGTTTTACTAATATAAATAGTATATAAGATATATTAATATGCTTGAACCGTTTCTAATATAAACTTTATTTTATGTAATTCACCACACGCACTTGTGAAAAAGTGGGATGTAAATTATATTAAAATAAATCACTCACCTGGAAATAAAGTTTCCAAATCCATTCCTAGGACGAACATCGAGTGATAGGGACAGGGTAAGAAAAATGATTTTAATGAGACCATACCTTAAATGATTTTTAAGGAGAGTGTGAAGGATACTCGTTATGTGTCTCACCTATGGTAGGAACGGGCCGGTTCTAGGAGGATGATGTGGCTGTCTCCTCTAAGTCTATTCATGAAACCAGGAAAGTGTTTCAAGGCCGAAATGAACACAACCATGAGAACCAAATTTGGATAGGTCATTAATTGTGTGGTTGATACCGACTAGGTATGCAACGCGGCAAGCAGTTCAAGGTGTTTCGTTCACTGACAAGCCAGTATACCCTATAGCATCTCACTAAGGATAAAGTTCAAAGTCTAAGACTACTATCTCTTAAGCGATTAATGAACTACTTGAGATAGTTAACCACTAAATGACATTTTCATCCTTAACGCTAATTTATCATTCATGTGGGGGATTGTTAGAAAATGGTCTTTGAACAAACATTTTTCACCCGACTTTGAGCCCGATTTTAGTCCGGCTCATTTAAGAGTTAACAAGGCCAATTGTATAGTGGGCAACTTGGTGGTTGTTTCTATTACTCATTTGTCAAAGACCATTAAGGAATGAATGATCAAATCGTACTCTCAAAATGAGTTCATGAGAAACAAATTGTGTTGAGAAGAAAAAAAAGAGAGACCCATGTCTTGGTTCAAGGAGAAAGTTGTGTGCTTATGTACTTCAAGATTTCACTATAGGGCACGCACTTTGGGTGGAGCACATTTTATGCAGGAGGGAGGACCTAGAAAAAGGTTGAACCACGACACGGGCGCGCCGGCGCCGTCGTCTGTCCGTCCGGCTCGACTCGGTCTCGGGTAAAGGTTCGGGCACGGGCCGGGCCGTGACGTGGTGTGGTGTGTGGGTTGGGCTGAGCAGTTAGTTAGGGCCTATATCTTTTTGGGTCACAAACTAATTAATTATTTAATTAACTTAATTATTATTTGTTAATTAACAGAAAAGTTGCAACCATTCTGTTCAAATATCTGAACAGCCAACGGTTGTAACCGTTCGACCTTACCACCACTTCTCTCTCAATAAAACCCAATGTATTCTCCAGTTTTCAACACAAGCGAACACTGATTTCATTCTACCAATTTTTCGGTTCGTCGGGCTCGATGGTTACATGTTTTCAACCATTGCGTCGGAAGACTTTTATCCTGGGAAACAGAAGCCACTCGTATTAGCAGGCAGCAAATCTGTTTTAAGGAACCCGTACCATACATGTACGACACTGTCTTCGATACCACAGTAGCATTCGAGAGGCTTTCTATTAGTAAGTTTTTACAACATCTCATTAACCTGCGTTCATTAATATTATAGAAACTTGTTTGCCAGAACTGCAACTTTTCTAACAAGAACAACCATTTTGCTTCTACATTAGTGTCTCCAGTGCCCTAAACTCTGCCTTTGTAGAAGACTTTGAGATTGGATGACCATGAAATCAAATTTTGACCTAGAAAAATATAGTAACTAGTAGTGGATCTCCTTGTAAGAATGACTGCTCTAATGATTGTGAGATATTGTCAATACTCATGAATCTAGTTGGATCAGCGTATGGTTCATGATCATGTGCAAGCGATGGTTTGTACTCAGATACTTGTGGAGTAATGTAAGGTTTATAATCAGTCATTCCATGGTTTCAAGAGCAACTTATGCTCATCAACCATAAGTTTTTTCTCTTAAGTAGATGATTTCTATAGTCTCTACTTAAATCATGTCCTTCATCTTTCTCTTCAACTGTGAGGGTTAATTTCTGTTCCTGATCGCTGGCTGCGGTTGGCGTTGTGAAGTTGGGATTGGGATTTTTTTTTCCTGATTGTTTTCTTGCAGGCTCTTTGTTTTTGTTCTAGGCCGTTGTATTCTATTACGAACGAGTAGCAATAGCATTTTCATAATTGGTTGTCATCCGAGAGTATAAATGTACGATGAACTAGTAATAAACTCTCTGGATTTCATGAACTATAAGAAATTAAAATTGTAGCGATTTAGCATAATTCTTAAACATATTAGTTGTAACACCCTGTAATTTTTATGGGGGTCAAATTGTAGGAAATTAATTTTTTGAGTCAATTGTGCAGTATTTGTTGACAGCTGAACAAGTGGAAAGTCAGAATTGCGCTTTAAAATCCTTGTGGGGCAGTTATGCGGATACTGAGAAGTTTGAGGCTCGTATGTAATTATCAAAAATTATAAGTTTTGACTGTGTTTTACAACTTGAGATTTACTAGAAGCTGAAGGGGTTGTTTTGAAATAATTCAAAGTGTTGGGCTAAGATTGGAAATATCATAAACCCAAGCTTCCCTATGCTATGTTGATACCCTAACTTTGTAGTATTTGCACATGCACCAATTCATGCATGTGTACCACTTGGAAAATTCAATTTGCCACCTCATGTGTGAGGTGGCAACATCTTGTGCAACCCAACTACCTGGTGGAACCTACTGGAAGCCATCACTCTTCTTATATTTTTCATTCTTCATGAACAGAAAGGGAGGGGAATTCTTTTCGATAGCCACAGAACACCACAACTATCTCCTCAACCATCATAAATTCACCACCTTTGCACAGCCAGCAAACATTCATCATTGCCCAACCTGCTGCACTTGGAGAACCTTGAAACTACAAGGAAGAAAAGCCCTGAGAAAATTTGGGAAAAGAGGCAGCCATCGTGGGAGAAACCCGATTCCAAGGTGAAGAACCCTAGAATATTTTTACCCAAATTCCCTTCGATTGTTGTTAGTTGATGATTTTGTCCCCATGATCTTCTTCATGAGGTCAAGGCGCATTGAATGAGCCAAAGAACAACCCCAAGTCGCTGGTTTGGTCACCGTCGGGATCTGAGTTCATGTCGCCGGAAGTTGCTCGGGTTCGTTCACGAATGACCCCTGAATCATCATGAGTTAATTTCTAGCATCATATACTCCCAGATTTCATCATATTCGTCTGTTGATTCGTGAATTCGTAATTTTCAGTGTGCATTTAGGTGCCCTGTTCATAGCACAATAATATGCTTCTTTTGTGACCTTGTGGTTTGAATTTAGTCCTGCATAATCACTACATGCTCTGTAACAACTTTTTTGAAGATTCTGAGCTCTTATCTGATCTCTAGCTCGATTAAATCTTGAACTGAAGTTTCGGGAAAAAAAAACTCCGTTCTTAAACGTTGTGCTTGGTTTGTGCATTTCATGTCAATTTCACAAACATGTATCTCCTTCATTAGTGACTGGATTTGGATGATTCATGGCTCTTTGGATTCCCTATTATGCCATCTATAATCTCGTGTTAGTTTGAATTCCCTATATTGGTCCTAAGTGTCCTGAAAATTGACTCGAAGATACTACAAAATAAGCTAAGAAAATGCCAAATCTGAATTTTGGCCAAGTCTTGGAATTGGCTTGTTATGCGTAGTCCCTGAACCTCCCTATCCAACTATCATGTAGATTTGAACGTGTAATTCGAGCTCTAACCTACCAAAAATTAGAACTTAAGATGACTACATTTAATACTCCAGAAACTCCAACTGGAGCCCAATCTGATTCTTCATAGGTTGGGAGTTATTCAGCCTCAAAGTTGTGTTTTTTTTAAAAATATATATATATATATATATATATATTCTTGGAATCCCTATAAAATTACTATTTTGAGATTTTAACAAAGTACTCATCTTTTGTCTCTATTTTCTACGCTTTCATTTATCAACTCTTGGGTTGGATATTTCTTGGAGTATCATAAACTCGTGTTTGCAAGATTTTAAGCTCACTCCTTCCAAAATTTTGTCTTTTTTCATCAATTCACCACAAAAAGCGGGGCACTGTGAGCTAGTCTCACACTTCTTTTAACTTTATATTCTAATACGAAAATGTCGCACTTTTACCCTATAACCTTCCAAAAACCCGAGTATAATGCTTGATTACATCGGGTATAACCAAACATGTTGTTTTAACAATGCCTTGTTTGGGCTTTATTGATTGGAAACGGGCAAGGTAGTATGTTCATAACCAACCAACACCAGTTTATCCAATTGTAACTCAAATCATGATACGACACAAGACCTCATGTCTCTTTTACCACTACCTATCATCTGGAGTCCAATTGTTCTTATTTGGGCCTAAATTCACATATTTGCTCTCTTCCCCTAGGCCTTGGGTTTTCCAAATGGTTGGAAGCAGACAAAGAAGATAAAATATGATTGGTTGATAAAATTTAAAAATAGGAATTGTCCCTATACTTCGCAAGTTAAACTCCTAAATTGATCATAATAGATGTATGAAATCATTCTCTCCCAACCGTAAGATTGTGAATCTATACTCCGCCGACACCTATCTCCATGCTGTTGTAGCTCGAAACCTTAGGAGGGTGCCTTATTACTTGTTAGTGCTACGGGCAGAAAACATCTTTAGAAGAAGTCATCTCACCCTATAAATGGAATTTCTAGAGAACATGTTTTAATTGTATACTTCTGTCAGAAGCTCTAGTCTGAATGGTAGTAGTAAAAAAAAAGGTACCTTGCTTAAAATAGGTGTGACATGCAAAGTTTTGGTTGCGAAAATGCTTTTGGGTTATGAACTATTCATTTCAATATTTTTCTTTATTCAGACATATTATTGTACTTATCGTCTTTAAGAATTAGTTTGTTACTTTTGGTTGTTTTCCCTTCCTCAATTTCACAATATTAGTTTAAGTCCTGCTATGCACTGTGAAAGAGACCAACTATTAGGAACCTTATTTGACAAGAAAACTTAGTTTTGTGAATTTTAGAGTGGTGATACGGGCACGTATCTACCGGAGGACAAGACTAGCGATACGACCCTGCGTCGTGAGGAACGGAATCGTGCTCCGCCAAAGTATCTCAACGACTACGTACCTAAGTAGTCACTAGTAGGACGTTATTTACATTATTTTGTTAGTAGGGGTCAGTTATTGCATTTCTTCCATTGTTTAGGGGTCTTGAGAGTATTTATCTAAAACGTTTAGTATTTATAGGGTGTTAGGGTTCAACTTTATTTTTCATGAGAGATTAAGAATTATTTATTTCAGTTTATTATGTTCATTTATTTTAGTTTTTGTGAGATTCGTAGCCTCTAAATCTACTGGTACGATACCGGGTGTATCAATTTGGTGCTTTCATCATGACGAACATACCCACAATCGAAGAACGAGTCACTACAATCGAGGGACGATTCACTACAATCGAAGAACGATTCTCTACAATCATGGCCGCCATCACCGCTGTGCAAACCCAGCTCGCGGAAAATACGAGCTCTGAAGAACAGGATGATGTGAAAGAGGGTTTGAGCGATCGAATCACGGCTTTGGAAACCAGTTTGGGTCAACGAATCTCCCGGTTGGAGGATCAACCCTTGCAGCAGTCGTCTTCCTCAGCTCCGGCGCCGGCCTCGTCCCCGATCTCCTCTGCACCGCCGCTGAACCTAGTTTCCATGACCCAATTTCCTCCCCTGTTCCCCGATCCGCATCTTGTCTGCGCGGCACAAAACAATCAAGGCCTCTCTGCTCCGCCGCCTCAGGTAGCGACCACACTTCAGCCGTCGGCCGCCAACAACAACTCCGACGGGGTTCTTCGCGCCACCACCGCAGATAGCAAACCAACAGCAGCCACCATCGTGGTTTCTCCAGACGAACCACCCCCAGCAATCATCACCGATGCTTCTCACGGCGTCGACCCAGACAACGACGACCGCCCGGGAACCACCAGATCCACACTCCGCTGCCGTCGTGGATGCCTGCATCGTCGCCCTTCAGGGTTACGCCAGCAAACCCCACCGATTCAACCCATACCTACCTCGCTGCAATTTCCGCCCTTTTCTCCGGCAACACCCATCATCCAACCACTCCAGACGACCGCCTACTACCATCCGCCTACCACTCAGTCGCTCGCTGCCCAGAGAATCGTCAACCATTACGGTGGCCTCCAACCCTACCTATCCCCGTATTAAAGAGGGGCACAACAACCCAGTGGTCCTCCACTTCAGCCCAATTTTGGCTTTGACCCATTCGTCAATCCCATTAATCTACCAAACCCCAATACAGGACAACAAGCCTACACGGGTCCAGCCACTATTCCGGGTAATACCCAAAATATGTGTCAGGGGAATTATCCGGATCAACCAGTTTTGTATTCCGAACAGAGCAATCCGGTGGGTACAGACACACGTAATCACAAGCTTCGCTTTGACGCCCCAAAATTTTCAGGTATTGACCCCCATACTTGTCTTTTCAAAGTTGAGAAATATTTTCAGTATTATCGCGTTCCTCCGGATGATCGCCTACAGTTAGTGGGGGTATTATTAGACGGTGATGCCTTCGATTGGTTTCGGTATCGTCAAAATAATTTCGCTTTTGCAAGCTGGAAAGTTTTTATTGACGAGGTCAAACTTCGCATTGATAACCATATTTATCATGATTATTTTGGGGAGTTGTCAAAGTTACGCCAGGAAACTTCAGTTCTTGCTTTTCAGACCGAGTTTGAACGATTGATGAACAAAATTACAGTAGTACCCGATCCGCATTTGATATCTATTTTTTCTTCCGGTCTCAAGCCACCACTGGGACGCGAATTAGGGTTGCGCAAACCTCAAACCTTAGCGGAGGCTTTCTCGCTCGCCCGTGAGCTCGAGTCGATTCGAATGCCGTCCGCAGCGCTCATCCCTTCTTCACGGGCATCGTCACTGGATCCCGCAGCGGCGTCGACACCATCACGTCGCCAGCTGACTCCTGCCGAGCGCCAAGAAAGGTACGCGAATGGGTTGCGCTTCAAATGTGGTCAGAAATTTTTCAAGGGGCAGCACACGTGCGACAGCAAGTACTTGTATATGGGCTATGACGACAACGATCACTATGACGGACTTCGCATTGAGGACAATGCGATTGTCGACAGGGGGAGTTGATACGGGCACGTATCTACCGAAGGATAAGACTAGCGATACGACCCTGCATCGTGAGGAACGGAATCGTGCTCCGCCAAAGTATCTCAACGACTACGTGCCTAAGTAGTCACTAGTAGGACGTTATTTACATTATTTTGTTAGTAGGGGTCAGTTATTGCATTTCTTCCATTGTTTAGGGTCTTGAGAGTATTGTATTTATAGGGTGTTAGGGTTCAACTTTATTTTTCATGAGAGAATAAGAATTGTTTATTTCAGCTTATTCTGCTCAATTATTTTAGTTTTTGTGAGATTCGTAGCCTCTAAAGCTACTGGTAAGATACCGGGTGTATCAAGTGGGTTGAACACAATTCTATTTTACTGGAAAAGTGGGAAGCCCTACTTCAATATATGGGGAAAAGGACTAGTAGATGGTAGCATTTGGATGACTTCACAAACATTTAGTTTTCAGTTTTCTTTGGGCATTGTCAAACTGATTGAATAGTTAATTTAACTAAATTACCATTAACAGAGGAAAAGCCATGTTAAGCGGCAATTAAGACCTAGAACTAGGAACCCTTTAAACACCAGTTACTTCAAAGAAAACAATTAATAAAGACAAAATTCATGGTCTGCACATAACATGGTTTGAGACACAAAATTTAATGCCAAATCAATTGTGTGTTGCGTAAGTTGTAAGTTTCAGAACTGTAATTAGATTGGGTTTGAAATAACCCGGGATCTCGGTTCAGGGTTAAAGAGACAATCGATAACCAAAAGTAGGAATATAGTTACGAATATTACATTTTATTTAATAAATACAACAATCTTGAGAAGATAAGATTAAAAATATAATGTGTTTGAAATAATCTACGTGATCTACTAAGTGATCTAAATTAAGCTAAACGCCTTCGTCTAGATACGCGTTCCCATCCCCCACCTTGATTGATGACCTGCGGTTTTAAAATGGCAAAAGCCGACGCAGTTTTGAAGAAAATGATCAGTAAAAACTGAGTAAATACACACTACGACATGTAAACCGATGAGTGGCACGCAAGAATAGTTTAAATAAACTAAGAGCTTTGAAACATTAATAAGTAAGAGAGTTGAGAATTCATGAACAATTATAAGTAACCACGTAGCGAGAACTTTTCGACTTTAAAAATTCAATAAACCAGGAGTATTAAATGAATTCTTAAATCAGTAGAATCTCCAGAATAAACAAGTTATTTTGAACTCATAACGATATTCATTCACGAATAGCATATGCTTTTCAAATAATTTCATATATTAGGGCATATCCGGAGACACAAACAACATCAATAGAGTATTCGACTTTCTTTCAAGTTCAGTTACCCGTTAAGTTTAGCCGAGGCATGTCCAGATCGACCAGCAGGATCGATGTAGACAGAGGGATCACGAAATAATCACTAAGGGTTCCTTCTAGGGTCTATCAAACCCTATTTCACCCGAGCGTTAAGGGAGCCCATTCGTCAACCCCGCTCACAACATTAGCTAAAAGGCCTTAAGTGTCGACACCCCTATACCGTAGTGACCCTTAAAAGTATAAGTAGCACTCTATAGCTCTATAAACCCCTTGGCCTCAATATCTTGATGCATTTTAGCTCATTGGGGGCGTATTTGTGAACATTAACGTTCTATCCAATAATAAGAAGCATTGCTTCAATGGTCTTAGCCATAAGAAAATGGAGGATTGCTTGACGCCTCCCATTAATAACAGTACTTTGTACATCGTCCTAAGTCTATTAGAGGTATTTTATTTCTTCTCATTCACATAACCAGAATCAGAATATCAACATTTCACAAATAATTTCTGAGAGTTCTCAAAGGAGATGAATAAAATAGTTTAACAACATTCGAGTAGAAAATATGCATTCTCATACTTTTTCATATAACAAGCATTCATTTGAAACATCAAACACATAGGCACATTTTGATATGAAAAGGTCGTACATATGTACTTACCACTGAGATGAAGCACAATCAAAAGCAAAAAACTAAGCCTAGCACTCCGACGACAACCGCTCTCTCCTACAAGGTCGATGTCTACAATCACACGTATGACGTACTCGTCATAACCAATTTACACATTTATAATAAAAATGCAAACCTACGTGTGATATAGTCCTAAATGTCACTAATGCACATATAATGATGTTAATTATCAAAATAAGTCCAACAAAACACCTAGAAGTTCAAAAATTCAAGTTTTCTAAAAAATGTGAAACTACAATTCTGGACATAATTGTAGCTCTGACTTTGGAGCCATATTTACCATATCAAATCATCTCCTCAAAATTTTAAATTAATGTATGATGAACCTATATGTGTCTACTTTCATAAACATCAAGAAAATCTTGCATAGCTATTATAAAAAACAATTTAGAAAAATAACAAAGACTACTATGTATAGAAAAGTTTGGAAGAAAGTTTGAACTTTGAAGACCCTCTTTGAGTCTAGTTTCAGAATATGTAAGAGCTAAAAATTACACATAGACAAAATTTAGAGATAATGTACGTTTTTCACAAACTGGTCAGATTGTATGAACATGAAATTTTTCAAAAATCAACAAGAATGGTTCTATTAGTACATGCAAGTTAAGTACACTTGATTTTCACCCAAATAGCACCATTGTAATCATGAAAATAATATTTTTACATTCTCTTGAGACAAATTATCAAAAATCACTTGAGTAACAAATGCAAGAAGATGACATTCACAACATGCATGTTGGTTCTAGTGTTGGTATCATGAAATAGTCAAGATTTTGAAGTCAAAAACATGATCAAGCCAAGACAATGAAGAATCAAGTTTGGGAAAGAATAAATCTAAGATGAATTTTCATCAATCAAAGCTAAACATAGACATGCAAGAATGAATTGAAGGGTAGAAGAAAATTTACCCCAAGATTCAAGAAGATGGGAGGAAAAGAGTGAAATTGGCCTTCCATCCTTGAGAAGAATGATGAAATAACTCCCCTCCATGGTTATACCAAGCTTGGAACCAAATTTTTCATGCTTGGAAGACTAGAAAATAAAATTTTCATGGTGTTTTTGTGAGGTCAACACCCTAAAACGGGAAGAGAATTTTGAGAGAGAGAAAAGAGCTATTAAGTGTTCTTCAATGGAGGAATTGAGTGGATAAGAAGATGATGATGATGCATTGGGTGTGAGAGTTGGTGGATGTGGGAAAAGAGTGATGGTGATGAACATGATGGGGGGTTGGTATGCATAAGGTGTAATATTTACATATGAAGTGATTTATTTTGAAGGAGTAGTCATGAGAGATAAATGATGAAGATGATAGAGATAGGAGTGTTAGTGGTGGATATTCCACAAAAAGATGTACATGCAAGATGGTATGTAGTAGTGCTAGTTGTTGAGGGAGGAGTAGAGTGCAATTAAAAATTCTCCCAACAACATAATTGGGGTAGATATAGAAAATGCCAAAAATTGAAGGGTGAATATATATATTTACCAATTAATAGGTAACATAAAAAATAACTTTCATTTATAAAATCTCCAAAGAATTTCAAATAAAACACATAGTATAAATCACTTTTAGAAAACTACAAGTACCTCCCAAGTATACAAATAAGTTTCATATAACATTTTAAGTTTTTAAAAAATACAAAATAACCCCAAAATAAAAGTATATATCATCATAGATGTCAAATGACACCCTTATACTTTAAAATCAAGAAAAGTCATTAATAAAATACAATTTTCTCAAATTTTTTTTAAATATATTTCCGAAATGACCAAATAGCCCCTAACTTAAATACGGGGTATTACAGGGTTGGTATGGGGAGGTAAACCTACATTCCTTATTCACAACATCTGAATAGAAAAACTACCCAGAAAATAACCCCTTTTGGGGTATACCTAGTGGAGTTCCATACCAAAAGTTACCAGAGAAAACATCTTTCAGATTTATAAAAGTGACCTTTAGAAGGCCTAACTAATGTCTGCCCAACTAAGTATTCCTTAGACGATCTGAGTCCATAAACCAGACAATAAAATGTAAGAAATAAAGAAACTAAAATAAAAATAAAATTTTTAATGATGTTAGTTTCCGGTGGCCCTGATAAAGTATAGTCTATAACGGATAGTTCTTAATTTAGGACCACATACACTCAACTGTAGGGATTGTTTCGCAGTTTTTCTAAACTCTAGGGATCTAAGTACAAATAAGTAAAAATTATATTTTTCAATACTGAGTGTATGAGGAGGGGATATGAATCATATTTGCATATTTATATACTTAGACTAAGTATTATTGGAATGTTCAGACCGAGTCAGGGGCTGTACTAAAGATATTGAATTGTCAGGGGCAAAACGGTAATTTGGTTGGGTAGTAGTGCATTCTACCTCGCTTGGAGGAAATGAATTAATATCGTGTATATATATATATACATGTATTTCAATGGTGTAATGGTTGTTGGGATATGGATTCAGTCCCGTTGGTCAAGAAACTATGCTAGATTATATGAGACTACGCGAAAACCTTAAGAGTATAGTCAATCACTAAGAAGTCTCTGCCAGAACACTACAAATCATAAAAAAGTATAATAGTTAAGTTTCTAGTGTACTGTTTTTTTAATTGTCTCGTAACAGAACCGTTATGGTTAGACTCCTTGCTGGGGAAATCCAGTGCCCTAGCGGAGGACACTCTCGCAGGGTCTGGAGATCTTCTGGTAGATTTCCTAGCTCTGAGGGTGGGGGTGTTACATTAGTGTCCAGTTATAGTAGTGACCTATGGCTGCCTTCTCCATTAAACTGTCTTCCCTGCTTTTTTACTTCCTCTCATCTCTCACATATTGGCTAAATTTAATAACAAATCTCGCTAAGTAACTATTGCATTAATAGTTAATACATTCAAAGGAGGCGTTGTGTGTAAACTTACGTTTATTTTATGGTCTAACCTTGCATTTTTAATTAAATTCCGCTAATTCTTGTAACCGCTGATAATTATTGGGTTAATCTCGAATTCCACAAGACGAATCGGTGAACCCGATGCGTCTGATTTCTCTTATGAGGAGGTGATAGCTTGGTTTTGGTGGGCTTTTCCACCTCTTCTAGTTTAGTATAAATAGAGGTTCTAGCTATTGTTTTATTCATAAGTTCAACTCATGAGTGGCACACATGTTTGGTGTGTAGGAGAGTTGAGTGGCTTGTAAATAGAATTGTGGGGTACAATTTTTGTAAAAGTGAAAATTGTTTCTTGCCCCATGCACTTAGGCAACTTGCCTACGCACTTTAAATATTGTGTTCTTTATTTTCTCGTTCTCCATATCGCGTGTTCGTTAAGTGATCGTGTTTGATTTCTGTTGCGCGGGATTCGACGTGATAAATCCCAACAAGTGGTATCTGAGCCAGGTTATGATCCAGGTTATACACACGACGAGAACGGAGACGGGATTATAAAGTTTTGGCGGCGACGAGAAACTTGCGGCATGCGACGATTGGCGGTCTTGAAAAACCCACGGCGACGAGACTTATCGGGCTTGGGTTGAGAAGACGAAGAGCAGCCGCGGCGGCAAGAGGGCAGCATCGAAGAAGCTGGGTAGAGGCAGTGTACGACGGCGGCGGCGAAGTTCTTCATGGTACGTACGACGGTGTGGGGTTTTCTTTGGCACCAAGGAATGGTGTGGGTTGTCGTTATTTAGTTGGAAAGGTTTTATTTTTTTGGTTTCTGTTAATCATGAAGGAAGGAGTTGAAAAGAAAGAAAACCCAGGTGTGGTAGTACGTAAGGAAGAGGAAGACGCAGGAGGAATAATCAGGTGCTTTGCAGCCGCAGCTGATCGCATGTCTGAAACGCGCAATGTGTGGTCCAAATTGTTTTGGACGTATTGGCAATGACGATTCTCCAGATTGTGAATGGAAATTTTCAGATTAGTGTGATGGCGGTGAAAAGTTCTAGTTTCGTGATTGAACAATTCAACATCCACAACGATTTCACTCTATGGCAGCAACGAGTGAAAAATATGTTGACACAGGAAGATCTTATCAAGGCTCTCACGAAGAAGAAGTCCAAAAAGCCGGTAGGTGTGACAGAGGAGAAGTGGGAGGAGATGAAAGAGATGGAGAATAGCACGATTCAGCTATATCTCGACAACAGTACACTCCAGGAAGTCATCAATGAGACGGATCCGTATGAGCTATGGTTGAAGTTGGAGATCATGTATAAGTCCACGTCATTGACGAGTTGACTGTTCTTGAAGAAACAATTGTATGCGCTGCATATGGGCGAAGGGAAGGATTTTATAGAACCCTTGGATGAGTTCAACAGGGTTCTAACAGAGCTGAATGCGGTCGATGCGAAGATTGAAGAAGACGATCAAGCAATTAGGTTGTTAGTTTCCCTACCTCCTTCGTACGAGCACATCAAGACTACGTTGATGTATGGGAAGGATACTATCAAGTTAGATGAGGTGGTTGCTACTCTTATTTCCCATGAGTCGGTAAGGAAAAAGGAGAGCGACAAGACTCAACTTGATGGAATCATGGCTACATTAGAGGGAAGTAAAGATTGAGGAAGGGGGCAACAGAAGGAGTCTCATAGGAGGGGGACGTTCCAAACCCAAAGGTGATTACTAAAAGCCACGATTTTACTTTTGTAGTCAAGAAGGCCATATTCAAAAGCATTATGATAAGTACAAAGCGGCGAGGAAGATGAGTCAACCATCAGAGGAAGCAGTCATTCAAAAGTCCGACAGTGATGAAGATCCAGTGGATGTGATGACATTCACTTCAGGTAATGATAACTCAGATTGGATTTTAGATTCTGGATGTTCGTTTCACATGTGTGCAGTCAGGGAGCAGTTTGAAAAATTATCAAGCTTGTGATGGGGGTACTGTCAATATGGCTAAAAAATCGACTAGTAAAGTTGTTGGTATGGGAACAGTAAGGTTTCGTAAGCTTGATGGGTGGATCTTGGCGCTGACGGGGGTGAGACATGTGCCAGACTTGAGGAAGAATCTGATCTCATTAGAGATGTTAGACAGTAAGGGTTGTAGTGTCTCAATTCAAGGTGGAGAAATTGAGTTAGTTTCTACGAAAAACAAGACTGTGCTGCATGGAAATTGGTTGATGGTCTATACAAACTTGTAGGGAGTTTTGTGACATGTGGATCTTCTGTCAAACAAGAGACAAGGATTATAAATCGGCGAGATACGCATGCGGGGCGTATGAATGAACAAGGGAAGCAACTAACGAGATGCACCAGGAACGGGCGCGGAGCAGCATGAGGTGGACGTGCAAGGACGTTCAAGCGCAATATGGAGAAGGTGCATGCTACATAAGAGTTGTAGGTTCAACGAGGTTGTCCAGTTAAAGTGATTGAGACACATATGAAGGTTGACGATCCACCGTTGATGAAACATCGATGAAGAAAAATTATGCAGAAGTGAAGTGGAAGCGAGTCTCGTTTGCACTTGACCTGGATGGTGGTGGTCTCTCCAATGATGTTCGAGTAGGTGGAGAGGTGGAGCCACACTGCTCCCCAAAGTAGCAGACTTTGGGACGCACCCGTGTCAGGGGTGCGAGGGGGCGCGAATGGGAGCATCTCGGTGGAGGTGCTGTGAGGGGTCGTGCATGACGAGCATGGCCGATGCAGCGGAGTTGACATCAACAAGAGAGTTGGCTGAGGAATTTGCTGACGCTTGCAGAATTCAAGCCAAGGTGGAGTTTGTTGGGTTTTTCTCGAATTCCGCAAGATGAATCGGTGTACCCGATGCGTCTGATTTCTCTTCTCAGGAGGTGATCTATGAGGAGGTGATAGCTTGAGCTTGGTTGGTTTTTCCACCTCCTCTAGTTTAGTATAAAGAGAGGTGCCATCTATTGTTTTATTCATAAGTTCAACTCATGAGTGGCACACAGGTTTAGTGTGTAGGAGAGTTGAGTGGCTTGTAGAGAGAATTGTGGGTGTACGGTTTTCGTGCTAGTGAAATTTGTTTCTTGCCCCGTGCACATAGACAACTTGCCGAAGCACGTTAAATATTGTTTTCTTTATTTTCTCGTTCTCCATATCGCGTGTTCGTTAAGTGATCATGTTTGATTTACGTTGCGCGGTATTTCGACGTGATAAATCCCAACAATAAATTAGCTGTCTATTAAGTGATTTGATGGAGTAACCCACTATCAGTTTTAAAGGTCGTGATAGTTGGCATTGATTGATAGCGGTTACCTCATTGTATGTACCCCTCTTTCCTCCTCTATAAAAGACACATGACTCCTCCTCAATAGTAATCCAGAACAACATTAGTTCCATCACGAAAGAAAATCGGTCATGGATTATTAAAGGAGACAGAGAGAAGAAGGTGAGCCCGTCGATCAAAGTTCTAATCAAGAGGAGGTACAGCGTTGGCGATCAAAGCAGGAGCGAACACAGTTTCAGAAGTTCTTTTATCAAGATTCCATGGCGAACGGCACGCAATTACTGATTTTATAGTTTTCGTGTTCTTGAGACGATTTGATTTCAAGATCCTGTGATTATTTTTTCCCGCATAATAGTCGAATTACACCTTTCATTGTGAACATAAATCAAAGTAAATCATCTTTCTCAAACCACACGAGCCGCAAATATATGTAAACCAAATGAAATGCATCAAAACATTCAACTTGATTTCATTCAATAATTGAAGATAGGTTTAATTGAGTTCAAGGCAAATTGCGCGTACTTAGACAGAAGGCTCCGGGCACTCTGCCGTCCCACAAGGGAAGAAGCAAGTGCAAACATTGAAAGCAATACCTCTGCAATCTCCATAAGCTTCTAGACCATACTTCACTTTACAGATAAATTCAGTGCAATGCGGTTGGAAGCAATCACTATCGGTAATAAAATCCTTATTGCATTCTTTTGCACTTAACTGATCAGTAGCTATTCCAAGACCTGAACTTCAAAAGACGGAAATTCAGCAAGTTTTGGTAATCTCAAAGGATTACAACAATAAAACGCATAATTCTAGCCTAAAATAAGCAAAAGATAAACCAACCTGGTGCAATGAAGAGGAACAACACCAAACAAACAACGATATGACAAATGCTCATCGCCATTGTAGTTGTAGAGTATGAACAAAGTGAAGATATGTAAATTTTATTCAATATTTGGTCCTTTTATAGAGTTAAGAATGCTTCAAGTTGGATACTAATAGTAATAAATACACAGATTATTTAAAAGTTTGTTACAAGGTTTATATCATTAAGACTGGAAAAATTACTTTAATCACGACTTTAATCATTTTTGACCAAACACAGTTTAATTAATAATTATGATAATTTTAGCTGGAGAACTCACACTTAATGTGTAATAAATACACAAAATATTTAAGAGTTTGTTACAAGGTGTATATAATTAATAATTATGATAGTTTTAGCTGGAGAAATCACAGTTAATGAGTTTAACAAATCTTTAATAGTTGTTCACAAAAAAGGAGCATATTATTTAATAGGGCTATAAACGAGCCGAACCGAACCGAATATCGTTTGTTTGAGTTTGGCTTGTTGAACTTGGCTGCTAAACGAGTCGAACACGAACTCGAGTCGAACAAAAAAAGTTTTTGAGTTCGGCTCGTTAAGGGCTCGATTTGTTCGTTGTTCGGCTCGTGGCTCGTTTAGCTAGCTCGTTTACGGGCTCGAGTTCGGCTCGACGAACTTGTATTTTATTAAATATATAAGATAATATATAATTGCTTAATTAAAATATCATGGTGGTATTACTTAAGATAAAATGACTATATTAAGGAAACAAATAACATAAAATGTGTTACTATAGATATATTTATTTGTGCTAATGAAAAGATCAAATCATCCGATTTTATTCTTATATAGTAAATATTTATGGTACTATAAATTACAGAATTACCTTTTGAAATCCTAATTAAGAAGTCAAACTTCTATTAAAATAGAAACTCTACACTAATAAGGACTGAATTTAAGAAATTACTCATAAAGAAGAGAAAATAATGAAATGGTTTCTAACTATATATACATATATACTATTATAACGTGTTCGCAACACTAACAAACGAGCTCCTTGTTCTGCTCGTGTTCGGCTCGTTTAGCAAACAAACACATTTTCATGTTTGAGTTTGTTTGATTAATTAGTCGAACCAAACACGAACGAACTTTTACCGAACCGAACACGAGTTGTTTGCGAACAGCTTGGTTCGTTTACATCCCTATTATTTAATAATTATTTCAGCAAAAAAAACTTAAGTTTATAAATACATGATAAAGTGTCGTCTTTCCAATACATTATCTTACATTAAATTTTAGCTGATAAGATCAGACCTGATGCATAAGTTTTGTTAGTTTTGGTGTCTGAGCCAGATTGCGCACACCTCAATGAATTCATGAAGACATGAGATGTACCTCAAGTTTCTACAGTTGGACACTGAAATCCCCGTTGACCCCAAAACATGACTTCTTACCTTTTCGTGGGATTCGAATTTGAGATCTCAAGGAGAGGAAACTCTTAGATTACAAGACTCGCCTACTATGCCAACTCTTTGGGATTACGTATGCATTATGTGGATGTATAACTAATGTTGTTACACCCAAGATTTCCAGAGGAGCCGGAAACCGGTTGGTGCCCTCCGTACAAGGGATTTTACCCTTTCGTACAAGGAGTGGTAACCGAAAACAAGTGAAAGGAAACATCCAACTACTGATTCATTAGGATAAAGTTTACAACGTTCGTGACTGGTTCCAAACTGGACACCAAGTCTAACAAAATATTTTACATCAAAAGTGAGCTCTCCGGTTAATTTCTAAACTCTACTGTTTGCATGAGAGAACGTGTTCGTGATCCCAGCGCGTTACCCCAAGCAACCAATCATAATCCTGCGGGGAATTTAAAAGAAACGAGGACGCAGTTTTTCGAGTATCAGTAAAAACTGAGTGAATAAACAACTTAGCATGTAAAACAGAGTGGCTGAGAAAGGTTACGGGGTTCCGTGTTTAAAAGAGTTTGAAAAGTAACGAGTATAAGTATAAACATCAGAGTAAAGACTTGAATCATTTTCAGAAACATAAGTACAAGTAGAAGTGACGATTATCAGAGTCCTCCAAAAGTTGTTGTTTCTAAACTGATAGTTATTATGAGTAGCAAATTTGTTTATCGAGATATTCACACGTTTCCAAACGTGAAATGAAACAATCGTATTATTAAGCCGCAGTAACCAGGGTAGACCAGGGTAAATAGAAAAATATGATACTGGCATGTAGGGGGTTATGATAACCCAACCTTTTTACCAAGCGTTAAAGACGATTCCAACCGTCCCGCTAGTCATCATACAAGCAGCTACTAGACCTTAAGTGTCGACACCCCCTTAAGATTGTAAGTCAGAAGAGTAGTACTAGAATGCTGGACTCTCACAAACAAGGTGACGAGCCGAGGCACAGAGTTTCCAACTTAAGGCAGGTCCAAGACTCCAACAAGTAGTCGAGGCATTCTACCGAATAAATAATTACGGGCGTAGACAACATAGTAACAAGCGACGTAGGCGTAAAGCACTGTCACAGACCCAACTGGTTCCGGTACTTGCGATCCTTTCACTTTACGTTATTAATGACTTCTGACTTAGTGAAACTTGGATAATCAGTCTTTCCGATTTCAAGACAAATAGTACAGCGACGTTTTAAAAGCAAGTACGACATGTTTAGAAATTTCGAAATAAGGTGCGACAATTATCTTCAAATAAAACAAGTGTATCACATGAAAGGAATTGGCACGCAATACTAAGCATATATTTTGAGACAAGACATAAATCACGTTTTGACACGAAAGAAGATAAGCACACGAGACTAAGCATGAATTCTCACCGTGAGAGCCGAAGATACGCAAGTTGCACTACACGTAGACAACGCCTGGTTCTACGAAGTTGGGATCTACAAACAAACACAAATAGTCCTAATCACAAACAAGTTTGGTTTACAACGTATGACGATGCACGTGTCCTATTTGAATGCATGCGAAAGCTCTAAGTAATTATAGCCACCTAATTATATTACGAAAGCAAATTATATATCGACTACCAAGCATGAATCTCCAAAACAATTTTAGAAAAGTAAATAATAAATTTTAAGAATATAAAAATATTAAATATTCTAATTAAACAAATTTATGTTTTGATAAAATAATATCAAATGTACACTTTATTGAAATCTTAATAATAAAGTAATTAAAACGGGATTTATCTTTCATTTATATTTTAAACAAAATAATCCTTATCGAATATATACTTAAACATATACAAAAATACATTTTCTTAACTTAGTTTTCAAGAAAACTAATTATGAATATCTACTTGCAAATAAATTTCAAATTCATATAAATGTTTCTTTTTATTTTATAATACAAAAATATTTATTCGTATTTACTTATTCTAGTATATTATTAACAGAAAAAAAATGATTTATACTAACTAAATACACAAGTAAATACATGTATTTATATATGTATATGCAGTTTAGGGCTAAAGACAACAAGTACCCCCCCAATAGTTAGAAATAACTTTATACATGTGACAGAGCCTGCCCTTAAGTTCTCAGATTTTGCAATTAGTTCCCCCTGTGAACAATTAACTGAGGTTGCCTCTTCCTCTTCATCTCACGGCAAATTCAAACATACAAACACAAATTGAAATGCAGAGACATGATTTAGACGAAGAAAGATGGATTAGGACGGAGTGGAGAGAGTACCGAATTGAGAAACGAATCGAATCGATCAAACGGAGCTCCGGGTCAAAATTTCGCCGGAGCTTGGGCGTCAATGGAGGCGGCGGTGGTTCTGGGTCTTGGTCGCCGGTTTACTCCGGCGGCTGGCCTTCGTCCGGTCGCGACAGAGAGGCGGAGAGAGGGAGGTCGAGGGAGGCGGCAGTGGTGGTGCCAAGCCTTCGAGTCGGGTTGCAGTTGCGGCGTCGGGGGTTACTACCGGCGCTGCTGCTGCTGTTTTTGGGTTCCCGAGGCAGAGAGAGGAGGGGGAGAGCTGGGTGGTGATGGTGGTGGGTGGTGACGGCAATTGGAGGCGGTGATGTTGATGGGAGAGGAGTATAGGTGGAGTAGGAGCTGATGGATGAAGGCAGTAGGGAGGTGGTGTTGCAGGCGGCTGGTGAAGAGAAACCACAGAGAAAAACAGAGGAAAGAAAAAGAGATTTGATGGAAGAGAGAAATAGATTCAATGTGGCGGGGTCACGGGTTTACGCGGTGATTCGATACGCAGAGTATATATATAATACGCGACGAGAAAGTTAAAACGCGACAAATAAATATATGTAACTACATCTACTACGCTACAAAAAAAATACATAACAAGTTTGACAAACAATAAACAACTTTTACGATTTAACTAAATAAAACGATTATTGACTGAATAATTAAAATTGACTGATAAAACTAACTTCGACTGATAAATATAAATTTTGACTGTTAAAAAAAAGTAAATTAGGGAGATAAGCAAAATTGACTACTATAGAACGGTTCGTCTGATAGAGACAGAATATTTACTGACAAGGTAAATTTTTATTTTTATTTGTGTTAAAATAGTTTAACTGATATACAAAAGAACTTTTTCTATCAAAATATAAGTTCAAATAATATTTTAATATAAGTTCAAATGTTGATTTTGAGGAAACTCCTAAACGCTTTATCTTAATAAATATTTACTAAACAATTAATAAAAATTATAATTTACTTACTATCAAATAAAAGAAATTTATCTAAAAATAATTTATAAAAATAATTTAGTTTAGCAATATAATTATAAACAAACAATTAGTTAATAACTACGAAATCAAATCACGCATAATATATACGTCTTATTACGACTAATACCAACATCAAACAATACGATTCTCATGTTATCCAAAATAACTACGGCATATATTTTCCGTTGAATCAAAAAAAAAAAAAAAAAAAAAAAAAAAAACTACGGCATACGAAATTACTAAAATAACCCTAGATTTTATGCGACAAGCCCTCGCAAATTTTCAATTTAGAGACGGCAATGTGCCGTTTCAAAATAAGAAATAACCGTCACAATACATGTATGTGTGAGCACATTCCCCCATCGCAAAATAATATGCGTCCTTGCAATTGCTTGTTTAGCAAGGACTATAAGATGTCTTAAAAACGTTGTGCCTCACAAAAAAATAGATTTTATGAGAGCACATACCCGTTGAAAAATGGACGAGTTGTAACAAATTTAACATTTACGAGTTTATATGCTGTAACAAACAATATTCATTATTCTTAAATAGTCATTTTGCTAAGGTAACCTATTACTATCATCGAATGTAAAATATTGTACTTGGATCTTCATTTATAGAGAAAAAACAATTTAAACCACGAAAATATCATTTTTTCTGTTATATTTCTTTACAAATATTACATGTCTAAAGATGTATGAACTCTGAGCTTGATCCAAATTACTAAGAGATATATTTTCTTTCATTGATGTGTAAATTCCTGTCTTTCAAGTCACTATCCTCCAGATGATGCGAGCGATTCTCCAATATGTCTGTAAAATTATTCATAATCTGCAATAGTCATGTGAATAAATTAGTAAACACACATTAGAGATAGATGTAAGCATGATGGAAATAAAATTGTATTCAACATACTATATCTCAATTCAATTTTTGAATCAAAGTTCAAAAAATGATATATTATGAAAAAAAAGAATTGTGCTTCAATATGTATACAATGTTTAGGAATCTTCAATAAAACTATATACGATGTACTCGAAAGTTAAATCATGTCCTCTCAAAGGAAAAGTTAAATCATGTGAAAAGAGTAACAGATAAAACTGATTAACATTAAAAAGACGAACTTACTATTGAAAACTGATGAATTTTTAAAAAAAAAACTTACTATTCATTCAATGATACAAGCATCTCACTGAATAAAGTAAGTATACTAACGTTTAGCATCTCTTCACCAAGAGAAAAGTTCAAAAGGAATAACATATTTCATTTTTAGATGCATTATTTTCTACAATTAAAAAAATCAAAATTAGTGAATAGAGATCCAAGTGCTTACGTTTAAGTCTTTGAAAAGAGATCACCCTCTAAGAAAAATGGTCGATGTCAAGAGATTGCCCTCTAACGCCACCAAATCTCCAACGACCTCTGTCTGCATATTTTGCGAATATTTCTGATTGGGACTGAATCAAAGCAAGCATTCCCGATTGCCTCAGCGCCAGTATTCGACTATAATCTTTCCGCTTAGATTCAAGTTTCTAGCAGTCGGCGATTGCGACATATTTTCCACCGCAGAGGTCGTGTAGTATTCGACTGTGTGAAGGCAGCCCTAGACGAGAAGAGCTTACAACGAAGAGAAGACATTTGTTAGTGTTAATCAAATAAAAACAATTAACCTACTTATCTAGCCGACAAAGTCCTATCCCCAATCCTAGGCAATTACATTTTTTTTTATTCGCATCCGGTTCCGGGGCTTCGCCCCTTAGTCCTGCCCGACCTCTGTGGCATGCTTGGAAAGGCAGGTGAGTCTCCCAATGGAAATTTTCTGCATACACAAGGACTCGAACCCGAGATCTGCTTAAGCGGAACCAAGCTACTTTACCATTTGGACCCTAGGCAATTACTTTGTGTGGGTAAGCCTAGGTTATTATTAGAAAGGCTATGAGCCATTGGATCATTTGATCCTATGGCTATTAAAATACAAGTAATTAATTAAACAAAAATCATTTTGAAATACCCTATTTTATTACAATGGGGTGATTGTGTATTTTTCTTAAAATATTAATTATGAAATTGGGGCTAGCATTATTAGAAACTACGAGGGTGTAGTAGTCTCTTACATAAATTCAAGTATATTATACGTATTGATACAGTACATATACCAATACTAATACTTGTATTTCTAAACCCGTACATATACAGTACAATACATATGTATATACATATAGAAATACATATAAAATGTAACAACAACAACAACAACAACAACAACAACAACAACAACAACAATAATAATAATAATAATAATAATAATAATAATAATAATAACAACAATAATAATAATAATAATAATAATAATAATAATAATAACAATAAAAAGAGAAGAATAAAAATAAATAAATAAATAAATAAACACTCTCCTGACATTCTCCATCCCCAGCACCCTCCTCATCCCAAACATTTTTTTTTTTCTTTTTTTCTCTCTCTCCTCCATCTAATTATTGTGTTCTTCTCCTTCTTCCTCCACCATCACCCGACACCGCCACCTTCACCACGACCACCACCAGCCGCCACAACCATCTCTCTCTCCCCTCCATATCTCTCCCCTGACTTACCTCTCTCCCTTTCAGACCAACAACAGCAGAAGTAGAAGCTGCGGTGAGGTAGCCACCGCAAGCCCCGACGAGAGACCCACCGGAGAACCACCACCACCAAAACTTTTGTCCATTGTCTCTCTCACCATCTAAGTCACTACATCAATCTTCCCAGACCCAGACAAAGGAGAATGAGGCAACATCAGTAGCAGGAGCAGCCAAGGAAGCCCACCGTCACCGGTCGGCCATTAACGTCGGCGACAAGCTTCAGGATTTGAACCTAAGGCAGCCGAGCCCTCTTTCTCGGTCTCTCCGAGCTCCTGAGCCTCCAAGGACCACGAAGAGGCATTTAAACGCGACCCGAAGTAGCCGGAGAAGCCACATCGAGAACCACCGCCGAGTCCGCCGGCGGCAAGATCGACCCGCCCATTTCTTGACCGATTCTCTATGTTCTTGGTGTGGGTATGCTCTAAATCCCGTCTTAGTTCATTTTTGGTCATCAAAATCACATCTTGTTAACTGAAATTGGAAATTGGATTGAGTCTCATGGAAGAAGAAGATGCGTCTTACGTGACTTGGAAATTGGGGGCTGTTTTGGTATTTTCAGAAAGTTTGGGGGTGGTTTATGTCATTAATAGAAGCTGTTGATTTATGTGGGGGAGTTGGTTGTAGTTTAATCTTCTTATTTATTTAGCAGAATAATTCCACTTAATATTTTCTGAAAATAATAATAGGAATAATAAATAAATTTTCATAAACTAATAACTTGTTTATTAAGAGAAATTTTATTACTATAAACACTTGATAAGTAATTTTGTGTGAAAGATATTTGTGAATCTTGTTTTTTTTTTTATAAATAGCTAAGTTAGTTAGTTTAAGTTATAAAAATAATCTTAAATCAAAAGAGTTTTACTAATATAAATAGTATATAAGATATATTAATATGCTTGAACCGTTTCTAAAATAAACTTTATTTTATGTAATTCACCACACGCATCTGTGAAAAAGTGGGATGGAAATTATATTAAAATAAATCCCTCACCTGGAAATAAAGTTTCCAAATCCATTCCTAGGACAAACATCGAGTGATAGGGACAGGGTAAAAAAAATGATTTTAATGAGACCATACCTTAAATGATTTTTAAGGAGAGTATGAAGGATACTCGTTATGTGTCTCACCTATGGTAGGAACGGACCGGTTCTAGGAGGATGATGTGGCTGTCTCCTCTAAGTCTATTCATGAAATCAGGAAAGTGTTTCAAGGCCGAAATGAACACAACCATGAGAACCAAATTTGGATAGGTCATTAATTGTGTGGTTGATATCGACTAGGTATGCAACGCGGCAAGCAGTTCAAGGTGTTTCGTTCACTAACAAGCCAGTATACCCTATAGCATCTCACTAAGGAGAAAGTTCAAAGTCTAAGACTACTATCTCTTAAGCGATTAATGAACTACTTGAGATAGTTAACCACTAAATGACATTTTCAGCCTTAACGCTAATTTGTCATTCATGTGGGGGATTGTTAGAAAATGGTCTTTGAACAAACATTTTTCACCCGACTTTGAGCTCGATTTTAATCCGGCTCATTTAAGAGTTAACAACGCCAATTGTATAGTGGGCAACTTGGTGTTCCTTTCTATGAATCATTTATCAAAGACCATTAAGGAATGAATGATCAAATCGTGCTCTCAAAATGAGTTCACGAGAAACAAATTTTGTTGAGAAGAAAAAAAAAAGAGACCCACGTCTTGGTTTAAGGAGAAAGTTGTGTGCTTATGTACTTCAAGATTTCACTATAGGGCACGCACTTTGGGTGGAGCACATTTTATGCAGGAGGGAGGACCTAGACAAAGGTTGAACCACCACACGGGCGCGCCGGCGCCGTCGTCTGTCCGTCCGGCTCGACTCGGTCTCGGGTAAAGGTTCAGGCACGGGCAAGGCCGTGACGTGGTGTGGTGTGTGGGTTGGGCTGAGCAGTTAGTTAGGGCCTATATCTTTTTGGGTCACAAACTAATTAATTATTTAATTAACTTAATTATTATTTGTTAATTAACAGAAAAGTTGCAACCATTCTGTTCAAATATCTGAACAGCCAACGGTTGTAAACGTTCGACCTTACCGCCACTTCTCTCTCAATAAAACCCAATGTATTCTCCAGTTTTCAACACAAGCGAACACTGATTTCATTCTACCAAGTTTTCGGTTCGTCGGGCTCGATGGTAACATGTTTTCAACCACTGCGCCGGAAGACTTTTATCCTGGGAAACAGAAGCCACTCGTATTAGCAGGCGGCTAATCTGTTTTAAGGAACCCGTACCATACATGTACGAGACTGTTTTCGATAGAACAGTAGCATTCGGGAGGCTTTCTATTAGTAAGTTTTTACAACATTTCATTAACCTGCGTTCATTAATATTATAGAAACTTGTTTGCCAGAACTGCAACTTTTCTAACAAGAACAACCATTTTGCTTCTACATTAGTGTCTTCCAGTGCCCTAAACTCTGCCTTTGTAGAAGACTTTGAGATTGGATGACCATGAAATCAAATTTTTACCTAGAAAAATATAGTAACTAGTAGTGGATCTCCTTGTAAGAATGAGTGCTCTAATGATTGTGAGATATTGTCAATACTCATGAATCTAGTTGGATCAGCGCATGGTTCATGATCATGTGCAAGCGATGGTTTGTACTCAGATACTTGTGGAGTAATGTAAGGTTTATAATCAGTCATTCCATGGTTTCAAGAGCAACGTATTCTCATCAACCATAAGTTTTTTTCTCTTAAGTAGAAGATTTCTATAGTCTCTACTTAAATCATGTCCTTCATCTTTCTCTTCAACTGTGAGGGTTAATTTCTGTAGCTGATCGCTGGCTGCGGTTGGCGTTGGGAAGTTGGGGTTGGGATTTTTTTTCCTGATTATTTTCTTGCAGGCTCTTTGTTTTTGTTCTAGGCCGTTGTATTCTATTACGAACGAGTAGCAATAGCATTGTCATAATTGGTTGTCATCCGACAGTATAAATGTACAATGAACTAGTAATAAACTCTCTGGATTTCATGAACTATAAGAAATTAAAATTGTAGCGATTTAGAATAATTCTTAAACATATTAGTTGTAACACCCTGTAATTTTTATGGGGGTCAAATTGTAGGAAATTAATTTTTTTGAGTCAATTATGCAGTATTTGTTGACAGCTGAACAAGTGAAAGCCAGAATTGCGCTTTAAAATCCTTATGGGGCAGTTATGCCGATACTGAGAAGTTTGAGGCTCGTATGTAATTATCAAAAATTATAAGTTTTGACTGTGTTTTACAACTTGAGATTTACTAGAAGCTGAAGGGGCTGCTTTAAAATAATTCAAAGTGTTGGGCTAAGATTGGAAATATCATAAACCCAAGCTTCCCTATGCTATGTTGATACCCTAACTTTGTAGTATTTGCACATGCACCACTTCATGCATGTGTACCACTTGGCAAATTCAATTTGCCACCTCATGGGTGAGGTGGCAACATCTTGTGCAACCCATCTACCTGCTGGAACCTACTGGAAGCCATCACTCTTCTTATATTTTTCATTCTTCATGAACAGGAAGGGAGGGGAATTCTTTTCGATAGCCACATAACACCAAAACTATCTCCTCAACCACCATAACTTCACCACCTCTGCACAGCAAGCAAACATTCATCATTGCCCAACCTGCTGCACTTGGAGAACCTTGAAACTACAAGGAAGAAAAGCCCTGAGAAAATTTGGGAAAAGAGGCAGCCATCGTGGGAGAAACCCGATTCCAAGGTGAAGAACCCTAGAATATTTTTACCCAAATTCCCTTCGATTGTTGTTAGTTGATGATTTTGTCCCCATGATCTTCTTCATGAGGTCAAGGCGCATCGAATGAGCCAAAGAATAGCCCCAAGTCGCTGGTTTGGTCGCCGTCGGGATCTGAGTTCATGTCGCCGGAAGTTGCTCGGGTTCGTTCACGAATGACCCCTGAATCATCATGAGTTCATTTCTAGCATCATATCATTCCCAGATTTCATCATATTCGTCTGATGATTCGTGAATTCTTAAATTTCAGTGTGCATTTAGGTGCCCTGTTCATAGCACAATAATATGTTTCTTTTGTGACCTTTGTGTTTGAATTTAGTCCTGCATAATCACTACATGCTCTGTAACAACTTTTATGAAGATTCTGAGCTCTTATCTGATCTCTAGCTTGGTTAAATCTTGAACTGAAGTTTCAGGAAAAAAAAACTCCGTTCTTAAACGTTGTGCTTGGTTTGTGCATTTCATGTCAACTTCACAAACATGTATCTCCTTCATTAGTGACTGGATTTGGATGATTCTTGGCTCTTCGGATTCCCTAATATGCCATCAATAATCTCGTGTTAGTTTGAACTCCCTATATTGGTCCTAAGTGTCCTGAAAACTGACTCGAAGATACTACAAAATAAGCTAAGAAAATGCCAAACCTGAATTTTGGCCAAGTCTGGGAATTGGCTTGTTATGCGTAGTCCCCGAACCTCCCTATCCAACTATTATGTAGATGTGAACGTGTAATTCGAGCTCTAACCTACCAAAAATTAGAGCCTAAGATGACTACAAGCGTTGGTTGAATTGGTGTGTTCTTGTTTTAACAATTTCGAGTCCTCCATTCGTTCTGAACACATATCATTTGTAATACCAATTGAAAATGTAAACTCGTAGTAACGTTGGCTTCAATCCATGCCACTATTAGTCTCTGAAATCATATCTTAGTTGCTGAATTTAACTTCCAATTCACAGCTCATATAAGCTGCTATTAGAAGGAAATTCCCAGGATTTTGTTATGAAGTTTAGGTGGCTGTAACTCCTTCATACTTGAAATAATGAATCTGCAATTTGAACCTTCTTTTTCACAATAGCTACATCTATAGGTTGGTGCTAATTCCTTACTTGTAAGCATGCCTTAAACTCTCTGAAATCTCAGTTGAAGCTGCTGCAAGATGATTGGTAACTCCACAAGGGTTAAACTTAAGATTTCCATCAAACTTTGAACCTATTTAGTTTCTTATTAAGTATTCAAATGAGGAAGTGATATGACCTGTTTGTGGCTACGCCTGCAACTCTTATGTTGGTTTGGTGGTCCAATAATCCCTCTACTCTACACTGACTTTGTCTCCAAGTAGCTATTGCAGGGGGCTGTTCTCGAGTAAAACCAGAAAATTCTAAGCGCAGAATGAGGCTCCCAATAGCTTGATTTTAACTCCCGTAACTCATAGACATGCTCTTGGAAATCCGATAACTTATGTGGCTGGTTATAGACCACATTTAATACTTCAGAAACTTCAACTGGAGCCCAATCTGATTCTTCATAGGTTGGGAGTTATTCAGCCTCAAAGTTGTGTTTTTTTTAAAAATATATATATATATATATATATATATATTCTTTGAATCCTTTTAAAAGTAATATTTTGAGAATTTAACAAAGTACTCATCTTTTGTCTCTATTTTCTACGCTTTCATTTATCAACTCTTGGGTTGGATATTTCTTGGAGTATCATAAACTCGTGTTTGCAAGATTTTAAGCTCACGCCTTCCAAAATTTTGTCTTTTTTCATCAATTCACCACAAAAAGCGGGACACTGTGAGCTAGTCTCACACTTCTTTTAACTTTATATTCTAATACGAAAATGTCGCACTTTTACCCTATAACCTTTCAAAAACCCGAGTATAATGCTTGATTACATCGGGTATAACCAAACATGTTGTTTTAACAATGCCTTGTTTGGGCTTTATTGATTGGAAACGGGCAAGGTGGTATGTTCATAACCAACCAACACCAGTTTGTCCAATTGTAACTCAAATCATGATACGAGACAAGACCTCATGTCTCTTTTACCACTACCTATCATCTGGAGTCCAATTGTTCTTATTTGGGCCTAAATTCACATATTTGCTCTCTTCCCCTAGGCCTTGGGTTTTCCAAATGGTTGGAGGCAGACAAAGAAGATAAAATATGATTGGTTGATAAAATTTAAAAATAGGAATTGTCCCTATACTTCGCAATTTAAACTCCTAAATTGATCATAATACATGTATGAAATCATTCTCTCCCAACCGTAAGATTGTGAATCTATACTGCGCCGACACCTATCTCCATGCTGTTGTAGCTCGAAACCTTAGGAGGGTGCCTTATTACTTGTTAGTGCTACGGGCAGAAAACATCTTTAGAAGAAGTCATCTCACCCTATAAATGGAATTTCTAGAGAACATGTTTTATTTGTATACTTCTGTCAGAAGCTCTAGTCTGAATGGTAGTAGTAAAAAAAAAGGTACCTTGCTTAAAATAGGTGTGACATGCAAAGTTTTGGTTGCGAAAATGCTTTTGAGTTATGAACTATTCATTTCAATATTTTTATTTATTCAGACATATTATTGTACTTATCGTCTTTAAGAATTAGTTTGTTACTTTTGGTTGTTTTCCCTTCCTCAATCTCACCATATTAGTTTAAGTCCTACTATGCACTGTGAAAGAGACCAACTATTAGGAACCTTATTTGACAAGAAAACTTAATTTTGTGAATTTTAGAGTGGTGATACGGGCACGTATCTATCGGAGGACAAGACTAGCGATACGACCCTGCGTCGTGAGGAACAGAATCGTGCTCCGCCAAAGTATCTCAACGACTACGTGCCTAAGTAGTCACTAGTAGGACGTTATTTACATTATTTTGTTAGTAGGGGTCAGTTATTGCATTTCTTCCATTGTTTAGGGGTCTTGAGAGTATTTATCTAAAACGTTTAGTATCTATAGGGTGTTAGGGTTCAACTTTATTTTTCATGAGAGAATAAAAATTATTTATTTAAATTTATTCTGTTCATTTATTTTAGTTTTTGTGAGATTCGTAGCCTCTAAATCTACTGGTACGATACCGGGTGTATCAATTTGGTGCTTTCATCATGACGAACATACCCACAATCGAAGAACGAGTCACTACAATGGAGGGACGATTCGCTACAATCGAAGAACGATTCACTACAATCATGGCCGCCATCACCGCTGTGCAAACCCAGCTCGCGGCAAATACGAGCTCTGAAGAACATGATGATGTGAAAGAGGGTTTGAGCGATCGAATCACGGCTTTGGAAACCAGTTTGGGTCAACGAATCTCCCGGTTGGAGGATCAACCCTTGCAGCAGTCGTCTTCCTCAGCTCCGGCGCCGGCCTCGTCCCCGATCTCCTCTACACCGCCGCTGAACCTAGTTTCCACGACCCAATTTCCTCCCCTGTTCCCCGATCCGCAGCTTGTCTGCCCAGCACAAAACAATCAAGGCCTCTCTGCTCCGCTGCCTCAGTTAGCGACCACACTTCAGCCGTCGGCCGCCAACAACAACTCCGACAGGGTTCTTCGCGCCACCACCGCAGATAGCAAACCAACAGCAGCCACCACCGTGGTTTCTCCAGACGAACCACCCCCAGCAATCATCACCGATGCTTCTCACGGCGTCGACCCAGACAACGATGACCGCCCGGGAACCACCAGATCCACACTCCGCTGCCGTCGTGGATGCCTGCATCGTCGCCCTTCAGGGTTACGCCAGCAAACCCCACCGATTCAACCCATACCTACCTCGCTGCAATTGCCGCCCTTTTCTCCGGCGACACCCATCATCCAACCACTCCAGACGACCGCCTACTACCATCTGCCTACCACTCAGTCGCTCGCTGCCCAGAGAATCGCCAACCATTACGGTGGCCTCCAACCCTACCTATCCCCGTATTAAACAGGGGCACAACAACCCCATGGTCCTCCACTTCAGCCCAATTTTGGCTTTGACCCATTCATCAATCCCATTAATCTACCCAACCCAAATACAAGACAACAAGCCTACACGGGTCCAGCCACTATTCCGGGTAATACCCAAAATATGTGTCAGGGGAATTATCTGGGTCAACCAGTTTTGTATTCCGAACAGAGCAATCCGGTGGGTACGGACACACGTAATCACAAGCTTCGCTTTGACGCCCCAAAATTTTCAGGTATTGACCCCCCATACTTGTCTTTTTAAAGTTGAGAAATATTTTCAGTATTGTCGCGTTCCGCCGGATGATCGCCTACAGTTAGTGGGGGTATTATTAGACGGGGATACCGCCGATTGGTTTCGGTATCGTCAAAATAATTTCTCTTTTGCAAGCTGGAAAGTTTTTATTGACGAGGTCAAACTTCGCTTTGATAACCATATTTATCATGATTATTTTGGGGAGTTGTCAAAGTTACGCACAGAAACTTCAGTTCTTGCTTTTCAGACCGAGTTTGAACGATTGATGAACAAAATTACAGCAGTACCCGATCCGCATTTGATATCTATTTTTTCTTCCGGTCTCAAGCCACCACTGGGATGCAAATTAGGGTTGCGCAAACCTCAAACCTTAGCAGAAGCTTTCTCGCTCGCCCGTGAGCTCGAGTCGATTCGAATGTCGTCCGCAGCGCTCAGCCCTTCTTCACCGGCATCGTCACTGGATCTCGCAGCGACGTCGACACCATCACGTTGCTGCCGAGCGCCAAGAAAGGTACGCGAATGGGTTGTGCTTCAAATGTGGTCAGAAATTTTTCAAGGGGCAGCACACGTGCGACAGCAAGTACTTGTATATGGGCTATGACGACAACGATCACGATGACGGACTTCGCATTGAGGACAATGCGATTGTCGACAGGGGGGAGTTGATACGGGCACGTATCTACCGGAGGACAAGACTAGCGATACGACCCTGCGTCGTGAGGAACGGAATCATGCTCCGCCAAAGTATCTCAACGACTACGTGCCTAAGTAGTCACTATTAGGACGTTATTTACATTATTTTGTTAGTAGGGGTCAGTTATTGCATTTCTTCCATTTTTTAGGGGTCTTGAGAGTATTGTATTTATAGGGTGTTAGGGTTCAACTTTATTTTTCATGAGAGAATAAGAATTGTTTATTTCAGTTTATTTTGCTCAATTATTTTAGTTTTTGTGAGATTCGTAGCCTCTAAAGCTACTGGTAAGATACCGGGTGTATCAAGTGGGTTGAACACAGTTCTATTTTACTGGAAAAGTGGGAATCCCTACTTCAATATATGGGGAAAATGACTAGTAGATGGTAGCATTTGGATGACTTCACAAACATTTAGTTTTCAGTTTTCTTTGGGCATTGTCAAACTGATTGAATAGTTAATTTAACTAAATTACCATTAACAGAGGAAAAGCCATGTTAAGCGGCAATTAAGACCTAGAACTAGGAACCCTTTTAACACCAGTTACTTCAAAGAAAACAATTAATAAAGACAAAATTCATGGTCTGCATATAACATGGTTTAAGACACAAAGTTTAATGCCAAATCAATTGTGTGTTGCGTAAGTTGTAAGTTTCAGAATTGTAATTAGATTGGGTTTGAAATAACCCGGGATCTCGGTTCAGGGTTAAAGAGACAATCGATAACCAAAAGTAGGAATATAGTTACGAATATTACATTTTATTTAGTAAATACAACAATCTTGAGAAGATAAGATTAAAAATATAATGTGTTTGAAATAATCTATGTGATCAACTAATGGATCTAACTTAAGCTAAACGCCTTCGTCTCGATACGCGTTCCCATCCCCCACCTTGATTGATGACCTGCGGTTTTAAAATGGCAAAAGCCGACGCAGTTTTGAAGAAAATGATCAGTAAAAACTGAGTAAATACACACTACGACATGTAAACCGATGAGTGGCACGCAAGAATAGTTTAAATAAACTAAGAGCTTTGAAACATTAATAAGTAAGAGAGTTGGGAATTCATGAACAATTATAAGTAACCACGTAGCGAGAACTTTTCGACTTTAAAACTTCAATAAACCAGGAGTATTAAATGAATTCTTAAATCAGTAGAATCTCCAGAATAAACAAGTTATTTTGAACTTATAACGATATTCATTCACGAATAGCATATGCTTTTCAAATAATTTCATATATTAGGGCATATCCGGAGTCACAAACAACATCAATAGAGTATTCGACTTTCTTTCAAGTTCAGTTACCCGTTAAGTTTAGCTGAGGCATGTCCATATCCACCAGCAGGATCGATGTAGACAGAGGGATCACGAAATAATCACTAAGGGTTCCTTCTAGGGTCTATCAAACCCTATTTCACCCGAGCGTTAAGGGAGCCCATTCGTCAACCCCGCTCACAACATTAGCTAAAAGGCCTTAAGTGTCGACACCCCTATACCGTAGTGACCCTTACAAGTATAAGTAGCACTCTATAGCTCTATAAACCCCTTGGCCTCAATATCTTGATGCATTTTAGCTCATCGGGGGCGGATTTGTGAACATTAACGTTCTATCCAATAATAAGAAGCATTGATTCAATGGTCTTTGCCATAAGAAAATGGAGGATCGCTTGACGCCTCCCATTAATAACAGTACTTTGTAATCGTCCTAAGTCTATTAGAGGTATTTTATTTATTCTCATTCACATAACCAGAATCAGAATATCAACATTTCACAAATAATTTTCGAGAGTTCTCAAAGGAGATGAATAAAATAGTTTAACAACATTCTAGTGGAAAATATGCATTCTCATACTTTTTCATATAACAAGCATTCATTTGAAACATCAAACACATAGGCACATTTTGATATGAAAAGGTCGTACATATGTACTTACCACTGAGATGAAGCACAATCAAAAGCAAGAAACTAAGCCTAGCACTCCGACGACAACCGCTCTCTCCTACGAGGTCGATGTCTACAATCACACGTATGACGTACTCGTTATAACCAATTTACACATTTATAATAAAAATGCAAACCTACGTGTGATATAGTCCTAAATGTCACTAATGAACATATAATGATGTTTAATTATCAAAATAAGTCCAACAAAACACCTAGAAGTTCAAAAATTCAAGTTTTCTAAAAACTTTGAAACTACAATTCTGGACAGAATTGTAGCTCTGACTTTGGAGCCATATTTACCGTATCAAATCATCTCCTCAAAATTTTAAATTAATGTATGATGAACCTATATGTGTCTACTTTCATAAACATCAAGAAAATCATGCATAGCTATTATAAATCACGAGTTAGAAAAATAACAAAGACTACTATGTAGAGAAAAGTTTGGAAGAAAGTTTCAACTTTGAAGAACAATTACTACTACTTGGAGAATAGGAAAAATTCTAATATTCTCCAGAATGAATCCCTTATGTGACTAGTTCCATCACAAGAAAGATATGGTGCCATAAGTTTCGGGAAATGAGATTTTTAACAAAAATGGTAAAACTAGTCCAAAAACAGAGTTTCAGAAAACATGCAACTTAGAATGAGCATATCTCCCTAACCAAAAAGGCTATGGAGTTGATTATTTTTTCATAATGACCCTCTTTGAGTCTAGTTGCAGAATATGTAAGAGCTAAAAATTAAACATAGACAAAATTTAGAGATAATGTACGTTTTTCACAAATTGGTCAGATTGTATGAACATGAAATTTTTCAAAAATCAACAAGAATGGTTCTATTAGTACATGCAAGTTAAGTACACTTGATTTTCACCCAAATAGCACCATTTTAATCATGAAAATAATATTTTTACATGCTCTTGAGACAAATTATCAAAAATCGCTTGAGTAACAAATGCAAGAAGATGACATTCACAACATGCATGTTGGTTCTAGTGTTGGTATCATGAAATAGTTAAGATTTTGAAGTCAAAAACATGATCAAGCCAAGACAATGAAGAATCAAGTTTGGGGAAGAATAAATCTAAGATGAATTTTCATCAATCAAAGCTAAACATAGACATGCAAGAATGAATTGAAGGGTAGAAGAAAATTTACCCCAAGATTCAAGAAGATGGGAGGAAAAGAGTGAAATTGGCCTTCCATCCTTGAGAAGAATGATGAAATAACTCCCCTCCATGGTTATACCAAGCTTGGAAACAAATTTTTCATGCTTTGAAGACTAGAAAATAAAATTTTCATGGTGTTTTTGTGAGGTCAACACCCAAAAACGGGAAGAGAATTTTGAGAGAGAGAAAAGAGCTATTAAGTGTTCTTCAATGGAGGAATTGAGTGGATAAGAAGATGATGATGATGCATTGGGTGTGAGAGTTGGTGGATGTGGGAAAAGAGTGATGGTGATGAACATGATGGGGGGGGGGTTGGTATGCATAAGGTGTAATATTTACATATGAAGTGATTTATTTTGAAGGAGTAGTCATGAGAGAAAAATGATGAAGATGATAGAGATAGGAGTGTTAGTGGTGGATATTCCACAAAAAGATGTACATGCAAGATGGTATGTAGTAGTGCTAGTTGTTGAGGGAGGAGTAGAGTGCAATTAAAAATTCTCCCAACAACATAATTGGGGTAGATATAGAAAATGCCAAAAATTGAGGGGTGAAAATATATTTACCAATTAATAGGTAACATAAAAAATAACTTTCATTAATTATAAAATCTCCAAAGAATTTCAAATAAAACACATTGTATAAATCACTTTTAGAAAACTACAAGTACCTCCCAAGTATACAAATAAGTTTCATATAACATTTTTCAAGTTTTTAAAAAGTACAAAATAACCCCAAAATAAAAGTATATATCATCATAGATGTCAAATGACACCCTTATACTTTAAAATCAAGAAAAGTCATTAATAAAATACAATTTTCTCAAAAAAATTTAAATATATTTCCGAAATGACCAAATAGCACCTAACTTAAATACGAGGTATTACAGGGTTGGTATGGGGAGGTAAGCTTACATTCCTTATTCACAACATCTGAATAGAAAAACTACCCAGAAAATAACCCCGTTTGGGGTATAACTGGTGGAGTTCCATACCAAAAGTTACTAGAGAAAACATCTTTCAGATTTATAAAAGTGACCTTTAGAAGGCCTAACTAATGTCTGCCCAACTAAGTATTCCTTAGACGATCTGAGTCCATAAACCAGACAATAAAATGTAAGAAATAAAGAAACTAAAATAAAAATAAAACTTCTAATGATGTTAGTTTCCGGTGGCCCTGATAAAGTATAGTCTATAACGGATAGTTCTTAATTTAGGACCACATACACTCAACTGTAGGGATTGTTTCGCAGTTTTTCTAAACTCTAGGGATCTAAGTACAAATAAGTAAAAATTATATTTTTCAATAATGAGTGTATCAGGAAAGGATATGAATCATATTTGCATATTTATATACTTAGACTAAGTATTATTGGAATGTTCAGACCGAGTCAGGGGCTGTACTAAAGATATTGAATTGTCAGGGGCGAAACGGTAATTTGGTTGGGTAGTAGTGCATTCTACCTCGCTTGGAGGAAATGAATTAATATCGTGTATATATATATATATACATGTATTTCAATGGTGTAATGGTTGTTGGGATATGGATTCAGGCCCGTTGGTCAAGAAACTATGCTAGATTATATGAGAGTACGTGGAAACCTTAAGAGTATAGTCAATCACTAAGAAGTCTCTGCCAGAACACTACAAATCATAAAAAAGTATAATAGTTAAGTTTCCAGTCTACTGTTTTTTTAATTGTCTCGTAACAGAACCGTTATGGTTAGACTCCTTGCTGGGGAAATCCAGTGCCCTAGCGGAGGACACTCTCGCAGGGTCTGGAGATCTTCTGGTAGATTTCCTAGCTCTGAGGGTGGGGTTTTACATTAGTGTCCAGTTATAGTAGTGACCTATGGCTGCCTTCTCCATTAAACTATCTTCCCTGCTTTTTTACTTCCTCTCATCTCTCACATATTGGCTAAATTTAATAACAAATCTCGCCAAGTAACTATTGCATTAATAGTTAATACATTCAAAGGAGGCGTTGTGTGTAAACTTACGTTTATTTTATGGTCTAACCTTGCATTTTTAATTAAATTCCACTAATTCTTGTAACCGCTGATAATTATTGGGTTAATCTCGAATTCCACAAGACGAATCGGTGAACCCGATGCGTCTGATTTCTCTTATGAGGAGGTGATAGCTTGGGTTTGGTGGGCTTTTCCACCTCTTCTAGTTTAGTATAAATAGAGGTGCTATCTATTGTTTTATTCATAAGTTCAACTCATGAGTGGCACACATGTTTAGTGTGTAGGAGAGTTGAGTGGCTTGTAGAGAGAATTGTGGGGTACAATTTTTGTAAAAGTGAAAATTGTTTCTTGCCATATGCACGTAGGCAACTTGCCTACGCACTTTAAATATTGTGTTCTTTATTTTCTCGTTCTCCATATCGCGTGTTCGTTAAGTGATCGTGTTTGATTTCTGTCGCGCGGGATTCAACGTGATAAATCCCAACAAGTGGTATCTGAGCCAGGTTATGATCCAGGGTATACACACGACGAGAACGGAGACGGGATTATAAAGTTTTGGCGGCGACGAGAAACTTGCAGCATGCGGCGATTGGCGGTCTTGAAAAACCCACGGCGACGAGGCTTATCGAGCTTGGGTTAAGAAGACGAAGAGCAGCCGCGGCGGCTAAAGGGGCAGCGGCGAAGAAGCTGGGCAGTGGCGGCAAAAGGGCAGCGGCGAATTTCTTCATGGTACGTATGACGGTGTGGGGTTTTCTTTGGCACCAAGGAATGGTGTGGGTTGTCGTTATTTAGTTGGAAAGGTTTTATTTTTTTGGTTCCTGTTAATCATGAAGGAAGGATTTGAAAAGAAAGAAAACCCAAGTGTGGTAGTACGTAAGGAAGAGGAAGACGCAGGAGGAATAATCAGGTGCTTTGCGGCCGCAGCTGATCGCATGTCTGAAACGCGCAATGTGTGGTCCAAATTGTTTTGGACGTATTGGCAATGACGATTCTCCAGATTGTGAATGGAAATTTTCAGATTAGTGTGATGGCGGTGAAAAGTTCTAGTTTCGTGATTGAACAATTCAACATCCACAACGATTTCACTCTATGGCAGCAACGAGTGAAAAATATGTTGACACAGGAAGGTCTTATCAAGGCTCTCATGAAGAAGAAGTCCAAAAAGCCGGTAGGTGTCACAGAGGAGAAGTGGGAGGAGATGCAAGAGATGGAGAATAGCACGATTCAGCTATATCTCGACAACAGTACACTCCAGGAAGTCATCAATGAGACGGATCCGTATGAGCTATGGTTGAAGTTGGAGATCATGTATAAGTCCAAGTCATTGACGAGTTGACTGTTCTTGAAGAAACAATTGTATGCGCTGCATATGGGCGAAGGGAAGGATTTTATAGAACCCTTGGATGAGTTCAACAGGGTTCTAACAGAGCTGAATGCGGTCGATGCGAAGATTGAAGAAGACGATCAAGCAATTAGGTTGTTAGTTTCCCTACCTCCTTCGTACGAGCACATCAAGACTACGTTGATGTATGGGAAGGATACTATCAAGTTAGATGAGGTGGTTGCTACTCTTATTTCCCATGAGTCGGTAAGGAAAAAGGAGAGCGACAAGACTCAACTTGATGGAATCATGGCTACATTAGAGGGAAGTCAAGATTGAGGAAGGGGGCAACAGAAGGAGTCTCATAGGAGGGGGACGTTCCAAATCCAAAGGTGATTACTACAAGCCACGATTTTACTTTTGTAGTCAAGAAGGCCATATTCAAAAGCATTATGAGAAGTACAAAGCGGCGAGGAAGATGAGTCAACCATCAGAGGAAGCAGTCATTCAAAAGTCCGACAGTGATGAAGATCCAGTGGATGTGATGACATTCACTTCAAGTAATGATAACTCAGATTGGATTTTAGATTCTGGATGTTCGTTTCACATGTGTGCAGTCAGGGAGCAATTTGAAAATTATAAAGCTTGTGATGGGGGTACTGTCAATATGGCTAACAAATCGACTAGTAAAGTTGTTGGTATGGGAACAGTAAGGTTTCGTAAGCTTGATGGGAGGATCTTGGCGCTGACGGGGGTGAGACATGTGCCAGACTTGAGGAAGAATAAGATCTCATTAGAGATGTTAGACAGTAAGGGTTGTAGTGTCTCAATTCAAGGTGGAGAAATTGAGTTAGTTTCTACGAAAAACAAGACTGTGCTGCATGGAAATTGGTTGATGGTCTATACAAACTTGTTGGGAGTGTTGTGACATGTGGATCTTCTGTCAAACAAGAGACAAGGATTATAAATCGGCGAGATACGCATGCGGGGCGTATGAATGAAAAAGGGAAGCAACTAACGAGATGCACCAGGAACGGGCGCGGAGCAGCATGAGGTGGACGTGCAAGGACGTTCAAGCGCAATATGGAGAAGGTGCATGCTACACAAGAGTTGTAGGTTCAACGAGGTTGTCCAGTTAAAGTGATTGAGACACATATGAAGGTTGACGATCCACCGTTGATGAAACATCGATGAAGAAAACTTATGCAGAAGTGAAGAGGAAGCGAGTCTCGTTTGCACTTGACCTGGATGGTGGTGGTCTCTCCAATGATGTTCGAGTAGGTCGAGAGGTGGAGCCACACTGCTCCCCAAAGTAGCAGACTTTGGGACGCACCCTTGTCAGGGGTGCGAGGGGGCGCGAATGGGAGCATCTCGGTGGAGGTGCTGTGAGGGGTCGTGCATGACGAGCATGGTCGAGGCAGCGGAGTTGACATCAACAAGAGAGTTGGCTGAGGATTTTGCTGACGCTTGCAGAATTCAAGCCAAGGTGGAGTTTGTTGGGTTTGTCTCGAATTCCGCAAGATGAATCGGTGTACCCGATGCGTCTGATTTCTCTTCTCAGGAGGTGATCTATGAGGAGGTGATAGCTTGAGCTTGGTTGGTTTTTCCACCTCCTCTAGTTTAGTATAAAGAGAGGTGCCATCTATTGTTTTATTCATAAGTTCAACTCATGAGTGGCACACAGGTTTAGTGTGTAGGAAAGTTGAGTGGCTTGTAGAGAGAATTGTGGGTGTACGGTTTTCGTGCTAGTGAAAATTGTTTCTTGCCCCGTGCACATAGACAACTTGCCGAAGCACGTTAAATATTGTGTTCTTTATTTTCTCGTTCTCCATATCGCGTGTTCGTTAAGTGATCATGTTTGATTTACGTTGCGCGGGATTTCGACGTGATAAATCCCAACAATAAATTAGCTGTCCCACTATCGATTTTAAAGGTCATGATAGTTGGCATTGATTGATAGCGGTTACCTCATTGTATGTACCCCTCTTTCCTCCTCTATAAAAGACACATGACTCCTCCTCAATAGTTGTCCAGAACAACATTAGTTCCATCACGAAAGAAAATCGGTCATGGAATATTAAAGGAGACAGAGAGAAGAAGGTGAGCCCGGCGATCAAAGTTCTAATCAAGAGGAGGTACAGCGTTGGCGATCAAAGCAGGAGCGAACATAGTTTCAGAAGTTCGTTTATCAAGATTCCATGGCGAACGGCACGCAATTACTGATTTTATAGTTTTCGTGACGATTTGATTTCAAGATCCTGTGATTATTTTTTCCCGCATAATAGTCGAATTACAGCTTTCATTGTGAACATAAATCAAAGTAAATCATCTTTCTCAAACCACACGAGCCGCAAATATATGTAAACCAAATGAAATGCATCAAAACATTCAACTTGATTTCATTCAATAATTGAAGATAGGTTTAATTGAGTTCAAGGCAAATTGCGCGTACTTAGACAGAGGGCTCCGGGCACTCTGCCGTCCCACAAGGGAAGAAGCAAGTGCAAACATTGAAAGCAGTACCTCTGGGAAATGCATTGCAATCTCCATAAGCGTCTGGACCATACTTCACTTGACAGATATATTCAGTGCAATGCGGTTGGAAGCAATCATTATCAGTAATAAAATCCTTATTTCATTCTTTTGCACTTAACTGATCAGTAGCTATTCCAAGACCTGAACTTCAAAAGACGGAAATTCAGCAAGTTTTGGTAATCTCAAAGGATTACAACACTAAAACGCATAATTCTAGCCTAAAATAAGCAAAAGATAAACCAACCTGGTGCAATGAAGAGGAACAACACCAAACAAACAACGATATGACAAATGCTCATCGCCATTGTAGTTGTAGAGTATGAACAAAGTGAAGATATGTAAATTTTATTCAATATTTGGTCCTTTTATAGAGTTAAGAATGCTTCAAGTTGGATACTAATAGTAATAAATACACAGATTATTTAAAAGTTTGTTACAAGGTTTATATCATTGAGACTGGAAAAATTACTTTAATCACGACTTTAATCATTTTTGACCAAACACAGTTTAATTAATAATAATGATAATTTTAGCTGGAGAACTCACACTTAATGTGTAATAAATACACACAATATTTAAGAGTTTGTTACAAGGTGTATAATTAATAATTATGATAGTTTTAGCTGGAGAAATCACAGTTAATGAGTTTAACAAATCTTTAATAGTTGTTCACAAAAAAGGAGCATATTATTTAATAGGGCTGTAAACGAGCCGAACCGAACCGAATATCGTTTGTTTGAGTTTGGTTTGTTAAACTTGGCTGCTAAACGAGTCGAACACGAACTCGAGTCGAACAAAAAACGTTTTTGAGTTCGGCTCATTAAGGGCTCGATTTTTTCGTTGTTCGGCTCGTGGCTCGTTTAGCTAGCTCGTTTACGGGCTCGAGTTCGGCTCGACGAACTTGTATTTTATTGGATATATAAGATAATATATAATTGATTAATTAAAATATCATGTTGGTATTACTTAAGATAAAATGACTATATTAAGGAAACAAATAATGAAATGGTTTCTAACTATATATACATATATACTATTATAACGTGTTCGAAACACTAACAAACGAGCTCCTTGTTCTGCTCGTGTTCGGCTCGTTTAGCAAACAAACACATTTTCATGTTTGAGTTTGTTTGATTAATTAGTCGAACCAAACACGAACGAAATTTTACCGAACCGAACACGAGTTGTTTGCGAACAGCTTGGTTCGTTTACACCCCTATTATTTAATAATTATTTCAGAAAAAAAACTTAAGTTTATAAATACATGATAAAGTGTCGTCTTTCCAATACATTATCTTACATTAAATTTTAGCTGATAAGATCAGACCTGATGCATAAGTTTTGTTAATTTTGGTGTCTGAGCCAGATTGCGCACACCTCAATGACTTCATGAAGACATGAGATGTACCTCGAGTTTCTACAGTTGGGCACTAAAACCCCCGTTGGCCCCAAAACATGACTTCTTACCTTTTTGTGGGATTCGAATTTGAGATCTCAAGGAGAGGAAACTCTTAGATTACAAGACTCGCCTACTATGCCAACTCTTTGGGATTACGTATGCATTATGTGGATGTATAACTAATGTTGTAACACCCACGATTTCCAGAGGAGCCGGAAACCGGTTGGTGCCCTCCGTACAGGGGATTTTTCCATTTCGTACAAGTAGTGGTAACCGAAAACAAGTGAAAGGAAACATCCAACTACTGATTCATTAGGATAAAGTTTACAACGTTCGTGACTGGTTCCAAACTGGACACCAAGTCTAACAAAATATTTTACATCAAAAGTGAGCTCTCCGGTTAATTTCTAAACTCTACTGTTTGCATGAGAGAACGTGTTCGTGATCCCAGCGCGTTACCCCAAGCAACCAATCATAATCTTGCGGGGAATTTAAAAGAAACAAAGACGCAGTTTTTCGAGTATCAGTAAAAACTGAGTGAATAAACAACTTAGCATGTAAAACAGAGTGGCTGAGAAAGGTTACGGGGTTCCGTGTTTAAAAGAGTTTGAAAAGTAACAGAGTATAAGTATAAACATCAGAGTAAAGACTTGAATCATTTTCAGAAACATAAGTACAAGTAGAAGTGACGATTATCAGAGTCCTCCAAAAGTTGTTGTTTCTAAACTGATAGTTATTATGAGTAGCAAATTTGTTTATCGAGATATTCACACGTTTCCAAACGTGAAATGAAACAAATCGTATTATTAAGCCGCAGTAACCAGGGTAGACCAGGGTAAATAGAAAAAGATGATACTGGCATGTAGGGGGTTATGATAACCCAACCTTTTTACCAAGCGTTAAAGACGATTCCAACCGTCCCGCTAGTCATCATACAAGTAGCTACTAGACCTTAAGTGTCAACACCCCCTTAAGATTGTAAGTCAGAAGTGTAGTACTAGAATGCTGGACTCTCACCAACAAGGTGAAGAGCCGAGGGGCAGAGTCCCCAACTTAAGGCAGGTCCAAGACTCCAACAATTAGTCGAGGCATTCTACCGAATAAATAATTACGGGCGTAGCCAACATAGTAACAAGCGACATAGGCGTAAAGCACTGTCACAGACCCAACTTGGTTCCGGTACTTGCGATCCTTTCACTTTACGTTATTAATGACTTCTGACTTCGTGAAATTTGGATAATCAGTCTTTCCGATTTCAAGACAAGTAGCAAAATGACGTTTTAAAAGCAAGTACGACATGTTTAGAAATTTCGAAATAAGGTGCGACAATTATCTTCAAATAAAACAAGTATATCACATGAAAGGAATTGGCACGCAAAACTAAGCATATATTTTGAGACAAGACATAAATCACGTTTTGACACGAAAGAAGATAAGCACACGAGACTAAGCATGAATACTCACCGTGAGAGCCGAAGATACGCAAGTTGCGCTACACGTAGACAACGCCTGGTTCTACGAAGTCAGGATCTACAAACAAACACAAATAGTCCTAATCACAAACAAGTTTGGTTTACAACGTATGACGATGCACGTGTCCTATTTGAATGCATGCGAAAGCTCTAAGTAATTATAGCCACCTAATTATATTACGAAAGCAAATTATATATCGACTACCAAGCATGAATCTCCAAAACAATTTTAGAAAAGTAAATAAAAAATTTTAAGAATATAAAAATATTAAATATTCTAATTAAACAAATTTATGATTTGATAAAATAATATCAAATGTACACTTTATTAAAATCTTAATAATAAAGTAATTAAAACGGGATTTATCTTTCATTTATATTTTAAACAAAATAATCCTTATCGAATATATACTTAAACATATACAAAAATACATTTTCTTAACTTAGTTTTCAAGAAAACTAATTATAAATATCTACTTGCAAACAAATTTCAAATTCATATAAATGTTTCTTTTAATTTTATATTACGAAAATATTTATTCGTATTTACTTATTCTAGTATATTATTAACAGAAAAAAATGATTTATACTAACTAAATACACAAGTAAATACATGTATTTATATATGTATATGCAGTTTAGGGCTAAAGACAACAAGTACCCCCCAATAGTTAGAAATAACTTTATATATGTGACAGAGCCTGTCCTTAAGTTCTCAGATTTTGCAATTAGTTCCCCCCTGTGAACAATTAACAGAGGCTGCCTCTTCCTCTTCATCTCACGGCAAATTCAAACATACAAACACAAATTGAAATGCAGAGACATGATTTAGACGAAGAAAGATGGATTAGGACGGAGTGGAGAGAGTACCGAATCGAGAAACGAATCGAATCGATCAAACGGATCTCCTGGTCAAAATTTTGCCGGAGCTTGGGCGTCAATGGAGGCGGCGGTGGTTCTGGGTCTTGGTCGCCGGTTTACTCCGGCGGCTGGCCTTCGTCCGGTGGCGACAGAGAGGCGGAGAGAGGGAGGTCGAGGGAGGCGGCAGTGGTGGTGCCGAGCCTTCAGGTCGGGTTGCATTTGCGGCGTCGGGGGTTACTACCGGCGCTGCTGCTGCTGTTTTTGGGTTCCCGAGGCAGAGAGAGGAGGGGGAGAGCTGGGTGGTGATGGTGGTGGGTGGTGACGGCAATTGGAGGCGGCGATGTTGATGGGAGAGGAGTATAGGTGGAGTAGGAGCTGATGGATGAAGGCAGTAGGGAGGTGGTGTTGCGGGCGGCTGGTGAAGGGAAACCACAGAGAAAAACAGAGGAAAGAAAAAGAGATTTGATGGAAGAGAGAAATAGATTCAATGTGGCGGGGTCACGGGTTTACGCGGTGATTCGATACGCAGAGTGTATATAATACGCGACGAGAAAGTTAAAACGCGACAAATAAATATATGTAACTTACATCTACTACGCTACAAAAAAAAACAATACATAACAAGTTTGACAAACAATAAACAACTGTTACGATTTAACTAAATAAAACGATTATTGACTGAATAATTAAAGTTGACTGATAAAACTAACTTTGACTGATAAATATAAATTTTGACTAAATTAGGGAGATAAGCAAAATTGACTACTATAGAACGGTTCGTCTGATAGAGACAGAATGTTTACTGACAAGGTAAATTTTTATTTTTATTTGTGTTAAAATAGTTTAACTGATATACAAAAGAACTTTTTCTATCTAATATAAGTTCAAATAATATTTTAATATAAGTTCAAATGTTGATTTTGAGGAAACTCCTAAACGCTTTATCTTAATAAATATTTACTAAACAATTAATAAAAATTATAATTTACTTACTATCAAAATAAAAGAAATTTATCTAAAAATAATTTATAAAAATAATTTAGTTTAGCAATATAATTATAAACAAACAATTAGTTAATCACTACGAAATCAAATCACGCATAATATATACGTCTTATTACGGCTAACACCAACATCAAACAATACGATTCTCACGTTATCCAAAATAACTACGACATATATTTTCCGTTGAATCAAAAAAAAAACTAAGGCATACGAAATTACTAAAATAACCCTAGAGTAAAATACGGGTTGTTACATCCTTCCCTCCTTGGACTAAGCTTCGTCCTTGAAGCTTGAACTCGTTGTTAGGTCTTACGGGTCTCTATTTAAGTCACAACTACCAAAACGACAATTAGCAAGCAAATGAAATGCAGGGACAAAAACAGGGTCGTTACATCTTCCCCCACTTAGGACTGAGCTTCGTCCTCGAAGCTCGAAAGATTTCCTAAAGGTCTCTACAGGTTTCTAATATGAAATGAAATGCATGGTGATAGTGACAAAGAGCGTACCTGTCACCACGTTATTTGCCGCTTCTTCCTCTACTTGGTTCATCACATAGTTTTGGCCACCTAGCCTCTGGTTGTTGCCCTGAGCTACATTCCTTCCATTTCCATTTCCATTGTTGATAGCTCCATTTTTGCCGTTGCTACCATTGGCAGTCACATTCTTGTTATGCGCTCCATTGCCATTGTAGTTTCCCTGCTGGTAGGTGTTCCCATTCTGGTTATGGTTGTTCCCCTGATAGTTACGTCCATTCCCTTGATTGTTCCCTCCATTATTTTCAGCTTTCCTTTTGTTACACTCGTACCTCTGGTGGCCCAAGATGCCGCAATAGTCGCATGCTACCTTCCTTCCATCACTAGTAACACCTGGGTGATCCCCGTTGCATCTTTTACAATAGAAGTGGCGAGCAGGCCTTGCCACCTGGTTATGTTGGTTCTGGCCATTCCCACGGTTCGGGTGGTAATTTCCTTTACCATTGTCAGCTTTGAAATGCTTGTCCGACCTCTGGTTGTTGTTTCTTCCTTGGCCATAGTTGTCAGTCTCTTGGCCATCCGCCTTCCTCTTTCCTAGCTGTTGTGATAGCTCTTGGTCGACCCTCCAAATGTTTGAAGCTATCCCATAGGCTTCAGACATGGTGTCGTAGGTCCTCGTAAGCATGGTCCTCTGTAGGGTGAGCCTTAGACCTGCTATGAAGCGGGTGACCACGCGTCTTTCCGTAGGCACTGTGTCTTCTCCAAACCGTGCTAACTCCACGAACTTGTCATAATAGTCCGTCACGGAGTCGTTTCCTTGCTTCAACGCGATGAATTCATTATACTTATTTTCCTTGACGTGCTCTGGATAGAAGTTTGCTCTCATAGCAGCCTTCATTGCTTCCCAGTTAAAGCCTTCTTGAGCCACGAGCCTAGCTCGATTAGCTGTCCACCAGTTATCGGTCTTATCCTTGAAATAAAAAGCCGCCTCATTGACCTTGCGGGCTTCGGGACATTCCATTGCATGGAAGATTTTATCGAAGTCCCTGATCCATTTTTCGAGCATTACTGGATCCTCTTTCCCGTAGAAGTTGCTCGGGTTCCTCTGACCTATCTTCTTAGACCAGTCTGGTTCCCGTTCATTGGCAATAGTGTTGTTTGGATTTCCCTGGTTGTTGTTCACAGCCTGAATAAACTGACCCATCTGAGCGATCAATTGAGTCACCTGTGGGTGCAATTCTTCAACTCCTTCCATTTGGGTAGACGTGTTGCTTCCGGTGGCGTAGCGGTGTTGCCTATCGTTCATATGCCCTATACGATTTCTTACCGATTACGCGATTCGGAGGGTATGCAAATAGGTATGGATATTACGCACAAAAACGGTTCTAACCGTGCAAGAAGACATCGCACAAATACGCACACAATGGCAAATCATATAAGAGACTCATTGCAATTTGCGGAAGTTGAGAATATAATACTCACAAATAACGAAGCATATAGCGAAATGCGATTAACCAATCAGAAATTAGCACAAAGCCATGTAAAACATCCTTAAGTCATGTAAGAAAGAACATACATAAGTGTAGGGTATAGTGTTTCAAAACCAAGGATGAGGGTGGGCGGGAAATACCCTAGTCAGTCACTGGTCATTCAAACATGTATAAGCACTAAGGATCGAAAGTGGAATGACAGTAAAGACAAGTAACACATATCAGTTAGGCATGCGAGGATAAACAAGAGACATAACCCAAAATCCCCGGCTTATTCAGATTTTACTTCTCAGTTTGTCTTGCCCTACCGATTTCAACTTCAAGTTCAAAATTAGCTTTGATTACTTTCAAAAATCTTAGTTTTAAATGTTTTATCCCTACAGTCTTACTGGATGTCACTGCTCTGATACCGACTGTAACACCCCGATTTCCAGAGGAGCCGGAAACCGGTTGGTGCCCTCCGTACAGGGGATTTTACCCTTTCGTACAAGGAGTGGTAACCGTAAACAGGTGAAAGGAATCATCCAACTACTGATTCATTAGGATAAAAGTTTACAACGTTCGTGACTGGTTCGAAACTGGACACCAAGTCGAACAAAATATTTTACATCAAAAGTGAGCTCTCCGGTTAATTTCTAAACTCTTCTGATTTCATGAGAGAACGTGTTCGTGATCCCAGCGCGTTACCCCAAGCAACCAATCATAATCCTGCGGGGAATTTAAAAGAAACAAGGACGCAGTTTTTCGAGTACCAGTAAAAACTGAGTGAATAAACAACTTAGCATGTAAAACAGAGTGGCTGAGAAAGGTTACGGGGTTCCGTGTTTAAAAGAGTTTGAAAAGTAACAGAGTATAAGTATAAACATCAGAGTAAAGACTTGAATCATTTTCAGAAACATAAGTACAAGTAGAAGTGACGATTATCAGAGTCCTCCAAAAGTTGTTGTTTCTAAACTGATAGTTATTATGAGTAGCAAATTTGTTTATCGAGATATTCACACGTTTCCAAACGTGAAATGAAACAAATCGTATTATTAAGCCGCAGTAACCAGGGTAGACCAGGGTAAATAGAAAAAGATGATACTGGCATGTAGGGGGTTATGATAACCTAACCTTTTTACCAAGCGTTAAAGACGATTCCAACCGTCCCGCTAGTCATCATACAAGTAGCTACTAGACCTTAAGTGTCGACACCCCCTTAAGATTGTAAGTCAGAAGAGTAGTACTAGAATGCTGGACTCTCACCAACAAGGTGAAGAGCCGAGGGGCAGAGTCCCCAACTTAAGGCAGGTCCAAGACTCCAACAATTAGTCGAGGAATTCTACCGAATAAATAATTACGGGCGTAGCCAACATAGTAACAAGCGACATAGGCGTAAAGCACTGTCACAGACCCAACTTGGTTCCGGTACTTGCGATCCTTTCACTTTACATTATTAATGACTTCTGACTTCGTGAAATTTGGATAATCAGTCTTTCCGATTTCAAGACAAGTAGCAAAATGACGTTTTAAAAGCAAGTACGACATGTTTAGAAATTTCGAAATAAGGTGCGACAATTATCTTCAAATAAAACAAGTATATCACATGAAAGGAATTGGCACGCAAAACTAAGCATATATTTTGAGACAAGACATAAATCACGTTTTGACACGAAAGAAGATAAGCACACGAGACTAAGCAAGAATACTCACCGTGAGAGCCGAAGATACGCAAGTTGCACTACACGTAGACAACGCCTGGTTCTACGAAGTCAGGATCTACAAACAAACACAAATAGTCCTAATCACAAACAAGTTTGGTTTACAACGTATGACGATGCACTTGTCCTATTTGAATGCATGCGAAAGCTCTAAGTAATTATAGCCACCAAATTATATTACTAAAGCAAATTATATATCGACTACCAAGCATGAATCTCCAAAACAATTTTAGAAAAGTAAATAAAAAATTTTAAGAATATAAAAATATTAAATATTCTAATTAAACAAATTTATGATTTGATAAAATAATATCAAATGTACACTTTATTAAAATCTTAATAATAAAGTAATTAAAACGGGATTTATCTTTCATTTATATTTTAAACAAAATAATCCTTATCGAATATATACTTAAACATATACAAAAATACATTTTCTTAACTTAGTTTTCAAGAAAACTAATTATGAATATCTACTTGCAAACAAATTTCAAATTCATATAAATGTTTCTTTTTATTTTATATTACGAAAATATTTATTCGTATTTACTTATTCTAGTATATTATTAACAGAAAAAAATGATTTATACTAACTAAATACACAAGTAAATACATGTATTTATATATGTATATGCAGTTTAGGGCTAAAGAGAACAAGTACCCCCCAATAGTTAGAAATAACTTTATATATGTGACAGAGCCTGCCCTTAAGTTCTCAGATTTTGCAATTAGTTCCCCCCTGTGAACAATTAACTGAGGCTGCCTCTTCCTCTTCATCTCACGGCAAATTCAAACATACAAACACAAATTGAAATGCAGAGACATGATTTAGACGAAGCAAGATGGATTAGGACGGAGTGGAGAGAGTACCGAATCGAGAAACGAATCGAATCGATCAAACGGATCTCCGGGTCAAAATTTCGCCGGAGCTTGGGCGTCAATGGAGGCGGCGGTGGTTCTGGGTCTTGGTCGCCGGTTTACTCCGGAGGCTGGCCTTCGTCCGGTGGCGACAGAGAGGCGGAGAGAGGGAGGTCGAGGGAGGCGGCAGTGGTGGTGCCGAGCCTTCGGGTCGGGTTGCAGTTGCGGCGTCGGGGGTTACTACCGGCGCTGCTGCTGCTAATTTGGGTTCCCGAGGCAGAGAGAGGAGGGGGAGAGCTGGGTGGTGATGGTGGTGGGTGGTGACGGAAATTGGAGGCGGCGATGTTGATGGGAGAGGAGTATAGGTGGAGTAGGAGCTGATGGATGAAGGCAGTAGGGAGGTGGTGTTGCGGGCGGCTGGTGAAGGGAAACCACAGAGAAAAACAGAGGAAAGAAAAAGAGATTCGATGGAAGAGAGAAATAGATTCAATGTGGCGGGGTCACGGGTTTACGCGGTGATTCGATACGCAGAGTGTATATAATACGCGACGAGAAAGTTAAAACGCGACAAATAAATATATGTAACTTACATCTACTACGCTACAAAAAAAAACAATACATAACAAGTTTGACAAACAATAAACAACTGTTACGATTTAACTAAATAAAACGATTATTGACTGAATAATTAAAGTTGACTGATAAAACTAACTTTGACTGATAAATATAAATTTTGACTAAATTAGGGAGATAAGCAAAATTGACTACTATAGAACGGTTCGTCTGATAGAGACAGAATGTTTACTGACAAGGTAAATTTTTATTTTTATTTGTGTTAAAATAGTTTAACTGATATACAAAAGAACTTTTTCTATCTAATATAAGTTCAAATAATATTTTAATATAAGTTCAAATGTTGATTTTGAGGAAACTCCTAAACGCTTTATCTTAATAAATATTTACTAAACAATTAATAAAAATTATAATTTACTTACTATCAAAATAAAAGAAATTTATCTAAAAATAATTTATAAAAATAATTTAGTTTAGCAATATAATTATAAACAAACAATTAGTTAATCACTACGAAATCAAATCACGCATAATATATACGTCTTATTACGGCTAACACCAACATCAAACAATACGATTCTCACGTTATCCAAAATAACTACGACATATATTTTCCGTTGAATCAAAAAAAAAAACTAAGGCATACGAAATTACTAAAATAACCCTAGAGTAAAATACGGGTTGTTACATCCTTCCCTCCTTGGACTAAGCTTCGTCCTTGAAGCTTGAACTCGTTGTTAGGTCTTACGGGTCTCTATTTAAGTCACAACTACCAAACCGACAATTAGCAAGCAAATGAAATGCAGGGACAAAAACAGGGTCGTTACATCTTCCCCCACTTAGGACTGAGCTTCGTCCTCGAAGCTCGAAAGATTTCCTAAAGGTCTCTACAGGTTTCTAATATGAAATGAAATGCATGGTGATAGTGACAAAGAGCGTACCTGTCACCACGTTATTTGCCGCTTCTTCCTCTACTTGGTTCATCACATAGTTTTGGCCACCTAGCCTCTGGTTGTTGCCCTGAGCTACATTCCTTCCATTTCCGTTTCCATTGTTGATAGCTCCATTTTTGCCGTTGCTACCATTGGCAGTCACATTCTTGTTATGCGCTCCATTGCCATTGTAGTTTCCCTGCTGGTAGGTGTTCCCATTCTGGTTATGGTTGTTCCCCTGATAGTTACGTCCATTCCCTTGATTGTTCCCTCCATTATTTTCAGCTTTCCTTTTGTTACACTCGTACCTCCTGTGGCCCAAGATGCCGCAATAGTCGCATGCTACCTTCCTTCCATCACAAGTAACACCTGGGTGATCCCCGTTGCATCTTTTACAATAGAAGTGGCGAGCAGGCCTTGCCACCTGGTTATGTTGGTTCTGGCCATTCCCACGGTTCGGGTGGTAATTTCCTTTACCATTGTCAGCTTTGAAATGCTTGTCCGACCTCTGGTTGTTGTTTCTTCCTTGGCCATAGTTGTCAGTCTCTTGGCCATCCGCCTTCCTCTTTCCTAGCTGTTGTGATAGCTCTTGGTCGACCCTCCAAATGTTTGCAGCTATCCCATAGGCTTCAGACATGGTGTCGTAGGTCCTCGTAAGCATGGTCCTCTGTAGGGTGAGCCTTAGACCTGCTATGAAGCGGGTGACCATGCGTCTTTCCGTAGGCGCTGTGTCTTCTGCAAACCGTGCTAACTCCACGAACTTGTCATAATAGTCCGTCACGGAGTCGTTTCCTTGCTTCAACGCGATGAATTCATTATACTTATTTTCCTTGACGTGCTCTGGATAGAAGTTTGCTCTCATAGAAGCCTTCATTGCTTCCCAGTTAAAGCCTTCTTGAGCAACGAGCCTAGCTCGATTAGCTGTCCACCAGTTATCGGCCTTATCCTTGAAATAAAAAGCCGCCTCATTGACCTTGCGGGCTTCGGGACATTCCATCGCATGGAAGATTTTATCGAAGTCCCTGATCCAGTTTTCGAGCATTACTGGATCCTCTTTCCCGTAGAAGTTGCTCGGGTTCCTCTGACCTATCTTCTTAGACCAGTCTGGTTCCCGTTCATTGGCAATAGTTTTGTTTGGATTTCCCTGGTTGTTGTTCACAGCCTGAACAAACTGACCCATCTGAGCGATCAATTGAGTCACCTGTGGGTGCAATTCTTCAACTCCTTTCATTTGGGTAGACGTGTTGCTTCCGGTGGCGTAGCGGTGTTGCCTATCGTTCATATACCCTATACGATTTCTTATCGATTACGCGATTCGGAGGGTATGCAAATAGGTATGGATATTACGCACAAAAACGGTTCTAACCGTGCAAGAAGACATCGCACAAATACGCACACAATGGCAAATCATATAAGAGACTCATTGCAATTTGCGGAAGTTGAGAATATAATACTCACAAATAACGAAGCATATAGCGAAATGCGATTAACCAATCAGAAATTAGCACAAAGCCATGTAAAACATCCTTAAGTCATGTAAGAAAGAACATACATAAGTGTAGGGTATAGTGTTTCAAAACCAAGGATGAGGGTGGGCGGGAAATACCCTAGTCAGTCACTGGTCATTCAAACATGTATAAGCACTAAGGATCGAAAGTGGAATGACAGTAAAGACAAGAAACACATATCAGTTAGGCATGCAAGGATAAACAAGAGACATAACCCAAAATCCCCGGCTTTTTTCAGATTTTACTTCTCAGTTTGTCTTGCCCTACCGATTTCAACTTCAAGTTCAAAATTAGCTTTGATTACTTTCAAAAATCTTAGTTTTAAATGTTTTATCCCTACAGTCTTACTGGACGTCACTGCTCTGATACCGACTGTAACACCCCGATTTCCAGAGGAGCCGGAAACCGGTTGGTGCCCTCCGTACAGGGGATTTTACCCTTTCGTACAAGGAGTGGTAACCGTAAACAAGTGAAAGGAATCATCCAACTACTGATTCATTAGGATAAAAGTTTACAACGTTCGTGACTGGTTCCAAACTGGACACCAAGTCTAACAAAATATTTTACATCAAAAGTGAGCTCTCCGGTTAATTTCTAAACTCTACTGTTTTCATGAGAGAACGTGTTCGTGATCCCAGCGCGTTACCCCAAGCAACCAATCATAATCCTGCGGGGAATTTAAAAGAAACAAGGACGCAGTTTTTCGAGTATCAGTAAAAACTGAGTGAATAAACAACTTAGCATGTAAAACAGAGTGGCTGAGAAAGGTTACGGGGTTCCGTGTTTAAAAGAGTTTGAAAAGTAACAGAGTATAAGTATAAACATCAGAGTAAAGACTTGAATCATTTTCAGAAACATAAGTACAAGTAGAAGTGACGATTATCAGAGTCCTCCAAAAGTTGTTGTTTCTAAACTGATAGTTATTATGAGTAGCAAATTTGTTTATCGAGATATTCACACGTTTCCAAACGTGAAATGAAACAAATCGTATTATTAAGCCGCAGTAACCAGGGTAGACCAGGGTAAATAGAAAAAGATGATACTGGCATGTAGGTGTTATGATAACCCAACCTTTTACCAAGCGTTAAAGACGATTCCAACCGTCCCGCTAGTCATCATACAAGCAGCTAAGATTGTAAGTCAGAAGAGTAGTACTAGAATGCTGGACTCTCACCAACAAGGTGAAGAGCCGAGGGGCTGAGTCCCCAACTTAAGGCAGGTCCAAGACTGTAAGTCAGAAGAGTAGTACTAGAATGCTGGACTCTCACCAACAAGGTGAAGAGCCGAGGGGCAGAGTCCCCAACTTAAGGCAGGTCCAAGACTCCAACAATTAGTCGAGGCATTCTACCGAATAAATAATTACGGGCGTTGCCAACATAGTAACAAGCTACATAGGCGTAAAGCACTGTCACAGACCCAACTTGGTTCCGGTACTTGCGATCCTTTCACTTTACGTTATTAATGACTTCTGACTTCGTGAAATTTGGATAATCAGTCTTTCCGATTTCAAGACAAGTAGCAAAATGACGTTTTAAAAGCAAGTACGACATGTTTAGAAATTTCGAAATAAGGTGCGACAATTATCTTCAAATAAAACAAGTATACCACATGAAAGGAATTGGCACGCAAAACTAGCATATATTTTGAGACAAGACATAAATCAAGTTTTGACACGAAAGAAGATAAGCACACGAGACTAAGCATGAATACTCACCGTGAGATCCGAAGATACGCAAGTTGCACTACAGGTAGACAACGCCTGGTTCTACGAAGTCAGGATCTACAAACAAACACAAATAGTCCTAATCACAAACAAGTTTGGTTTACAACGTATGACGATGCACGTGTCCTATTTGAATGCAAGCGAAAGCTCTAAGTAATTATAGCCACCTAATTATATTACGAAAGCAAATTATATATCGACTACCAAGCATGAATCTCCAAAACAATTTTAGAAAAGTAAATAATATATTTTAAGAATATAAAAATATTAAATATTCTAATTAAAAAAATACGTTTTGATAAAATAATATCAAATGTACACTTTATTGAAATCTTAATAATAAAGTAATTAAAACGGGATTTATCTTTCATTTATATTTTAAACAAAATAATCCTTATCGAATATATACTTAAACATATACAAAAATACATTTTCTTAACTTAGTTTTCAAGAAAACTAATTATGAATATCTACTTGCAAACAGATTTCAAATTCATATAAATGTTTCTTTTTATTGTATATTACAAAAATATTTATTTGTATTTACTTATTCTAGTATATTATTAACAGAAAAAAAAATGATTTATACTAACTAAATACACAAGTAAATACATGTATTTATATATGTATATGCAGTTTAGGGCAAAAGACAACAAGTACCCCCCAATAGTTAGAAATAACTTTATACATGTGACAGAGTCTGCCATTAAGTTCTCAGATTTTGCAATTAGTTCTCCCCTGTGAACAATTAACAGAGGCTGCCTCTTCCTCTTCATCTCACGGCAAATTCAAACATACAAACACAAATTGAAATGCAGATACATGATTTAGACGAAGCAAGATGGATTAGGACGGAGTGGAGAGAGTACCGAATCGAGAAACGAATCGAGTCGATCAAACGGATCTCCGGGTCAAAATTTCGCCAGAGCTTGGGCGTCAATGGAGGCGGCGGTGGTTCTGGGTCTTGGTCACCGGTTTACTCCGGCGGCTGGCCTTCGTCCGGTGGCGACAGAGAGGCGGAGAGAGGGAGGTCGAGGGAGGCGGCAGGGGTGGTGCCGAGCCTTCGGGTCGGGTTGCAGTTGCGGCGTCGGGGGTTACTACCGGCGCTGCTGCTGCTGTTTCTGGGTTCCCGAGGCAGAGAGAGGAGGGGGAGAGCTGGGTGGTGCTGGTGGTGGGTGGTGACGGCAATTGGAGGCGGTGATTTGTGGAGGTGGTGCTCTATTTGCTGGGTTTGGTCTCGGTAAAACAGAGCAGGGAGTTGGAGGGAGTTTGGAGGTGGTTGCCGACGGTGGTGGTGGCTGTTTTCTCTGGGTTTTTGATGGGTTTGTTCACGGCCAAAAACAGAGAGAAAGGCAGAGAGGGAGATGGAGATGAGAGATGGAGGGAGCAGGTGGTGGTGGTGAATGGTGGCAGTGGTGGTGTTCGGTAATGGTGGTGGTTGTGGCTTCGGTGATGGTGGTGGGCTGGGTTTTTCTTGAACCAAAACAAGGGAGAGATGGAGTGAGAAGCGGAGGGGGATGGAGTTGTTAGTGGCAGTGGTGATGATTGTTATTGTTGTTGTTGCTGTGGTTTTGCCGAGAGAAGGAAGTAGGAGGTGAAGGCAGTGGTTGTTGTAGTTGTCGTCCTTGTTGTTGTTGAAGATGAAGGAAGAGAAGTATAAGAATACAACGAGATAAGGGTTGAATGGAGAGGAGGTGGTGATGTTGATGGGAGAGGAGTATAGGTGGAGTAGGAGCTGATGGATGAAGGCAGTAGGGAGGTGGTGTTGCAGGCGGCTAGTGAAGGGATACCACAGAGAAATACAGAGGAAAGAAATAGAGATTTGATGGAAGAGAGAAATAGATTCAATGTGGCGGGGTCACGGGTTTACGAGGTGATTCGATACGCAGAGTGTATATAATACGCGACGAGAAAGTTAAAACGCGACAAATAAATATATGTAACTTACATCTACTACGCTACAAAAAAAATAATACATAACAAGTTTGACAAACAATAAACAACTGTTACGATTTAACTAAATAAAACGATTATTGACTGAATAATTTAAGTTGACTGATAAAACTAACTTCGACTGATAAATATAAATTTTGACTGTTAAAAAAAAGTAAATTAGAGAGATAAGCAAAATTGACTACTATAGCACGGTTCGTCTGATAGAGACAGAATGTTTACTGACAAGGTAAATTTTTATTTTTATTTGTGTTAAAATAGTTTAACTGATATACAAAAGAACTTTTTCTATCAAAATATAAGTTCAAATAATATTTTAATATAAGTTCAAATGTTGATTTTGAGGAAACTCCTAAACGCTTTATCTTAATAAATATTTACTAAACAATTAATAAAAATTATAATTTACTTACTATCAAAATAAAATAAATTTATCTAAAAATAATTTATAAAAATAATTTAGCTTAGCAATATAATTGTAAACAAACAATTAGTTAATCACTACGAAATCAAATCACGCATAATATATACGTCTTATTACGACTAACACCAACACCAAACAATACGATTCTCACGTTATCCAAAATAACTACGGCATACGAAATTACTAAAATAACCCTAGAGTAAAATACGGGTTGTTACAAATGCATTTAGTAAGTTATTAAAATTTTCTTCATAAGAAAACATAATAAATTATCGCATTCTTTTAACTCCAGAGACATGTTTTACTCCTGTATTATTGGCTCTTTTTAAGTATCATTAATGCTTTATATCTAGGGTGAAGTAGTTTTGACCTAGTTCGGACAGTGTCAGAGAGAGAAGGATGCGAATAGGGTTCGGAAATGGCGATCTCCATGGACGACGCTCCAACAGCTCGTCAGCAGGCGGTGATTCTCTCGAAGAAACGGCCAAGCGATTTGGGACTTTGACAGTGGAAGTGGAGGAAATAGTAGAATACAATCGGGACATATGTACGGTGGCCGCTAAAGATTTTTAACCGATGTCTAATCGGCTCTTTCATCCTTCCTCAATCTATGAATGTTTGGACGATGAAGCATTTTTTTTAATAAAATCAGGCTCGACAGAGAGGAGGTAACCTTCAATGAAACTCGGCCCAATATTTTCTTAATCAAGTTTCCAAGCAAGGTATCTATGGATTGGGTTCTTGCGGGGGTCCGCGGATATTTTATGGAAACATCCTCTTACTCAAACTCTGGGTTGTGAGTGACAAGGTTAACGAATTATCTTTTGATTCTCTAGATGTATGGTTGATAACTCCTTAATAAGAGTTATCCTACATAAATTCTACATTGTTATTTTTGTGTGTTTCGGTGAAAAGTGATGAATTCCGGGCTTATTTGAAGAGAAAATGCTTTCTGGACGTTATAGAGCTTAAACGTACAATCCGGGCATTTCTTGAATAGTTCACGTATGATTTGCATGATTTTTTTACATTTTATCTTGGCGGTAGTGTTCGTGTTGTGATTTATAGGAACATTTCATGAGGGGAGCAAGTGGAGAGAAGAAACGAGCTTCAAAAACAAAGCAAGTTCAAGAGTAAGCAAGAGAAGCAAAGTTGAAGGAGCAAAAAGTGACCAACCTTCACTATTTTGATGATATCTTGAGTTCTAAAAGGTCTGTTATAGTGCGACCGGTGGAAAATAAAATTAGACCCAAAGATCTTTCCATCGGTACGTCACAGAGCTCAATATAAGGTCGGACGAGAAAGTTATGGTCCGGCGTAGACGCAAAAAGGAAGAAACGATGGTAAAGTTGCACTGGATCCGTTTGCACTCTTCGGGCTGTATCTGGAGTTACGTAAGGAATTTAGGGGCAAGGCCTCCGCCATTAGAGTCATCCAGGGATTTCCAACGATATAAGATAGGCCCAAACCGGAGTTCGGATGAGGGAGAAAAGGGTCACGCACTGTCAGCTTACAATTCTGTATGGGAATTGCAAACTGGAGAGGCTGAATTACAAATTCGGCCAAAGTACTTAGAAAATTGTGCCCAACCCTATATATCACGATTTTTATGACCTAGAGGCAGAGTAGGATGATGGAGACAAGGATGAACACGTTGGAGGAAGACTTGGAGTTTGGAGTTCGTCTTGAGAGCAAGGATTCCATCGTTTGATCTCTCTTCTCTATCTTTTTCATTGTTTTTTATCATGTTCAACGTAAGCTTGTCATTCTTAATCATGTATCACAGTAGCTAAGTTTAATATCGAGATTTCTCAATGGTAGCTAGGGTTTGAAGTCGTGTTTGGCGAATTATGAGTTTGATTCACGTTTTGCTTAAACTTAATTGATGATGAATTTTTTTGCTATGTTTAATTCATGCTCTTCTTCTATCTTGAAATTGTGAGACATTGCAGTAGGAAGATCATAGGTAATTGGATTGTGGAAGCAACAAATTACTCGAATAGTTGAATTAAGCACATAGTCACCAGTTAGAGGAATCATCCACATACTGTGAACATTAAGTACATTAGAAGATCATAATGCATGTTTAGACGTACGTAGGTTAGAGGAATGAGTTACTTGCTTCTAAGTATAGACTTAGGTTGAGGAATCTTCAAAGTACCCTTGCTCGTTTAGCAAATAAAGTAATCATTAGTGTTTCAGAACGTAATTCGTGAACAGTGGATACCCAGTGAACCTAGAGAAAATCCTGATACTTGTCTCTCATATTCACTCTCCATTTAGTTATTTTCTTTGTTATTTAATTTCTTAGATTAGTAAAAAAGTTCAAAGCGAGCCCACACAAAGTTAATCGTACTAATTAATTCACGACAAGTCTTCTGGGTTTCGACAACCATATCTTACACATTTATTACTAGAGCGATAATTGTAAAGTTGCAGAGATCGTATCAAGTTTTTGGCGCCGTTGTCGGGGACTTCAGTTGAATTGATTAGAATTATTAACCTAAGGGATTTTTTTTTCTTTACTTATTTGATAATCTCACCTGCTTTCTAGCGAATGATTTTGCAGACATCTTGGTAACCATGTGGGGCAGAATTACTATGGGCAATCTCCAGTCTACCATCCATACTACCCTTATGGGGATATGTACACCCCTCCTCCTTGCGATGAAGAATATGAGCAGATTAAAGCAATGTTGGATCTCAACGAGCTCATGTTAGCTAAATTAGAAAAGATTGAGGAAAGGATCAATAAGACTTAGGAATCTGTCCAGCGTCATGAACAACAATGGGGAGAAATTTTGAGTGCTTGGGCATATGCAGATAATAACAATGGGCCCAGTAGCATCATTCCTTACTTAGTTGGGGAGTGCGAAGAGGAATACATTGAACCCCCGGAAGTCTATAATATTGTGTCTCGTCAAGTAATAGATTTTTAGGCCGCTTCAGACTCAGATTCCGACTCAGATTGGGATGATGTTGTGAAACCTATACAACTTGTGCCTTGCATAATTCCGGAGTCATGGCATGAACGGGAGAGTGTTGACATCACGAGCTTGTGGACTAAGGACATTAAAGAGGGTTTTAGTTAAGAACAAGCTCCTAAGTGCTTTGATAATGAGTTCTCCCCAATGACTGAAGAACGCCATGAAGTTAAGGAATTACTACACGGAGATATTCACATGGACATGTAACGAAAATTCCCCTGTCGAATCCATACATCTTGGAAATCATAAAATTGGGTGAATCACATGAGAAAGACAACATACCCTAGTTTTATTCAATCCATGATTTGCAACCCATGATTCCAAGACAAGAACGAAGAAAGGAAGTATGAAAGGAAGAGCGCATGTTTGAAACCGTTCCACATGAGAGGTTATATTTAAAGGAACGATCATCATCATCATCATCATCATCATCATCATCATCATCATCATCATCATCATAATCATCATCATCATCAACATCATCATCCTCATCATCATCATCATCATCATCATCATCATCATCATCAGAAGAAGAAGAAGAAGAAGAGGAAGAAGAAGTTATGTGGCGGTTAACAAGTTCTTTAGTAGACCAAAGTTCAAAGAGAAGAAATGTTTTAATGCGGTCTCCAACTTCTTCTTTCCATATGCGTCTCATGCATGCTCACTTGAGTATAGACAAAGAGTGAAACGATGATGGAAGAAGAAGAAGTGGAGAGAAAAATCTCCTTAACATATCTGAGGTAATTGGTTCGGGTCGTCGACCTTAAATTACCCGACGCTTGTTGGGAGGCAACCCAACGTATTTACTGTGTTTAGTATATTTGTGTTTTTTTTTTTTTAATATATGGAGATATGAGAGAGAGGGACTAATGGTGACTTCCAAGTGAAATGCATGAGCAGGTTATGGTAGAGTCTACCTTGGTGTGTCATGGCATACTTGACCTTTACAGGGACTTGCATTGGCAAGTTGAGGATTCTTCAGAGATGGATTTTAGCAGAGGAGGCAGTCGACCCCGGTGCGCGAGCACACACTGGCCCTAGGAGAGCATAGTGGCACCACCACTAGTGCTTGGGGGGACTGCTTGGTGCATATTTCTTCCCCACCCTTGAGGTGGCCGTGAGTATATTTTTCTTTTGCTGGATTTTGTGTTGCTTTTATTTAAGTATGTCATAGCTCCATCTCATCTACTGTGCTTACGCACTCGAATTGCTGAGTTTTGTTGCATGATCTCTAAATTCGTTGGGGACAACAAAGCATTCAGTGTGGGGGTGGTTTATCTGTCTACTAGCTGATATTTGTCTTGCATAGCCAGTTACATGTAGGATGTTTATATTGTATTGTGTAGAGTCAGTTATTTATGTTATGGTTTACTTATATTGCCGTATTGTGTAGAGTAGATTCATATTATGTTCGCACTTTTAAATGATTAAGTATTCCCACCAAAACAAGTTGTGTAGTTCCAAATATTTTCGTATGAAAGCTTCGCATATAGAGTTAGGAATTATATAAAATACAAAAAAAATGAGAAAGATAAAAAATCCATATAAGATGAAAAATTTGAAAATTTAAGAAAAAAGGCAATTGAGGATCTTGAAACTGAAGAGAGCTAGTGGATGAATCTTTGCGAGTATGAAGTGTTGTAGTAGAAAATAATGTGTTCCTAAAAATTCAGTGTAAAGGTTTCACGAAAGGATAGCATGGGATTATGGAAGTTCTGAAAGATTGACATGTAAAGTATACCTAGGCTTCCTATAGTGTGCTAATTCGATTGAGTTTTGTTGTAGCTGAATATTCTATTTTTAAGTGGAAACTTGTGGTCTCTTGTTGATCTGGGGTGGACCTTCGTGTAGAGTTGGTTTCATGTGGTATGGTTGCCTCAGCCTAAGTGAAGTTGAGGGTGTAGGGTTTTGATTCATGGATGCGCAAAGGAAACACAAACAATCATAAAACCATGCAAAACCCTCCAAGGATCAAAGTCAAGAGACATAACGATGGTAAAGGAAGAAATCAATAACACACCATAGGGTTCTCCCTTGATGACTTCAAACGCGAATTATGTCACGTTCTCTATGGTTGATCCATGCCTAGAGTTGATCCTAGAATCTCCCAAGTCCTTGGTGCTAGCCCGGAAGAGGAATAGGAAGAGGAATCACGCAAAACGAGACCCAAAGGAGGGTCTCGGCCTCCTTGTGGCCGACGGGATGGGGCGGCGGGCTAGGGGCGGCGAGCTCCTAGCTTGCTTGCTCCTTTCTCTCCTTTTGTTCTCTCCCACTCTTGTTATGTTCAATAATGAGCATAAGTTATGGGAAGGAAGGAAGGAAGGTCCTTTATATAGTCCAACAACTCCTTGTCAACTACCTAAAGGACTTATTCTAGTCCTACTAGATTTCAATTTAGTCCCTTCCTTGCAAATTAGTCCCTACTAAGTTTGCAAGGTTTTGCAAAGTGATCCTTCTAATTAATTAATCCAATTAATTAATTCTCAAATCTAGTTCAACTCTATATAGCGTGTGACCCCATAGGTTCTATCTAGTTGGTAGCAACTATTTGCTAATATGGAGTGGTTTCTAGCAAAACATCCATTCTAGCCAACTAATAGAATAGTCATCTTGACAACCTTTGTACAAGTAATTGTCTCATCCCTTTGTCTCTATATCCGGATTGGACACGAGACATACAAGTCACACTCGTATATCCAATCCATAGTTTCTCGATCCATGGGAATAGCCTTATTCGTACAAATAACATCAATATCCCATATTGATTTATTTGAGTCTGGCCAGACACTCTATAGGCACTATCCCTCGAGTGGCATAGGATATTTGCTCCCGTTATGTGGGAGGGAAAAATTCTATCTACGTCCACTACGATCTCTAAGCTTGCTTCTTATTGTATCCAGTACACGCCTTTATAACTACCCAGTTACGGTGTAGCGTTTAACGCTACCAAAATCACAATAATCCACAACTAGAATATCTAGTGACTTCAAGTCTAAGGATGACAATACCATTGCACCGCGAGAAGCTCTTGTGACTCAACATAACGTGTATGTAGCCTTCTCGGAGATGGGTCAATCCAGTGCAACATTACCCTTAATGCACACCTATGTGTTGGATCATGATATCTCCATATCAATCCAACCCCATACTAGTCTATAGATGATTGTCCCATTAATCATTATACTGGACTAGAGATATTTAAGATAAACAACACAATTCTAAATCTAAGGACTTCATTATATTAAATATCCAATAAATAATAAATGAATTTATAGCCACAAATAAATTCATACTAAATTAGATTGCCTCTAGGGCATCTATTCCAACAGTCTCCCACTTGCACTAGAGCCAATCTGACGCATCTCGTATGCCCATACTCCTAGTGTGCCCTTCATGCTTCCACTGCGTGAGCGGCTTTGTAAGCGGGTCTGATAGATTATCATCTGTAGAAATCTTGCATATCCGAACGTCTCCTCTATCGATAATATCTCGAATCAGATGAAACTTCCTGAGCACGTGCTTGGACTTCTGGTGCGATCTTGGTTCCTTTGATTGCGCGATCGCCCCAGTGTTGTCACAGAACAACTCGACTGGATCCGCAATGCTAGGGACCACACCAAGTTCAGAAACAAACTTTCTGATCCAAACAGCTTCCTTTGCTGCGCCATTTTCAGCAATGTACTCAGCCTCTGTTGTAGAATCAGCCACCGTCTCTTTCTTGGAACTCTTCCAGCTCACCGCTGCTCCATTCAGGCAAAACACATATCCCGACTGTGATCTAAAGTCATCTCTGTCGGTTTGGAAGCTTGCATCAGTGTAACCCCTTACACGCCAACTCCTCCTCACCGCCAAATATCAAGAAAGCATCCTTAGTCCTTCTCAAGTACTTTAGGAGGTTCTTGACTGCAATCCAGTGACTCTCACCTGGATTGGATTGGTATCTGCTTGTCATACTCAAGGCATATGACACATCTGGTCTAGTACATAACATGGCGTACATGATAGATCCTATGGCCGAGGCACATGGAATCCTACTCATGCGTTCCTTCTCAATCTCATTGGAAGGACAACCACTCTTCGAAAGAGTGATTCCATGTGAAATGGGCAAGAATCTCTTCTTGGAATCTTGCATGTTGAACCGTTTCAACACCTTGTCAATATATGTACTTTGACTTAGGCCTAGCAACCTCTTAGATCTATCTCTATAGATCTTTATACCGAGTATATAGGCTGCTTCCCTTAAGTCCTTCATTGAGAAACACTTCCCTAGCCAATCTTTAACAGATTGTAGCATGGGAACGTCGTTTCCAATGAGTAGTATGTCATCCACATACAAGACCAGAAAAGCTACAGAGCTCCCACTAACCTTCTTGTAGACACAAGACTCATCTTCGTTTCTGATGAAGCCAAACTCTTTGACCACTTCATCAAAACGTCGATTCCAACTTCTAGAAGCTTGCTTCAATCCATAAATGGATCGTTGCAGTTTACAGACTTTATTGGCTTGCCTTGGATCCTCAAAACCCTCTGGCTGTATCATATAACGTCCTCGAGGAGATTCCCATAAAGGAATGCTGTTTTGACATCCATCTGCCAAATCTCATAGTCGTGGTATGCTACAATTGCAAGTAGGATTCGAATGGATTTGGTCATAGCGACTGGTGAAAAGGTTTCATTATAGTCAATACCATGAATCTGTCTGAATCCTTTAGCCACCAATCGGCCCTTATAGGTAATCACATTACCATCCATGTCGATCTTCTTCTCAAAGACCCACTTGCACCCTATAGGCCGCGCCCCATCGGGTGGTTCCACCAAAGTCCATACTTTGTTGGTATACATGGATTCCATCTCGGATCTCATGGCTTCTAGCCACTTCTGAGAGTCTGGGCCATTCATGGCCTCCTCATAGGTAGTAGGCTCATCATCTATGAACATCGTGTCATCGGAATCGGTCACGAGAAGTCCATACCTCTCGGGTTCCTGGCGCAGTCTACTAGATCTACGAAGCTCTTGTGTTACCTGAACAGGTTGCTCCACAACTGCTTGTGGTTCTTGTTCATGTTCCATGATCAGTTCAGTGACTTGTGGTTCTTGAACTTCTTCAAGTTCTACATTCCTCCCACTTGCTTCTTTAGAGACAAACTCCCTTTCTAGAAACACGCCGGTCCGAGCAACAAAAACTTTGTTCTCGGTTGGATTGTAGAAGTAGTATCCCTTAGTTTCCTTAGGGTACCCCACAAATTTACACTTATCCGATTTAGGCCCTAGCTTGTCTGATTGTAAACGTTTTACATAGACATCGCAGCCCCAAATCCTCATGAACGACAGTGTGGGACGCCTCCCACTCCACATCTCATATGGTGTCTTCATGACTGATTTAGATGGAACACGGTTAATGGTGAAAGCTGCACTTAATAGAGCGTAGCCCCAAAATGATAATGGAAGATCAGTTTGACACATCATAGATCGAACCATATCCAATAGGGTTCGATTCCTCCTCTCGGACACGCCATTCCATTGTGGCGTTCCGGGTGGAGTGAGTTGGGACACGATCCCACACTCTCTAAGATAGTCGTCAAACTCTTGGCTCAAGTATTCTCCTCCACGATCCGATCGTAGAGCTTTGATACTTTTGCCAAGTTGCTTCTCTACTTCATTCTTGAATTCTTTGAACACTTCAAAGGATTCGGATTTTGCCCTCATGAGGTACACAAATCCATATCTACTGTAATCATCAGTAAATGTAATGAAGTAGACATAACCACCCCTGGCAGGCGTGGCAAATGGCCCACACACATCGGTATGTATGAGCGCCAATTGCTCACTAGTCCTCTCACCTTTCTTATTGAAAGGGGACTTTGTCATTTTTCCCAATAAACAAGCTTCACATGTCTCATATGATTCAAAATCAAATTAGTCTAGTAATCCATCCTTATGGAGTCTAGATACACGTTTCTCATTTATGTGGCCTAAACGACTGTGCCATAAATAAGCAGGATTTAAATCATTTATTCAAATCCGCTTGGTATTAATGTTGTAGACAGGATTGTTTAGATCAAGGACATAAAGTCCATTAAATAATTGCGCACTAAAATAGTGAATATTATTTAAATAAAAGGAACAACAATTATTCTTTATTGAAATAATAAATCCATCCTTGTCCAAACAAGAAATAGAAATAATGTTTCCGCTCATAGCAGGCACAAAATAGCAATTATTTAATTCTAAAACTAATCCTGAAGGCAGAGATAGCTCGCACACGCCTATGGCCAACGCAGCAACCTTTGCTCCATTCCCAACGCGCAGATCTACCTCTCCTTTAGCCAATCTTCTACTTCTCTTTAGATCCTGCATATTTCGAAAAATATGAGATCCACATCCAGTATCTAATACCCATGATGTAGAGATAGTTAAATTGACATCTACAACAAAAATACCTGGTGGTGGTGGAATCACTATTCCAAGCCTCTTATCCTCCAGATATTTTGGGCAGTTCCTCCTCCAGTGTCCATGCTGACTGCAGTAGTGACACTCACCTTTAGTCACACCTTTGGCAATGCCACCAACAGGCTTAAGGGCAGGTTCCTTGGACTTGGCAACTGACTTGCCTTTGCCCTTGGAGGATGAGGCAAACATTTTGCCCTTTCCTTTCTGCACCATCATAATGTCCTTGCCCTTACCCTTGTTGATGTTCTATTCAGCCGTCCTCAACATATTGATTAAATCTGGCAGTGGTTTCACGATCTCGTTCATGTTATAGTTCATGATGAAATGTCCATAACTCTCGGGCAACGATTGCAACACGAGATCGGTTGCCAACTCTTGGACGACCGGGAACCCTAGTCGCACGAGATTCTCCAAGTACCCGATCATACGGAGCACATGGGGTCCCACCGGGTTCCCTTCTGCCAGATGACACTTGAACAGTGCCTTAGAGAACTCATACCTCTCTACCCTTGCCTGCTCTTGGAAGAGCTGCTTCAGATTCTCGATCATATCGACAACATTCATGTTTTCGTGTTGCTTCTGAAGCTCAGAAGTCATGGTGCATAGCATAAGGCAGGCCGCATCATTAGCGTCATCAACACGCTTTTGATACGCCTTTAGGGCAGCAGGTGTTTGGTTCTCTGGACCTTCTGGAACATGCTCCTCTATTGCGTACAGTTTCTTCTCTTGCTTGAGAACAATTCTCAAGTTTCTGTACCAATCAAGAAAGTTGGTTCCAGAGAGCTTGTCCTTCTCAAGGACAGATCGTAGGGAATGTTGTGAACTCGATGAGTTGTTTGCCATTTGGAATTCTACAAAAGGAAAATACGCAAGTTTTAGTATTTGTGAATTTTTGACTATATTCAATAATGACTAGTTTATCAAATATAGCTCCCACTATTTTTCTACGGATTAATAACCCTCAAGATATTAATGCGGAAAATATCCTTATATTTTCTAGTGGGCCAAGATCCATCTTTCATCTCCTTATGAGCTTGCTTTGGCAAGTCACCCATAATTTGACTACTTTAGGTAGGAACAATTCCAATTGCATCCCATATGCAACTCTTGGTTCAATTGGGCAAATAACTCCTTATTTATCCATCCATATGGATAATCCCAATTGATTGCCTCTAGGTTTCTTAATCAAATTAATAGCCTAGTTGTGTTCAACCTCTTATCTAAACAATTGCACATTGTTACGTGCCATCGCATTCCATCATTATGAACCAAGTCGCCATGCTTTGGCACGCACGAACTTGATAAATAATGATGATAATGAGTGTTTAAATAACGAGAAGGCAAGAACACAATATTTGAATTTTGAGGGATTTTAAATTCAATTTTAATTGTTTTGTTGATCAATATCAACTAATCTATCTATTTGAGTTTGGGCACAACTCCAAATAATAGATCCGGGTTGTCTAATTATCTTATTATCCTAATTGCATGCATCATCCATACACCAATCACACAATAATAAGACAATAAAATAAACAACCACAAAACAGAAATTAAACGTGATGTGGATATGGCCTTTTTCTAGACTAAGATAATTCCAAGCCAATGGAATTATATATGAACCCTAAAACAAACACATCTCCATGCGTCTTGATCTTTTGGTCCATCCTTCATAGTCATGTGGAATGCTCCATGCTCCATCTTTTGTGGCTTCTTTTGGCTTTGGGCTTCTTTTCTTCAATCTCGGCTAACAATCTACTTTATCTAGCACTAGCTAACTTCTATACTAAATAAAATAAATCTCACAAGTTGAGAAAAAAAAATGGCACGCAGGCCATAAAACCCTAATTAATTATTACAATTAATTGATCAGCTCGCAGGCCGTAAAACCAAACCACAAAAATTAAACATCCACATCAAACCACATCCTAAGGCCATATCCAATCACCATGCGATTTGCACATAAACAGTTAAAATCCAATTTTAACGCGCTTGGTCAATTTTAATTGATTGTAGGATTTATAGGGTTAAAACGGTCCATGGGCCCAACAATCAAATTGCCCGGGCCCAATAAGGTGAACCACAAGGCCCTAGGGCCAGCCCGGCCCAAAACCCACAAGCCTAGGCTGCGGGTTAGGGCCGCCCGGCCCCTAGGGCGGCCAAGCTTGGGCGGCAAGCAAGAGGGGAGGTCCCCTAGGGGGCCGAACCTCCTTGAGGGAGTTGTTTCCAAAACAACTCCCTTGCTTGGTGCCCAAGTTTGGTTGTTTCCTTGTTTTGGGAGAACTCCTTCTTCCCCAAGGATGCCCAAACCCTAGATCTAAGATCCTAAAATTTCTCAAACTCACCAATTCATGCATCTAATGCAAAAATTAGATCTTGTTATGAAATTTTATTGACAAATTGCATCCCATGCTTGATTTGTCTTGTTTTACGCGATAAACAATCAATTTATGGTGTAAAACAACTAAAACGTAACACATAAACCACGTTTATGCTCTACGACCTGTGGCTCTGATACCACTGTAGGGTTTTGATTCATGGATGCGCAACGGAAATACAAACAATCATAAAACCATGCAAAACCCTCCAAGGATCACAAGTCAAGAGACATAACGATGGTAAAGGAAGAAATCAATAACACACCTTAGGGTTCTCCTTTGATGACTTCAAACGCGAATTATGTCACGTTCTCTATGGTTGATCCACGCCTAGAGTTGATCCTAGAATCTCCCAAGTCCTTGGTGCTAGCCCGGAAGAGGAAGAGGAAGAAGAATCAAGCAAAACGAGACCCAAAGGAGGGTATCGGCCTCCTTGTGGCCGACGGGATGGGACGGCGGGCTAGCGGCGGCGAGCTCCTAGCTTGCTTGCTCCTTTCTCTCCTTTTGTTCTCTCCCACTATTGTTATGTTCAATAATGAGCATAAGTTATGGGAAGGAAGGAAGGAAGGTCCTTTATATAGTCCAACAACTCCTTGTCAACTACCTAAAGGACTTATTCTAGTCCTACTAGAATTCAATTTAGTCCCTTCCTTGCAAATTAGTCCCTACTAAGTTTGCAAGGTTTTGCAAAGTGATCCTTCTAATTAATTAATCCAATTAATTTATTCCCAAATCTAGTTCAACTCTATATAGCGTGTGACCCCATAGGTTCTATCTAGTTGGTAGCAACTATTTGCTAATATGGAGCGGTTTCTAGCAAAACATCCATTCTAATAGAATAGTCATCTTGACAACCTTTGTACAAGTGATTGTCTCATCCGTTTGTCTCTATATCCGGATTGGACACGAGACATACAAGTCACACTCGTATATCCAATCCATAGTTTCTCGATCCATGGGAATAGCCTTATTCGTACAAATAACATCAATATCCCATATTGATTTATTTGAGTCTGGCCAGACATTCTATAGGCACTATCCCTCGAGTGGCCTAGGATATTTGCTCCCGTTATGTGGGAGGGACAAATTCTATCTACGTCCACTATGATCTCTAAGCTTGCTTCTTATTTTATCAAGTACACGTCTTTATAACTACCCAGTTACGGTGTAGCGTTTAACGCTACCAAAATCACAATAATCCACAACTAGAATATCTAGTGACTTCAAGTCTAAGGATGACAATACAATTTCACCGTGAGAAGAGCTTGTGACTCAACATAACGTGTATGTAGCCTTCTCGGAGATGGGTCAATCGAGTGCAACATTACCCTTAATGCACACCTATGTGGTGGATCGTGATATCTCCATATCAATCCAACCCCATACTAGTCTATAGATGATTGTCCCATTAATCATTATACTGGACTAGGGATATTTAAGATAAACAACACAATTGTAAATCTAAGGACTTCATTATATTAAATATCCAATAAATAATAAATGAATTTCTAGCCACAAATAAATTCATACTAAACTAGATTGCCTCTAGGGCATCTATTCCAACAGAGGGGCGTACACCACCATCCCTTACGGTAGTCACAAGAGTTAACCGAAAAATCCCACACCCTCTAGCTCGCAGTTGGAAAATAGAGGAGATATGTGCTTAAATGAAAAATTAAGAAAGAAAGTGCTCAAATAAGGAGAACAACCAAATGAGCTGATCTAGAGAGGAAAACTAGATTCAAGCCTTGTTTCACATGAGTTTTGACTCCCTTCACCGGAATATTTGCATTATAACGCAATAAAGGCTAAGAGGGTCTGAAAACCTCATATGATTCGGCGGAGAAAGGCTACAATGAAATTTTAGCTGAATTAGACACAATGATGCTTAGGACGTGCTTTTGTCTTGGTTTGAGTTGGTGGAAGAAAGGGGACGCCTTTTCATAGAAGTAATGCTTTTTCAAATTCTTCCTACGTGTATGTGAATTTCAAAAAGGACTAGTGAGAGCTTCATAATTTTCAGTTTATGAGATGGAGATTGCCAACTATGGCCAAAAATAAAGAATATTGGATTTTTGTGTTTAAATACTTGTTTTAAGATCGAGTCTAGATTTGCGTTGCATCATCTTGCTGCATTGTTGTGTTGAGAGGGTTTTTCATTCTTTTGAGTCTTGTATGCTAGAAAAACAGATAGATGCAGTAGATGACACTTTGCTCGGGACGCAAAAATGGCAAGTGTGGGGGTATTCCTACATACATTCTACATTGTTATTTGTGTGCGTTTCAGTGCAAAGTGATGAATTTCGGGCTTATTTGAAGAGAATATACTTTAGGATGTTTTAGAGCTTAAACGTACAATCCAGGCGTTCCTTAAATAGTTCACGTATGATTTGCATGATTCTGTCACATTTGATCTTTGCGGTAGTGTTCGTGTTGTGATTTATAGGAACATTGCATTAGGAGAGCAAGTGGGGATAATAAACAATCTTCGGAAACAAAGCATCTTCAAGAGGAAGCAAGAGAAGAAAAGTTGGAGGAGCAAAAAGTGACCAAACTTCGCTATTTGGATGATATTTTGAGTTCTACAAGGTCAGTTGACACTCTCCAACTGCAAGTGTACAATTGTCGGTGTAGTGATAAAATTCCGAAAATCCGGGTTGTCGAACCCAAGAGACTTCTTTGTAAATTAGTTAATATTTCTTAACATATTGTGGGAAAATCGCATTTGTTTGTTTTTCTAATTCTACTAAAGTAAAGAAAACACAAATCTCAATCAACCGTTTGAATTGTCTCACGATTAACAAAGATGGATTGTTGTTGGCTTTTCACAAAGTTGACAAAGTCAGGATATCTCTACGGGTCACTAGATGTTTCACACTACGTCGGATTTACGCTCTACTAACACGATGATGCTTTCTGTAGTTAAACGAGAACTCATATGTTGAAGATTTCTCAACCAACTTATACACTTAAACTATCAAATCCGATGTCTCTAGTCTAATCACGTTCAAGTGTGCGTTAAAATTGTTAGTCTACTCTTTGTTCTTAGTTAACTAGCAAGATTTTTCAACCCTATATACGGCTAGTGTGTGTTTCACTTTTCCGGGCAATAAACGTTGATGTCCCTAACATTCATAACCTAGCTCAATCATATTGATATGTATAAAAATATAAAAGAAGAGTGATACTCGTAAATCACATATAACTAGAGAAAATTTCATCAATTAAGCCAAAGTGCATGAAAGCAAATCCATAAATCACAAACGTCGTGATCAAAACCTAGATCCCTACGAGATATCCCGAGATAAGATTTTAGCTACTAAAAAACATGATAACAATACAATTTTTCATGATCAATAATCAAAACTAGAGAAGAAGAAGAAGAAGAAGAAGAAGAAGAAGAAGAAGTTTTAGAAGACAAACGAATGATCCAAGCGTTCCAAAGCTCTCCGAGGGGTCTCTAGCTCTCCAACTCATCCAAAACAAAGTCTTCCTCCCCAAAAACATTCCCTAACCAAGTCTAATACATTTCCCAAGTGTTTAAAACAAGTTAGGAGTAATTGCAAAGCAACCCCAAAAGTTTCCACAATTTTCTACACCCGAAGTAGGTCGTGTGACCTAATAAGTAGGTCGTGCGACCTAGTGGGCACAGACACTAGGTCGTGCGACCTGTTAAAGCCGCCTGATTTCTTCCATTAGGTCGTGCGGCCTAATTGGTACTTAACCAAATGTTGGCCTTCTTATGTTGTCGCGCACGCCCGGACTTCACATTCAACACATGCAGTGGTCAAGCTCTCAAATTATACCAAAATCGACTCGAAATTACGCTAAATTCTCCATTTTCGCTCGCAAAATGATAGAATATCAATAGAATATTGGGTAAAAGACACGGACCACCCCTGAGTTTAGGATTAATTCCTCCCAGCTACCTCGTGTTTTGGAAAAAGACAGTCTCTACCTTTTTTTGGATGGAGGCTAACAGTTTACTAACAGCACGGAATAAAAGACGATTATACCCTTGAAACGTTCATAAATTATCCCCTATATAATAGCCTACCATCTCACTCTACGTCATTCTGAAGACTTTTTCTTTTCCTTCCCCTCCACTCCTCCCGTCCTTCACGCCTAACCCTAGCCGCCTCCCAATTCGAAATACCTCTTCCATCGATCTGAAGGAAGATCCGACCGCCTATCATCACTCCCTCATGCTAGCCTCTCTCTTCCACCCTCCCCCTCCCTGTGAGAGAGGCGTCGAACGACCTAGCTAACGATGAAGGCGGTGGTGGTGTTGGCGGTTCTGGTGCAGTGGTGTTGGAGCATGGTGAAGGCGGCGGTGGTCTGGGCTTCAACAAACAAAGGAAGAGAGGGCACGATGAATCCTCAACCGGCGAATTCCTCTCTCATATTAAGTCTATCCACATCGAAGTAGGGTTAGATTCGAACCCATACGCAGACTGGGGAAGAGATTGATGATGGTAGTGGTTGTGATTTGGGGTTTAATTTGAGATATGGTGGGTTGAAGGGAAGAGGTCAGATTTCCCATTGGATTCAAATGCCTTTTAACTAAATCTCTTGCTTGCAAATATTGGGTTGTTCCGAACCAAATTGCAAATATTGGGTTGTTCCGAAGCCGACACCGTCAATCGCCGCAAGTCCGCCTATCTGGAGCGGATTGTGTCGTTGCTCAAAGAAGAGTTCTCCTACACTAGCATTCACCAGGTATATTAATGGTTTGAATTTGAATATGAATTTGTTCTTTTTTGTGTGAAATTGAGAGAAATTATGATGGAAGGAGGAATGTGAATGATTGATGATGAATAAGTGAATAATGACATGCTCTGTTGAATTCTGTGGACTGTTTGTTTGGTGGGGGTTGTCTGAAATCTAACAGTGGTTCTTGGGTTAATGGTGGATTAAGTGATGAACTTTGAGTAAATTGTTACTTTTAATCATGGTATGAGGCATGTGCCAGGAAATGCTGGTAAAAAAGGCTACCTTTTTTTCTTCTTCTTCTTGGGTCTAACCTTATCTGTAATTATATCCTATCATTCAGTTATCACAAAGGTTACCACAAAGGTTTGGTAGACTCTGCAAAAGTTCAGTGGTGCCACACTGGCTATTCCGTTGAAGAAACTGAGCTTGCAGTTGTAGATGATGATCTCATTTCTGTTGCAACTATGGCAGATGGAGGAAAATTTGAGAGCTTGGAAAGTTATGCTCTTCAAATCAGTCAAGGTATAATTAATCCCTTGATTTCAAACTGGAATCGGAAGGCTAAAGCACTCAAACTAAAGGATACTCTGATACAATACGACATTCAGACTCAGCTATGTCAAAGAGAAAGAAATGTAGCAGCTCAATCTCTTGCCACCTGGGCCAGACTTCATAGAGAAGCTAGGCCTGTTATTGTAAAGAAGTTATTTGTAAGGATTCTCTGTTGGTTAGTGCTTAAAGAAATCGAGTATATCAAAATAAAACAATGAAAAACTTCCTTCTTTTGGAGAAAAAAAAATGTTCATTTTTTATTGGCGTTGTTGATGTTTTGGATTCAAAATGAAAGATGTTTTTGGTGTGTTAAATTTTTTTGGTAGATGTTCTTGATGATTCAATAGACAAAAAGGTCCAAAAAAGTATACAGGGGTAATACGGTCCGGAAAAATTTGATCACCCCCTTTTCTAACGGAAAATGACAGAAGGGTGCTAAGTGCCCATGGAATATTCCGTTAAATGGATGCGGACTGTCTTTTTCCAAAACACGGGATAGGTTGGAGGAATTAATCATAAACTCAATGGTGGTCAGTGTCTTTTACCCTAGAATATATAACTCCATTCCGGAGTTATCAGATACCCCCACGCTATCTTTTGCGCGTCCAGAGCAAATCCAAACTTTCAAATCACAACCAATCCACAAAACCGACTAACTTTCAACCCACCACATTGCATACACAACTAAATATTAGCCGACTTGACACAAATAAGACTCGATTCACAACTCGGTTAATGCAACAATATGATGCAACGCAAATTAGACTCGATCCTAAACACATATATTTACACACACACACACACGAAACTTAAATTTTTATCTTTTTGGCGAGAACGGGCAATCTCAAGTTCTTAAACCTGTTCTCATGGAGCGATGATCGATTTAGGGACAAGTCGTGAATTGAAACTAAACTTGACAACGAGAATTTCCCTTAGGCCGTATAGAGATCCTAGCCTTACTAAGTACAAGAATAACATACCTTTCCACGTGTGCCGACAAAAATAAGAGGCTACGCTAGGCTGAACCACGCTCAAGTTCGAGCTCCTATTCCACTAACGGGTTAGAATGATGAGGCTTAGGGACATAAGGATAATCTTAATGTATAAGTCCTAAAGCGTTACATTCTCACAATTAAACCCACATCTCCCACACCCTCCACGATGATAGAAACCGCAACTCGAAACTCACCGTCTCTGACCCTCGATTCCCTCAAACCCCGATACAATCTCGATCTCCGTGGCCGACGTCGTAAATTGTGCACGAAATGAATACCTCTGTCAATGAAAGAGTCGCTTCCACCACTAGTTTTCCTGTTAAGCTCCAATTTATTTCTTTATTTCATCTCTCCTTTTTTTCATTTTTTTTTCTTCTGATTTTTCCTTTTTTTTCTCTCTCAATAAACACCAACAATATACCAAAAAAAATATACGAGTGGTCTTCCGAGAATTTAGCCAAATAAACATGTTAGGGGAGGAAATATCCAATCATGAATGAGTATCACAAATATCATTCGTCTCCCCCTAACTCCATGAAGTTCACCGTGCCACCAAACAAAGCCGCAAAATAATCAAAGCACGTGTGTGGGGGTGGAGTCGTCAATAGCGCAATCTCGAGGTGTCTGTAGTCAATAGTCGACACCCCTACACTAACATCTATCCATGTCCTCTCTCAAGTAATCGATAACTCAATAAACCTCGTGCCTAATCCAACCGAACCTCCTACACCAAGATGAATGAAATTCGGTATCTAGCACGATCCACCAATTAAGATCACCCTACCCCATTTTCGTGCGAATTAGATGTCACGCACTCACGGCTCTCCACAACTGTGTCCATGATGTAGTGACATGGAACACCGCCACACTGAAGTGCGCAAGCCTACTCACTCACCCTCGCATCCCCTCGAAAATATCAAATGAAGCGCATGCGATCATGTAAGACTCACAGAAATATATCATGAAGTACTCCCTCGTGACGCACTAAAGTGGTTATTCTAAACCATATATGATGAAGGCCAAGAATCGTCACCCTAGGTCAAAAGGCTAGCAAATAATCCAAGGTTCAAATCGGGTTTTATAGTGGTCCTACAAGGTGATATCTAAAAGCAGTGAGTGCTCTAATACACAACCTCGCACAGCTGTTTCGTGTGCCACTACGAGGAGGGTTGGTGACTACCTAAGACGCACACATGAACGTTCGACTCGTTTAGCTCACACCTAGCTCAACTATTGTAAGAAAATGCCGCACACACTTTAAATTTGAAAATCAAGTATGTGTATAAAAATAGGTAGGCACTCCCGTAAAGAAAGTCTCCCTATACGTACTAAGGGGAGCTCACATTGTCTCTCTCGGTCGCAAGTCACGCTCTATGCCTAAATTTCTCACGCTCCTCGATTCTACCAAATTCTAAGATCCTTTTGATTGCCCTTTCTCAAATTTTTTTTTTTATTTTTTGGCTTTTTCAATCTTTTTTAATAAGATCCTATATTCTAAATGCACGACCATTCGAAAGAAGACTCGATATCATCATCTTTTGCATGGCGTTCATAGTGGCCTCGAGTCTAGCATTAGTCTGACTCAACCCACCACTCACAGCCAGGGCCTTACCCTTACCGCCATTAGCCCCCTTTTTAGGTGGGCCCTGGCTGCTCTCTACAACGACCTCATATTTCTTCGGGTCAGTCACATGAGTCCAAATTCTCGGGGGTTCGGGTTCACGCCATCATAAAACTCAACACCGACCTTAATCGCCAAATGCATTATCAAATACCCAAACTCGGCTGCTCTCTACAACGACCTCATCTTTCTTCAGGTCAGCCACATGAGTCCAGTATCTCGGGGGTTCGGGTTCACAGTCTCCATCATAAAACTCAACACCGGCCTTAATTACCAAATGCTTTAGCAAATAACCAAACCCGGATGCGCGTCGGTTGGAGTCCAGAAGCCTTGCTCTACAACTCATATAAATTCGCTTTGCGACATTGAACCGCTGACCATGATACGAACACATGGCCATAACACACCACTCGAACCTTACGTGGCTTTGTGGCGACACACCCTCAACCCAAGCCTCCACTATGTTAACTAACCAACGCGCCCGACGAAGTAAGCAGTTGGATGCAACCGTCCACGTTCGTACATCCTGGCTCGCATGGGTGTCCCAAGGCGCTCCTGTCACCTCACCAGAAGCAAAAAGTCGACACTAAGATCACCAACTCATCTACGTTCATTTCCATAGTGGCCTTGAAGTGACAGCGACCCTCTAGTGGTGGCCATTATAGGGCCGCGGCTATGGTAGCCGGAGAAAAGAAAAAATTCCCTACGGGCATAGGTAATCCTACGATCATCCCAATCTATATCCTCCGCAAACACACACCACTTGGTGTTCGCATAAATTTCCCACATGAGCTCTGAACTCTCGTTGTCCTTGATGATCTCACACCACCCCGCAAGATTCTCTTTCTTCATGAAATCCTGAATGTGTTGGGGCATCTCATCTTGGAACGGGAAACGTATCTCTACATTTTCCCCCTTGAACACACTCTCTCTCCGCTGGTCGTACCTAGAATGCACCAGAAGATTGAAAAATCTATAGTAAAAAAATGCTCCGATCGTAGGGTCAAGGTTAGACCTAGGACCAGACGCTCTCTCTTCGCTCGCCACCGGCATTGTCTTAGGTTCATCACGTCCTAACTCATCAGGGTCCGGCGAGACTGGTGAAACCATGCTACCCGTAACCCAAAAAGTAGCATTCTCCTCTAGATCGCAACCCACACCCCTGTCTCTCTCAAGTCTCCCACAGGGAATATTCTTCATCACTATCGATGACCACATTATGTTTCTTTCTCTTACCCCCGGTCACATTTTTACTCGTATCCACCCTTTCCTTTAGCTACGGCTTTACCTTTCCCTTTATCACGACTCGACATTGTGTACAAGAAAGTAGCGAAAATTCGACAATTAAATTGACAAAGAAATTACGCTACGTGCACAGTGTCAGGATGTGTGTACGGGAAAGAAGCAAGTACACAATTAGCAGATAATTCCTAGGACACTAGTCAATCCCACCCAAACGCCGCAACTAAGCGACAACAGAAAAAAAAAATTGGACTTTTACTCAAAATGCCTAAGACTCGTTTAAATTGAATTGCGAGAGAAAGAATTATACCTGTGGCACCCGGAGTTTCGTTCTTACAGGTGTCGTTTCGCAAAAAATTCGACAACTCGCAATTGAAGACGCCCACGCGCTCCTTGCAGTGTCCACGTCGAAAACCCGTAGAGGGAATCTTCTAATTTGTTCACAAACAACGTGAATTTTAGTTTTGAATTTTCGAAACCCTAGCTTTTTTTCTGCTGGATTTGTTCACCAAACTTGCCCTTGAGCGTATTCCTCCACCAAATTCGTGCTCTATCACACCGGTGCCTAAGTCGTCGGCTACTTGCAGTGGTGGTGGCGACTTGGAGGACCTGTGGTGGTGGAGAAGGAAAAGGGTGAAAGAAGTCTGACGAGGTTGGAGGTTTTTGGGTGACGGGTTTTGACCGCGGGTCTGAGTAGGAGGAAAGACAGCCGGCGGTGATGTTGCAGCGGTGGCCGGAGGTGAGCGGTGGTGATGGTGGTCGGATTTCGCGCGGTTGGGAGAGAGCGAGAGAGAGAGAGAGAGAGAGAGAGAGAGAGAGAGAGACGACGGGTGGAAGGAGAGGAGGGATTCTGTGTTTTGACCGATGGTGGAGAAGGAAGGTATTTTTTTTTTTTTTTTTTTTAAGAAGTAACACTCGGCTTGTATAGTGAAAATACACGCCCTTTTGGACCAAATTGAAACCGGCGAAGCACTAGGCCCGCTGACCTAGTAACTAGGCCGTGCGACCTAGTTTAACCTGCTGTTTTGTTTTTCACAGGTCGTGCGACCTAGTAACTAGGTCGTGCTACCTAGTTACCAGCCCCTAAAAGTTCTAACTCCTCCCGGCATGCTTTTTCGTGACCTTTTGAGCTTGCAATAGCTCCCGATATGTTCAAACATGATATTTCACCCTTGGGATCCAACATGTCGTTTCACAATTTAGACCGGTAGCCCATGATTTTGACCTTTTTTGCCATTTCCGGATGTTTTCCGCCTCTTTTTCTTGATAAAAACATCCAAATGGCTAACTCTCGCGTCCGGACTCCGATGCATGCGATCCACCTATCAACGGAAAGCTCTTGACAACCCCCACAGAATGGCACTCTTCAATTCAGCTCTCATTCTTGTTTGCAAAAATTTGCCCCGTAATCCGTGCCATCGTGTCAGCTTTCTCGGTTTTGCCTTGAATTCTTTGCTTGCATCAAGACGGGGAGTCTGGCATCGCGCTTCTCCTCAGGTGCATTTGTTGAGTGCGTGTTGGAATAACATCCTCACCCTTATTCTTTATTCCGGACCCAATACGCGTTTTGTACTGCTTTTTCTCGATTTTTGTGAACTTTTATCCACGCGCATCAAGAAAGGGGGATCCGGAATATGCCTTCCACCTAGAATTACTGCACACAATCATTGGAAATATTATTCCCACTCTCTCGCACCTCTCAAATAAATCAAACAGAACAAAATATACAAAATAGTATGTAAATCCATACTACAGCAATAAATAGGTTGGGCTGCCTCCCAACAAGCGCTTGTAATTTAAGGTCAACGACCCGACCCAGTTACCTCAAGTGAGCTCAGATAGCATTAATTGCTTTGAGGCGCTTAATAACCCCAATGAAATTCACGTCCATGTATGGCTTTGCTTGCTTTCCATTCACCTTGAATCGGTCCCCATTCTCAGCTTCCACTTCAAGTGACCCCCATGGGTAGACCTCAATAATTGTGAAAGGACCACTCCATCTTGACTTCAACTTGCCTAAAACAGTTTCAATCGAGCGTTGAAAATTGGCACCTTTTTTCCCACCTTGAAGTATCGCGGTATAATGTGCTTATCGTGCCATTGCTTGGTCCTCTCTTTGTAGATTTTTGCACTCTCATAAGCCATCAATCGAAATTCTTCAAGCTCAAGTAATGCCTACTTTCTTTGCTCACCTGAGATCTTTGCATCCAAGTTGATCTTTTTCAGCGCCCAAAGCGCCTTATACTCAAGTTCCACCGGGATATGACATGATTTCCCAAACACAAGCTGATAGGGAGACATGCCCAAAGGGGTCTTGTATGCAGTCCAGCCCATAGACTGTCATCCAGATGTAGGGACCAGTCTTTGCGTCCCGGATTGACTGTCTTTTCTAGAATCCCCTTGATCTCTCGGTTAGAGACTTCAGCTTGCCCATTTGAGTGCGGATGGTAAGCTAGTGATATCTTGTGCGTCTTCACCCCATATTTGCTCAAAACATTGGCGAAGACCCTGTTCAAAAAATGTGTCCCCATCACTAATAATGGCTATGGGCGTCCCAAAGCGGTGAATATGTTCTTGCGCACGAACCTCTCAACTGTAGCACCATCATTCTTGGGACAAGCTATCGCCTCAACCCACTTGGTTACTGTGCACAAGAGAATCCGGCGGGGAGTACTCTGTGTACACCGTAAGTAGGGGATCGGAAATAGCACGGGAAGAGTTGGGTTGTGTGTAGGGAGAGAGTAAGGCAGTAGTAATGTCTGAGAGAGAGACAGGGGTTTGGCAGAGCTTCCGCGTATGTCTGGTGTGTCCTCCTTTGTATGGAAAGGTTAACGTCCTATATATAACGGAGAATGTGACCGTTGTAGTGTGGTTAATGCGCCCATCAATGGCGGCTTAATTAGCTTAACCACAACGGCACGTTCGTCCTCATATATAGGGACCGTTACATCACGTTATGCGCGAATACCGGAACCGTTATGGGGTTGACCGGGTTTGACCGGATTAACCAGGTTTATGGAGCTCGTGCCATAAATCTCTCAAAAGCAGTTACTAAAGGTCGCGCGCGGGCTTGGCTCGCACGCGACAGGACTTACTCTAGCCTCCAAACCACTAAGTCCCTACAAGTCCCGTGCAGTGGTATGCAAGGGCCCTGTCTCGCAACCCCCACATGGATCAGCGCGGCTGGTGATCTAGTGTGTGTGGAGCTCAATATGGTGTGCTAGATGATTGCCACGTGGCCAAGATCTGTCAGCTCAGAAAGCACTATCTACATTAGCCCCCTTTCTGCGCGTGAAGACTCATAGCCGGATAGACTTCCATGCGCAGGAACCAACGCACGCGTCGCCGCCACGCACCAATTCAAATGTATGCAGGTTCAGCCCCCATGCGTGCCATTATGACCTAAAACCCCTAGAGTCGTGCCGTCTGGCCTTTAGGGTTTTAGGCGTGACGTCAGCTTGTCCTGTGATTGCGCGATTCGACGGTGACGGTTGCGATTCGACTACTGAAAGGACGCAACCCTTCATTGTTTTTGGATAAATACTCTGTACTCTCCATTGTTGCAAAGCATCACTTCTTTCTCTTAAAGTGAATGATACCCGGAAGCCTTCAAGAGCAGATCCAGATAATCAATCACCAGTTCTCTCTGGTCAATCGTCTTCTTCAATTGTGCACATCCAAGCAAGCTTTACCAAAACAAAGGTTGGCCTTGTTCAATTGCGTTTGATATACTAATATATGCTTTGAACTGCGTTGAATCTCGCAAACCCATAACATATTATCCACTGCAACTTATGGAGAAGCTCTTGATCTTTGAATCCAATTTCAATTTAATCCCCAGATGATAAGGATCTTGAATGTAGGGTTTCTGAAATCCCTGATATTGTAAACGATTCCAATCTTCTAATTTTGAAAATTGCCACTGGACTGTTCATCTTTCTTCCAATAAACCCTCGTATGCTTAAAACTGAATTTTGAAATTCGAACTAAGCATGTGTATTTCTCCCCCCTTTTTTCTTGCTTTTCCGCAGGAATGGCAAAGACAAAAGGAACTAGACCCACTAAGGAGGACAAAGAAATACCTGATCTTCCACAGGCTTTATGGCGAAAATCCCCCTATCTGGGTGGCAAGGACTTTTATCATGCCAGGGTTAAGGCGAAGAAATTGCCAATCGCCGTATCTGGTGAAGCATTGCATACGTTAACCCCTCCAGTTAACTCCGCGTTGCTCGAATTGATCGATTCCGAAGATTTGGTTCGACTGGGAGTCGAAAATGGGTACTTCCCATACACTGCAATTTCTACTCAAGCATTTGTTCATAAATTGGACTTCATGGATGAATGGATTGACCATGTGTTGACCAATCATGCCGTGACTTTGAACGATGCTGGAATATACTTCGCAGTTCGTGCTATGAAGGGTGCTGCCGTGAAGCTGGATCAGTCCATGCTTCTAAACCTTCTTTCCCGTTACTCGCATGCGACTCACACGTTCCATTTTGCTGAGTTCCAGGCTGCTCCCACGCTCGAAGATGTGCATATGCAGTATGATTTGTCTCCCATGGGCGAGGTGGATCCCTTGAGTCCCTTGAGAACGGATGCGGAGATCGCTCTATATACGCAGATGGAGGAGTGCTTGGCCGAGGTGAAGAAAATTTCCACCCGATGGACTCCTACAAAAGTCCTTCCTGACTGGCAGTTGGTTGACACATCTGCGAAGAATACTTGGAACAAGTGGGTCCAGTACTTCTTCCGTGACTATGCGAACAGCAGTATCACCAAGAAGCTTCTGAGTCGAAACCTGAAGGCTAAGAACTATGTGAATGGCAAGGGTTATCGCTTGACCCTGTGCGCCTTCCTCTGTGCCTTGTTGTCGAGGTACTTAATCGACGTTCATCCTCATGATGGAGTCTTTTACCACGTTCTGCCTCTTGCCGTGAAGTTGGCCCTTGGTCAGAAGGTCGCACTCGGACCCTTAGTCTTGGGCACACTGTACTATAGGTTGGATCAGCTGGTTGTGGCGATGAAGGATTCGCGTGGTCGCCTTGACGTACTGACTTACATTAACATTGCTTTCTTGACAATGTGGGTCTTCGAGCGATGGCCCTCTTATGCCCCAGTCGCTTCCAAGCCCAGCAAATGGTGTCCCCCAGGTACGGAAGAGGAACGTAACAGCGGCAGGGCTGCGAGGTGGTTTGGAACTAACTATCCCAAGTGCGTTTGGAGCCTGATATGCGACAATCGGGAAGAGTTCATAGCTAGGCCCTATGCCATGCGCATTGAGAACGTGCGATGGTTTCCAAAACTGTATCCTTCTAAGGGTGTTGCCTTCTCGGAAGAGCTCCTTTTCGAAGGTGGAGAGAATTTCCACGAGCGCTATCGCGAATTCTTCTGCTGGTGCCTGAGAGGCTCCCTTCCTGCTCTCGCAGAGCATGTTCGCGAGCTCGCGCCGAGGTACGAGAGGATTACCGTGGATATTGATCCCACTCGCGTTTCTCCCCAATTTGGCTTTGATGCAGTTGCACCCTCGATCTGGCCGCAGTCCATCATCAGAGGCTGCTACAAGCGGTTATTGACGAGGGAGTGCAAAACAATCTTGATGAGCAATCTCCCCTTCGAACAACCTGCAGGTAACCGTGAAGGCGGCTGTTCCAGAAACTGGCTCGCTTACTGGAACGCCCAGCAGACGAGATTCGAGACGCAGTCGGCTCCCCAGCCAAGTAGAGCTCCTGTGATCAAGAGGAATTCTTTCCCTTTTCGTCCCAATTGTAGCCTGGACGAGTCTGAATATGGCTGCTATTCGTTGCTGGATCGCGAGAATCATCTCTGTCCTTCCATCATTCTAGATGAAAAGATTGCTGCGGTTAGAAAAGGTTATTCGCATGTCATCAGATATAGCGAAACTTTTGCTAAGGTAAGCAACTTCTCTTGCATGCGCTAAGCTTCTTTACTTCAATAAATTGAAAACCTTATACTACGCTTCTTGCTGTAGTGCCATGTGCGGAGGTTTGCATCTGGTGAGCGTTCCAAATCGCTAGTTACCACCATTGTTACTGCAAGAAGGCAAGGACAACCGTTTCGGCTGGCATCGAAAATGGATCCCGCGGTCGAGACCAAAATTCGCGAGATCATGAATGCTTTTGCTGATTCGCTGATAGACAACACTCCAGCCTTGTCTCCTCCTAGGGATGATCCGTCTCCTCCAGCGACTGCTGCCCCGCGAGCGAAGAGGCCTGGGCAAAGGGGAATTACAATATCTTCCCCTAGGAGCGCTCCAACTTCTCCCCCTGCGAGGTCCCTTTCTGCCAGGGATAAAGGTAAAGGTCGCATGACGAGTAAAGCGCGAAAGGAGCTCGCAGTGGAGACCTTTGTTCCATTCGGCCAGGAGGAAGAAGAGGAGAGGCGGGAGCCAAGAGAAGGAGACGAAGAAGAGGAAAGAATTGAAGATTTCAGAGAGAGAGAGAGAGATGCGATACATGAGGAAGAATCAGGAGGTATCTCAATCGTTCTTCTCTTCTCATCATCTTAACTCTTTTGCAATCTGGTTTGAACAAATTGTTTCCTTAGCAGATGATGATGATGATGAGACCATCGGTGGTCTCTTGGCCAAGAAGCAGAAGAAAGGTTCTCATGCTGGCGTTTCTAATGAAACCATAAGCGAGGACATTCTCGCCGAGTCCCGGAGAACAGCTGCGGAGGCTGCCGAAAGAAAAAGGAAGCGAGAGGAAGAGGAACTCGAACGCGTAAAGCAGAGGAGCCTAGAAGAACAACACGTCAACGACTTAGTGCGTCCCACTGATTAGGAATATGTGCTTCCCGAAGAGGTGGCTCCTCAAGGAGAAGAGGAGGATGCAGCTCCAGAAGAAGACGCAGCAGCTCTAGAGCAAGCCCAAGCAGACTTCGAAGAAATCGCAGGCGGTAACGAAGGTGAGATTTTTAATCTCGCAGTAACTTACCGAGATGTAATTGTCGGTGCACTAAAGCACGGTGTGTCAAAAGCTGACATTCGCCGTTGGCTAGTAGGCAAGTGCGGTGAACCTTCAGGTAATCACTTGAGCAATACGTGTGCACTTAGCTTAGCAACCCAAACATGATCATGACTAGTTTCTTCACGCCCCAGGTCATGCTCATCTTAAAGACATGCTTAACGAAGATACATTAATAGGGCAAGGCTCCACGTCCTTAGCATATGACGAGAACGCTACGATCCCACCTTCGCGTGGAGGTGCTCGCTTTTAGCTTACCAAAAATGATAAATAATATGCGATACAAGTTACCTCACACATCCGTTTTTTGTATCGCAGGTCATGCTGATGAAACTGTGTTGGAGCAAAGGAGTCATCCTTCTGCATCCTATGTCTCGGTGCTGAGTTCTCATACTGAGAAGCCCGTCGCGGTTGCTGAATATGCAGGAGAGCCCCTCGAGGACGTCATTGAACTCTCCGATGATGCCGAAGCTGACACTGTATTGATGGAGGAAGATGCCCCTGCTGGTGCTGAGGAAATAAGAACAAACGCTGATGATGCTATCGCACCTGAAGGCATCCTTCCTCCAACTGCAACTTCTGCTGCCGCCATGCCTCCGGCAATGACTGAGCCTGCAGCACCTCTTCCTGCGTGGAACTTTTGGGGTTCGCAGGTCGGGGCAGCAATCGCACCTGGTGTAGCTTATACTCTTCCCCCCAACTATGAGGAGTTAGAGCTCGCAGCCGATAAAAGGGCGATGGAGCGAGGACAGGCTTCAACTGCCCCAGCGATGCGCATTCCTTCTCTGCGCCAGATCCTTGAAGGAACCGTTATGTTATAGTTTTACTGTTCGCATCTTGCATTCTTTGCTTGCGAGTTTGTCAGTCTAACCTTGACTTTAACATTGCTTTAGGGTTGAAGCAAGCCGATGTGGACTTGCTGGTTCGCATGCGTCTCTCTCATCCCCGATCATTTGTGAGGTCTTTGGAGATAGGTCCCTTTGATAGAAGGCTATTTCTGACTGAAGCCATCTGGATTCTAGAGCAGTTGTTCGCGGCCACACCTGCGACCATTTCTCCTCAAAGTGCGGAATTGCTTTTTAGTATGTGCCAGAACCTTCTCGCCAAAGTTCAAGGCAAGCTAGGTTTTGGGTTTCTTGTCAAAAGAGTCACCCTGATCCGCGCGGCTATGACCCTGAAACGTGGCCACCAAAACCTCGCAGCTGAGCAGCAGAAGGTAGAGCAACAAAGACAAAAGGTTGAAGAGGCTGTGAAGCTCTTTCATGAGATGAACGCCAAATGCGAGCAATTGAAACAGGAAGTGGAGCACATAGAAAACCTGAGCCGTCTTTTTACTCCTAACGATTCCTTGATCAAAGGCTTGTTTTGAACAGTAGCAAAACATTACTGTAATGTTGCTAGGGTTTCTCCCCCCTTTTTTTTCAAAAAGAATTGAAGTGCCCGTTTTGCCCTTTCCGGGATTTGCTCGAATATCTCTGTGTATATCAATTTATGACGTCAGCAATTGATACTTTGCCTTGATTTTCGCGCTAATTACTCATTAGATAAGCACGCCTTCCTTGGGAAGTCAATCCGTATCATGAATATCCGTCATTAATTAGGATACGCAACCGAATCGTCGTAGCCTTTAGTAGGGTAATTGATTGTTACCGCTTTTCAAGGCGTAAGTGATTGACCTTACCCTCTTTTCAAATTCTGCTGACTCATCTTGGTAACTGAAGAGTCTTCACAAGGTCTATATAAATCCTGGATTTTGCTATTTGGGTTGTTTATCCCACAATGTGGTTTGCCGTGAGTCCTCACGACTACTAGCTTCAACGCTTATTTTCCGTTGATTCATGGCAACTTCAAGTTGTGAAACCTGAGTTTGCGCTTTGTGCTATAGAAATAGTTTCCAAGATCCGCTTTATAAGGCTTATTGATCTTTATAACTATCATAGAGAAGATGCAGATAATACCTCATATTTGTTCGAAGAATTTTTTTCGTCTATTATGCTTGCAGGTCATGTTTCCGGCCGCCTCCCGGCGAGGTGCAGCGCCGTACAGACCTTGCTACCGACTCGTAATGAACGACGTGATTCTCCTCCATCATGCCCAGAGGTTGATCAGTCGCCACCATGTTCGTGAGCTCCGGGTGGCGAGCCATTGCGCTCGTCTCCGTGGACAAGGAGCTCGTTGCCCGAGGAATGACTGCTCCCCTGTTCTTCACAGCCGCATACGCCGAAACAGGTGGTCCCTCAGGAACTTCTCTTAGGTGTAAGGCCAAAGAATGGCCTTGCCAGATTCTGGGATCTTGAACATAACGTCGCATAGCCTTTGTGACGTTTGTAGGACGTTCATTTTATAGCAAGACCCTACCGGCTACAGACCTTTGGTCGCCAGTCTTTGTATCGTATAGCTTCTGTTAGGACTGTTAGGTCGATCCTTTTCCATTTGGGATTTCCCCGATGAGTAACTTCTGTATGCGAGTTACTATGTAGATGCATTGTAAGCCATGTTGGCTGCGTAGTTAGCTTGAGCTGAGCTTTTTCGCTTGTAAGCTGTTATCTAGACAGATAAATTGTAAGTCGTTTTGACTCATAATGATAAATCAATTTGTATGATTTGCTGCCCTGTTACAACAAATTGCGATTTCGCACGTGTGTTGACAAATTTGACCTTTTGTATTGCTGTATAAACACTTTTGCATTGTCACGTATGATTTGCTATCTGCTGGATGGATTTGCAGATCTGTTTTTAGATCATTCGAGATCATATTTGCGCAGCTGTGCTACCTTGACTGGTAGCCTTGTGACTTGTCTTAGATTCAAGTGCAGATGCTATCTCATCAGATAGACTTTTGTAGATCACTTAAGATCATTTTGCATAATATTGCTATCATAACAGATAGGCTTAAGCATCATATGAAGTTGCCATTCATGTAGTGCTTCTATCATGACAGATAGGCTTTGAAAGATCATTTGAGATCATATTTGCATGGGCTGCTATCGTTGCAGATAGGCTTAAAAAAGATCAACTAAGATCATATATGCATGAGCTGCTATCGTAGCAGATAGGCTTAGAAGATCAGTTAAGATCATTTTCGCATGGGCTGCTATCGTGACAGATAGGCTTAAAAAGATCAACTAAGATCATATTCGCATGAGCTGCTATCGTAGCAGATAGGCTTAGAAGATTAGTTAAGATCATTTTCGCATGGGCTGCTATCGTGACAGATAGGCTTAAAAAGATCAACTAAGATCATATTCGCATGAGCTGCTATCGTAGCAGATAGGCTTAGAAGATCAGTTAAGATCATTTTCGCATGGGCTGCTATCGTGACAGATAGGCTTTAAAAGATCACTTAAGATCATTCTCGCACGGGCTGCTATCGCGGCAGATAGGCTTAAAAGATCAATTAAGATCGTATTTGCGCAGGCTGCTATCATGACAGATAGGCTTTAAAAGATCAGTTAAGATCGCATTCGCACAGGCTGCTATCACGGCGGATAGGCTTTTGCTAATAGTAATAATGAACTAAATGAAGCGATAAAGACAGCTAGAAGTATAAAGTTCTTCTCATTTGGGGGAAGTCTTTTATCATAAAACTCCCGCGTGGGAGAGATGAGATTACAATTCTCTCATATGGGAGAGAAGATGTGCGAATCATGGCAATACGGAGCATAAAGCAAACGTTGTAATATAACGCGTAAAATAAGAGAAGTTAGGGATAGTACTTCTTGATCCAGCGCATATTGACTGAGCTTGGGGTTGAGGTCGTGCCATGTAACCTCCGTATGCTGCAGTAGCCACTGTCAAAGACTTCCGTGACTTCAAAGGGTCCTTCCCAATTGGCTACGAACTTTGGATGAGCCGCCTCTCGCATGCAATGATCAGATGCGCGTAAGACCAAATCTCCAACTGCGAAATCTCGACGTTGGAATGTTTTGTTGTATGCGCGAGCAATCCTCTCTTGGTAGCGCTTATTGGTCCTTTTGGCTTGCTCCCGCTTTTCTTCTAGTAGTACTAAGTCATGATCGCGTTGGCTGTCATATAACGCGTGAAAAGCCAACCTTGCGGAGGTAACCCTCACTTCTGCTGGTACCACAGCCTCAGCTCCATAGCACAAGAGGAACGGTGAGACCCCTGTGGGTGTCCTCGGAGAAGTCCGATAAGCCCAGAGGGCTATGCTCAAAGAATCAGCCCACTTCTTGTGGTCATCTACGACCATTTTGCTCAAAATCCTCAACAGCGTTTTGTTCGTTGCTTCTGCTTGCCCATTCCCTTTCGGATAGTATGGAGTGGAGCATATCTGCCTGATGTTGTATTCTGCTAGCTTTGCGGCCACCTGGCGATTGACAAAAGGGGCGCCATTGTCTGAGAGGATGGTGTAAGGAATTCCGAACCTGCATATGATGCTCTCTTGTATGAAATGTACCACAGCTAACGCATTTGCTGTCTTCAGTGGTATAGCTTCTACCCACTTGGTGAAAAATTCGGTCGCGGTGAGAATGAAGTGATTCCCGTGCGAGGTCGGTCGAATGGGACCGATGAAATCTAGAGCCCATGTGTGAAACGGCCACGGTGTTCCCAATGCATGTAAATCTACAGCGGGGGCGTGCACTCAATTTCCCTTGAATTGACACTCCTGACAGCGTCTTACTTTGGCGCGACAATCAGCCTCCATAGTGGGCCAAAAATATCCAATTGAAAGGAGTTGTCTGCATAATTTCGCACCCCCCTGGTGTTCTACCTGATGAGAAAGATCCATCACTTTTTGTGCTTCTGTGCTGTCTAGGCATCGCAGCAGGTTGCCTTTGTGGCCCCTTCGCCAAAGCAGGTTGCCTTTGGGCTTCTTTTCTCGACTCGGGTACAGTACCCTGGGTAAGAAAATCGAAGATGGGCTTCCTCCAATCCGCATCATCGTCGGTTAGAGCAATGAGTAAAGAGTCTTTGATCAGTGCACAGCTCTCGCACTTTCCTTGAGTCAATGCTGCGGCCGTTGACATGTCCGGCCAATGAATGCCATACCTCTGAGCTTTTCGATAGATTGACACCTCACTTTCCCCACAAGCATGCCGGTGAATCTTTTCTTATAGCAGTTGTCCCTCTTGCTCGAAGACGCATCGCATAAGTATCCCGCCAGGGCCCTTGTAATAAAGGGTGTTGTCATGTATGCAATAGCCTTTTGTGGATGCCCAATTCTCGCTGCTCGCGCCTTCTGCGATGGCGCGTAAGATTGACTTTCTCCAGTCCGCCTCGTCCATGTATTCATTGTCGCACGCGTCTTCCGTCAACGCCGCGGACGTTCGCAATTCAATGAAGATCCTTGCAGGACATATTTCCGCACTGACCTTGGATCCCAAGGTAGCTAAAGCATCAGCATGCATGTTGTCCTCTCGAGTTTTGTGTTCGTATCTAACATCGCAGAATTGTTGCACAAATCTTTGCACTAGGGTCCTGTTGGGCAATAAGTTTATTTCCTTCAAACCATACTCGCCCGAGGCTTGTTTGACGATTATCTTGGAATCCCCCATAACCGTCAAGTTGCTTACTTCCAAGGCCCTTGCTGCGCGGAGCCCCACGATGAGAGCTTCGTACTCTGCTTCATTGTTGGTTACTGCGAAGTCAAGCTTTGCGGACATCTGTATGACTTCCCCATCTGGTTTGGTCAAGACTATCCCAATGCCTCCACCTTTCCTTGTGGACGAGCCGTCGAAATGAAGCGTCCAGTAAGGCAACTCGACTGCGTAAATTTCAGGTCCCTCCAATTCTTCTTCGATCATGGGCTCAGGACTGTTATCGGGGAACTGCGCCAACAAATCCGCTACCGCCTGCGATTTGATCGCCCGCGGCCGAACGCATGTGATGTCAAATTGGGAAATGGTCATATACCATTTTGCCAATCTTCCTCCAGGAGTAGTGTGCGTTAGCAGATATCGTATGGGATCATTCTTTGTGACCACCACTACTTTGTGCGAAGCAAAATAGTGTCTCAACTTCTCTATTACGAAGAATAAAGCTAGGCAATGACGTTCGATGTCTGTGTACCTTGATTCTGCGGGCTGCACAATGCGGGAGATGTAGTAAATGGGCCTTTCTTGACCCTCGTACTCCTGGGCCAGAAGAGCTCCTATAGACTTCCTTGTTGACGTCAGATACAGCAAAAGCGGTGATCCTAGCTGAGGTGCGATCATCACTTTTGAAGACATCAGCAGCTCCTTTAGTTTCCCGAACGCAGCTTCGTGCTCCGGAGTCCAATTGTATGCAGCATCTTTCTTGAGAAGATTACTGAAACAGAAAGTAATTTTGGCAATCGCTGGGATGAATCTTCGCAGATATGATAGCTTTCCCAAGAATGTTTTCAGGGCACTCTGGTTATGTGGTGGAGTCATGCCAGTGATGGCTGAAACTTTCGCAGGGTCAGGATCGATTCCTTGACGATGTACCACGCATCCCAAGAATTTCCCTGATGTTACCCCAAATTCGCACTTCATAGGATTCATTTTCAATTGAAAGCGCCTGCACCTGTTGAACACCTTCCGTAAATCCGCCAGATGGTCTGCCTCTTGCTTGGATTTGACAACCAGGTCATCTACATAGAATTCCACTTCTTTGTGCATTATGTTGTGGAACAGAGCCATCATGGCCCGCTGATAGGTTGCACCTGCGTTTTTGAGGCCAAAAGGCATCACCATATAGTTGAATACTCCCACTGGGGTGATGAATGCGGTTTTCCGTGCATCCTCGGGGTCCATCTTGATCTGATTGTACCCACTAAATCCGTCAATGAAGCTGAACATGCGATGTCCCGCGGTCGAATCGATAAGCAAGTCGATGTTGGGAAGTGGAAAATCGTCCTTAGGGCAGAAACGGTTGAGATCCCGGAAATCCACACAAATGCGAAGCTGTCCATTCTTCTTTACCACAGGCTCAATGTTGGCTAGCCACGTGGGATGATGATTTGGCTCTATGAATTTAGCATCCAAGAGTTTGACAATCTCATGCTTTATCTTCATGTTGAGCTCGGGCCTAAAACTTCTTGTGCTCTGTTTTACCGGCTTGGATCCCGGTACCACATCCAACCGGTGCATGGTGATGCTCGTGTCGAGGCCCGGCATTTCGTCGTACTCCCATGCGAATACATCCTTGTATTCGGTCAAGAGCTGTAGTAATCTTTCCTCCTCCTCGCTCGCGAGGTCTGCACTTAGAAAGACCGGCCTTTTCTTTTCTTCGTTCGGGCTTAGGAATACCTCCTTCACCTCCTGCTTTTGCGGTTTGGGTTTGTCTTCCATGCATTCGGGCGCTTCTTTGAGTTTCTCTTCTAGAGTGCTTAGCTTTGGGTTTTCTGTCCCCGCAACCTGCTCGATTTGGTTGATTTGTTCGGGGATATCCCCATGCCCGTGTGAGGACACCCCCGCGCACCTTCATATGCGATAGCATTTCTTCTCATTAGCGTAGAAACTCTCTATTTCCTTGCCTTCAGGGTCATACTTTGCTATTCTTTTCAAAGTGTACACGTTCTTCCGCTGGTAGGCAATCTGCGGCGCTTCTTCTCGCGTGAGCGGCTCTTCCTTGGCATCCTCTCTTGTCACCATCACTCCCGCAGGTGACTGATCTCTGATATCCTCCCATCGGGGCAACGGAGTGGGGTTAAATGGTCCTGGTGTTTGCTCATCTGCCATCTCGGTGAACCACACCGCCTCACTGAGATGGGCTTCATCCATGTTGAACGGATTCGTCGAAGCTGGTATTTCCACTATTATGTCATTCCAAATAGCTTTCATCACTTGGTGAGCTGTTGAAGGGACAACATCAAAGCGATGAATCAAGGCTCGACCTATGATCATGTGATACGTAGTGTTCGCATCTATGACATAGAATTTCGCTGAGCACTTGATCTTGCCGATCTGAATTCCCAGGCGGATCCATCCTATCGTCATTCTGGAGTCGCTTCCAAATCCCATCAGCGGAGATGGACGCTTGACAATCTTGTGTTATGGAATTCCTGCTAGTTTCAAGGTATGGAGCGAAACAACGTTGACTGCTGCTCCTCCGTCAACGAACGCTCTCTTAAACTCATCGCCATTGATGATAGCCGTCACATACAGAGGCCTCTTGTGGCTCGAATCTGTCCTCTTGTCGCTGGAGGAAAAGGTGATGACCTTCTTTGTAGGGCGAGACGCCCTAACAACTTTCCCATTGGAGACTACGAGATCCTCCTCGTAATCTTCTGCTATCCTTAAGATCGCTTTTGTCATTTCCGTCCGACATTTTTCGGAGAAGTTCATCTCGTCAAAGAACCTTCTGAACCCGTGCGACCCCTTCATCCGTTCGGCGCGTTCGTCCTCCGTGTCAATGTTGTAGTCTTCATTCTGGATCTCGGCAATGATGGGTAGACCATCTTCTGCAACCTCTTCAAGATCCACAATCGAGATCATAGCGACCTCTTTTCCTTTCGATTCCTGCTCCGTATGAGCAGGGAGTGGATTGTTGCGCACATCCTGCCTTTGGTCACTAACAATTAGTTTGCCATTCTTCATATTTTGGCTAACACAATTTTGAGCTTCTTGCAGTCCGCCGTGGGATGCATGACATTGCCATGGTATTCGCACCACTTTGGGTCCCTCACCATCTCCTTGGAGGGTGCCGTCTCGAGCGGCGGTAGGACGCCATCCTTACGCCATTGTCTGCACAGGTCGCTTGCCTCTTCCACCGAACATGACAGAGGTGGTGCATCAAAGTTCACAATCTTCGCCTGCTTTTGGGGTGAGACCACATTCACTTCAGACTCGCGCCCCCTCTCGTAGCTGAATCTCCCGATCTTGAAGGTAGTACCACCCGAGGGTCGCTCAGGGGCGTTTCTCTTTTTCTGCCTCTCCACTATAGGCTCGATGTTCTTCGTGCATTCGATTAGTTTTGAAAACGTAGGCGTTTGCAAGTTAATAAGCATACCTTTGTACTCGTCTCGCATGCACTGCAAGCATATCTCTACGAGTCTACTTTCAAGTATCACATCTTTGCATTCCAAGGACTTTGCCCTGGATTTCTTGATGAAGGTTATTCCGTCCTCCTCGCGTTTCTGATACATCCGCAAGATATGAATCATCGTCACCTTTTCCTCCATCTGGAAGAACTTGGTGTAGAACTTCTGGACCATATCGTCCCAGGTCTTCACGGATCCGGCTTCCAACGTCCTATACCACTTGTAAGCCACGTTCCCCAGGGATTTCGGGAACTCGCGCATCAGCAATTTGGGATCAGCTCCATACGGACCCATCACATGAATGAAACGCATAACATGCTCATGGGCGTTCCCATTGACGTCCTCGAACTTATCCCATTTGGGAGCCTTGTACCCAGCAGGGTTAGGCATGAGATAGATCTCTCGTGGGATAGGTGGATTGTTGTCGAGCTTCGGAATGATGGTATCTGCGAACGATTGGTGAGCCAGAATGGTGTCTATGCGCCGTTGGAGTGACGTCATACACTCCGGAGTACTTCCCTCGGCGACGGGAGAAGGAGTTGTCGCAGGTAGTGGCGACACATACGCCGCAGGAGGGCCAGGGACGTATTGCGAATTCACGTTACCCCAGATTTCCGTTGGGGGAGGCAAGGGATACTGTGAGGCCGGATTAGGTACCAAAGCCGGGGGCTGAGGAGTGTGAGCGGTGAGAGGCAACATTTGAGCTGTTGTCCCCTGAATCGAGGGTAGCTGCGTAGTCGCTGATGGAGTTTGCAGATTAGGGTTGGGTGGTGGATACTCCTCCTCCCTAAGAGACGGCGGTGGCTGGTGCAGGGTTTGGAGCAAGAGTCCCCAAGACAGCCATGATCCGTTCTAGGTGCGCAGATTGAGCTTTGAGAGCCTTCGCCTGACTTTGAATGGTGGCGTCCAAGGCTTCTAGCGTCGGAGCTTCACCGGGGGCTGTAGGGGTACGGCGAATCTCCTCTCCTGAGGCGGCCTCCGTGGAAGGCGATTTGTTGCTGACATCATCCTCCTGAGACATGGTTGCTTAAGATGGTAGGTTCACGTCGGGTTCACCAAAATGTGCACAAGGGAATCCGGCGGGGAGTACTCTGTGTACACCGTAAGTAGGGGATCGGAAATAGCACGGGAAGAGTTGGGTTGTGTGTAGGGAGAGAGTAAGGCAGTAGTAATGTCTGAGAGAGAGACAGGGGTTTGGCAGAGCTTCCGCGTATGTCTGGTGTGTCCTCCTTTGTATGGAAAGGTTAACGTCCTATATATAACAGAGAATGTGACCGTTGTAGTGTGGTTAATGCGCCCATCAATGGCGGCTTAATTAGCTTAACCACAACGGCACGTTCGTCCTCATATATAGGGACCGTTACAGCACGTTATGCGCGAATACCGGAACCGTTATGGGGTTGACCGGGTTTGACCGGATTGACCGAGTTTATGGAGCTCGTGCCATAAATCTCTCAAAAGTAGTTACTAAAGGTCGCGCGTGGGCTTGGCTCGCACGCGACAGGACTTACTCTAGCCTCCAAACCACTAAGTCCCTACAAGTCCCGTGCAGTGGTATGCGAGGGCCCTGTCTCGCAGCCCCCACATGGATCAGCGCGGCTGGTGATCTATTGTGTGTGGAGCACAATATGGTGTGCTAGATGATTGCCACGTGGCCAAGATCTGTCAGCTCAGAAAGCACTATCTACAGTTACATAATCAAAAGCTAACAGGATATAAATATTACCAAGTGAAGATGGGAATGGCCCATGAAATCAATGCCCCAAACATCAAACGACTCTACTTCCAACACGAAATTTTGAGGCATCTCATTTCGATTGGAAATATTACCGGCTCTCTGACATCGGTCACACTGCTGCACAAAAAGATGAGCATCCTTATTCAATGTTGGCCAAAAGAAACCACTCTGAAGTACCTTGTCCACTGTGCGTAATTTGCCGAAATGACCTCCAAATTTCAACTCGTGGAAATTTCTGAGAATCTCCAATGTGTTTGGCTCCGCTACACACCTTCGCAATACATTGTATGCTCCTAGCTTGAACAGATATGGATCATCCCAAAAATATCGCCGTGCATCTGCAAAGAATTTCTTCCTCTGGTGTGAAGTCATATCCTTGGGAACAATATTGAGCGCCTTGAAATTTCCTAAGTCGGCAAACCAAGGCACAGCGGCTACCACTACCATAAGCTGCTCATTCGGAAAATCCTCTCTGATAGGCACCTCCTCATGCTTCACATTCTCTAACATGGACAAGTTATCCGCCACAACATTATCTACTCCTTTCTTGTCCTTGATCTCTATATCAAATTCTTGCATCATAAGTACCCACCTGATCAACCTCGACTTTGCATCCTTCTTGGTGAGAAGATACTTGAGGTCGGCATGGTCAGTAAAGATTATTACATGAGAACCCACAAGATATGGAAGAAACTTTTCCAATGCAAAAATAATAGCCAGCATCTCCTTCTCAGTGGTAGCATAGTTTACCTGAGCATTGTTCAAAGTCCGACTAGCATAGTAGATGACATGAGCCACCTTGTCCTTTCGCTGCCCCATAACTGCTCCCATCGCATAGTCACTAGAATCACACATAAGCTCAAATGGTATGGTCCATTCTGTTGTGGTGATGATAGGTGCACTAATCAGCTTCTTCTTGAGCAGATCAAAAGTTGACTTGCACTCTGCATTAAAGTCAAAAACTACATACTTCTCAAGCAACCCAGACAAAGGCTTCGTGATCTTCAAGAGGTCTTTAATGAAGCGCCGATAGAACCCTGCATGTCCCAAGAAACTTCTCACCCCTTTGACAGAAGTAGGGTAAGGGAGCTTCTCAATCACCTCAATCTTGGATCTATCCACCTCTAAACCTTTGTTGGATATCTTGTGCCCCAAAACAATGCCCTCAGTGACCATGAAGTGACACTTCTCCCAGTTGAGCACTAGGTTGGTGTCAATGCATCTATCCAATACACGAGCAAGTTGCTGTAAGAAGTCTTCAAACCCATCACCATACAATGAGATGTCATCCATGAACACTTCAAACTTCTGCTCCATCATATCATAGAAGATCGACATCATACACCTCTGAAAAGTAGCAGGTGCATTGCATAAGCCGAAAGGCATGCGTCGAAAAGCAAAAGTCCCATGGGGACATGTGAATGTCGTCTTCTCCTGATCTGCTGGCTCAATGGAAATTTGGTTGTACCCGGAGTACCCATCCAAAAAGCAGTAGGGTGAGTGATATGCCAGCCTATGAAGCATATGATCAACAAATGGGAGGGGAAAATGATCCTTGAAAGTGGCATCATTGAGTTTGCGGTAATCCATGTAAACTCTCCACCCATTAACAGTACGTAGCAATTTGATCACATTTTTCCGCTTCCACCACAGTAATACCTCCCTTCTTAGGGACACACTGCACCGGGTTCGTCCATGTGCAGTCGGAAATCGGATAAATGATGCCCGCCTCCAACCATTTAAGCACCTCTTTCTTTACAACTTCCTGCATATGAATGTTGAGGCGGCGTTGAAACTGGACTAAAGGCTTCCTATCCTCCATGAGCCGGATCTTGTGCTGGCAAACTGCGGGGCTGATCCCCTTGATATCTACTATGGTCCAGCCCATATCTGCTTTCATTTCCTGCAACACTTTCAATAATTGCTCCTCCTGTTCCCTGTCCAAACAAGAAGACACAATCACAGGCAAAGTATCATTAGATCCATGATATAAATATTTCAAATGTACAGGTAAAGGTTTTAACTCTAAAACAGGAGCAATATCAAGAGAAGGAATAAGAGTCTTCATGCTTCCCTCATTAAAAAGTGGTAGGGGCTGGCGCCAATGAGTCTCCATGGCCTGCTCTTTTTTGCTAGAGTCAAGTAGAGCAAGTTCCTCATATAGCCCCTCCAATAAAATGTCTTCCTCCTCATCCGATGTGTATGCCTCCACACCAAAACACTGCTCACTCACCGCATACGCGAGAAACTTCATAGCTTCAAAAACGTTAAAGGCAACTTTCTCATTATTGATCCTCATCGTTAACTCTCCATTAGCTACATGAATGATAGTTCTCCCCATGGCTAGAAATGGCCGGCCCAGGATAAGGGGAACATCCTCATCCGCCTCCATATCTAGGATCACAAAATCAGCTGGGAAGATAAGTCCCTCAACTCTCACTAGTACATCTTCCAAGACACCCCTTGGTCACTTGATGGTGCGGTCAGCCATCTGCAAGCACATTCTAGTAAGTTTTTGTTCCCCCACACCAAGTTGCTCAAAAACGGATGTGGGCATCAAGTTGATGCTTGCGCCAAGATCACATAGCGCCCTACCATGAAAGGCATCCCCCAATGTTACAGGAATGATAAAACCGCCATGATCTTTCATCTTCTTAGGCAACGCCTTTTGCACCACGGCGCTACACTCCTCATTTAGAGTCACAGTCTCAAAATCATCCATGCGTCTCCTATTAGATAGGAATTCCTTGAGAAATTTAGCATATTTTGGCATTTGCGAGATGGCCTCCGCAAATGGAATATTGATTTGCAACTTCCTGAAGATATCCACAAACTTCTTGAAGTGCTTAGCATCCTCTTGGCTCTTTAATCTCTGCGGGTATGGAACACGCATGCTATGCTCCTCCTTTGGCTTAGGCTTCTTTTCTTAATTCGTACTCGTGTCCTTTTATTGGGGAATTACGGTAGGCATGGGAATTTCTTCGTCCAATGCTTTTTCACTAGCATGGGTCACCTCAGCTCGCGTGTGGGTAGGTTATGGAGGATCCTTAGTGGTTGTCCCACTACGAGTCATTATAGCCTTCAACTGCTTAGGTGGAGTAATTGTGTAAGAAGGCAGCATACCAGGTGGAAGTCGAGTATTTTGATTGGCTATCTGGCCAATCTGCGTTTCATGGCTCTTTATTGTGGCTTCCATGGAGACAATTTTTCTCTCCATTCTATCTTGATTAGCTAACAGTTTCCTCAACAAAGCGTTTGTCTCTTGTTTTTCTGGTTGTTGAGCCCGTTGTTGGGGAGCTTGTCTTTGCACTTGGTATTGAAAAGTAGGTCTCTGGCCGGGTGCATATAATCCACTGTTTGGATTGGCATAGCTGAAATTGGGGTGGTTGCGGTTACTGGGATGATATGTGTTGGACCATTGCTGTTGTCGTGGTTGACCCATGTAGTTTACATATTCAATGGTGTCACTATATCCCTGATTCGCATCAGCCACCATCACCCCGACTAATTTTACCTGTGCCGATGGATTCATATTGCTGAAAGCTGAAGTCATAACTGCCATCTTATGTTCAAATTTTTGTTCCACCATTGACTCAATCTTACTAACCAATGCCCCATCAGATTTCGTGTTCCTCAAGTCTCAGACCTCGTGGACTCACATTTTGCCACATTGTATAGCAGGTCCTGGCATCTCTGTACTCCTATGCCATAAAATTTCCTTGGGCCATCATATCTAGCTCATTTGCAGTCTCTCTGTCTAGGGCATTATAAAATTAGTGCAAGAGTTTGTACCATGGCTCTCCGTGAGTAGGGCATCTGTGAAGGAGCTGATTGAATTTTCTCCATGTGTATCCCAAAGAATCATCTTCTTGTTAGGTGAATTTTGTGATATCAGCCATCCGTTGAGCAACCTTGGACGGCGGGAGATATTTCCTGAGAAACTCCTTGCAACACTCTGCCCATGTAGAGATACTTCCTGCTGGAAGCTCCATAAGCCATGTCTTTGCTTTTCCCGGTGAGGATAAAGGAAAAAGCATGAGCGTTATCGTCTCAAGTGGGACTCTCTGATCATACATAGTGGAGGTAATTTTCTCGAAATTGAGAAAGTGTTGGTGTGGATCATCACCTGCAGCTGCAGTAAATAGGCACTCATCTCGCACCATGTTTATCAATGGCAGGCGTATTTCAAAATGGGCGGCGTTGATTTGTGGCCTAACAATAGTGGGTTGGTAACCTTCCGGCGTAGTTCTGAAGTAGTCCACCAAAGGACGTCCATCCTCTTCAGCATTATTTACATGTGCCGCAACATTCGGTGCATTATTCCCCTATTGTTGCCGCCATTATTTCCACCGTTATTACCTCCATCGTTTCTCTCTTGCACCCCCACACCAGGACGTGGTTGTGGATTTGGGGGGTTCAAGGGTGCCATTGCAGCTTGAATCTCGGTCAATTGAGCTCTGAGCTCCTCAATCTCCCTTGCTCGATTAGCTGCATCTTCCACAGCTGCAATTCTAGCTGCTTTCGCATCCTGCGGATCCTTTCAAACTCAGCTCTGGCTTGTTCATCCATAGTAACAGAGCTAGATTTACTCTTGTCTCTACGTTGTGCACGTAACAGGGATTCCGGGTCTTCAAGTGTTGAGTGCAAAGGTTCATCTCTAGAACGGGACATGCACCGTATAATCCAACCTGAAATCAAAGATCACACACAGAAAGTAGGTGAGTAACAGATATAAACAGAAAATTAAAATCCCTAAGGCCAACGGTGCCAAAAACTTGACACGCTCCAACTGCAAGTGTACAGTTATCGGTGTAGTGACGAAATTCCGGAAATCCAGGTTGTCGAACTCAAGAGACTTCTTTGTAAATTAGTTAATATTTCTTAACCTTACGGGAAAATCGCAGTTGTTTGTTTTTTCAATTCTACTAAAGTAAATAAAACACAAATCTCAATCAACCGTTTGAATTGTCTCACGATTAACGAAGATGGATTGTTGTTAGTGTTTCACAAAGTTGACAAAGTCATGATATCTCTACGGGTCACTAGATGTTTCACACTGCGTCGGATTTACGTTCTACTAACACGATGATGCTTTCTCTAGTTAAAAGAGCACTCATATGTTGAAGATTTCTCAACCAACTTCTACACTTAAACTATCAAATCCGATGTCTCTAGTCTAATCAAGTTCAAGTGTGCGTTAAAATAGTTAGTCTACTCTTTGTTCTTAGCTAACTAGCAAGATTTCTCAACCCTAGATGCGGCTAGTGTGTGTTTCAATTTTCCGGGTAATAAACGTTGATGTCTCTAACAATCATAACCTATCTCAATCCTATTGATACGTCTAACTATAGAAAAGAAGAGTGATAATCGTAAAACACACATAATTAGAGAAAACTTCATCAATTAAGCCAAAGTGCATGAAAGCAAATCCATAAATCACAAACGTCGTGATCAAAACCTAGATCCCTATGAGATATCCCGAGATAAGAGTTAAGCTACTCAAAAACATGATTACAATACAATTTTTCATGATCAATAATCAAAACTAGAGAAGAAGAAGAAGAAGTTTTAGAAGTCAAACGAATGATCCAAGCGTTCCCAAGCTCTCCCAGCGTTCTCTATCTCTCCATCCTCCCAAAAAACGTGCCCTAACCAATTCTAATACGTTTCCCAAGTGTTTAGAACAAGTTAGGAGTAATTTCAAAGAAACCCCAAAAGTTTCCACAGTTTTTGCACCCGAAGTAGGTCGTGCGACCTAATAAGTAGGTCGTGCGACCTACTGGGCACAGACACTAGGTCGCGCAACATGATAAGTAGGTCGTGCGACCTGTTAAAACTGCCTGATTTCTTCCATTAGGTCGTGCAACCTAATTGGTACTTACCCAAATTTTGGCCTTCTTCCGTCTTGTCGCGCACGCCTCCCAATCACTTCCCGAGCCTGGTATCATCACTCGATCCTCCATTATTAGCTCTCCACGCGCTTCAAGGCTCGTCACTTCATCTCCCGTGCTTCTCTCGCACTCGAGTCATCATCACTCGCTTTCTTTCTCAACTTTTAAGCTTGCGTTCAATTCCGAAGTTCGTTTCCGCTCTTCCACTTGTTCCTCGCGTGCTCCGTTCCTGTAAAACACAACATGAACACCCCGCAAAGATCAAATGTGACAAAATATGATAAATATTGCAACAAATAATGTTTAAAAACGCTCTAAATTCACATTCAACACATGCAATTCTCAAACTCTCAAATTATACCAAAACTGACTCGGAATGACGCTAAATTCTCCATTTTCTCTCGCAAAGCGATAGAATATCAATAGAATATATAACTCCATTCCGTAGTTATCATCAATTAAAGTGAGACCGGTGGAAAATGAAATTAGACTCAAATATCTTTCCAACGGTAGGTCACGGTGCTCAATCTAAGGCCGGACGAGAAAGTTATGGTCCGGCGTCGACGCAAAAAGGAAAAAAAAAAAAAAAAAAAAACTGGTTAAGTTGCATTGGACCAGTTTTCACTCTCCGGGTTGTATCTAGAGTTACGTAAGGAAATTAGTGGCAGGTCTACGCCATTAGAAATTAGACATCCAGGGCTTTCCAACGATATAAGATAGGCCCAAACCGGAATCCGGATGATGGAGAAAAGGGCCGCGCACGATCAGCTTACAATTCTGTCCGAGAATTGCAAACTGGAGGGGCTGAATTAAAAATTCGGCCACAATACTTAGAAAATCATGCCCAAACCTATATATAATGATTTTTAGGACCTAGAGGCAGATAAGGCTGCAGGAGACAAGGATTTAACACGTTGGAGGAAGGCCTGGAGCTTGGAGTTCGTCGTGAGAGCGAGGATTCCATCGTTTCATCTCTCTTCTCTATCTTTTTCATTGTTTTTATCATGATCAACATAAACTTGTCATTTTTGATCATGTATCGCATTAGCTAAGTTTAATATCGGGATTTCTCAATGGTAGCTAGGGTTTGAAGCCGTGTTTCGTGAATTATGAGTTTGATTCACGTTTTGCTTAAACTTAATTGATGATGAATGTTTTTGCAATGTTTAATTCATGCTCTTCTTCTATCTTGCTATTGTGAGGCGTTGTAGTAGGAAGATCATAGTGAAGAGTTTTGTAATGGATTACGCAGCGGAAAAATAATAACAATGATCCGCACAAGACCCTCCAAGGATCACAGGAAGAGACATCATAACGTAGTGAAGGTTCTAGTAACAATTACCTTGTTTTTCTCATGTGATGACTTCAAACGCAAAATATTGTTTGCATCTCTGCAGCTAGTCCACGCCCAGGATCAAGAACTAGATTCCTCCACATCTTGTGCTAGCAATCGGTGGAAGAAGGAAGAAGAATCACGTGAAACGAGCACCCAAGGCCGCGCCTACAAGAGGTCGACGACAATGGAGGGGGCAGACGGGGGTGGGGGTCGGGGTCGGCCCTTCCTTGTCTTAGATCTCTCCTTTCTTTTCTCTCACACACTCAATGTGTTATGAGCATTAGTGAGAAAATAATCTAGGAGTGTCCTTTATATAGTCCAACAACTCCTTGTTAACTACATAAAAGCCTTTATCCTAATCATGTCCATACACGGATTAGTCCAACCTGAAAATTAGTCCTACTGAGTTTGCAAGTAGTTGTGTATTGATAATTCTATTTAATTAATCATATTAATTAATTCTCAAGTCTAGTTTAATCGATATGGCGTGTGACCCCATAGGTTTCTCCTTAGTTGTTAGTAACAATTACTAACATGGAGCGGTGTCTAGTGACGCGATTTACTGACGCGTTTAGACGCAAGTATACGATCAAGTAGTAAGTGGATTATTTTACGACTCCGAGTATCGAACCTAATGGAATTGAACGATTTTTAGCTAATTAATAATTAACTTAAAGCTACCTAAGTAACCGGTAAAAAGTGTTTGATTTGAAGGTTCGTCACTCACAAACAAGTGACTTAAAGTAAATGACAAACTACGCTACTCTTTTTATATGATTTTCAAGGTAAAGGAAGAAAGGTTTGATTGATATGATTATGGAGAGAAGTAGAAAATTGATGATCCCTAGGGAACTTGGCAGTTTCCGGATTACGCTTAAAACACTCTAGTGATGTTTAGATATACCGGGCTACACTCATCGTGTTCTTCTGTCGATCTCACATGAATTTGCATAATCGATTGACTTCGGGTCCTCTCGGTCCACCTTCGTCTACCGTTACGTTCTAGTTGGTTTGTTAGGCTCGCTCATCGGGTCCTGTTGGTCCACCGTTTTCACTAAGTCCTACTGATACAAACCGAAACAACCCACACACGGTGATTCAAGCTCTCTTCTCCTCTCGGTCTCAGAGAACTACAAGAATACTTCCTATGTTCTTCAACACGTCTCTAATATCTCACTATCGTGAAACTATATCAACAACTAGCATACTACGGGTGATCAAACCAAGCATATTAAAGATTAAAGCACAAGAACAAGAAAGCTAACAAGAACATCAACTAGAATTAAGTTATCAAAACATGAATCAAGTCATCAATCCAGGAAAAAGCTAATCAAACCCTAGTTCTTCATCAATTGCCTAGATTAAAGTGTTTAGCTAGACATATCATTTTTTAGCAATACATAAATCTCCATAATCAATCAATAAGGGGGAAATAAGAGAAATTAAACGAGTAATCTTCAAGAATTGATGATCTCCGCCTTCAACCTTCGTTTCTCCTTGTTTCCTGCTCCGAAGATGCGTCTCTCTTTGTTTTCTGATCCAAAAGATGCATAAAAATCCCCTTTTGCACGACCTCCTAGGTTAGAACAAGTCCCTCATGCTCATTCTTTCAAAAATTCGCAAAACAACCCAAAAAAATTACGTTCAGCCCCTTTGTTCGCACGAACACTCGTGTGTTCGCACGAACAACTTTTTGCTCTCTGTTTGTGCGAACAGAAATCTTGTTCCCACAATTTTGCATTCCCTTTTTCATCCTTTTTGGCCAAATTAAAAAAAAAATTCTAAGGCCTTTTGTTCGCACGAACACAAAAGTGTTCGCACGAACACCCCTGGAGATGAACTCTGATTTTCATCCTCTTTGACGGACAATAACATTCTCCTCCGATCTCCGTTTTAGCTCCGTGACCTATTGTTGAAAAGATCCGTGAGTCTACTTTCATTTTCCACTGGTCTCACTCAAAAATTTATTCTATAACTCGAGATACTATCAAATTAGTGGAGATTGGTCACTTTTGCTCCTCCGACTTTGCTTCTCTTGCTTCCTCTTGAGTTTGCTTTGTTTCCAAAGTTTGTTTCATGCCTCCTAGTCATCGTTTAGCATCCGTTCCTGTCAAGACAACATGAACAACCATACCAAGCAATTATATTTGACAAATAACATAGAAATATGCATCGAAACGCCCGGATTAACAATAAAGTGCTAAAAACTCAACTTTCTACGTTTTCTGAACATTCATAGTGTAAAACTCATATTTCAACCCCGGAATCACGCAAAACGATTTTAAATATGCGAGAAATATAACTCTAATAAATAGTTATCAAACTCCCCCACGGTACCCTTTTGCGCGTCCCGAGCAAAATCAATCCTCACACTACGTTTTAATCCACCGAATTGCATACAACTTTACTAGCCACGTGACACAAACAACTCACACACACGACTATGCAAACTATATGCTCTATACAATGCAACTCGATTATTTCACAATGCAAATATTGAAACCAACACAATTTTTTTTGTTCTTTTTCTTAGAGATCGGGCGATCTCGCTATCACTAACCAAAATCCTCAAGTTCTCACTAGTCTCTTTCGAAATTTCACAACCAATAGCAATAAATTGAGGTAATGTGATCATACGCACAAGTTCACTAAGGGGTCAAACATCCACCAATATCAATCCAAGATTCTGGAACATCCTTTAGCTCAGAGGGTCTAGGCATCCTTAGTACTAAGATAGTCTTTCGTCGCCAAATCATTTGAGGTTTTCAGACCCTCTTAGCCGTTATTTCATTGAATGCAAATTGTCCCTGTTAAGGGAGACACAACTCCGTGTAGTACGACTTGACTTTAATTTTCCTTAGAAGCTCTAATTGGTTTGAATCCCAATTGCCCGCGCGAACGGAGGCACATTAGGTTGTTCACCGTATCTAATCCAAGAGAAGATTTTGATTCTTTTTTTTTTTTTTTTAATTCTCTACAAATTTTTCAATCGTGCACTTAGAGAAACTAAGTGTGGGCTTTTTCGGTTAGCTCTTGAAACCGCCTTAAGGGATGGTGGTGTACGCCCCCCGACTTCGCTGAGGCCGAGGCAACCGTACCACATGGAACCGACTCAACACGAAGATCCACCCCAGATTTCAAGAGGCCACAAGTTTCCACTCGAAAACGGACTATTCAATTCCTTAGGAATAAATCCTCCTAGCACAATATAGGAACTAAAGGTATGCCCTCATCTACTTTCCACATTCCCTTAATACCCGAGACTTCCTTTCATGAAACAGGTCCGCAAGATACTAAAAATTAAACACGTCCCTACTAAGGTGCTTCTTATTCTCAGAGACTCTTTCACTGAACTCTCTTTGGTTTTCAGCTTCATCAATTGCCCTTATTCTCAAAAAAAATTAATATGATTTTTCTGCTTTTCTACTTTTTTATTTTTTTTTTCATTTTTTGTTTTCATATTTTCCCAAAATCTATATGCAATGGCCAACTCTACTAATCACATAACATTGGGTACGGTGACTCAAAAATGTAAAAGTGCTAACAATGTATAAAATACGCAATCTAACACAAACGTCAATATATTTAAAACACAATACACTAACCACACTACTCACAATACTAATGCAATCTACATGTAACAAGGCTATGCAAAGCAGACATGGCTAGAAAAAGTATACACAACCCCCCCCCCCCCACCCCACACACACACACACGCACACTTAAGCGTTTCTTTGTCCTCAACCAATTTAGAGATATAATAAGAGGACTCATCGCTTAAATGTGTAGGCGGTGGATCTCCACAATTACCGCAAATTAGACGTCGAGAGAGGAAGAGATACCTGAGGTGCCCGGAACTACATGGGCACCATGCTGCAAAACTGCAACAAGAAGGGGTCTTGTGGACAGTATACATTTTTCCGCTGATGAAAATCATCTGAGCAATCCCCAAGCTACGTCAAGCTACAATGTAACTCCCCTAAGGTCACGTGTTCCTCACACACCGGGGTAGATTGCTCCATCCTGCAAAAATGCACGAAAAATCCCCAACTCCCTCAAGAGTCCCTGTGTGGGTCAAATGTGCCATGGCACACAGGGGTAGATTCTTCGTAACATTACCTGCAAAAATAGACAACTCATCAGTCCCTCTCTTTCACCTCTCAAATTCAGGTATGGAGAACTAAAACAGAAATAAAATAAATAACATCCTACTCTACATTGGGTTGCCTCCCAAGCAGCGCTTGTAATTTAAGGTCGACGGCCCGACCATGTTACCTAAAGAGCCTCAGAAAGGTGGTTTGGCAGGTCGTTCCGCATCCAACTTCTGGCGCTAGATGCTCATAACTACCTCGTGCGCCTGCACACTCGATGCTTTGCCCTTAAGTTCAAGCGGATCCTCCTGTATCAGCTCTGGAATTCCGCGCCTAACTTGCACGGGAAATGGTAATCCTGTCTTCACCTCAGGGGTGTACTGAGGAGTCGGTTTGAAAACCCGAAAAGTCTCCACGGTATCGTTGACCCTCATGATCAACTCCCCATTCTCTACATCAATTAACGTCCGACCGGTAGCCAGAAAGGGCCTACCAAGAATGATCGGAACATCACCAACGGGCATGTCTAGTATCACAAAATAAGCTGGCATGATCAAAGTACAAACCCTCACAATTAAGTCTTCTACCACCCCAATTGCCTTCTTGGATGACTTATCCGCGAACTGAAGATTGATCCATGTTTTACGAGGCTCCCCCACACCTATCTTTTTTAAATACTGAAAGCGGCATCAAGTTGACACTCGCTCCCAGATCACACAGAGCCTTGCCTGTATAGGCCCCGCCAAGTATAGCTTCAATCACAAAACTGTTTGGATCTTTCTTCTTCTTAGGCAGACCATGCAAGACACATGAACTCACCTGCTCATTCAAATTCACTGTCTGAAAGTTATCCATAGCTTTTCTCCCAAGTATTGCGTCATTGATAAACCGCGCATACTTAGGCATTTTTTGTAGCGCCTCAATCAACGGAATGTTAATCTGCAGTTTGGAGAAAATACTAAGAAATCGCCTGTACTCCTCAGAGTCATCCTTCTTCTTCCTAGTTTTCAATGGAAAAGGTACATCTTTAGAAGAAGAGGGTGGTGGTAATACCTCATTGGACTTATCCTCATTATCTGGAGTCATGCCCTTTGATTGGGGGACCATGACAGGTTTCTTCTCAGAATCGAAGACCTGATGCTCCTTAGCCTTTGATGCTTCAGCTCTGGCATGGCTCGGGTATGGTGGATCAGTCAACGAAAACCCACTACGAGTGGTAATGGCATTCACCTGGCGCACATTCTCTGTTTCAGACGGTAGAGAACCCGGTGCTCTAGCAGATAATTGCGTTGCAATTTGCCCAACTTGAACCTTTAGTGAATGAAGAGAAGTCTTCGTAGCCTGCAAAACAGAAGACATAGCATTGACCGTCGTGGTCATATCGTTCATGTTGTTACTCAGCTGTGTTAACGCCTTAGATAGTATAGAAATATATGGGTTTGGCGCCACAGCAGCCGGTGGTGGGGCCTGTGAGATTTGAGCTTGTGGCATGTGCTGAAACCCTGGTGCGTATATAGCTCCAGACTGATCCCCATACCATAAACCTGGATGATCTCTTGTGCCTGGTCTATAGTTCCCTTGGTTCCAATTCTGGCACTGTCCTTGTGCCCCCTCAAAGTTCACATCTTCACTTGCAATATGGGCCAAGGCTGAATCAAATTCCTGCTCCTCTACCCTTGCAACTATCTTCTTGTCCTAATACACATGCTTAGCTAAGTCAGACACCATCTTGCTGATCCCAGACTTCCATTCATCATCCTTGGGTTCAGGAAATGCCGATAATCTCCTGGAATCATAGAGTTGTGAGTCGTGCTTAGCAAGCTGCTTCATGAGCGCATAAGCTCCTTCTTTGTCAACCGAGTATAGAAAATTTCCCCCATCTTCTCTGTTAACCAGCTCCTGATTATGACGTTCTAAACCATGGTAGAAGACCTGTAGAATTTTTTAGTCCCCAAAATCATGATTTGGGCACTTCCTGATCAAGTATGTAAACTGGTCCCATGCATCCACCACAGTTTCATTGGCCTGTTGCCGAAAGCCTAAAATTTCACCTTGTAGCTCAATGACCCGCTGCACTGGGTAGAACTTGTCCATGAACACATCCACACACTGAGCCCATGTAGTGATCGAATCGGGTGCTCTTGACTTAAGCCACTTCTCAGCTGCTCCCTTCAGACAGTAGGGGAAAAGAATGAGCTTCAACGCTTCTAAGGTCACGTTCTTGTACTTGACAGTCTTTATGTATGCGTTGAAATTCCCAATAAAGTCATTGGGGTCTTCATCCTGGTTCCCATAAAATTGGAACTTGTTGGTCACCGTCTGAATTGTTGCAGGCTTGAGATCAAATTGCTCAGCCTGTATATTTGGCACTACAATTGCCGGATTGTGTCCATACGTGGACGACTGAAATTTCTCCACATTAGCTTGCCCAGACTTGTTGTACGGTGTCTGGGAGTTGCGATCATTTATCTGCTTAGACAGCTCTTCCACCCGCTGATTGAGTTGCGCGTTGGTTAATTGATCGCCCATGGTGCTCTGTTTCTGTCTTCTCCTTTGGTGTTTGAGTAACTGCTCTGGGTCTTCGAGTGGGGGCACAAGGTCAATAGGGATCCTGGGCATACCTTGAATACCTGAAAAGCAGAATCAAATACAAATGAGAAACCAAAAATAAAACAAAAATAAAAGAGATATACTAAATTAATTTCTAACTAAACTAATAAACCATCTAATTCCCCGGCAACGGCGCCAAAAACTTGACGGGATTTACTAACGCGTTTAGACGCAAGTATACGGTCAAGTAGTAAATGGATTATTTTACGACTCCGAGTATGGAACCCAAGGGAATTGAACGATTTTTAGCTAATTAATAATTAACTTAAAGCTACCTAAGTACCGGTAAAAAGTTTTTGATTTGAAGGTTCGTCACTCACAAACAAGTGACTTAAAGTAAATGACAAACTAAGCTACTCTTTTTATATGATTTTCAAGGTAAAGGAAGAAAGGTTTGATTGATAGATTATGGAGAGAACTAGGCAATTGATGATCCCTAGGGCACTTGGCAGTTTCCGGATTACGCTTAAAACACTCTAGTGATGTTTAGTTATACCGGGCTACACTCATCATCTTCTTCTGTCGATCTCACATGAATTTGCGTAATCGATTTACTTCGGTTCCTCTCGGTCCACCTTCGTCTATCGTTACGTTCTAGTTGGTTCGTTATGCTCACTCACCGGGTCCTTTCGGTCCACCATTTTCACTAAGTCCTACTGATACAAACCGAAACAACCCACACACGGTTATTCAAGCTCTCTTCTCCTCTCGGTCTCAGAGAACTAAAAGAATAATTCCGATGTTCTTCAACACGTCTCTAATAGCTCACTATCGTGCAACTATATCAACATATAGCATACTACGGGTGATCAAACCAAGCATACTAAAGATTAAAGCACAAGAACAAGAAAGCTAACAAGAACATCAACTAGAATTAAGTTATCAAAAGATGAATCAAGTCATCAATCCGGAAAAAGATAATCAAACCCTAGTTCTTCATCAATTGCCTAGATTAAAATGTTTAGCTAGACATATAATTGTTTAGCAATACATAAATCTCCATAATCAATCAATAAGGGGGAAATAAGAGAAATCAAACAAGTAATCTTCAAGAATTAATGATCTCCGCCTTCAATCTTCGTCTCTCCTTGTTTCTTGCTCCAAAGATGCGTCTCTCTCTATTTTTTCTAATCCAAAAGATGCATAACAATCCCCTTTGCACGGCCTCCTAGGTTAGAACAAGTCCCTCATGCTCAATATTTCAAAAATTCGCAAAATAGCCCAAAAAAATTGCGTTCAGTCCCTTTGTTCGCACGAACACTCGTGTGTTCGCACGAACAACTTTTTGCTCTATGTTCGTGCTAACAGAAATCTTGTTCCCACAATTTTGCATTCCCTTTTTAATCCTTTTTGGCCAACTGAAAAAATAAATTCTAAGGCATTTTGTTCGCACGACCACAAAAGTGTTCGCGCGAACCCCTGGAGATGAACTCAGATTTTCATCCTCTTCGACAGACAATAACTTTCTCATCCGATCTCCGTTTTAGCTCCGTGACCTATCGTTGGAAAGATCTTTGAGTATACTTTAATTTTCCACTGGTATCACTTCAAAATTTATTGTAGAACTCGGGATAATATCAAAATAGGGGAGATTGGTCACTTTTGCTCTTTCGACTTTGCTTCTCTTGCTTCCTCTTGAGTTTGCTTTGCTTCCGGAGTTCGTTTCATGCCTCCTAGTCATCGTTTAGCATCCGTTCCTATCAAGACAACATGAAAAACCATACCAAGCGATTACATTTGACAAATAACATCGAAATGTGCATCGAAATGCCCGGATTAACAATAAAGAGCTAAAATCTGAACTTTCTACGTTTTCTCAACATTCATAGTGTAAAACTCATATTTCAACCCCGGAATCACGCAAAACGATATTATATGTGCGAGAAATATAACTCTAATATAGAGTTATCATATAGCAACACATCCATGCCACCCAACTAATAGAAATAGTCATTACTTTGACAAACTTTGTGCAAGTATTATCTCATCCTTTTTTCTCTATATCCGGATTGGACACGAGACATACAAGTTACACTCGTATATCCAATCCATAGTTTCCCGATCCTGGGAATAGTCGTATCCATGCAGATAACATCGATATCCAATATTGATTTATCCGAGTCTGGCCAGACATTCTATAGGCACTATCCCTCGAGTGGCCGTGGATATATTCTCCCGTTATGTAGGAGGGACAAATTCTATCTACATCACTACCATCTCTAAGATTGCTTCCTATTGTGTCCGATGAGCACCTTTATTGCTACCCAGTCACGGTGTAGCATTTGACGATAGAAAAATATAATATTCCACAACTAGAGGATCTAGTGACTTCAAGTCTAAGGATGACAATGTCGTTTTCACTACGAGAAGAACTTCTGGCTTTACATACATGTATGTAGCCTCCTCGTTGTGGCTCAATCCGGTATGCTATTACCCTTAATACATACCAATGTGCTAGATCGTGATATCTCCATATCAATCGAACCCCATACTAGTCTATATTTTATCGTCATATTAATCAGTATAATTGACTAAGGATATTTAAGATAAACAATGCGTTTTCAATCTAAGGACTTCATCATATTAAATATCTCCAAAAATAATACAATAAAGATTTTAGCTAAAAGTAATGTTCATACTTAATAAGATTGCCTCTAGGGAATCTATTCGAACAGTCTCCCACTAGCACTAGAGCCAATTTGGTTCATCTCGTATGCCAATAGATCTATTTTTCCCTTCATGCTTGCGCTGAAGAAGCGGCTTTTTGAGAGGATCTGACGGATTCTCATATGTAGGAATCTTGCATATCTTCACATATCCTCTATCGATGATATCTCGAATGAGACGGAATTTCCTGAGCATGTGTTTGAATTTCTGGTGTGACCTGGGTTCCTTTGATTGTGCGATCGCTTTAGTGTTGTAACTATATAGCTCTATTGGATCCACAATTCTAGGAACCACACCAAGCTCAGTAATGAACTTCATAATCCAAAAAACTTCCTTTGATGTGCCACTCGCAGCAATGTACTGAGCCTCAGTTGTAGAATCAGCAACCGTCTCTTGCTTGGAACTCTTCCAGCTCACAGCTCCTCCATTCAGGCAATACACAAATCCCGACTGCGATCTGAAATCTTTTTTTTTCGGTTTGGAAGCTTGCATCCGTGTAACCCCTTACACGTCGGTCTTCCTCCCCTCCATAGATCAAGAATGCATTATTAGTTCTTCTCAAGTAATTTAGGATGTTCGATATCCAGTGAATCTCACCCAGATTAGACTGATATTCGTTGGTCATACTCAACGCGTATGACACATCTGGTCTAGTACATAACATGGCGTACATGATGGACCCTATAGCCGAAGCATAGGGAACCCGACTCATGCGGTCCTTCTCAATCTCATTGGAAGGACAACCATTCTTGGAAAGAGTGATTCCATGCGACATGGGCAAGAATCTCTTCTTGGAATCTTGCATGTTGAACCGATTCAACACCTTGTCTATATATGTACTTTGACTTAGGCCTAGAAGCTTCCTCTATCTATCTCTATAGATCTTTGAAGGGGTGTACAGTAGGTAGAAATATATGATCAATACTCTAGACGGGGGGGGGGGGTAAATAGAGTATGCAGACTTTTGCCAAACTGTGCAAGAGTAGTGGTTTCAAAAGATTTGTAAAGAGATTCAAGGCCTTGAAATGAGTTTCAAGCCCTTGGAATGAAAACAGTTCGAGTATTAAAATAATAATTCTGTTTCAAGGCCTTGAAATGAGTTTCAAACCCTTGAAATGAAACTGTTTTGAATGCTGGAAAAATTCTAAGTATGAACTTTGAAAGTAAATGAAAGAGACACAAGATATATAGAGTTCAGTCCACTTGGACCTACGTCTCTACCTATGGGATCTTCTCCCTGTAGTATTTTCAACACAAATCTTATTAATCAACAGCTAAGCCCTAGATCTCAAGCACGAGAGATGCCTTACTCTGTTGCACCTTGTGGTTCTCACTAACATATCTAGTTCCTGCTCTAGCTATCTTATTAACTAAAATTCTCTATTGTTCACCTTGAACAATCCTTGAGAATGAGAACAAGAAGTATTATCAAAATGATATACAAATGAACTTCAGACCAAGAAGAACACATGGGATGAAACTGCAGTGAGTATGCAGTGTTCTTCTGATGCTTGGACTGAAAGAGATGAATTTCCTTCTTTGTTTCTTGTCAATCCTTGAGTGTTTTTAGTGTCTCTTCCAATTTTCTAAGTAGTTATCTCTGTCGAATTCCTTCAGCAGTTCTGCTTTTAAACAATCAGTTTGAATTGAAGATCTTCATAATCTTTTTCAACAAACTTTCCTGAGAATTAGCTTTAGATCTTGACTCCTCTAACAGCTTCTTCCAACGGCTAATAGCTCAGTATCTTCCAAGATATTGATTTGATCTTGTTGGAATTATTTTGAGAGGCTTTAAAACATAGCAGATCAATCACAAAATCAAGTCATCAAGTAGTTTCCATTCCTGCAAAACATAAGTTAGGAAGCAGATTCCTATAAAATAGGAAAAACAATATTCCTGCATAATGAGTCAAACATATGATGTTAGATCCTGTAAAATGTGTAAATATACTTTTTCTTTCATCATCAAGTATAATCTAATCATGCACAGGGTTTAGGAGTTGAATCAAGTACATAAACTCCCCCTCAGTTCATGCATATAAAGCTCAAACAGTTTCAAGGCTTTGAAAGTTGTTTCAAGGTCTTGAAATAGATAAGATATTTAAAGTCTTGAACTGCATTGAACTTACAATCTCCCCCTTGATAAAAGACAAAATCACAATCTTCCAATCTATTTGATACTGTGATTCTGCAACAAATACTCATTAGCACATAACAAAATAAATCAAATAATGTCAACACATAATGTCCAAGAAATCCAACTTATTAAACAAACTAAAAATCGCAAAGTTTCAGGTTGTCCTACTGACCAAAACCAGGTCACTAACAAAAGTAAAGCAGAAATACCCTAAAGTTCTCCTAGATTTCTCCGCCTTTGTGACTTTCACCAAAAAAGAATGAGAATATGTTGGATCAGTCCTTGGAATGATTTTTTTTAAAAAAAATTTTTGAAGAAATAAACTTTTCAAGGTTTTGAAAAAGAGTCCAACGCCTTGAAAAGAAGAAGAAATAGTAGGCAAGAGTTAAGGGGTAGGATCTTCACCTCCTTGCTGCTCTGCATCTTCTTCCTGACTATCTCCCTCATCATCCTGTTCTTCTTCCTGTTGAGCCACATCATCACCTTTTTCACCTTCTTCCTCAAACAAATCAGCAGAAGACACAATCTCTGGAACATTGGGATTCTTAGATTTCTTCTTCTTGAGGTCTATTAGCAGTGCTTCTGAATCTAGACTGTCCTCTTCTTGATCTTCATCCACTTGTTAAACAACAACCTGCTTTCCTTTATCCTTGACCTGAGTAGCCCCATCCTCATTTGAATGTTCACTGGGTATATCCTTTGCTAATTCAGCCTTTTTGGTACTCTTTTAAGCTTGAGACACTTCCTCAGCCACATCAAACAATGTCATACTCCTGAACATGTTTTCAACCATATACTTCACCTGTCTGAGATCAGTGTAAAACCCATGTTCATTCTCCTTTACTTCATCAATGTCCATCTGAAGTTCTTTCAGCAGCTTGAGAGTCAAGGGGTTGTCTTGAGACTGAGAGGTTTGGCTATAAGTGGGAATTAAAGATTTAGGTTTGATAAATTTCTTGGTCCCAACTCTTCCTCTGTCAAATCTAAGTATAGATTCCAAATCTTAGCACTGGTTTTCACGACACCAATCTTCTCAAAATCCTGCTCATTGAGCATACCAAAACCAGTAGTCACTGATTCTTCCCTATCAGTTGGAATTTCAAATTTTTGGAAGAATAAGGTGAGCAAGTTGGCATATGGAAAATGGTTTTTTCTCTGGTTGGTTTGACTGTATAGCATGTGTTCCATCACAAGCTTTGGAAGATCAATTTCTTAACCATGCATAACCAAATACATTAAGTGCAACACCCTATTAGTTACTTGTTCCTTTGAGTGTTCCCTAGGTACCACACATCTCATCAAAATAATAAACATACTTTGACTTCAACAATTAGCACAGAGTGTGCTAACAGCTTAGATGAGACAGGGGTTTTTGGTAGAAAGAACTCTTCTTTAGGATGCTTCAGGGATTCACAATTAGGAGGATTGTTACTGGTGTCATATCTCTTAGGACAGCTTAGAAAATTTGCAAACTCAAAGTGATCTAGTTCCATGTCAATACCATCCACCTTAGTCTGAACCACTAGATTTGTAGTTTTACTGAGTTGCTTCATGTTTAGGTAAAAGAATCTGGTGAGTCTAGGGTAAGCTAACTCTGGAGAGTTTAGAATAACCAAAATAGAGCTTTTCTTCAATATTTTGATACACTCCAGATTCATGCGATGTAACATAGTCATGCTGATCAGACTACAGAATGCAACTGATCTAGAAGCAAATCCATCTAGCCACTGACCTCCAGCAACATTAGTAATGAACCATGTACTATCCGGGGCTAATTTCTTACCAGTGGATTTCTTCTTCTCTGAATAGATCTGTAGTGCCTTCTCTATTTTCTCATCTGGTTCATCTTCTGGTTCATCCTCTGTAACCTTTTCCTTTCCTTTGCCCTTGTCTGCTTTGTCAGCCTTCTTCATTGTTTTCTTAGGGCTACCAATCCGGATTCCTTCTGTTTCTGGTGCAAGATCCACTGGCTTCTTCTTCTTCTTGCTGGACACTGGAATCTCATCTTTCTTGGCCTTCTTCTTGGGAGGAGGAGGTGATATGTCTTCTGCAGTAGGGGTCTTAGAACTGGAATCCCACTAATGGTCTGAACCTCTTCCACATGGGTCTTTCTTTTCTTCTCTGTTGCAGCCTTGAACCACCAGCCATCTTGATTATGTCTGAGGCTCTTCTGGTGCTCATTAGGATTTGGAGAAGAAGAGAGAGGTAGGATAGATATGAAGGAGAGAAAGAAATAAGGATATAAATAGAAGAGAGTTTCAGTTTGAAAAGGAAACTAAATACAGTAAAACCTCTATAAATTAATAATGTTGGGACCGAAGTATTTTATTAATTTAGCTAAGATATTATTATATCGATATATTAATAATTTATTAATTTAAAGAGAATGTACGAATAATCTTTTAATTTTCAAGTCCAATGTACTAGTTACAATGTATGTTAAACAACCCAGTTTTATCCTTATTAAATGGATGTGAATCGCTTCCTAGATTATCCTGGTGAAAGTAATGAATATTAAGAGGTTCAAAGAATTGAGAAAACTGTGGAATATACTATTGAGGATGATTCCTAGATTATCCGGTCGATGACGATGTTGAGGATGATTCAATGGCATTGGAGCCCGTCACTCGGAAAGAAGAATTGCAAGCAGCAACAACTCTTCACAACTTGTAATACGAGAAAACAATGCCCCGACTCTTAAGTGCAATGAGGAGATTTAAAGATGTACTCATGATAGATCTGAAGTTCAACAAAAATAAGTGACTATAGATTTATTTCTCAATAGCCAATATTGGAATTTGGAATATTTTAGTAATTATTAATTTATAGTTTCCTTGGGACCAATATATATACACTGGTATTTCAGAAAATTGTTATCTTATTATTTTATCGATTGTGGTACAATTTTACTGGTCCCAAGTTGGGACCAGACAAATTATTAATTTTATCGTATTTATTAATTTATCGAGCATTAATTTATAGAGGTTTTACTGTATTCTCTCTAATCTTTGAAGGTCTGATAAATCAAAAGATTCAAAATTGTGTGTGCCGTTGGAAATAAAATATATAATACTATTTTGGCTGAAAAGGGGTATTTCGAAATTGATGGTTGTAGATGGTGCTTTCAAGACAGACAGATCACAGCCACGTGGCATCCATCCAGCACACCTAGCTGTGCTCCATATACACCGGATAACTTTCCATGCTTATCCACTTGGAGCTGCGAGACAGAGCCCTCGCGTACCAACCACAAAGGACTTGTAGGGACCTAGTGGTTTGGAGGCTAGAGTAAGGTCCCTCGTGCGCGAACGACAACCAAGCTCGCGCGCGACCTCTGGTAACTGATTGAGAGGTTTAAGGCTCACGTATCCCATAAATGTGGTTGATCTCATAACGGTCTCCGATATATGCGGGCAGGTGCGTAACGCTCCCTATATATACGGTCAAACGTGCCGTACATGGTCTATCATTAAGCCGCCATTTATGGTGAATTAACCCCCTTACAACGGTCACTTCCCCACTATATATAGGATCGTTAGCCCTCTATTGCAACCTCTTGGATACCCTAATCTCTCTCAGATCTTTTCTAGTCAACTGTCTCACTTTCAAGAGCAGTTTTCTTTGCTTATTCTCTCCCTACTCAAACCCTACACTTCTCTGTGTCTTACTCTAATCCCCTACTTGAGGTGTACACTTGGATCTCTCTTGAGGGTTTCCTCGTACACAAGGGGAAAAATTGAGCAATTATCTACAAAGATAACACCCAACATTGAAAGATCTAGAGTTATAGACTAATTAGCATGACGTCTTATTTTCAAGGCTTTGGAACAGGTTTCAAGGCCTTGAAAAGCTTTATCAAGTAATGCACATTATACTCAATGATTTTAAAGGATTTTCAAGACTTTGAAAATCTGTTCAAACCTTTGAAACACATAAAACTTACCTGACTCTCCCACTAAACCAATGCTTCCTTATTTAGCATGCCTAATTCCAATCTTAAGGCTGAGAATCTTTCATCTGGCAATGGTTTAGTGAAGATGTCTGCAAATTCAAAGTTAGTAGAAACAAATTCAAGAACAATGTCACCTTTTTCAGCATGATCTCTGATGAAATGACGTCTAACATCAATATGCTTTGTTCTGGAATGCTGAACTGGATTCATTGTAATTGATATTTCACTTGTGTTATCACACTTGATAGGTATATCTCTGAAATCAAATCCAAGATCTCTCATTTTTTGTGCTATCCATAAAACTTGTGAACAGCAAGCTCCAGCTGCTATGTATTCAGCTTCAGCTGTTGATAGTGCAACTGAGCTTGTTTCTTTGAGTGCCAGCTGATTAAGGATGATCCAAGAAATTTACAGCATCCTGATGTACTCTTTCTATCAACTTTATATCCTGCAAAATCAGCATCTGAATATCCACACAAAGAGAAGTTAGAATGTTAAGGATACCAAAACCCTAACTCTTTGGTACCATTGAGATATCACAAAAATCTCTTTACTGCAGTCAAGTGTGATTCATTAGGATCAGCTTGAAATCTAGCACATATGCACACACTGAACATGATATCTGGTCTACTAGTTGTGAGGTAGAGTAATGATCTAATCATACCTCTATACTCTTTCACATTCACACTCTTACCAGATTCATCCTTGTCTAAGGACAGTGTAGAACTCATGGGGGTCTTAATCTCTTTGGACTGAGACATATTATACTTGCTTAGATGTAGAAATATGCCTTATTCATCTGATGAATTTGAAGTCCAATAAAGAAGTTCAATTCTCCCATCAAGCTCATTTCAAATTCCCTGCTCATAATACTTGAGAATTTCTTGCATAGAAAATCATTAGAAGCTCCAAACAGAATATCATCAACATAAATTTGAACTACAAGCATATCTTTCTCATGAGTCTTTATGAAAAAGGGTCTTGTCTACTAATCCTCTTTTGAAATCATTTTCAAGTAGAAACTTCGACAATCTTTCATACCAAGCTCTTGGAGCTTGTTTCAAACCATAAAGAGCTTTTTCAAGTTTGTAAACAAGATCTGGAAACTAGTTATTTTCAAAACATGGAGGTCGATCAACATAAACTCTTCTTTCAGATAGCCATTTAGAAAAGCACACTTCACATCCATTTGAAATAGTTTCATGTTTTTGTGAGATGCATTTGAAAGTAGAATTCTAATTGCTTCTAACCTGGAAACAGGAGCAAAAGTTTCTTCATATTCATTACCTTCTTCTTGATTGTAGCCTTGAGCTATCAATCTAGCTTTGTTCATGGTTACCTTTCCATTCTCATCTAACTTGTTTCTCAATACCTATCTGGTGCCAATGAAAGACTGATTTCTTGGTGGAGGAACTAGATTCTAGACCTTGTTCCTTTCAAATTCATTGAGTTCATTTTGCATTGCTATAATCCAGTCTGCTTCTTGTAATGCTTCCTTCACATCTTTAGGTTCTACAAGAGAAATAAAGGCATTAAAAGGACAAAGATTCTTCAACTTTGATATGGTTTGTGTACCAGTGGTCGGATCAGAAATGATGTTATCCGCAGGATGAGATGAGAGACATTTGACACTTCCTTGGTGTCCATGGTTCAGGCTCTCCAGTTTTCTTTTCAAGTCTCTGAGAACTTGAAGTAGTAGCTTGTAGTGCTGTTTTCTCTGGAGATTCTGTTTCAAGGCCTTGAAAATGCCTGTCTTGTTCCTGTGACATTTCCTTGGATCCTTTTGAGGATTCATCTTCAGTGTCTGAATCATGTTTGTTCAGATTGAGATCTGCAAAACCATCACTCAAAGAACCATCATAGCTTTCATCAAAAATAACATGAATGCTTTCTTCAACAAGCTTGGTTCTCTTATTATAAACTCTATAGGCTTTGCATGTCTGTGAATAGCCAAGAAAAATACCTTCATCACTTCTTGCATCAGAATTACCAAGATTTTCCTTGCCATTATTGTGGACAAAACAAGTACAACCAAATGGTTTGAAGTAAGAGATGTTTGGCTTTCTACCTTTGAACAACTCACAGGGGGTCTTCTTCAGAATAGGTCTGATCAAGCACCTGTTAAGAATATAGTTTTTTGTATTCACATCTTCTGCCCAATAATACTTTGGCAACTTGTTTTCCAAAAACATTGTTCTTGACATATCTTCAAGAGTCATGTTCTTTCTTTCAACTACTCCATTATTTTGAGGAATTCGAGGAGCAGAAAAGTTGGGAGAGATGACATGCTTAATACAGAGTACATCAAACTCTAGTTGATCAAACTCTCTACTACGGAAGCAATAGGTAAGTTTTTCAATATTTGAAGTTTTCTACAAAGTTTTGAAAATTCAGAGAGAGCTTCATATTTGTCTCTTAGAAACATAAGCCAAGTATATCTAGAGAAATCATCTACAATAACGAGCATGAACTTCTTACTTATTGGAGTTGGAGTTGTCATAGGACCACAGAGATCCATATGCAATAATTCAATGGGTCTAGTAGTACTTATAAAGTTCTTTGGCTTGAAGGAGCTTCTAATTTTCTTGCCTTGTGCACATGATTTGCATACTTCTTCATCTCTGAACTTGATAGAGGGTAGGCCTCTTACTAAGTTCTTGTAAACTAATTTGTTCAAAGTATGCAAGCTAATGTGTCCCAACTTTCTGTGCCAGAGCTTTGGAATCTTCTTTCAAGGAATTGAGATACTTCAAGTTTTCTCCTGCAACTTTGTTAGTTTGAAAAGTATAAACATTGTTTGATCTAGAGGCTGTGAGGATGAAATTTCCAGATTTCTCATTTCACACCACACATTTCTCTTTATCAAAAATAACATTGTTGCCTTTGTCACAAAGCTGAGATACACTAAGGAGATTAAATTTCAAGCCATTAACTAGATATACATCAGAAATAGAGTTTTCAGAATTTGTACCAACTTTACCAATACCAAAAAGTTCCATTTGCCTTTGTCACCAAGTGTAATTGATCCTTCTGATTGCTCTTTCGGTTATGAGAATAAAGTCTCTTTCCACTCATATGTCATGAGCAACCATTGTCCATAAACCATTTTTGCTCTTTGATCTTAGAGACACCCTGCAAACACCATTCACTTCCTTACCAAGCTGTTAGACCAAGTGCTGAATTCAGATTCATATCCAGGGTCAACCATGTTAGGTGATCTAATCCATTTAGGAACCCAAATATGTCTAACTTTTCCTTTAAGTTGGAAGGGAAAAGTGTTCCTCATTATGTGAGGGTCACTTCTTCTAAAAGGACAAGTCATCTTAACATGACCTCTCTTACTGCAATAATGGCATTTAGGAGATGTTTTGCTTCTAGCTTTCACAAATATGGTATTGTTCTTCTTTAGAAAATTTGGATTGTATACAATACCTGTTTTTTGAACAGACTTTAAGCTACCTCCAAGAATCAAGTTCAAGTTGTGTTCTGATCCTGCAAGTTTTGCTTTGACCAATTCAGATTCTTGAAGTTTCTCAGTCGAAGTAGTCTTTTGTTTATCCAACTCATCAACTTGATGTCTTAGATTAACAATACTGTCACTCAAGAGAGAGTTCTCAGTGACTACTTCCTTGACCTGTGTTTTCAAGGCTTTGAAACTGGTTTTCAAGGCCTTGAAATCACTGTCAATTTTCTTATGAGAGATTTCAAGATTCTGATTCAGGAAAACAAGATGCAAGTTCTCTTTTGCTTGCTCATGAACTTTTTCTTTCAAAACTCTAATTTCTTTCAGATAGTCCTCTTCATTTAAAAGCATTGTTCTAAGATAGTTAGAGAGGGCTTCTGTTGGTTTTGAAATCAAGCAGTTTACCATTACCTAAATGTTCTTTTCATAAAATTCATCATGCTTGGCCATAAAGTATAGGTTGGCATGTACTTCTTCAGATTTAGAGTCACTTGATGTTTCTGAATCACTCCATGAAGCTATCATAGCTTTCTTTCTTATGCCATGATCTTTCTTCTGAAAAAAGTTCTCGCTTTTTTTGTGTGGACAGTCTCGGATCAAGCGTCCTGCATCACTACACTCAAATCAATTCATGACTTTAGGCTTATTACCATGTGAATAATATTTACTTTTGTAGTCTTTGCTACTGGAGGATCTATGTCTATCTCTTTTTAAGTCCTTGTTTCCAAAGCTTTTCTTCATTTTAAGAATTCTGGTCAAGGCTTTTGAAATTAAGGCAATTGGATCTTCATCATCATCTTCAGTTTCAAGGATTTGAAATGGTTCATTCTCCTTCTCCTTAAGAGCTAAGTTCTTTACACCTTCTGGTAGTTCTCCATCAACTTCATTCACGGATATCTCATGTGTAAGGAGCTTCCCTTGTAGGTCATCATGTTGAAGTGATGAGAGATCTTGAGCTTCCTCAATAGAAGAAGTCTTTGGTTCCCATTTTTTCTTTGGAACACTACTTATAATCTTCCTCACCTTTTCTACATTGGAAATATACTTTCCCAAAGAATCAAGGTTATTGACAATGTCAGTGAATCTTTTGAACATGTATCTGATTTACTCATCTCCATTCATCTTGAATAGCTCATATCGCCTGATATATATGCTGATCTTGGTTTTCTTGAATTGGCTGGTTCCTTCAAATGTTACCACAAGCTTATCCCATATCTCCTTTGCAGTCTTGCAACTTGATATCCTGTTAAATTCATCTGCACTCAAAGCACAATATAAGAGATTCATAGCTTTATAATTTTTTGAAATTTTTTCTAACTCAGATGAAGAAATAGAGTCTTCAGATTTGGGAGTTCTAATCCCATCCTTCTCTATGTAGAAAGTATGAGGACCATTTTGGATGATAGTCCGGAGTTCCATATCTTGATCAACGATGAACATTTTCATCAAATCTTTCCAGTGGACAAAATTGTCTCCGCAGAAGAGAGGAGGTCTGTTGGTAGCTCTTCCCTGTGAGAAACCACTGTCACCTACAGTACTCATAATCACAAGATGGTTAAATCTATGCAGTGATACAAGCTCTGATACCAATTAAAGGGGTGTACAGTAAGTAGAAATATAGGATCAATACTCTAGAAGGGGGGTTTAATAGAGTATGCAGACTTTTGCAAAACTGTGCAAGAGTAGTGGTTTCGAAAGATTTGTAAATAGAATCAAGGCCTTGAAATGAGTTTCAAGTCCTTGGAATGAAAACAGTTAGAGTATGAAAAGAATAAGTATGTTCCAAGGCCTTGAAATGAAACTGTTTTGAATGCTGCAAAAATTCTAAGTATGACCTTTGAAAGTAAATGCAAGAGACACAAGATATATAGATTTCAGTCCACTTGGAACTACGTCTCTACCTCAGGGATCTTCTCCCAGTAGTATATTCAACACAATTCTTATTAATCAACAGCTAAGCCCTAGATCTCAAGCACATAGAGATGCCTTACTCTGTTACAGCTTGTGGTTCTCACTAACCTATCTAGTACCTGCTCTAGCTATCTGATTAACTAAGAAATTTCTATTGTTCACCTTAAACAATCCTTGAGAATGAGAAAAATAAGTGTTATCAACATGATATACAAATGAAGTTCAGAACAAGAAGAACACAGGGGATGAAACTGTAGTGAGTATGCAGTGTTCGTCTGATGCTTGGATTGAAAGAGATGAATCTGCGTATTTGTTGCTTGTCAATCCTTGAGTGTTTTGAGTGTCTCTGCCAATTGTCTCTTTAGTTCTCTCTGTCGAATTCCTTCAGCAGTTCTGCTTTTAAACACTCAGTTTGATTCAGAATCTTTTTCAACAAACTTTCCTGAAAATTAGCTTTGGATCTTGAATCCTCTAACAGCTTCTTACAACGGCTAGTAGTTCAGTATATTCCAAGATATTGATTTGATCTTGTTGGAAGTCTTTTGAGAGGCTTTAAAACATAGCATATCAATCACAGAATCAAGTCATCAAGTAGTTTCCATTCCTGCAAAACATAAGTTAGGAAACAGATTCCTGTAAAATTGGAAACACAATATCCCTGCATAATGAGTCATACATATGATGTTAGATCCTGTAAAATGTGTAAAAATACTTTGTCTTTCATCATCAAGTATCATCTAATCATGCACAGTGGTTTAGGAATTGAGTCTAGTACATAAACTCCCCCTCAGTTCATGCATATAAAGCTCAGTCAGTTTCAAGGCTTTGAAAGCTGTTTCAACGACTTGAAATAGACAAGATATTTCAAGTCTTGAACCTGCATTGAACTTACAATCTTGATACCAAGTATATAAGCTGCATCCCATAATTCTTTCATTGAGAAACACTTTCCTAGCCAATCTTTCACAGATTGCAGCATGGGAATGTCGTTTCCATTTAGTAGTATGTCATCCACATACAAGACCAGAAATACAACAGAGCTCCCACTAACCTTCTTGTAGACACAAGACTCATCTTCGTTCTTAATGAAGTCAAACTCTCTGCTTCATCGAAACATTGATTTCAACTCCTAGAAGCTTGCTTCAATCCATAAATGGATTGTAGCAAATTACATAATTTATTTGCATGCTCTGGATTCGCAAAACCCTCAGGTTGTGTCATGTACACATCCTCGAGGAGGTTTCTATAGAGAAACGCTGTTTTGACATCCATCTGCCAAATCTCATAGTCGCAGTAAGCTGCAATAGCAAGTAGGATTTGGGTGGATTTGGTCATCACGACTGGTGAAAAGTTTACATCATAGTCTATACCATGAATTTATCTGAATCCTTTTGCCACCAATCGACACATATAGGTAATCACATTACCATCATCGGTATTCTTCTTGAAGACCCATTTGCACCCTATGTGTCGCGCCCCTTGGGGTGGTTACACCAAAGTCTGTACTTTGTTGGTATACATGGATTCCATCTCGGATTCCATGGCTTTATGTCAATTCTGAGAGTCCATCCCTTTCATAGCCTCTCCATAGGTTGTAAGCTAATCATCTATGAGAAACGCGTCACCAGACTCAGTCACGAGAAGTCCATACCTCTCTGGCTCCTGGCGCACTCTACTCGACCTACGAAGCTCTTGCTTTACTTGAACAGGTTCATCCACAACATCTTGTGGTTCCTGTTCATGTTCCATAGTAGGATCAGTGCTTTGTGGTTCTTGAACTTCTTCAATTTCTACAGTCCTCCCACTTGCTTCTTTAAATACAAACTTTCTTTCTAGAAACACGCCGGACCAGGAAACAAACACTTTGTTCTCCGTTGGATTGTAGAAATAATATCCCCTCGTTTCCTTAGGGTATCCAAAAAACTTACACTTATCCGACTTAGGCCCGAGCTTGTCTGGTTGTAAACGTTTTACATAGACATTTCAGCCCCATATCCTCATGAGGGACAATGTGGGACGCCTCCCTCTCCACATCTCATATGGAGTCTTCATGACCGATTTGGATGGAAAACAGTGAACGGTGAAAGATGCACACAATAGAGCGTAGCTCCAAAATGATAATGGAAGATCAGTTTGCCACATCATAGATCGAACATGTCTAACAGTGTTCGATTGCTCCTCTCGGTCACGTCATTCTATTGTGGCGTTCCGGGTGGAGTGAGTTGGGATATTATTCCATACTCTCTAAGATAGTCATCAAACTCTTGGCTCAAGTATTCTCCTCCACGATCCAATCGTAGAGCCTTAATACTTTTTCCAAGCTGCTTCTCTGTTTCATTCTTGAATTCTTTGAAATTTTCAAAGGATTCGAATGTGGCCTTCATAAGATATACAAATCCATATCTACTTAAATCATCACTAAATGTAATGAAGTAGACATAACCACCCCTGGCAGGCGTGGAAAATGGGCCACATACATCAGTATGCACAAGCGCCAATTGCTCACTAGTCCTAAAGTAGAATCACTCGTAAGACCAAGTCGTTAGTACACAAAACTAGAGCCTTTTGAGCAGAAAATACCAATCCTGAAATGAAAGGAAGAAGAAAAGAAAGCGGCTAGTCGGTGCCTTTTGCTTTATTTAGGTTTGTAGCGAGGAAGCGGCTCATTCAGAAGGGGCGGAAAGCGGACTATCTTAGTTGTGTTGTGGGAGAGAAAGCTCTTAGTAGGCTACTTACCGGGGCCGGCACGGTACTTCTTTTTGTAAAGTGCTTTGGTTATTCCAGAGGAAAGAGAATGAAAATAGCCCTTAATGCAGCAGCTCCGTTGAGGTGCCTAAAACCTAAGTTAACCGGGGCACTTAGCAAAGGAAGGCTTTCCGTAGAACAAAGGGGCTCTGGCTTCTATTTTTATTGGTGCTTTCCGCCTTCTTGGAATGGCTTGTACTCTACTTTAGTTTCCTCGGACTGATCTAAAGATGAACTATACAGAGTAGTCGATTTGGCACATCAATAGATGTTTCTACGCTTCTTCGAATCCTGCGCTACTTCACAGTCTACTACCATCAGTACTAATAAGTTACCAAATGGGACTCCCCCAAAATGGGCTCTTCTCTTACGTGATTTGACCCTCTTCCGCTTTCTTTTCTTTATTCTTTATCCGAGTCTTTCTCTTGTAATTCTGTTAAATGCCCCTTTGCTCTTGATCCTAGGCTTCACTATATGTATGTATTCAATGACCGTTTTCATAAGCTACTCTGCAGAACTAAGAAAGAAATGACGGCATAGCAATAGCCAAATCCAAATGTGACACTTCCGAATACCCTTTTCCTATACTTCTCCGCAGCACTCGAAACAAGGGCGGAATCCCCGAAAGGGAAAGGTAAAAGAACCGAGTCAACCACTAGAACTCTCCCGGTCTTAGAACCTGAAAACGACTAAGCGAGTCTAGTAATTGGATCCACAGTCTACTTATATATAATATTTCGTTGTATGAATGAGAAAAGCGACTAATAAGACCTGTGAAATAGACTAGCGTATCCCGCTTCATCTTCTCTATCGTTACAACTAAAATATTACGTCTTGAGAAGCACGGATGCTAAGGCTAGCCCCTTCGCCCCGTCGTAAACGCCTAATCACCTTCCCTTGGATTAAGCCTATACCTATAGTTTACGGTGGGGGGTGTTCTTTGCCTATTGCTTGAAAACAAACCTTCTTCACACCTTTCAAAGCGAATTTCCTAAAACCAGCGGTACGAGCGCTACCAATCGCTTTCCTAAGAGTAATGATCCATCCCCTAGGAGTCGAATCTCCGCGTATTATGACTGATGAAGACCTCTACTTACTTTATCTATCCAATTTTGCAACAAATAAAAAGGTCTAGAAAGCAGGAATATATGTTCTGTTTTCAAGAGAAATAGCACACTTTATTCGATAGTATAAGGAGCCCAGTCCTGATTCGAGTTTACCTACGTCCTCACTCAAAGTCAACCGATCCTTAGTTCTAGTTTGCGAATTGCCGAATACATGCTGTAAGACTCAATTGTCTAATAAGAATCATAAGAAATCGGCTTCTACTAGGTCATATCCTATCTTACCTCATTTACTTTTTTATTTATTATTAGATTATATTAGTTAAACCGAGTTCCGGTAGATTAGATAGAAGGTAGCCCTCGCTCGTCTATTTCTTCTTATTCATCATCGTATCACACCCAAACGGACCATGCTTACGAATAGACAGTTGTTCCTTCAAAGTGGCTTACACACTGGTTTTAGTCTTCCAGGGGTCTATGCCTATTGAGGCCTTCACAACAAAACCTTCTTTTCTAAGCGAATTACCTAAAACCATAAGAAGAAACCCTTGGAGACGCATACTATAAACACATTCGAAACATAGAAATAGACATAAGTCCTAGAATGATTCCACCCTTTCCAAGGTAAGCGGTCTAAACCATTGATTCTAATCGTCCTAAGCCAGCTCAGTAGAACCGAAATAAACCCCTTATTCTAACCTTACCTACGTCGCTCCCAAGACTCCTATTTTTGGCTGCTCGATGCGCATTGAAGGGCAGGGTTTCCCTATCGGTAGCAGGCTAAAAGCTCGAACGGCAGACTAAGATCGGGCAGCTTAAAGACCGGCTCCTCCGTCACCGCCCTCTTCAAATCTCCAAAAACCTCTGTCGATAGACTTCGAATAGAGAAACCTTCTTTGAAATTATAGAAAGACCTTCGATAGACACCTTCCTTTGCTTCCTTCTTGCTGCGGCTTGTGCTCTTCGAAGAGTACTGCCGCTAGGCAGGGTTACAGGGTTGTTGGGATTGAAAGGGGGAAACGAAGCGAACATAATCCATATATAGAAGAACTTCGGTTTAGGTAGTAGAAATACTTAGGTTTCACATAGCTTAGGCGGAGGCAGTTGGGATTGCTCTTTCACTGACCTTATCGCACCTTTGACTTAAGCATTGCCCCGGAAGGGGAACTTACTCTCGCACCAACAAAACTCTCGAGATCGACCTATCGTTGACTTGACTTAAAAAATGAGAAGGCGAAGGACAGAACTCCGTACCGACCGAAAGTAAGCTCCGACCTCGATGCTGCCACTCAGTTCGAATGGGGCGCAACCGAGGGGGGCTTGTACCGTGAGAGGGTTGGTTTTAGCACTCGACTAGAACGAGAGGGCCGAAGGACTCGACCAAAGGGAGAGGGGGAACGGCTCGAATGTTAGTGAGAGGGGGAACGGCTCGAATGTTAGTGAGAGGGGGAACGGCTCGACTAAAAGGAGAGGGTGGGCGTAGACCGGCTCGACTAAAAGGAGAGGGTGGGCGTAGACCGGCTCGACTAAAAGGAGAGGGTGGGCGTAGACCGGCTCGACTAAAAGGAGAGGGGGCTTCTTATATTCTATTTATATATAAGGTCGAAGAGTATGGCTACCGCTACATCTTCTCTCTCGGTAGAAAGACTCATCTTCTCTTTCGGTAGTACCTTCTAATCTCCTCCCTTTCTGTCTCTATCCCATGCTTTTCTTGGTCAACAACCAACCGACCTCTATAGTTCTTCACTACTCGTACGGCCTTCTCTTGAAAGGAAATGGTTCCGCTGGAAGAATTTCTTATCCATTCTGAATGCCTCAACTGGATAAATTTACATATTTCACACAATTTCTCTGGTTCTGCCTTTTCTTCTTTACTTTCTATATTTGGATATGCAATGATGGAGATGGACTCATTGGGATCAGCAGAATTCTCAAACTACGGAACCAACTGCTTTCACACCGGGAAAAGAACATCGTGAGCAAGGGGGCTTGTACCATCTTGGAAGATGTCTTGAGAAAGGCTTTTCGCACAGGTCTTTCCTATATGTACTCTAGTTTATTCGAAGTATCCCAATGGTCTAAGTCCGTCGACTTCATGGGAAAAGGGAAGAAAATGACTTTGATCTCTTGTTTCGGAGAAATAAATGGCTCACGAGGAATGGAAAGAAACCTCTTCTATTTGATCTCGAAGTCCGAATATAGCACTTCTTCCAATCCTGAATGGTCGATCACTTGTAGGAATGACATAATCCAAATCCATCTTCTACATGGCCAAGGGGGTTTAGCCTTCTAATAGGTCGGATTCTCAACTGCTCTTTTGAGTGGTGGGAAGGGAGCGATATCATACACTAAGAGAGTTCGCCCTTCTTCAATAGGCGGAAAGGATGCCTATCATTCACTTTAGGGGGGTTTACATACAACCGAGGCAAAGTGGTTTATGAGTGAATCTCAGAGGCATTCTTATCATTTGGTAGATCCAAGTCCATGGCCTATTTCGGGTTCACTCGGAGCTTTGGCAACCACCGTAGGAGGTGTGATGTACATGCACTCATTTAAAGGGGGTGAAACACTTCTCAGTTTGGGCCTTCTATTTGTACTCTATACCATGTGTGTATGGTGGCGGGATGTTCTACGTGAATCCACGTTGGAAGGACATCATACCAAAGTTGTACAATTAGGACTGAGATATGGTTTTCTTCTCTTTATTGTATCGGAGGTTATGTTCTTTTTTGCTTTCTTTTGGGCTTTTTTTCATTCTTCTTTGGCACCTACGGTAGAGATCGGAGGTATTTGGCCCCCAAAAGGGATTGGGGTTTTAGATCCTTGGGAAATCCCCTTTCTGAATACCCTTATTCTCCTTTCATCCGGAGCTGCCATAACTTGGGCTCATCATGCTATACTCGCGGGGAAAGAAAAAGGAGCCGTTTACGCTTTAGTAGCTACCGTTTTACTGGCTCTAGTATTCACAGGCTTTCAAGGAATGGAATATGTTCAAGCACCCTTCACTATTGCAGATAGTATTTATGGTTCCACCTTTTACTTAGCAACTGGATTTCATGGCTTTCATGTGATTATAGGTACTCTTTTCTTGATCATATGTGGTATTCGACAATATCTTGGTCATCTGACCAAGGAACATCACGTTGGCTTTGAAGCAGCGGCATGGTACTGGCATTTTGTAGACGTGGTTTGGTTATTCCTATTTGTCTCTATCTATTGGTGGGGAGGTATATGAAGCCTGCTAACGCACCCTGAGAACACGCTAGGGAGAGAGTAAAACACGATAGTAGTTGCGATAGCTCTAGAGTCAACCGTTCTGAACGGATAGAAGAACCTAATGGATCGATACTGGCCGGATGAAGGTATGTGCGTACCGATACGGATGAAGGCCCAACAACGAGAAATGACAATTTAACGACGTGAATGCCTAATTAAGGTCCCATGCTGCTCTATGCAGCTGCTGCCGGGCCTCGAGTTCGAAACTGGTGAGCAAGGAAGGAGAATTGAACTCTACTCCTCCCTCAGGGAACTCCACTTCAATAAGATCCGTCCTTTCCAAGGTTACTGGGAGCTGCTACTATGGCATCTGCGAAAGAAACAGCATTTCTTTGAGGTACGAACCAATGATTCGAAGGCATAAGCCGAAGCCCTGATGTAGAAGGAAGAGAACAAAGAAGATCTCTTTTACCTTTCAGCTAGAAAATGCTTTATTTTAGTTACATCGATAGATTTATTTAAGTAAGCTCCGCCCCTTTAATAGACGATTCAAAGTACTATAAGAGGATTTATTCATGAATGGTTCGAAAGAATCTATATCCATTCCATCTCTGCTGTTGGAAAGGAAACCGCTATGCTCGGATTCATTGCTCGAACGGAGAAACGACTTCGCTTGCCTTGGGCCCGCCATTGGACACCGCTGAAGCTGCCAGAGCAGAACTACCCTGCCTTAGCAACAGCCTTGCGCTTTAACTACCATTACCTTGGGAATGATATAGAGCCTTCACTGCTATAGCCTTAGGTTTGACCATTGCTCCTTAGCTGACATATAGCAGACATTGAGCCATCAATTCGGTTGGGCCCACCTTATGCCTTACTTAGCACTTGAGCCTTGCCATAGGACACTGCTCTGAACACAGCCTTAGCAGCCATTGCGCCTGCTCCTTCAGAGAAACTAGAGAAAGTTTTATATGCATAGCTCCTTGCGGGAAAGAAGAGGAAGAAACAAAGACAGATACATGCCTATTTGAATCCCCTTTTGCCTTGTTAGCCTGGCAGGGTTCTTTCCGTCTATCTTAACGTCAGGGTCGTCGGTCGAACAGAACGAACATCAACTCGAGGAGTCTTTTTCATTACCTAGCGCTCCGGAGTCTTTGTCAACTGCATTTCTCTGGTCTGCCCTGATGCGATGCATCCGTGTTCACGTACCTGCCCTTGGCCCAGCTCGTCTGGTCCGCATCGGTGTTTAGTCTTTTGATTGAAGCCCCTTGCTTCTGTAATTCACTTATCTAATAAAGCATTTCTGGGGCACGCTGCCAAGTCTCACTCTCATTAAAACGGAATCTTATTTGACCGACCACCCTTTTTCATGTCCTATAGATGTTTTTGTTTACGTTTCGCCTACGTGAGCTCCTTTTTTCAGATGTTCGTTCAACAACATCAAATTCGTCGAGACCCCTGGCACCGGTCTTTCTCTAAGGGAAGATGGTTACCTACGCCACATAATAGAGAAGCTTTTCTAAAGCCCGGTCCAGCACGAAATCATAAAGAAGACAATCAAGTAAGGCGGTCTAATATATTTAAAAAAGCATTTTCCTCCAAACAAGGCGTAAGCCATGAAACTCGAACAGCAGCGAAAGAAGACTTGAATCGAAAGAGGTCCTAACCTGGGAGATGTTAAAGAATAAGAGTTTGAATTAGATGGTTGGTACCTGGCCCAGTGTAAAGGCAGACCCTACGCTAAGGCGGGCCCGACCGGCTGTTCACACCACAGTGCAATCCCATTCCTACAGACTGGGACCCTTACTTAATAGCATACCCTGACCTGTCACCAGTGGATGGGCTACGCTCTGCTATCTTTAGTTGATTAACATATGATATCCCGTAAGTAGTGATGTTCATGAAAGAAAGTTATGTCATATGTTACACCAAGCCAAGGAGAAGAGTTGGCAAAGCAGAGTTGGAAGTTTGAATCCCGGTAGGGGCCTCCCCTAGAAGGTAGGCTTTTTGCGCTTCTTTTAGTGCAGGAGCGACCTTTGGCGCAAGGTAGATCATCAGTGATTTCAACCGGCTCTGCCATTCCATTTCCGCCTATATTGTTTGATTGTCGAACCACCCTGGACGGTCCCCTTCCTACATCCCAATTGGAATACTATTTCTTCTTCCTCGATCGGTAACCAACTCGAGCAAGCTGTCCTATCTCGAAGGTACGGATTGCTAAAGCCCTCAAGGGCTCGATCTATCGAAACTACTCGAAGGTATAAATACCCCTCACCATCTAATAAGGTTCCCTGACCCCAGGCTACCGGCCTACGTTCTTTTCTTCTTTCTATCGGATCGGAACGGAATCGGGAACATCAACGAGATGGTATTTCGGTGCCCCACTACTTATATGAATATACGGATACATCCGCGCTTGAAACAATAGCTCCTGAGCTACCTTCCCTTGCCTCTCTTTCTTCTTTTCCTGACGGCTACTTTTAATGTTGAAAGGCTGCTATTTAGTTAAAGAAAAGAAGCTTTATGCCAAAAAGGCGGCTATCTTCTGTCCGGAGCGAGCCACTGCTATAGATAGGTAGGCCAATAACCAACGATCTTTCCGATCTGTCCGACCCCAAGCCATTTGAAATGAGGCCATCTAAAGATGAATCGGGCTGCGTAGAGTACGCAAGTGAGCCCTATATGCGTAGGTACGGGAGGAAAAAGACCTTGTAGTAAAGGTTCTGGTGAGCCTTCTCTTAAGAGATTGAACCTGGGGACCTCTTCTTAAAGAATGAAAGTACGACTCAGTTCGGTCGTAGATCTGAATAATCCGATCGATGTAGCCCTTGCCTTCGGTTGATGTTACCGACTCCGCCCATAGGTACGTGATAAGATAAGAGCACGGAAGAAAAGGTCAAATGCGTAGGTGCCACCACAAGGAATATGCTTTTGCACCCCGACCCGACCATACAGGATTTAGCGTCATGAAGAAGCTAAAAGTGAGCTTAAATAAGATATTTAACCCGGTAACTTAGGCTAAAAAAGTCTATGCTGCCGGGGACGAGACCTCATAGCTATCGAAAGGGCGCACCGACTCCGCCGAAAGAATGAGGAGGGAACGTGCGTGATTACCTGTGCTTTTAGGGGGCGCCCCACGGGCAAAGCAGGTAACAACAGAGCTTTTCTTACTACTTTGTCTGCCTGTTCTTCCCCTACTAAGAAGAAAGAAAAGACTTATATTTTTTCAGTTGTACATTCAGGACCCTTCACAGGCCTTATTTAGCTTACTCATTTCGGGAATGAATCCGGACTGCGCCTACTGAAAGAGAGGGCGCCCGTCGAGTACTAGATAAAGCCAGGGCAAAGCGAAACAACGAAAAACAAAGGCGGATTGGGTTGTTGCTTAGGAAAAGAAAGGGTTAAGCAGGCGGCAGATAGACTCTAATAGAATAGGGCGGCATGAGGCTTGGGTTCGATCAATGAGTTGAGTTCGAAGATTATACAATAGTACCTTATAAAGTAGAAGATGACGCGGTAGTACTTATAATCTTCTCTCTGGGGATTCTTCACTTCATCTCCTTATTCTTTGATTGATTTCCTTTTTAGCAAAGGTTCCCTTGGTTCAGTAATATCATACTTTAGTAACTACCTAACTAAGAAGGCCGCATTTTACGTGAGTGGGTCGGCGTGAAGCTTGGGTTCGACCAATGCAATGACCAACGACCAAAGCAAAGGAAGCTAGGTCCTAGGGCTAAGGGCAGGTAAGGCCCTTGAAACATAACCTGTTGTGGTTTACCAACTTCCTAACAGAGTGAGCGGAATCGTAATTAATATAGGTTAGTTAGAGGAATACACGTACTTGCTGAAGCATAAATAGATTGGAGTTGCTTAAGCCTTTACTTAAGGGATTTGTTGTTCCTAGCGAATCTGTACTATTATGTACGGTTATCTTTGGCTCGTTAACGGCAGCTAGCGCTACAACCCTGCTATCTTCTCTTCCGCTAGAACTGCTGCAAGCGTAAGCGCAAGGACCCACTCTCATTCGGGCAAGTAATCTCTGAAGCAGAAGCCCAACCCACCCAAGCAAGTAATAAAGGCCAGTAACCGAGGAGATGTGTCTTTTTTTCTTTTTTATAGGGCTACAGGATCCTCTAGGAATGGGATTATCTCTGTTTATGCTCCCTTTCGCGCACAGGAACGCTTTCGGCTTAACCGAATAGATGAGCTTTCCTCTCCTATTCCACTCTCGTAACTAGCAGACAAGAAGCAAGAAGAAGGAAGCCTTTGCTGAAGGGGTGAGGGATCCTTCGGTGCTAGTTCCGAGCTAGTCTTTGGGCCCTGTAAATAGAGCCTTCGCAGCTGTTCCAGTTGATTGGCTTGGGCAATAGATGCTGACTCCTCATAGGCATATGTCCCAGGACTAGACAAATCTGATCTCTCTATTATAATGAATTGCAAGAAAAGGCCTTCTAAGCTTAGGACTCGGAAAACGAATCGCATGGAACAAGGCATCGCCCGGACACGAGCTAACTACTGATTAGATCTAGGGAATAGAGAGATCGAGTTGAGCTAGCCCTAATGCTGTTCTTTTTTAGTTCCTTTCCTTGCTTTTCGATCGTATAGGGTATTGGCATACAAGAACTAGAGTTTAGAGCGCTTTCGCTTCGGTTGGAATCAATCATTCCACTATTGATGTAATAGAATCAGGGATGTTTTATATCGATGTAAGTGGTACAAAATGGACTGACTTCTTCTTCCAATCACTTAGAATTCTATCATTTCACTACTTTGCTCAATGAAGTAAAGACTGAGGAAGCTACCCCGAAACAGAAGTCGAAGAAGAAGCGGCTACTCCCGCTCATTGCTCTGCTCCAGCTCCTGATGCTGAGTTTCATCTGACCAAGAGTCTTTCTCTTCTCCTGCTCAAACAGGGGAAGCTCTGTTCTTTATAGTTATAGTAAGAAGTGGCATTTGCCAAAGATCAGATTACGTCTTACCTGAACTCCAAAGAACTCATAGTAGGCAAACTTCCTTTCACCCACGTATCAGATGTGGTTGTTGAAAGAGATGTCCTCTCTCATGAAATGAAAGAAATCAGGCACCATTGGGCGGCCCAAGAGGACTTTCTTCTGTAGAAGCAATATTCCCATCCTATCTATTATTTTCTTTTTAGCAAAGTTACCCTAGCTCAACCGAATGAAAAGAAAGTTGATACTCACCTATGTGCGAAAGTTCACTTTGCCATTTTCCTTAGTAAACTGACATCTCAAATGAGAAAGTTCTCTCTTCCTTACCGAGACCTTGACCAAAACCTATTTTTACTAATAAAACACCCTCGATAAATGATTGAACTCTATCCGCCCTAGTGCCAAAACCAATCAAAAGAGTGCTTAGAGTTAAGAAATTTCATCTCACTCAGAAACTACAAAGAGGGTTACAGTGCTTATACCACTCCCATGAGCAGAGGTAGATTCCTTCTATATGTGCAATGGGTGGAATGAGAGGAATGCTCCCTTAAAGGCTAACCATTCTGTTGTTCTTCCTTTCTTAACTACTAATAGGACTTGAAACCGCTTACTTCCCTTGCAGTTATTGACTGATCCAACTGGAAGTAGGACTACTGCTGCATCTTACTTACGCTGATACTATTTCTTGTAGCCTTTCACTTGACTGCAGCCTTGCTTACTCAATTGACAGAAAGGAATGTGGAGAAAGAACTACTAGGTTTTCTTCTTGCCTTGGGAATGAATCTGATAAAGAAAGTCGTCCCGTTGCCCGAACGATGTGAACTAGGCCGAAAGCCAACGATCAGCCTGCTGCTCATAAATGAAAGGAAGCCCCCGCCAATTACAGAAGATTTCAAGTAAAGAATAGATCACCTAACTAGGAGGAGTGGGAGAACATAGTATGGTGAGCAGAGAAGGAAGCTGCTAATCTATTTGTTTCATCTATTCAAGCATAGGTTGCTTCTTCTATTATTCTATTTCCTCTTACGAGGGGTCCCCGCAAGGGAATAATGGAATAGGACTTTGAGTTACCTTCGGGAGTGAACTCATCTCTTCGATTATGACTACTTTGACTTGCTTAAGTCATTGTATATGACTATTTTGACTTGCTAAAGTCATTGTATTGGGCATCCCTATTTATCCTCCTGTTTGACAGATTGGAACAGCGATGGGAAAGAAGCTTCTACTAAAGAATCCACTTCGTTTGTTGTTGCCTTTGTTCAGGAAAGTATGCTAAGAAAAAGAATGGCTTAGCCTGAAGGCATCTTCCTATAGTATTGGGACCTGGTACCTTGCTAAGATAAGAAAAAAGATAGGTAGATAGAACTATGCTTTCTATTAAGATATTTATTTCATCTATACCATTGGTTTTGAGTTCCTTGGTTTGCATCTTCCTATTCATTGATAGGATGGGAACAGGCAGCTAAGAATAAATGAAAGTCAGGTTAGGTTTCGTTCTATTCATCCCTACTTCTTCTCTATCCTTTGGCATTACAGGTAAAGAAGCTTCTAGTCAAAGACTAGCTCCTGTGGTAGAATAGCTCCTATGGTATTACATTGGTTCCGGTCCGGGTTAGATCCTTTGGTTTGACGTTGGTGCTAGACCGAGAGAGGTGGCTTGTTGTTGAGCGAGAGAGAGGAAGTAGATTAGGCGTTTACGTTTCCTGGGTGCGAGGGTGAAGATAGTGAGAGGGCTTTAGCACTCGACCAAAGGGAGAGGGTGGTCGTAGATCCGCTTTTCTAAAAGGGAAGGTAAAAGACGCACCCCGACACCGGGGCAAAGGACTACCTAAGGGGACATCAAAGATGATGCCAATAGGGAAGGTTGGAAATTCGCTTAGAAAAGATAAAGGATCCCAGAACAAGGAAAGACCACTACTCGGGGGAAGAGCCGAACGTTGGGGTGCCAATGACTTCAGAGACGGGCTTGCTGAGTCAAGTAGCCTTACCTGATATTCTTTTAGGAATGATGTAATCGCAAATCCATGTTTTTTTCATCATCTCTCGCTTTTGGAAAGCATTCTAAACCTGCCATTCCACCTATTTTCCTAGACCAGCAGCGGAAGAAATAGCACCAAAATCAGCTACTAACGGTAGTAACTCTACTAACCTGGGCCAACCAAAGTAAGACCCCCTATTGGAGTTATGTCCTGCGGTATCATCCGTTCCACTCGCTATGACAACCAATAGAATAGAACCTTCTTCGCGAAATGCCAACCAATAGATCGAGACGGAAGCCAAATAAAGAGATCGAGAGGGAAAAGAACCAAAGGAATAGAGCCATCACAATGAAATGTAAAAGAGCCAGACAAAAAAGATCATTCAAGAAGCATGAGCCGGGATCGTTAGCCATAATAGAATCGAATTGCGTGGATTATCATAGATTAAAACCTTTATAATCCGATTGTAACTAGGACTTTTTCTTCACTTGAAGGTGTAGAAAGCAGGAATATCCTTCCAGGGGAAAAGCACACTTTCTTCTATAAACAATTAGGTAGAGGAGTTTTTTGTACAAATCAATCGTAAAAACCTTCCATTCCTGTTACCTTACCTGTGTCGCCATTGGGGTATTATTCTTCACCGCTTCCACGTACGTTAGGAGTTGAGTTTGCCTTTCAAGGTCGCTTTCTAGTTACATTCTGCAATCCTTTTTCCCTACCTCATTCAATGTGCACCGCCAGCAAGCAAGGAAACTAAAAACTAGGAATATTAATCACGTAAGTTCAGTCGACCGTTCCCGTTCTGAATCCGGATTCCGAACTCTCATTTGAAGAGAGACCCAAGGCACTATTCTTTGACCGCTTCCCATTCCCCCATCTGGATTCGCTCACTAAGAAAGAGCCACTTCTCTAGCACCACCATAGTAGGAGTGGTCGGCTAATGCATGAAGACAGGGAAGTGAACGATCAACAACAAGCAAGAGATTTTTTTTCTTTGGAAGCAGCTGTTCCCCTATTCGCCAACCCCTCTACTCCTAAGTAATATCATCAGTAAGAAGGGAACTCCTGTGGAAGTAGAACCAGCACCGATGCATCCTTTATGCTCGGCTGTGGAAAGACATCCGCTGCGGAATACCTTCTATGGTTATTTATACCCATGCTACTCTATTTCAATTAGGTGATGGGACTGCCTTGCTGCTGATGTTGACTCTTTCTGAGTTGTAACCTACGACGTAACTATAGTCTCTGCTAAGGCGGTGTCCAATGGTTATGTTGGCTAAGGCAGGTCGTCCTACGCAAGGCAACTCGCTATCGATGCCGCTAGCTCACAGGCAAGCAATCCAAGCAAGGCTCGGGCAAAGGATGTTGATGCGCTAATGCTCGGCCAGACCGAAGTCTTGTTCGAAGCCGATGCCTCGAATGCCAACCGATGCTAAGACCAATGCTGTTGTTAAGGGTGTCCCAAGGCGGCTAAGGCGCGATGTCCATATCGAAGCAGTTCTTTATACGTCAATTCTTTGCTTTGCTTCTTCTTGCTTTGTCGATGCCTCTAACCGTTGCTCACCATTCCAAAGACTGGCTCCCTTATACTAGAACATGTCAAGGAATGTAAAAGTAATTGTATCGCAGCTCAACATAATTCTTTGTTCTCTTTTACTCAGATGTTACTGAAGCTACTTCTTTCTTCTTTTCCTGACGGCTACTTTTATTGATCGACGAATGAAACAAAGGTGAGGCCTATTTCATAAGTAAACAACCGCATTTGAGGGGATTTCCGGTATTCACCCATCTCGTTATTTTTCCGGTGCCATAAATGCCCTTTTCGTTCAATTTATACCCTGGGATTGCAGCTCCTGGTGCGAAAGCGGACTCCTGCTGATGCCAAAGGAAAAACAACCACCTAGGGCGAAAAGAAGCGTTTTAGGGCATCTGTTAACGAGCTTCCGTAAACTCCGGAGTTCAGGATGAGTGGTTTCCTGCTTGGCCGGAAGGGGACTAAAGTCGCGGTAAAGGGAGCTAAAGGCGCGAGAACAAAGGATTCGTAACTAGTCGAAAGTAGAAAAAGTAGCGAAAGCCTCCTCCTGAGGAAGTCCCCAGTTACCCAATCTTCGGTAAAGTCCTGAGTTGGCGAGGCGAAAGGACGAATTCCGCTCTTCTTGGTAGGCCTAGGGTAATACCTTTCCCGGTTGTCAGGCGAAGTAAGCGAAAGGGGCGCTAGTAACAGAGCTAGTGAACGCCTCTTCCGTGGTTCTTTGCCCTGAAGCCGGAAGCTTTGTTCCCTTGGTTGAGACTGAGGGCATGGATTGAAAACCGAAATAAACCAAAGCATCGAATACCTGCGCCTTTACTCCCAACTCCCTGGAAGAAGGAACTTTCGCTCCTTTCGACACTTTAGCCCTACCGGGGAATTGGGGACTTGCGCCTTGAGCCACCTTTACGCTAACTCCCGATACCTAACGCTGCCTTCCAACCTAGGAATCCGGAAAGGAAGCATAGCATCCTAGTACTCGAAATAATCGAGGATTCACTTTTCCTCGCAAACTTAGGAATCCACATAACATAAGCTCGGTAACTGATGAACTACTTTAGCCCTTAGGAATCAAATATCTTTCGCGCTAGGAAACACCCACTTATGACGTTACGAAGAAGGGAGGTTCCACCTAGGAATAGGGCAAATCCCACCTTAGGAATACGTTACCGTAGCCCTAGGAATCCGCTTTCGACCAAAGTACCGAGGATGCAGATACTTTCGCCTTCGGAAGCGGGAAGTCCTAACCCTTATTATATATTATAAGAGAAGGTGGATGCTGCTATGCCAAGTAACATCTTCAGCAAGAATAGGAAAAGAAGAATGCGTACCCGACCTTCTCTTACGTTACGTCGTTGTTTTACACCGGCGAAAGGCAGTTTTCGAATACTTTATCAACCGCCCTACTATCCCCCCACTTCCTGATAAAGGAACTTCTCTAAAGGAAGAGTGTCCGGGCTCATCCCGGATCTATGAAACAAGTCTGAGATAGCTACTACGAAAGTCAATCTATCGGTAGATTTCACACCTACCTAATGCCTATAGGCGTGAATGCACAATCATCTATAGCTACTATCCGGACTCTTTGTCCTATCCCCTATTATCAAGGGTGCTAAAGAAGCTAGGGCTTATAGGACTTGGATCGACATTTGTTGATGCTGGGGAACTCCCATCTGTATTTGAAAATGGCTGATCAACCAATCGAGACAGAACGCGGCTATTCTCCTCATCTGGCTGGCCAACCACCTACCTATGATTCCATCTTCCTGGCCGACAGCACACATTAGCTAATTCAATGGCTATCCGCATCCCAAAGTACCTACCTACTCTACTCGCTAGGGGCGCAAGCCTGGAGGCCTTTATGCCTATTGGCTATGGGAAAGGTAAAAAGAGAACTTCCGATGCCCATCACAAAGGAAGAAGAGCTCTAAAGCAAGCAATGAACTAAGACTAGAACTGGAACTAGGGGAAGAGAACTCTAACTGATATGTCTACTGGCAGCTACAACTGCGAATCCAACTTTATCTTCTCTTAAGAATTTCTTGTTGACGGTAAACTACTCCTCTTGGAGTGAGATTCGCTCTTTCCACTCCTTCGATTCAATCAGTAACCAGGGAATATGGTTGATGAAAAAAGAGAAAAGTATGATTGTTGCTGTTGAGTTATCCTCTTGTTGAAGAATGGTTTCAAATTGTTAAAGAAAGACTCCTCTTCCAGTTGCCTTGCTCTACCTATCACACAATCCTATCTCTCGATCGATATAAGTCTTCGAAAATGGTTTCGCAACGAAAACTAGGAAAAATAGGAGTCTTTTGTTAAAGCTCGCTGAGCCCTAGGGAATGGCTTCTTGGAAAGTAGCTTGCTCGACTCATCCGGGAGAGGGTAAAAGACTCGACCAACCCTTAGACCTGCCCTCGGGGCAAGCCCTCCCTCTTCAAATTCCAATAACTGGTCCTTTTTGTTGTAAGTGAATGTAGCCATCTAGAAAGAGAAAAAGAATCCCTTGGGCCTAGACCTTGAGAGAGCTGGAGTAACCTAGGATAGGCATCTTCCTAGAGTAATGTGCGTAGACCCGGTCCAATTGAGCAAAGTAGATTCAAGTCAGAAGATGGCAATCCTATTTACAACAAATGCTAGCAGAAATAAATGCCCTCCTACTCTCTATTCTATTGCCTGTAATTGAATGATTACTACTCTTTCCTGAGGGAGAAAAAAGAACACGCTCTGTAGGGCTCGAACCTACGACATCGGGTTTTGGAGACCCACGTTCTACCAACTGAACTAAGAGCGCTTTCTTATCACAGTAGATACGACTGTAAAAAAAAAGGATTATTTTCCCCACACGCATATAGTATTAAAAAATGAAAGATGATTATGTATGTCCAATTTGAATCGATCTCAATGGATCCCTCATTACTGCCCAGAGGAGAAGAATAGGTAGGGATGACAGGCCAATTTTCAAAACAAAGGCGCCGCGCTATATCTCTTTCATTTCAATTGGTCTACAGACATCTACTTCCCCTAGTTGTAGAGAATCCCGACCCTGTTTTCAAATTCGTTATTTCCTCCATCGATATAAAAATTATCTTGCCATTTCCATTTCTTCTTTGTGGTCTTTATTTATTTATATACTTATCATCATCCTCCTACCAACACTTACTTTCTTATGAGCAAAAAGGGTTCTAAATAATAAGCCCTGATAGAAATATTTGCATGCGATAGGGATCCCAATTCCGCCGGTTAAGCAAGAAGCCCTGCCGCCAGCACCAGACAAAAAAAACGTGAGCGCCTAGCGCGAAAGGTTGCTTTACTAATAATATAAGGCGCATTAACGCTTTAGTTTTCAATAAGGGGCGGAGCTTGAAGAAGCGAAGCGAACCTAGAGTAGTAGCCTATTAAGTTTTTTCAGTTTTTCAGGTCCCCTTTCTATTTTATTGGTCAAGCGCTAGCGCCCCTATAGAGTAAGGCTTTTCTGCTATCAAAGAAACCGAAAGAAAGAAAAAAACCAGTGCCTTTCGACGAGACTTGTAGCTTGATTCTATATTCATTCCATACTTGGAAGAATTGCAGGAAATCGTTCGATAACATTTCTTCCTATTTATTTAATTTATCAAGGATACCCGGCGATCAAGAAAATTCCCGTGAAACTCTTTCATTTCATAGAAGTTCATTCTTATTCTTACGAAGCAAATAGCATTTCCTATTGATTTGTCCCCTGGACTGGACCTATTCTGATTCTGAATTATCCGTCGCTACGCTGTTCCCAAGGACTAGCAAAATCGAAATAGCGAAATTCTTGGGTCATCTCAATGGGTTCAGAAACCACACATTTCTCTGGATCATCATAGCGTACTTCCACATATCCACTCAGAGGAAAGTCTTTTCGTAATGGATGACCCTCGAAACCATAATCTGTTAATATACGGCGTAGATCCGGATGATTGATGAAAGAAACACCAAACATATCCCAAACTTCTCGCTCCCACCAGCCGGCTGATGGAAATAGACTGACTACTGAAGATATTCGTGTTACTTCGTCTGCACTGGTTTGTACACGAATGCGTGAGTTATACCGAGTACTCAGTAAATTATAGACCACTTCAAATCTGCGTTTTCGAGAGGGATAATCAACTCCGCAAATATCGATCAAAACTTGAACCCTTGTATAGGTATGCAATTTCAGAAAGCACAACAATTGAAATAGATAGTCCATATTGGTATCAAATCTATTCCCGTGTTCCGATCTTTCCATTTTTTTGACCCATTTCTTGGGTAAAGTCTCCCAACTATATTTAAAAATAAATTGGTTATCCATAAAGAAAGCTTTCTTGTAGTTCCGCTTCTGACTCTAAAATAAAGAAAGAAAGACTTGTACTTTGAGAAGGGCTTTCGCTCTCGACTGAAAGGAGAAGGGAATTGTTTGAAGTGAAGCTTTTCGAATGGGCTTGGTCCAACGCGTGGGAGTTTGGGGCTGAAAAACAACTTTCTTTTCGATCTTGTACTCACGTACACGGAACACCAAGCCAATCTCGATTCAAAAAAAGAAAGAGTCGCAACTACGAAATTCACGGACGCTTTCTTTCTTTCTAATTCATAGGCGCTTTCAATTCGTTATATTATACTATCTATATAAATCTATATATAAACAAATAAATATAAGAAGTGTGCGGTGGACTGGTCGTCATCATATAAAGTGCGAGTTCTTCTAAGCACTGCAATTCTACTATTCTATAAGCCATTTTTTAGATCGTGGAAAACTATGACCAACTGAGCGATGAACTTTTTTTCGAGTAGTCTCTTTCTCATCGATGCTTCATTCATTTGTCTCTAGGCTTGTTATTGGGAAAGGCCTTCCTGACCTCTTCCCTCCCGATTTCTCATCACATTTCCCCCGCATCCCAAGAATAAGTCTTCCGGATTCAATTATGCTTAGTCAGATAGCTAAGTTCATCTTTAAAAGTAAATTCTATTCTGGAAATGTGCTCTTTTCTTCTTCCCCGTTTGATTCTATTGATGTGGTATCTAGCCGATTCTGGGAGCCCGATCCAGATAAGTTCTGCCCCTCTTTCATCTTTTGCAGTCAAAGGGTCTTCTGCCGCCTAGTTACGTATCTTCCTTCTATCTATATAAGTCGAAGAAGGGTGTATTAGCGTCTACTGTTATGCTAGTTTTGGTAGGCTCTTCGCTTACTTCGGGATTTGCGCTCCCCCCGGACTTCTCTTTGACCGCTTTCTTGAAATCACCATGGGCTTAGTTTCCATCGAATAGCGCTATGCTTTTCACATGCGTCTGAAGAGGGGCTTCGGAAGCTGCCGCCCCGACTTCCTCCTTTAGGGAGGGGAGCTGACATAGGCAACTACTACTCCAGCGGGGCTAGTCCCTGATACTAATTCCCGCAGAGAGGGTATCTGACGTGACTGATTCCGCCGAAATGACATATAGAAGAAAGGAAAACGCTTATTTTACCGTTCCATTAATCGATCAATTGGAATCTGTACTTCGATTGATAAATGGATGAAACTGGTGGAAGAAGGCGACTCAGACCGGAAGTACAGAACCTCACCAAAGCAAAGGAGGACTCGGGCCACGGGAGGGGCTTAGCGCTTAACGAGAAGAGGTTACCGAGAGGGAATAGTGTAAGTTTACGAATTTGCTGCTCTACTTAGTAGCTGGTCTAGGACGAACTGAAATGGAAGGTTTAGACTGCTTATCTCGAAAGCAAGCGAAAGCCGGTACTTCGCCCCCCTCTAGTTTACGAAATGAGCTTGGAAGGGGTGAAGGCTGTTACAAATCAGTGTAGGTAAAAGAAAGAGTGATGGGGTAATAGTCCGTAAGCCTCGCTCTTTGGACCGTAGCGCGGACATAACAACCAACCCAACAGCAACTACCGTAACAATTCGAACCATTTTCGTAAGCCCCTCCGCACGACTAGGAATAGAAGAAAAGGCGGAATCCTGTAGCTATCCAGGTTATCCTGGTCATCCAGGTCCTCCAGGAGGAGTAAATAGTGAAGAATGACTACCAAAACCTGTGCCGAAGGTACTTGGAACGAAAAACTCCCGATTCGGGAGCACCATCAGGTTAGAAGGTGAGGATATGATGACCAAGAAGCGAGGAGACCGGGAAAGGAGACGTAAACCAATGCGAAGGCTGTTGCTAAGGTTGACCCCAGCCCTGTTGTTAACGCGATGTCCGAGTCCTATGCCCGACCCTTGCTTCCGCGCAGTTCAGAGAGGTGTGAAGTATGGAGCAATGGCCAAACCAAAGTCCCGAGCTAAGCTAGCAAGGTAGGGCTATCTTCTAGGATCATGGATAGTTACATTACCTTATTAATTGCCTAAACAGATTTGGTCTCACTCACGACCGGTAACCGCGCCAACAGAGAGGGATGGGATTACAAGGGAAAGACGAAGAGGGTCGAAGACTAGAGCTGGAACAGCTTCCGAGGGTTCGGTGCTGCTAGTAAACACGTCTAAGCCAAGAAGGCACCCAATTTCTCGACCAAGCTAAACCAAAGGCTTTAGCCTTACCCCATTTACCCATCTTGAGAACGTGTCAAATGGAACCATTCTCATTCTCTAAACAAATAGGAGGTCCAAACTGAGACTTCTCCGTTCCAAGGCAACGGGAATCAAGATTTAGCACATGTTTTGCTTATTGCTTACTAGCTAGAACGTTTTCCCTTACTTTGACTAGTACCTTTGCACCTAAAAAATAAATCTGACAATCACTAAAACAGATAAATAAACTAATATAGAACCAGGTTACAGGAATTAAAAAAATAAATATGAAAATCACGGATTACAAAAATTGACTCAAGAAAATAAATTATGTATTAGTTTCACTAACTGTTTTCAGAAATTGAAATGGACATAAAAGAGTCTAAATAATGCCATACGATTGTTAGAGATAAAGACCAGTTTTGTTCTTATGATAAGAAAAACGGGAAGAAAATAATACGTAAACAGTTAATGGAACGAACTTACTGATCGAAAGGCGTTTAAATGCAAATAAGATATGAAGAACAACATCGTGCATGGACGATTTTCGTAAGTCAGTATTCGCCTCCACCGTCTGTGCTTTGGTATTTTATAGTGGCGAATTGCCCCCAGGATAGAAGTTTTTTCCTGTGTTGTAGAATAGCACCAGCGTACAACAACTAGCAAACAAGACTAAGCGAAAAGAGAATATGTGGAGAGAATGAATGCTAAAGCACTGGTGATTTAGAAGAGAATCTGACAGAGGAGAAGTGACCTTTTGAAAGGAAGGGAAGAGGGGCGATAACGAAACACAACCATTTAGAAAGGTTGTAATTGTTGGCTGTTCAAATTTGAACAGTCAAATTTGAACAGTTAAGTTACAACGTTTCTGTTAATTAACATAATGAAAACAGATCCGTTAATGTTAAGTTGTGGGCTGCAAAAATGTCATATACAGTCCAAAAAATAATTGGGCTAGAATGAGGCCCAACAACCCAAACTCAGCCAAGCTACGACATGGCACGGCTCGGTCTGAGCCAGTCTGACGGCGGCGGCGCGCGCGTGTTGTAGTTCGACCTTTGTGTAGGTACTCTCTCCGCAATAAAATAACATCACCCAAAGGGCGTGCCCTTAAGTATCAAACTAAGAGTAGATAAACACTCCAATCCAGAGGCAAAGTGAAGATGTGGTTCACCTTCCGGAAACGAGAAACATCCAACTTCAATATCTTATTTCTCATTCACTACTTCACGATTTTTGACGAGTGATGTTTTGAATTAATCCTCAACTACCTTAGTTGAATAATACGTGTTTGTTAGAGCTAGACCTAAGCCAGGGTATTCTTGAACCCGGTCCAAAATTAGTTAAAAACTAATTTTCTTCAACACAAGTAAGCAAGTTCTTCTTCTTCTTTTTTTTTTGAGAAAAGGAAAATATCATTAAATTGGAAACTTATCAGTTACAATTCAATGACTCTGCCCATAGGACAACTGTAAGCCATGGAGGCTGTTCATCTAGATACGTCTCAGGACTATCCAGACTTAAGTCTCTCTTAGAGAGAGAGTCGGCTGTGTGGTTCACTTTCCTCAGGACTATACTCCATTTAACTTCCTTGAAGCTTCTGGATCTCACTTCAATCGTCTTGAGAGCTTCATAGATTGTTGTTCTAGTGTTCTTAGTAGGGCTTCCTCCTTCAATTTGTTCTATCAGCTCTTTCGCATCTCCTTCAATGACGAGCTTATCAATCTGAAGATCCTCTGCTGCTTGTAGGCCGAGAGTAATGGCTTGGGCTTCAATCTCCATAGCTCCAGAACCCCATGCAATTGGATTCGCACCCGCAATCACCATCTCCCGGTGATGATTCCTGATTATAAAGCCTGCATCGACTCTCGTGCTCTTTTAGGACCAAGCTCCATCGCAATTTAGTTTGTACCAGTCTGGTGGCGGAGGAGACCAGGTTTCCGAAGGATCTGAGGGGTTGTGGTCGGTGTGGCTGGATCCAATTTGGGAGATCAAGCTATGGAATTGATCAACAAGCAGATCTTGAGGGGTGAGGATATCTTCATACCTGGCTTTGTTTCGGTGGTTCCACCAGATCCAAAGTCCTAAACATAGGTCTATCTGATCTGAGGAAGAGCCTTGCTCGAAGGTATGTTGGATTGCTCCTTTAATACCTCGTGAGAGATAAATTTTCTTTGATGGATGTGTTACTGCACTCCAAAACTCTTTTACCTTCGGGCACTGTGAGAAAATGTGTTCCGTTGTTTCCCTGTAATCTCTGCAAAGCTTGCGCTCTTGGTCAATGTCTTTAATCCCTCGTTTGGCAAGGTTATCACAAGAGGCTACTATGTTGTTAAAACTTTTTCAGGCTAGAAAAATTATTTTCTTTGGGATTTTAGTTTTCCAGAGGGACTTGAGCCACTTTTGTTCGGCGATGACGGATACCCCTGGGAGAGATTGATCATTTGTAGTAATTTCTGTAGCCATTTTGTACCCTGATATGGGGGTGTAGATTCCTTTTTCTTCAAATTGCCAGATCCAGGAGTCCATTGTGGGTTCAGAAGGAATTGCAATTATGATAATATCTTGGACATCTACCTTCCAAAGGGTTTCACGAAGCTTTTCCACGTTCCATGTTCTGTCTCTTGGGCTATGAACTCACTGACTTTCATTGGGCTATCGGCATCTAGAGGGGTGATGATTCTGGAGTGATTTCCACGGGGGATCCATGGGTCCTTTGTGAGGTTGGTCGACTGGCCATCACCAATCTTCTTGATCAAACCTTTTTCAGGGATTTTCCTTCCAAAAATGAGACTCCTCCAGGCGAATGAGGGATGTCTCCCCAGTTTTGCTTGCATAAAGTCTTTATCATGGTAATATTTGGCCTTGAGAATACGGGCTGTTAAGCTTTGTGGGTTTTGAAGTAATCTCCAGCACTGTTTTGCCAGTAGTGCTCTATTGAAATCTTGAATATCCCTGAAGCCGGTTCCTCCCTGTTCTTTTGTAAGTTTCATTTTGTCCCATGCCGCCCAGCAGATACCTTTGTTTGAGTTATTGTTCCAAAAGAATTGACACATAATTTGTTCAATACGCTGACATGTATGGACCGGTAATTGGAAACATCCCATGGCAAACATAGGAATAGCTTGCACAATAACTTTAAGGAGTACCTCTTTTCCAGCCGAAGTTAAGTATTTCTCCTTCCAGCCCTTAACTTTATTGAGTATTCTTTCCAGCAAATAGTTGAAAGTTAACTTTTTGCTTCTTCCAATTGTGGCAGGGAGACCCAAGTAGCGTTCATGCTCATTGACTTACGGAACCCCACAGAGGGAACTGATAGCTTGCTTTCCCGAATCTGTCATGTTAAGGGAAAACAGAGCTGCAGATTTATTGAAATTGATTTTTTGCCCAGATGCATTTTCATATCTTGTAATAATTTGTAATAAAATTGTAACGTCCGAAATAGTAGCTTTAGTGAAAAATATACTATCGTCCGCAAAGAAGAGGTGAGATATTGTTGGGCTGGTTCTGGAGGCTCTTACCCCTCTCAGCACTCTACTTGACACTGATGCTTCAATCGACCTCGAGAGCCCTTCGCTGCACAGGAGGAACAAGTATGGGGAAAGGAGACAGCCTTGTCTAAGGCCCCTTTGAGGTATGATCTCTCCCAACACTTCTTCGTTTAGTACAAATGAATAACTGACATAATTCAAACACTTCCAAACAAGATCGACCATTCTAACACCAAAGCCCATCTTTGTCATTATTTTGCGGAGGTAGTGCCATTCCACTCGGTCATATGCTTTTGACATGTCAACCTTAAGTGCTACTAGGCCACTTTTTCCTTTGACTCTGGTTTTCATGGAGTGGATCACTTCAAATGCCGCCAAGACGTTATCTGTTATTTGTCGATTGGGAACAAATGCGCTTTGAGTCTCCCCAATGACATCATGTAGGCCAAACTTTAGTCTGTTTGCGATTGCTTTAGCAATAATCTTGTAGATAACTGTACACAAGCTAATTGGTCTGAAGTCGACCGCATACTGTGGTTGTTTGACTTTCGAAATTAGAGTGATAAGAGTTCTATTTAAATCACCCAACTCCCCTTCCTCGTTTAGGACCTTGAGCCACAGATAAGTAATTTCCTCACCAATTATGTACCAGAATTTTGATAAAATAATGGAGGAAAACCATCAATAACTGGAGACTTCAATGGGTGCATTGAGAACAAGGCATCTTTGACTTCCTTTGGAGTGAAGTACTTTTCAAGCTGTTCCGAGAAACCAGCGTCTACCAGCTTTGGGACACTCTGTAGAATTTTGTCTATAACCTCGTCAGTGGGGTTGCTGGTGGTAAAAATATCGTTAAAATTATCTTTCAGCAGCTGCAGCACTTCATCTTTTTCCGAATGCCATTGGCCCGATTGGTCCCTTAGGCCTGATATTGTATTCCTTGCTTTTCTATTGGACGCCTTTCGGTGAATGTATGCTGTGTTACGATCTCCCTCTCGCAGCCATAGGGATCGGCTACGTTGTTTCCATAACTCTTCCTCCAAGTCAAGGGCCTGGTTTAATTGCTCTTGAATCATATTAAACTCTGACCTGGTTTCGTCGGTTGGGTGCCGGTTCCATAGGATTGAAAGTTTATCTTTGAGAACCTTTATTTGTCTTCGTAAGTTTCCAAATTCTGTGCGGTCCCACTTTTTGAGTTTGGATGCAAGTCTTGCTAGCTTAACCTCCATAAACTCACCTTCGCTTCTCCAACTTTCTTCGATTTTGTCTTTGCATCTTGGGTGTTTTACCCATACTGACTCGAACATAAAACGTATCCCTGTCCTTGTCCACTTTTGCCTGGTCAGATTGACTACCAGCGCTAAGTGGTCGGAATTTACAATGAATTGGTGTGTGACCGATGCACCTGGGAAGGAATCCCTCCATTCATTATTAGCTAGAACTCTATCAAGCCTTTCTTTAATGCGACCCTCCTCGCTCTGATTGTTTGACCAAGTGAAAGGGCAGCCCGAGAAGCCGATGTCTCGCAAATCACAGTTGTTGATTGCTTGAATAAACGGCTCGATCTGACTGAACCTAACAGAACGACATCCCTGTTTCTCAAAGCTCGAGGTAATAGCATTAAAGTCTCCTAGCACGCACCATAGCGTGCCTGGATCCGGTTTGATCCGCTCCAGTAACTCCCACGAGTTGCCCCTTTGACTGACATCGGGATCCCCGTAAAACCCGGTTATGAGCCAGTCTCGGGTACCGTCTTCTTTGCAGACCCAAGATTTAATAAAGAAACGATTATAACGTACCAACTTTATACGGATCGAACCAGTCCACATTAGGGAGATTCCCCCGCTGCGACCAATACATCCATAATGTATACCATTCTAAAGACCTAGACTGTCTTGTATCCTCTCCATCTTCTTCACCTCTAGCCTTGTCTCCATGAGAAAGACTATGTCGGGAACGATTCTCCTCACCTCTTAGATAAGAGATAGGAACGTGACGGTGTTCCCGAGCCCGCGCACGTTCCAACTGAGGCAGATCATTGCGATTGGCGGTGCTGCACTGCAGCCACCGCCATTGGATGAATTGAGGAATTAGAGGCCTCCTCCGCCTGTTCTAGCATTTCGAGATCCACTTGGTTGGTGCCGTGTAATTTGTTCATGTCAAGTTGCCTCTCCTTCTTGCTACTTGACACCTCTATTGTTTTCTCGGCTATAGGGCTAAATACAGTGTCTGATTCCTTCTTTTCCCTATACCTGTGTCGTCTACCGTCTGTTCCTTTGTCTTTTTTCTAGCCTGTTCCTTCAAGTTTCCTGATATGGGCCTTGGGGACCTCTGATTTATAGCTTTGATTCTATCCAAGACTGATCCTCCACCAACCACTGCTTCTTTTTGAGAACTCTTGTCCAAAGCCCTATTGTTTTCTTCTTGGGGTGGCTTCCCTGTACTGTATGCCATGATGGCTTTGTCGAGCCCAAATAGGTCGTCTCTGACTGCAGCTTCAAGACCTGCCACATCTCCTTTTCCACTATGTGACTTTCGGTCTTTTTTTGGCACCCTCTCATCAAGAGAGTCAGTTGTAGTAAGAGCTGGGTATTCTTCGAAGGCTGCATTGTCTATCACTAAAACAGTTTGCTCTTTAGAAAATTCCTGATCAATCATTGGGTCGTTCTCCTTGTTATTTTCCTTCTCTCCTGCTATCGGGCTCTTTGGCGTCTTTATCTTCTTCTTCGGATGGCACAGAAGCCTCGGTCCATAACCCGGTTCAGAGCACTCCTGGACATCACGCGGTACTATCTCGCAAGTTGGTCCTTCATGATCCAAGCGTCCACACCATTCACAGATCGAGGGAAGCCGTTCGTATTTGAAGTCTAGCCATATCACTTCCTCCTTCCCTTGGATATGCACACCACGGGGAAGAGGCTCGGCAACGGGGAACCGCCCCCCGTTAGTTCTTCTCATTTAAGCAATTATCATTACAAAATTAATCAAAATTCAGAGAATTTCACGGTCTAAAAAACCATGCACTCTCTTGAGGCATATTAGGATTTAAGATTATTTTATTATCTTATGTATAAACTTCCATATTAATCTTATGTATATACTTCCATATTAGATTGTAGCTCTTTTCCCCACAATTGCATTCAAATGCTAACATTGAAAATACTATTCCCAAAACTCATGCTTAATAAATACTTACTTCACAACGACAATTGATATGAAATATTTCTAAATGGACATAATTTAAGACATATCCAGTTTTTGTGATTTTTTTTTTGAGGGAAATTTTTTTTTTATAAAGATCAACTTGCAACCATTACATCAGTGGATTCCTTTGTGATACATTCATTTAGCCAGTAAGGTAAGTTGAAGCTAGTGAAGCTGGTGGCTCTATTGTCTTCCTTAGCATGATTTGCCACCAGATGAGCTGTTTGGTTGGCTGATCGATGCCGAAATTCAATATGCATGTCCGTGAAGAGCTTACCAAGCTCAGCAGCATCATTAACGGCGCAACCCACCTCGGTAATGTCATGTTCAGTTCGTTGTAATCAAGCCCGAGAGATCTGGTCAATTGCCACCTTCACATCACCTTCCAAGATCAAAAAATTGCACTGCATCTCCAACCCCATCTTGATTGCTTTCACCGCCACCAAGACCTCCACATGTTTCGCCGAAAGCCCACATTGCACCGGTAAACCCACTCCCTGGATAACTTTACTGCTGGAATCTCTGAAAATAATCCCAATGCCTGCACGTCTAGACTCGTCGCACCAGGAGCCGTCAAAATTGGCTTTCAACCAGCCAATCGGTGGTTTAGCCCACTGTTTTTGGCTTTGAGCAGTTGGGTTGGAGAAATTTTCAGTGGTCGCACCCGGAGAGTTCAGCTCCGCCATGGACGTTTATCTCCATACAAATCTGGCTTGGGTTGGCCTTCTTGTTTCGGAACAGTGAGTTGTTCCGAGCCTTCCAAAGTGACCATATTGTAATTGCAAAAGGCATCAACTCCGTCGGGCTTAGAGACTCCAGCCAATAGCTCGCCCAAGCAGTGAAGTTTTGGGGCTGTTTAGTGAGAAACACCCCATGTTTGTGATTTTGATTATGTGTCAATGATTTTTAAAGGTTGAACATCTCCCTAGTAGGATTGGTTTTATTATATTAGAAAATATGTCTACATTGATATAAGCTTAAAAAGTTGCATAACTCCTTTTGTGTTTGTTTAAGTAGTAGTAGCAATGTCTGAGAATACTAATTAAGAAAATCATCGCTCCTTAAAAAGTTGTTAGTACATTAGTTTAGCTATATCCGTCACCATTAGAGACTCTAATTAATATATAAATTATCACCGTCTTTCTTTTTTCTAACAATCGCTTTCAAAGTATTCATAGTTAATGGTGATGTCAAACTCAGACACTAATTATGTTCATAAGGAATTCATGGAGATTGGGGCGGCATACTTTACGCGGTTTGATTAATCTAATGAGTCAAGAAAGGGAAAAGATAATATTGAAATAAGTATGGAAAATAAAGAAGCAAATGTCACAATTTTCAAGTTCCATGCTGGCCACGGATGGAGCTATATGTATTTCTTTTTTTGAAACTAGCTAAATGTATTTCTATTTTATTAGTAATACACCAGTTGTGAATTTCTTTTTCTTAACTTCATTTGTGTCCTTTTTCTGAATAGTATACCTGACTAGTAGCCTAGTAGGAACTAACTTAGAGAAGTCTTGTTTCAATTTTGTAAGAAAAGAAGTGTTCTTTTTCTACATATATATTTAATGCTTTCCCATACGCATAAGCGCTTGCATGTTTGAAGCAAAAGATAATGGACAAATAATAAGAGGACTTCTCAAACAAAAAAGTTTAGAAAACTATGAATTTCTACCCATCAAACTGCTCGGAAGATTTATTGGTATTACGGTTATTAGCATGATGGATTCATCAATCACCAACCAACATAGACTTTTTTTTTGTTACTAATAAGTGAGTGATTATTTGTAGTTTGCAGACTATTGCATGAAGTTTACTTGAACGGGAGGTGGCTACAATATGTTCTTCCCATTGAAAGGAAATTGGTGAAATGAACAGAGAAAGTTTTGATTAGTTACTTGTTTAGTAGTAGTAATGTTCTACTCTTGTATATTAATGATGTGTGCCCATGAACGCAATAGCTGTGAGGTAGCCAGCAGAATGACAACTAAAAGAGGATCATGATGGAGCTAGCTAGTGACTATCTGACTGGCAACTCTCTTCACAGTGATTCAAACGTTCAACAACCACACCCTACTTCACCAGACATAACAAAGAAGACGAAAAAAAAGGAACAAGATAGAGACGGCTGAACTAGCCGTTTAGCCCAGTGGTTAGGGCTCTAAGGCAGTTCATCTGAGGTCTCGAGTTCCAACTTCCCGAGCAACTTAGTGTAGGTTAGATTATGATTATGTGTATGATGTTCTATGTAATTTTAAAAATAAAACTAAAAAATAGTGACGACGAGTAAAAAAGTCCCAAGGATGTGAGACGGAAATCCTAGAGAGAGAATCAATTCCAGGCCCTCCCCTTCTGGAGATAAGTCCAGAATGCTAGTACAGCTCACGCCAGTGAGATAATGAGCGAAAATTCTCCAGAGTTTCAAGATCCGTGATGGTATCTCTTGAAGACGGCAAAGGAGAAATAACCGAACTCTCATAGAATTGCATTTATGAAAAAAATACAGTTGAAAAGAGAAACCAGATCACAGAGCATATATGCTCTGTTAAAAAACGTATGGAAGCTCAAATTTGGGTTGACAATCCAGTCGAGAGGAGAAGACCATTTATGTTTTCCGATTTGATGAAGAGAATGACTGCGATAGAGTCTGGATGGCAATTCCAAGGTCGATCCAAAAAAAGCTGATGGTTCTGGACAAATTCAGATAGGAGAAAGAGCGGGAAAATATGGAGTTTCACGAAACCCTAATGTGGGTCCCAATACATGGTCTACCGTTGGAGAAAATAACCATAGAAAATGCTAGAAGAATTGACTCCCACATTGGAAAATTCGGAGGAGTTGAAGCCCTAAAGGAAGATGGGAAGGAGAAGCATCATTGCACCTATGAGAGTAATGGTCGAAATTGATACTTGAAGACCTATGGAGAGAAGGTTTTTTCTTGAAGTTCAGAGATGGAAGCAGCTTTGGTCCCGTTTTCGTATAAGAAATTTATGGACTACTGTAACAAGTGTGGTCGGATAGGCCATGAATAAGAGGAATGTAGACACATGAACCAGAGAAATGGATTGAACTCATGGTATTATACTCGTCTGAGGGCTGTGGAGGATAAGAGATTCTATGCTGAAAAAATGATCATGGTAAGAGAACCGTCGGATGCCTAGTTTTATATTGGGGGATTTCAATGATGCGTATTTGCAACATGATAAGAAATGTGGGAGGTCAGTTCAATAATCTTCTAAATGAGGACTTCATGACTGAATTTCTAAGCATGGGGCTGACTGATTAGGGTTATGTTGATGTTGTTAGATTTTGGTGATTCAAACCTAGCATAGAAAATTGACTTGGTCCAAGGCGGCTAAGGATTGTTTCCTTGTTCGTTTTAGAATTGTTTCCTAGTTCGTTTTGGAATTGTTTCTTTGTTCGTTTTGGCAACGTTTGGACGTTGCTTTGGGCACAAGTCACTAGTTTAGGCCTATATATGGGTGTAGGACTCTTCTATTGACATGTGTTGCAACAACCCCCTTATCCGGCTCGGACAAGACCGGGAGGGCGATGCTAAAAGTGACGGCGGGAATCAAAAGCATAACATTCCAACTTATTTATTTATTACATAATATTAAATGACAAGGATATGTTGGACTATATAAAGAAAACTCCTATCTTATTTTTCTCTACACATCTACATGATTAGAATATGAGAGAATAAAGAAAGGAGAGAGAGCAAGTCCCAAAGGAGGACCGAGCCCCTTTGGGGCCGCCCCCTACCCGTCAGCCATAAAAGGGAGCTGCCCACCTTGGTGTGCCATGGTTGCATGATTTCTTCTTCCTCTTCCATTCTTCCTAGCTAGCACAAGGAGTTGGAGGATCTGGATCTCACTCTAGGCGTGGATCAACCATAGAGACGTGACACAATTCACGTGACAAGTCATCACATGAGACCTCTAAGGTGTGTTACTTGTTTCTTCCCTTACCGTCGTTATGATTCTCTTCATGTGATCCTTGGAGGGTCTTGAATGGATAGTTCTTTCTTCCGCTGCGTACCCATGATCAAAACCCAACAGTGGTATCAGAGCCACAGGTCGTAGAGCATAACGTGGTTTATGTGTTACAATTTATGTAATTTTACACTTTAAATTATTGTTTATCGCGCAAAACGGACAAATCAAGCATATTGATGCAATTTGTCAACAACACAATCAAACAAGAACTAATTTTACATGGGATGTAGGAATTAGTGAGTTTGAGAAATTTTAGGATCTTAGATCTAGGGTTCATGGGCATCCAATTGGAAAAAAGGAGTCTTTTTCAATTAGGAAACAACCAAACTTGGGCAACAAGGCAAGGAGTTGTTTTGGAAACAACTCCTAAAGGAGGTTCGACCCCCCTTAGGGGACCGCCCCTCCTTCCTTTCCGCCCAAGCTAGGTTCAGCCAAGGGGCCGGGGCAGCCCTAGCGCATGGCCTAGTCGTGTGGGCTAGGGGCCAGCCGGCCCAAGGCCATTGGACAGTCCATTAAGGGGTTCGGCCAAGTGTTTGTGGGACCTCTTGGACCGTTTTGACCCTAGTAGTCTTAAAATCAACTAAAATTGATTAATCACGCTAAAACTGGTTTTAACTGTTTATGTGCAATTCGTATGGTGATTGGATATGGCCTTAGATGTGGTTTGTTGTGGATGTTTAATTTTGTGGTTTGTTTATGGCCTACGAGCTGATCATTTCGTTGTAATAATTAATTTGGGTTTACGGCCTGCGAGCCGGTATTTTCTCAACTTGTGAGATTTATTTTGTTTAGTATAGATATTAGCAAGTACTATATAAAATAGATAGATAGCCAAGATTGAAGAAAAGAAGCCCAAAAAATTAAAGGAGCCACAACATGGAGCATGGAGTATTTCACAAGGCTATGAAGGATGGACCAAGAGAGGGAGGCACATGGAGATGCATTTTCATTCTAGGGTTCATAGATATTCTCATTGGCTTGAGAATATCTTAGTCTAGGAGGCCATATCCATATCACGTTATATTCAGTTTTGTGGATGTTTACTTTATTGTCTATTTATTGTTGTTGGTGTATGGATGATGCATGCGATTTGATAATAAGATAATTAACAACCCGGATCTTTTATTTGGAGTTTTGCCCAAACTCAAATAAATAGATCAGTTGATATGGATCAACAAAATAATTTAAAATTTAAAATAAAATTCTCAATTTAAATATTGCGTTTTTGCCTTCTTGTTATCTAGGTACTCTTCATGATCATGATTATCAAGCTCGTGCGTGCCAGAGCAGGGCGACTTGATTTGTCATGAATATGTTGCGATGACATAAGAAAGTGATGTGCAACTGTCTAGGTAAGAGGTTAGATTCAACTAGGTGATTTTAATAATATTAAAAGCCTAGAGGCAAACAATTGGGACTATCCATATAGATGGATAAATAAGGAGTTATTTGCCCAATTGAACCAAGAGTTGCATAAGGATGCAATTGGAATTGTTGCTACCTAAATAACTAACTTTTGGGTGACTCGCCAAAGCAAGCTCAAAAGAAAGTGAAATATGGATCTTGGCCCACTAGAAAATATAATGATATTTTCTGCATTAATATGGAGGGTTGTTAATCCGAGAAAAATAGTGGGAGCTATGTTTGACAACTTAAATCCTTGTTGAATATAGTTATACGTCACAATGCTTTGCATAATCCTATAGTGTTGAATACCCATGGCATTAAACAAACAAAACACGACCTTATGTCTATAAGATGGACAAGTTATCTGGAATCTATTTTCTAGGTTGGTATAAAATTGAGAATTGTTCTGAAATAAAAGAAAAATTGTTGTACATCGTAGAATATAAAGTTATCTTTCCATCGACTACCAAAACACACTAAAACCCAATGAAAAGGAACATCAAAGAATGGTTCTTTGGATGTAACTTGCATCATGTCAGCTGTCATGAACTCTAAGCTTTGGAAGCGAGATTAGAAACATGGAGGCGTATGATATGATCATACATTGAAAGAAGCTTTTTCAAAGAGCGAGCTAGACATGAAAAGTTTGAAGTGTTGCTCCACTTTGTGTTATGCAACTAAGCTAATTCAATATGATTGAAAAAAAATAGTGAATGGGTGTTATCTACGAGATAGATAAAGAATAGAAGTTATTCACCCAAGTGGACCAATAATTGCATTGGATGCAATTATAGTTTTGTTCAAAGGAGATTTACTCAATATGATTGACAATCACTAAACAAAACACCCATAAAGGGCATAGGCAAAACAGTTAATGGTCAACAGCATGGGTAAGGGCAAATTGTTTGCGCCGATCCCATGGGTATAAAGCAAGCTTGTTGCTAAAACCAAGTTGCCTTAAAGTCCCATAGGTAGTGTAAAGGAAGAGAGACTACCCAAAGTACCTGGAAGTAAGTATGAATTCCTATTTACGTATTTTTGTTATAGAAGTCAATGTGTCTATCTCATCATCATGAGTATATGATACTAGACGAGGATCTCACATTTATATAAGTGGGCTCAACTCTGCCATTCCTCCTCATTCTTAGAATCGAGGTCCATTGTCCCATCCGAGACACTGATATTTGAATCTTCCGATGAATCACTAGCTGAGTCCAAATTGTCAACCATGCCATCCGATCCATTTATATCTTTCGGGTTTCCCGAAGTTTCTTTCGCTAAAGTAATTTTCCGTGGAGGGGGCTTGATGGTGAGCCATTGGCCGTAGCCTGGCATCTGTGTAAGCTTTTCTTCAGTAGATTTATGAGAGCAGGAATCACTGTTCTGATTGATACATCCACACCAAGCACAAATTTGCAAAAGCCGTTTGTACTTGAAATCTAGCCAAATTTTATCATCAAGAACTTTGATAAATCTTCCTCTACGAAGCGGATTTCTGGCGTTAATACTTACGCGAACCCTCATATAGTCCCCGACTTCACCCTACACGATCCTCTTATCAGAGTCGAGCGCAATACCCTAGTTTTTTGCTGCGCTCTTTGCATCCTCCTCCGTGAAAAAGAAGATTGGGAGATTGCGGAGCTGTACCAATTGATATGATCTCTGCAAGTGAACAGTTATCGCTCTAGTAATAAATGTGGAAGATAGGGTTGTCGAATCCCACATGACTTGTCGTGAATTAATTAGTACGATTAACTTTGGGGCTAGCTATTGAGTTTGTTTACTTATCTAAGAAATAAAAAATCAAATAAGTAAATTGAAAGTGAATATGAGAGAAAATTATAAGGATTTTTTTCTAGGTTAGCTGGGTATCCACCTTTCACGAATTATGTTCTGAAACACAGATGATTACTTGATTTGCTAAACGATTAAGGGTACTTTGAAGATTCCTCAACCAAAGTCTCTACTTAGATTCCGGTAGCCTACGTACGTCTAAACATGCATTTTGATCTTCTAATATACTCAATGTTCACATTATGTGGGAGATTCCTCTAACCGGTGACAATGTCCTTAATTCAATTTTCCGAGTAATTTGTTGCTTCCCCATTCCAATTACCTATGTGTTGGAATAGATGCCCTAGAGGCAATCTTATTTAGTATGAACATTACTTTTGGCTCGAATATTCATTGTATTATTTATGGAGATATTTAATATAATGAAGTCCTTAGATTGCAAACGTGTTGTTTATCTTAAATATCCCTAGTCAATTATACTGATTAATAGGACGATCAACTATATACTAGTATGGGGTTGGATTGATATGGAGATATCACGATCCAACACATAGGTATGCATTAATGGTAATAGCATACTGGATTGACCCACAACGAGGAGGCTACATACATGTTATGTAAAGTCACAAGTGCTTCTCCTAGTGACAATGGTATTGTCATCCTTAGACTTGAAGTCATTAGATCCTCTAGTTGTGGAATATTATGTTTTGATATCGTCAAACGCTTCACCGTGACTGGGTAGCAATAAAGGCACTCATCGGGCACAATTGGAAGCAAGATTAGAGATTGTAGTGATTTAGATATAATTTTTCCCACCTACATAACAGGAGCAAATATCCACGGCCAGTCGAGGGATAGTGCTTAAAGAATGTCTAGCCATAATCGGATAAATCAATATAGGATATTGATGTTATCTGCATAGATAAGACTATTCCCAGGATCGAGAAACTATGGATTGGATATACGAGTGTGACTTGTATGTCTCGTGTCCAATACGATATAGAGACAACGGGATGAGACAATACTTGCACTAGATTTGTCAAAGTAATGACTATTTCTATTAGTTGGGTGACATGGATGTGTTGCTAGACGCCGCTCCATGTTAGTAACTGTTACTAACAACAAATTAGAAACCTACGGGGTCACACGCCATATGGATTAAACTAGACTTGAGAATTAATTAATATGATTAATTAAAGATAAGGATCAATACACAACTACTTGTAAACTTAGTAGGACTTATTTGAAAGTTTGACTAATCTGTGTATGGACAGGATTAGGATAGGGGCCTTTATGTAGTTAACAAGGAGTCGTTTGACTATATAAAGGACACTCCTAGATTATTTTCTCACTAATGCTCACAACACATTGAGTGAGAGAGAGAAAAGCAAGGAGAGAGCTAAGACAAGGAAGGGACTAACCCGACCCCCCCGCCCCCTCCATTGCCGTCGGCCTCTTGTAGGCGAGACTTTGGGTGCTCGTTTCGCGTGATTCTTCTTCCTTATTCCACCGGTTTCTAGCACAAGACGTGGATGAATCTAGTTCTTGATCCTAGGCATGGACTAGCTGTATAGGCGCAAACAATATTTTGCGTCTGAAGTCATCACATGAGACAAACAAGGTTATTGTTACTAGAACCTTCACTATCGTTATGATGTCTATTCCTGTGATCCTTGGAGGGTCTTGTGCGGATCTTTTTTATTGTTTTTCCGTTGCGTACTCAGTTAAAAAACCCTTCACTGTTATCAGAGCCACATGTCGTAGATCATAACGTAGTTTATGTGTTACGATTATGTCTATTTTACACTTTAAATATTGTTTATCGCGTAAAATGGACAAATCAAGCATATTTTATACAAATTGTATATAATTCAACCAAACAAGATATAATATTACATTAGATGTAAGGATTAGTGAATTTGGATCACATAGGATGTGAAAATTTTGGATCTAGAAAACTAGGGTTTGGGCACAAGTTGGAAAAAGGGGTTTTTCCAATTTGGAAACAACTAAACTTGGGCAACAAGGAAGAATTTGTTTTGGAAACAAATTCCCAAGGAGGTTCGACCCCCCTAGGGGATCACCCCTCTCTTCCTTGCCGCCCAAGGTAACCCATGTCCAAGGGGCCGGGCCTCCCTAGCGCACGACCTTGCCGTGTGGGCTAGGGGCCGGCCGGCCCGAACGCTTGTGGCGGTCCTTTAGGGGTTAGGCCATTCTGAAGGTGGGCCTCTTAGACTGTTTTAACCCTAGTTTATCCAAAATCAACTAAAATTGACCAAGCACGTTGAAATCATATTTTAACTATTTATGTGCTACTTGCATGGTGATTGGATATGACCTTAGATGTGGATGTTGTGAATGTTTATGTTTGTGGTTTGTTTTTATGGGCTGCAAGCTGATAAATTTAATGTAATAGTTAATTAGGTTTTACGACCTGCGATCCGGTTTTCTTATCAACCTGTGAGATCTTTTTATTTAGTATAGATGCTAGCTAGTATTAGTGATGCGCAAACTAACGTGCTGTTCACAAGTATAAGAATCTTGTAATACTGGGTGTAATTAAACTCGGGTGATCGTTCCCACGAGGACTATTTTGGGTTTTTCGAGAAATCAGTTTCAACTTGCATAGTGTAAAAGGAGTGTAAAAGGAGGAGTAGTTTAGGATTGTGATTGACTGTAAACTGAAAATAAGCAAAATAAAACGTAAATATTTTTCGTGACGTTTTTTCTGAAAATCTTGAAAGTTTGTAAATCTAGGGTTTGGAATACTAGGTCCCAGGATCCCCTAGGGTTCCTTCAGAATTATGTTCTTCGGTTTGATATGAAAACACTCAGCAGTTTGAATACCCGTGCCACATAATGATTGTGCAGTAACCTTTCAAATTCCACACGTTGTCACGATCCTGCAGACTTTCGGGTTCCTGTTAAGCTGCCTAAGTCTGCAGTCTCGTTCTAAGTCTGCTAGGGTTTCTAACCTGTCCTGATGGCCTGGGTTAAATTCTCTAACAGTTGGTCTATACGTTTTGGCTAGCCCTATCTCCCTTTCTCTGGTCGGTCTATCAGGGTAAGGTACTAAATCCTGTCTTTTCTTCCTAACCCTAACCGGACGTTTTCACCTACAGGCTCGGGTCTATAGCAATTCTGGTTCGCGACTCCGATCATGCATAAACAGATATGATCAAAGACAGAATAACAAATAATACTGCTGAATTAAGATAACGTAATCATGAATTCATACTCAAACTGCAGAACAATGTCTGAAAACGAAACTCTAGGTTCACCGAGAACCTAGGTTAAAGGTTTAGCTACTGAACGACATAATAAATTAACGAAGTTTCTGAATTTAAGAGAGAGAATAAGATCAAACTAAGTCTTCGGATCTGGATGAGTGCTTCCGTGCTCTCTGGGGATGCTCAGACTTGTCCTTGGATGAATTGTGTCTTCAAAACGAGTCTGGACGAGTCTTTATATAGTGCTGGAGAAGTTTCTGGAACTTGTCTTTATTTACGAAACTGCCACTACGTGAAACCGCCTCAATTTTTGTGCTGTCTGCGTATTATACGCAGCCTGCTGCGTAAAATACGCAGCCATGGTCTTCTCCTGAGCTGTTTTTCTTCACTTGTTGCTGCTGTCTGCGTATAGTACGCACACCCTATGTAAAATACGCAGACAGGGACCCCACTTGTGCCTTCTTCTTCTTCTTCCTTCTGCATATTTTCTCCCCCTGGCTGCGTATAATACGCAAGGGGCTGCGTAAAATACGCAGACAGGGGAGAAAACAGTCCAAAATCCCCTCCCCAACCTTGCTGCCTGCGTATTTTAAGCAGCCTGCCTGCGTATTATACGCAGACAGCAAGGCATGGTGCTCTTTTCTGCCTCCTTTTGCCTCCTGCTGCATTCCCGATCAATTCCTGCTGCATTCCCGGGCCTTGTTCCTGCATAGACAACACGAACACACCCGCGATCATATCCAATAAAAGTACGGAAAATGCAGAAATTTATAAAGAGCAAATAACTGTCTCGTTCCTAAAATCGAGGCCTTCCGAGGGTGAAAATTGGCTAAAACATGATTTTTCCGGCACAAATGCATAAAAACCGAGCTATAAGATAACCCCGATTTGGGTGTTATCAATTACCCCCGCACTAAATATTTCTCGTCCCGAGAAATCCCCTCGCATACCAACCTGCTTGCATACCATTCCGCCAAAACCGACCCCGTCGTGCATACACTACCTTTGCATACCCCCTGCAATTGCATACTCTTTTGACCTAAACCGTATAACCAGACGACTCGATAGTAAGACTGATTCAGATAGAATATACACAGACTCAATACACACGACTCAAAAGTACTAAAACAATTTATTTTTGGTGAGATTGGGCAATCTCCAAAACATAACCGAGTGTCCTCAAAACCTCACCCTTTTTCCAGAAAATACTTCCCTGCAAGCGATCGGTAAGTCTGAACATATTTCTTTGGTGGATTAAAGCACTGGACCCGAGTACTATTACTTTTGCTATCAACCTGAGCGAATCCCTAGTTATCATACCATCCGAACTATTTCCGAATCAAGGTTCTAAGTCTAACAGGTAGGATATATATATGTGTATGGGCACGACATGATCCTACTTGTTATGACATTCTCACAATTTCCCCAAACTCACACCCCTCACCGAGTTCCCGAAAAACTGCTCGAAACAACTAAGTTCCTGCCATATCAATCTTCCTGTCCCCCGGTGTGTCTTCGCCGTTCTCGCGGCCACAAATGTGAAGTGGTGTAACTGTCTCGAAAATTGTGCTACTCACTCAGCTTTTTGACTCAATAATATAAATAACTGAAAAACTGCAAAACTAGAACATCATTTTTTTCCTTTTCTTTCTTTTTTCTATTTTTCTATTATTTTTTCTTTTTCTTTTTTCTTTTTTCTTTTTTTTCTTTATTTTTATAATAATAAGACTCTAAATACACATAATTACACGAATAACAATAGATAAACTGACTAAAACTGAGTGGGTAAAAATAATCTGTCGTCGTGGGGTATGAAAGATGTCCTCATATGAAGTACCCCCACACTAATCCTGAAGCGCTGATCCTGTAGTCGGAATAACACTGTGCAGTCCCACCGAACCTCCTCATAACCAAAGATGTAGAAAAACGGCACAACCACCAATTAACCTCACAACCCCCGTACCCCATTGTGTGCGGAAAGATGTCTCGCACGCGACTAACTCCTCCTGTGGTCACTATGTAATGCAGTGATCCATCTCCGCAAATTAATGCACTGTTGCCGCTAACTCACCCTGTCCTTCCCTCGAAAAACGTGTCAATGTCAAAACTGTCGAAAACTGATATACCATGAAGTGCTCCCATATAAAACCCTCCCAACTCACTCCCTCCGTCATAACTCGTAGAATAGCCAACTAACGACTAATGAAGGTCTCAAAGAAGGCTTCCTAGGCTATAGTGGCTTGAGAATAAAAAGGGGTAAATGGCTTCAAACGGGTTTACTAGTTGGACCTAGGGGTAAGAAACAGGACGTGAGGTCCCTTGATAGCCACTCACTCCACCGAAAGATACGATGACCGTGACGGCGCCCGTGGGCGGGTTGTCGACTACCTAGATGACGACGGTGTGGCAACTAGTCGGATCCTTAGCTCAGGTGATAACTACTTGCGGTTTCCAAGGGTCACCGGCTCTCACCTATCTACTATACCTCGGTGCAAGCTTTCTTTTCTGTCAAAGGATTTAACCTCGATTTCTTCCCAGTTTCTGTTATCTTGATTAACCTTTCTCAAATTTTCTGATTTTTTAATTTTTTGGATTTTTCTGAAAATTTCAATTTTTTTTTTAAATATACCCAATGCAAGGTCAGAATTGTGTGGTGGGTCGACTCAAATAACGAAAATACGCAGACTCAAAAAATAAAATAAAAACTACAAATAAATATGAAAAAACGTGCAGACCGGGTGAATGCACACACGACTCCCACCCCCCACACTAAGAGGTGGCATGCCCTCATGGCACTGACTCGTCTGGACTATACGGCGGGTCTGACCCGGTCTCGGATGAACCGGACATGCTGTTAGGTGAGCTGCTGGTCTGCCTGAATCTGGCACTACTAGACTGTCGTGGGTGCGAGCTCGACGACTGGCGTGACCGTGAGCTCGATGACTGTCGGGACTGTGTCCGGGATCCTGAACGACTGCTAGGTGGAAGTGGAGCCGGATCTGTGGCATACTCACTCGAGCTCGACTCGTCCGACTAGCTGGTAGTGTAGTCACTGGAATAGGAGGGAGGGAAAATGATGGGCAATGGCACCTCTCGGCCCGCATGGCGAGCTGCCTCTCGCTGCTCCTCTCGGAGAGCAGTAATAGCATCGCCATGGTCTTTGGCTATCTTCTTCTGGGTCTTTTTGAGGTGCTTTAGGTAACGGAAAACTTTCCCTATCTTGTTAAGCACCTTCTCACTAAAAGACTCCTGGCCAGCACGGCATCCCTCAATTCCCTCCTCAACTCGGGCCAATCGACGGTTCATGACCGAAAGTGGCGGTGGACCGGTCGCACCTCTCGTGCTAGGTCTGGCTCTCTGACTCGGCCCGGCCCTCTGGCTCGACTCCCCGCGGTCATGGGTGGACCGAGAACGCCTAAGTGTAGACGCTCCCGTCCCCCGAGTAGGTCTATCCTGGGTCGATCGCCTCCTAGGGGCAGGGGCAGGGGCAGGCTCGTCCTCCTCCATAGGGTCAGCATCAAGGTCTATGACTGGGTCATTCGGTCCCGGACCTCCCCCTCTAATGTTCCTATATGACTTAAGAATAGGAGGCATCCAGTCACCCTCGTGCTCTGTGATGGGAATATGATAGATACAGTTGGATAATCAGGTTGCTATACCCGAGTCCCTTCCGGCTTGCGGCGACGTTCCTCTCCTGAATATATGCCCAAGTAAGCTGGGCTATATCAATCCGCCTCCTCATCATCTGACAGTACACGATAAGGGTAGACTCATTCTCTAGGTAGGTAAAGTGCTGGATCCCCACAATGCGGTTCACCACCCACTCAGCCCACCATCTGGCAGGTTTGCGCAGAAATCCAGAATGCAATTTAAGGCCTACGTTTCCATCCTCCTCAAAGTGGGCCCCCGCGGCTCCACCTGACAAGACCCTCAAAATTTCCCCATCCGACGGAGGGTTGTTTATAGCTAACTGGTATGCACACTGCTCTTGGGATGGTGCAATCCCGTAAGCCTGCCTAATAGAGTCGGGGGTCAGCAGGATATAGTCGGGACGGCAATAGACCCACCGCGTGTCAGTGTTTTCGGCATCGCCAGCATGCATTAGGTTGCAAAATAACTCCCTAGTCAATGTGGAACTCGACGCACTCTCAAATCCAGCTAGTGAAGTGCCAAAAATGTCTGCTCGACCGGCAAAATTCACCATCTGAAAAGGCATCCTATCGTCATCTATTTCGTAACGGAAATCCTTAGCCTACCTATAGTTCGGCTTCTTACCCGTCAGATAATAGGTATGGGCCTCGTGGGTCACAAAACGATCAAAGTTATGCTGCCTAATTTGTCTTGCAGGGATGTCAATGGGCTCACGCCTACGGCCCGGGTCTATGACAGGTTTGACCAAATCCATGATAAATATGAAAAAACGAGCAGAAACACAAATCTAGAGTACGTGCGCGTGAATTCGTGCGTCTCAGCAAATAAGCCCCCTAAGATCTACCAGAGGTCCACACGGTACGGAAACCGAGAAAAATTTCAGAAATAATGACCCGGCTACGGGTCGTGCTTAGAAAGGAAAAATAAAGCGAGGGAATGAAAGTTGGACCTTCCCACAAAGGGGGTGAAGTGCAGAATCCGGCAAGGTTATTGCCGGAAAATTCGCCGGAAAGTCGCCAGAAAAGTCGACTTCGCCGGAATGAAATTCTGGGCACACCCACACGTAGCTTTCTTCCTCCTCTTCAACCTTTCCTTCTTCGAAATTTTCCGGTTTTGCTTCGAACTCTACAGATCTGAGATTTTTCCTCAAGAACACCCTTCACTTTCCTTCAACCCCCACACTAGCTCGATTCGAATTTCTGAAAACCAAGAGTAGTTTCGTGCTCCTTGCGACGAGGGGATTCGCAAAATGCCTTCGATTTTTGATTCCGGGCGCTTTTGAAAAATTGGTGTGTTGGTGCTAGAGGGGAATGGAGGTGGAGAGAGAAAGCTTCAAGCCAAAAATGGCTTCCTATGGCCGGCCTCCTCATCATATAACCCTAAGTGCCAAAATGACAAAAATGCCCCTGGTTAAAAATGGTCAAAAACTGCTTATTTGTGCGTATAATACGTATATTGTGCGTATATACGCACACAGGGGTACTAGGGTGATCAAAAAAACAAAAAAAATTGCATGTTTATCTGCTTCCTGCGTAAAATACGCAGCTTTCTGCGTAAAATACGCAGACAGCAGGTAAAGATGGATTTTTTTTTTCGGAAAAACTTATTTTTCAAACTGTCTGCGTATTATGATACGCAGAATCCTGCGTAAAATACGCAGAAAGTGTTGAAAATAATTTTTCAATTTTTCAAACAAAAAACAAATTTCATTGCTGGCTGCGTATAATACGCAGAAACCTGCGTAAAATACACAGACAGCAGCAAAATAAATTTTTCATTTTTTTTTTGGAAAAATACAGTTTATGCTGCTGGCTGCGTATAATACGCAGAAAACTGCGTAAAATACGCAGACAACAGCTAAATTAATTTTTCAAAAATTTTCAAAAATCAAGTTTTTTCCTGCTGGCTGCGTATAATACGCAGAAACCTGTGTAAAATACGCAGACAACAGCAGAAAATATTTTTTCAATTTTTTTTTTCACCTTGGTTATTTTGGCACTGTGGGTAGAAGGGGGGTACTCTCTCTCTCTCTCTCTCTCTCTCCTTTCTGTTTCTTTTCGTCTACTTTGTCTGCTTCTTCCGTATCTGCACATGCTTAGTTTTCATTAAATACCCACTCATCTCACCTCTCTCAAAAAATTCAAAATTTAAAATAAAAGCTATAAAATAATTAAAACTTACTACGTTGGGTTGCCTCCAAACCAGCGCTTTGTAATTTACGGTCGACGGCCCGACCCAGTTACCTCAGGTTCGATCACGGGTCGTCGAAGTAGATTGGATCTACCCTGGCGACTTCGGCGTTCTCGAGATATGGCTTGATTCGGTTTCCGTTCACCCTGAAGCTTGAGTTATCTTTTGGATTCTCCAGCTCAAATGCGGCCCATGCGAATATCTTCCTGATGATGAACGGCCCCGACCAACGAGATCTCAACTTTCCTGGAAAGAACCTCATTCTTGTGTTATAGAGAAGTACTTTGTCTCCTTCGTTGAACTGCTTTGGCGTGATACGCTAATCATGCCACTTCTTCGTCTTCTCTTAGTAAATTTTGGCGCTTTCAAATGTCGTCCTGCGGAACTCCTCTAATTCCAGCAGCGCCATCTTTCTCTTATCTCCGGCCAGACTCTCATTCATGTTGAGCAGTTTGATAGCCCAATAGGCCTTATGCTCCAGCTCAACCGGGAGGTGACACGCTTTTCCAAACACGAGCTAGTATGGTGACATTCCCAGCGGTGTTTTGAAGGCTATCCTGTATGCCCACATCGCATCATCTAGTCTCATCGACCAATCATTTCTGCCCAGATTTACGGTTTTCTCGAGAATGACCTTGATCTCTCGGTTTGACACCTCTGCCTGTCCGTTAGTCTGGGGGTGATAAGGCAGTGATACCTTATGGATAGACACCCCGTACTGCTTAAGTACCCTGGCAAACACTTTGTTAATAAAGTGTGACCCTTCATCGCTGATCATTGCTCTGGGGGTCCCGAATCGTGTTAATATGTTACGTTTCAGATGACGCTCAACTGTTGCTGCATCGTTTTTCTGACACGCTATTGCCTCGATCCACTTCGTAACATAGCCCTCTGCCAGCAGTATGTACAGATTTCCCATAGAAGACGGGAACGACCCCATGAAGTCAATCCCCCATACATCAAAGGGTTCAACTTCCTGCCAAATAGTCAAAGGCATCTCGTCCCTATGTGACGTAATCCCTGTCCTCTGGCATCTATCACATCCATGTACATAATCATGACAGTCCTTGAAAAGTGTTGGCCAAAAGAAACCTGACTGCAGCACCTTGTGTGTCGTGCGGGTCCCTCCGAAGTGACGCCCACACTGAGCCGAGTGACAGTGCCTGATCACGTTCCAGGCCTCATGGGTCGGAACACAACTCCTCAGAATGTTGTCGGCTCCCTGATTGAACAGATACGTGTCGTCCCAGAAATACTGCCGGCTACCGTTTCGGCTGTGACGGGGTTAGGTCCTCGGGAAGCGTGCCACTCACCAGATAGTTGGCTATAGTATAGTACCACGGTCTTCCCAGTTTGATTGCCATGATATGTTCGTCCGGAAAGTTTTCCTGGATTGGTACCGGGTCCACCTCAGCATTCTCAAGCCTGGACAGGTGGTTCGGCTACTACGTTCTCGACTCCCTTCTTATCCCGGATTTCCACATCAAATTCCTGCATCAGTAATACCCACCTCAGCAGTCTCGGTTTCGCGTCCTTCTTGTCCAGCAGATATTTCAGGGCACTATGGTCGGTAAAAACGATGACTTTTGACCCGACCAAGTATGACCTGAATTTGTCCAGGGCATATACCACAGCAAGCAGTTCCTTCTCAGTAGTGCCATAGTTGATCTGGGCATCGTTGAGCACCCGACTCGCATAATAAATCACATGGCAAACTTTGTCCTTCCGCTGCCCCAAAACTGCACCGACTACATAGTCGCTTGCGTCACACATTAGCTCAAACGGAAGTGACCAGTCCGGTGTAGTGATAACCGGGGCTGTGGTCAGCTTCTCCTTCAAATGGTCAAAGGCCTGCTGACAAGCTGCATCAAAGTCAAAGGGCACGTCTTTTCCAAGTAAAGCGCAGAGTGGCTTTGTGATCTTGGAAAAGTCTTTGATGAACCTCCGGTAGAATCCTGCATGTCCTTGAAAACTTTTGATCGCCTTTACGGTTGTCGGGTATGGGAGCTGTTTTATCACCTTGATCTTGGCCCTATCCACCTCGAGTCCCTTGCTGGAAATTTTGTGACCCAGCACGATCCTCTCGGTGACCATAAAGTGACACTTCTCCCAGTTCAGCACCGAATTCGCCTTCTTGCATCGGATCAGAACCTGTCCAAGTGGTGCAGGCAGTCGTCAAAACTGTCCCCGAACAGTGAAAAATCGTCCATAAAGACCTCTAGATTTTTCTCGATCATGTCGGAGAATATCGCCATCATGCATCTTTTTGGCGCCGTTGCCGGGGACTTTTTAGGGTTAATTTAGTTATCAGAATTAGGTTTCGGAGTTTTTTATTTTTCAGTTTTGTTATTTTTCTTTTATCTCACTGCTTTTTGAATCTGCGTTTTTTCAGGACAGTTCAGTTGATGCCCAGATTGCCTCGCGATTTGGTACCACCACTCGACAATCCAGAAAATTTGTACACCGAACAGAACCGCAGTATCCGAGAAAGCAGAATGGCAGGCACCCCGAGAGACAATCCCGAACTCCCTGCAAGCGATGGGGATGAACGTGCCGCTCTGCTGAGAGCTTTGTTACTAGAGTAGTTAATAGCCATTTCCCTAACAAAGAAAATATAGAAATTCTAGGAGCAGAAAGAAAGTCAAAAGGGACTCACTTCTATTAGACCAGTTGGCGAAAAGGAGAGGTTTTGTTAAAAAAAAAATATCTTAGAAAGGTACTTCTAAACATAGATCCAAATGAAAGTTATTGGTCATTAGAAGAAGTGTAATATATGGCTACACCGGGCTTTCCCATCCTTCGATGTAGTTCAAGAAGAGGAATGCGGCCCGTACTTAATTAAACTTAAAAGCCCTATTCCCAAGGACACGGGGGTGAAAGCACTTCAATAGCAGTCGCTAATAATAAGTTTAGGTTTCTACATCGGTATTGGTTCCTTCAATTCCAACTCTTAGTGATACGGTTTCATTCCTAATCAATTCCATAAATAGCCTTCGCCAAAGGAAGAAATACCAAACAGAAGAAGAAGAACAAGTCCTCTCTGCCCTAGCACAATATCCACTAGATGGGATAGGCCTCCTACTGACTACCGAAAGATATGAATCTGGACTAAGTGAGAGTGTGGTTTGAAAGATTCGACTCTAGGTTGAATAAGGTCTTCATCTACGTATTATTGTATTGTAACGAATGCAATGGATGGATGTTACTTGGTTAAAAAAGGACTTCGCCCCTCTCATTCTCGTTTTACGCCCAGTCTTGGTCGTAGACTGGTAAGGAAGGATCGATCAATATATCTTACTAGAAGAGATGGTTGCATAATCAACAAGAAATAGAGGTCTCACTCGAGTCAGTTCGCTAGAAGCTAAGCTAGTTGTGCTGTTATGGCAAGCAGTAAGGTGAGCTTGCTTATAGGGCTTCTCTTTCTTGTTCTATTTTTAATGAAGTTCGCCCTGTTGGTGGTCGAAGGAATGCCATTATTCTTCCTCCTGCTTTGAGTTAAGCTATATGCTTGCCCCGCCCTTCTTGATAGGGGCTTCCTCCATCTATTAGTTCATCTCTTACTCTCTGCTTCGTGTAGGCAGCGATTCTTTTCCCGGAACAAGTAGTTCTGCTAGTGCTAATTGTCTTTCTGTGAGTTCTGTCATCTATTTTACAAATAGCTTTGGGCTGCCCCTATGTCTTCTGTGAGTGACCGCTGCTGCTAGTGGGAGTTCGAACTAGGCGTAGACATTCTTTACTGCTAAGGTAAGGGGAACCAGAGTTGACAGATTGGCTTTTTGTAAGAAGTCTTCAATCTATTAGAATGCCTTTTCTTTTGAGAAACTGAAAAGATTGAGTCTGACCGCCCTCACGTACAAAGCCATGCTTACATTAGCTGACCTGGAGGAAGCAAGCCGGGTTAGCTTAGTGCCCCGCCTGGTTCACTTTTCATTGCACTCCTTGGGGCAATGGCAATGAAAGCCTTTCTTCAGTCTGAAATAACTGGAAGGAAGAGAAAATTTCCTCAATACACTACCAATCCCCCTAAAAAAGGGCAACCAAGACAGATTCTCTTAAAACAGAGGCCTTCACTCTTTCCTGTTTGAATTTCGCAATCCTCCCTCTGTGAGTAGTAGTCCAAATCCGTAGCATCTCTTCTTTCCAATGGCTTTAATGGGATTGGTTTGCCTTCCTTTCTTTAGCCTATGTCCGAGGAATCTCCTTCCCTAAAAGAGAAGAAGCGTACGCGCTCACTCTTTCTTTGATACCTGTCTTGCTTTCATTTGGGTCTGGAATCCTCCTTGTGGAGGAGCCGCTTTACTTCTTTCCTCTTGTCCGGTATTGGTCTGGTACTTCACCTGTGCATCTTTGATGCCATTGACTCTGCTACGGGACTAGAAAGCGAAGATCTTCTCTTATTATGCTATTATGAATGAGTTATTTTAGCATTAGATGTTGATGTTGTCTGTCCCTCTTCCTCGATCGTAACAGGCTGCGTTAGCATCATTTCCTGTCTCGTCGGAAGCTACCGCAAGACCCGAGCTAGCTCGAAGCATCAGTTTCTGGGTTACAGTCGAAACCTTTTAGCGAATTCCGCACTCCCTGAGGTGGAGACCAGACTCTTATGGAAAGATATGGCTCACCGCGTATGCGGGAAACTTCATAGCCTCAAATACATTGAAGGCCACCTTCTCATCGTTGATCTGCATAGTCAACTCTCCATTGGCCACATCAATGATAGTTCTCCCAGTGTCCAGGAATGGACGGCCTAAAATAAGAGGAACATCATCGTCGGCCTCCATGTCTAAGATCACAAAATCCGCTGGGAAGATGAGTCCTTCAACTCTCACTAATACATCCTCTAAAACACCCCTGGGGCATTTTATCGTGCGATCAGCCATCTGCAAGCACATCCTGGTAGGCTTAGGATCTCCCACACCAAGTTGCTCAAAAACTGACGTGGGCATCAAATTAATACTTGCACCAAGGTCACATAATGCCCTCCCATGAAATGCGTCTCCCAATGTAACAGGAATGATGAAACCGCCCGGATCTTTCATCTTCTTTGGTAGCGCTTTTTGCACAACGGCGCTACACTCCTCATTCAGAGTTACGGTTTCAAAGTCATCCATGCGCCTCCGATTAGAAAGGAGGTCCTTGAGAAATTTGGCATATTTAGGCATCTGTGAAATTGCCTCCGCAAAAGGTATATTAATGTGCAGTTTCCTGAAGATATCCACAAACTTCTTGAAATGCTTGGCATCCTCTTGACTCTTCAATCTTTGCGGGTATGGAACTCGCACACTGTATTCCTCCTTTGGCTTCTGTTTCTCCTCCGACTTCCTCACCGTGTCCTTTGATTGGGGACTCACGGTAGGCACGGGAATCTCTTCATCCAAAGCTTTCTCAGTGGCCTTAGTCGCCTCAGCTCGCGTGTGGCTAGGATATGGGGGATCCTCAGTAGTGATGCCACTGCGAGTTGTGATGGCATTTAGCTGCTCATTAGAAGTGATGGTATTTGCTGGAAGCATACCTGGTGGAAGCTTGATATTTTGATTGGCGATCTGCCCAATCTGAGTCTCGTGGCTTTTCATTGTGGCTTGTATTGAGACAATCGTGCTCTCCATCCTGTCTTGATTAGCTAGGAGCTTTCTCAATAGGGCATTCGTCTCTTGATCCTCTTTCTATGGAGCCTGCTGTTGTGGAACTTGCCTTTGCGCTTGGTATGGAACATTGGGTCTCTGACCGGGTGCATATAAGCCACTGTTCGGATTGGCATAGCTGAAGTTGGGATGATTACGATTGTTGGGATGATAGGTGTTGGGCCATTGCTGCTGTCGCATAAAATTCACATCTTCAACACTATTATCATATCCCTGGCTTTCGTCCGCTAGTAATTCACCCATGGGCTTCTGTGTTGGAGGGTGCATACCGTGAAATGCTGAAGTCATGGATTCCAGCTTTTGTTCCATCGATTCAATCTTGTTGACTAAGGATGTATCCCCCGGTTTGGAGTACCTACGCGTTTCAGATCGTGTAGACTCTCTCTTTGACGCGTTGTTCAGCAGATCTTGAGCTCGCTGTGCTCCAAGTCCCATAAAATTACCTCCAGCTAGCATATCTAACTGGTCAGCTGTCTCCTTGTCTAACGCAGTGTAGAAGTAATGAAAGAGCTTGTGCCATGGCTCTCCATGATTCGGACATCTACGGAGAATTTGGCTGAACTTCCTCCACGCATCTCCCAACGAGCTGTCTTCATCCTGAGTGAATTTTGCAATCTCAGCCATCTGTTGAGCAACTCTGGATGGTGGCAAATACTTCCTCAGAAACTCATGACAACAATCCGCCCAAGTCACTATGCTACCAGCTGGCAGCTCCATAAGCCACTTCTTGGCTTTTCCAGATAAGGAGAAGGGAAATAGTAAACGTTGTAAGCACGCATATTCCTTTTCTTTCGATCCCCGAGTTGCTAATTTCCATACAACTGATAATTCCTAAAAGTGGCTCCTGGTGGTTGTCGCCTTGGTTTGTCTGTTGATCACCCAAATCTCACAAACTTCTAAAATACTCCGTCTTCGAGCTTCTGCTTTGTTTTTGAGTTCATGAACTCTTGATACTTCCTTGCTCTCACTTGGCCATGGTAAAGCAAGATCTGAGAGCAGCGTAAAGTGCTTCCCAGTTAAAGTTGGAACCTTGCCAACAGAGTTTCTTGTGAGTTCCTCCTTCAGAGGTTCACTTCACCTTTCCAAATGAAATACTGCGCAGTTTGACCCTTTAGTCTCCAGAACATTCTATTGTCCCTTAGGGTCTTGTCAATTCCCATGGTCCAGTGTACTAGCTCTACGTGATCTTCTTTTCCCGTGAAGTCTAATGGCTCATGTCTGCCACTTTCTTGGATGAATTATCTGAATAGTCTGAATGAAGAACAACACTGTTATTATCCTGAGCCATCCATTCTTGCTTAATCGTCCTCATGTAGCAACGCAATGGTCTGTCCGTCGTATTCCTATACTATTCTTATTATATCGGTTCTCATCCAATCGTGGCCTCAAGGATCATCATATATATAAACAATCATCATAACTATCATACGTGAAATACTAAATATCGCATAGTGTGTCACATCTAACAATTCATATCACAAATAACTTGTCAATCTCAAACAAAGAAATATATTATCTACAATCCAACTTCCATAATTCAAACTCAATTTCCTCCATTATTATCTATCCCACAATCAATCAAGAATGAACACACAATTAATCCATATCAGAGCACCCAGAATATATCTATTCTCAGTCATGCACATATAACTCATTTTCTCAAACACAATTCAATTTCACATCACTTTCCTCATTATAGGAGTAGCATTTCTTACCTATAACTTGTCTCTTTAACCAACACAATACTTCTTCCGTAATTCGGAATCTAATCCATACTTCTCAGTTTCTATCACAGTGATGATAGTCATCAATCAAAAAAAGAAGTTTTATCAAGCAATACTAAAGGATGAGGGTGGGAGGAACTGCAATTCCTACACTTAAGCTACCCTTAACCCAATCTGCTTTTCCAATTTTAATTATCTTTCCCTATGTTCATTTTAAGTTACCCTACAGGTTTTAAACTGGAACGAACACTCTGATACCACCTGCAACAACCCCCTTATCCGGCTCGGACAAGACCGGGAGGGCGATGCTAAAAGTGACGGCGGGAATCAAAAGCATAACATTCCAACTTATTTATTTATTACATAATATTAAACTTTAAGTAAGTAACTAGAAATTACACAAGTTTTTCTGAAACTACTACATTATTCTTAACTAGCCACACCAGTTTCTACTCGTGACAATAAACTTCTAGGTGAGTCTCGCGCCCGGCTACCCCTTAGTCTTCAGCTTCTAAACCTGCGGTGGGAAGGAAACAGGAATCGCGGTTTCAAAGTCAGCATGGAAATACTGAGTAAGTGACACCCAAGCTCGTAAAACGGAAGATGAGGCATAACTTTCTTGTCACAATAAATATACAGAGGAAAATAAATCATAAAGATGTAAACTTGCAGAGTAAATCCGGAACTCAATTGTAACGGTGAAACTGTAAGAAGTGAACCTGATGCATCCAGTAAGAACACTTATAAAATTCTCTTTCTTTTGATCTTCCTTTCTCAACTTTCAAACGGGGAGGATTAGTCCCAATCTCTTTCTTCTTATCTTTCTTAAATATCCAAATCTCATAGAAACTGTATTATTAACTGTGTTGATACGGGGAAGGAACTACTAATCTATCACTAGCAGCCATGACCTTAACTGCCGGCAGCCCCCTAAGACTTCTTGCGGCCAGAGAGGTGAGTACATGGAGCGACCCGGCAGGTTGCGACCGGGTTAAAATAAAATCTGATCACGGGCCGAGTGACCGAAGTCAACACGATAATAATAAGCTTCTCCACCTCTGCTTTTGTTGTTGCTGCTGCCTTCTGAGATAAGAGAGAGACAGAGAGAGAGATTGTGAGATTTGGGCAGAGATGAAGGTGGTGGTGGAGTCTTCTTCGAGCTACAACGGTGGTGGGTTGTTGGTGATGGTGGTGATGGGTTGTTGGTGGCGACTGTGGTGAGAGGGAGGTGGTTAGAGCCTTAAATAGGTTGAGCTTTCTTGGAGAGGTGAGTTTGCTTGATGGTGATAGAGGCGGTGGTGGGTTTGGAGGCGGTCGAAGAAATTTCCCGAAGCTCATAAGCTTGGAGAGGAAGATGTTGGGAGGAACTATAAAGTGTGGGTGGTGTACCAATGTGCTAGTGGGTTCTAGTGTATTGGGTGTATCACTAGTTTGAGTAATCTAGCGCTCTAGGTGTACAAATAGCAAGGGTTATGGGTTGTGTACACTAGTATAACGTGTGAAATTATCGTATTCTTTAAAATGAATAAACTAATTCCCCGGCAAAAATCCAAACTATCACTGTGCTAAAAAATAAATTTTCATTTCTAAATTTATTGATTTTCCATAAAATTAGTATTATTTCCACGCAAATCAATTAACTATCCAATAATTATTCCTAAAAAAATCACATACGATATGCCCGTATTAAAATTGCCTATTTGCCCTTAGCTAAAATACTGGGTACTACCCGTCACTCTACCCAAATTATTATCTACAACTAAATTTTAATTTAGCCTCTCGAATGATTACTAATCTAGCGTTATCTAAAATCTCATACGATAAGAATACAATAATTATCCAACTTTATTTTTTTCCGACTAAATTATGACTATTTTACCCTTACTAATCAGACGGGGTATTATATGTGTGGTGTGTCTTGGATTGTAATTGGTTCTCTCATCAATAAATTGGTTCGTTTTGGTTGTGGATGTAGCTAGCCTAAAAACTAGTGAACCACGTTATATCGTTGTGTTGTTCTTCATATTCCTCTTCGTCTAAATCACTCTTCTTGGTCCCCAACAACTGGCATCGTGCTTCCGCGTGGTCTTTTCTAACAAGTGGTATCAGAGTCTGGTTGTTGGGTTGGGTTTGTTGGTGATGAGTGATGGCGAAATCGTTTGGGATGAAGATCTATTGTGTTGATGAGAATTTTGTTGACACATTCACCACCAAGTTCCTTTTTGGGGGAACAATTGAGATCCTTGTTGTGGGAGCTATCGGGTTCCTTATTAAGGGAACAATCGGGTTCCTTATTGTGGGAGCTATTGGGTTCTTTGTCATGGAGCATCGGGCACGCATTCTAGCGCGAATTTGGAGGTTCACGTGCAATTGGCGTTCCGGCGCAATCGGGCTTCCAACATGGAGCATTGGGCGTGTGGATCTAAATTGGGCTCATCCGTTGCAAGAACTCGTAAGAGTTGAAGCATCGGCATGGAGCGATCTTGTTCGGGCCGCTAGGAGGATTCAATTCAAGGTGGAGACGGCTCGGATCAACCGGCGGATTTGGCTCGTGGCATGGAGCAATTGATGTGTCTTGTTGGCACAAAATTGATTGGTGACGCGTTATTGGGCGTGGATTGTTTGGTTACATGTTCTTGGGCATGTATTGATTGGCAGCGTGTTATTGTGCATGCATTGATTGGTGGCACGTTATTGGGCGTGTCTCGTTTGGCGTCTTGGTGCGGTATGTTGGCGGCACAATTGGCATGACATTGATTGATAGGCACTTTCATCATCAAGTGTCATTGTAATGATGTTAGGGAGATGCATTCTGTCATGGTGCATTAGGGTGTGTTGATTGAGACACACAAGTCTATCCGTTTGTTGAGACGTACAGACACGCTTGTTGTGGCGCATAGTGAATGTATTCCAATACCGCAAATTCGGGAATATGTTCTATCGGTTGATTGGTTGATCGTTTCAATTAGGGTGGAGCACTTCAAATTTGATTGTTGGAGGTGCATCTACAATTGGCGTGTTCGTTGAAAAGACGGATGACAATCGGAGAAACGATTTGGTGAATTGGGTGGAGGCGTTCTTGATTGGGAGGCGCATCCACATTTGGATTGATGAGGAGCATTGGATTGGTTGCTAGGGTGTTTGAATCAAGGTGGAGATTTGTTAGATTTTGGTGATTCAAACCTAGCATAGAAAATTGACTTGGTTCAAGGCGGCTAAGGATTGTTTCCTTGTTCGTTTTAGAGTTGTTTCCTTGTTCGTTTTGGAATTATTTCTTTGTTCGTTTTGGCAACGTTTGGACGTTGCTTTGGGCACAAGTCACTAGTTTAGGCCTATATATGGGTGTAGGACTATTCTATTGACATGTGTGGTGTGTCTTGGATTGTAATTGGCTCTCTCATCAATAAATTGGTTCGTTTTGGTCGTGGATGTAGCTAGCCTAAAAACTAGTGAACCACGTTATATCGTTGTGTTGTTCTTCATCTTCTTCGTCGTCTAAATCACTCTTCTTGGTCCCCAACAACTGGCATCGTGCTTCCGCGTGGTCTTTTATAACAAATGCTAAATATACATGGGGTATCTTGTTTTTATAGGCGGAGATCGTCCAATGGATGTGAACCTGGCAGAATCATTAGGCAAAAAATTGACATAGCCTTTGCTTATGGAGATTGGAGGGTTGCCTTCCCAAATGCTAATGTTTTTCACACACAAAAATTAGCACCTCTGATCACATCCCAGTCTCCTGGATACAAATTGCAGCCTATCAACATGAATTTTACGTCTGAAGTTATGTGGACCGGTAACCCCTCATGTAAAGACATTGTCAAGGGTGCTTGGAGTTGCAGAATTAGAGATAGTCCTTGTGAAATTTGGAACAGAATACCAGGGCAAACAAAAGCAGCTTTGCAAAATGGAATGGGGCCTTTTGTCCCGAGTTGGTTTGGGCGTAATAAATAATAGCATATATATAGAGGACTAAGAATATTTTAGAAATAAATAACAGCTAGCATAAATAAAAAAACGTCAAATAAAACCACAAATTAATACAGGGGAAAAAAACCACCCCTTACAACCTCAAAGCAAAATCCCTCCTCAAACCATGGGAGAGAGGTTCAAAAACCATTGTTCAACATTAAATAAAAAACATGATTATTAAAGGGATTTAACACAGAAAATGGAAGCAACGGAAGACGAGCGATGGCAGAGGAGCTTTGTCGGCAGAGCTGTGCCCATTCTCCAGCTTCACCTGTGGCTCCATTAGTTCCTAGCAGCCTGCAATCATGGAAGCACACATGCATTCATAACTAGTGATTAGGAGTTTCACATGTCGAAAACATAAAGATTAATGTACATATATATGTGCTAAGGCATGTGATTGAAAAAATTATAGAACTACTAGATTTGGTGTTCATATCAAACCTGGACTAAAGGCATGGATCTCTTGCTGAGACACAACAATGACATCCACCTGTACCTCATTTGGGTCCCGCATAATCCAAAAGCCGCCAGCAAATCCGTATGGATCAGCCACAAAGCATCTCTCAAAGTCAAGAGAGGCGCAAATGCAATCTGGTCCTGTCCCCAGACATTCTGGTTTCAGTTACACATACAATGTTTGGCCCGTGCCTGCCAACCAGAGCCATGAAGTTGTTTCTAAAAGCACCAGTGCCCGCATCCTTACAATTCCAGAGAAGAAACCTCATGGGAAAGTTCGACACCCTCACTCTGTCCAGCATCCCCCCTGGTGCACTTCTTCTTTGGTCTTCCACCTTTGCTCTGATCTCCTCCTCCTTTACCACATCCATCAAATTTCTGTCTTCCGCCAAGTAGCCCCCCTTCGAGCAGTGCTTTGGGGTGGAGGCATACACGCTGGACGAGGAGGACGATACTTTGTTGGAGCAACTCTATGAGGAGCTTGCTCTATTTGATTCCAGCGAGAAAGAACAAGCTCTAGATGTTCACTGGCGTCCACCATTACCCCTCTTTAATGAGGGAAGCGGGAAGATTCTTACCCCTTCTCTTATTACTGCTCCTGTTTTAGAATTAAAGCCTTTACCTGTTCATTTGAAATATTTATACTTGGGATCTAATGATACTTTACCTGTGATTGTATCTGCATGTTTGGACAGGGAACAGGAGGAGCAGCTTCTCAAAGTACTACAGAAGAGGAAAGCAGCTATGGGATGGACCATAGCAGATATTATGGGGATCAGCCCCACGGTTTGCCAGCATAAGATCAGGCTCATGGAAGACAAGAAGCCGGTAGTTCAATTTCAGCGCCGCCTCAACCCTCACATGCAGGAGCTGGTGAAGAAAGAGGTGCTTAAATGGTTGGAAGCAGGTATCATCTATCCGATTTCCGACAGCACGTGGACTAGCCCGGTACAATGTGTCCCCAAGAAGGGAGGTATAACTGTGGTGGAAGGGGAAAAAGGTGATCAAATTGCCACCCGTACCGTTACTGGGTGGAGAGTTTGCATGGACTACCGCAAACTCAATGATGCCACTTTGAAGGATCATTTTCCCCTCCCATTTGTGGACCAGATGCTTGATAGGCTGGCTCACCATTCACACTACTGCTTTTTGGATGGATATTCTGGGTATAATCAGATAGCGATTGAGCCAGCTGACCAGGAGAAGACGACATTTACTTGTCCATATGGGACTTTTGCATTCAGACGCATGCCCTTTGGGCTATGCAATGCCCCAGCTACATTTCAGAGGTGTATGATGTCTATCTTCTCAGACATGATGGAGCAAAATTTTGAAGTCTTCATGGATGATTTTTCGCTTTATGGTGATGGGTTCGAAGACTGCCTCCAGCAGCTAGCTCGGGTACTGGACAGATGTATTGACACCAACCTAGTGCTCAACTGGGAGAAGTGCCATTTCATGGTGACCGAGGGAATAGTATTGGGGCACAAGATTTCCAGTAAAGGTTTAGAGGTAGACCGGGCGAAGATTGAGGTGATTGAGAAGCTTCCTTACCCTACGTCTGTCAAAGGGGTACGGAGTTTCTTGGGACATGCAGGTTTCTATCGGCGCTTCATTAAGGATTTTTCGAAAATCACAAAGCCTTTATCTGGTTTGCTTGAGAAAGATGTCGTGTTTGATTTCAATGAAGACTGCAAGACAGCTTTTGATTTGCTCAAGAAAAAGCTGATTAGTTCTCCAATTATAGCCACCCCAGACTGGACCTTACCGTTCGAGCTTATGTGTGATGCCAGCGATTATGCGGTGGGAGCAGTGCTGGGACAGCGGAAAGACAAGGTAGCTCATGTAATTTACTATGCTAGTCGTACTCTTAATACTGCGCAGGTTAATTATGCCACCACGGAGAAAGAGATGTTAGCTATTATCTTCGCATTGGACAAGTTTCGTCCATACCTTGTGGGTTCTCAGGTGACTATTTTCACGGACCATGCAGCCCTCAAATATCTTCTTGCTAAGAAGGATGCGAAGCCTAGATTGATCCGATGGGTGTTGCTAATGCAAGAGTTTGACATAGTGATAAAGGACAAAAAGGGTGTAGAGAACGTTGTTGCAGACCATTTGTCACGACTGGATAACGAAAAACAAGAAGATGTGCCGATTAGAGAGGATTTTCCAGACGAACAACTTATGGTAGTGGTAGCAGCTGTGCCTTGGTTTGCGGATTTGGCAAATTTCAAGGCGCTCAAGATTGTCCCGAAAGACATGTCTTTTCATCAGAAAAAGAAATTTTTCGCTGATGCACGACACTATATGGGATGACCCTTATTTGTTTAGGTTGGGAGCTGACAATGTGTTTAGAAGATGCGTAGCTGAGCCAGACACTTTGGACATTCTTAGACACTGCCACGAATTGAATTGCGGAGGACATTTTGGCAAAACGCGTACTGTGGCAAAGGTATTGCAAAGTGGATTTTACTGGCCTTCTTTACATAAAGATGCTCATCTATTTGTACAGCAATGTGATCGATGTCAGAGAACCGGCAATATCTCCAACCGAAACGAGATGCCTCAAAATTTCGTGTTGGAAGTAGAGCCTTTCGATGTCTGGGGCATTGATTTCATGGGACCATTCCCGTCTTCACTTGGCAATCTTTATATACTGTTAGCTGTGGATTATGTGACCAAGTGGGTGGAGGCAATGGCTTGCCCCAAAAACGATGGAGCTACTGTAGAGAGATTCGTGCGTAAGAGCATTTTTACACGGTTTGGAACTCCCAGAGCCATAATTAGTGATGAAGGATCGCATTTCGTGAATAAAGTCTTTGCCAATATCTTGAGCAAATATGGGGTAAAAACGCATAAGATATCACTGGCTTATCATCCGCAGTCGAATGGGCAAGCAGAAGTTTCTAACCGAGAGATAAAAGGGATTCTGGAGAAGACAGTCAACCCGGGACGCAAGGATTGGTCTCTGCACTTAGATGATAGCTTATGGGCGTATAGGACTGCTTACAAGACTCCTTTAGGCATGTCTCCCTACCAGTTAGTATTTGGGAAGTCATGTCATCTTCCGGTGGAACTTGAGCACAAGGCATTCTGGGCCTTGAAGAAGATCAATTTGGATGCTAAGCTCTCAGGTGAGCTACGAAAACAAGCGCTACTTGAACTTGAAGAATTTCGATTGATGGCGTATGAAAGTGCGAGAATCTATAAGGAGAGGACAAAACTGTGGCACGACAGGCACATCATCCCGAGAGACTTCAAGGTAGGACAGAAAGTATTGATCTTCAATGCCAGACTAAAGCTGTTTCCAGGGAAATTGAAATCTAGGTGGAGTGGTCCCTACACGATTACTGCAGTTTATCCATGGGGATCTCTTGAGGTAGAGGATGCAAATGGGAACAGGTTTAAAGTGAATGGACAGAGAGCGAAACCGTACGTGGACGGGAATTTCATTGGAGTCATTGAATGGCTTCATGCAACTCCCGCAATTTGAGAAATCTCTGAGGTAACTGGGTCGGGCCGTCGACCTTAAATTACAAAGCGCTTGTTGGGAGGCAACCCAACCTATTTATTGCTTTAGGATAGGTTTTAATACTGTTTTGTAATTTTTATTCGGTTTGATTTTATTGAGAGGTGCGAGAGAGTGGATTTAATATTTCCAATGAGTATGTGCAGGAATACGAGGTGAAAGGCCTATTTCGGATCCCCCTTCTTGATGCGCGCGTGCGAAACAGAGTGAAAAGTCAAGATTTGCAGCCCAAATCGCGTATCGGGATCCGAAGTGAAGGAATTGAAGATAGACGCCATTTCTTGCACCTATTCAACACACGCACCTGGGGAAGATCATGTTCCCGGACTCCCCGTCTTGATTTGCGCAAGAATTTAATTAGTGAACGGAGAAAGCTAGCACGCCGGCACGGATTACGAGGTGAAATTTTGAAGAACAGACTGAAATAAAGATTGAATAGCGCCAACGTGTGGGGGTGGTCGAGAGCTTTCTGTAGACAGGTGGATCGCGCAAATCGGAGTCCGGATGAAGAAGTTACGCCAAAAAAGATGCTTTAGCGAGTAAAACGAGGCCAAAAGCATCCGGAAATGCAAAACGTGCCTTGGAACGCGTGAAATTGACAAATGAAATATTTCCCGGATTTTGGGAGTGTTTTAAGGTAAAAAGGGATTCTCGAGGTCGAGGAGATCCTTCGGAAAGCAAAGGCACGATCGGATACGCGAAAATTTGACGAAAAGGATGTTTTTGGCAAGCTCCAGCATTGTCTTCGTAGGAAGACAATTGTCTTCGTAGGAAGACAATGTACTTAGAAAAAATTTTGAAGCTCTGAATTGTCTTCTCAAAACCACTTGCAGTATCTATTTGAGAAGACCTTCGTGCGAAGGCAAAATGTCTTCGTACGAAGACTCTTCGCACGAAGACTTTTGTCTTCGCACGAAGACAGCGGGCAAAAAGTCAGTTTAATCCACGCACGGACAAAGGATGGGGGCTAGTTACTAAGGGCTTTTTAGACTTTTTGCACTAACTTGAAGCTTCATCAGTAGCAGGTCACGTCCCTATTCCTCATTCTCCATCTTCAAGCAGTTCTTCACTCCTCCATAGCCGCGACAGCCAAATCGCCCCCCTCCCTTGATTGTTCACCAAATTCAACAACCCACCTAGGGTTTTGCTCGCAATTCAGAGGAGAACAAGATTTGAGAGAGGGTTTTGAGTGAGCTTGAGAGATAAGAGAGAAAGCAGAGGAAGAAGAAACTAGGGTTTGAAGCAAGAATTGAGGAATTGGACGAAATTGGAGCTTGATTCAGCTTTCAGTCGAGAAGGCAACGATAACGGGGACTACACAAGGAGTACGGAGCATCAATCAATTCGAAGTTTCGACAAATTTTTCCGGCAACATCAAAATCAGCCCGGTTTGTCCAATTTTGAAATTTTTGTGTCCGTAAGATTTACTCCGGACACGTAGGTACACTCTGAACTTGTTATTTCAATATTCGAGTCTTAGGCACATTGAGTAAAAGCCCAATTATATTTTGTTGCGCTTAGTAGCGTATTTGGGGGCGATTGCGTAAAGTCCTAGGAATTATTTGCTTACGTGCCTACGTGTTTCATTCAGTTCACACTTCTTGTCACGTGCACAATAGTTGAATTTCTCGTTTTACTTGAAATTGCATTCTAAATGGCGGGAGGAAAGAAACGGAAGACGGGAGAGGGTTCTTCGCAAGAAGCATCGGGGTCGGGCGATCCTCAATTAGAGATACCGCCCACTCCCCAATATGCCATCTTGAATGCCCCTTTCCCGGCTAAACCGGGCACTGTAGGCCGACGAACGGCTAAAGCTAATTTGAAAGAGAGTAGTATTAGGCCCGGGTATTATGATAGCTTCCGTTTTGTCACCTACGAGGCCCATCTCGACTCTCGCAAAGATACCTACTTGACTAAGAACGGACAGCCCGAAAAGGCATTTCCATTGCACGAGGACATGCCTCAAGCAATAAAGGAAATTTTTGAGCGCGAGAAGCTTGCCAATTGGTTTAAGCTAGTAGGGTCGTCTAGTTCGCATATTGCGCGAGAGTTTTGTTTCAATTTGCGTTATGCAAAAGATGGAGAGAGCCAAGACCCTCGTCTTGTGTATTGTCGGAACAATTGGATAGTCTTCACGCCAGAGACTATCGCTTTGGCCATGGGTTTCCCCGCTTTGAAAGAGGGTTGTGGGTTAGAGACTGTTCTTCGTAGTGAGAACCTTTGGTCTCGTCTAAATGCATTCTGTTTTGCAAAAGGGGTAGATCCATGGGACAGGAAAGGGGAGGTGATTCATTGGAAGGCCGAAAAGAAGTTTTATAGGCCGGAGGCAAAGTGGTGCTGTGAATTGTTAGAGAACTGGGTTTTGGGAATCACACGAAACCCTAGTTACACTTTCCGCCTATCTGTCTGGGCTCTCTGTCTTTACACCGGGGTTAGAATCAACATCCCTAAACTGATTTGGGAGAATTGTCTTGAGAGGGTGTCGAGGAATAACAAGTTGGGTCCCGGTCATACTTGCTTGCTTACTCACCTAGCCAAAACTACCGAAGTATTCATTGGGAGAGACATGGATTTGAAACCGTTTACTGCTAGGAAGTGGCATAGGTTTGATGAGACAGCGAGGAAGAAGGGCAAGGGTAGGAGGATGAACACCTCTAGGTTTGACAACCAGGTTGCCTACGACCACCTGAGAGAGGAGATGGCCCGGGATAGACTCGAGAGAAGACGCCAGTTTGCCCACACTCGGGACAATCAGGCGAAGCTGGGGGGATTAATCCAGATGGTGGGCCAGTGGGTTATACAGTCTAGTGGTCAGGCGGCGAGGGAGTTTGTTCCACCGGTTCCGACGGCGGATCCGTGGTTCCAGGAGGATGAATTTGAGTATCCGGTTCCGCCGAGTGAGGATGAGGAAGAAGAAGATGATGAGGAAGAAGATGAAGAGGAGGAAGAAGATGACGAGTAGTGGAGTGTGCCCTCATGCTAGAATTGTTGAGTCCTCGTGTATCGTTGAGGACAACGATGCATTCTAGTGTGGGGGTGGTTGAGTCCTTTTTACTAGTCATTGTTGAGTCTTTGCATCGCCCGTGTCAGCATGTAGTTAGAGATTTTTGGTTATGTCCTTATTTTTCTTTTTATTATTCATCTTTTTGCGTGCACGTTTTGGTATTTTTGAGTCAACCCACCATTGTTGAGTCATTAGTCGAGTTGGCCGTGCATATAGTGTAGATATATATAAAAAAAAAAAAAAAAAAAAAAAAAAAAAAAAAAAAAACTAAAAACTAAAAATGTGAAAACACCAAAAAAATTAAAAACTTGAGAAAGGGCAATCGAAAAAAGCTGAAAATTCGGTAAAATCGAGAAGTGTGAGACTTTTAGGCATAGGGCGTGAATTGCGATCGAGAGTGACAATGTGAGTTTCCCTTAGTAAGTATAGAGAAACTTTCTTTACGGGAATGCGTGCCTATTTTACACACGAACTTAATTTTGTCAAATCTAAAGTGTGTGCCTAATTTGCTTACAAGAGTTGAGCTAGGTGTGAGCTAAACAAGCCGGACGTTCTTGTGTACGTCTTAGGTAGTCGCCAACCCGCCTCGTAGTGGCACACAGAACAGCTGTGCGAGGTGTGTATTAGAGCACTCACTGCTTATAGAACTTACCTTGTAGGACCACTAGTAAACCCTGATTTGAACCATGGATTCTTTGACAACCTTTGGACTTAGGGTGACGATTCTTGGCCTTCATCATTGATTGGTTAGAATCACCGCTTTAGTGCGTCACGAGGGTGTTGTAGTTGAGGGGGTTCGATGAGGGAGTACTTCATGCTATATTTGTGTGAGTCTTGCATATCGCATGCACTTCATGTATGATCTTTGAGGGGAATGCGAGGGTGAGTGAGAGTAGGCTTGCGCACTTCGGTGTGGCGGTGTTCCATGGCATTACAACATGGACACAAGTGAGGAGAGCCGTGAGTGTGTACCATCTAATACACACAAAACTTGGGTTGGGGGAATTTAATAGGTGGATCGTGCTAGGTACCGGATCTTACTCATCATGGTGTAGGAGGTTTGGTTGGATTAGGCACGAGACAGATATTTGATTGACTACTTGAGAGGGGACAGGATTACATTCGAGTGTGGGGGTGTCGACATTTGACTTCGGACATCGAGATTGCGCTTGCGACGATTCCATCCCCACACGTGTTCTATTATGTTAGCGGCTTTGTTAGTAGCACCGAGGATTTCATCAAGATAGGGAGAGACATTTATTTGTGATTTATACGTGTTGGTTTGGATATTGTCTCTCCTTACGGTCATATGATAGCTTGGCACTTGGAAGACCACTCGAGACAAATATTGAAGGAATTGTGCAGGATTTTGAGAGATAAAAAAAAAATTAAAAAAAAAAAAAATCAGAAAAAAAGAAAAGAGAGAAAAAAAGGAGAGATGAATAAAGGAAGAATGAAAAGCTTTGTGGAAGAACGAGTGGAGAAGCGACTAGTTCACGAACGGGAAATTTTAACTTATACATCATCCATGACAATAGCCGCGGGGATCGTAATTGTACCGAGGTGTGAGGGGATCGAGGGCCGGAGATGGTGAGTTTCGGGCTTGGTTTCTATCATTGTTGTGAGGGTGTGTGAGCTACGGTATTTGTGAGAATGTGACGCCTTAGGACTTGTGTTTGATTCTTATCCTATTTGTCCCTAAAGCCTCATCATTCTAAACCCGTTAGCGGATTAGGAGCTCGGACCTTGAACGTGGCTTAGCCTAGCGTAGCCTTTTATTTTGTGGCACACATGAAAAGGTATTGCATTCTTGTACTTAGTAAAGTTAGGTTCTCTATACTAGCTAGGGGAGATTCATGTTGTCGAATTTGATTTCGAATCATTCCTTGTATCTAGATTTCTCATCGCTTCGCGTGAATCGGTTTAAGCTAATGGAGATTGCCCAATCTCACAAAAGAAAAGGACAATTTGTTATTTCAATACTTGCATTGTGAATATTGCATTTGCATATAGGTGCATTGTGTATAATCGAGTTGTGTCGACTAGTAGGAAGGATGGTTGGTGAATGGTTCTACTCGGATTAGTATGCAAGTGTTTATGGTTTTGTATGCAATGTGAGGTGAAAGTATGCAATTGGCGTAGGGAAGTTATGCAATGAGTAATTAGGTTGGTATGCAAAGTTGGATGAATTGCGGGAAAGCAAGAGAAAAGTGTTGACTTGAGAGAAATGAAATTGACTTGGGAGATTTGCCCGGGACGAGCAAAAGGTAGTGTGGGGGTAGTTGATAACTCCGTTTTCGGAGTTATTTTATGCCTTTTATTTCTACGTTTTGCGTGCTTATAATGGAGAATTTGTCGTCTTTTGAGTAAATTGAGCGTAAATGTGATAATGTGAGTTCATATGCATTACTTGTTAAATCCGGGCGTTTCTTTAGATTTTTGAGCTTTTATTGTGATATGATCGCGGGTTGTGTTTTCGTGTTGTGATTCGCAGGAAAACAGGGCTTGGAGGATCGTGTGGGATATGGAAGCGAACTTCGGAAACAAGGAACTCAAAGGCAAGTCAAAAGGAAGGAGAAAGTCAAAGGAAATCGAAGGAAAGTCAATGGAAGAAGGAATGAAGAGGAAAGTCAAATGAAGGAAGAGGAAAGTCAAAGAAAGAGGGCTGGAACAGAAGTCTTCGTGCGAAGACATGTGTCTTCGTGCGAAGACAAAACACTTAGCCAAAATCCAGCTCGGCCAAATTCTCTTCTTATACAAGCTTGCAGTATCTCTTTGAGAAGACCTTCGCACGAAGGGCAGAAGTCTTCGTACGAAGACTCTTCGTGCGAAGACAACTGTCTTCGTGCGAAGAGATCGCTGGACAGTGCAGAATTTTTGGGGCTTTTTCGTATTTTATCCAAACTTTGTAATATGATTATGGGAACGTATTTAATCCTTTTAGGTCGACTTTTTCAGTAGTTTTTGAGATTAGAGACATCTTTTGGAGATCAAGAAGCCTTTGGGAGAGCTTAGGAGCTTTGGATCATTCGTTTGGATTCTAAACTCTCGTCTTTTCTTGATTTTTTATGTTTGAACTCATTATTCTTGTCGTTTTGATTATGAATATGAGTAGCTAAACACTTTTTGCTGGGAATTCTCGTTTGGTGTAGCTAGGGTTTGATCTAAAGTTGATGTTTTGATGATTGTAATGCATGCTCTAGGTTAATCTCATGTGTTTATTCACTATTATGGATTATTTACGTTCTTTATTATATTATCTTTGCGAGTAGCTAACGTAGAGATAAATTCAATTAGTTTTCACGCGGTAACTCCGTGAGAATTAGTCGGTAAATTGAATAGTCCACCTAGTCGTATCAATGTTTGGTAACTCGGCATCGTTAACTAGGATCGTTAAAGTAGAAACATGGTTTTAATGCATACTTGAAGCTAAATTAGACTTGGTAACTCGGTTTGTTTTAGTTAAAGTATAGTGAACTTGCTTGGTAACTCGGTAAGTTTAACATCGCTTGATTAATAGTGAATAACACGTGGTTGTTTTACATATCAAAATATAAATTTAGATCAACCTAGTGAACCTAGAGAATTCCCGGTACTTTTCCCTTATTTGACAAAAGCCCAAAATTCATTCTTTATTAATCGTGAATTATTTCACTTGGTTAATTGAGAACTTTGCGTTTATTTTATTAGGATTAGATAAAAACACAACTTGCGACTTGCCCACATAAGGTTTAGAATAGTAATTAATTTAAACAAAGTCCCTTGGGTTCGACAACCCGGATTTCCGGTTTATTACTACACACGACAGATGTGCACTTGCAGTTAGAGCGTGTCACCTAACGTTAGAGAAATATCAAAACACCCCCCCCCCCCCCCACATGTGCATAACATCCACTTGTCATCCTCCATTGTGCATGATTGCCACATGCCCCTTGAGGTGTGGAAACACCTCAACAACTCCAATTTCACATCATTTCAGCAAAAAATCTCTCTCGTCCATAATCTTCTTCACTTTCTTCTCCTCCACCATGAACAACCACCATCACCTCCACCGTAGGTCCACCACCACTCCTCCAAATGAAAAACTGCTATAGCCAGGTAATCCTCATACTATGAGGAGAAAAATCCCTCAATCAATTTGATATTTCATCAAGGAACAAATTCAAAAATCAATTTTGAAGGTATAGACCCCTAGAATAGAATTTTGTCAAATTCTCTCTCTCTGTTAAATCTCGGGTTATAATTCTTGTTTTCGTGTCCCAGGAACTGAGGTGCACCAGGGGGACCAATTTTTCAACCCAGATCGTCGATTACACCTCTGGTCGCCGGAAACCGGGCGCAACTACCGGAAAATTCAATGGGTCGTCAGAAAGTTTTGGTAATTCGATGTTCTGCTTGTTTCTCGTTTCTAATGGCTTCCCTAAGGTCTATAGATGACTTAGAGTGAAACTACAAGGCCTACTAATTAATTGTCTTGTTTTGAGTTTTAGGGTCGTCGAATTCTGCATTTCTTGTCAGAAAAAATGCCATACCCGACGCGAAGAAGGTGAAAATCTATTTTCTTCGCTATTTTTCGAGCTTATTGCACGAAAATGTTCCTTAGAACACATAGAACATGGGAAGAACATGCATTGACACCCATATCAATGTTTTCATCAATTTTGGTCAAGAATACCATGCATTATACGGTAACTTTTGTGCCCTGTTCAGTACCCATTTTCTTCGTGTATACTTATCCGATTGCAGAGCTTGTTAGCTCTCTGAAAACCTGGGAAAAATTATTCAATGATTCATTATGGGATAATTTCATGTATTGATAATCTATAAATTGAGCTAAACCTCCCGAGTAGCTGCTTTGGAGTGTAATGTGTTCTTGGTGTGACAGATTGAGACCGACTCTAAGAGATTAAATCTCTTTCACTAGGGACTATTTATAAGTGATTCTTGGCCCTGAGTTAACCCCACACTACCTACTATGATGTTGTGCTAGTTTTTCTTGTGAACATTACCCTGAGCGTATTGAATATGCTCTTAAAGTGGCCAGAAAATGCCAAGAACACAAGAAGCTACAGGATGGGTTCATCTCCTGAACCTCATATCTTCATTGATATTGAATAGACTGTGGTGACCTTAGGTTGTGTCAACTCCTTGAGTATCCCTATGTAAGTTTACGATAAGTCCCTATCTTGGATTGGTCTTTAGATCACCTGAGATTCAGATTGTTGATCAAGGAAAATGAGCTAAGAAGCTAATCTTGGACATGATCTTGATTTAATCTAACTTTCAAGCATGTATCTCAGTCAATTCTTTTTGCATTAGGATGATTCATGGACCTAATTACTCATTGTTGAAGGGTCTACAATTGGGTGTGGTGTGTAGGTGAAGCCAGTCTTTGATTTTCCTATTTTTTCCTCTCCAAAGTTATGATCAATATGTGTTTTGTAATTGTCAAAATTGACCCTAAAATGACCTACTTTGAGCAACCATAACTTCTTTATTACATTGAGTTTCTAAGCATGCAAATATGTTTTGGGAATCCTGATCAGTCATCTTTGAAACCCTATTCCCAGATTTCCTAAACTCTTCCTTAATTGATCATGATTTAGTTTCAAATTTGGTTGTTTGTTTTGTTTTCTCTCAAGATTTGACATTTAATTTGTCTCTCAAAATTATATTTCTAGACTTCATGTCCTTGAGCAAAGTCGCTCGTATTGTTATTCTGCATCCACCCGCCAAACTGACCAAGTTGATCTCCTAGAAAACTCTGTTTGGACCAAACTGTGTAAAAAGGGCAAAAACTGTAATTTCACTTGAAAGTTGTGCAAGTCCAAATAAATATCTTATAATTATCTACATAACCTACATGGATATTTGGGGTTATGATAAATATTTTTTGTTTAGTGTTGCCCAATTCAACTCTTTGGGGGTCTTTCTACAATTTTTTCTAACTTTAGGGGCTTAAGTGCAATTCATACTCTATAACTACATAAGAGTGTTGAGGAAGATGTTTACTCATTATTGGGCACAGTTTGACTTGTTGGGGGGAGACATGCACAATGAGGGGCTAAAATGTAATTCAGACAAACTGCAAGGAATTCAGTGTAAATAAACAAAAGTTGAGACTTAATCTTGAGTAGATAACTTGGAGACTTAGTAGCTCATGAGAATGGCCACCAGGCATAGTTGAGGGGTTCAGGAATAGCGAGGGACTTTCATTATAAGAATGAGACTTCAGGGGCAAAATAGTCATTTTGGGCTAGACTACTAACAAGATACTTGCATATGCATCATACCTCACTAATGAGGGGATGTACTAGAGGTGAGCAGAAACTCGGCCAACCCGCGATACCCGCCTGAACCGAATCAACCCGAAAAGTGAGAGGAATGGGTATAATTAATTGGGTATGGGTCAGAAAATTCCCAACCCGGCAAAAATCGGGTGATCCATGGACCATTTAACTTCCCCAAATTATATCTGAATCACCCGAACAACCTATGTGTAGTTACTATATTTATGAATACTATATCAATACAAGTCCCAACTTAATCATATATTATAACAATATAGTACCCACTGGCCCACTAGGCCCCTATCCACTGTTCACACCTATCTATACATTTACCTAGGTTAAGCCGCCCACTTGGAGAGTTTGTGTTACAAGAGAGAGAGAGAGTTTTTACACTATCAATAGAGAGAAATGTTTTTGCGGGCGGTTGCCTTCTCTCTAGCTCTGACCACGCCGACGATTTTGTCACTTTCTCTCTGGCAAATCGCTTACTTCTAACAGAGAGACGGATGAGATTGAAGATTAAAGAGGATGAAGTCGTGAAGAAGGGGGATGAGATGGGAGTTTCTAGATTAAATCAAATCGATTTCCAACTGATTGTCGCTTATGTACAAGCACTGGAGACAGATTATTCCAAAATTGACATAGGTTCTATACCACAAATATTTCTCCTCTTTCTTCTTCATCTCCAGCCACCAGGGATAACTTGTAGCTACCATATTTTTCGGTGAAAAGATTTTGTATCTTACCTTGTTTGAACCTGCCCGAACCCGATGAACCCGAAATCAACGGGTTTCACCTTTGTTTCGATCGGGGTCGGACTGAGATTCCCCATATCCGAGAGGTCGGGTCAGGTGCCATAATGCCAAAATACCCGGCCGACCCGACTCGTGCTCACCCCTAGCATGTACTAATAAGCACTTATACACTTGTATGTGTAGAGGTTGTCAGGATAGATAAACAACATCGCTAGTTAGGAGTACTAGGCATGCTACGAGGTAAGCATAAGAATGCTTAAATTTCTATTGGAGAATGCCAGAGTATATATTTATGTGTCTATGAATACCTGATACAGTGATCTTGGAGTAAGTAATGTTGTATCATGCTTATATACATATAGATATATGGACTTGGATGTAATGCATGTTTGTTTTAAATTACTTGGTCGTTATCTGAAACAGAATTACTTTAGACCCTTCTATGGTCACTACAGTCTCTAGACGTCTAGCTGCTACGCTGACGGACACTCATGGAACCCGGTCTACAGGTTTTTAGTCGGTACATTGCTAGCTCCCGGTTGTAGGCAACTAGTACTACACTCCGGAGTGACGATCCAGTAGGGGCGTGCACACTTAAGGCCTAGTCTGTCTTGATGGATTATTGGATATTGAAATAAGAAAATGGGTTTAGGTATGTCATAACTAGATATAAACCGATATCTAATTTCACTAGTATAATAATCTCTTACTCTTTAATGTGAGTCAGGTTATTATGCTTTACGTAATACAAGTATAGGTTAAACATTTTCAATATATATATACATATATATATATACTGCAATAAAGTTTATTTTGTTCGATTTCGTTACGTTACTGCCTTGTATATTTGACAGGTGAGTGCGTCGGAGACCGGGAAGTAGGACATCACATAGAAGTTGTCATATCGGCATATACAAGATATAATAGTAAGTTACTTTGAAGTATCAGTTTCTTTAATTCCGTCTTGTAACAGAACCGTTAGGGTTAGCCTCCTTGTTGGGCACTTACATGCTTAGAGGAGGACATTCCGGAGAGCATGGGGGATCGAAGTGTGATTCCCCAGTAGTCTAGGATGGGGGTGTTACACAAACACTTCAGCTAGAGTGAAAGTGATGGATAGTGGAGGAGAGAATCACCACAACAATAACCAGGTTTCCAGTTCAAGAATTTTGAAAACGTAGAATGGCGCCAAAGTATACCATAACGCACAATTGGCAGTGGCTGCTCCGCAGCACTGACATGCTCATTGAAAATCTTAAGATGGAACGTGCGGGGGCTTGGGAAACCTCGTAACGTAACCTCCCTTCACGAACTCGTTAGGAGATAGAAGCCCAGTCTGGTATACTTGATGGAAACCAGACTCTTCTCTTCATATATGGAGAAAGTAAAATTCAAGATTGGGTATGCAAATTGATTTTTCGTAGATTGTGATACAGACATGGAGTCTTACATTTGCTATGGGAACCGGTAGTCAATTTTTCTCTGATTAACTTCACATAGTATTCAATTAAAGGTTTAGTTATTGATCCTGCCGCTCCTCACGAGTGGGTTTTTACGGGTTTTTACAAAGATCCGGTAAGAAGAGAGAGTAAGCACTCTTGGAGGCTTTTGACAATATTGTGTCCAAGAAATCATCTGTGGTTGGTGGTTGGAGACTCAATGCGGTTACTTATAACGTCGATAAGGAAGGTGGAAGAGAAGTCACTTTCAGACAAACTGAAGATTTTTGTTGAGTTCTTCAGAAACTGCAGCTGAAAGATCTAGAATATGTGGATATTTGTTAAACCTAGTCGAATAATCAACATAACGGAAGAAAAATTCGTGACAGAAAGCGTTGACCACTTGGTGGCTGATACTTCAGATCACGCGCCGTTACAAGTCTCAATAGGGAAGTCAAAAGAAGAACTGTCAGAAGAGGTGGATTTCAGTTCGAGGCAATGTGGCTTGACCACGAAAATTCCAAGAAAGTAATTGATGGATAATGGAGAAAAACAACATGTCCCTTCAACGCTAAATTAGGGTTCTTGTTGAGGGTTTGAAATGGAGAGGGACGAGTCTGGTCACCTCAAGTATCAGGTCAAGCATCTAAGAGATACCTTGGAATCTTTGGGTTTATCACGGGATGTACTAAATACGGAGGAAGTAAGAGGTAGGATTGCTGAACTTTTAAGAAAAGAAGAGATCATGTGAAAACAAAGGTCCAGAGAAATATGGCTTAAGAAGGGCGACCAGATTACCAGGTATTTTCACAGAAAGGCATCAATCAGTAGAGCAAGAAATATTATTGCTGGCTTGGAGGACTCAAACGGGAATTAGGTAGAGGAACCCGATGCTCTGCTCAAGATCATTTATGAATATTTTCACAATATATTCACTTCATGCAACCTCACTCGTGTGGGTATAGAGCCTATAATGGCGCCTATTGATGAATCATTACAAGTTGCTAGCCGACGAATGCTCGAACAACCCTACACAACTGAAGAGGTGCTAGGGGCGTTACTATTAATGTCGTCCCAGAAACCACCTGGATCGGATGGATTTTCATCATTGTTCTACCAATAAATGTAACAGCAAATTGGAGATGAGGTAACGCAACTTTTCCTTTATGAACTAAGATAAGAAGGCGAGGTCAGTGATTTTAATCATACACACGTATGTTTAGTTCCTAAATTTAAAAAAAAAATCGTAGTGCGGTTGATTATCGTCCTATTTCTCTCTGCTCTACTATACATAAAATTATCACGAAGACGATGGAAAATAGATTGAAGATTGTGCTAGGTAACATTATTGCAGAAAACGAGAGTGCGTTTGTGCCCAGCAAATTAATTTGACAATATTCTAGTGGCTCATGGGTTGCTTCGCTCTATGAAGATGAAGAAAAGGAAGCACGGAAACCTAGCCTTGAGACTAGACATGAGTAAAGTATACGACCACATGGAATTGAATTGCTCTGAGCAGTGACGGAACGAATGGGGTTTGGGATTAGATGGATTAATGTAATGATGAACTGTGTCACTACGGCCTCCTATGAGAATTAAAAATGAGCAAAGTTCATAGCTGAAAGATGTGCTTCATGGCTGACTAAAACGTAAATGGCGCATTAGTGAGGCCTAGAGGCATCACAAGAAAGTCGTAATGACCCTCATGAGTACGAAAAGCCGTTTTCGCTATATCCTCAACTTGCATTCGAATTTCATGATAACTGTAAGGTAAGTCTCATTTGGTGAATAATTGGGCATCGCCCAACACATCACAACTCATCGGCAGTAGGGATCAAAAATTGATGAGGGGTCTATAGGGCTCGGTAACGCACAGAGAAGCGAAAGGAACCGTCTTTCTTTCGCACTAACAACACGGAAGAAAAGAAAGCGCTATGGGTAGGTTGAATGATGCCATGTTGTAACATATCACGAACCTGACATTCAATCTCCCCTTTTTGAAATTAGGGGTAACTGTAAGTGCGCACATTTATCGGTTTCGTCTCCGGGTACAAATGAATGTGATGATCCCATAAACGAGATGGAGGGCCTACTAGTAAATAAAAAATATGGCAATGATGTTGTGACACAGTGATAATGGTAGAGGGTAACTCTGGCGGAAAAACCATTGTGTTAGACGCTTGGGAAGGCGGTTTTCTAGGAACAAAAACCAACTCGTAGATCTCCATACAAAGCCACGTGAGCACCAGTGCAGATAAATGGTTATAAGGAATCTGTCCCGAAATCTGAACATCACCGTGAAGCATAATATGCTGGTCTTTCCTCAAAAATTCCATTGTCAAATTTGCAAAGTCATGGGACACCTTGCCTATCGTCTGGAGCCACTTTACCCCTAACACAACGGCAAGTCCATGAACCAACAGCGCATATAGATCGTTCTCAAATACAGTGCCCTGCAAGGTCAACGGTGTCTTCGGACAATAGTAAGAGCAGCACAAGGATTCTTTTTTGCCAACATAAACACAAAATGGTGTGACCGGGCATAAGACCAAACATACTTGTTCGGCCATGGCGAGGTGGAGAAAATTATGTGTACTTCCCCTGTCAATCAAGACTTGTACGATAATTTCATAGATAATTCCAGCAATTTAGAGAACGGGGAGTAGGATTTCCTACGAGGGTGTGTAAGATGGAAATATCCGTCATGATCATGCATAGATCATCGTCTGTAGTCGTGGCTGAAGAGTCCACATCCTCATCATCAGCGCCCATAACATTTTTAATTTTTTTGTTCTTCTTGAATGTCCGACGTGGGGCTTCTCAACAGTTACGATGTATATGTGATTCTATATATGTTCAGATAATGACTGTTGTGATACTGTCTATATATATGTTGTTTGATTATTACTTGTGAACATAGTTTTAAAAAATGGATCGAACCGGCCGGTTTGGCCGATCGAGCCGGATAGGTGCTTAGCCGGTCCGGTTTGGTAATTAGAATGGGCATGCAGTGGAACCGGGCCACGTCATCCGAACAAGCGGCTCAACCACTAAGATGAACTAGTCGAACCAGCCCGTGTACCACCGGCCAGTTCGTTTATTAAAATTAAAACAGCATTGCTATAGCAACTCGAATACCAGACTTTTGAGGCAAGTGACCCTAACTACCAAGCTAGCAATAAATTTGTTGTTGGTTCAAAGCAAATGAAATATTTACTTCTTTTCGCAAGTTATGAGAAACAATGGGGCTTTCTGTTTGAGAAATGTATTGTCTGTTATTCAAATATGTAGTGGGAGCATTTCTTACCCACTATATCACAAATTTGAAATTAATCATTTTAATATATATTTTGGTAGGGTCTTGATGCACGTTACTCAGCGGAAATACAAAACTTTTTATGATGAAAGCCCTCCATGAATCGCATGTGAAGCTCTCATAACGTGATAAAGGAAGTAAGGTTACCTTGTAAGTTTGTGTGATCAAAACGTAGAATAGTGTCCACATCTCTACCGGTATCCACACCTTAGGATTGCGAACTGGAATCTTTTCTACAGGTTGTGCTAGCAGCGTAGGGAAGGAATCAATCAAGAGCATGATCCGATCAAGCAAAGCACTAAATGGAGGAAGAGGAGTGGGGTCGTCCTTCTTACCGTCGGGTAGGGGGGGTCGCCTCTTATCTTGTTTTTTCCTTGCTCCAATTATTTCATCTTATGAAAATTAGGACTTAAACTAGCCTTTTATAATTAATAAATGTTTATTAATTACAAAATTCCCCAATATTAATCCGATCCATACTATGATTAATTAGTAGTTTAGTCCACTTTGCTATCTGGTCCAACTAAATAAGGACATTGTTTCACTTTGATCTATGATCCATTTAAATATTAACTAGTCCAACTAATAAACATATACTTCCAGTTTAATTCTTTTAGTGTGTGACCCTGCATGTACCTATCACGTTGGCAGTAACAGTTACAAACATTGAGCGGTGTCTAGCAACACATCAATGCTACCCAACTTATAGAAATAGTCAGTGATCTGACAAACCTTTGTGACCAATGTTACCGTGATGTGTTGTGCCTTTGTCACAATATCCAGATAGGACACGAGACATAGATGTCACACTCGTATATCCAATCCATGGTTTCTCGATCCTGGGAATAGACTTATTTGAACTGATAACAAGAATATTATTCATTGATTTACCTGAGTCTGGCCAGACATTTAATAAGTACTACCCATCGAGTGGCCATGGATATTTACTCTCGTTATGCGGGAAGGACAATGTAGGGTTTTGATGCAGGATGCACAGCATAAATAAAATAATAATTTCCTGATCAAATCCCTCCATGAATCGCAGTTTAAGCTATCATAACGTGATAAAGGAAGATGTTGTGTACCTTGTGAGTTTGTGTGATCACAAGGAAGAATGATGTCCTCGTCTCTACGATATCCACACCTTGAGATTGAGAACTGAGATCTCCTTCACGCCTTGTGCTATCAACGTCAAAGGAGGGATCAAGCAACCACGCCAAACGAAGCAGGAGGCTGAGTGGGTTTGGTCAAACCCTTGGTGTCGTCGGCCAACTCCTTTGTCTCTCTCCTTGCTCTGTTATTTCGCTCAATGACAACTCTTGTGTAATAATAGATCTAGGACTCCCCTGTTTATAGTCAATAACTCCTTTACAAACTTGCTCCAATACTAATCGTGTCCATACACGGATTAGTCCACTTTGCAACTTAGTCTAACTAAATTTGCATGTGGTTACGTTTTGATCCTTGATCCATATATATTTTAACTCTTCCTACTAACTAACATGTTTGTATATATATATATATATATATATACATATATCTAGTTTAATCCTTGCGGTGTGTGTCCTTGTAGGTTTCTATTACAGTTGGCAGTAACTATTACAAACATTGAGCGGTGTCTAGCAACACATCAATACTACCCAACTAATAAAAATAGTCAGTGGTCCAACAAACCTTGTGCACAATGTTACCGTGTTGTATTGTCTCTTTGACTCCATATTCGTATTGGACACGGGACATAATCATCACACTCACATTTTCAATCCATAGTTTCTCAATCTTGGGAATATGCTTATCTATACAAATAACATCAATATCTCATATTAATCTATCTGAGTCTGGCCAGACATTCCATAAGAACTAGCCCTCGAGTGATCCTGGATATTTGCTCTCATTATGTGGGAGGGAAAAATCCTCTCTACGTCACTACCATCTCTCAGCTTGTTTCCTATTATGTTCGATTACTGCCTTTATTTCAACCCAGTTGCGGTGTAGCATTTGACGAGATCAAAAAAAGGTATTTCACAGCTTGAGTATCTACCGACTTCAAGTCTAAGGACTACAACACCATTGTCACTGCGAGAAGCCCTGGTGACATCGATATAATCTAATGTAGCCTTCTCGCGGTGGGTCAATCCAGTATGCCATTACTCCTAATGCATACTCGTGTGTTAGACTTGATATCTCCATATCAATCTACCCACATACTAGTCTCCTTGAGTAATGATCGTCCTTTTAATCAATGTACTCGACTAGGGATATTTAAGATAAACAACAATTGTAATCTAAGGAATTCATTATTTTAAATATCTCCATAAATAATAAATGAACGTTCTAGCCAAAAACATTGTTCCTAGTAAAATACGATTGCCTCTAGGGCACCTACTCCAACAGTCTCCCACTTGCACTAGAGCCAATCTGGTGCATCTCGTATGCCTATAGATCTAATGTGTCCTTCATACTTTTGCTGAACAAGCGGCTTTGTAAGTGGATCTAAAAGATTATTATCTGTTGGAATCTTGCATATCTTCACATCTCCTATATCGATGATTTCTCGAATGAGATGGAATCTCCTAAGTACGTGCTTGGATTTCTGGTGTGACATGGGTTCGTTGGCTTGGGCGATCACCCCAGTGTTGTCACAATACAACGCAATGGGATCTACTATGCTAGGAACCACACCCAGCTCAGTGATGAACTTCTTAATTGAAACAGCCTCATTTGCTGCACCCGGCGCAGTAATGTACTTAGCTTAAATTGTAGAATCGCCAACTGTCTCTTGCTTGGAACTCTTCCAGCTCACAGCTCCTCCATTTGAACAAAACACACTGCGATCTAGAATCATCCTTATCTGTTTCGAAGCTCGCGTCAGTGTAACCTATTACAATGATTTCTTCCTCCCCTGCATATATCAAGAATGCACCCTTATTCCTTCTCAAGTACTTAAGGATATTCTTGACAGCAATCCAGTGACCCTTACCCGAATTGTACTGGTATCTTCTTACCATACTCAACACGTATAATACATCTGGTCTAGTACATAATATGGCGTACATGATATATCATATGACCGACGCATGCGGTATTTTACTCATGTGGTCGTTCTCAACCTGATTGGAAGGACAATCAACCTTCTTAAGGGTGACTCCATGCGACATGGACAAGAATCAATTCTTATATTCTTGCATGTTGAACCGTTTCAACACCTTGTTTATATACGTACTTTGAATTAGGCCAAGAAGCTTCCTAGATATATCCCTATAGATCTTGATACCAAGTATATAAGCTGCATCCCTAATTCTTTCATTGAGAAAAACTTCCATAGCCAAAATTTAACATATTGCAAGGTAAGTACGTCGTTTCTAATGAGTAGTCATCCACATACAAAACTAGAAACACAAAAGAGATCCCACTAACCTTCTTGTAGACACAAGGTTCATCTTAGTTCTTGATGAAGCCAAAGTCTTTGACTGCGTCATAAAATAATAGATTCCAACTTCTAGAAGCTTGATTCAATCCACAAATGGATTGCTGCAACTTATAGACTTTGTTTGCATGCTCTAGATTCTCAAAATCCCGTGGCTTTGTCATATACACATCCTCGAGGAGGTTTCCATACAGAAATGCTGTTTTTACATCCATCTGCCAAATCTCATAGTCGTGATAAGCTGCAATAGCAAGTAAGATACGAATGGATTTGGTCATCGCGACTGGAGAAAAGGTTTCGTCATAGTCAATACCATGAATCTGTCTGAATCCTTTTGCCACAAATCGGCCCTTGTAGGCAACTTAATTTCCATCCATGTCGGTCTTCTTCTTGAATACCCACTTGCACCCTATGGGCCGAGCCCCTTCGGGTGGTTCCACCAAAGTCCATACTTTGTTGGTATACATGAATTCTATTTCGAATTTCATGGCTTCAAGATATTTCTTATAGTCTAGCCTCTTTAGAACCTCTCTATAGGTAGCAGGCTCATCATCCATGAGTAGTACGTCACTGGGATCAGTCACGAGAAGTCCATAAATATTTTTCTCTTGACATACCCTACTCGACCTACAAAGATCTTGTGTTACTTGAGCAGGTTTTGTTGGAATAGATGCCCTAGAGGCAATCTAATTTTAGTATGAATTGGCTAGAATAATCATTGTATTATTTATGGAGATATTTAATATAATGAAGTCCTTAGACTTACAAATCGTGTTGTTTATCTTAAATATCCCTAGTCAAATATAATGATTAACAGGACGATCATCTATAGACTAGTATGGGGTTGGATTAATATGGCGATATCACGATCCAACACATGGGTATGTATTATGAGTAATAACATACCGGATTGACCCAAATCCGAGAAGGCTACATACAAGTTATGTAAAGTCACAAGCGCTTCTCGCGGTGATAGGATATTATCACCCTTAGACTTGAAGTCACTAGATCCTCTAGTTGGGGAATATTGTGCTTTGACAACGTCAAACGCTACTCCGTAACTGGGTAGTTATAAAAGCGCATGTTGGGCACAATAGGAAGCAAGCTTAGAGATGGTGAGTGATGTAGATAGGATTTTTCCCTCCCACATAGCGGGAGCAATTATCGGAGGCCACTCGAGGGATGGCGCCTATGGAATGTCCGGCCAGACTCATATGAATGAATATGGGGATATTGATGTCATATGCATGGGTAGGGCTATTCCCATGATCGAGAAACATGGATTGGATATACGAGTGTGACTTGTATGTCTCGCGTCCAATCCGGATAATGAGACAAAGGGATGCGATAATAAGATCACAAGGTTTGTCAAGATGACTATTTCTATTAATTGGGTGGCATGGATGTGTTGCTAGACATCGTTCCATGTTTGTAAATAGTTACTACCAATTATGTATAAACCTATGGGGTCACACGCCATATGGATATAATTGGACAAGAGACTTAATTAATGAGGATTAATTAAAATGATCATATTGCAACAAGTTGCTAACTTAGTGGGACTAATTAGCAAATAATATTATTCCATATATGGATATGATTAGTATTGGGTCCTTTATGGAAACAACTAGGAGTAGTTGGACTATACAAAGTAACTCATTCCTTCCCTCTCAATATATGTTATTCATAATACATATTGAGATGAGAGAAAAGAGTTGAGAGCAAGCAAGGTAAGAGGCGTCCGCCCCTTACCCGCCGCCCCAAACCCGTCGGCCACACAAGGAGGCCGAGCCTCTCTTTGTGGTTTTGTTGCGTGATTCCGTTGTCTCCTTCCTCTGTTCTAGATAGCACAAGAAGTTTGGGAGGTCCAATTCTCTATCCTAGGCGTGGATCAACCGTAGAGAACGTGACATTATTCGCGTTGAAGTCATCAAAGGATAACCCAAAGGTAAACACATATTAATCCTTTACTATCGTTATGTGTTCTTGACTTGTGATCCTTGGAGGGATTTGAACGGAATAATTATCTTCTTCCGCTACGATTCCATGTTCAAAACCCTACAGTGGTATCAGAGCCACAGGTCGTAGAGCATAACGTAGTTTATGTGTTATGATTTTGTTGTTTTAACACTTTAAATTCATGTTTATCGCGTAAAACGACAAATTAAGCATAGTAGATGCAATTGAATGGAGATTCAATATAACAAGATCTAATTTTGCATTGGATGCAACAAATTAGTGAGTTTCTTGGTTTGAAGATTAGGTTTTGGGCACATGTTTGAAAAGGATTTTTCAACATGGAAACAACTTGGATTGGGCAACAAGGAAGGAGTTGTTTTTGGAAGCAACTCCTAGAAGGGTTCGCCCCCCCCCCCCAATAGGGGACCGCCCCTGTGCCTTGCCGCCCAAGCCACGCACGGCCTAAGGGCCGACCGGGCCTAGGCGCGACCGGGGGGACCGGCGGCTTGGGCTAGGCCGGACCCCAGGGCCGTGTGTAATCCAATAGGGCTTTGGGAAGTTCTTTTTGGATTGTTTTTTACCCTACTTCTTCCAAAACAGTTAAAAATTGAACAAGCGCGTTAAAATTGGTTTTAACTGTTTATGTGCTATTTACATGGTGGTTGGATATGGCTCTAGGTTGTGGTTTGCGTGAGAATGTTTATTTTGTGGTTTGTTTTACGGCCTGCGAGCTGATCAATTAATGTAATAATTAATTAAGGTTTACGGCCTGGGGGTCGTTTTTTTCTCAACTTGTGATATTTATTTTATTTAGTATAGGAGTATCTAGATAAAATAGATTGTTAGTCAAGATTGAAGAAAAGAAGCCCAAAGACATTGGAGCCAAGAAGATGGAGCATGGAGCATTCCACAAAACTATGAAGGATGGACCAAAATATGGAAGCGCATGGTGATGTGATCTATTTTAGGGTTCATAGATATTCTCATTGGCTTGGGAATATCTTAGTCTAGAAAGGCCATATCCACATTGCGTTTATTTTGTTGTGGTTGTTTATTTTATTGTCTTATTATTTTGTGATTGATGTATGGTTGATGCATGCGATTAGGATAATAAGAAAATTAGACAACCCGGATCTATGATTTGGAGTTTTGCCCAAAACTCAAACAAATAGATCATGTTGATATAGATCAACAATACAAATTAAAATTGAAAGGCAAATTCCTCAATCAAATATTGTGTTTATGCCTTCTCGTTATTTAAACACTCATCATGATCACTAATTCCCATGATTGTGCGTGCCAAAGCATAGCAACATGGTTTATCGTGATTGGATGCAACGGCACGTCACAATGTGCAATTGTTTAAGTAAGAGGTTGGACACAACTAGGTAGATTTGATAAGATTAAAAAAACCAAGAGGCATACAATTGGGATTATTCATGGGGATGGATAAATAATGGTTATTTGCCCAATTGAACCAACAGGGACATATGATGTAATTGGAATGGTTCCTACCTAAATAACCAATTCCGGGTGACTTGCCAAAGCAAGCTCGGAAAAGGCGAGATATGGATCTTGGACCACTAGAAAATATAAGGATATTTTCCGCATTAATATGGAGGGTTGTTAATCCGAGAAAAATAGTGGGAGCTATATTTAATAATCTAGCCATTATTGAGTATAGTAAAATCATACTAAAATCTTGTATATTTCTCGATTTTGTATAATTCCAATGGCAAACAATTCATCGAATTCATCACACTCCCTACGGGCTGTTCTTGAGAAGGACAAGCTTTCTGGAACCAACTTTCTGGACTGGTACAGAAATTTAAGAATTGTTCTTAAACAAGAAAAGAAACTGTACACACTAGAAGAAGCCGTTCATGAGGGTCCAGAGAACAATACCCCTGCAGCCCTAAAGGCGTATCAGAAACTTGTTGACGATGCTAATGATGCGGCCGGACTTATGCTTTGCACCATGTCTCCTGAGCTTCAGAAGCAACATGAGAACATGAATGCAGTCGATATGATCGAACACTTGAAGCAGCTCTTCCAAGAGCAGGCAAGGTTTGAACGGTATGAGGTTTCTCGGGCATTGTTCAAGAGTCACTTGGCATAAGGGAACCCAGTAGGACCGCATGTGTTGCGGATGATTGGGTATCTTGAGAATCTCGATCGCCTAGGGTCCCCAATTGGTCAAGAGTTGGCCACAGATCTCATTCTACAATCATTGTCGGATAGTTATGAACAGTTCATCATGAACTATAACATGAATGAGATCGCCACGCCTCTGCCAGAGCTACTCAATATGTTGAGGACAGCTGAACAATCCATCAACAAGGGAAAGGGAAAGGCCATAATGATGATGCATAAAGGAAAGGGTAAAAGGTTTGCCTCTACTTCCAAGGGTAAAGGCAAGGCAGTTGCTAAACCTAAGGACACTGCTCTTAAACCTGCTGCTGGCGTGGCCAAATGCGTGATCAAGAGTTATTGTCACTACTGCAATCAGCCTGGACATTGGAAAAGGAATTGCCCAAAGTATCTGGAGGATAAAAGGCTTTGGATAGTGATCCCACAACCACCAGGTATTTTTGTTATAGATGTTAATTAAACTACTTCTTCATCATGGGTATTGCATACTGGATGTGGATCTCATATTTGTCGAAATATGCGGGATCTAACTAGAAGTAGAAGATTAGCAAAAGGAGAGGTGAACTTGCGCGTTGGGAATGGAGCAAGAGTTGCTGCATTGGCTATAGGCGTGCATAGGTTGTCTCTGCCTTCTAGATTAGTATTAGAAATAGATAATTGCTTTTATGTTCCTGCTATGAGTAAGAACAGTATATCCGTATCTTGTTTGGACAAGAAAGGTTTTACTATTTCAATAAAGAAAAATTGTTGTTCCATTTATTTTGATAGTATTCCCTATTTTAGTGCGCAATTATTTAATGGATTATATATCCTTGATCTAAGCTATCCAATCTATAACATAAATACTAAGAGGATTAAAATGAATGATGTAAATCCTGCTTATCTGTGGCATTGTCGTCTAGACCATATAAATGAGAAACCTGTATCTAGACTCCATAAGGATGGATTTCTAGACTCATTTGATTTTGAATCATATGAGACATGTGAGGCTTGTTTGTTAGGAAAGATAACAAATTCCCCTTTAAACAAGAAAGGTGAAAGGACTAGTGAGCAATTAGCGCTCATACATACTGATGTGTGTGGGCCGTTTGCTACACCTGCCAGAGGTGGTTATGTCTACTTCATTACATCCACTGATGATTTCATTAGATATGGATTTGTATACTTTATGAAGGCTAAATTCGAATCTTTTGAGAAATTCAAGGAATTTAAGAATGAAGTAGAGAAGCAACTTGGAAAAAGTATCAAAGCTCTACGATCAGATCGAGGAGGTGAGTACTTGAGCCAAGAGTTTGATGATTATCTTAGAGACTGTGGGATATTATCCCAACTCACTCCACCCGGAACGCCACATTGGAATGGCGTATCCGAGAGGAGGAATCGAACCTTGTTGGACATGGTGAGATCTATGATGTGTCAAATTCCGTTATCTTTTTGGGGCTATGCTTTAATGTGTGCAGCTTTCACCATTAACCGTGTTCCATCCAAATCAGTCATGAAGACACCACATGAGATGTGGAGTGGGATCCGTCCCACAGTGTCGTTTATGAGGATATGAGGCTGCGATGTTTATGTAAAACGTTTACAGCCAGACAAAATCGGACCGAAATCGGACAAGTGTAAGTTTGTGGGATACCCTAAGGAAACTAAGGGCTATTACTTCTACAATCCAACCGATAAAAAAGTGTTTATTGCTCGGACCGGCTTGTTTCTAGAAAGAGAATTTGTCTCTAAAGAAGCAAGTGGGAGGACTGTAGAACTTGAAGAATTTCAAGAACCACAAAATACTGATTCGGTTATGGAACATGAACAGGAACCACAACAGGTTGTGGAGCAACCTGTTCAAGTAACACAAGAGCTTCGTAGGTCAAGTAGAGTGCGCCAGGAGCCAGAGAGGTATGGACTTCTCGTGACGGAAACTAGTGACACTATGCTCATAGGTAATGAGCCTACTACCTATGGAGAGGCCATGCAAGGGCCGGACTCTCAGAAGTGGCTAAAAGCCTAGAGATCCGAGATGGAATCCATGTACACAAACCAAGTATGGACTTTGGTGGAACCACCCCAAGGGGAACACCCCATAGGGTGCAAATGGGTCTTCAAGAAGAAGACCGACATGGATGGTAATGTAGTTACCTATAAGGGCCGATTGGTGGCTAAAGGATTCAGACAGATTCATGGTATAGACTAAGATGAAACCTTTTCCCCAGTCGCTACGACCAAATCCATCCGAATCCTACTTGCAGTTGCGGCTTACTATGACTATGAGATTTGGCAGATGGATGTTAAAACAGCATTCCATTGTGGGAATCTTCTCGAGGATGTGTACATGACACAACCAAAAGGTTTTGTAGATCTTGAGCATGCAAATAAAGCCTGTAAGCTTCAACGATCCATTTATGGATTGAAGCAAGCTTCTAGGAGTTGGAATCGACGTTTTGATGAAGTCGTCAAAGAGTTTGACTTAGTCAAGAATGAAGATTAGTCTTGTGTTTACAAGAAGGTTAGTGGGAGCTCCGTAGCGTTTCTGATCTTGTATGTGGATGACATACTACTCATTGGAAACGACATTCCTACGCTGCAATCAGTTAAGGATTGGCTAGGAAAGTGTTTCTCAATGCAAGACTTAGGGGAAGCAGCCTATATACTGGGTATAAAGATCTATAGGGATAGATCTTAAAGGTTGCTAGGCCTGAGTCAAAGTACATATATAGACAAGGTGTTGAAACGGTTCAAAATGCAAGATTCCAAGAAGGGATTATTGCCCATGTCTCATGGAATTACTCTTTCGAAGAGTGATTGTCCATTCAATAAGATTGAGATGGACCGCATGAGTAAGATCCCCTATGCCTCGGCCATAGGATCTATCATGTACACCATGTTATGTACTAGACTAGACGTATCATACGCGTTGACTATGGCGAGCAGATATCAGTCTAATCTGGGTGAGAGTCACTGGATAGTAGTCAAGAACATCCTCAAGTACTTGAGAAGAACTAAGGATGCGTTCTTGATATTTGGAGGTGAGGAAGAGTTGCGTGTAACTGGTTACATGGATGCAAGCTTCCAAACTGACAGAGATAATTTCAGATCGCAGTCGAGATTTGTATATTGCCTAAATGGAGGAGCTGTGAGCTGAAGAGTTCCAAGCAAGAGACGGTTGCTGATTCTACAACAGAGGCCGAGTATATTGCTGCAAGTGGTGCAGCAAAAGAAGTTGTTTGGATTAGAAAGTTTTTTTCTGAGCTTGGTGTAGTTCCTAGCATTGGAGATGCCACAATGTTGTATTGTGAAAACACAGGCGCGCTCGCTCAATCTAAGGAACCTAGATCACACCAAAAATCCAAACATGTACTCCGAAAGTTCCATCTTATTCGAGAGATTATCAATAGAGGAGATGTGAAGATATGCAAGATTCCTACAAAGGATAATCTAGCAGATCCATTAACAAAGCCGCTTGTTCAGCGCAAGCATAAAGAGGACACTAGGGAAATTGGCATACGCGATGCACCAGATTGGCTCTAGTGCAAGTGGGAGACTGTTGGAATAGATGCCCTAGAGGCGATATAATTTTAGTATGAATTGGCTAGAATAATCATTGTATTATTTATGGAGATATTTAATATAATGAAACTATGGGTATGATTAGTGGGAGACATCCCAAACTCTTGGCTTAAGTATTCTCCTCCACGATCTTCATAAACGGTACTATGGGACGCTCCCAGTCCATATCTCATATGGTGTCTTCATGACTGATTTTATGGAACACTGTTAAGGGTAAAAGCTGCAGTTAATAGAGCATGTCCCCAAAATGATAATGGAAGATCTGTTTGACACATCGTAGATCGAACCATGTCCAACAGGGTGTGATTCATCCTCCTGGACACGTCATTCCAAGCGTTTTGGTTGGAGTGAGTTGGGACAAGATCCCACACTCTCTAAGATAGTCGTCAAACTCTTGGATTAAGTATTCTCCTCCACGATCCGACCGTAGAGCCTTAATACTTTTGCCAAGTTGCTCTCTACTTCATTCTTGAATTCTTTGAAATTTTCAAAGGATTCGGATTTGGCCTTCATAAGGTATACAAACTCATATCTACTGAATTCATCGGTAAATGTAATGAAATAAAGATAACCACCTCTGGTAGACGTGAAAAATGGTCCACACACAGCAGCATGTATGAGTTTCGGTTGCTCACTAGTCCTTTCACCTTTCTTCTTGAAAGAGGACGTAGTCATCTTCCCCAATAAACAAGCCTCACATGTCTATATGATCATAATCAAATGAGTTTAGGAATCTGTTGGAATAGATTCCCTAGAGGAAATCTAGTTTAGTATGAACTTATTTTTGGCTAGAATGTTCATTGTATTATTTACTGGATATTTAATATAATGAAGTCCTTAGATTTACAATTGTGTAGTTCATCTTAAATATCCCTATTTCATTAGAATGATGAAATAGGACAATCATCTACAGACTAGTATGAGTTGGATTGATATGGAGATATCATGATCCAACACATGGGTATGCATTAGGGGTAATGGCATACTGGATTGACCCATCTCCGAGAAGGCTACATACATGTTATGTGAGATCACAAGCGCTTCTCGTGGTGATAACGTTATTTTCATCCTTAGAATTGAAGTCACTAGATTGTCTAGTTGTGGATTTTTGTGATTTTGGTAGCGTCAAACGCTACACCGTGACTGGGTGGCCATAAAGGCGTGTACCGGATACAGTAAGAAGCAAGCTTAGAATTCATAGTAGACGTAGATAGAATTTGTCCCTCCCACATAACGGGATAAAATATCCTAGGCCACTCGAGGGACAGTGCTTATGGAATGTCTGTCCAGACTCAAATAAATCAATATGGGATATTGATGTTATTTGCACGAATAAGGCTATTCCCAGGATCGAGAAACTATGGATTGGATATACGAGTGTGACTTGTATGTCCGTGTCCAATCCGAATATTGAGACAAAGGGATGAGACAATACTTCCACAAGGTTTGTCGAATGACTATTCTATTAGTTGGCTAGAATGGATGTCTTGCTAGAGACCGCTCCATATTAGCAAATTGTTGCTACCAACTAGATATAACCTCTGGGGTCACACGCCCAGTAGGGTTGAACTAGATTTGGAAACTAATTAATATGATTAATTGATTGGAAGGATCACTTTGCAACACCTTGCAAATTAGTAGGACTAATATTCAAGGAAGGGACTAATCTGAACTCATGTAGGATTAGGAAGAGCCTTGAGGTAGTTGACAAGGAGTTGTTGTACTATATAAAGGATGCTCCTAGCTTCCTTCCCACACTAATTCTCATAACATAAGTTGAGTGGGAAGGAAGAAAAAGGAGAGAGAGAGAGAGAGAGAGAGAGAGAGAGAGAGAGAGAGAGAGAGAGAGAGAGCAAGACACAAGGAGGCCGAACCCGACCCCTTGGTCCGCCCCCTTACCCGTCGGCCACAAAGAGAGGACAAAGCCCTCTCTTTGATCCTCGTTGCGTGATTTATTCTTCCTCTTACTCCGGTCCAAGCTAGAACAAAGGAGTAGGAAGATCTAGACATCAACCCTAGGCGTGGATCAACCGTAGAGACGTGACACAATTAACGTTACAAGTCATAACAGGAGATCTCTAAGGTGTGTTACTTGTTTCTTCCTTTACCATCATTATGATTCTCTTCATGTGATCGTTGGAGGGTCTTGAATGGATAATTCATTCTTCCGATGCGTATCCATGATCAAAACCCTACAGTGGTATAGAGCCACAGGTCGTAGAACATAGACGTGGTTTATGTGTTACGTTTTATGTCCTTTACACCCATAATTGTTAGATTATTGCGTTAAAACGGATAAATTTAGCATAAAGATGCATGTTGAATGTGATTCAACCAAACGAGACCTAGTTTGTGCATTAGATGCATGAATTGGTGAGTTTGAGAAATTTTAGGATCTTAGATCTAGGGTTTGGGCACCAATTTGGAAACTAGTTTCACATTTGGAAACGTTTTGGCCTTGGGAAACAAGGAATGAATTGTTGAAATAACTCAAGAGGTTCGGCCACTGGGGACCGCCCCTCACCTTCCTTGCCGCCCAAGTAACCTAGGCCGAAGGCCTAGGCGGTCGACCAACCCCACGGGATTGGTCGTCCGGCCTAGGCTCGGCCCGGGACGGCTCCAAGAGGTTCGGCCATGTGTTGTTGGGCCCTTTGGATCGTTTTGACCCTAGTAATCCTAAAATCAATTAAAATTGACCAAGCGCGTTAAAATTGGATTTTAACTGTTTATATGCAAATGGCATGGTGATTGGATACGACCTTAGGATGTGGTTTGGTGTGATTGTTTAATTTTTGTGGTTTGGTTTACGGCATGCGAGCCGATCAATTTGTTGTAATTATTAATTAGGGTTTACAGCATGCGAGCCGATTTTTCTCTCCACTTGTGAGATTTATTTTATTTAGTATAGTTGTTAGCTAGTGCTAGATAGAAAATATTGTTAGCCAAGATTGGAGAAAAGAATCCCAAAGACAAAGAAAGCCACAAATATGGAGCATGGAGCATTCCACGAGACTATGAAGGATGGACCAAAAGATGAAGGCGCATGGAGATGTGTTTGCTATTTAGGGTTCATAGATATTCCCATTAGCTTGGGAATATCTTAATCTAGAAAGGCCATATCCACATCAGGTTTTATTTGTTTTGTGGTTGTTAATTTTTCTGTCTTATTATTTTTTTGATTGATGTATGGATGATGCATGTAATTAGGATAATAAGATAATTAACAACCCGGAACTATTATTTGGAGTTCTGCCCAAAATTAAAATAGATAGATCAGTTGATATGCATCAACAAAACAATTAAAATTGAATTTTAAAATCCCACAAAATTCAAATATTGTGTTTTTGCCTTCTTGTTATTTGAACACTCATCATCATCATGATTTATCAAGCTTGTGCATGACAAAGTAAGGCGACTTGGTTCATAATGATGTGATGCGATGGCACAAGCAAGTAATGTGAAATTGTTTAAATAAGAGGTAGGACACAATTGGGTTATCAATATGATTAAAAGCTAGAGGCAATCAATTGGGATTATCCATACGGATGGATAAATAAAGAGTTATTTGTTCGATTGAACCAAGAGTTTCATGCGATGCAATTGGAATTGTTCCTACCTAAAGTAGTCAATTCTTGGATGACTTGCCAAAGCAAGCTCAAGAGGAGATGAAACATGGATCTTAGCCCACTAGAAAATATAATGATATTTTCCGCATTAATATCTTGAGGGTTATTAATCCGTAGAAAAATAGTGGGAGCTATGTTTAATAACCTAGCAATTATTAAATATAGTCAAAACGTTCACAAATACTTAAAGTTGTGTATTTTCCTTTTGTAGAATTCCAAATGGCAAACAACTCATCGAGTTCACAACATTCCCTACGCTCTGTCCTTGAGATGGAAAAGCTTTCTGGAATCAATTTCGTCGACTGGTACAGAAACTTGAGAATCGTTCTCAAGCAAGAGAAGAAACTGTACGCTATAGAGGAGCAAGTTCCGGCAAGTCCAGAAAATAATACTCATGCGGCCCTAAAGGCGTATCAGAAGCGTGTTGACGATTCTAATGATGCGTCCTGCCTCATGCTTTGCACCATGACCTCTGAGCTTCAGAAGCAACATGAGAACATGAATGCAGTCGATATGATCGAACACTTGAAGCAGCTCTTCCGGGATAAGGAAAGGGTTGAGAGGTATGAAGTTTCTAAGGCATTGTTCAAATGTCATCTGGCTGAAGGAAACGTTGTGGACCTCATGTACTCCGTATGATCGGATACTTGGAGAATCTCGCATGACTAGGGTTCCCGTGTTGCAATCATTGCCTGAAAGTTATGTACAGTTCATCATGAACTATAACATGAACGAGATCGTGAAACCGTTGCCATATTTACTCAATATGTTGAGGATAGCTGAACAAAGCATCAGCAAGGGTAAGGGCAAGGCCAAAAAGGTTTGCCTCATCCTCCAAGGGCAAAGGCAAAGCAGTTTCCAAGTCCAAGGAACCTGCCCTTAATCCTATTGGTGTCATTGTCAAAGGTGTGACTAAAGGTGAATGTCACTACTGCAGTCAGCCTGAACACTGGAGGAGGAACTGCCCAAAATATATGGAGGACAAAAGGCTTGGAATAGTGATCCACCACCGCCAGGTATTTTTGTTGTAGATGTCAATTTAACTATCTCTACATCATGGGTATTGGATATTGGATGTGGATCTCACATTTGTCGAAATGTGTAGGATCTAAAGAGATGTAGAAGATTGGCTAAAGGGGAGATAGATCAGCGCGTTGCGAATGAAGCAAAGGTTGCTGCATTGGCCGTAGGCGTGTACGAACTGTCTCTGCCTTCAGGATTAGTTTTACAATTAAATAATTTCTATTTTGTACCTGCTATGAGGAGAAACATTATTTCTATTTCTTGTTTGGACAAGGAATTTTATTATTTCAATAAAAAACAATTGTTTTTCCATTTATTTTAATAATATTCACTATTGTAGTGAGCAATTATTTAATGGACTGTACGTCCTTGATCTAAGCAATCATGTCTACAACATTAATACTAAGAGGATTAAAATAAATGACTTAAATCATGCTTGCTTTTGGCACTGTCGTTTCGGCCACATAAACACGAAGTGTGTATCTAGACTCCATAAGGATAGATTTCTAGACTCATTTGATTTTGAATCATATGAGACATGTGAGGCTTTTTTATTGGGAAAAATGACAAAGTCCCATTTCAATAAGAAAGGTGAAAGGACTAGTGAGCAATTGGCGCTCGTGCATACTGATGTATGTGGGCCATTTGCCACGCCTGCCATGGGTGGTTACGTCTACTTCATCACATTTACTGATGATTTCAGTAGATATGAATTTGTATACCTTATGAAAGCCAAATCTGAGTCCTTTGAAAGGTTCAAAAAATTCAAGAGTGAAGTAGAGAAGCAACTTGGCAAAAGTATCACGGCTCTACAATCGGATAGTGGAGGAGAGTACCTGAGCCATAAATTTGACGACTATCTTAGAGAGTGTGGGATCGTGTCCCAACTCACTCCATCCGGAACGCCACAGTGGAATGGCGTGTCCGAGAGGAGGAATCGAACAATATTGGATATGGTTCGATTATATGTGTCAAACTGATCTTCCATTGTCATTTTGGGGATATGCTCTATTAAGTGCAGCTTTCACCATTAACTGTGTTCCATCTAAATCAGTCATGAAGACACCACATTAGATGTGGAGTGAGTGGCATCCTACACTGTCGTTCAAGAAGATTTGGGGCTGTGATGTCTATGTAAAGCGTTTACAATCTAACAAACTAGGGCCCAGGTCGGATAAGTGTATGTTTGTGGGGTACCCTAAGGAAACTAAGGGTTACTATTTCTACAATCCAACTGAGAAAAAAGTGTTTGTTGCTCGGTCCGACGTGTTTCTAGAAAGAGAGTTTGTCTCTAAAGAAGCAAGTGGGAGGACTGTAAAACTTGAAGAAGTTCAAAAACCACAAAGCACTGATCTTACTATGGAACATGAGCAGTAACCACAAGTAGTTGTGGAGCAACTTGCTCAAGTAGCACAGGAGCTTCGTAGATCTAGTATAGTGCGCCAGGAGCCAGAGAGGTATGGACTTATCGTGACTGAAACTGGTGACACATAGGGTGCAAGTGGGTCTTCAAGAAGAAGATCGACATGGATGGTAATGTGATTACCTATAAGGGCCGATTGGTGGCTAATGGATTCAGACAGATTCATAGTATTGACTATGATGAAACCTTTTCACCAGTCGCTATGACCAAATCCATCTGAATCCTACTTGCCATTGTAGTATACTACGACTGTGAGATTTGGAAGGTGGATGTCAAAACAGCATTCCTCTATGGGAATCTCCTCGAGGACGTGTATATGATACAGCCTGGGGTTTTGGAGATCCAAAGCAAGCCAACAAAGTCTGTATGCTGCAACGATCCATTTATGGATTGAAGCAAGCTTCTAGGAGTTGGAATCGACGTTTTGATGAAGTAGTCAAAGAGTTTGGCTTCATCAGAACCGAAGATAAGTCTTGTGTCTACAAGAAGGTTAGTGGGAGTTCTGTAGATTTTCTGGTCTTGCATGTGGATTACATACTACTCATTGGAAACGACATTCCCATGCTGCAATCTGTTAAAGATTGGCTAGGAAAGTGTTTCTCAATGAAGGACTTAGGGGAAGCAGCCTATATACTTGGTATAAAGATCTATAGAAATAGATAGAAGATTGCCAGGCCTAATTCATAGTACATATATAGACAAGGTGTTGAAGCGGTCCAACATGCAAGATTCCAAGAAGGGATTCTCGCCCATGTCACATGAAATCACTCTTTCGAAGAGTGATTGTCCTTCCAATGAGATTGAGAAGGCACGCATGATTAGAATTACCTATGCCTCGGCCATAGGATCTATCATGTACGCCATGTTATGTACGAGACCAGATGTGTCATATGCCTTGAGTATGACAAGCAGATATCAGTCCAATCCAGGTGAGAGTCACTAGATTGCAGTCAAGAACATTCTTAAGTACTTGAGAAGGACTAAGGATTCTTTCTTGATATTTGGTGGTGAGGAAGAGTTGCTCGTAAAGGGTTACACGGATGCAAGCTTCCAAACCGACATAGATGATTTCAGATCACAATCGGGATATGTGTTTTGACTGAATGGAGCAGCGGTGAGCTGGAAGAGTTCCAAGCAAGAGACGGTAGCTGATTCTACAACAGAGGCTGAGTACATTGCTGCGAATGGCGGGGCAAAGGAAGATGTTTGGATTAGAAAATTCGTTTCTGAACTTGGTGTGGTTCCCAGCATTGCGGATCCAGTAGAGTTGTACTTTGACAACACTGCGGAGATCGAGCAATCAAAGGAGCCCCGATCACACCAAAAAAACAAAACATGTGCTCAGGAAGTTCCATCTTATTCAAGATATTATCGATAGAGGAGACGTTCGGATATGAAAGATTCCTACAGATGAGAATCTGTCAAATCCACTTACAAAGTCGCTTGTTCAGCGCAAGCATGAAGTGCACACTAGGAGCATTGGCATACGGGATGCATCATATTGGCTCTAGTGCAAGTGGGAGACTGTTGGAATAGATGCCCTAGAGGCAGTCTAGTTTACTATTATTTATTGGATATTTAATATAATGAAGTCCTTAGATTTACAATTGTGTTGTTTATCTTAAATATCCCTAATTCCTTATAATGATTAAATGGGACAATTATCTATAGACTAGTATGGGGTTGGATTGATATGGAGATATCATGATCCAACACAAGGGTATGCATTAGGGGTAATGGCATACTGGATTGACTCATCTCCGAAAAGGCTACATACATGTTATGTGAGGTCACAAGCGCTTCTCGTGGTGACAACGGTATTGTCGTCCTTAGACTTGAAGTCAATAGATTGTCTAGTTGTGGATTATTGTGATTTTGGTAGCGTCAAACGCTACACCGTGACTGGGAGGCCATAAAGGCGTGTACCGGATACAGTAAGAAGCAAGCTTAGAATTCATAGTAGACATAGATAGAATTTTTCCCTCCCACATAACGGGATAAAATATCCTAGGCCACTCGAGGGACAGTGCTTATGGAATGTCTGGCCAGACTCAAATAAATCATTATGGGATATTGATGTTATTTGCACGAATAAGGCTATTCCCAGGATTGAGAAACTATTGGTTGAATATACAAATGTGACTTGTATGTCTGGTGTCCAATTCGGATATTGAGACAAAGGGATGAGACAATAATTGCACAAGGTTTGTCGGAAAACTATTCTATTTGTTAGCTAGAATGGATGTCTTGCTAGAGACCGCTCCATATTCGCAAATTGTTGCTACCAACTAGATAGAACATATGGGGTCACACACCCAATAGAGTTGAACTAGATTTGGGAATTAATTAATTGGGATGATCACTTTGCAACACCTTGCAAACTTAGTAGGACTAATATGCAAGGAAGGGACTAATCCGACAAGGAGTTGTTGGACTATTTAAAGGATGCTCATAGCTTCCTTCCCACACTAATACTCATAACATAAGTTGAGTGGGAAGGAAACAAAGGAGAGAGAGAGAGATAGAGAGAGAGAGCAAGATAGAAGGAGGCCGAACCCGACCCCTTGGTCCGCCCCCTTACCCGTCGGCCAAAAAGAGAGACCGAAGCCCTCTATTTGATCCTCGTTGCGTGATTTCTTCTTACTCTTCCTCCGGTCCAAGCTAGCACAAAGGAGTAGGAATATCTAGACATCAACCCTAGGCGTATATCAACCGTAGAGACGTGACACAATTCACGTTACAAGTCATCACAGGAGATCTCTAAGGTGTGTTACTTGTTTCTTCCTTTACCATCATTATGATTCTCTTCCTGTGATCCTTGGAGGGTCTTGAATGAATAATTCTTTCTTCCGCTGCGTATCCATGATCAAAACCCTACATAATCCATCCTTATGGAGTCTAGAGATGCAATTCTTATTTATATGGTCTAAACGACAATGCCATAGATAAGTAGGACTTAAATCGTTAGTTTTAATCCTCCTGGTATTTATGCTATAGACGAAATTATCTAGATCAATGACATAAAATCCATTAAACAAAAGTGCATTATAATAATGCATACTATCAAAATAAATGGAGCAACATTTGTCATTTATTGTGACAGAAAAAAAAAATTCTTGTCGAAACAAGAAATAGAAATAATGTTCAAAACCTCGACCAACCTGTGATACCCTCCCGGGCCAAACCGAATCAACCCGATAATTGATAGGAATGGATAAACTTGATTGGGTATGGGTTAGAAATATCCCGGCCCGTCCAAATTCGGGTGATCCGCGGACCAGATAAATATTTACCCGATTAAACCCGGATCACCCGAACTAACCTGCCTAAAGTCAATATATTTAATATATAGTATATCATATGATATTTAATAGGGGTAATACACTACTATAATTAATATATACCTACTGGACCATCCACGTGATATACACAGTAGTACATAGGTTAACCCGCCCCCTTTGTTTGTTTCAAGAGAGAGAAAGAGAGTGATGTTATATGTGGGCGGTTTCCCTTCACCATAGCCGGTGATTTCGTCCCTCCCTGCAATCAAGCCGATGATTTCGCCCTCTCTCTGCAGACAAATCAACCCACTCCGTGAAGAGAAGGGATGAGGAAGGAGATCCTTGCTCAGATCAAGTCCATGCTCCAATAAATTGTCGGTTATCCACAAGCATGATCGACACTGATTCTATAACTCAGATGTTTTCTCATCTCCCTTCTTTATCTCTGGCCGCCGGCGTAATTCATATCTGCCATAGTTTCCGGCGGAAAGCTTTATATTTTACGTTGTTTGAACCCCGCCGAACCCGGACCGAACCCGATGAACCCGAAAGCAACGGGTTTCACTCTTGTTCGGGTCGGAGTCGGAACGAGATTTCTCATACCCGAGGGGTCGGGTCGGATACCATAATGCCAAATTACCCGACCGACCCGACCCGTGCTCAGCCCTACCCATAGCTGCAGGCACATAAAAACAATTTTCTAATTCTATAATAAGTCATGAAGGTAAAGGTAACTCATAAACGCCTACGGCTAATGCAACAACTCTTGCTTCATTCCCTACACGCAAGTCAATCTCCCCTTTAGCTAGTCTTTCACTTCTCTTTAGATCCTGCACATTTCGACAAATATGAGATCCACATTCAGTATCCAATACCCAAGATGAAGAGATAAATAGATTGACATCTATAACAAAAATAAATGGTGGTGGTGGTGATAACTCTGTTTTCGGAGTTATTTTATTGCTTTCTTTTCTACGTTTTGTATGCTTAACATGGAGAATTTAGCATCTTTAGAGTCAAATTGTGCTTTATTTGAATACATTGAGTTCATGAGCAATAATTGTCTAATCCGGGAGTTTCTAGCTTAATTTGATATTGTGGTATCATCGCGAGTTGTGTTTCGTATTGTGATTGGAAGGAAACTACGGCTCAAGGATCAAGAGGAGAAAGGAAACGATTTTTTCGACTACCCCGTCGTTCAATATTTATACACAAGCCCGACCCTAATTACAATTCGAGCTCATAATTTTTGTCCAAACCACTCAGTTTTTTATTTTTATTTTTTTAGTATCCGTCCAAATTACTAAACGTATGTGCCCGAGCTCTATTTTTGTTCGGGTCTCGGACTGGTCAAGTTTAGCATGTCCAAGTTGCAGCCCTAGTTTTATGCTATCTCTTACCTCTTTGAAAAAAAAATATTCGGAAACACCACCAAAACGCGAAACACTCCTACAATGAACTTGACTAGTAAACAGTAGCAAATATTGGCCTAGTTTGGCAAAGATAAATTATTAGATAGATTATTGAATGTGTGATTGAGATGATGTGTAATTGTCTCTCTCTCCTCATCTCAGCCACACATTCAATAATCTATCCAATAATCTATCTTTGCCAAACTAGGCCATTGAGTTTAATTTAAGGGCTAGTCTGAAGTACCAGTATGAACGATGAATATTTAGTTTTGTATTCGGTGGTTTTCCAATTCCTTTTTTGGCAAACGTTGAAGAAGAAGCATGTGATTTGGTACGTACGCCGTTCCAAGTTTTAAAGGATAAGTGTCACATCACCGGTTGCAATTCGGTGGAGCCAGCTGTAATCTATCTGTCAGTTCTTTCCGCGTACTGGTAATTGACAACCGAACAAATGCCTTGTCCTGTGTTGGAACCATTGTCGGTGTTTTAGAATAATTACACAATCACTACTGTAACTTGATTTATTCTGTCAAGAATACCACCTTAGTTCTAGATATTTGGTTTATCCCCTTATTTGTAGAGTTACTACCTCTGTTTCTTCTATTTCAGCATACTTCACTTTTTGTCACTATTCACTGGATCGCTTTGATCAGATAATTTAATTAGTAAAACGATACAAGAATTTGGTAATCTTTTCATGGTCTCATAGATTAAACTTTACACTACAAAACCATAAAAAAAATATGAAAAAGTTACATTGTTTTGATATCCAAATCACCGAATCAAAGTGACCCAATTACGAGTAAAAAAGACAAACAACGGTGAAAGAGAAGAAACGGAGGTAGTACGTTATACTATGAGACACCATTGTTCTCGGCACTTCTTCCCCCAAGACGAGTTCGAAATTGTCGCGACCGCAGCTAGGGTAGTAGCCCAAGTAGTAAGAGCGTTGGAAACCCCTTCGTGAAGTCCCGGGGTTCAAACCTAGTTGATGACAAAACAATTTCTAAAAAAAAAAATACCCCGACCAAAACAAATGTGGCATGAATGTCATTATTGGCCATCACAAAAAGATATTAGCACTTCCTATGTTAACAAAAGAAATTATAGTACATAATTCTCAATTTAAAAGAAATATGAACTTCCAAATTAATGTACAATAATTGTTTTATTTATTTTTAATCCAGGAACATTTTTGGATACAAGTGAGAAACGGTGATGTTTATCATGTGATCGACTTTGGGAGGGATCGCCAATGCAATATAGTTCAAATAGTAAATGGTATTATGTGTTTTGAATTTAGGAATGTACTCACAAGAGATATTTAAAGTGAATAACATGTTAGAACACCATGTCATATTTGCTCTTGGAGCAAGCAATAGTTACTCCTAAGGGCTTATCAGGATGTAAAAGCGTATAGGATGCCAAACCAAAAAAAATGTTTCGTACTCCTAAAGAGAGGGTGTCTAGTGTAGTTTCGAAAACAGCAGAGGTTTCAGTGTAATATTCCAAGAATACTCGTGGTATGCCTTCTTCTACTAGCGAGAGAGAACAAATAAAAGCAAAAGACAAAGCAGAAGTACCTGCATTTCTGTGTGATTCAACTGTCCACCATACCAATTGAAAGCAAAGCTCACGAAAAAAATGCCTACACACGCAAAGACAGATTCGGAGGTGACCAGCCTCGCGCCGTCGTCGCCGGCGAGGACAGCGTACTACGTCCAGAGTCCGTCGAGAGACTCCCACGACGGCGAGAAGACAACGACGTCGTTTCAATCGACGCCAGTAATCAGCCCCTCCGGCTCTCCGCCGCACTCCCACTCCTCCGTCGGCCGCCACTCCCGTGAGTCCTCCTCCAGCCGGTTCTCCAGCTCACTGAAGCCGGGATCTCGTAAAATCTCCCCCACCGACGGCGATAAACGCCACCGGAAAGGCCAGAAGCAATGCGACGTCATCGTAGAGGAAGGTCTCCTCGAAGACGAGGACTCAGGAAAAGGAATCATCCCTCGGAGTTGGTATCTGCTCGCCTTTGTTTTAGGCTTCTTCGTCCTCTTCTCGCTTTTCGCTCTCATCCTTCTCGGTGCTAGTAAACCGCAGAAGCCCAAAATCACTATGAAGGTTAGAGCACAAATCAAATTCCCCAATTTATTCACGAAATTGAAGTTCTGATTTGAAGTCTAATTGAACTGAATTATGATTTGCAGAGCATTACCTTCGAGAATGTCGTGATTCAGGCCGGTTCAGACCACACCGGCGTCGCCACTGAGATGATAACCATGAACTCCACCGTGAAATTCACCTTCCGTAACACTGGTACCTTCTTCGGCGTCCATGTTACATCGACGCCTCTGGATCTATCATACGATCAAATCACAATTGGTTCCGGAACTGTAAGCAACATTCATTTAGTAACCAACATCGCAATCGAGTTGCGGATAGTTCATTTGATTTGTGAATTAATTAGTTGAATTTTGCAGGTGAAGAAGTTTCATCAATCGAGGAAGAGCCAGCGAACCGTTGCGGTTTCGGTGGTGGGGAGTAAAATACCGCTGTACGGAAGCTCGTCGAGCCTGACGAGTTTGACGTTGCCGGCGACGGGGAAAACTGTGCCGGTGCCGCTGAAATTGAGCTTCATGGTGAGGACGAGAGGGGACGTTCTGGGGAAATTGGTGAGGCCGAAGTTTTACAAGAAGATCGACTGTTCGATATCTTTCAATCCGAAGAAGCTTAATACTCCGATCTCTTTGAAGAATTCGTGTACATACGGTTAATTTTGAGAGAGAGAGAGAGAGATCGATGTTGTTTTGGGCGAGTGAAATCGAAGTGAGGTTGAATAATGTTTATTGGTCACACAATAAGTATATCTTGAAAAACTTATATTATGCCATTTAATTTATTTAATGGATTGTGATTATATATATATATATATATGTATATTGTTATTTTTTATAACCGTAGTGTCCGGGTCAGGTTGTGCGTACGTCAATTAATTCACAGAACTTTAGAAGACCATGTGAATACCTAGTGACCCAAATGAGATTGGAGTTTGTGTTGTTCGAACCTGAGACCTAATGGGAGCATACCCTTACGCCCCAAGCTTTTGCCAACTCTGCAACCCTTGGAGGATTATGATTATATATTTTTACAATGAAAATGAGATTTGCCAACGTTGCACTTATAGCTAAAGAAGCTTGGTGCTTTGGGAACAACCGAAACAATTTTGTGCTGTCCACAAAGTAAAAAAATTCACTGTCTATAAGATGCTTATATTCAAAGAAGTTTTAGTTGGACGTGATGCAACAGAGTCTTGATTTGACGAGTGGAGAATAGAAAATCAGGGATGTATGGGGATAAATGGATATCAAAACTTGATACATTTTTAAGTAATTATAACGGCAATTCGCAAATCCTGAAACTACTACCACGACTTAATAACTTTCAAGTAAATATAATGGCAACTGGTCACACATGATTAATAGTAGCAAATCTAGATGACAGATAATAGAACTATTGAGACTTACAAGATTGTAAAGAACACCTCATTGAGCTAGACATTGAAGCACTCATGGACATTAGTTACCTCCAAACTCATGTCGCGACCAGACCTAGTTCTACAAAAAAGGGAGGATCCACAATAACATCAAGCTATGAACTTCAAACCAAAATCAACATAGAAAGGGAAGAAGCTTTTTGGGGCCTTGTGAGAAGGAAACGATATAAGAAGATGTGGATGTGAGACTTATACACAAAAATGGTTTACCTAGTATGGACAGCATGTAGAGATCGAGCATGTAGATATCTCTACCAGTTGCCACTAATCTAGCCAGCGGAGGAATAAATATGTCGTTGAAATGCACAGGGTGTGAGAAATCAAAAGAAATATAACGTGTAATGGAGCCTTGCAAAATAGATCTGAATCTCAGCTATTGGCGAGAGCTTTATTCGAACTTACGGATAGACCTTTAAAGTTTGGGTCGTGGAAGTGATCGCAAAACAACCCAAAGAAATCTATGAGAAATCTAAGAGAAATTAACCAGCGTCGCCACCGAGATGATTACCATGAACTCCAGAGGCGGAGGGACATAGGGGCACGGGGTGCAAGTGCACCCCTGAACTTTTCGTTTACTACGTGAATACCCTTTATATTTTGGGTTTTTTCATCTATGCCCTTCTTTAAATGACAAAAGTGCACCCCAACGAAATTTAATTCGTGCCCCACTTCAAGTACACCCCTGAAATTGTGAATTGTGCCACCCCACTCATCAATTCCTGGCTCCGCCACTGATGAACTCCACCGTAAAATTCACCTTTCGTAACACTGGCACCTTCTTCGGCGTCCATGTTACATCGACGCCTCTGGATCTGTCATACGATCAAATCACAATTGGTTCCGGAACTGTAAGCAACATTCATTTAGTAAACAACATCGCAATCGAGTTGTGGATATATAATTGAATTTTGCAGGTGAAGAAGTTCATCAATCGAGGAAGAGCAAGTGAACCATTGCGGTTTCGGTGGTGGGAAGTAAAATACCGCTGTACGAAAGCTCATCGAGCCTGACGAGTTTGACGGAGACGGGGAAGACTGTGCCCGTGTCGGTGCCGCTGAAATTGAGATTCATGGTGAGGACGAGACGTTCTGGGAAAATTGGTGAGGCCTAAGTTCTACAAGAAAATCGACTGTTCGAATTCTTTCAATCCGAAGAAGCTTAATACTCCGATCTCTTTGAAGAATTCGTGTACATACCGCTAAATTTGAGAGAGAGAGAGAGAGATTGATGTTGTTTTGGGTGCGGGAAATCGAAGTGAGTTTGAGTAATGTTTATTTGTCGCAAACTAACAGCCTGTTTGGTACCAGCTGAAAATCTCAATAATCAGCTGAAAATAATCTGAAGAGAAAATCAAACTTAACTGATAATCACAATTTGTTTGGTATGTGCTAAAATTATAGATCACTAACTTGATTCATTTGACAAAATTTAAAGATCTCTAAAGTCAAGCAATTGAATACACATGTTTATAACTGAACTGTGATTATGCTAACGTAAAAAAAATCAAAATTATTTTTTTAGAGAGTTTAAGCTGCATAATTCTCAATTTTGGAGATTCTACAATCGCACAGAAATTATTTTAACATGCAGATTATCAGATTAAAATCTGCATGCATAACAAACAAGATTATTGAAAAGAGGCCTCAGCGATACCAAACATGCACTAAGCATATCTTTTCTTCTCAGAAATTATTTTGTAGGGTACTGGATTTGAACCGAGACCTCATGCAGAGGCTTCTAACGCTCTACCACTTGAGCTACCACCCTACCTGCACAATAAGCATATCTTGAAAAACTTATATTATGCTATTTAATTTATATTATTTTAATGGATTGTGATTATTCATATTTTTACAATAAAAATGGATTTTGTGAATGTCACACATCTTGCTAAAGAAGCTTGGCGCTTTTGGAACAACCCATACAATTTAGTGGAGTTTACGAAGTAAAATGTTTCAAAGACTCTAAGATGCTTAAATTCATAGAAGTTCTAGCTAGGCGTGATTCAACAGAGTCATGATTTGACGAGTGGAGAATAGAAGATCAGTCACGGTGTGCGCATAAACGGGTAACGAGAATTATAACGGCAGTTGGCAACTCCCTAAACGGGTACCAAGACCTAAAATCTTTCAAGTAAATATAACGGCAATTGGTCACACGTGAATAATAGTAGCAAATCTAGATGACAAAGAAGAGAATTATTAGAACTTACAAAACTATAAAGAGCACCTCGTTGAGCTAGACATTGAAGCAACCATGGACATTAAGGGCTAGTTTAGAATGATGTGGCTTTTTAAAAAGTTGTTATATAGGAAGTACTGTGATAAATTTGCTGTGAAAATCTACGCGAAAAGTGTCTGGTAAATGTTGTATTTAAGTTGTTGTGGGAAAGCATATGGTAATTAGTATTTTAGAATTGATGTTACTTTCGAAAAGACAGTATCAGACACTATATGATATAAATAGTGTTATTACAATAAAATAATTATTGAAAGTTATTAACGAGTAAGAATGTCAAATAATACAATTATTAAAAAGCAGGTCCTGGGCAGCTAGGGTGGTAGCTTAAGTGGTAGAGCGTTGGAAGCCCCTGATGAGGTCACGGGTTCAAACCCGGTTGACGACAAAAACAATTTCTAAAAAAAATCAGATCCTGGAAAGCAATCCCTCCCCTGCTTTTCAAAAGCTGTTGTGGAGAAGCAATTGTTTTCTAGAAAGTAGTAAAAAAATAAATTTATCAAACACATTATTACTGATTTCAGATTCGAAAAGTAACGTTCTAGAGAGCAGAAGCATTACCAAACATGCTCTAATTACCTCCAAACCCATGCCGAGTCAAACTCACATGGTCCTACAAAAAAGGGAGGATCCACAATGGCAGCAAGCTATGAACTTCAAACAAAAATCAACAGTCAAAGGGAAGAAGTATTTTAGGGCCTTGTGAGAATGAAATGGTTTATGAAAATGTCGAAGTGAGAAAGCAAAAGAAACATAGCGCACATGTTAACAGAGTGGAGCCTCGCAAAATAGCTCTGAATCTCAGCTACTGGCGAGAGCATTAATATTCAAACTTACTAATAGACCTTTAAAGTTTCTGTCGTGGTAGTCATCGCAACACAACCCAAAGAAATCTATGAGAAATTAACTACTTTGAATTCGGCATGTGAGTGATCCGAAATAACACAAGAATACGGGATGAGGTAAAGGGAATCAATACATTAAGGAACATGCTCATGCAATACTTATACGAGTTTCAAAATCACATAGGTTAAATTTGTCAAAAATTGTTATGCAGACGAGACCGATGGTTGACACCGCCAGACAACTACGAAATGATGAAATGGATGAAGCATGAAGTGAAGTGAACAAAGATGTATAAGAGATGTCATCATAAAATCAAACAGCACTTTGTAAGAGGATTGTCAAAGCTGGTGGACATTTCCATGTTTGTACTCCACGTAGAGATAGATGCAATAGACACAAATGTGTCCTCTCTCAAACCCATCATCTTAGAGGGAAAATGAAGAGATACAAAGATTCTAAGGAGGAGGTGAAGAGAGTGAAAAATGAAATTTTCACTCAAGAGTTTAGTTTTCTTTGAAAAGATGTGTGGCACTAATGTGTAGCTTTGCCAATGCCAACATACAACACGTCATAAGAGAATGAAATCGAATTGTCCACTACTTTAAAGAGAAGACTTGAGACTTGTAGAAAAGGTTTTATGTATCTCTGAAAGCTCTAGTGGACCACGTTTGTATTGGATCACGATTCATCATGCCAAGAAATCCATTAGTTAGAAACCAAGTGAGTTCTTTAAAAAAAAATTATTCGAGCAAGCCTGACTTGTGCTCAAAATAAAAACAATAACCAATATAGCGAACCAAAAACATCAGAGGATGGGAAAATGTAATATATAAAATATTTTGCTACTCTTAAAAATGCATGATATTTAATTTTTAGACAAGTGTACATTTTGTTAAGTCAAAGTGGAGTCTTTTGGCTACATAGTCCTTCGCAATAACTTCATTGACCCACTATCTTCCACACTCCACTCACATTTTCTACTTTATGTATCTACTATATATCAACTGTATTAAGATAATGTGTTTTTCACTTCATTTGCACCACTTGAATTTGTTTTAACTTGCACAATCCTGAGGCCTGGAAAGCTCCATCTTCTCTAGGAACTTCCCTTGTGGATTCAACTTGGCATTGTAAACCATTTCAGAGATTGCTTAGAGATCTTGAGTTCGAAAATAAGAAAATTTAAGGGTTGTATATTGGTCTTCTTAGTTCCAAGCCCATCACTTCTCATGCTATTTTAGCTATCTCGTGTAGCTTGAAGGATATTGTACTAATGTAGGGGTTTATCGAGTGTGCACTATAAGAGTAGTGGCTGCGAGTTCCCACATCACAAAAGGGAAAGAGGTTGATATAATGGCAATTACAGTGGTAGGAACAATGGCCGCGGATATAACAGCGGCGGCTATCATGCCAGATCAGGTAGAGGTTACAATCACCATGAATCTCAGAGTAGATTCATTTATAATCGTGGTGGACGTTCAAACTCACATAGAGGCAGAAACAATTATCCACACCAAAATAATAATATTTGTTGGAATAGATGCCCTAGAGGCAATCTAGTTTAGTATGAATTATTTGTGGCTAGAAATTCATCTATTATTTATTGGATATTTAATATAATGAAGTCCTTAGATTTACAATTGTGTTGTTTATCTTAAATATCCCTAGTCCAGTATAATGATTAATGGGACAATCATCTATAGACTAGTATGGAGTTGGATTGATATGGAGATATCATGATCCAACACATAGGTGTGCATTATGGAATGTTGCACTGGATTGACCCATCTCCGAGAAGGCTACATACATGTTATGTTGAGTCACAAGCGCTTCTCGCGGTGCAATGGTATTGTCATCCTTAGACTTGAAGTCACTAGATATTCTAGTTGTGGATTATTGTGATTTTGGTAGCTTTAAACGCTACACCGTAACTGGGTAGTTATAAAGGCGTGTACTAGATACAATAAGAAGCAAGCTTAGAGATCGTAGTGGACGTAGATAGAATTTGTCCCTCCCACATAACGGGAGCAAATATCCTAGGCCACTCGAGGGATAGTGCTTATAGAATGTCTGGCCAGACTCAAATAAATCAATATGGGATATTGATATTATTTGCACGAATAAGGCTATTCCCATGAATCGAGAAACTATGGATTGGATATACGAGTGTGACTTGTATGTCCCGTGTCCAATCCGGATATAGAGACAAAGGGATGAGACAATTACTTGTACAAAGGTTGTCAAGATGACTATTCTATTAGTTGGCTAGAATGGATGTTTTGCTAGAAACCGCTCCATATTAGCAAATAGTTGCTACCAACTAGATAGAACCTATGGGGTCACACGCTATATAGAGTTGAACTAGATTTGGGAATTAATTAATTGGATTAATTAATTAGAATGATCACTTTGTAAAACCTTGCAAACTTAGTAGAGACTAATTTGCAAGGAAGGGACTAAATTGAATTCTAGTAGGACTAGAATAAGTCCTTTAGGTAGTTGGCAATGAGTTGTTGGACTATATAAAGGACCCTCCTTCCTTCCTTCCCATAACTTATGCTCATTATTGAACATAACAAAGAGTGGGAGAGAACAAAAAGGAGAGAGAGCAAGCAACAAGAGGAGCCGACCTCTCTTGCCGCCGCCCATCCCGTCGGCCACAAAGGAAGCCGAGACCCTCCTTTTGGGTCTCGTTTTGCGTGATTCTTCTTCCTCTTCCTCTTTCGGGCTAGCACCAAGGACTTGGGAGATTCTAGGATCAACTCTAGGCATGGATCAACCATAGAGAACGTGACACAATTCGCGTTTGAAGCCATCAAAGGAGAACCCTAAGGTGTGTTATTGATTTCTTCCTTTACCATCGTTATGTCTCTCGACTTGTGATCCTTGGAGGGTTTTGCATGGTTTTATGATTGTTGTGTTTCCGTTGCGCATCCATGAATCAAAACCCTACAGTGGTATCAGAGCCACAGGTCGTAGAGCATAAACGTGGTTTATGTGTTACGTTTTAGTTGTTTTACACCTTAATTTGATTGTTTATCGCGTAAAACAAGACAAATCAAGCATGGGATGCAATTTGTCAATAATTTATCATAACAAGATCTAATTTTTGCATTGGATGCATGAATTGGTGTGTTGGAGAAATTTTAGGATTTTAAATCTAGGGTTTGGGCATCCTTGGGGAGGAAGAAGTTCTTCCAAAACAAGGAAACAACCAAACTTGGGCACCAAGCAAGGGAGCTGTTTTGGAAACAACTCCCTCAAGGAGGTTCGGCCCCCCTAGGGGACCGCCCCTCTTGCTTGCCGCCACAAGCTTGGCCGCCCTAGGGGCCGGGCGGCCCTAACCCGCGGCCTAGGCTTGTGGGTTTTGGGCCGGGCCGGCCCTAGGGCCTTGTGGTTCACCTTATTGGGCCCGGGCAATTTGATTGTTGGGCCCATGGACCGTTTTAACCCTAGAAATCCTAAAATCAATTAAAATTGACCAAGCGCGTTAAAATTGGATTTTAACTGTTTATGTGCAAATCGCATGGTGATTGGATATGGCCTTAGGATGTGGTTTGATGTGGATGTTTCATTTTGTGGTTTGGTTTTACGGCCTGCAAGCTGATCAATTAATTGTAATAATTAATTAGGGTTTTATGGCCTGCGTGCCATTTTTTTTCTCAACTTGTGAGATTTATTTTATTTAGTATAGAAGTTAGCTAGTGCTAGATAAAGTAGATTGTTAGCCAAGATTGAAGAAAAGAAGCCCAAAGCCAAAGAAGCCACAAAAGATGGAGCATGGAGCATGGAGCATTCCACATGACTATGAAGGATGGACCAAAAGATCAAGACGCATGGAGATGTGTTTGTTTTAGGGTTCATAGATAATTCCATTGGCTTGGAATTATCTTAGTCCAGAAAAGGCCATATCCACATCACGTTTAATTTTATTTTGTGGTTGTTCATTTTATTGTCTTATTATTGTGTGGTTGGTGTATGGATGATGCATGCAATTAGGATAATAAGATAATTAGACAACCCGGATCTATTATTTGGAGTTGTGCCCAAACTCAAATAGATAGATTAGTTGATATTGATCAACAAAAACAATTAAAATTGAATTTAAAATCCCTCAAAATTCAAATATTGTGTTCTTGCCTTCTCGTTATTTAAACACTCATAATCATCATTATTTCTCAAGTTCGTGCGTGTCAAAGCATGGCGACTTGGTTCATAATGATGGAATGCGATGACACGTAACAATGTGCAATTGTTTAGATAAGAGGTTGAACACAACTAGGCTATTAATTTGATTAAGAAACCTAGAGGCAATCAATTGGGATTATCCATATGGATGGATAAATAAGGAGTTATTTGCCCAATTAAACCAAGAGTTGCATATGGGATGCAATTGGAATTGTTCCTACCTAAAGTAGTCAAATTATGGGTGACTTGCCAAAGCAAGCTCATAAGGAGATGAAAGATGGATCTTGGCCCACTAGAAAATATAAGGATATTTTCCGCATTAATATCTTGAGGGTTATTAATCCGTAGAAAAATAGTGGGAGCTATATTTGATAAACTAACCATTATTGAATATAGTCAAAAATTCACAAATACTAAAACTTGCGTATTTTCCCTTTTGTAGAATTCCAAATGGCAAACAACTCATCGAGTTCACAACATTCCCTACGATCTGTCCTTGAGAAGGACAAGCTCTTTGGAACCAACTTTCTTGATTGGTACAAAAACTTGAGAATTGTTATCAAGCAAGAGAAGAAACTGTACGCAATAGAGGAGCATGTTCCAGAAGGTCCAAAGAACCAAACACGTGCTGCCCTAAAGGCGTATCAAAAGCGTGTTGATGACGCTAATGATGCGGCCAGCCTTATTCTATGCCCCATGACTTCTGAGCTTCAGAAGCAACACGAAAACATGAATGCTGTCGATATGATCGAGCATCTGAAGCAGCTCTTCCAAGAGCAGGCAAGGGTAGAGAGGTATGAGGTCTCTAAGGCACTGTTCAAGTGTCATCTGGCAGAAGGGAATCCGGTGGGACCCCATGTACTCCGTATGATCGGGTACTTGGAGAATCTCGTCCGACTAGGGTTCCCGGTCGGCCAAGAGTTGGCAACCGATCTCGTGTTGCAATCGTTGCCCGAGAGTTATGGCAGTTCATCATGAACTATAACATGAACGAGATCGTGAAACCACTGCCAGATTTACTCAATATGTTGAGGACGGCTGAACAGAGAATCAACAAAGGTAAGGGCAAGGCCATTATGATGGTACAGAAAGGAAAGGGCAAAAGGTTTGCCTCATCCTCCAAGGGCAAAGGCAAGTCAGTTGCCAAGTCCAAGGAACCTGCCCTTAAGCCTGTTGGTGGCATTGCCAAAGGTGTGACTAAAGGTGAGTGTCACTACTGCAGTCAGCCTGGACACTGGAGGAGTAACTGCCCAACATATCTGGAGGACAAGAGGCTTGGAATAGTGATTCCACCACCACCAGGTATTTTTGTTGTAGATGTCAATTTAACTGTCTCTACATCATGGGTATTAGATACTGGATGTGGATCTCATATTTGTCGAAATATGCGGGATCTAAAGAGAAGTAGAAGATTGGCTAAAGGAGAGGTAGATCTGCGCGTTGGGAATGGAGCAAAGGTTGCTGCGTTGGCCATAGGCGTGTGCGAGCTATCTCTGCCTTCAGGATTAGTTTTAGAATTAAATAATTGCTATTTTCTGCCTGCTATGAGCAGAAACATTATTTCTATTTCTTGTTTGGACAAGGATGGTTTTATTATTTCAATAAAGAACAATTGTTGTTCCTTTTATTTAAATAATATTCACTATTTTAGTGCGCAATTATTTAATGGACTTTATGTCCTTGATCTAAGCAATCCTGTCTGCAACATTAATACCAAGCGGATTAAAATAAATGATTTAAATCCTGCTTATTTATGGCACTGTCGTTTAGGCCACATAAATGAGAAACGTGTATCTAGACTCCATAAGGATGGATTACTAGACTCATTTGATTTTGAATCATATGAGACATGTGAGGCTTGTTTATTGGAAAAAATGACTAAGTCCCCTTTCAATAAGAAAGGTGAGAGGACTAGTGAGCAATTGGCGCTCATACATACTGATGTATGTGGGCCATTTGCCACGCCTGCCAGGGATGGTTATGTATACTTCATTACGTTTACTGATGATTACAGTAGATATGGTTTTGTGTACCTTATGAGGGCAAAATCCGAATCCTTTGAATTGTTCAAAGAATTCAAGAATGAAGTAGAGAAGCAACTTGGCAAAAGTATCAAGGCTCTACGATCGGATCGTGGAGGAGAATACTTAAGCCAAGAGTTTGACGACTATCTTAGAGAGTGTGGGATCGTGTCCCAACTCACTCCACCCGGAACGCCACAATGGAATGGCGTGTCCGAGAGGAGGAATCGAACCCTATTGGATATGGTTCGTTCTATGATGTGTCAAACCGATCTTCCATTATCATTTTGGGGCTACGCTCTATTAAGTGCAGCTTTCACCATTAATCGTGTTCCATCTAAATCAGTCATGAAGATACCATATGAGATGTAGAGTGGGAGGCGTCCCACACTGTCGTTCACGAGGATTTGGGGCTGCGATGTCTATGTAAAACGTTTACAATCAGACAAGCTAGGGCCGAAATCGGATAAGTGTAAATTTGTGGGGTACCCTAAGGAAACTAAGGGATACTACGTCTACAATCCAACCGAGAACAAAGTGTTTGTTGCTCGGACCGGCGTGTTTCTAGAAAGAGAGTTTGTCTCCAAAGAAGCAAGTGGGAGGACTGTAGAACTTGAAAAGGTTCAAGAACCACAAATCACTGAACCGATTATGGAACATGAACATGAACCACAAGCAGTTGTGGAGCAACCTGTTCAGGTAACACAAGAGCTTCGTAGATCTAGTAGAGTGCGCCAGGAACCCGAGAGGTATGGACTTCTCGTGACCGATTCCGGTGACACGATGCTCATAGATGATGAGCCTACTACCTATGAGGAGGCCATGAATGGCCCAGACTCTCAGAAGTGGCTAGAAGCCATGAGATCCGAGATGGAATCCATGTATACCAACAAAGTATGGACTTTGGTGGAACCACCCGATGGGGCGCGGCCTATAGGGTGCAAGTGGGTCTTCAAGAAGAAGATCGACATAGATGGTAATGTGATTACCTATAAGGGCCGATTGGTGGCTAAAGGATTCAGACAGATTCATGGTATTGACTATGATGAAACCTTTTCACCAGTCGCTATGACCAAATCCATCCGAATCCTACTTGCAATTGCAGCATACCACGACTATGAGATTTGGCAGATGGATGTCAAAACAGCATTCCTTTGTGGGAATCTCCTCGAGGACGTGTATATGATAAAGCCGGAGGGTTTTGAGGATCCAAAGCAAGCCAACAAAGTCTGTAAGCTGCAACGATCCATTTATGGATTAAAGCAAGCTTCTAGGAGTTGGAATCGACGTTTTGATGAAGTGGTCAAAGAGTTAGGCTTCATAAGAAACGAAGATGAGTCTTGTGTCTACAAGAAGGTTAGTGGGAGCTCTGTAGCTTTTCTGGTCTTGTATGTGGATGACATACTACTCATTGGAAACGACGTTCCCATGCTACAATCTGTTAAAGATTGGCTAGGGAAGTGTTTCTCAATGAAGGACTTAGGGGAAGCAGCCTATATACTCGGTATAAAGATCTATGGGGATATATCTAAGAGGTTGCTAGGCCTAAGTCAAAGTACATATATTGACAAGGTGTTGAAACGGTTCAACATGCAAGTTTCCAAGAAGGGATTCTTTCCCATGTCACATGGAGTCACTCTTTCGAAGAGTGGTTGTCCTTCCAATGAGATTGAGAAGGAACGCATGAGTAGAATTCCTCATGCCTCGGCCATAGGATCTATCATGTACGCCATGTTATGTACTAGACCAGATGTGTCATATGCCTTGAGTATGACAAGCAGATACCAATCCAATCCGGGTGAGAGTCACTGGATCGTAGTCAAGAACATCCTGAAGTACTTGAAAAGAACTAAGGATTCTTTCTTGATATTTGGCGGTGAGGAAGAGTTGCGTGTAAGCGGTTACACTGATGCAAGCTTCCAAACCGACAGAGATGACTTTAGATCACAATCGGGATATGTGTTTTGCCTGAATGGAGCAGCGGTGAGCTGGAAGAGTTCCAAGCAAGAGACGGTAGCTGATTCTACAACAGAGGCTGAGTACATTGCTGCAAATGGCGCAGCAAAGGAAGCTGTTTGGATCAGAAAGTTTGTTTCTGAACTTGGTGTGGTCCCTAGAATTGCGGATCCAGTCGAGTTGTTTTGTGACAACACTGGGGCGATCGCGCAATCAAAGGAACCAAGATCGCACTAGAAGTCCAAGCACGTGCTCAGGAAGTTTAATCTGATTCGAGATATTATCGATAGAGGAAACGTTCGGATATGCAAGATTCCTATAGATGAGAATCTGTCAGACTCGCTTACAAAGCCGCTCACGCAGTGGAAGCATGAAGGGCACACTAGGAGTATGGGCATACGAGATGCGCCAGATTGGCTCTAGTGCAAGTGGGAGACTGTTGGAATAGATGCCCTAGAGGCAATCTAGTTTAGTATGAATTATTTGTGGCTAGAAATTCATTTATTATTTGTTGGATACTTAATATAATGAAGTCCTTAGATTTACAATTGTGTTGTTTATCTTAAATATCCCTAGTCCAGTATAATGATTAATGGGATAATCATCTATAGACTAGTATGGGGTTGGATTGATACGGAGATATCATGATCCAACACATAGGTGTGCATTATGGAATGTTGCACTGGATTGACCCATATCCGAGAAGGCTACATACACGTTATGTTGAGTCAAAAGCGCTTCTCGCGGTGCAATGGTATTGTCATCCTTAGACTTGAAGTCACTAGATGTTCTAGTTGTGGATTATTGTGATTTTGGTAGCGTTAAACGCTACACCGTAACTGGATAGTTATAAAGGCATGTACTGAATACAATAAGAAGCAAGCTTAGAGATCGTAGTGGACGTAGATAGAATTTGTCCCTCCCACATAACGGGAGCAAATATCCTAGGCCACTCGAAGGATAGTGCTTATAGAATGTCTGGTCAGACTCAAATAAATCAATATGAGATATTGATGTTATTTGCACGAATAAGGCTATTCCCATGGATCGAGAAACTATGGATTGGATATACGAGTGTGACTTGTATGTCTCGTCTCCAATCCGGATATAGAGACAAAGGGATGAGACAATTACTTGTACAAAGGTTGTCAAGATGACTATTCTATTAGTTGGCTAGAATGGATGTTTTGCTAGAAACCGCTCCATATTAGCAAATAGTTGCTACCAACTAGATAGAACCTATGGGGTCACACGCTATATAGAGTTGAACTAGATCTGGGAATTAATTAATTGGATTAATTAATTAGAATGATCACTTTGTAAAACCTTGCAAACTTAGTAGGGACTAATTTGCAAGGAAGGGACTAAATTGAATTCTAGTAGGACTAGAATAAGTCCTTTAGGTAGTTGGCAAGGAGTTGTTGGACTATATAAAGGACCCTCCTTCCTTTCTTCCCATAACTTATGCTCATTATTGAACATAACAAAGAGTGGGAGAGAACAAAAAGGAGAGAGAGCAAGCAACAAGAGGAGCCGACCGCCCCTCTTGCCGCCGCCCATCCCGTCGGCCACAAAGGAGGCCGAGACCCTCCTTTTGGGTCTCGTTTTGCGTGATTCTTCTTCCTCTTCCTCTTTCGGGCTAGCACCAAGGACTTGGGAGATTCTAGGATCAACTCTAGGCGTGGATCAACCATAGAGAACGTGACACAATTCGCGTTTGAAGTCATCAAAGGAGAACCCTAAGGTGTGTTATTGATTTCTTCCTTTACCATCGTTATGTCTCTTGACTTGTGATCCTTGGAGGGTTTTACATGGTTTTATGATTGTTTGTGTTTCCGTTGCGCATCCATGAATCAAAACCCTACAATATTACCTGTCAAATATGTGGCCAGGCGTATCATTCGACCATTGATTGTGTCCACAAAATGGACCATGCTTATCATGGAAGAATGCGCACCGATAAGCTCACTGCCATGGCTGCATCTACTCAACATAACCCTACCTATTAGAATTAATGGTTGTCTGATACGGGTGCCACCAATCACATGACAAATGATTTTGGAAACATGAGTATGTCCGATCCGTACACCGGAGATGATCAAGTTGCTGTTGGAAACGAAGAAACTCTCCCTATCCATCACTTGGGTAATGCTATTTTATCCACGTCTACACATAATTTGCATTTGCATAACACTTTACGTGTACCCAAACTCAGCACAATTTTACTCTCTTTTCATAAATTGTGTACAGATCATAACTGTAGATTTATTTTTGATTCTACTTCTTTCTCTATCCAGGATTTAAATACCGGAAAAATCCTCTACCAAGGATTGAGTAAAAACGGACTCTACCATATTGAGTCCTCTTTTTTTTCAGCATGCTCCTCAATCTTATCTAGGAAATAAAGTTAATGCCAGTCTATGACATGCCCGTTTAGGGCACCCTTCAAATTCTGTTATGAACCAAATAATTGCCTCATCGGGAAAGTTAGATAATAAATGTCACTCTTGTTTATTCAAAATAATGCATCGTCTTCCTTACAATGATTCTACTACTCATGTTACTAAACCCTTGCATCTCTTGCATAGCGACGTGTGGGGACAAACTAGCACTCTATCCTTTTATGGTTACCTTTATTAGGTAATTTTTGTTGATGATAGTACACTTGGTTGTTCCCCTTACACAATAAAATCAGAAGTTTCTACTGTTTTTCCCACTTGCAAACTCCAAATTGAAAAACTTCTTCAACACCAAATTTGCATTTTAAGAAATGATGGAGGGGGAGAATACACCTCGTTTATTTTTCAACAAATTCCATCTTCTAAAGGAATTACTCATCAAAAGTCTTGCCCGCACACCCCTCAACAAAACGGCGTTGCTGAGAGGAAACACTGTCATATTATGGAAACGACTGTCACTTTACTAAAAAATTGTGTATTTGCCAAATAAATTGTGGTATCATGCTGTCAAAGCTGTTGTGTATCTTATTAATCGCATGCCTATTAGAAACACCAAAAATAAATCCCCTTTTGAACTTCTGTTTGGTGCTTCACCCGATTACTCAAAGTTAAAAAAAAATGGTTGTGTTTGTTTCCCATATTTACGTCACTATAATCACTCCAAACTTGATGCTAAAACGAAAACTTTTGTGTTTATAGGGTACGCCAATGATTACAAGGGGTATCTTTGCCTTGACAAGAATACAAATCGTATTTATGTTAGTCGAGATGTAATATTTGATGAATCTGTTTTTCCCTTTGCTAATTCTACTCAAAATGTTGCAGGTACTACATTTGACTCTATCCATTTGTCGCCTACAATTGGTCCCTTCCCATATGTGATGAGAAAACATCATGAGTGCCCTGAGGTGCCCTCTCTTGCTGGTGCAATGCAACCATCCTGTACACTGGAACAACTGCTCCTGGAACAACCACTGTAATAGTTCCTGCACCAGCCATTGGAACAGTTTCTGCACCAGCCACTGGAACAGTCACTGGACCAGTCACTAACCCAGCTCCCTTCACAGATACTACACCATCCATGAGCACTGTGCCCACTGTCCACAGTACTGGTTCTGGCACGACATCACCAACAGCCACTGTGGCACCTCCCCCGCCTCATTCAGCCTCTGAGATGACTCACAAAGTTCAACATCCCATGAAAACCCGTAGCAAATCCAGGATAAGCAAACACAAAACAGGTTTTTCTGTCCCTTTATCTTCTAAATCTGACCAAACTTCTTTTACCGAGGCTAGCAAACACTCGCAGTGGCGGCAAGCTATGACCGACGAGTTCGCTAGCCTCACAAAGCAAAGTACTTGGATACTTGTGCCGGCACCACCAAATGCCAATATAATCGGCAACAAATGGGTTTTTCGAACAAAATATAACCCAAACGGCGTTGTTTCTCGCTATAAAGCACGACTAGTGGCAAAAGATTTCTATCAAAATGCTGGTATTGACTACGATGAAACATTTAGCCCAGTGTTTAAACACGCCACTGTTCGCACTATACTTGCTCTTGCCGCTACTTTCAATTGGCCATTACAACAACTTGATGTCAAACGCTTTTTTACATTGCACACTTAAAGAAACTGTGTTTATGGCCCAACCTCAAGGATTCAATAATCCTCAATTTCCTCATTATGTTTGCCGATTACACAAGTCTATATATTGACTCAAACAAGCTCCAAGAGCTTGGTTTGAGCGTTTTACTAGTAATTTATTTTCTTGCGTCCTTTTCGCTTCATATGCAGATTCATCTTTATTTATTCGTCATAATGGACACAAATGCACTATTTTATTACTTTATGTTGACAACATTATTTTAACTGGTAACGATATTTCCTTTATGTCTCAGTTTGTTGTTAAGCTTAAATCTGAATTTTCTATGACAAACTTAGGTCCGTTAACTTATTTTTTGGGACTAGAGATCAAGCGATCCACGACTGGCATCTTCGTAAATCAAGCTAAGTATAGTTCTGATCTATTATCACGCTTTAATATGTCACAATGTAAGGTTGCTCCTACTCCACTCTCTCCGGGAACCAAATTTCATGCTTTAGATGGTCAAAAACATTTTCTGACCCTACTCCCTACCGTCAACTCTTAGGTGCCCTACAATACCTCACCTTTAGTCGCACAGACATATCATTTGCTGCCAAACATCTTTTTCAATTTTTGCACACACCCACTACCACACATCTTATTGGTGAAAAATGCATCTTACGCTACCTACTAGGCACCAAAAATCATGGCCTTTTATACCGAAAAGACCACATGTCCATCAATGCGTATTCAGACGTTGATTGAGCCGGCAATCTCACGGATCGCCGTAGCACCTCCGGTTTTATCGTTTTCCTCGAACCCAACCCCATTCATTGGGGTGCAAAGAAACAACCAACCATTGCTAGGTCCTCCACGGTGGCCGAATACCGCGCTCTTGCCTCCAACGACGCCGAGCTTGCCTGGATCAAAATTATTTTTCGAGACCTCCGCCTCTTCATCCACGATAAACCAACCATTTGGCGTGACAACTTGTCCGCTACTGCAATGACTGCCAACCCCATTATGCACGCTCGCACTAAACATATAGAAATTGATTATCACTATATTCGAGAAAAAGTACTCTCTCGTGATTTACGTGTTTTATCTGTTCGCAGCTCTGATCAACTCGCGGATATCTTCACAAAAGGCTTGTTAACCGCAATATTCAACAATCTCAAAGACAAACTAATGGCGATTCCACCCCCATTAGTTTGAGGGGGGGGGGGGTGTAAAGAGACCAAGCCCATAGTGCTCCTTGCTGGACCACAAGCCCAAACATATGCCAGCCCAAAGCAGCGATAGGACTAAACTGGAAGCCCAATGCAAAGCTGTGGGACTCAAGTGCTATTATCAACTTTTCTCTCATCCTCACCGTACATCAAGAGTTGACTAAATGGACAGCTAGGATTCAATGTACATGTATATATATTAATTACTCTATCACTCTGTTAATCAACCGATTGATTACGTCAATATATCACCATTGATCTCTCTGTCGTCTCTCTCGATTCCTCTATGTTGATGTTCAAATGAAAACCTAATTGGTTTCTTCACAAAAAGACTTGACATAATATATTATCGACGGGGAGCTTAAATAATTGAGATCAGTTTGAAAAAGAAAAAGAAAAAAAAAACTTCAGAGCTCAAGCTTTTGGAAAAAAAAAATAGTATTCATGTGAAACTTTCATCATATGACTCTCCCTTGCATGTAGTTTGTAGCTAGCCGGATGTCAGCCTCTCTAACCTGGTATGCCCTTCGTGTTGGATAATTAAGACTCTTTCGCATATATTACTAAACTGCAAATGTGTTAATGTCATACGGTTGCAATACATTTGTTTAGTTAGTTTCATAGGTTGCTTCAAAAGGCAAGGCCAGCTTCTAAAATTGCTCACTGATATCCACCATTTAGAAATTGATAAACGCACCTCTTTTTCGATAGGAGTCTTGGTCACTGGAATTGGATACTAGTATTTTGAATAGCCACCTGAGGGCCTAAGCCTCTTTGAACAAGTGTCGACACTGAAACTTAATATGAATTAAGAGGTCGAGGGAACTTCTTCATATTTTCATCCTACATAATAGTGACCAGGATATTTGGCAGATCAACGCATGTATGATAATAATTGATGGAGCCTGAAAAACGTATAATCCTACAGAAAGGTCGGGGAATAAATTTGTTTGACCTAGGAGGGCGAAACTTATCCTCAGAGTTAATTATCACATATCCTCTGTTTAAAAGACATTATACATAGTTTATCAATAGTTCATCTCATGCATTATACGCATGTTAATATCGTGTCAGATTGTCTAATATGTTGTCGTGTTTTGCAAGCCATGAACAATGTGCATATACTTAGGAGCTGGATGTATTCAATTCTTTTAGCTACAGCCGAATCTATTTGTTTTATTCGGAAGATACCGTGATAATAGGTAAATGAACTGCATGTTCTAGTAGGACAAGACTTTAATGGTATCGGCTAGTTTTTTTTTTTTTTTTTTTTTTTTTTTTTTTTTTTATGAAATGTATATTGCTAAGGTGTAGATATCTTCTAGATAAGTCATCTTTGGATGTCTTTCACCTTCATCATTATTGCCTTCCAACTAGTACTTTATTCGTGTCCATTTTGGCCGTTGATTTGGCTTCTTGAGTACTTTTCTATTTCATAGATGAAATTTCATAACGTCACATGATAAAACTTAAGCAATTGAGTCGTGAGTATAACCAGAACTATTTTGATGTTGTTGAAATTGGTAACTAAGTCAAACATTACTGCTTTTACCCGTTTAAAATGAGTGTCTTGTTGGTTTTTAACCAATCATTTTGAGGAGGTTATTTGAAGCAAAATGAAACATAACTACTTTCACACATGTTATTTTGTCACATTGTTGTAGAGTAAAGACTGTCTGACAATATTTTTAAAAGATTAAAAGGTTCTATGAATATTAATTTATAAAACCGACACCTCTTGTGATGAAATGAAAATTTGAAACATGTCATACTTCATGCTTTTCAATTTTTCTAAATTTATAGGCATTTAGAGTCTACTACATGAAAGTTAATTTAGTCAAATCCGTTGAGTCGAATCCACTATGAAAGCCATCTCCAACCAAACTTCACCATTCCTTCACTTTCACAGTGAATCGTGTTTTTCCTTTCATCTTCCTCTTCACAATCACTACCCGATGTATCCAACTAAATAAACTTATATCGTCCAATGAAGCTTATTATTGAACATTTACATAATTATGTGTCTAGTCATTTTTTTTCATACTATTGGTGGTTGAAGACATTAACCCTTATCAGATGCATAACGTATGAAACATATATCGTTATTGTATGTAAAATTATGTTATAGTGAATTAACATTGAAATATGGATTGTTTCCAAACGTATTTGATAATCAATATTTTTCAACACTTGTCAATTGTATTTTATTATAATTTTAAACGTTTTTTTATCATTTTAAATGGAAATGCTCTAAGTCAAATATTAGTATGTTCTTTAATTAGACTTGGGTAACTTGGACATAATACGGGACAAGGATAAATATGTAAACTCGAACAACCAGTCAAGATGCCCTAGTTGCACCCCTATCTAAGGCATTGCTCATGTAACTCTCAAACAAATTGCATTGTGGATAAAGTATCTGCACACTACGTATGTGGTATGTAAAAAGAAGGAAAAATAAAGGCTTAATTCCTTATTGCCTAATTTAGTTTACTGTAACTATCAACTTCCCCTCCCCTATTTTAAAACTACCTTACCACCTCCCGCCATTTTAAAAGGTAAGACAATCAACTTTCGACAAAAAAATATGTGAACACTCTAACGGTAATCAAGGTGAAATCGTCAACATTTAAATCATAATTTTAAAATATTTTCGGCAAAATCTAAAGATGATATAATTAATGAAGAACATATTTTTCATAAAAAATTTAATATAGCAAAAATATATTAAATGAAAGAAAAGAGAATTTCATGAAAGAAAAATAAGTTTAAGATCCCTCTATCGCGTTCCTCTCTTACTCTCTCTCTCTCCTTCTCTCTCTTGGTGATCTCTTTATACGTTGATCTTTCCTTTCAATGTCTCTTTAAGTCAGGTAGTTGCATCCAATTTCCTATCATTCACCACTCTTTCTATCTCTTTGCAAATCAACCAGTTGTCAAAGCTCAAAATCTTCAATGCCTCTCCACGTTCAGGTGTCTTTCACTACTTACTCTTCTATCTACCTTCAAAATCCTTCATGACGTCCTAATTAATAATTACTCTGATTGAGTAGTAGAGACCAGTGATCGACCTTCAATTTGATATTTCTGAGGAATATTTCAGGCGAATGAGAGACGAGAAGAGAGAAGATCAGTATGATATCAATTTTAGAGTGAGGTCGAGTCTGAACATCGTTGCTTCGGAGGTTAACGTTGATCAGTGATGAAGGTCGATAATGACACATGTTTATTTTTGTGTTGGGTTTGAAACTAGGTCTATTAATGAGAATCCACAATGTTTAGTCATCAAGAAGATCTTTGAAGTTGACGTGATTTTTCTTGTCGAGATCCAAAATTTGTAGCCAGATTCTGCGACTCCGCTTAGAATCTTGATTTGGTAGGCGCTATTCATCAAGAGTGTTCTAGGTGTCTTATTCTTACCGATTAAACAATGTTAACTATCAATAAAGGGAATTACGGTAAATGACAAAATGGAGTGGATCAAAAAAAGTTGAAAATGTTGATTGCAACAGTTATGGAAGGTATTAAGACAATTCGAAACAAACGAAGGAAGTTTTCTTTGAGATTCACCTGTTTGTCGTATACTAGATTCCAACCCAAGACCTCATGCAGATGCTTTTTAAATGATCTATCACTTGAGCTAGCACCAATTTGCAACAAAATGAAAAAAGTTGACAGTTAAAAGTAAATTGGGTTGGACAATAGGGAATTAAGCTGAAAATAAAAACGTAGTTTCATGAGCCTTTTACGTTTAAGGAGTTTACTAACCCATATTTTATCACAGACCTTGGCATGAGAGGCCCATCCAATTTGGCCTAGCCCAAGGAAAAGACTCCTCTAGAAATTTTCGATATCAACAAAGCCCCTCCTCCACCTCCCATCATCATCACTGCAGAAACCAAAATCATCTCTCTCCCCCCCTCTCTCTCTCTCTCTCTAATGGCTTTGTCACAGCAGCAGCAGAACCTCCAATTCCAGCAGCAATTGCAGAACCAGCAGCAACAACACTCTCACCCCTTCAGGTAAAGTGAAATCTAATCCCAATTCCTTCAAAACCCCTAAAAAAATTCAATCAAATCGAGGTCTCAAGGCTAATTGTTTCCCGATTCTTTGCTTGTTGTTTAGGAATTTATACCAGGACGGCCAGATTTCGCCGCCGGTTGCTTACTTCAACACCTCTAATCTTCCCGATCAGTCCCAGCATCCTCCCTACATCCCTCCATGTAAGCAATTCCTCTCCTTCCCCATTTCTCTATGCATATCTGTTCAAACCCTAGATACACAAACATGCAAATAGTTATGGGTTTTGTTTTTTGATCTGAAATTGAGTTGGGTTTTGTTTTTTAATCTGAAATTGAGTTGGGTTTTGTGTGTTTGCAGTTCATGTTGTTGGGTTTTTATGCATTTCTATTCAAACCCTAGATATACAAAGATGCAAATAGTTATGGGTTTTGTTTTTTAATCTGAAATTGAGTTGGGTTTTGTGGGTTTGCAGTTCATGTTGTTGGGTTTGCTCCTGCTCCGGTTGACGGCAGTGATGGAGGAGTTGAATTGCCATGGAACTATGGAGGAGGAGAAGCTAATAAGAACAAGAGGCTTAAGGAACAAGATTTCCTGGAGAACAATTCACAGATATCTTCTGTTGATTTCCTGCAAGCTCGATCTGTTTCAACCGGTTTGGGTCTGTCACTTGACAATGGTCGCTTGGCTTCATCTGGTGACTCGGCTTTTCATGGCCTTGCCCGAGACGAGATTGAACGCGAGCTTCAGCGCCAGGATGAAGAGATTGAAAGGTTTCTCAAAGTTCAGGTATGGTGATCCTATTGGCTTTGTCCATGAAAATTTTAACTGATGTGTCTTCCTTCAGTAAATTACTTGGAAGTTCTGGTTGGATTTATTTTCATTTAAGGTAGAAGGTATGGCGGGAAAGATATGGTGACACTAAACAAAATTTTACTAGGATTCAAATCGTTAATTTGAATGTGAAATGTGTGAATCATTGCTTGTTGTATTTTTGTAAATGAAGTGAAAGAGTGCGGTTGTTACCTAGCTATTTAGGTCAGTGAAATTGAATAATGCTAATTCGGGAAACTTGAAGCTTTGTCGTTTATCTAATGATCGGTTATATAGTTTATGGGTGGCGAATCTATCCGAAATTGTTTCTGGATACAGTGACACCAAAAAAGCCTTTACTAGGATTCAAATCGATAATTTAAATGTGAAATATGTGAATCATTGCTTGTCGTATCATTCTAAATGGAGTGAAAGATTGCGGTTGTTACCTAGCTATTTAGGTCAGTGAAACTGAGTATAACTCAGGAAACTTGAACCTTTGTCGTTTATCGCAATCTATCACTTCATTTATATAGATACGACAAGCAAGGATTCACATATTTCACATTCAAATTAAGGGGTCGAATCCTAAGTAAAGGTTTTTTTTGGCGTCACCAAATAAGAACTTATTTAGCATAAGAATAACTTATCCCAAAAGTATGATGAACCAGGAAACAATTTCGGATAGAGTCGCCACCCATAAACTATATAACAGATCATAAGATAAACGACTAAGCTTCAAGTTTCCCGAGTTAGCATTAAAACTGAATAATTCTAACTCGGGAAACTTGAAGCTTGGTCGTTTATCTAATGATTTGTTATATAGGTTATGGGTGGCGACTCTATTCGAAATTGTTTCTGGATATGGTGACACAAAAAAAAACCTTTACTAGGATTCAAATCGTTAATTTGAATGTTAAATATGTGAATAATTGCTTTTCGTATCTTTATAAATGAAGTGAAAGAGTGCGGTCGTTACCTAGCTATTTAGGTTAGTGAAACTTGAGTAATGATAATTCGGAAAACTTGAAGCTTTGTCGTTTATCTAATGATCGGTAATATAGTTTATGGGTAGCTGCTCTATCCGAAATTGTTTCTGGATATGGCGACACAAAAAAAACCTTTACTAGGATTCAAATCGTTAATTTGAATGTGAAATATGTGAATCATTGCTTGTCGTATCATTATAAATGGAGTGAAAGATTGCGGTTGTTACCTAGCTATTTAGGTCAGTGAAACTGAATATACGGGAAACTTGAAGCTTTGTCGTTTATCGCAATCGATCACTTCATTTATATAGATACGACAAGCAAGGATTCACATATTTCACATTCAAATTAATGGGTCGAATCCTAAGTAAAGGTTTTTTTGGCGTCACCAAATAAGAACTTATTTAGCATAAGAATAACTTATATCAAAAGTATGATGAACCAGGAAACAATTTCGCATATAGTCGCCGCCCATAAACTATATAACAGATCATAAGATAAACAACTAAGCTTCAAGTTTCCCGAGTTAGCATTAAAACTGAATAATGCTAACTCGGGAAACTTGAAGCTTTGTCGTTTCTCTAATGATCTGTTATATAGTTTATGGGTGGCGACTCTATCCGAAATTGTTTCTGGATATGGTGACACCAAAAAAACCTTTACTAGGATTCAAATTGTTAATCTGAATGTTAAATATGTGAATAATTGCTTGTCGTATATCTATAAATGAAGTGAAAGATTGCGGGTGTTACCCAGCTATTTAGGTCAGTGAAACTGAATATACGGCAAACTTGAAGCTTCGTCGTTTATCGCAATCTATCACTTCATTTATATAGATACGACAAGCAAGGATTCACATATTTCACATTCAAATTAATGGGTCGATTCCTAAGTAAAGTTTTTTTGGTGTCACCAAATAAGAACTTATTTAGCATATGGTGTCACCAAATAAGAACTTATTTAGCATAAGAATAACTTATCACAAAAGTATGATGAACCAGGAAACAATTTCGCATAGAGTCGCCACCCATAAACTATATAACAGATCATAAGATAAACGACTAAGCTTCAAGTTTCCCGAGTTAGCATTAGAACTGAATAATGCTAACTCGGGAAACTTGAAGCTTTGTCGTTTATCTAATGATCTGTTATATAGTTTATGGGTGGCGACTCTAACCGAAATTGTTTCTGGATATGGTGACACCAACAAAACCTTTACTAGGATTCAAATTGTTAATTTGAATGTTAAATTTGTGGATAATTTCTTGTCGTATATCTATAAATGAAGTGAAAGATTGCGGGTGTTACCTAGCTATTTAGGTCAACGAAACTGAATAATGCTAACTCGGGAAACTTGAAGCTTAGTCGTTTATCTTATGATCAGTTATATAGATTATGGGTGGCGACTCTATCCGAAATTGTTTCCTGGTTCATCATACTTTTGCGATAAGTTATTCTGTATGCTAAATAAGTTCTTATTTGGTGACGCCAAAAAAACCTTTACTTAGGATTCGACCTGTTAATTTGAATGTGTAATATGTGAATGCTTGCTTGTCGTGTCTATATAAATGAAGTGATAGATTGCGGTTGTTACCTAGCTATTTAGGTTAGTGAAACTGAATAATGCTAACTCGGGAAACACGAAGCTTTGTCGTTTATCTAATGATCCGTTATATAGTTTATGGGTGGCGACTCTATCCAAAATTGTTTACTGGTTCATCATACTTTTGTGATAAGCTATTCTGTATGCTAACTAAGTTCTTATTTGGTGACGCCAAACAAACCTTTATTTAGGATTCCAATCGTCAATTTGAATGTGAAATATGTGGATCATTGCTTGTCGTATCTATATAAATGAAGTGATAGATTGCGGTTGTTACCTAGCTATATAGGTTAGTGAAACTGAATAATGCTAACTCGGGAAACATGAAGCTTTGTCGCTTATCTAATGATCCGTTATATAGTTTATGGGTCGCGACTCTATCCAAAATTGTTTACTGGTTCATCATACTTTTGTGATAAGTTATTCTGTATGCTAACTAAGTTCTTCTTCCTTTTCTGTTGCTGGAAATATAGGGTGAACGTCTAAGACAAGAAGTTATGGAGAAAGTTCAGGCTGACCAACATCGAACGATCTCATATGTCGAAGGAAAGTTTCTTGGCAAACTGCGCCAAATGGACGCAGAACTGGAAAATATTAATAAGAAGAATTTGGAACTTGAGATGCAAATGGAACAGTTTGCTGCGGAAGCAAATGCCTGGCAGCAGCGGGCCAAATACAATGAAAGTCTCATCAACACCCTTCAATTAAATCTTCATCAAGTTTACGCTCAGACTAGAGAGAGTAAAGAAGGGTGTGGTGACAGTGAGGTAGATGATACAGCCTCTTGCTGCAATGGCCGTGCTATTGACTTTCACTTACTCTGCAAGGAGAACAACAAAAGGAAGGCAACGATGGCTTGTAAGGTTTGTAATGTTAATGAAATTTGCATGCTTTTGTTACCATGTAAGCATCTCTGTCTGTGCAAAGAATGTGAAAGTGAGCTGGGTCTTTGTCCCTTGTGTCATTCGTCGAAGGTCATGGGTCTTGAGGTCTTTATGTAAGGAGAATATGTGAAGATTTAATGTGATGTTGACATTATGTGCATTCCTATTGTTGTTGTGCAAATTCTCTGACGCTAACATGCATATAGTTTTTCAATTAGCGATGATATTGATGTAAGACTAGCAAATGCTATGAATATGCTCTTTATTTTATGCAGCTTCTTACTGTGTGTTAATGTATTTTGTATGGTACATGTGTAGCATATTCTTCATTTTCTGTTTAAGATGTGCCATTTAAGGTTATCACATTCCTTGAGGTTAGAGCCTAGCGGATCACTTAAGAACTCTTAAATTTCCCGGTGATAATTAAAAGCAGAGTTTGAGTAGCAGGTCAAATATGATGATTCAAATGAAATGCTTCTGGACAAATAATTGAATTTTTTGGTTAGTGTGCACTATAGAGAGAAATACTGTTTGCTGCCCCCTCTGTTTAGTGACTTTAGTCTTAGAGGATCACTTTAGAACTCTTAATGTTTTCGTTGATAATTAAAAGCAGAGTTTGAGTATCATGTCAAATAGGATGTTTCTAATAAAATGTTTCCGGATAAATGATTGAATTTAATCATTAGTGTTCTGTTGCCTCCTCTGTTTAGTGACTTTGGTCCTAGTTAGGGGTGTGCACTCAAACCGTTGAACCGGCCAAACCGACCAACCCTACCACAAAATTTTGTGGTTTGTCATTAATTTGGTTTGGAGTAACTAAAAAATCGACTGTGTGGATTGGTTCATGGTTTTACCCTTAAACCGAATCAGTCCAAACCAACCCGCATACATGTGTAGCTATCCGGAAAGTATTTTTATTTACTACTGAAAGTGCAATTTTTCTTTCCATCAAGCATGATTATAATTGGAAATTTGAGAAAATGTGATATGAAAACCGCCATCGCGACCAACCTGAACCAAACCATAGTGTGGTTGGTTTGTAACTATTATGGCTTGATTTTGGTTTTCAATTCTTGTAAAGCGACATTAGTAGTTTGGTTTTCAAACTGCAAAAACCGACCCATGCACTTAGTATCCGCTGATTTTTTTGGGGCCATCTTTGATGTACATGTCCGGAATCATATGCTAGGGGATCAGTAAGCTTAATTTGAAGTGTCTATGCTTATAGAGCCGTTGGATTGTTCATTGGGCCTGCTATAAGTATAATGGAATTGAACCTTAGTTTCTAGAGAATTAGTGGACCCTTGTCTCACAGCATTGTGAGGGCCAGCATGCTCTTTCCCTGAGTGACGCAGCAATGGCATTTCCAGCAGCCATTCAGTTTTGAAGAAGAATAAGATCTTGCTCGCACACAATTTTGTTACCTCATAGATTTTCAATAATATAGCAATCAGGATCATGATCTTGAATAGTTACATAAAATTTTCCTAGACCTGCAACTCGCAAGACTTCCTATGATGCTCTTCACCCGGTCAAAGTGCCTTTTCTAACACTACATTACACTTTACACAGATAGCTAGCTTGACGTGATGTTTAAAAGATTTCCGGATAGCTTTCTTTTACTCGTATGGTTTGGTTCATACCTACAAGTTGAGTTAGGGATTTACCTATAAAAAAAGGATTATTGTACGCAAGGCAGAAATTCAAAATGTATCTACAGTAAGATGGATTGGTATGGCTGCCACACTTTTTAAAAGAGACATTTTGTAGTTATTATATTTTGTTCGAACATGACCTAACAAACTTTATGGAAGTTATACCATTACCCACAAACTTAACAAAAAATAAGACATGTAAATATAGAAATTATGAAATATCCCACAAATTTGTAGAAATACCTTGACATAAACATTACAGAGTATGTGTTTTTCACCCAAAAACTTAACCAAAAAACACAAGAAATGTGATAAATCCCACAAACTTTGTACAGCTGTATTATGACACAGTTTTTTTATAGTGCCTTTAGGCAAGGGCAACATCTAGTTTACCACGCTAGACTATTTCTGCAATTTGTGTCATTTGAGCCTGACAGTTTATCCTCAATCAAGAACATCCAGATCCACTTCCTCTCTCATTACCATCACATGACCCTCCACAACCTCATGAAATTCAATGATCGTCTGATGCCACAATTGCAAACCAACCTCAACCATTAACACTGTCCAAACCTTAGAAACACCACAAACCCTTACTCTGAGCTGTACTACACCATTGTAACCTTCCTTTGAGGGGTCTCCGATTGCATATGTTGCTATGAGTGGAACAATTGAAATGCTAAGAAAATCAAGGCCTCCTTAACTTTTCTAGTTTGAGTTGATCTTTTTAACAATACGAGCATACGACAATAGCAGTAGTTTGCTTTTCTCATAATCTTGCACAGCTGCATGGGTAATCATGATTTTAAACGGTGGATTAAGCTATACTGTCTCATTATACTGGAGATGATGGGTTAAATATGTTTGTATAATTATTTTACTAAAGTGATGAAATGATATTATACAAATTCATTTGATAGTTACTATTATATTATGTTTTTAACCTTGTAAACCATCACTATTAGGATCCTAATCTCAATCTGCCATAAGTTTTACTTGATATTCTTCATCTGATCACAGCTCCTTGTGCAACTTTCTTTTCAATTGCTAATGTGATATTTGAATATGAAGGTTAACCCTTTGGTCCTAAAGTTTATGGAGTAACATAAGAAATTTATTAATGGGGGACTAGAGGTAGAAGTTACTGAGATTTGAGCCGTCCTTTCAATGACACCGAGGTTGTGATCATGGTGTAGAGACGGTGAAAATATATAACTATAGCCTACAAGATCCCGAAATCAAAACTGTGAACTAGATATACAAGTTATCAAATTTGTATGACTTACCCGTAACAGTAACTATAAAATCTTAGCTTCCCTAAATCCACCAAACTATATTTACTACCACACATTCAATCAACTGTGAACTATTTTTACGCGGTTCTCTGTAGCATGTATCGGGGATATTTTTCAAGAAAGCAAAAACCAAGCTGCGTGCTTATAAGATTTCTTATAATATTTAATCTTAATTTGATATCCACTGTTTGATTTGCAGCTACAAGCTGAGTTGAAGATAGGCTATAGAGGAGCCACTTAAACTAAGATCATGGATAGAGATAGCAAAACCCTCACTACCATCAACATCCAAATTCGGAGATCTACTAGAATCGTACCGAATCCAATCAAAGGAAAAGGAAAACCTGTATCCAAATTTTAATTGCCTTCAATAGTTGTCACCACCAGCCTTCATCAACAGTTGTTGTCACAATGAATCCATTGTGATTAAGCAACGAACCCAACATCAAAACCATTGATTGAAATGTACAACACTCGGAAATCCCTCGTACCCACCGACACAGGGATTTGCATCATCAGATCTATAAAACCACCAATAACCATCACAGGTGGATTATGGACAACAAATCTCACGACTGTCAGTTAAAAAGGCAATAAATCAACTAATTGTGTAGCAAATTGACAGGGCTGATCAGGGAAACCATCCAGAAATGAAGACACTGAAGATGTAGTACTAGACTCGTAGACAAAATTTGCGGATTGATATATTTTGTTCGAATTGTGAGGAGTTTTGCAGTATCTGAATTTGATGGAAGTCTTAAGAGTAGATGGTTCATGTGGTGGTGTTCAAACTAAAGATATATTTTATTCTGGTTGTGTGATCATACATGTTAACTGGTGGATGCATAAGATGCTTACTTGGACATACTGACAACTGAAATCACCGATTCACTTTTCCTCCACATGGTAACGAGTTCAATAACTGTTGACATAGTGAGACTGGGTGTTCAAGTAATTTCCAGATATGATGGAAGTTTTGCAGTCTCTGAATATGATGGAAGTTTTAGAGTATAAGTTTCACGTGGTGGTGTTCAAGCTGAAGATATTTTGTTCTGGTTGTGCGATCATACACGTTAACTGGTGGATACATAAGATGCTTATTTGGACATACTGACAAATGAACACACCGATATCCACCTGGTTATGACTGAGTGTTCAGTTAAATTCTGGATATCTGATATTATATAGTAGACTGATAGTAAATCTTCTGTGAGACTCTAAAAGGCCACTTATGCCGAAGCATAGAAAGCATATATTTGAATAAATTTGGATTAGCTCATTGGACGCTATGGTCAACTCAGCTTAGTGCTCAAATAGAAAGGGAATTGCTGCAGGGCTAGTCATTGGGGGAAGAAATTGGGAATAATGGTTTCTGTAGTAGATTAGAACGTAGAGTGAATGTTTACCTTGACGATTGCTACACAGAGACAAAAGGTAATGCAGTTGTGATGCTAATTATGAAGCTAGGTTCTAAATAATAACCGAGATGAGTTGCTATTACAGAGAGAATGGCTATTTATTATGCTAAGACTACTATAACCATGGTGAGCCTCTTCCTAAGCAGTATGTCTGTCCTACCTGTGAGCATACTTCAATGTGCTCGGCACATTCATAATATATTATCATGGACATTAACTCCATATATAAGCTGTGCCCAAAATCACACAAACTCAGGTAGATCCTTTCACTTTAGCTTAAAGGCCATCCATCCTATCTCAATGTTGGAATGGCTCCTTCCTTCTCCCAGATGTTATTGGCATTGGAAGAAAGCGTATGACCAGACAGAATGAGATCATTTTCTCTTACTCGATTTGTTGGGAGATAGAGGAAACTGTCTTGCCGTTTTTGATGGAAATTAATATGCTCTATTTCCTAGTAGAGGGACGGAGGCATAAGAGACTTAGGATCAGATACCTGAACAAAAAAACTTACCTACAGTTCCACTTTTCCTCTCAACAAACATATTATCCCATCCAGACTCTCAGAACCCCAAATAACATTGAATTGAACTTGGTTTAAGCATTTTAGGGGAACAGTTAATATGCACTTACTGTTTAATCTCCTCGAAAAATATATCACAAGAAGCACTTTATGTTGTGGAGGCTGTTGCTTACGAAAACTCAAAACAGTCCTAACCAAACATTTTTTGGTGGTTTTGAGAAGAATTTGTTCGATCTTGCAGCGATCTAACTCGCTCTCATGAGACGCATGTACTTATATGGGTTTCTCTAATGCCACGTGGTTTTATCTGTGTATGCATTTGTGTCATCAAATTGTATGTTTCATGGGATCAATTGAAGATCATATACTTGTTTGAAGCATGATGTGGGGCGTAATTGAAGGAATACAAACAATTGACTGAGATGGTACTAGAATAGTGTGAAATGTAATGGGATAGACCCGAGTCAACTTTGATTTCTGTATTTACCTGTGGAAGGTCGGAAGACACAATTCATTTGATAAACAAATCTTTGAGCATTCTATGCGATATTATATTAGGTAGAGGATGGTTTGAAAATATAGTGTGGTGATTTTTGCTAAATGATAATTGTTGATGGAAGTATTAATGCCTGGTTTCCAGGTCTCTGGTAAGTTTCAAGCCAGTCCTTTGGCATCATCCTACATTTGCATCCGGATTTCTCTTATTGGTTATTGGCAGATGGCAATTTTTTTTCTTCTTTTAAATCTTGCTGTTTTTGTTCTTCTTGTATTTCTTTGCCTGCAAATCTTCTTGCTTGCTTGGTGGTATATTGGTATGTGCGAATGTTCCTTTATATTTTTTTCTTGATGGAAGCAGTTACCCACGATCATGCCTTCCACAAGTAGTCAGTTTGCGAATCACTGGTTTCCAGGACTCTGATAAGTGGCAAGCCAGTCCATTGGCGTCATCCTCCATTTCCATCTGGATTTCTCTTATTGGCAGATGTCTGGTGTGTGTGTTTTTTAAGTTTATCTTTTTGCTTGTTTTCCTGGTGGGTATGTGCGATTGTTCCTTTAGTTCGTTCTAGATGGAAGCAGTTACCCAAGATCATGCCTTCCATGAGTGGTCCGTTTGTGGTTTCTCTGGTTAGGAGAGTGACTGCATCAAGTGAGCCTGCCTTTGGTGTTCCCTTAGAATAACTAAATAATATATGTATCTGTTTTGCAATTTTCTCCCATTTTTAAGAACACCCCCCCCCCCCCCCCCCCCCCCCCAAAAAAAAAAAAAAAAAAAAAGGTGCTCTACAATTTAACTTGGAGACTTAGTAGCTTCGGATGCAGCCATATTGAGGCAATCTCTGTTCTCTTTTACCACTTCTGTTGATTCATCTAATCATCCATCCGTTAGCTACTTCACCTCCCAAGTTCCTGCTCCCATCAGAATTTAAATGCACCTACCTGCATGGAAAGGCAATCAGATTGACTTTCGTATTTGGGCAGGGAGTGTATTTCATACACTCTTTATGCTCAATGTGAAAGAGAGTCGGCAAAATTGTCGGTGTAATTATTGAGGACTATCATACTGGTGAAATTTTTACTGTGGTCTTTAAAGAAACCAAACTTCAGCAAGTGGCTTTTTTTGGAGTCATTGTGTTAGTTTTAAGCAAAATCAAGAATAGCTAATAGTTAATCACCTGGAAAATAAAATAACCCATGTCAAAAGTTTTATTGGTTACTTTCTACTAGGGTTACCTTTTTGATCATGTCAAAGTTCTTGTGGATCAAGCAGCATATCGTTTTATTTTCTGGGAGAAAGAGATAAACGAAAATTATTCGAAAAGAGTATGGTTTGAATTTTCTTTTGGCCTAGGGAAGATTCATAAAAGAAAAACTTTTGTTCTAATCATGCCCTGGAAAGTGATGACAAAGAGGAAAGTGAAGATATTACTATGCAAACTCCATGATTATTACTTACTATGCCTGCAATCTGTGGAGTATTATTGTTGTTTCCAATTATTCACCTCCCACTTCGACCGCATACTCCCAGCTGATCTGAGTCCTGTCACTGCTTTTCTTTTTACCCCTTTTTCTTTTTTTCTCCTTTTGTACCTAATGGTCTTGGATGAGACCCCTTAGGTCATGTTTAATTCTTGATCGGGAACAGGGATTTGGTATCATCTCATTGACAGACTTGTTGAACAAAACTTGGGGGGTAAGTTTGGATGAGACACTTTAGGTCATGTATATTCCCTGTTTGTTCCTGACTGTTTACAAGGATCTACTTGCACCACTGTTCTGTTGAGATTTCGAATAGTGCCCTTTCTGCATGTTCAATCTGATGTTATTTGGCAATAGGAGATCATGAAGTACAAGTCGTCCTTGCAGACGTAGTGTACTCATTGATGTTATCTGCATCATCTGCATCTCAGATCTCTTCGTACACTTAGCTGGTCACATTTATTGTTTGTTCATTAGATGTTTGGCATTTCTAGTTGCATCATCTCTTTACTCTTTGGACTTCTGCACTTTGCCAAATAACATTTATTGTTTTATTGCAGTTCAGTTGTTGTCATTACACTTTCACTTGTTATTGTTCGCATGGACAAGAACAAGTATGCACACACATTGTTAAACAATTTTTTTTTTTTATGTATGCATACACATTGTTAAATATAGATGGACACATTGTTAAATGGAAATGTGATATGGATATGTGTTACTACTTGAGTTCAATCATGAAAACCTCCCTTATTCCCTATAAAGCTGTTCATGTTTTTGCTATTGGCTTATCTTTAATTCTCTAGTTCGCTTTCTATAAGGCTTGTGAACTTCCACTTTGTTGTATCTTCCTTTTTACTTGGAAGTAAAGTGAGATTGATGTGATGTTGTCCAAATGTGGATTTTGTTCTGGAACCCAAATACTGTGACAAGTTTATATACTCTTTTCTCTGGGCCAGCCAAAGGTAGCTGCTTCTTCCTTTTTTCATCCCCTCTGGTAGGTCCTTCATCTGGAACTACTCTGATCGACTTTGTCATGCACCATCAATTTTTTCCTGCTTGTTGCTTTTCAAGTAAGACTAAGGGGGGTGGAGGTATATTATATATAGAAAAGACTTCCTTTTTCTCGTGTCTGAAGCTTAAGCTTTAACGTTGTAAATGGGGTCAATCACTCAAATGTACCATGCACGCAGACACACACTAGGAGATAAGTTTGTATATAGTCCACTCAGTTATGTTTGTGTTTCATCGTTGAGAATCATGGTCATTGTCATCCGATCTTTAATTTTCTGTATTAGGGGCTGATTCTACTCGCTCCGTTTATCAATTGGGATGCATATGGAACATCATTCCTATGACCGCAATGGGGGTCATTAGAACACAGACACACACATGTATGTAGTAGTGTATCGTTTACTTCATGTTATGTGTATGTAGTAGTGTATCCTTTACTTCATGTTAGGGTATTAGTATTAGGGTTCACTTCGAGATGCCTGGTGGCTTATTATCACCATAAGAACACACGGACACACACGTACATATATGTATATATGTATGTAGTAGTGTTTCGTTTACTTCATGTTAGGGTATTAGGGCTCACTTCGAGACACCTAGTGGCTTACTGAATCAAAGCTGAATCTGATTATTAGTGGTTTCTGTTCAATGTACTGAGAATTCTTTTAAGGGTGTTTGGCAGTATTAAACTTGACCTGGGCCTGGCTAGTTTGTGAACTGTTGGGAGTAGTTTAGCTCTTCATAAACCGGGGCACCATTCTAGTAGCGATTGGGGGGAGGGCATTTCCATTTGGGTAGCGAGTAGATAATGTTTAATAGTCCAACTCACTCTTGTATGGATATTTTGTTGGAGTAGCGTGTAGATAATTGTGTAATTACCATTCTTTATAAGAAAAGAATTATCTTGAAACTTTATGTATGGGGAAATTGTTGGGTGGATATGTAGGAATGTCCTAGTTCTATCTGAAAATTCAAAATCCAAACAGTTGAAATGCCAGAATTGACTGACCACCCGAGACAATAATATTTCCATCATTGACTAGATATGTTAGGCAATCTGGACCGTCAATTGAAAAGCAAATAATTCGATGATGATTCCCTCCTCAAACCAAGTCTGAAGAGATTTAAGCAAATTTTCGACAACTCAAAATCTTCTAGTTTTGCACAATACTAGTACATTATTGGGATCTAATAATTTGGAAAGTGAAACGCTTCTTCAAGCATGCTTTAGTATAATTGGAGAGAGGTGTTTATGCATGAAATGATGGTGAAGAGGAAGGAAGAGGGTCCCGAATGTGGGAGTTTTTGATCATTACAGGCGAATCCCTTGGATTGAGGGGTGGTTTACATAAGCTTTCTTATGGGTCCTTATTTTCTCAAGTTTTTTGCCATATGAAATATGTAGTGAGTACTATATTTATTCATGAGCAGTCAGAGAAAGTATCAAAAGAAGAGAGCATAAGAAGGAGAAGAAGAAGAATGAAAGAACAAAAGAAAAGAGTTGAGGATTTAGATGGAAAAAGGTGTTGGTGGGATGTGCATGTGATTGAACAGCCTTTGTGTTCCCCTCCTTCCTTCTTCTCTTGCTACAACCTTAACTGTACAAAACCCACTAATATCCCCCCTTTTTTCCTTTCTTCTTTTGGTTTCTTTATGGAGTTTTGACATTTGTGTCCATCAGCTGCTTTTCCTTAATCAATCGTGTTTAGGTCATATATCCAAGTGATTAGTACTCATTCATACTAACCACTTTGTATAGACTGATTGCTGAAGCTTTCAGGTTGCTGATGGATGAGTTTCATATTGCTCCTGCTATCTTTGAATCAGTTTTTTTGAATGTCCAGTTGCAATTGGGAATTATTTTCCTTGTGTTATGACTGGAGCCTCTCTCTTGTGTTGTGAATTAAACCTCATTTTGCAGGAATTGCGTCTTTGAACGTTTTGACCGCATTTAACTTTATATTGGGCAGAACTTGGGCGTCCTATGTTTTTACTGCCAGAAGTTGTGTGCCAGTTTAGGATTCAGTTGCCCGGGTTCAAATGCATTTTATGTGTGCAATATAGGTTTTTGCTAACACGATTGTGGTAACTGCGATGATGGGCTTTCTAGTTTCTACTACCCCAGCTTGATCGAGCTAGTTTCTTATTGCAGTGTTTGGAAAATTAAGGATTTACCGTAAGTGTTTGGAAAATTTAAGGGTAAAAGACACTTTCACCCCTCTCAGGTTTGACACTAAGGCATTTTCACCCCCATCCAGTTTGGAAAAGACAATTTTAATCTCCGTTTGTGTCATTTCACACTAGAAGAGGGCAAACTTGTCCAACATAACTGCTATAAACGTTGGACCCCAGTCTACACTAATGACGTCACAATTAGAAAGTGTAGGTGTCATGAAATTTGGCACACCAAAGAGGTTAAAGTATCATTTCTCAAACTGGAAGTGGTGAAAGATACTTTTTTTAAGGGGGGGGGGGGGGGGGGGGTTCAAATTTCAAGGGTCAAGAGTCATTGAGTTAGATGGTTTCTAAATTTGAAAATGATGATCGGATTGAGTTTGTTAAATGGAGGCTGATCCTGATCGAACCGTCTGGAAACATCATATGCGCATTATTTATAGTCGAGTCCCTTAGGCATAGGCTTTGTTGCGGAAGGTATCACAGGATGAGTTTGACACTTCGAGATGATTAGTTTCTGACTATTTGCGGTGAAAAATGTAGAAGTTTAAAAGAAGCGAGAATGGAAAGAGAGGATATTCATGAGCAGGTAGAAGTTGAATCCATGTCTCCTTCCACAAAGTAGAGAAAAGGAAGAAAGTGAAGGGGGGAAAGACGAGAAGTGTTGGTGTTCTCTCCTTTTAATGAAAGAACTCTACTATATAAAAGTGGTCTTAAAATGGGTTTCCTTTATCTGATTCTCCAATAATCAACCATGCAAGCAATAGTCTTCTATTACTGCATCTATTTGTATTTTGGACTTTTTGAGCTATTCATATTTATTATTATTATTATTGCTTTTTCATTTCTTTAGTAGATTTAGCTTTTGCATGGAATCCCCCCAAAACTCTCCTTTAAATTCTTGTAGTTGACCTGTGATGTATTTTTCCCCTTTCTTTTGGTGTAGCATTTTTTTCTTTCATTTTTTGCTTTCTTATCTGTTACTATGTAGCAATCGTGTGGATGAAAACTGGAGGAGCCATATGAATTATGAAGTATTAGTACTTGAGTTTCTTGATCCTAAAGCTTACTACTGGTCGTACTTAAATGTTAAAACCATATTCAAAGGTAACTAATTAGAAGATGAATGCACGGTCCACCTATTAAGAGAGACTGCTGGTAGCTTGACTTGTATGTTAGCGGCTTAGTGTTATGAAGTTGGAGTAGGCTAACCCTCAACTACCCTCCCTTGCTGATAAGGGAGGGCTCCATAAGACATTCATTGGTGTTGAGCCATCACTATAATTACTAATTAGTACTCCCTTCGTCCCATTTAATGAGGTTTCTGTGTCAACTTTCTATAAAAGTTCCAAATTTTTAACTTACTTCCCGATATGCCCTGTTTCAGATTCTTATTTCTTTTACTTTGGAATGTAAGTATCAGTTAAATGATAGTATAGTAAATCCGATAATTCAAGACATAGTCTTAATTCATGTGCAAAAACAACAGTGACTAATTAAATGAGACGGATGGAGTGCTAAACAGATGAACAACCACGGGGGAATTAACACATTTAAAAAGTTTTTTATACTTCTCTTTAATTTGGGTCAAAATTCTGAATTTGGGAGGGAGGGCCAATGGTGAGTACATGAAACTTGTCATTCATTGTTTTGGGGGAGTTTTCTCAATATTAAGTAGAGTATATATGAAGGACGCAAGATCTTAAAGGTACTACATAACATTAACGACCAGATCCATATTGGTACACATTACAAGTTCAGAATTTGATGAAAATAATATTTCTGGTCATATAATGGACCATGCCATTGTGACTCTGTACTCTAATAAAAAAAAATCTGACAGATATTGGGGTTTTCATGCATTTATCTGTCTTAAACCAATGTTGTAGGATTGAAGTACTTCTGATCTCCAGCTTCGAACCTTTTTGGGTTATATGCCAATTTTAGTAAACACACTGCATTACGCGATTCTCTTTTAATTATTTTTAATTTAATCCTTTTGCGCGGATGTGAAACCACCAAACAGTTGTATATTTGGTAGCTACTTATGTTTTTTAAAGCAAGTTTAAGAAACTTTTTTTTTTTTTTTTAAATCAGAACGTTATTCGTTGAGTCACTTTCCTCGGGTGAATTTGGAAAGTGACTGTTGGTTGAAAGAACTGCTGTTGGCTGAAAGAACACTCAATTATATATTTACACGAATATGATTTTGAAGGTGGATCAAAATCATATAAGCAAACGGACCGATACAGAGAACTTTTTACACGATTATAGTTATGCAGCCTGTTAGAGAAACAAGAGAAACATTGGAAAAACAACACCAATATGAATCGGTGTTTTAAGCATAAAATTAGTTTAAGTAGACAGAAAAATAGCATATTGTTGTGGTTGAAATCTCTGTTTCTAACCATATCAGTCTTCCTTTTTAAGAAAAGAAATCAGACCAGCTTAAACACAAGGTTAACAAACATGCACCTATCTGAAAGCTGAGAACACCCTCTTACCATACTAGTAGTAGAAGAAGTATGGTAACTGCATTGGGACAGAGGTAACATGTGCATGTATATCACTTGAAAACATCACTTGGGAGATGGTGGTGGGGGTGAAGTTCTAGATAGGACAAAGATGCTCATTTAGCAAAATCAAGAAAGGACAAATATTATCTTGTAGTACTCCAACTAACAAGAACAGCTAGTACCACTCTACTATCCTACAGTTAGCAGTTTAGCACCCTCCTCTTTCTTATTTATTCACTAGTTTTTTATTTTATATATATATATATATAATATTTTTGAAGTGAAAATTGTTCTTATAGATTAGAAAAAATACTAGCAAGGGATTACTACATAAGAATCAGCATAGCACAGTTAAACATCTTCAAATTGTTCGACATGTGTACAAAATATTTTAATTACATTCAACACGTCCCAATTAAACAGTTTTACGATAGTGATAAGCAAACTCTTTAAACTGTTAAAGAGAATTTACATATTTAAAAAAGATTTTACCATTTTTTGGCATATTTTAATTTCAACCGGACTCATAATGATCTCCCGTTGTCTCTCATTTATGCCCCCATTCGAAGGACTGCCATTATCTCGTGGGGGTGGAGTTCCACTATAATTATTTTCCATAAATTGCAAATACATCCATCATAGTAGTAATATACTTCTAGTCTCACATGCACCCCTCGTGACCCCTTCTCATTCTCATACACATGCATTCATGCTCCCTCTCTCTATCTCTAGATTTGCACATCTTTGGTAGTATTATTATTCTTTATTTGAGGAAAAATTTGTAGTTCAAAGTTCAAACATTAGATTTGGAGGTGAATGAAAATTGTAAAATAGAAACAAGACAAAAGAGAGAGTGTTGGAAGAGACACTTGAAAGAAAGAAAGAACCTTTGCGAGCTTGTCGTGTTTGTTTTGGATTTCATTTGATTCTTCTTCTAAAAGAACAATCCCCACCACCACTATTTCTTTTTCGGTTCTTCTTCTGTACTCAGTTAACCAATTATTTTACTACTAGTAATTAACTAGTATTTATAATAAACTAGTATTTATAATAGTGCAAGATACGAGGTCGAAGATATACAATTATTTTTATATTATATTACTAATTTGTTCTGTAATTTTGGGGTTGCGGGGGTATATTTTTTAACCTTATTCGGTCTGTGTTTTAGGTTGTCTGTCCTCGGAATTCTCATTCTGTATTCGTAGTATTTGTTTATACTTTCAATTTACAAATTTATTTTTGTGTGGGTTTTATAAAACTATAATTGTTCTTTATGAAAGGAATCGGCGGTGGTCAAGTGAGATGTCAATCATCTTTCTTCTTCATCTTCTTCTTCAGTATACCAATATTCAGTAGAATAGAATCTTCTTCTTTCGTTGGAGCAACTCTCTTTCTCAACCTCTTTATGTTCTTCCTATACCTATTTACCCTCAGATTATGTCAATCAGTAAGAAATAGCTCAAATCCGGAGTTGTCACGCCGTGGTGGTGACCGTGTGCTTCGATTGATGATAGTGAATGCATTAATAATTTTTCTTTAGAGGGAAGAATGTATTAACAGTTTGATAAGTATCGTTCCAGTCTCAAAATCATTAAAAAAAGTGTCTTTTAGACGTATTTCGAGTAAAAACACAATAAAATGTTTACCAAAATGCAATGTTTTTTGAGTTATGTGGAGTAGTTGCTATAAATACAAGTGTAATATGAATCAGCGAATGGAATACCGAGTAAGAATATGTGTAAGAAAGAAAAAAGACAAAAGAAATTTTAAAAAAAACCTCAGAATCACGAGAAGGGCATACTATGTAAAAACAAAATTAAAATATAGACAGAAAAACAGGTGGTAAAATAATTGAAAAAAGGAGGTGGTGGAAGCTCTGTCTCCATGTCAGCCGCTGCAACTTATTATGTGCAGATGGAGAGTGTGAACAAACAAGAAAGGGAAAGGACTAGTAGAAGAAGATGAAGAGGAAAAAAAAATAAAGTGTGTGAGAGAGGCTTTGGTCAGGAAGGTTTAGAAAGGTCTGGCTTCTTCTTCTGATGAGAGAAAGAGACTAGAGAAAGTATTTCCAAAATGTAATACCAGTGAATTTTGGGACTTGAAACTACTATTGATTCCTACTCTTTACTAAGAACATTCACATGCCAACTCCTTTTTATGATCATCTTCTTCCTCTTCTACCATATACCACTTGTAAATTATTAGTATTACTTGTGCTGCTGCTTCTTCTTAGCCATTGGAAGTTACACACAAAAAACAAAATTATCTCTCTTTCTCACTTTATAGGAATTTGCAAATTGTTTGGCTTCTTAAGTAAGGTTGGCAGAGGTCACTGGAGGCTTGTGGAGCCAGATGAGATGGGAAACACTGGTTTTATGACAAGAATTTGTTATTTGAATTTGTTTGTCTAGGAAGTTTTGGATTTAGAGATTAAAATTTGTTTGCGCTGTTTTTTTTTTTTTTATTTTTCAAATATAACAAAGACTACATAAACATGCCCGACCCTAGCATGTCAGCGAGGAGCTGAAAATGTGCAGATTGTATTTAGTGTCCATATCTCGCGATCATCTCACATTGTAACATGTTCACAACTGTTCACTCAAATTTGTTTTAGATGGTTCACATTTTTAGTTGGTACTCGAATTCGTTTTAGTTTATCATCCTTTGAAAGTTCCGGAGTTTTCTGAAAATTTGTGGCCTTCCTGATAATATTTCAATAACTATATTATAATTTACACAATCTCCATCTTGCTCGCTACATTTAAACGGCCACAAATGAATATTTATATTTGTATGATTATCTCTCCCCTCTCTTAATACAATGGTTGCATATTTAATTTACTTCATTTATATAAGATCTATCATCTTTTTAAGAAACCTTTGCACAATAAATTGTCTTATTATCTAAAATCAGAAGTGTGTTTTTTTTGTTGAATTACACATGATATATGCTAGTAGTATTGGCTTTTTATCAAATGCATCTAACTTAGCCTCTCAAAATAATGCATCTAATTTACTACATAATTATGATGATCTTCAGCTCTTGTCCACTATGTTTTGAATTTTTAGTGATCATTAGTTTTTCACTCAAAATAATTTTCAGTTTCTTCCTTGTACTAAAGAAGTTGGCAATTGATTTTGATGTGTGTGGAATTTAGAAGAAGACCCACAGAACAAAAAGATAGAAATGATCATAGGATTGTGAGGTGGGAAGTTGGAGCAGTGATTTAACTTTATTTTCCCAATAATTATGAGAATCATAGACATAATCAAAAATAATGAGTTGGGGTATCTTTGGTGAAATAATTACTCATCATTTTCCTATATATATTGTCGTTTTTTTCACTTTCACTTTCTTAGGCCATGTTATTTACTGTCACAGATATCAGAACACAAGAATCTCAATGCATTTTAGTACCTTTTTAACTCATCCTTTGTTGGCAACCACTTATAAGAATTACTCTATTATTGGATCTCTTCAAGTATCCTCTGTGCAATCTCCAACTTGCAACGGATAAATACTTACAAAATGTATCTTCAATCTCGAGATTATTAACTATTTTTGCATCAGTAGGAGTTGCTAAAACTAATTTGGGAAGCTTCAAAAGTTACTGGAAAATAAATAGATTTATGTGAAAACTTAAATAAACTAGTAAAATGTCTAGTGTTCATTTTTGCACACAGTAATTATTTTTTTCTATGATTGTTTTTTTTTTTCAACTGAACTTGTAGGAATATCGAAAAAGTTCTTTGCTTTCTCTAGAGAGAGAAAGCTAGAGAGAGAGTGCTCTTGTGAGTTCAACTCGTCTTGCTCCGGCGAGTTTCCTCGTCCTCTTCTTCTTCAACCCTCTTCTACCGTTCCTCACATCCAGTTTCTGAGGTCACCGCTGATTTTACCGCCGGGTTCGCCGCCGACGTTCCTCCTGGCGGCGGCAATCTCCCTCACTCCTTGCACTTCTATTTTATTGTCTCTTTTTTCTAGATCTGGGCACTACACCTCATGGGAGAGCATTCTTCAGAAGTTTGCGTTGCTTCTCCTGCCCGTTCGTGGTGCCCCTCCACCATATTCACCAGCCCAGATCTATTTGTTAATGCTGTTTCTTAGGGTTTTTATCTTTAGATCTTTTGTTTTTAGATCTCGTCATGGTGTCCAACCCTAGAAGAAAGCGACTGTGTTGATCTATTCAAGGGCGATGATATGGAATCGATCAATTCAAGGACGAATACTGCAAGAGTTATCATTGAAATTTTATGCAAGAGCTCTTTATTTGAAGTCGTTTGGATGTTTGGATGAGTCACCCTGTGGCGTTTAGGTGACCGGAGGTGCAGCCGGTGACTCCGGCTATTTCTTCTTCTCAGTTCAGGGAAACTCAAATGTCAGCATGTGGAAGCGCGTTGGTGTCCTATTTTCAAGGTCTATTGGAAAGATCCAATGTATTTTTTCAATTTTTTTCTTTTTTATCTTTTGCTCTTTTGTAGAGCAGTGCATTCTCCTTCAAAGTTGGTGGGCTGTACCACTCTATTTATGTTTACCAAATGTTTTCTGGTCTTGTATTTACTGTGATAGTCTTTCCTGAATGGAAGCTACCGTTTTTGGTAGAAATAACTTGTAGGAAGGCCAATATTACAACTAAACCTCAACTACATATGAGGATTCCATAGCTTCCTTGGCATTATAGTGAGCCATAGAATTCAGCACTCTTGGCACAACATAAACATTACATGAAATAAAGAGAGATGCCAACCAATCTTCAGCAATAACTGCAATGTTTCCTAAAAGAAATAGCTGTAATGGAAGTGGGAGGAATAAATTCTCTACTTGTTAAACATTGGATCAGAGCTTTGCAATACGAAAAAATAGAAATCTCTTAGGAATTTTTTTTCTTGAAGATAAAATGAGAGCCTATCTAATAGCTTCAACTTCAAGAACATCACACTTTTTCAACACATGGCTTTAAGAATCTGCCAAGCATCTTGTCATTTTCGTCTTTGAATACAGCTGCAATACTTCCACAATTTGACCTGGAGTTCACTGCTGCATCAGTGAAAATATTGACATTTTCGGAAAGAGATATTGATGCAGGTGAAGAAGGGGCCTTGTCCACAGCAGTCAAGGAATTGCAGTCATAGTATTCATAGAATGTTGAAATAGCTTTCGATATAACATGATTTGTTGTCCATTTAATTTTGCTTAAAATCATTTCTGGCTAGCCATAACTCCCAGCAAATTGATACAGGCAAGCCCGGTAGCAACATTTTCATGTCTAAGGCCTCAACTTCTTCATTTACCTTATCCCACCATTCCAACAATGATAAATGAGGAGGAAGCAGAGAGATGGATCTCAATGGGAAAGCTTCCGAACCTGAGTGCTATTGCACAATCCCTCAGAAGATGGATTTCTGTTTCTGCACCTTCATCAAAGATAGCACACATTGGATCGATCTGCACCCCATTTTGACAAGTGCAGTTGCACGAGTAGACATTGCTGGAGAAATCTCCAGCAAAAAAAATTGATCTTAGGAGGAACAATTATGCTCCACATTCTGTCCCAATGGTATAAGCTGTGAGAACCAGAGTCAGAACTAATACCATTATTCAATGAGGAGCCTTGTTATAAATTTGTAAGCTGACCTTGTAGAAAAGACCCGATTAGAAGAAAAATTCCAGATCATTTTATCATTACATGATACAGATCCAACTGGAAATGAGAGGATTAGAGCTGTTTCCTCATCATTTGAAAGGCCTTTAGCCAAATCCAAATTCCACTCTCTGGTGCTATAATCAATGAAGCTACAAACCTTGTGAATAGAACAGCGAGGGATTCCAGCTGATTCAACATAAAAGTTTCTTGATCTCGGAAGCCAAGGATCCTCCTATATTTTAATGCTCGTACGTTTTTCAACACACCATCTCTAACCTAGGTTTATAATTTTCATACCTTTAACTATCCCTCTTCAGGTCCATGAACAACGAATTGGTACTTTAGCATTCCACAAATATCCATTTGGAAAGAGTCTATCTTTGAAGACTTTCTTGAATAGAGATCAATCACCTTGGACTAACCTCCAAGCTTGTTTGGCCAATAAAGAAAGATTAAATCAGTGGATATCCTTAAAGGCTGACCCCCATGGCTTTATCAACACATAATGTATTCCAGCTTCTCCAATGGATTCTTGAATCATTTTACTCTTTACTTCACCATAACTTTTCCATAAGAGAAGAGATTCATTTCATAAGCTAATATGTAACATAAAAACCGACATTGCGTATGTGGGAAGTGCACTAAGAACATATTTAATAAGAGTTTCTCTACCTCCTGCACTTTAAAGTGACTCCTTCCAGTCTCCAAGCCTTCCAATAATCCTGTCTTTCAGGAATTTTAGTGCCTGGCATTTGGATCTACCAAGGACAGAAGGCAATCCCAAGTAAGAACAATCTTTAAAACTCATAGAGATATGCAGAAAATGCTAAATAAACCCTTTGAGAAGAGAGCTTGTATTTCCTGAAAAAGCACTGAAGTTTATCACTGTTAATTGCTTTCCCAGAAGCTTGATTAAAGAGATTTGGCACCACATTGATAGCACTACAGATAAGATAAATTAGCATTACAAAACAAAACAGAATGCTTTCATCCGAAAAAAGAAGATGGCTAATAGAAGGACATGATCTGGATAATTTAATACCACATAACCACTTTTTCGGCTCAAAAGATTTAAGAGTAGCTGTGAGACCCTCAATACACAAGACAGACAAGAATGGAGACAGGGGATCACCCTGCCTAATTCCCCTAGAAGGTGTGGTCAAATCACTCTATCTACCATTGATAATTACCTTGAAGTTTACTGACTTGACACATGCCATTATCAAAGTGAACCATTTCTGGTAGAAGCCCAATCTTCTCATAAATTCTTCTAAATAACACTATCTATCTGTGTCAAAGGCTTTGAGCATGTCTAACTTGAGAGCCATCCATCCATCAATTTTTATTCTTGTTCTTAATGAATGTATGATTTCTTGGGAAATTAGAATATTGTCACTAATGAGTTTTCCCAGCACAAAACCACTTTGATGATCAAAGACAAGCTTGTCCACAATCTGTTAGCCAATGTCTCTGAAAGAATTTTGTTGAGCAGATGCTAATTGGCATGAAGTCTTGGACAGTGGTGGGATTACTGACTTTAGGCAATAGAGAACTGTGGGTAGTGTTACTAATTTCAAAAGCTTTCCACACTTGTGAAAAATCTTTGATTGCCTCACATACTTCTTTCCCACAATGCTCTTATGTGATTGAAAAAATAGCTAGTGAAATCATCAAATCCAGGGGCCTTGTCAGGGTCCATGCCAACACAAGCCTTTCTTATTTCATCTTCAAAGAATGGGGAGATCAGAGCTTGGTTCAATTGGTTAATCTTTTTTGACTCATACAAAAAAAGGAGATATTTTTTTTATCAACATAACATTGATAGAAAAATATTGTCTCAATTTTCTACTGCTAATAAACTATGTTGAATTTACTTGAAATTGAGTTCTTAGTTAATTTATAAAACTATTTTTATGGCAGAAGAGGAAGCACAATGTATATATAGAGAAAAACATAATTCATCAGTCCCAAGAATGGGTTATGCTTGTCTTTTAAATGCAACTTTGACAAGTGATTTGTCTAGCAATGCAACACCACAATTTGTTAGCATTGTCATAATGTTGTACGAATTAACTAAAATTTTTCCATTTGCTAATCAAACTACTTAGTCAAAGTAATCATGAAAAGTCTAATATGGAACTTGTTTTCGAACACATGGAGTATATAGTTTTGTTAGGGAATCTTGGAAGGCTTGATTCTTGGAAAAGATGAGCACTGAAATTAGATTATAATTTTTGAGTGAATTTTGCTCGTTCTCGGTGCCCACTAACTAGCCAACGGTTTCCTCCCAACGTGGTATAGTTTATGGGCTCCCACAAGGTGACTGCAAGACCAAGTTTCTCTACGCTGGGTATTGTGCAAGGAAGTTTAGTACTCACATTCCTCTTCCGATGCTGCTTTAAACCACATGCTAGACATGAACAAGGACATGACACTCTTATTCGTTATTTACTATATGGATATTTTCTAAATATAACCTAGTATAATGATGAAATTTTCTACTAGAATGGCTGGGTGATTTTGTCATCACGTCTTTTGGAAATCAATTTGTAGATCATTGGATTTAGATGTACCAGAAAAGAGCTTAAACCGTCAATAATGCAACGCCACATGGAGAACGCATAGTAGGGGGTTATACCTCATATTCCCATTCACCCAACCACATCCAACACTTAGTGGGTTTTCAAGGTTTCCCTAACAGTCATATGACGCGGAAGATAGGCCCCACGCATAGTCTAGGCCAAGAGACATGGCCTGAGGTGAAACACACGGTCGTTGCACCGTGTCTTTGTGGTGCTATACTTTATTTGTATTCGATACTCCTAGTGTATCTTTGGGATGAATTGAGTAATTACGATCTCATTCCTGTCCGAAATTGTGTGCGCTTAGAGGTTGTACTTGTGGGATATTGATGAATTTACATGCCAAACAAGAAGAGAAATGTATTATGCAATTTCTCATGGGGTTCAATCAAGAGTTTAGATCTGTTAGGGAGCATTTACTCTTGTTTCGCTAGCCTCATCTGAATGCATTTTTTTTCAAAAATTGTTCAAAAATTGTACAACATGAAAGACAAATGCATATTTCTTCTCAAATTGGAATTCTTAGCAGTCAAAATGTGACTATGATGGGTTCTTCAACTACCATGAGTAATTCTAGTTCTAATGGAGGATTTTTTAATGCTTCCTCTGTAGTTGCTGCTGCTAATGCAAATTTCGAAAATAGCCACAATTCCAGATTTGGGAGAAGTAAATTGACTTCTCAGCACTGTGGTAACATTAGGCATGTCAAAGAAAAGTGTTGGAAGCTACATGGCTATCCAACACATATTAAGGAAAATGAAAAGTTTCAAGCACATAATGCATCTATGGTTTCAACACAAAATATTGTGAGTCCAGAAAAGGCTCAGCCCCAGTCTGTCACTCTTAGGGCATCTCCAAGTCCAACCCCATGAGGGCAGGGGGATGGGGAATGGGTGCTATGGAGAGAATTTTTGCCTTGGGTGTGGGCATGTTCATGGGATCCCCCCCTAACCATCCCACACCCAAGGTAAAATTTCTCCCCATAGCACCCCCCTCCCTTCATGGGGTTGGAGTTGAACCGTATTTGTATACGATTTTCCCCCTCCCCACCCCCTCCCCTCACGGGTTGGAGATGCCCTTACCTCTGCACAATATAATCATATTGTGTCACTTATTTCAAATGTCAAGGTGTCAAATGAAAGTGATGCTGGCTCTGTGTCACCTCATGATAGCATCTCCAATGCAAGTCTATCTTATGATAGTCCTATTGAGCAACCATCTAGGAGTTCTTCTCACAAGAGTTTGCATTTCATGGGTGGTATTCTGAACTCATATTCTTTGCACACTATCTACATGGATAATCAAATGCTTTAAAATTATTGGATAAGAGGTTCTGGAGCAACAAATCATATGTGCTCCAATCAGTCTCTTTTTAGTAGCTATTATGCAGTGGCCGACACATTTGTACATCTACCAAATGGCAAGAAAGTACAAGTGACGCACATGGGTGATATTCAACTCACCAATAATCCGCTTCTCAAGATGTGTTGTGTATTTCTGATTTTCATTTCAATCTCATTTCAGTATCTCAACTTACGGATAAGAGTAAATGCATATATACTTGTGAAGACTGATACTGCAAGTTCTATGAAAAAGACACACATGTTCTTATAGGATATGGAAGCAAGATTGAAGGTTTATATCTTCTCAACATGCCTGGAAGTTCAAGTTCAATCAATCATGTCATCTCAACTCCACATTTAGCTGTATCTGAGCTTTGACATATGAGGTTGGGGAACCTCTCCTCAAAGAAATAAAACTCTATGAGAACTTTGCTTCATTGTGCCAACTTTCCAAATGATTGTTTCTGCACTATCTGTCCCATAGCAAAACAAAAAAGGTCTTCCTAAAAATTGGACATATCTCAGATACACCTTTTTATCTCATTCACTGTGATACATGGGGTCCATATAGGACTCCGACAGTTGATGGATATAAGTAATTTTTTACACTTATGGATGATGCATCTAGGATGACATGGCTGTATCTTATGAAAAGCAAGTTTGAAGCTTCTTAAATGTTGCAAAATTTTTACTCTTGATACAATTTCACAAACCTATACAAAAGACCAAGAGTGATAATGCACCAGAGCTTGCTATTCATCAATTCTTCAAAGCCAAAGCTGCCACTCATGATCTCACATGTGTTGTAACCCAGAACATAATGTTGTGGTGGAAAGGAAGCACCAGCATCTGCTCAATGTGGCTAGGTCACTTATGTTTCAGTCCAGTATTTCCACAACATACTGGGGTAATGTGTGCTCACAGCCACATACATCATCAATAGGCTGCCTTCTCCCAAGCTCAAGAGCAGATTCCCTTTTGAAGTAGTTCATCATACTCCACCAGACTACCAGTGGCAGACGGGAGGGGGGGGGGTGAGAGGGGGCCATGGGCCCTACATCAATTTGTTTTAACGTTATTATTGTTGGTTAGTTTTATGAAGAGTTTGTGTTGTAATACAATTTGGCCCCCTCAAGTTTTCGTAGTAATAATTAACCAATTACACTCAATCAAATGTAATCATATACAGCCGTATTTCTTATCTTCATCTTTGTATGTAATTTGAGATTAATTAATTAAAATTGATGTCAATCATTATCTTTTCACAAAATGGATAACAATGGTTTTTAAAAAGATATATCCATCACCTAAAATAGAAAAAATTACTACAATTTCCCAAATCAACTAGTCAATTACGTGAAATAATTAGCTGATTCAAATTTTGTTGCGAATTTAAAATGAAAGAAACGTGTCAAGCTGATACGTTATTTAACTAAATATTTTCTTTTATTCTTATTATTATTACTTCTATTTATAGTTGAATATTGTGGCAAACTTTTTTGCCCAAATACTTGTACTTTAGATTCATTTAACAAATCGATAAATAGACTGTCAAAAAATTTACTTTAACGAATTCATCTTTGAAGATTTTAATCTTTATAGCGAACTCAACTCAAGTTGTGAAGTTTAGTAAAAGAACGTAATGGGGCGGGTTATTCGAAAAAATATTCAATGTGAGTTCTCAATAAGGAAAACGTCCATACATATCCGTGTCATGTATTTTAATAGTCATGTACAGTTTGGCCCCCGCAATGTATGAATCCTGCGTCCGCCACTGGTCTCAGACTATAGTCACATGAAAGTTTTTGGATGCTTCTGTTATGTCTCTACTCTTGAACATGAAATGTCAAAATTTGATCTAAGAGCTGCAAAAGGAGTTTTTCTTGGCTATGTATTTGGAGTCAAGGGTTACAAGGTACTTGATCTCACAACTTTCAATATTCAGCTCTTTAGAAATGTTACTTTCTTTGAAAACATATACCCATATGAAGACAACATTACAGATGTCTTCACTGACTCTCATGTCTTGCCTAATGTCATTGTCGATAAGACATATTGTCCCTTATTCACATCACCTATGCCACCACAACCAATACCCCTGCCTATTATAGAGACACTCTCTTGTCTTCACCAGCAATAAGAAGATCAAGCAGAACTACCAAAATGCCAGCATTTTACCAAGATAATGTGCTGCCAAGGTCTACTTCTAAAGCAGCCAATACATACACCTATCATATATCCTCATTCATCACTATTCCCAACTCCTCATATAAAATCCACCTCTCTCATCCAATTGAAACATCCACCTATCAAGAGGCAGTTCTAAAACCAGGATGGATACATGCTATGAAGAAAGAAATATATGCCTTAGAAGTCAATGACATTCATGGGAGTGGGTGACGTTACCACCAGGACATACAACAATTGGTTGTAAATGGGTTTAGAAAACCAAATACAAAGTAGATGGAAGCATTGAAAGACACAAAGCAAGACTGGTAGCAAATGGGTACTCCCAAACTGAAGGAATAGACTACTTTGAGACATTCTCACCTGTTGCTAAACTTCCTACTCTCAAGTATGTATTAGCTCTTGATGTGGCTCATCAATACTTCATTTTGCAGTTAGATGTAAACAATGCTTTTCTTCATGGAATTTTATCATAAGAGGTCTATATGGAATTACCTTCAGGATGCAAAGTAGACAGAGATGATGAACACCTGGCATGCAAGCTCAAAAAGGCTATCAATGGGTTAAAACATACATCTAGACAATTTTTTTAACAATTCTCCAACACTCTCCTACCAATGGGGTTTATGCATTGTAAGGCATATTACACTCTCTTTATCAAAGATATAGACACTACCTCATCTACCTACTAGTTTATGCTGATGACATATTACTAATAGACAACAATGTGGCAGAATTAAACAGCTTCAAACAATTATTGAATAAATAATTTCAACTCAAAGACCTTGGGAATCTCAACTACTTCTTGGGATTTGAGTTTAGAAGAGAAGCTGAAAACTTGTTTATGTGTCAACATAAATTTTCTCTCAACACACTTTCTGAAGCTGGGTATCTTAATTGTAAACCATCACAGTCTCCTATGAAAGCTTCATCCCATTACAGTATGCATGATGGATTAGCCTTAGATGAGAATGGTGCAGCTCAATACAGAAAGATAATAGGAAAGCTCCTATATCTGTGCAACTCAAGGCCATATTTGTGTTATTCTGTGCACAAAATGAGCCAGTTCATCTCAAAACCAACAGATGAACATCTAAAAAGGTGTGCATCACGTCAGAGAACACTTCAGCTTGTAGCCTATTCAGACTCTGATTGGGGTGGTTGTGTGGATACAAGAAGGTCAACTTCTGTTTTCTTACTCGATCTTGGCTCATCTTTGATCTGTTGGAAGTTTAAAAGGCAACATGTAGTGTCATGAAGTTACGCTGAGGCAGAATATAGAAGTCTTGCCTTGACTGCTTGTGACATCAAATGGGTTCTACCTCTGTTTGAAACTTGATATAAATCTGAAGGCACTCCCATTATCAAGTGTGACAGTGCTCCAGCCATCCACATTGCAAGCAACCCATTCTTCCATGAAAGGACTAAGCATGTTTAAATGGATTGTCATCTTGTGAGGAATCTAGTTCAAGATGGTGTTCTTCAGCTGCAACATGTTCCCGCAGATCATCAATTAGCTCTCACAAAATCCTCGCCACCGCCTATATTTCAATATCTTAGTTGCAAGTTGGGGGTAGCTGATCAGTACCCTCCAACTTGAGGGGGACTATTAGAAATAATTGCAATAGCAAGGATAATAAATGCAATAAGTTTCTTTAGTAATTTACAAATAAGTCCTTATGTTAAAGTGTTGCGACGTCGTATCACTTTGTGTGCTTTCGTAGCACTTTAGGACAAAGTTGTTACGTTCGGTTGTCCTCTTTTGTACACGTACGTGTCCTCAGCCTATTGACCGATTTAGATCTGGCCCTTGTAAAAGGGAGAGACCCTTCTCTTTCTAAATAATGAAAATCATTTTCTTCATTTATCTCTCTGATTTCTGATCTCTTCTTTCTCTCTTCATCCTTCATCCTTCGATGATGAAACCCAAAATTCCAACAAAATATTTATACTACCAGGAGCGAATTGGTCACATTTGAAGGGTGTAGAGGGTTATTTGATGATGAAGGGCAGGAAGGATCTAACACATTCAGATCTACAACATGAACTAAAGCGGAATATTCATGTGTTTACCTTGTCTTCCTAAGCTCCTTAGTGCAGCGGATGATCGTTGTGTTGCTTGCTTTCACGCGCCTCCTCCTTGATCTTGCTCCCACCAATCTAGTGTGAATCTCGAGGACGAAAACTGATTTCCACACCACGTTCCACCTCCTTGGATGAAGTTGGAGAGAGACTAGGGTTCTCTACAACTAGTATGAATCTAGACAGAGTAACTTTATTCTCTGGAATAGCAATATAATATGTAGGAGGCTGCCTCCTTATATAGGCAAAACTTCTCCTAAGTTTGCACATAAACCCCTAGGGTTTGAGCCTTAGCTTCTAACCCGTCTAGTTTGTGCATTAGTGCAACTAACCCCATAAGGTTATGATAATTGCATTGGGCACCCCACATGGGCGCACCAATTGCTAACATCTCCCACTCGCACAGTGGGGTTGCACAATTCATCTAGTCTCCATCAATTTCCAACTTTCTATCATCTACAAAAGAGTATTGTGTGGCCGTGGCGTGTGACCGGTGAGAGTACCTGCATTTCGGGAGATCCCTACACCAAACTCGTATAGCCAGCATGGGAAGGCACCCTCTCGGGAGATCCACATACCAAACTCGTATAGCCAGCGCAGGAAGGCACCCTTAAAACATAAAACAGTGATAATGCTCTCCGTATCTCTCGTATCCCCCAGATTCCTCCGATTGTCATCTCGTGGATCATGAGCACCTGCCTTGTCCCGAAGGCCATGCTCCAATGAGTCCACATCTCCTTTATATTTTCACATCCTACATGATCCCATAAGATCTTGCAGGTGGGCCCAATGAAAGATAATAAAGAGCGATGCAACGAGAATCTTTCCTTACATACATGTGTCACTCAGATTCGGCTCAGCTGCTTTCCCAGCAGTGTCCGGAAGGCCGAATCATCCATAGCCGTAAGGTGTCACGCCAAAGTAGCACCACCGACTCGTCTCCTCATGATACAGATGTAAGTACAAAGGGTATACAGTGTCAATCATCCTCACATGATCGACGAGGCTCACACGATGAGGAATCCCAGGGACTAATTCTACTCATCACCTCATGGTCACTCATAAGCGCGCGTTATTCAAGGGGGAATATGCGCCATAGTGTTTAGACTCTGATCAGAGCGCATGTCTTATCCTTGCAAAAGGACCAGTATGCAGATGTCTATCCGGTAGCCCTCATGGCCACCAGCCCGAGTGCTGCCATGTCACACTATTGTGATCAATTATCAGCTCTCGCATCTGGCTTCTTCTACACAGACTATACATGGTTCGGGGTGGCAACCATGTTCGATTGGCCATAACCAACCTCACCTTGGAACTTATTTCCAATGCGACAGTTGAATCCGTCTGACAGGCTCCTAGCTCTACTGATAGACTTCAAGCTCTTATCATAGGCCATATGCTCATATGAAGAAGGCATCTCATATCATATCGCAGGCTTTCAGCGCTTATCTGGATCCCGTCTCATCTTCCTCCACACCCAGACATATCCAGGATATTGCGAAGGCAGTCGCTCGTGTGAGTGAGCCAACTTAGTGTCTGCGTGACATGCTCTAAGCTAGTACAGGAAATGTAACATATCATACACGTATCAAAATAACATGCAGCATAAATAAACAAATCCATTCCTAATATCGAATCAATCAATGTCTCATAAAACGTCTAATCAGTCTGACATCTAGTTCCATTTGCCTAACCCTATACTCCTAGTATGACCAACAAAAGTAGCCTTAAGAAGAGGCTTGGTCATTGGATCAGCTAACATCTGATTCGTAGGAATATGCTCTAGAGTGATATCTCCTTTAGCTACTACTTCCCTAATGAAGTGGTACTTTATCTCAATATGTTTGGCCTTGCTGTGGTATTTCAGATCTTTAGCACAAGCTATGGCCGACATACTATCACAACGAAGCGTTACTGGTCTTGGTTCGTCAACCGCTCCTAAGCTGACCAGAAATCTCTTCAGCCAAACACTCTCCTGCGCTGCCGCGGAGCAGGCAACGTATTCAGCTTCCATGGTTGATAAGGCAGTGCAAGTCTGCTTGCTACTGTGCCATGTGATGGCTCCTCCACCCAGCATGAAGACGTAGCCTGAGGTCGATTTACGTGCGTCTAGGTCCCCACCCCAGTCAGCATCACTGTAGCCAATGAGCCTTAGCTCAGAGCCTCGGTAGCTTAACACGTAATCCTTAGTCCCTTTGAGATATCGGAGAATCCTCTTAACAGCCTTCCAGTGTCCAACACCGGGATCAGACTGATATCTGCTAACTAAACCGACAGCATGACATATGTCGGGCCTTGTACACATCATTGTGTACATTAAACTTCCGACAGCACTTGCATAGGGTACTTTAGCCATCTGGTCTCTCTCGTGTTGGGTCTTGGGACACATTTCAAGGCTGAGTTTCTCGCCATGTGCAATGGGAGTCTCGAATGGCTTGGAGTCCATCATCTGGAACCGTTCAAGTATCTTCTTGATGTATGTCTCTTGAGACAAGCCAAGAAGCCTCTTAGAGCGGTTCCTTAGGATCTTTATCCCAAGGATGTAACTCGCTTCTCCAATATCCTTCATTGAAAAACGAGAGGATAACCACCCTTTGGTAGTTCCGAGCATTCCTTTATCATTGCTGGCTAGTAATATGTCATCTACATATAATGACAGTATCATGAACTTCTTTCCGGAACGTCTGACATACACACAGTGGTCCTCATCTACCATTGTGAAGCCATATGCCACAATGTCTTGATGAAACTTCAAATACCACTGTCTTGAGGACTGCTTCAGTCCATATATGGACTTAATCAGTTTGCACACTTTGTGCTCTTGACCTTTCTTCTCAAAACCTTCCGGTTGAGCCATATAGATCTCCTCATCTAGTTCTCCATTGAGAAATGCAGTCTTAACATCCATTTGATGTAGTTCCAAGTCCATGCTAGCCACTATTTCAAGTATAAGACGAATGGAGGCAATTCTCACAACTGGTGAGAACGTCTCCTCGTAATCCACACCCTGTTGTTGGGTGTAGCCTTTCGCCACTAGCCGGGCCTTATGCCTCTCAACGCTTCCGTCTGCCTTCCTTTTGACCTTGAAAACCCATTTGTTTCCAATGGCCCTACGTCCAGGAGGCAAGTCAACTAAATCCCAAACATGATTGGTTTTCATTGACTCCAGTTCTTCCTGTAAAGCAATGTTCCATTCTTTCTTGTCAGGGGATGAGAGAGCTTCAGACAATGTCCTAGGTTCATCATCTTCTTGCGTGGTGACCATCATGGCCTCCCCTTCGATGTCAAATCGTCGACGGGGTACGCTCCCACGAGCGCTCCTACGCAAAGAGGGTTCTTCTTCAGCTTCATCATCATATATGATGGGCTGCTCACTAGGCAAGTCACTCCCACTGTTCTGAAGATCCATAGGGACTGTTCTCTGTAGGTCTGTAGAGAACTGAGTGTCATCCAGTGGTTCCTCTTCTTCGTAGAGAATACCATCTCCACGTGCTTCTCCCTGACTAGGAAAATCTCTCTCGAGAAATTCTACATCTCGCGATTCCATCTCTGTTAGACTACCATCCGGCTGTTGCGCTATGAATACGTAACCCTTAGAGTGCTCAGAGTACCGTATGAAGATGCACTTCTTTCCTCTAGCACCCAATTTCCCATGGACATGGGAGACGTTACGTACATAGGCGACCGACCCCCATGGCCTAAGGTGACCCAATTCGGGTTGCCTTTTGGTCCACATCTCGTAAGGGGTTGTGGCTACAGACTTGGTGGGCACACGGTTCAGTATGTATGTGGCAGTCATCAATGCATCTCCCCAATAGAAGATAGGCAGATTCGCATTTGCCATCATACTACGAACCATCTCTAACAGTGTTCTATTCCTTCTTTCCGCTACACCATTTTGCTGCGGTGTGAAGGGAATAGTCAACTGCCTCACTATTCCTTTGGTCTCACAGAGCTCTTTGAATTGCTCAGATAGATATTCACGCCCTCGATCTGTCCTAAGAGCCTTAACTCTTTTGTCCAGTTGGTTCTCTACCTCTTGTAGAAATTTTCTGAAGCACCCTAGCGCCTCAGATTTATGTGCCATCAAATACACATAACCAAAACGAGTGTGATCATCTATGAATGTGATGAAATAGCGAGCACCATGTCTAGCTCTAACATTTAATGGATCGCAAACATCAGAATGAATAAGTTGTAAAGGCTCAGTAGCCCTTACTGCTTTACCGAATGGTTTGCGTTTAGCTTTTCCTGCAAGACAAGACTCACATACAGGTAATGATATCTTGGGCATATCTCCAAGTAGGCCTGCCTTGGCCAGCCTGTTCATCCTATCCTGTCCTATATGTCCCAATCTAGCATGCCATCTAGTGGCATCATCATCACTAGAAGATGTAATATATGAACGAGAATCATAAATATCATCAATGCTAGAACCAACAATGTCTAAATAAACCACGAGAAATATAACCAGTACCAAAACATGAGTTGCCAACAAACAGTTTGGCAAAACCACCCTAAAAAACAAGTCATAAATTCAAATCCTAAAAAGTCTAGAAACGGAAATCAAAGTTCTTGCGTGCACTATGAGCGTATAAGACGTCATGTAGGATGAGCTCCAGCTTCATCTTCATGTGCATCCTTCTACTGCCCGTTTGTCATTCCCAATAATCCGTGCACGCGCCTCAATCACATGCTCAGGCGTCCTTTTGCACCTGAATCCAATACCCACTCATTAGCGGAATTAGAAATGAAAAACTTGACTTATAACATAACAGTCAGAGTTTGGATTATGGTATACCTTTGGCTCGGTGCAATCACGAGCAAAGTGACCCTTCTTTTGGCAGTTGAAGCACAAGACCCTTGCCAAGTTTCTAACCCTTCGGCTCTTCTTCCCACCAGCGCCTTTGTTGATCTTGGGTTTAGGGCCCCCAACGGATTTCCCTTTACCCTTGTCTTTCTTATCTGCTTTCTTCCAATTCTTGCGTGGCTTGTCCACTTTAGAATTTGGAGTCTCTGCCACCATCACCTCACCATTGGACTTGGCGGCCTCAATCCGCTCATATTCCAACAGCAGGTGACGCTTGACATCTTCAAGCGTCTTGACATCCGCATTATGGGTCATGTCTCGCTTCATGTGATCCCATGAGCGTGGAAGAGAGCGTAGTACCGCTTGTACCTGCTCTTCATCAGATAAGTTACGACCGGCTGCAATCAGCTCTCTGATCATGAAGGCCATATCCCTCAAATGCTGAGTCATTGTGTGCTCAGGCTTCATGCGATATGAGTCGAACCTCATTCTCAAGACTCGCAACTTGGTGATGGAAGTGGATCCATACTTGCTCTTGATCGATTCCCACATCTCCTTTGCTGTGGCAGAATTTTCGAACTCCCTGATGAGGTCATCTTCCATCATACATAGAAGATTGTAACAGGCCTTCCTATCCGCTGCTTCCCACTTATGAAAAGCAGCTAGGTCCCGCTCATGTTCCACAAGCGGTCGGGCCTCATTCATCACGGGTTCGACCCTTTCTGTCTGGAGATGGTCGGACAAATCTATGTCTAGCATGTAGTACATAGCACGACGGCTCCACATATCGTAGTTGTCCCCATTAAGCTTAACAGCTTTAGCAGAATCGGCAATGAGACTAGATGATTTCGACATTACTGAAAAACGTGAGACATAGTGGATATTAGTTACTAGCTTTGTTTTAGCTCCTAAATAACATGTGACATTGATTAATCTCAATAGTTCCTCACAAGGACTCCACCAAAACCTAGCGTATATCCTAGGAATCAAATCTCATCACTTGTGATTTCCTATCAATTTTAATCATGTCATCACGTGAGCTCTTTTGTTTTAGTTCTTTAGCATGCGAGGTTAAACATGTATATCCAATCACACGCAGTTATAACATAAAACAAGCATAAGCATAAATAAATATGCAATGGATGTGGCCCCTAAGGTGCACTCCCACTATTTGAGAGCACTTCTTGAGCAAGTCCTGAACTCCATCTCATGCCATCTCGCCTATTTGAGGACTCCAAGCTTGAGGCTCCATTAGACCGTCTAATTGCTCCATGCACCTTGCGCCATAGCTTTTGGTTTGGCCACCTCTCTTGAAGCTTCAATCTTCAATCTCTACTAACTATCTTATTTCTAATAAGAAGTAACCTCATAGAGGCGAGTGGATGAGAAGATAAGACACTAGAGTATAGAGAGGCACGACACGCAAGCCGTATTTTGATTACATATTCAAAAACCAAAACCAAAACCAAAATATAAAACATCTATGCCACATCCATGCACCAAACACATCCATTCAACCCACAACAGCATGTATAACAATATAATAAACATACTGGAATTTTCTGGAAATTTCCGGAATTGAGCAATAATTACTGGAAATTAATAAGCAATAATCTAATCAACTAAAAAGATCGAAAATTGCTCCCTACCACTTAGGGTCTCACCACCTATGGCAAAACGTAGGAAAAAATGACCTAAGTCTCCAGAAAAAATTTGGGCTCAAAACAGTGTGTTTAAGGTCGTCAAACTGCCTCGGGAAGTGTGCTAAACACTAATTAATTAATCTGGAAATTACTAAAATTTTCCGTCACCCCAAAAATTATGAAAAAATATCCACAAAATAGGAAATTTAATTTGGAGTCCCTAGAAAAAAACCGGACGAAAAATGACGGCGGGAGGAGGCCGCACGCGCCCTCACGCGCCGCCGCGCGTGGGCGCGTCCGCCTCCGACGGCCCATCTGCCACGGCAGCATGCCACGTGGCATGCCACGTCAGCACCTATGCTGACGTCATATGCCACGTCATCGCCACGTCAGCTGCCACGTCAGCCGACACGTGGCTGCCACGTCATCGCCACGTCAGCCACTTGCTTACGTGGCACCGCCACGTCATCTGCCACGTCAGCCCTAGGGCCACGTCAGCAGCCTCCGCCAGCCCTTAGGCGCGTGCGGCGCGTGGCGGCGCGTGGCTGCGCGTGGGGGCGGCGTCGGTGGCGCGTGAAGCCCACGCGCTGCCTTCCCGTGCTCCGTTCGCGACGAAATTAATTTTGCCGTGATCGTCTTTTCGTCCTGATCCCGATTATGTGGTCAAAATCCAATTTTAACAAGTTTTTGAAAAACGTGTTCTATTATTGGATCTAGCAGTCCAGATTAATACAGTTCCGAAACTTTGAAAATTCATAACTAATTCACCGTAAATCCAAAAATTATAAAATTTATATATCTGGAATCCTCGTGAAAAACCCTACCTAACCATATAGGTTTCGTCTACTGGTTATGAAATTTCAGAAACGCGAATTTTAATACAGGTTCGGGAACGCTTATCGAGGCACGAAAAACAAGCCTAAGGCTCTGATACCAATGAAGGGCAGGAAGGATCTAACACATTCAGATCTACAACATGAACTAAAGTGGAATATTCATGTTTTTACCTTGTCTTCCTAAGCTCCTTAGTGCAGCGGATGATCGTTGTGTTGCTTGCTTTCACGCGCCTCCTCCTTGATCTTGCTCCCACCAATCTAGTGTGAATCTCGAGGACGAACACTGATTTCCACACCACGTTCCACCTCCTTGGATGAAGTTGGAGAGAGACTAGGGTTCTCTACAACTAGTATGAATCTAGACAGAGTAACTTTATTCTCTGGAATAGCAATATAATATGTAGGAGGCTGCCTCCTTATATAGGCAAAACTTCTCCTAAGTTTGCACATAAACCCCTAGGGTTTGAGCCTTAGCTTCTAACCCGTCTAGTTTGTGCATTAGTGCAACTAACCTCATAAGGTTATGATAATTGCATTGGGCACCCCACATGGGCGCACCAATTGCTAACAGATGAAAATTAACCTTTTGATGGGTGTAATGATTTAAAAACACACCTGGCCACATCAGCAAAGAAAGGGGAAGTTGGAGGCTCCAAGCAAAGGGACTGGCAAATAGCAATGACCCTAAAACCTAATGGGTCTAAGACCCCCTCCTACTAGGTCAATAGACTTGAATTGCTAGAAAGCAGCATAGAAGCTAGATGGTGCATATTCTTATTGAGTCAGCAGAGTATTAAAAAGGTGTGTGAGCAGAGAAAGAAAGAGAGAGAGAGCATGTTGGTCCGTGTGTGTTGTAGTTATTGAAGTTTGGGAATATTATGGTGGTGGTGGTGGAGCTGAGAGAAGAGAGAAATGAAATGTCACACAATAGAAGAAGTAGAAATAGAAGAGAAGAGAAGAAAATGTCGTCACAGTACACAGGCTTTAAATCGCCATCACGCAATACGATGTGGCCTTTACCTTATTATTCACTCTCACACAGAGTCACACTTGTTGGTTTCTTCTTCTTCTTTCTTTGATGGATGGGAGATTCGAAATTGGGGTTTGTGTGAATATTTACAGAGTGCAGGTGGTAGCTCTATTCTATATAGCTGTGTCATGTCTTATGAATAACAACAAGAGCAAAACTACAAAATGGAAAGAAAAAGAAGTAGTAATTCTGATGCTGCTGCTAGAGAAAGGGAAAGAGAGAGATATGAAAGACACACTTGTTTGACGTGAAGTGAAGTGAAACACCATGCACCTTCCCCTTCTACTCCTCTTGATCACACTCTTGTTTATTAAATACTTGCTTCTACTTGTAACTAGGATATCGCATTTATGGATTCTACATATTCAAATGACTCTTCTACCCTTTCTCCTAATCACTGTTTTTTCTTTGACAGGTTTGAAACTTCAGCTCGGAGTAGTTACTTCTAAGTGCGCGGATGATAAACTGTGCTCCTGTGCAATAGCCTGAAACTACATGAGAGATTGTATATCAAATTTAACATGGTTTTAATTGCTGACAGATTCAGTGTGTTTTTTTTTTTTGAAACAGACAAATTCAGTGTGTTGATCTGTGAAATAGCGAAAAAGGATACAAATTTAGGTCAAAATGCCGGACTTATATAAGGGCATAACGTCTTTTATCGGAAACGTGGGATTTGTAATATCGGATTCAACATGTTTTGAGGAAAAGGGTATTGCAAAGTATACATTAGTATATTAGTTTTGTTGAGTACATGAAATGAGTACTTGGTTGGACTCTTTATGTGATCTTTTCTCTTTGGTGGTGGAAATTTGTTTTGGCACTCTTGGAATTACCATACCAAAAAGCAACTAATTACTTGTACAAAGGCACCATGTAACACTATCAAGGTAAAAGTCAAAACTTTTGGGGACCTAATGAACCCTTCTTCAACCCTCTCAATGACAGTAATTTTTTTTCTTTTATCTAATCAAACCAAAAGAAGTAGAGAGCATGTGAAAAAAAGAACAAAGAAGTAGAGTAGTTCGTTTTATCATTTACTACTGCTACCACCATAACCAACCAACCAGTAGTAGAAATGAAAATGAGAAACAAGTTAAAACCTGCATTTCTATGACCACTACACTTGCAGCAGAAGCTGAAAGAGGAGGGAGAACACAGATTGCAGTTTTGACTGTAGCTAAACAAGCCAATGACCAAAGACAACAACAAAAGCTACCCCAAAAGATTTCCCCAAAAGGAACCACCCCCAAGGTCAAAACCGTCTTTTCCCCTCCCCCAACCCCTGATGCGTGTGATTTCTTTTTAAGTGAGTGTGCGCGGAGGGATCAAAGTCAGTAGAGAGAGAAGGGTCACGGGTTTGTCTTGAAAGGCCCTTATTTTTTCACAGTTCTACACAACAGACACATATTCCTCCACTTTCTCTCTCAACAAATATAAAATCAAACCAAATCTCTCCCAAACCTGTTCCACTTCACTCTCTCTACTACTACAATGGCGTTGATGATTGACAACAACAACAGCGACGGCGGAATACTGCTCTCCTTAGACTCCCACAAGGCGGTTCCGGCGCCGTTTCTCACCAAAACGTACCAATTGGTCGACGACCCCAACACCGACCACATCGTATCTTGGGGCGACGACGACACCACCTTCGTCGTGTGGCGACCGCCGGAGTTCGCACGTGACCTCCTCCCTAACTACTTCAAGCACAACAACTTCTCCAGCTTCGTCCGCCAGCTCAACACCTACGTAAGTTTATTTAATGAAACTCAACTCATACTCACATTTACTCAAGTGTTTTGTGTGAGTAATTAATGAAACTCAACTATTTTTCTCAAGAATAAATCAATTTATTTCCATGTCTGTATTTTTGTTTGATTAGGGTTTTAGGAAGATTGTTCCGGATCGATGGGAGTTTGCGAACGACTACTTCAAGAAGGGGGAGAAGCATCTCTTGTGCGAGATCCACCGCCGGAAGACGTCCCAGCCGCCGCAGATCCCGATCCACCACCACCACCACCCGGGCGGCGGGTTCTTCCCGTACGGAACTCGGCCGGGGAGCATTTCCCCACCCGACTCGGACGACAACAACAACAACTGGTGTGACTCGCCGCCGCTAATGTCGTCTCCGACGGGCGGGTGCTGGTCGGGAGTCACGGTGGCGAACAACAACGGTGGTAATAACAGCTTGACGGCGTTGTCGGAGGACAACGAGAGGCTGAGGCGGAGCAACACGATGCTGATGTCGGAGCTGGCTCACATGAGGAAGCTCTACAACGACATTATCTATTTCGTGCAGAATCACGTGAAGCCGGTCGCACCGAGTAATTCCTACGGAAATAGTGGGCAGAAGCCTCTCAACCATCTGATCGGGTACACCCATCAACAACAACAACAACAGCTAAATCAGAATCAGAATCAGCAGTACTACAACAAGCAAGTGAATCCGACGGTCCACAATCATCAAGAGACCACGAAGCTGTTTGGTGTACCGTTGCAGTCGAAGAAGAGATTGCATTCTGAGTATTCTCTCGAGACAAACAAGGCGAGGTTTGTGTTGGAGAAGGATGATTTGGGTTTGAATCTCATGCCTCCATCCCCATGTTAGTTCCTTTTTTATTTCTCTATTTTTTTTCTTTTTTTCTTTTTTTAAAATCTCAAGTTTCTAGATTACTAGTAGCACTAGTTTTTATCTAATCTTAATGAGGAATTAATTAGGGTTTCTTTTTCTATTTTGATTTGCTTTCTGCTCTATGTATGGAGCTAGAGGGAGTGAATGTAGGAGGTTTGTTTGGTGTTATTCCATGTGTAAATATAGTGATTAATTACTACTAAGTTATGCTATCTTTTGAGTAACATTCAACATCTTATGTTTCTTTTTCTCTGATTTACAATTTTCTTGGTATTTCTTGGTTATTGTGATTCTATTCTTCTTCTTTGAAATGTGAATGTTTGTTTCAGTTGCATTTAATGCATTGCAGAAACAAAGGAGATAGGGGAAGAGAGGCACAGAGAGTCTTTAGGACTGGTCATTAGTCTCTAGGGCTTTTGCTGTGTGCAGAAGCCATTAATGTGGATGGTATCTGTGTGCAGAGACACACCCACACATGAAGACATTTTCTTCAAATTTGAACAAACATTAATAATAAAATCTGTCACACATGAATATATGATGAGGACTCTTGCTTGACCAGTCTTACTAACACAGCTTGTTTGAAGTTTATTGGATATATATATTGTTTTTTATTTGGGGATCAAGGTCCTTTCCACTTGAACAAGTCACTTGTTCCATGTTCATAAATCATAAGTTTGTGAGAATGTGTTATGGATTCCTCAAATCCAGTCAATCTAATACCACCCTTCTCTTTTAGACTCAAACTGATTGCAGTACTGAGACATAGTTAGCTTTTTATATATTAATTTAAATATGTATATATTAAAGTACATATGTGTGTGTGTTACTGAATTGTAATGAAGACTAATGTGCATTAGAAGGATTGAGGAAGAACATAAAGTGAGATTCTTTCAACGACTTGTGTTCTTAATCATGAAGAAAGTTGTAGGGATTTTCGTTGTAAAATTACTTTTCCAATCAAAAAATTAATATTTTTGTTGATTCAAGAAAGCAAGAGATTGAGAAAAAGCTAGTAGCACAAGGCACAAATAATCACGAAATAGTTTCTAACAAATTTTAATTTGTATTACCAAAGCCATTATTAATGTAATAATTTAATAATTATTGAAGAAATGTCAAAAAGAAAGCAGCATGGGGTACTATGATTTTGAGGAGAAAGAAAAAGAAATGGCATGATCATAACAATAACAACATCTTTTAGGTTGAGGTGATGATCTCCATTTCTCGTTTATTTGAACAGTTATCTTTTTTGCTTCCCGAAGTCAAGAAAAAGAGCACAAAGATGAGGAGTACAAAAATACATTTACATTTTTTCTACGAAACTTATATAAAATGACCCAAAAGTGGGGTTGTGTTATTCGATGAAAGCGAAACATGTGTAGGTGTAATAATGCAGTTTTGTGGAAGAAGAAGGAAGAAGAAGATGTGGACTAGCTAATGCAAAACGAGGGTGTTTGAAACGTTTCTATCAAGGGTGCTTCCAAATACTTCTTCTTCTTCCTCTTTTTTACTTTCTTTTTTCTTTACTTATATTTGTGAGGAACAAGACCAAGAGAGTAAAACCTTTGCCTTTTCCTACTTTAAGTAGTAAAACTCCCTTTGGATCCTCCACTCCCCATCCCTCTTCTCTTTTCCCTTTCACTTCTTTCAGTCCCCCAACCTCTTTCTCACCCTCTCCCACTAAACTCCAAGCCAAGTGTAATCTTATTTTCAAATTAATTAAAACACAATATAGGTTCTTGGGTGACAGTAAAATGTTTTTATAAAGAAAAATATTCTACATTTAAACTATTTTGTGTGAATTTTTTCTGTAATTGCTTTCTTGTGTTTGGTGTACACTCAAAATATTTTGTTTGTGCATTATATTACTTGTGGTTGGTAGCAGCAGAGGTGCTGGTGGAGCAGTGGCAGTAGTGAGAGTGGCGGCAATGGGTTGGAGGTGGGTGGCGAAGGTGGTGGTTCTTAGTGGCAGCGGTGTTAGTATGTCTTGTCACGCTTCTTCACTCTTCGAGAAATGACTTACCCATTTTAAATGTGCAAGTCATTTTACATATTTCAAGAAACTAGGTTCCACCCCGCGCGCGTTGCGCGCGGTGTGGCCTTGGCATGTTTGCTTGTCCGATGGGCGGAGATATACATTTGCTAATGCAGGATTCTTATGTACCGCGTTTGGATGTTATTTTATCGGATTTATACTGTAAATAGCCTCAACATCCGTGAGTGCATCACATTTGTAGTACATTACATAGTCACGAGATTGGAATAACGAGATAGTAGGCATAGAGTATTTCAGCATCATAGTGAGGTAGTACAGGAGTAGTAGACGTGCGTGTCATTGATGGCAACTTAAATTGGCTACATAGATATTGGTTGCACCTGCCTTTGAATTGGGTGTTGTCTTTTTGGCAACATATATTGAGTACTATGTTTTACAATGATATAGTTCGTCAATCTTTCTTATTATCGGGCTGTAACTACATAATATATGGGTTGTGCAGTCAAACTTGGGAAACTTCTAGCGGCTGATATAATGCAGTGCTTTCAGATATTCAATGTTTGTGAGATAGGTATCGGGAATTTTCTCTGTGTTTTTAATTGATATCTATAATTATCCTATTTTGCTCTCTTATGAGCATCATGAGCTCTCTGAGCCTAACAAAATCATACTCATAACATGTTACCTTCCAAGGTCAATGCCTGTTACCTTCCCCAACCACCCAACATCTATGTTCTTCTGATTTGGGTTTCATCATTTATATGCATTGCTTGATGTAAATTGAAGATTTATTCAGTAGATTGAGTGGGGTTTGCAGTATCTTGTGCTTGATTCACCTGTCTTGCAGGTTGCATTTATTGGAGATGTGTTTGTGTGAATATGCATGTCAATCAGTTCAATGAGAGGACATGAACATATGCTATGTATTACCAGTTCATGCACAATCTATTCCATTGTCAACGCCTATTATCTTCCTCAATCAGCCACCATCTCTCTCCTTCTGCTCTAGGTTTCATCATTTAGATGCATTGCTTGATGTGCATTGAAGATTTCTTAAGTAGATTGAGTAGGGTTTGCAGTGTTTGGTGGTTGATTGACCTGTCCTGCAGATTACATTTACTGAAGATGTGTCTGTCTAAGTAATCATGTCAAGCAGTTTAATTAAAGGACATGAAAACTTGCTATGGTCTTTTGACCTCCTTCCTTACTTCTGGTATAAAGGCATAAGCAGTTGGCCTAAGTTACAAAATACTGTAATTCAATGGATTATGGTAAGGAAAATACCGATGACAAATGGAGAAAGACTGCTAAGATGAAGAGCAAGGAGAAGATGAGGAAAAGTAAAAAATATCAGAGTGAGGAAGAATTCACAGAGGACGAGTCTGAGTGGGAGAGTTGGACTGAACATGGTTATGTGGTCGGGAAGGGCTCGGAGACTACGGTGTACTCAGATGCGGAGGAAGAAGATGACTTCTGGGGAACTGATACGGCTTCCTCGTATTCGCTGAAGTTGAAGCATTCTGTCTCTCGTTCTTCCAGTTTAGGTAGAAAGAAGAAGGAAAAAGTGATAGCCGGAGGTAGCGAAGATTCGCAAATGAAGAAATCAATTCTTCTGCTGGATGCGACACCAAATAAGGGCAGCAAGAGGAAGAATACCGGAGAAGATGTTCAAGAGTCATGCAAGAAGAAACCAAGATTATAGAGTGTCTAGTTTTTTTGTGCTATGTTATGGTGGATTGTAGTTTCATGTCACGTCTTATGAGTAGTAATGTTGAGTTTGGTCATGTTTACTTTGTAATGGGGTTATGGATTGATGTCGTCTCGGTCTATATTTCGTGTATCAATGCAGATTTTGCTTTCTTCATAATCTAATAATCATTTAGAATGATGTATTATACTATGTTATTCATGGATTGATGCATATTGTGTCTGCTTGATCGAACGAGTAATATTTTTTTCATTTTTGTTTTTTTCATTTTTTCCCTTGTACGTAAACTGATATGACTAATTTCCTTATTCGGCAAGTTGTTCCTGGATTTTAATATAACAAATATAATGATGATTTGTATTGATTTGGTAGAAGATTCTAGTGTTGATTTCATTGTTTCCGTTGTTGCTGTTCTTCCAGAATCTAGAACAGACAAACCGGTATATGCATCGCGTATTGATATTATTTGGTCAGAATAATACTGTAAATAATCTGGAGATGTGTGGCAAGAAGAATGAAAGGGAAGAATCCATTCACTTTGTTTAATAGGCATACATCAAGTTATTGTTAGAAGCAACCATATGTATGATACGAAAGAGTATCAGTGTCAAGTGACCATAGGAAACCCAATATGGACTGATTTGTGAAAAATAAATGTTTGGCGATTATGACCAGGAAATGTTCTCTTTTAGGTACTCATAAAAGTTTTTGATGGCTCTTTCTGAATTTGATACAGTGAATTTTGGTCGGAAAAAATGATTTTTAGATTGTGGTAGAAAAAATTTGGTCTGAGATGTGTGGATAACATCGTCTTTGTGCATAATCAGAATAATACTGTAAATATTTGCAGAAGAGTTTAGCAAAGGATTACAATAGGAGGCACGTTATTGCAGCAATGAAAATTTGGAATTTAGAAATACAAGATGATAGTAGTAGAAACATCACAGCAGAATAGAACATGTACATGATTTGCAGCTTTATTTGCTTTGATTGTTGGTGGGTGGAGTATGATGGGGTTGCATTGCTCTGATGATGTCCTTTTGTTAGGTGTTCTGGATACGGCGAACCACCCACTTTGTTAATCGAGGATTCCTGTTTTGTGTGCACCTAATCACGCGGACGTAGAATTTTGTTGTTGGGCTCTTTGCATTTGCTGATGTTATGATATTTTGTTGTTCCTGATCAGAAACAAATCAATCAATGTAGCTGTAGCCAGTGTGTGTTGTTGTCGTAGGGATTGTGTAGATTAGGCAATCATAATACATGTTCAGTCATTGTTGACATTGCGGCAAGTGTGGTCTCCAAAAAAGTTTCCACAGGGAACCCAAATATTGTAGCATCCATAATTCCAGTTTCATCTCGAAGCTCCACATACAAGCGACCACTGCAGTTAGGTTCCAGTTTATGTTAGCGTGCATGTACTTGTTTCGCTGTTATAGGACATGTGGATGTAGGTACATGTAGTGGATATACTACGAAGTACCAAAAACATTGTATATAATGGATGTTGGGTTTTTTTAGCTAACCACGGTATTGTGTTGCAGTTAGCGTTGCCACAATTTCTACAGGTTTGACAGATGCGTTCACGTTTGCAATGTGAGCAAGCATTGAACCACGGCTGTTGAGTGGTCGGTATTGCACGTATCGATACTCGTAACCATGTCTCACCATACAGCCGCTGTTACAAGAATGAGTATATTGTATTTCAGTTGTAGGCATCACAATTGTAAATGTGTAAGTAAATGAAACAACTGTCTTACCGCCGTTCGTCTTGCATCTGATATATTGTTGACCTGCATTGCAAGCTGCTGTATGTCTTCTGTGTAGTTATAGATTTTTTTTTGCCTCACCAGTGAACTGCTTATAGTGCCTTTTCCAATGTGTACTCTGATAATTATGTTGTGACTCACAGAATGGCACACACTTGAATGCTTATTGAATATTTACCATGATCAAATGGGGTATATTGGATGTTACAATACAGCTGAGATCTACAGTGAATGCAGGCATGGGTGCTATGTTATTAAACATGTGATCAGTACGTGGTGTGTTGTTGATGACAAATGTTTGGACAGGAGGTTGTTGTACGCCAGGTGTTTGTATTGCATGTTTGATTAGAATTTTGCATGGTTGCAACTCGTGATATTGAGCTGTGAAGTAGGAGCAGCAGACATCAATACCAGTACTGGAAGCAGGAGATTCAGTAAGCTGGAACGATGTATATGCTGGCACACAATTTTTACTACATTGGTAAGCTGCCCAGTATGTTGTCCTTCAACTGTTAGTGCTGAAAATTAAATCGGAAGTACATATGATAGATTATTGGCATGGTGCGTAAGTGGTTTGCTTACGATATTTATATGGCTTGAAATTGTGCTATTTATTTTGGCCACATTGGCAAAAATACTGTATCTGTTGCCGATTAACGGTGAACCCACGTAATTTGTAATGACATCTTGGGATAAGGACGAGCAGAAATTGGTGAGCATCTGGGGATTAGCAGGTGTCAATGAAACTATTCGAATAGTGGAGAAAGAAGGTGACAGGAGATGAGGATTTAATACTGCAAGTATCGTATTTTCTTGCGGAATATGCAGTTATGAATTAGTGACGCTGTTAATTGGTATTTGCAGTTCTGTTGATGTGGTACTCGCCCGGAAGTATTCTGGCATTATTTATACGTTCCGTGTGTCTACCGCAGGATACATGTTGCAACAGTATCTGGTTAATGGAGGCAGCAAGAACATACAAAACGAACATGGCGTATTATTTTATTTATTTCGTCAACGAGAATATATTTTAATTTGTAAGCATGCATCAAGCTTGAACCACGTAGCGTACAGTCCAGCTATTGACTGGGAGCCCATTCCCATTGTTGCGCCGGGAAAGGAGGAAGTAAAATTTTCTTGTGCTACTGTACATGTTCACAGTCTCGAGCACGCTTTGTTGTTCCTGGAAATAGTCACAGTGGTGAAGATAATGAGCTAGTTGGGTACGAAGTATAGTTTCGAATCGAGAAATTGTGTTTCATACATCAGTTGACATTGATGACATGGTTGTTGCATTTATCCCTAATACAGTGTCAACTGACTGTCCGAAGATGCGTACCTCGAGTTCAGAGCTACCGTCATGAAGTTGCACGATTACACGCCCCCTGGGAAAAAAAAAAGAAAGAAGAAAAAAAAAAGACACAACATTTGGCATTTAGATTTCGCATCCTCTGTGGAAAAGTTGTAAAATTCATGTTGTATGAAATTAGACCGACACAGTCTACAACATAATGGTTGTCAGTGTTATCATATACCATGGTATAGCATCGCTGTAATTATTTTGGCAAGCAGAGCATTGAAATCTGTTGTTTGGAGAACGATTTGCAACACGATTGCAGAACTTGCATGCGTAATACCATGTTTGCTGATTTGTTGGTAAAGCATGAACACTGGCATTTACCCAAATTTCGCGCACAGTAGGCTGCAGTTGGTCATAAGAAGCACACAACGTAAAGTGAAACTGTTGAAAAGCTGTATTACTGAGTCGATGATAATTGTTCATTGGTGAAGAAGATACTTACTGGCAACGTTGGCAGATCGACTATTGCACAAGGTTTCATTTCTTGTTCGTATGGTTGATCATAATCCAAACTTTGAAGCTTGGACGAACTGTTGTTCTAAAGTGCAAACAAAGCTTATGGGAGAAAGCAATGTTGCCTTGTTATTGTGTGGTATGAAGAAAAAATGATTTGTATGATAGTATTTATAATGACATTTGTTACAGCAGTTGTTGGACATCTGAACTATGTGTATTATAATTATATAATGTTCTGTGCTAAATGTTTTTTCTTGTTTGTTTTTTTGCTATCATTTGCAATGTCTGTTTTGTATCGAAATTGACACGTGTTATAACATTCAAATTACCTGGTGTAGGTGATAATGTCATTTGACTACAAATTTGCATATGGTGGCACACAGTTCAAGAACATCGACAACCCACTTATTTAACTGTGTAAACAATTTACTGATAATCTCTTCACAGCATGGTATGACACATTTTGCTGAGCAATATTATTGGAAAATTATCAAGAATTGACGCTGAATTGGTATTTGGGAAAACCAGTTGAATGTGATGTGACAAATGTATCAGATGCGTATCGATGATAAGTAACCAGCGGATAGTCAATAGATAGCATTGAAGGAATGGTGTTGGTTATCACGAGTGGTGGTTCTTCATCGCCACCATATGCTGAAGAATACATGAACTGTTGGAAAGTTGGAGAAGCCTTCGGGGTTGCGGAGGTTCAACACTAATGGCTCAAATCTGTTTCTTAAAACAGTGAAGTGGATTTTGATATGGTGTAATGTAGTTACATGTTAGGTCTTATGAGCAGTAATGTCAAGTTTGTTTATGTTCATCATGTAATGGGCTTATCAACTGATGTAATCTTGGTTTGTGTTTTGTCTATCAATGCAGTGTTGATTTGTGATGATCTCATGTTCGTTTAGAATGATTTATTATACCATGCTGATCATGATTTGTATTGATTCTGGTGGAAGGTTGTAGTGTTGATTTCATTGTCTTTGTTGTTGCTGTTGTTACATGATTCGGAGGAGGCATACTCATATATGCATTGTGTTTGGGTGTTATCTGATTAAAATTATACTGTAAATAGTCTCAACATGTGCGTGTCAAATTCCCTGTGACAATGCGAGTAACGAATGAAGAGTGCATACGTAACAGCATTGTTGAGTCACACCTGTGGATCCATATGCGTCTATTGCATCTAACGGAGAACATGGGGGCAATAAATGATTAACTTGTAGATATTACATTCAGACAACAGGAAGGCAGACATATGGTATTGCAGCATCGCAGTGCGGAAAGTATAGTAGCAGTGAACATGCGTGGTATCGATAGGAGCATACACCATACTTCCATTCGGCAATGATTGTTATCGCTGCTTATTGTGCTCTTCGAACTCGGCGAACCACCCACCTTGTTAATCTTGGGTTCCTGTTTTGTGTGCATCTGAGTATGCGGACGTAGAATTTTTCTGCTGTGCTTCTTGCATTTGCGGCTAGTAGGAGATTTTGTTGTTCCTGAATATGAAGTTGTAGTTGGTGTTGTTATGGATTGTAGACGTTGCATATTTTAAATGATAAGAATACCTGTTCAGACATTGTTAACATTGTGACAAGGGTGTTGTCTAAGACAGTTTCAACAGGTAGCCCAAATATTGTGGCATCCATGATCCCAGTGTCATCCTGTAGCTCGACATAGAGGCGGCCACTGCAGCAAATGGTTGTGTGGTTGTTAGTTTGCATATATTTCATGTAACGATACTAAAATCCAGAAGTACATATGTGTGTGTAAAGAATAAATGTAGTATGCAGCAGAGGAATTGTTGCACATATTGTATGCTGAATATTTGTCTAACCATAGGATTGCATCCTGGGTAGCATTGCCGCATCTATTGCAGATCTGTCCGAAGCACTCGTTTTTGCAGTTTCGGCATGCATTGAACCATGGCTGCTGGGTTGTTGGTATTGCGGTTATTGATACCTTCATCCATGTTTCTCTATATAAGGGCTGTCATATAATTAAATAGGTGTTAGTTTTTTGCAAATGTTATGCTGTGGGCGAGACAACTAAATGAAAGAAATAACTTACCAAAGTTGCCCTAGCAGGTGATATGTTGCTGAGTTCCATTGAAAGCCGTCGCACCAATTCTGTATGTTGATGATAGTCTGGATTGTGTAGCTACTGCTTATATAGCATGCTTATTCTACTTAGTCAATTGCACTATGGTGTACGTGATAGAATGGCACGCACTACAATGTTTGGCATATACCGAGGCTGCCACATGTCGATGAAATGAAGCATGTTCAGCAAAGTTGGGATGAACTTAGATACGAATGCAAATCAATTTGTAAGTTGCAAGTTATATTTGACGATTCTACAAACTCATCTTTACTTTGTTAGGTTCAATATATGAGGAAATTCCAGGTTCTGATTCAGGATAGTAAAGATTGCGCAAGTTAATAAGAGTTGTGAGTATAAGCATTTGTACTAACGGTTATTAATGGAAATTTAATTATTGCCAAATATACAATGTGTTTTGGGAAGTGAGTTTGGTATAAGTTATCAGTTATAAGTAGCTCAAATGTATCAGTTTGTTATACTGAGTTTCTTTTTAGATGAATATACACAGTTATAAACTATTAATTAGAGTCAAGCTTATTACAAGTTGCGTCTGATATGAATTTGTAGGCCTATGTGGTGTTGCTACAATACTGTTATGCGCCAACTGTTTAAGTTGCATGTTGGATGCGAATTTTCTAAGTTTGCATGTGATGTCAGTATGTTTCTAAAGTTGAATAGCTACTTTTGATGTTTGTGCTGAAAGTGTCAGGCTCAGCTTGTTTGATTCGTTCACTGGTTGGCACGCATACCTAGTCTACTTGGGAAGATAGCCATCGCGTCAGAAAAGGTTATGAATCAGTGAAAACCAAACAGGGAAAAGGTAATCGACATATTACATATCACAAGTGTGTTGTCGTGGTAATACATTCTACAGATATGTTGTATAGCTATTGAAATCTGGCATTAATCTATTGATGTGAATGAATGCACAACTTGTATGCTATATCTGACGACTGCATCAAGTTATTGTTGGCAGTATTAATCCGTTACAGAAGAGTGTCTGTATTCAGATTCGAAATACTTAAAAATATTGCCGGATGTTAAGGCCTGGCAACATAACAAGTTGTAGTTAGGGGTGCAAGTATATGCGGAAGAATTGGTACGGAGGACATTATCAGTATAATGCATTCAATGCACAAGTAATACAGCAATCGAAGGGTATTAGATGAAGCATGTAATGATACGAAATATTAATTACATGATTTAAACTAACGAGCAGACAACTGCTCCTCGAGTATTAAGTTGCGTACTATTTCAGGAGCATCATATAATATATTTAACACATGGTAGTAGGGACCAGTTCTGGAGGCGGTACACCGAGGACCATTGGATCGTATTTGGAATTGGTTAAGATAGCAAATGAACTGGTACAGTTTTTTTTTTTTTTTATTTGGAGTTACTTTTGACCTCATCTTCGGATAGAGCTCTATTGCATGCCATCGCCTTCATAGTTAGCCTTGCTGGGAGCGGATTAGGAAGAGAAACTGAAACAACAATCAGTATGTGACATGGGTGGTGTGCATTTATAGTATGCTTCAAATAAAGTGGATGCAATCGGTTAGGTTTCAATTTGAACGTAGTAAGGGCATGTATTTTAATGTTTGAACTAAGTCAGGATTTCAGATAGCGGTTGGCGGCAGAGTTATTATGGGGTTAGTTATGGGCACGTTAATTTTAACTTCTATTTAAGTTGGTTGTTTGATAATTGCGGGAGAGCATACTGCAATGGTGGAAAAAATTGTGTGGTCATGCTCCTACTACTTACAATGTAAAGAATTAGATGTTGCCATCCCAGTGGACGAGATAGATAGGATACAGTGACTACACGTGTCGTTACTCAGTAAACTATGGCATCTAACTTAGCACAAATACAACCTCAATATCAACAATATCTAGTATCTAGTAACGATAGCACAAATCAACAATATCTAGTATCTACAGACGTTGGGAAAGAAAACATAGCCACACGATTGTGGTGGATTTGCGAATCAATTGTCGCAGCGTCTGGGGTTGGATTGGCTATGGTGGTGGTTGCGTTGAGTATTGGCGTTGAAGTTCAATACACTGTGTAGACAAAGTCCCATGACTATTGTGTAAGGAGTTCCACTTGTGCTGCAGCTTCAAAGTGCAAACAAGTTGTTGGTATTCAGAGTTATTTTATGCTATTGTTTCAAGACGGACATGCAGTCGTTCTCTTGATAGCCTTAGTCACAATACCTGAAGACATCAATAAACGACATATAAGATTTCTACCAAGTATAAAGGAGCCAGTGGGAGAGTGAAATCAGGTCTTGTACATCAAGCCTTCCATCCAGCACAAGTATCAAATAATTCTGAACATGAAGCTATACATTATGTACCTAATGGTAGAGTAACGTCCACTCCATAAATATGCGGATTAATTGGACCCAATTAAAGACAGATCAAGGTATAATATGGTGAAGTACTGTTTCTTCATTGCTTATTCATCTAATTCAGCACCATAGAATCTAAATAGCTGCTTCATCGAATCAAACATATTCATAGTGCTCTGGGAAAACGGCCATACCAAATCAGATACCACATTAGCACATCAATCAATAAGAAACAGCAAATTACGCAAACCATGTTGTAACCCAAGAAATAAAACTTTTTTTAAAGAAAATGCAAACCAGAGGAGCATAACGCAGTGACAGTGATAACAAATTGTGCATAACTCTCACATGTGGGAAAATGAGACGACTACGCATGTAAATCGCGCGGACGCTCTCTTATTGCTATGGAGGTTAGGGTTTCGTGGTGGAAAGAACTTCAAGTTAAATTAGTATACCTGAGCTTCATCAGATTTTGGTTATGGACCTTCTATAAACATGCACACAACAAATTCAGTGACGGGATTTGCAAAAGCACAGGAAACCAGTGCTAAGGGAACATCAAAATAGGAAACCAAGCATCACGAAATGCATTCAAAGTTCCCAGGAATATACAACTCAACATATTTTCTTTTGGACAAACATAGCTAGAACAGGACACACACGCACAGTGGTCAAACCATAGTTGAAATGCCAAATTAGCAACTTAAAATTCATAGGTATACACAATTTCAATAATAGAAATCACAGCTTTAACAAATTTCAAGGAAAAAATATCATATCTTTGAAAGGGAGCGACAGAGGCAAACCAGATTGAATATGCAACCCAAGAGAGACAAAGAGGATGGCGATACCTAGAGGGATGGAGTCAGGGCCCCTTGTGTTGGGAAGACCCGGTACATGAATCAATACTTAATCTAAATCGGAAAAAATGGCAGACAATTTGAGCATTGTGCTTTCCATGTTGCCAAGTCTTTCTTCTACTACAGCAAAAAACGAATTATCAGAATGTCATTTGTATTATATTATCAATGCTTTGAAAGTTACATCAGTAAGATTCATTATACTTTACCATGCAAGTGCAACGTGTTCCCGTGAGCATATTTTGATGGGTAGTTTAAATCTTTTTCATCCCCATATGGCTTACTCAAGCCATGAACAAACTATGGTATCTCCTGACACAGAAGAGAATGGCATAAGAAAAAAAAAAGAGTAAAATAAGATAACTCATCAAAATGACAATTTTGCTCCAATAAGTTGAAAAGCTCTGCATACTGAGATAATGTTCGACTTTGATAAACTTCTGCAAATTCGAGACCAAGTCGAGCTTCTTCAGCTGATGATGTGACATCCAGAGTCCAGGAAGCAGGGTTGTATCCACCTCTGATCTTCTGAACTCCTTCAACCGCCTAAGAAATGTGGAAATCTAGGTGATGCAACGAAGAGTAAACAGTCCTAAACAGCGTACTGGAGAACTTCTCAGCAACAGTCCTGAACAGCTCCATATCTCCAATTCTAACAGCGTGAGGTAGAAACACGACAATTTAACCGTGCAGTCCATTGCCAAAATCCAAGTGGATCTACACCCATTAGCAAACACTGAAGAGACGAACAAAAAAGAAAATCCAACAGCAACTTACATGTGTAAGCTTAAAATATGGCCTCAGGTCTTCTCCATACCCTTCTGCATAAAAACAGCCCTCTCGGGGATTTCTCCGAGCAGAATTCGGACCGTCACATCCCACTTATTGCATTGCAACATGAAACCAAGAGGGCCATGGGGCCTTCCGTGCTGCTGCAGGGGTGAGTCCCTTGCATCAGTGTACTCCAACTGTACCGCCCTAATCTTTCCAAGATAGTAGAGATACCTACAAAGCTGCAAGACAAACAATTCCTTCTAGAAATAACGGCATACGTTGCAAAGTGAACACATTCATTATGCAAAAATGTTACGATGGAGTCACCAGAGTTGCAATAGGAACAACAGTTGAACACAAACAATTAGATAAGACATATTATTAAACTGACCAAGATCAGCATAATCTACTACCAGAGGCACAAGAAATGAAGAAAAATCACTTGAAGTACTACCACTACAGTAAATAAAGCAAGGTTGAAGAGAAGTGCATTTTTTCGGTGACTTAGATGCTCTGTTCAGGGTGCCGTCTCTCCATCTCTGTGTACCCATTTGCAGAGATTAATAGCTCCGTGGGATCCCTGAGAAATTCTCTTTCAAATCATATTGAATGTATACTGTAAATTCATGTCTAAATCACCTAAAATCTGGATCAAAGTTGCTAAAAAATGTGCAGGAGTTCACAGTTTTCTTGAACTGGTTTGGGAAGACAACTTTCAGGCCTTGTTTGTCCATCATCTCGTACTGGTTTTTAATTGAGGGTTGGTCCTGCTATTTCCTTGCAGCTAGAACTGCATATTTTGTGAAAATATGGTGGTTGAAATATCATCATATGTACTTTAAACTTTCCCAAAAGTTGGTGCCTCATTACTCACCTTCATGAGAAGAATGAGATCTGAGGATGGGACTAACTTTCAAACCCTATATCTTGCAGCTCACTGGATGAAATCCCGTGTTTGTTGGGTCTGTATACTCCCTGTATAACCATATAGGAAATCATTTTAAGTTTTGCAACCAAAACGATGTATAACAACCCTGAAAACTGCCCCAAAGATGATGCCAAAATCTGCTCATAACCAATAGTAGTGAAACAGCAATGAAATTTTGCCTAAGTATTGATAAGGGTGAAAACTGTCATTGATCTGGCCGTAACTCTCTCATTGCGTCTTTAAACCGTGATCTGTTTCTTCCTATGTAAAGCTGAATGTGAATACTTAAAAACGTGTTATATGACCGGTCTTCAAACTGTGAATGGATCTCCCGGAAATTGAGTTTGAAGTTTACTAATTATAGTTTTTAGCATAAAATGTATGCGAAAACACCCATATTTGAACGGCCATAACTTTGTCAATACTTAATCAAATCCCGTTCTGTCTTTCCCTGTGGTAAGCTGATTGGTAATACTTCAAATTCCTCGTAGAGGAGAATTTCTCATTTTTATAACAGATTGATGAGAAATCAAGCCCGAAGTGACCACTTAAAAAATGTGAAATTTCTTACAAGACATTCTAAGTATTGGTAAATGTTTTCTTCCAACTTTGACCGAACTTATTTTCGTTTGTATTTGGAATCTGCAAGAGGTTAAATATGTGCTGGTGACCTAGGAATACCATCTACATGTATACCTGAATCTCACATTCATCCTGTCATATCCAGAAGACTGTTTCCTTATTCAGCAAAAATGGAGATGTAGTAGAAAGACCAAAACATGAAAACGTGAACGTTTTCGAAAGGCTCTTTCTAGGCATCATGTCCCGTGCTCGTGCAATAAGCAGGCATATAATAAACTATTCACAGTAGAAATATTCTCCGTAGGCGCTGATAACGCAAAGTTTTGTAAACTTACCTTAGACTGTGGATAAAGAAAGAAGCACTGGTTTTGCAGTTTGGGTCAACCAAGCCAGCTTTATTGAAGAGCGATTCATATAAGATCTGATGTGACTTTTTCTGATATCCAAAAGAATACCATAAGGATCAAGTAACCCATTGGATTGTTCTTGCAAGCGGCCTTGTCCTTGACTGGGTTAAGAGTTACGAAGATTAAGGACAGACACTTCAAGATGTCTTCGAGACTTTATTTGCTGCACTATCAGCTTCCAACATTCGTCCATCGGAGCAACCAGAAGTACACCCTTCAGCTCGTTCGCGGTCTTCAAATCAGCAATATAGCTGAAAATATCAAATGAAGTTAATTAGCAACCCATTATTATTACCTTAAACTGTTCATTGCTTTTATGGAAGGAATAAATTGGTGGGGATCCAACCTTTATGAAGATAAAAAGTCATAAGTTAGTATATAATATCACCTTATAATTGCAAGGTTAAAGAAAATAGAGCTTCTGTGACAATGTATCTGACACGAGAACCTTGACAAACAAATTTTAGATCAAAGGGACAACCATATTCAAATTTGGCTTTGATATTTAAATATAAATCAATGTCATTGCCAGAAATTTTAGTGCTTCAGGGTAAATGAAAATCGCCTTTAACTTTAAAAAATCGTCTAATAAGTTGTGAAGATATTCCAGAATCTGCTGACAATATCATTGAAAAGGTGCAAGGTATAACCTACCCAAACGTTATTCGTGCATCAACACTTTTCAATCTACTATTTTATTTGGTCAAATGCAAAACATCCTCAACCAAGAGTCCAGTAAATGAAGTATTCTGTAATTTCATGAAACAGTCCTTTTGAGTCTTCCGGAAAAACCCACCACAAGGCTTGTTGCCGCTTCTGGTTACAGTTTTAGGAATCCGTCCATAGCCATTAGTACGCCTACTGGTTAGAATACCAACTTACAGATGCTCAAAGCGAACTCCAAGGTAAAGTTGCCCAGAATATAAGAGGACCAGGTTAAAGACTGAGATAGGGAAAGCCTGATTTCTCTGTTCTTGACAAAGGAATGAGAAAACCAGAGTCTCGTTAAGAAAAACTTTAGCACTTGACCATTATGTCAGAAGAAAAAACCCGTGTGTTACTACATATTCAAAAAAAATGAGAAAATGCCAAATTTTGGATCAACATATAAGAAAATCAACTACCCCAATCAAGACTTCTCATTAATCACAAGACAGAACTATGGAAAACATGGAAATAAGTGAAGTTCACAGCCACAGAAATGGATGCACATAATTTGAAGTAATGAAAATAGACATGTAAGAGAGAAAATGAGAGAGAAGTGTAGGAGAAGTTCATGCCTAATTTACCTTGCATAAGAAAACATAACGCATATGCATAATCTTACACTTAGTCATATATTTGCCTCCATGAGGAAATGCAAGATTCTTGCTGTAGGTTTCTTACTACTTGGTGACAGTCTACATTTCCAGCACCATTCCAATTTTGACCTTCTTTCTCAAAGTTGAGGACAGCTGCAAAACGTTATGTAAGGCATTATAGCTCCAACAAATATTGAGAAATCCCAAGAGCCATACATATTTGAAGCCAGCGAAGCAAACATGTACTTAACCCCAACTGTGCACTTTAAAATTGCATGTTCCTCTTAACAAAACCAAAAAAAATCTATATTCACTTCAAATCAAAATTCAAACTAACACAAGATCTAAAAGCCCTACGTTTACAAGGGCAAACTATGCATTTTTGACCTTCAATGAAGAACCTAACAAAAAAACAACTCCATCCATACCACTGATCAAAATTAATAGGGTAATTTACATATGAAAGAGTGACAGTCTGGTCACTTATTTCAGATTACCTAGATGGGATGAATAAAGAACTAATGGGACAAATCATTGCTTATGAAATTTTGTTAAAGACCTAGCATTCACTCCAATTCTTGGCACGAGGAATTTATTTGTGGCTGACTGTCTAATCTCTTCCCATATTGGATCTTTAGTACAGGCATATATTACAACTTGCTGGGATTTTATTGGATTATTTTATTGTTCCCACTTTTATCTACTATGCGGTTTCGTGGGCATCTGTTACTACTTCATGAATGGAACTATCTACATTTTAGGTACCACACGTTATGATGTGCTAGGAGTCTTTTTTTGCTCAATGAGCTTGAGCCCGACAATAGAATCATATTCTGATATACCATATAAAATCACAAAAATCTAATAGGAGATACGCAAAAGAAGATGATGACGCATATAGTGCAAGTCTTAACTATCATACCAATTTTTTTGCAGATTTTGAAGTACTTAATCAGATTTGTATCAGATTGGTGGTGGTGAATCAAATAACGAGCCGCGGCAGTAGCTTAGTGCCAGTAAAGATATCCAGGATATATCTTAACCAAGGAACTACATATTGTGATACAACATAATAGTGTGTACTCGTCAATACGCATCGTCTGACATCAGGCTCAGATATATGAATGCAATCAGACTGCTGTCCAATCACCATGGCTGCAATAGGGAGAGATGAGGACCCCTCTGAATTGCCCCGCCAAGGTAAGAATTGAGACGTAGTCTGAATTGCAGGCTCTACAAAGCTATCATCACAGCCTCTCACAACAACATAGGTTGCATTTAGGTAGGGTAAAAATCAGCGGCAGCGGTAACACCACCATGGTCTGATCCCCACAACCAGCTTCTGAGATGGCTAAAAGTTATGTCCGGATTCCAGGTATGGCGTGATGTCCCCAACAAAGCTCGGAAATTAGAAAAAAAGCAGGAGTGCTACCGTATTATTATGTCCCCGATCCATTACGATATTCAATATTCATGAACCAGCGTCAAAGCACAGCAAAGTATAATTCAAGTATGCAACCAGAAGAGAGCATGGTAAAAAATTTACGGAACATGGCTAAGCTGGGGAGCAAATATGTATGTGTTGTTATTTGTAGAGGCTCAGATCGGTCAACGCGTTCAGGCCACGATGACACTTCCATGGATGCAACGGCAGCAAGAGGTGACGCTCGTTGTGGGTAACCCGCCAAGATGCGGGTCAGAATTGTTTTCTGAATTGCAAGCTATAGAAATTTATCATAACAGCCTCTCCGCAATTACCTAACCCAAACACACTTGAACCAAATTACAGTTTGGGAAACAGATTAAGCTGTGAAACAGGCAAAACCACAGCCAATACTTCAGATTAAGAAAGTATATCTAAGATGGTTATTGGCGTTAATGAAATTAAACAAAATAATGTTCATGTATTTGGGTACATTGACAATGATTATCAAGCGGAGAAATAAGTGTTCTTCATAGGCGAATTTCAGGGTATTGTGAGAGTTTCTTAATGACCTTGAGCACCTGAGACTATGACAAACACGTGCACGCCTATAACAAAAACAGAAGGAGGATTCAACTGATTCTCTAGTGGTGTTAGCTTGTAAAGGCCTATTTTATGTTAATATATTTTAAGCCCTAGGCATATGAAACATACAAAAGACATCAAGCATACCCATTTCAAGTTCAGGCAAAGCTGTACAATGCCATATATTTGATCTATCATATGGTGGGTGCCTAAAGGATAGAAGGGAAAAAAGAAGACATACAATAGAGGTAAAGCTGGAATTTCATTACACATTTGCAAAATTATAAAAATTGACAGCTATATATTACCTAGTTTTACACTCACTCTAAAAGTTTAAGATAGGAAGGATCTTAAGAACAAACTGTTCAGGTGTTCCCTGATAAATTGTTTCGATTCGTCGGACATGTAGAACACATGCAATTAGACCATCGTATTAGTACTAAATAATGATGATGTTAATCAAACAAACAAAATGCTTATGATAGTTACGTGTCAGCTCGAAAGAAGCTGACAATCTAAACCTTCTCCATAGATACATAGAAACCGACCTGATACAACTTGAAAGAAAAGATATGAAAGAAAGACATGGACAATATAATCACTTACTGCCTCCGTTTTCAACAGGCCTATGCAAAATAACCTTTTGGTCATCGCCCTTGATTCTACCTAAAGTTTCTTTCATTCACAAAATGGACGGTGACATATGGAACCACCCACAACCAAAAATTATCCAACTAAATTTCTTCCTAGATAGATCAAGCTATCAACTTAAGTACCACCAGTAATTGAGGGAAATTTTCGCTCACTGCTCGATCTACACCAAATCTTATATGAGATCAAAGAAGCTTAGGAGAAGGTTGAGGAAGCAATGTGGGACAAACAAACATTTTAGTTAACCATTTTTTTTAAAATTGTTAGATTAAAGAATGGGTCCATTCATAAAATATTTATATAAAAAAATTAATCTGAGGGTAATGGATAAGTAAATGGGCACAGAGTCTTGAAGCATTTAACTTAAAACTGTAACATACAAAAAATTGGCAAAACAGTGACAGAAGTGCAGATTCTTCAAATCGTTCAATGGGCAACACAACTTATTACCTGAATTGAGCACCTTCCCTCAATCGTGCACCAATACAACACCCAACTCCAACACCTACAGTTATAACACAAGCATAAGATCAATCTAACATGATAACTTGTACTATTTGATTTCTCACATTTTCGAGGGGCCATGGCTTGAAAGAAGATTACCTGTTGCCTGCACTTTAAGCCTAATTGTAAAGCGAGAAAGTGCTCACGTCGTTCCATGCTTTCTTTGAGAGACTCCTTTCCATATGTGTGCATCGATAATCCAACGAATTTGAGTGCTAATTAATTATTCGTTGCAAAGGTATCAGGTAATACCAACCACCAAGTATCAGACCAGAAGCGTGAAGGGCGAACCTTGGGACATTTGGATTGGACGAACAGGAGGTTTCCTGCTGGCGGGTGAGATAGCGAATATCCTTTGTTCCCGTAGCAACCTTATTTACGTATATATCTGAATGCCCAAGGCAATTATACGTTTAAATGTGTTATTCTTCTCTGCCATAAAAAAACATACGCATATCAGCAATCAATGTACTTTTTAGAGTAAGCTTCGAGTTATGAAACATCATCACAAACAATTTACCTTATCTGTAGACCTTCTATCAGTTTGTAGAGAAACACCCGAGCCTCAGATAAAGTTGGAATCAGCTTATTAGAAACAAACAACGGAGATAGCAGATGTGTGAGATAATACAGTTATCTCAGCCATCATTTCCTCATCTCTGCCAAACCCAAAAAAAATAAAGAAAAACATCAAAACCTCAATCAGATATTAGATTGCTCAATTAATGTGATCAAAGAACACAACTATTGCCATTTTAATCTCGTTAGGTAAAAAACCCCATCAACAAGAATATGGAAATCAGTGTTCTAGCCAAACAGAGAAACCCAGAACCAAAATCAACAGAAGGACACTAAGCTAAAACAACCAATAGAACACTAAACCAAAACCAACAAACATATATCACAAGACTACTACTAATTCAATTCAAAATAGCAAAAACCCAGAACTTTTTCAGAACCCAGAGAAGGAAAACACCGAAAGAAGCTCACCTGAAGACAACCGACCAAATCGCCAAGAACCCTAATCCCAAACTCCATGGCAAAACCGTCCACAAAGATCGCAGCTTCCGGAGAAACCTGCAAAATCGAGACAAACCCAGAACGGAATCAGTCAATCACATTGAGAATCTGAGATGAAAAGAACAGATTCGAGAATTTTCAAAAAAATCAAAATTTGAGAGCCTTGAACAACTGGAAAAGCCAAATTCCATGAAATTTACAAAATCTTCCCCAATTGACTGAAGATTGATTTTGATTCAAGTTACCACCACTTTGGCGTTTCGGCCCCCAATACCCATCCGTCCTGCAAAAGCAATTAAATAACGATGTCCAAACAATTAGACGAAAGCAGCGGATGCCTTGACTATAATAATCCCTTAATTTGAAAATCAACTAAATTATGTAATTTCAGTTCCATAAATAACAATGAAGCTAGCTGAAGAAGACAAAGCAAGAAGATCTTTAAAATCACCAGCAATCAATCATCTTCTTTGTGAGTTTACCCACAACCAATTCTCTCTCTAACTCTAATCTAACCCCTTTGTACCTTAATTGAATATTATATGAAGACTACCTGTCAACAAAATAATCTCCAATTGATAAACCTAGAAGAAAATCACAGCAGGTGAATGAAATTAGGGTTTATGAATCTCGGAATGAAACAAAAATCAACATGCATGTGAAGGTAAATCGAAATTCACGACAGAAAAACATACTTTGAAGGTTCGTACCTTGGATTTAGTAGACGAGAGTGAATCCACAAGGCCAGAGCCCTGTAGATGCTGCTCTGAATCTCTCCCTGTCTCTTCAGTCTCCGTCATTTTCCGCCTATTTCGCCGTCGTGGTTCATTCCCCAGGAGATTGGCAGAGGAAGGAGCAGACGGAGGTAGAAGATTCGCCAAGTATACAGACGGACGAAGCTGCTCTGAGAAACCTTCTCCTCGAAGCCTCCACCACCGAGGAAGAGAGAGAAGAGAAGAGAGAGAGAGGCTTCGGTCGAATCGACGGCCACAAGTCTCCGCTACCACAACAGTGGCGGCATATCTGTGGGTCGATCACAACAACCGCCACCGCCTTCTCTCTCTTCTTTGTGTCTGGAGAGAGAGAGATCAGAGCTCTCTAGAAACCAGTGGAATGGCTTCTCTTCGAAGCCGCGTGAGGGAAGGACACACAAACCAGGCAAAGAAGATCCAAAATGACCACAACGCCCTTCAACCACAGCTTACCTGTTCCATGTCAGCAAGGGCATAACCGACCTTTTCTACACGTCACTATTTCGCTGGCATTTCGCTGGCACTTTGTCCGAATTGGCAGCACATGATTGGACCACCACTGCCACGTAAACTGGCTGTAACTTCTTTTATATAGGTAGTAGGAAATATTTTACTTACGAGACAAATTTTGAAGCACACACCAAAACGGGAGAAATCATTTTACAGGAAAATATTTTACCACCAACCATACGGAGCCATAATGTTTTGGAAAACAAGTTTGGTCACTTTTTAAACTGATGATACTACAAAACAACCTTTTTAAGAGCCGGTACTGGAAGGCGGTCAATTCTAATCAACAAAATAAATACTTATTTTTCTCAAAAAAATAATTAAATAAATAAATACTTATTTTGAGAAGAGTGATCTTGTAAGAGAATCGTTCAAGCCATTTTCGCAAACTAATTTTTTGATCTAGTTCCTTTCTTTGTGGGGTTAGAAAATGACTGCATACATATATGTGCAAAACCAACTTTCCCCAAAAACAGAAGAAGACCTATCCTTTGGAAATGTATTTTTATGGGTAAATGGCACTTTCTCACCTTCAGATTTGATGTAAAGACACTTTTACCCTTTCTAGTTTCAGAAATTACACACTTTCATTTTAGTTGTGAAACTACAATACACTTGCACTTCTGGTTGTGTCATTCAATACTTTAAGAGGGAAAATGTATCTACAAAACTATCATTAGGGACCCCTATTCTATACTAACGACGTCACAATTAGACACTTGCCTATGTGTCTTGAATTGCACACTAAAGGGATGAAATTGTCCTTCCTCGACTAGAGGGATGAAAGTGAAACTTGAGGAGAGGGGGGGGGGAAAGTGTAATTTACCCACAAATCTATTCCGAAACCATTATTAGTAACATACCCACTCCAGACCAACTATGAACTATGTCTCAATTAGGCTGTAAGGTTCTGAATAGCACACTGGAGGAGTGAAAGTGTCCTTTCTCAAACTAGGAGGGATGAAATTGTCTTTAAATGAAACTTGAGGGGTTAAAGTAATTTAGCCACAAAATTTGTCCCATAACTACCGTCAGTAACGGACTCCACCAGCTTCACAATTAGGAGACCTGCAGGTGTCCTGAATAGCACATTGAAGGGGTGAAAGTGTCCTTTCTCAAACTATCTTGGCTTAAAGTTCCTTTACATGAAACTTGAGGGGGTGAAAGTGCCATTTACCCGCAAATTTATCCCATTCTTACTAATGAGCTACCGACCCGTCCTGGCCTAACGCCATCACAATTAAGAGTGGAAGTGTCTTGAAATTTTGGCACGTTGAAGGTGTGAAAAGTTTCCTTATCAAATTTAGATGGGGCAAAAGTGTATTTGCATCAAACTTGAGGGAGTGAAAGTGTCTCTTACCCTTTTCCTATCAATTTTGAGGGTACTTTAGCCAATCAGCAAACTCCTACACAGAGAAAAGAAAAGATTTTCAACATAAAGTTTGACTAACTAGCTAGCGAGAAAATAAAAGAGAAATTTTACAATGAAGCTTTTGCTTTCTTGACTCTTTTTACTACTACTATTAATTTATTTCTTATTACAATTATTTCTTTTATTGAAAGAGTAGTGTCTGTCACACACATGTGGAACAAGCTGAGAAGGAAAGAAGATCAACAGGGGCTACCCAGTTAAAGCTACAGAGAGAGTGATAGAGAATGTACCAGGGGAAATGCTGGTCCTGCTGTAACCCTAATTTTGGGTAGAAGAACAAGAAGTACTTTGTAGGAGTATTAATTAAATTTTGTACCTGGAAGAAGAAGAAGAGTAGCTTTATGGTCTTGTCTTTTACTAGTTGGAGTTGTTGATTAGGAGCATGTATGTATGGCACGTGACTTTCAGATTGTTTATTTTGCTGTTCTGTAGAGAGGCCTGAAATGGGAACAGTATCTGCTCCAATACAAGTATAACAACTGATACCCATTTGAAGGGGTTATTTCCAATTACAGTGTTTTGCAATATACCACCTCGTGGTTTCATGATATCGGCAATTTGTTCCCTGTGCCCTCAATTTATTTGTAAAGATGAAGCATCTAGCACAGATGACGAACGACATTGTTGATTTCCTATTCTCTAATGTGTTTTTCTATCGAAATGAGTTCGATAATTTGGACAGTTTGCTATATCGACCGTGACCCCTAGGGGCCGTGGTTAGGGAATGATCTAGTATGTGACTGTGTGGACTATAACGGCCACTCAATTCTACGTGCCCTCAATTTGTTTCCGCTACCTATTGTGAGTGATCAGTTTATACTCACTAGACTATTACTCTACTACTCTAGACCCGCCTCGTGATGCTTCCATGAATAAAATGGATGGGGGGGGGGGGGGGGGGGTAAAGACACTTCTATCCTCTCAAACTTGATGGAAAGAGACTTCACCACTTCTAGCTTAGGAAATGACACTTTCAGCATGCCAAATTGCCAGATAATGTCACTCTCGAATTGTGTCACTGCTAGTCTGAGATCTTGACGTATGTAATGACACAACTAAGGGGTGTAAGTGTTCTGAAGTGACACACTGGAGGTGTGAAAGTATCACTTCTCAAACTAGAATGGATGAAAGTGTCTTTGTACCAAACCTGAGGGTTAAAGTATCTTTTAAAATATACTTTCACCCCCTCAGGTACGACCAAAGACACGTCCACCTCTATATTGTGCCAAAGTTTATGACAATTTCATTTTTGTGTCATTATGTAAGTGTAAGATTTTATTGCAAAAACTACTCTGAGTGAGGACCCCAACCGCCCTGACTAACAACGCCACAACTAGTAAGTGTTAGAGGTGTCATGAAATTTGACACACTAAAGAGTCAACATGCCATTGTACTAAACTTAGGTGGTTGGTGAAAGCTTTTGTGAGGTTTTGTGAGAGAAGAGAGAAGATGAAATGAAAAGACTGAAGAAAATGAGGCGTTGTATTTACATAACCTAACCCTAATACAATGAAAGAGTTATATACTACAATCTAGAAGCAACGGTTGGATATTAATCCAACGGTAGGAAAGGAAGATACTAGAAACCCTTATAGATTTGGGCTACATCATAACAAGGCTAATAACTAGATGGGCTTGCCAAGGCCCATTAAGGCTGTAGATGAAGGTAGCCCACTGTAGGGAAGGCCCAAAGCTATGTGTGCGTTATAACCCCCTCGTAAAGTGATGGTGGTGCAGCCGTCATCAGTTTAGTCTTGATGGCGTGGAATTGAGGAGGTGGTAGCGACTTTGTGAAGAAATCCGCAAGTTGCCCTGCACTGGAAATAAAGGAAACTATAAGTTTTTTGTTTAGGGTTTTTCACGCACGTAATGGTAATCAAGTTCGATGTGTTTTGTGCGAGCTTGAAAAAGCGGATTTGCTGTTAGAGCTAAAGCAGATTTACTATCAGTCCAAAGAGTGGGTGGAAAAGAGATAGAAAAACATAAATCATAAAAAAAGAATTTTGAACCAGGATAGGTTTGCAGCTGCAGTAGCAGAAGCCCGGTACTCAGCCTCTGTGGAAGAATGGGCCACAGTGGCCTGTTTCTTAGAGGCCCAATGGACGGGGTTGGGCCCAATAAAACTAAAAGCCCGGTAGTACTTCTCCGATCCGTTGGGTTACCAGCCCAATAGACGTCGGAGTAAATGTTTAGAGGAATAGAACCAGCTGAGTAATGTAAACCATGAGATTTAGTCCCGTTCAAATATCTGAGAATACGTTTTGCGCCACTGAGATGAATATCAGTGGGATTGTGCATGAATTGGCACAAGTGATTCACGGCAAAAGCGATATCGGGTTGAGTAAAAGTAAGATATTGTAAGCCACCCAATAATTGACGATAAACACCAGGTTCTTGTAAAAAAACACCTTGAGACAAATGATATTTAACTCCACTAGCTAAGGAAGTGGAACAAGGTTTATAAGTACTCATGTTGATGAACTTAGCAATAAGATCAGTCGTGTATTTTTCTTGTGTTATTGAAATGCCAGATTTGTTGCGAGTAATTTGAAGCCCCAGGAAGTAAGTTAACGGACCAAGGTTGGTCATTTGAAATTCTTTGTTGAGAAGAGTAGTGAGAGTAGAAATGTAAGTAATATCATTTCCTGTCACAATTATATCATCAACGTAAAGAAGTAAGATAGTAAGACGATTATGATTGTGTCGAATAAAAATAGAGGAGTCCGAATAAGCAGCGGTAAAACCGAAGGAAAGCAAATAAGTGGTAAAACGTTCAAACCAAGCTCGAGGAGCCTGTTTTAAATCATATATCGACTTGCGTAAGAGAGGAACATGTTTGGGAAATTTTTGATCAACAAATCCAGTTGGTTGTTTCATGTAAACGGTCTCGCGTAAAAAAAACATGTAAAAAAGCATTTTTTACGTCCAATTGTTGTAAAGGCCATGAAAAAATGGCTGCTAAATCCAAGATTGTGCGAACTGTGGCTTGTTTGACTATGGGGCTAAAAGTTTCCTCGTAGTCAAGCCCGTGAGTTTGATGAAATCGTTTTGCCAATAGACGGGCTTTGTACCGAGAAATTGTACCATTGGGGTTATAATTGGTTTTAAAGACCCATTTGTTCATAATAAAGTTTGTATTCGGTGGCAAAGGCACCAAAGACCAAGTATTTTGTTTTGTGAGACTTAAAAATTCATCAGCCATTGCAATTTTCCACTGAGAGTGTTTTGAAGTTTCAGAATAAGATGTTGGATTAGACTGTGAAGTGGGCGTAGTGATTGTAAATCCTACATGTAAGGGAGAAGAAGTAGTAGTGTGAAAAAGTTGTTTCTTCTTTGTTATTCAGGACTTACCACGAGTCTGCATAGGATGTGAAGGGGGGGGGGGAGAGGAGGTTTGATCATCATTGAGCTCAGGGAGTTTGCCAAGCCATGATTGGAACTGGGAGAGTGATGTTCATGAACCACTGGGGGCGCAGTAGCACTGGAACCACCAAATTTCCCAGAAACAGTTGGCTGCAGATCCCTTTCATTGCCCCTAGAAACCCCGAGTTGTTGCACATATATAGGGGGTGCAACACTATGGGGAGCAAAAGCAGTATCTGTTCTAGAAATACCAGTTTCTTGCACATATATAGGAGGTGCAACACTTTGAGGATCAAATGTAGCATCTGTTCTTGGGTGTGTTCCTGCAAATAGAGAGTCAGAGGGTGCATCAGTAGAGTCAGAAGAAGATTTGGCATATGGGAATGAGAACTCATCAAAAATAACATCTCGACTAATAAAGAACTTATGAGCAGTTCTATCAAAACATAAATAACCTTTGTAACCATCTGCATACCCAAGGAACACACACTTCTTTGTTTTAGGATCCAATTTAGAAGGCATATAAGGCTTGAGATAAGGACATCAACAACAACCAAAAACTTTAAGTTGACCGTAATCAGGTGTTTCATTAAATAACAGTTCATATGGAGATAAATTGGAAGTATTAGAGCTAGGAAGTCTGTTAATCAAGTAAGTTGCAGTAGCTACTGCATGATACCATTTTTTTTTGGTAAGGAGACATTATGTAACAGCAGTCTCAACAATGTGACGGTGTTTTTCTTCAGCCACCCCATTTTGTTGGGGTGTGTGTGGACAAGATTTCTGATGCAAAATGCCACTATCACTTAATACTTTTTGAAAAAGGAATGAGGTATACTCACGTCCTCCATCTGTCATCTGTTCTTATAATTTTTATAAAAGAGTTTAATAATTTTTCAATGAACAATTTAAATTTAATGAAAACACTAGTAACTTCAGATTTGTTCTTGAGTGGAAACAACCAAGTAAAACGAGACATATCATCAATAAACAGAACATAATATTCATAACCATTAAAAGACAAAATTGAGACAGAACCCCAAACATCACTATGTAACATGTGCAGTGGTGTAGAAACAGAAGTTTGAGATAATTTATAAGGCAATTTATGCATTTTACCAGCTAGACAAGCATCACACATACTGTTATGAGCAGAATGAGAAAGTAAACCAGAACAATTTAGACATTTATAGAGGACATAGTAGGATGGCCTAAACGTTTATGCCACAATGTTGATTTGACACGTTGACCCAGACATGCTTGAGGACCAGTCTTGAGAGACATGGACGACAAGGGGTAGACACAATTTTTTACTTTGACCCTGATAAAGGAGTTTGCCCGTATCCATAGCCTGAATATGAAATAAATGTTTATCAAAGATGAATCTAACATTGTTATCATGACACATTTGATTAACAGAAATAAGATTCACATACAGTTTAGGCACATGAGGAGTGTTATGCAAAGTAAATGAATTAGACGCAGTAGTTAACAAAGCAGTACCAGAGTTTTGGATTGGTAAAGAAAAGCCGTTACCAACAGTCACTTGGTCATGGCCAGAATAGGGTTCAGAGAGAGAGAGAGAGAGATTTGTCATGTCAGCAGTCATATGATTAGAAGCGTCAGTATCCGTAAGCCATACCTCAGAGGAAGATTGATTGTGATAAGAAGTGGCGGCGAGAGCAGCAAGATGTTCAGGAGGATGGCGACCTTGATATGTATATTCCATTCGGTGCCAACAGTCAAGGGCGGAATGGTAGTCAGCTCCGCAGATTTGACAAGTCACTGGAGGAGTCCGACCTGAACCACCAGAACGCCCTTTCGGATAACCGGATCCAGAACGTCTATATCCGCCTCCACGACCCGGTCTATACCCGGATCCATATCCCGTACCATATCCGAATCCGGACACGGAAGCATATCCAGTACCGTACCCGGAGCCCGAACCTGCACTCAATCCATAGTCGTGACCCGAACCACCATATCTACCACCTCGGGTATGGTCAAACTGTGCGCCCCCACGTTGACCGGACCGACCACCGCCTCTGTTGTTAGGGTTACGACCACCACGACCGCCGCCGCAGTTAGCGAAGAAGGCGGTGGGAGAGGGAAGATCAGCAGAAGGAGACTGAGTATGAAGCATATGTTCTTCAATGCGTAAGAGAACATGAAGTTAATCGAAGGACAACGGCATTGAATTGATACGAATCGAGGAACGGAACGGGTTGAACTCAGCCGGGAGGCCATTGAGAGTGTACAAGAGCATGTCAAGGGTAGAAAGCCTCTGCATGTATAGATCGACTGAATCAGAACCCTTTTTGATGTTTTGGTGTTCCGATTTGAGCTGAAGAACATTCGATCTGGTCAGGGAATCGTATCGGCGTTCTGGGGTTTCCCAAGCGGATCTAGCGAGAGTGCACCCAAGAACCAGAATTAACGCTTCTGTGGAGAGTGTAGCGTTGAGAATGGTAAGAACGGCCTGATCTGTCAAGATCCAGGCGGTATGAGCCGAATTGGCGACGAGAGGGAGCAGGCAGTCGGCGGCGGTGTGAAATTCGGATTGACATGAGGAGGAACCGTTCAAGTGACTAAACAAACTGTGGGTTCGAAAAATGGAAGAGATTTGGTGACGCCAAAGAACATAGTTACTCAAATCGAGTTTAAAGGGTAAGAGGTTGTGGATATTAGATAATAGATAGAGCGGCGGGGCCGGAGAAGACCCGCCGGAGGTAGGAGATTCCAGAGGCTCAGGCGTCTGATACCATGAAAGCTTCTGTGAGATTTTGTGAGAGCAGAGAGAAGATGAAATGAAAGTACTGAAGAAGATGAGGCGTTCGTTGTATGTACATAACCTAACCCTAATACAATGAATGAGTTGTATACTACAATCTAGGAGCAACGGTTGGATATTAATCCAACGATAGGAAAGTAAGAGACTAGAAACCCTTATAGATTTGGGCTACATCATAACAAGGCTAATAATTAGATGGGCTTGCTGAGGCCCATTAAGACTGTAGATGAAGCTAGCCCACTGTAGGGAAGGCCCAAAGCTATGTGTGTGTTATTAGTTGGTATCTTTTATCCTTATATTAATTGTTAATCTGGTATTATAGTAGCTAAAAATTTAAACAATCACTTGAGAATAATCGGGTAAGAAAGCTCGCGGAACATTTATAGAACTTAAATCCCTTAAATTTCGTCCAGCTGGATAACATGTATTTCTAACACTCAGACTGAGTGTTATGCGCTACTTGAAGGTGATCATGAAACACACAAAAATAAATAATTCTCTGCAGAAAGAAGAGGAGAAGAAGAAGGAAAAAAAAAAAAAAAAGTGACGAGTGTGAGTGGTGATGTACTGATGTAGTAGTAGCAGGAGTAGTATAACAAAGTCTTGTTTCCTTCGTGCGTTTAGTCTTTTGATTGCACTTTCATGGACATTTCTTTTTCTTCTGGGCAGTCCGCTTTATTGACAAATTCTAAAGTTGTGCTGCTGTGCTCTTTAAATAATACTAATGTGGTATTTCGTTCTCCAGTTTTATTTATTTATTTATTTTTTTTTGAGGAAGGGTTCTCCAGTTTTATTACTACTATTATTAATGTAATTTGTACATTTAACACTGTGAGGAAGTCTGGAGAAGTAAAAAACTTTCTTCCTTTTTCTTGGAACTGTGAATACAAAAAGGATGAGTATAAAAATAAGTGCGCTTTGGTGTAGTGATCTTAATTATGAACATACTACTAGTACTTCTCTGTACAGCACTGCGTATGTTGAGTACAAATTACAATCTATTTACTGATTATTAGTGATTACAGTTTTTATCAGTTTTTATCTTTCCCTCATCTAGCACTAGCCAATTTTAACCTTTGGAAGTGACATCAACTAAGGTCCTTTTTTTTTTACCTAATTTAAGTGATCTTTTGTCCTTTTTAAGAAAAAAAAAAATGCTTACTTTAAAGGTGCCAATTTTCCTTGAAATTTTAGTCATCTTTATAGAAGAAAAAAATGGTGCTTATTTTTCTTCAATTTTTCCTCAAACAAAGGGAATTTTAAGGGGAAAAAATAAAGTAGGAAACAATAAATTTTCTTAGTCTTTATAAAGTATAATAGTTATCTAAAAGATTCTAACAAAACTAAATACAGTAAAACTTTTTATATGACACAGATTTAAAATATTGTCTCAAATTAGGAAAATAAAAGGGAGCCTAAGAGTGTCGAGAAGTCCAGATCGAACATTTAAAAAAAAAGTAATAAGATCATGAGTTACTCCTTCGTTGAGGTAGAATTCTGTGATCTTGTTCATAATGTAGCATCTAAGTCTACAAACATTTCCCTCAAATAAAAAAGTCTACGGAAATTCAGGTAAACTTTTTTTTTGAGATAAACTTTAATATAGTGTTAATACTCAAATTATTTAGTAAAAAATAATTGTAAAAGTCAAATATGACAGATAAAGAAGAGATTCCTTTTGTCTTTTTTTTAGCAAAAATCTGAAATTTCCATTAAAAAGAGGACGAAATACATGATATATCAGCCTCAAGGATACTATCTAAACTTTGAGGGATTACATAAGACCAATTAGGAGGAAGACCTCTTTTCTTACCTCTAACTGCTATCCAGTTAGCAACTCTGTTACAATCTCTCGGAGCAAAATTGAACTTGAATCTTTTACTAACACTAAGATCCCAAATGTCTTCCATAATTCTGATAATGCTCCATGGAGGCCTGTTCTTCTTTTCTACCACATCCATTAAGATTTTTGCATCAGCTTCAAACACCACTTGCTCTAGATTTAGAGAAATGGCCAGATTCACAACTTCCAACAAAGCAAGAGCTTCCCCCATAATGGCTGAGAGCAATAAAAATTACTAAATAATTTGATCTTGCTTGTGATGGGATCATTGTTGTTGATTTGTCTCTCCTTTAAGTTCTTGAACTCATGAACATGATTCCGAATCTTTAAGAGAGTGCCAGTTGAAGAAGGAATTTTCTCATTGAAGATTAGATCATTTCTACTCTTCCACATATTCCACATAGCCAAAGTTATGCAGTTGCCAACACCCTTATCACACGTAGATAGATAGTCACTTGGCCAAGAGATTTCTTTTGTCGAACGGCTAAATTTCATTAATGAAGGGGAGAATAACAGTACCAGGAACATCAAAAATACCACATGAAAGCTTCTCTGAAAAATGCAAATGGAGCATTTGAAGCCCTTGCATAAATTCTCGGTTCGAACCCGGGCTATATGATGTAATTCTCAGAGAAAATAAAAATAAAAAAATCGTCTCAAAAACAATCCATGAAGCAACAAAACACCGAGCCTTTTCCCTCAGGAAAAAAAACCCGGGCCTTTTTGACCTTATTATTGGCGGGCTATTATCTCGCTGTGTTAAGTCATGTTCCGTTTGATAGCTGAACATCTCTGGGCCATTTGACCTTATTATTTAGAATTGTAAGCCCAATTTTCGTTTTGTTAACTTCGTCGAGGTTTGGTTGAGTGAGGCCCAAACTGAATTGGGCTTGAACTAATTCAAACTGACCTAGAGACCACCACGGGCTTTCTTCTAAGGCAAGTCTTTTAGTGTGGGCCATAGTTAGTAAATACTCCGAATTATTCCGTTTAATACCCGTACATACGTATAATTGAAAAATACTCCTGTATTCCGTACTGAAGTCGGACCTACTTAAAAATACTCGAATTTTTGGTTAAAAACGTTTAGTACTCGTATTTAACATCTTAACGTATAAAACTTCCGAATAAAACTTTGCGCATTCACAATTACATCACATAATGTATCATTAAAAATATTATATCTCTTAATAATTGGTTATGATTCAATATATTATAAACTATTTTCTTACACTAAATATTGTTATTATTAAAATCCACAAATATTATTATAAAAAATTACAAAATATCAAGTTAATTATCAATAACTATATGTATTATTTTGTACACATATACGCACGCGCGCGCACACACTCAACACACACACCCATATATGTTGTATCTTGAGTGCTACGCGTTAGTAAACATAAGAGTACTATTTGTATTAAGAATAATTCATACTTGAAATTAGTGCAACGACACTTTTTATAAAGAATATAACTAAATTAGTAAAACTCAATGAGTCAATAAAGAAAGATACCATAATAAAAATTTACCGAGTATATATTTTACAAATAAAGAAAACACATACGAAAGAAATATGAAAATATAGTAGTACGAGACATAACAAACTTACTATATGCGTTTTTTTGGAGAAAAACTTTCTATGTGTTAGAATACTAAGAATTATTCTTGTATTTTTAATCCCGGATGAATAATTAGTCTACGAATTATACACGTACGTTTTAAAAACTCGAATTATTCATATCTCGTATTTTTAACCCGAACTTTTACTAACGTACTTTTAATAAAAAATTGTATAGTACCCGTACGTACCGTATCGCGTTTTATTTCCGTACCGTATTTTACTAACTATGGTGTGGGCCGCTTTAGCTTTCTCGAGGAACAATTATTCTTTTTGTCCAAAAAAGAGAGAGGAAAGAGTGATTTGTGGCAATAGAAAACAACCAAATTCCCTAAAAAAATTTAAAACAGGAATAAGATGAGAAAGAAATTAAACTTAAGTTATGTTAAAGTCTCAGTATAAATAAACAAAGATGATAGACTGTTAAAGCGCAGAAGTAGTGAGATTTGTGGTAAGAGGACACTTGGGTTCAAGTGAAAAGAGCATTGTTGGCAAAAATATCGTTGATAAGATCACGGCCACCGTAAAGGATAGTGGTGTAGGCTCTATAGCTTCACTTAGGTCATGGCAACCGTGTCGTATAAAACAAACTCCACACGGATGTCTACCATAGATCTCAAGAGTGCACAAGTTTTCACGGAAAAAGCATAATTAAAGAGCATTGGAGAACCCCTTCCAATCAGCACAATAGAGGAAGTGCAGATATATCCTTACAAAACACTTAAGGCTAAAATGAACAAGTTTTACTATCCAAAAATTTAGACCTTAGCAGTTCTCTTCACGGAATACGTTAGAAAAGTTTCATTACTAAGGCGCTACCAACTCTCGAAAAACTATATCATTGAGCTCCCTCCACAATTTCAGTACTTTCATTTGACCTTTTTCAAATTTTTTAATTTTTTTTCTGGGATTTTTCTAACTTTTTTATTTTATTTTTTATATTTTCATAAGCTCTACCTCTGTATGCTTGGTCTGACACGAAATGAGGCGCACACATAAATCAACTTTGTGGAGGGTAGACTCAATTAAGTAAAAGTGCTAATAGTATAAAATCGAACAACACAACAATATATGTAAAAACATGTCATGCTCCACGACACTGACACACAATTCGAGGCTAGCATATACCATAGGCTATGCAAACACGACTGCATAGTAAACAACTGAACCCCCCTCTCCCCACACTTGAAGGCTTCGCTGTCCTCATCGAATTTAGAGATTATATGTAGGACTCAACATTCATATGTTTGGGGCACAATATATAAGAGTAGATCATATTGTGCACGTGTGACATTGAGCTCACATACTGATGAAACTAAACACATAATCCACACACAAGGAAAGGAATATTCTCAACCGCCACAAGGTCAGGGACAAAATATGTGCTAAACAATTCACAAGCTACAATGTGACCTCGCCATGCATTCCCATACAGTTATTGTGTTCTCGAACACTGGGGTCAAATCCTCTCCTCCTACCGAAAGTTGTGCCTGAAGAATCCCCAAGTCACCATCGTGAGTCCGTATGAAGGTCGTGTGTGTCATGGCACACCGGGGTAGACTATCCTGTAATTTGCATATGTATGTTACTGGATAAAATGTTCGACCATCTCTCTCATCCATCCAAATGAATAAAAAAATATCAACACAACTATATCAAAAATGCACTCCCTAAGCTAATAAGTAAATACGTTAGGTTGCCTCCAACAAACGTCGTGTAATTTAAGGTTGACGTCCCGGACTTGTTATGTCAGATGGTCAAGGAGGTCTAGCACGACGTGCCTCCTCCTTTAGTCTCTTTCTTTTAATTTCGATATCTACAACATGTGCTCAAACAATCTCTGGTTTCTTTTCTCCTTCAGGTGGACCACGTTCCAAATTTACAGGCAACCTAGGAGTAGGATCCACTTGAAATTCTCTACTTTGATCATTTTCAACTTGTTCTTCCTCTTGCCAGGGTGAAATGCATTGAAGACGAGCGATTGACCCAAAGCCTTGTACTAAGCTCCTCAGTCTCTAAGTTTGCATTCACACGCATTGTATTCAAAATCGGTCTAGTTGAACATCGCGATCCTCCTTGATGTCCACTATCACAAAATCTACTAGAAGCATAAATTCACCCACTTTTACAAGCAAGTTCTCAATCACTCCTAGGGCCATCATAATAGATTGGTATGCCAGTTGTAGACCCATTTTGGCTAGAGTAGGCCCACAATGCCTATCTCTGAAACAATGAAAATGGCATGAGGTTGATGTTGGCGCCGAAGTCACAAAGTCAATGTGTATAAGTTCGACCCCCAAGACTGCATGCTAAAATAACAATGCATGGATCTCTCATCTTGGGGATGTCTCTCTGTATCATTGTACTACACGTCTCTTTCAGCTTCACTGTGGTGTAGGGATCCATGCTCTTCTTACCTCATAAGATGTCCTTCCGAAATTTCTTATACTTAGGCATTTGGGCAAGAGCCTCCACAAATGGGATGTTGATGTAAAACTGCCTGAAAATATCCGTATATCACCCATACAAGTGCATCAACATATCTCTCCATCACCGTCGGATACGGAATGTGTGGCGCACAATCAACCATATTTAAAAAAATTCTCGGTTCTTCATTATTCTCCACCGTGTCCTTCGATTGGAACTCACGGCGGGTACTTGCACCTATTCACCCATCTATCTTAGTGTGGCCTTAGTATCCTCATCCCTAGCATGCGTAGGATAAGGGGGATCTGCATTAGAGATGGCATTCTAGTAGTAATTGCCATGGCATGCTTTGCTAGAATCGTTCCAGGTGGAAGAGTAGTATTTTTGTTAGCAATCTGGTCAATCTGCGTCTCATGACTTATAACATTTACCTTCGTAGCCACCAACTCACTCTCCATACGTTCCAAATTCTCGTTCATCTTCTTGAGAAGGCTCATTATGTATGGAATATGCTGTGCATGTTGCTGCTGAGGTGGAGCCGCCCTCTTTGTTTGGTGCGGAAGGTTATGTTGTTGACCGGTGTATATAACCTACTATTCGCGTTACTCCATCTAAAGTTAGGATGATTGTGGTTGTTGTGCTGATAAGAATTCCCCCACACTTTCTGTCTAGGAGGTCCCATGTAATTCATGTATTCGAATCCACATTCATACTCTGAATCTCATCTGCTAGTTGTTGCCCCATAGTCTTCACCTGTGCTATATGATTATGTGTGTAGGACGTTATAGCCAACGCCGCCATCTGCTGATTTAATGTCTCCATCTGACTCACTATAGCTGATTCACCTGAAGATTTTCCTATTCTACGACTATAAGATCTCGTAGTCTCTCGTTTTGCCGCATTATTTAGCAAATCCACAACAGTGCATTCATATAAACCCATAAAATTACCACCGACAAGCATATCCAATTCCTTTGCAGATTCTTTTTTCTAATGTTGTGTAAAAATAGTTGAAACTTATACCAAGACTCTCCATGATCGGGACATCTGCGCAGGACTTTTTTGAATTTCCTTCAGGTATCTCCCAGTGAATCTCCATCTAGCTAAGTGAACCAGATGATCTTTGCTATTTTCTTTATAATTGTGGATGGTGGATGATAATTTCTTTTAAATTATGTGGTGAGCTCATCCCACGAGGTCATGGAACCTGCAAGCATTTCATTAAGCTGTGATGACCCGTCACACATTTATTAAATAAATTATCGATTTACGATAAAAACAAGCGGAAATATCAACCAGTCTGGTGTTGGAATAGATGCCCTAGAGGCAATCTAGTTTAGTATGAATTGTTTGTGGCTAGAAATTCATTTATTATTTATTGGATATTTAATATAATGAAGTCCTTAGATTTACAATTGTGTTGTTTATCTTAAATATCCCTAGTCAAGTACAATGATTAAATGGGACAATCATCTATAGACTAGTATGGGGTTGGATTGATATGGAGATATCACGATCCAACACATAGGTGTGCATTAGGGAATGTTACACTGGATTGACCCATCTCCGAGAAGGCTACATACACGTTATGTTAAGTCACAAGCGCTTCTCGCGGTGCAATGGTATTGTCATCCTTAGACTTGAAGTCACTAGATATTCTAGTTATGGATTATTGTGATCTTGGTAGCGTTAAACGCTACACCGTAACTGGGTAGTTATAAAGGCGTGTACTGGATACAATAAGAAGCAAGCTTAGAGATCGTAGTGGACGTAGATAGAATTTGTCCCTCCCACATAACGGGAGCAAATATCCTAGGCCACTCGAGGGATAGTGCTTATAGAATGTCTGGCCAGACTCAAATAAATCAATATGGGATATTGATGTTATTTGCACGAATAAGGCTATTCCCATGGATCGAGAAACTATGGATTGAATATACGGGTGTGACTTGTATGTCTCGTGTCCAATCCAGATATAGAGACAAAGGGATGAGACAATTACTTGTACAAAGGTTGTCAAGATGACTATTCTATTAGTTGGCTAGAATGGATGTTTTGCTAGAGACCGCTCCATATTAGCAAATAGTTGCTACCAACTAGATAGAACCTATGGGGTCACACGCTATATAGGGTTGAACTAGATTTGGGAATTAATTAATTGGATTAATTAATTAGAAGGATCACTTTGCAAACCCTTGCAAAGTTAGTAGGGACTAATTTGCAAGGAAGGGACTAAATTGAATTCTAGTAGGACTAGAATAAGTCCTTTAGGTAGTTAACAAGGAGTTGTTGGACTATATAAAGGACCTTCCTTCCTTCCTTCCCACATAACTTATGCTCATTATTGAACATAACAAGAGTGGGAGAGAACAAAAGGAGAGAGAGCAAGCAACAAGGGAGCCGACCGCCCCCTTGCCGCCGCCCCGTCCCCATCGGCCAAAAAGGAGGCCGAGACCCTCCTTTTGGGTATCGTTTTGCGTGATTCTTCTTCCTCTTTCTCTTCCGGGCTAGCACCAAGGACTTGGGAGATCTAGATCAACTCTAGGCGTGGATCAACCATAGAGAACGTGACACAATTCGCGTTTGAAGTCATCAAAGGAGAACCCTAAGGTGTGTTTATGATTTCTAACTCTTACCATCGTTATGTCTCTTGACTTGTGATCCTTGGAGGGTTTTGCATGGTTTTATGATTGTTTATGCTTCCGTTGCGCAATCCATGAATCAAAACCCTACAGTGGTATCAGAGCCACAGGTCGTAGAGCATAAACGTGGTTTATGTGTTACGTTTTAGTTGTTTTACACCTTAATTTGATTGTTTATCGCGTAAAACAAGACAAATCAAGCATGGGATGCAATTTGTCAATAATTACTCATAACAAGATCCAATTTTTGCATTGGATGCATGAATTGGTGAGTTTGAGAAATTTTAAGATCTTAGATCTAGGGTTTGGGCATCCTTGGGGAAGAAGGAGTTCTCCCAAAACAAGGAAACAACCAAACTCGGGCACCAAGCAAGGGAGTTGTTTTGGAAACAACTCCCTCAAGGAGGTTCGTCCCCCCTAGGGACCGCCCCCCCTTGCTTGCCGCCCAAGATTGGCCGCCCTAGGGGCCGGGCGGCCCTAACCCGCGGCCTAGGCTTGCGAGTTTTGGGCCGGGCCGGCCCTAGGGCCTTGTGGTTCACCTTATTGGGCCCGGGCAATTTGATTGTTGGGCCCATGGACCGTTTTAACCCTAGAAATCCTAAAATCAATTAAAATTGACCAAGCGCGTTAAAATTGGATTTTAACTGTTTATGTGCAAATCGCATGGTGATTAGATATGGCCTTAGGATGTGGTTTGATGTGGATGTTTAATTTTGTGGTTTGGTTTTACGGCCTGCGAGCTGATCAATTAATTGTAATAATTAATTAGGGTTTTATGGCCTGCGTGCAATTTTTTTTCTCAACGTGTGAGATTTATTTTATTTAGTATAGAAGTTAGCTAGTGCTAGATAAAGTAGATTGTTAGCCAAGATTGAAGAAAAGGAGCCCAAAAGCCAAAGAAGCCACAAAAGATGGAGCATGGAGCATGGAGCATTCCACAAAGACTATGAAGGATGGACCAAAAGATCAAGACGCATGGAGATGTGTTTGCTTTAGGGTTCATAGATAATTCCATTGGCTTGGAATTATCTTAGTCTAGAAAAGGCCATATCCACATCACGTTTAATTTCTGTTTTGTGGTTGTTTATTTTATTGTCTTATTATTGTGTGATTGGTGTATGGATGATGCATGCAATTAGGATAATAAGATAATTAGACAACCCGGATCTATTATTTGGAGTTGTGCCCAAACTCAAATAGATAGATTAGTTGATATTGATCAACAAAAAAATTTAAAAATTGAACTTAAAATCCCTCAAAATTCCAATATTGTGTTCTTGCCTTCTCGTTATTTAAACACTCATTATCATCATTATTTACCAAGTTCGTGCGTGCCAAAGCATGGCGACTTGGTTCATCATGATGGAATGCGATGGCACGTAACAATGTGCAATTGTTTAGATAAGAGGTTGAACACAACTAGGCTATTAATTTGATTAAGAAACCTAGAGGCAATCAATTGGGATTATCCATATGGATGGATAAATAAGGAGTTATTTTCCCAATTGAACCAAGAGTTGCATATGGTATGCAATTGGAATTGTTCCTACCTAAAGTAATCAAATTATGGGTGACTTGCCTAAGCAAGCTCATAAGGAGATGAAAGATGGATCTTGGCCCACTAGAAAATATAAGGATATTTTCCGCATTAATATCTTGAGGGTTACTAATCCGTAGAAAAATAGTGGGAGCTATATTTGATAAACTAGCCATTATTGAATATAGTCAAAAAAATTCACAAATACTAAAACTTGCGTATTTTCCCTTTTGTAGAATTCCAAATGGCAAACAACTCATCGAGTTCACAACATTCCCTACGATCTGTCCTTGAGAAGGACAAGCTCTCTGGAACCAACTTTCTTGATTGGTACAGAAACTTGAGAATTGTTCTCAAGCAAGAGAAGAAACTGTACGCAATAGAGGAGCATGTTCCGGAAGGTCCAGAGAACCAGACACCTGCTGCCCTAAAGGCGTATCAAAAGCGTGTTGATGACGCTAATGATGCGGCCTGCCTTATGCTTTGCACCATGACTTCTGAGCTTCAGAAGCAACACGAAAACATGAATGCTGTCGATATGATCGAACATCTAAAGCAGCTCTTCCAAGAGCAGGCGAGGGTAGAGAGGTATGAGGTATCTAAGGCACTGTTCAAGTGTCATCTGGCATAAGGGAACCCGGTGGAACCCCATGTACTCCGAATTATCGGGTACTTGGAGAATCTCGCCCGACTGGGGTTCCCGGTCGGCCAAGAGTTGGCAACCGATCTCGTGTTGCAATCGTTGCCCGAGAGTTATGGACAGTTCATTATGAACTATAACATGAACGAGATCGTGAAACCACTGCCAGATTTACTCAACATGTTGAGGACGGCTGAACAGAGCATCAACAAGGGTAAGGGCAAGGCCATAATGATGGTACAGAAAGGAAAGGGCAAAAGGTTTGCCTCTTCCTCCAAGGGCAAAGGCAAGTCAGTTGCCAAGTCCAAGGAACCTGCCCTTAAACATGTTGGTGGCATTGCCAAGGGCGTGACTAAAGGTGAGTGTCCCTACTGCAGTCAGCCTGGACACTGGAGGAGGAACTGCCCTAAATATCTGGAGGACAAGAGGCTTGGAATAGTGATTCCACCACCACCAGGTATTTTTGTTGTAGATGTCAATTTAACTTTCTCTACATCATGGGTATTAGATACTGGATGTGGATCTCATATTTGTCGAAATATGCAGGATCTAAAGAGAAGTAGGAGATTGGCTAAAGGGGAGGTAGATCTGCGCGTTGGGAATGGAGCAAAGGTTGCTGCGTTGGCCATAGGTGTGTGCGAGCTATCTCTGCCTTCAGGATTAGTTTTAGAATTAAATAATTGCTATTTTGTGCCTGCTATGAGCAGAAACATTATTTCTATTTATTGTTTGGACAATGATGGTTTTATTATTTCAATAAAGAACAATTGTTGTTCCTTTTATTTGAATAATATTCACTATTTTAGTGCGCAATTATTTAATGGACTTTATGTCCTTGATCTAAGAAATCCTGTCTGCAACATTAATACTAAGCGGATTAAAATAAATGATTTAAATCCTGCTTATTTATGGCACTGTCGTTTAGGCCACATAAATGAGAAACGTGTATCTAGACCCCATAAGGATGGATTACTAGACTCATTTGATTTTGAATCATATGAGACATGTGAGGCTTGTTTATTGGGAAAAATGACAAAGTCCCCTTTCAATAAGAAAGGTGAGAGGACTAGTGAGCAATTGGCGCTCATACATACCGATGTGTGTGGGCCATTTGCCACGCCAGCCAGGGGTGGTTATGTCTACTTCATTACATTTACTGATGATTACAATAGATATGGATTTGTGTACCTTATGAGGGAAAAATCCGAATCTTTTGAATGAAGTAGAAAAGCAACTTGGCAAAAGTATAAAGGCTCTACGATCGGATCGTGGAGGAGAATACTTGAGCCAAGAGTTTGACGACTATCTTAGAGAGTGTGGGATCGTGTCCCAACTCACTCCACCCGGAACGCCACAGTGGAATGGCGTGTCCGAGAGGAGGAATCGAACCCTATTGGATATGGTTTGATCTATGATGTGTCAAACCGATCTTCCATTATCATTTTGGGGCTACGCTCTATTAAGTGCAGCTTTCACCATTAACCGTGTTCCATCTAAATCAGTCATGAAGACACCATATGAGATGTGGGGTGGGAGGCGTCCCACACTGTTGTTCATGAGGATTTGGGGCTGCGATGTCTATGTAAAACGTTTACAATCAGACAAGCTAGGGCCTAAATCGGATAAGTGTAAATTTGTGGGGTACCCTAAGGAAACTAAGGGTTACTACTTCTACAATCCAACCGAGAACAAAGTGTTTGTTGCTCGGACCGGCGTGTTTCTAGAAAGAGAATTTGTCTCTAAAGAAGCAAGTGGGAGGAATTTAGAACTTGAAGAGGTTCAACAGCCACAAATCACTGAACCGATTATGGAACATGAACAGGAACCACAAGCAGTTGTGGAACAACCTGTTCAGGTAACACAAGAGCTTCGTAGATCTAGTAGAGTGCGCCAGGAACCCGAGAGGTATGGACTTCTCGTAACCGATTCCGGTGACACGATGCTCATAGATGATGAGCCTACTACCTATGAGGAGGCCATGAGTGGCCCAGACTCTCAGAAGTGGCTGGAAGCCATGAGATCCGAGATGGAATCCATGTATACCAACAAAGTATGGACTTTGGTGGAACCACCCGATGGGGCACGACCCATAGGGTGCAAGTGGGTCTTCAAGAAGAAGATCGACATGGATGGTAATTTGATTACCTATAAGGGCCGATTGGTGGCTAAAGGATTCAGACAGATTCATGATATTGACTATGATGAAACCTTTTCACCAGTCGGTATGACCAAATCCATCCGAATCCTACTTGCAATTGCAGCATACCACGACTATGAGATTTGGCAGATGGATGTCAAAACAGCATTCCTTTTTGGGAATCTCCTCGAGGACGTGTATATGTTACAGCCGGAGGGTTTTGAGGATCCAAAGCAAGACAACAAAGTCTGTAAGCTGCAACGATCCATTTATGGATTGAAGCAAGCTTCTAGGAGTTGGAATCGGCGTTTTGATGAAGTGGTCAAAGAGTTTGGCTTCATCAGAAACGAAGATGAGTCTTGTGTATACAAGAAGGTTAGTGGGAGCTCTGTAGCTTTTCTGGTCTTGTATGTGGATGACATACTACTCATTGGAAACGACATTCCCATGCTGCAATCTGTCAAAGATTGGCTAAGAAAGTGTTTCTCAATGAAGGACTTAGGGGAAGCAGCCTATATACTCGGTATAACGATCTATAGAGATAGATCAAAGAGGTTGCTAGGCCTAAGTCAAAGTACATATATTGACAAGGTGTTGAAACTGTTCAACATGCAAGATTCCAAGAAGGGATTCTTGCCCATGTCACATGGAATCACTCTTTCGAAGAGTGGTTGTCCCTCCAATGAGATTGAGAAGGAACGCATGAGTAGAATCCCCTATGCCTCGGCCATAGGATCTATCATGTACGCCATGTTATGTACTAGACCAGATGTGTCATATGCCTTGAGTATGACAAGCAGATACCAATCAAATCCGGGTGAGAGTCACCGGATTGCAGTCAAGAACATCCTAAAGTACTTGAGAAGAACTAAGGATGCTTTTTTGATATTTGGCGGTGAGGAAGAGTTGCGTGTAAGGGGTTACACTGATGCAAGCTTCCAAACCGACAGAGATGACTTTAGATCACAATCGGGATATGTGTTTTGCCTGAATGGAGCAGCGGTGAGCTGGAAGAGTTCCAAGCAAGAGACGGTAGCTGATTCTACAACAGAGGCTGAGTACATTGCTGCAAGTGGCGCAGCAAAGGAAGCTGTTTGGATCAGAAAGTTTGTTTCTGAACTTGGTGTGGTCCCTAGCATTGCGGATCCAGTTGAGTTGTTCTGTGACAGCACTGGGGCGATCGCGCAATCGAAGGAACCCAGGTCGCACCAGAAGTCCAAGCACGTGCTCAGGAAGTTTCATATGATTCGAGATATTATTGATAGAGGAGACGTTCGGATATGCAAGATTCCTACAGATGATAATATGTCAGACCCGCTTACAAAGCCTCTCACGCAGTGGAAGCGTGAAAGGCACACTAGGAGTATGGGCATACGAGATGCACCAGATTGGCTCTAGTGCAAGTGGAAGACTGTTGGAATAGATGCCCTAGAGGCAATCTAGTTTAGTATGAATTGTTTGTGGCTAGAAATTCATTTATTATTTATTGGATATGTAATATAATGAAGTCCTTAGATTTACAATTGTGTTGTTTATCTTAAATATCCCTAGTCAAGTATAATGATTAAATGGGACAATCATCTATAGACTAGTATGGGGTTGGATTGATATGGAGATATCACGATACAACACATAGGTGTGCATTAGGGAATGTTGCACTGGATTGACCCATCTCCGAGAAGGCTACATACACGTTATGTTAAGTCACAAGCGCTTCTCGCGGTGCAATGGTATTGTCATCCTTACACTTGAAGTCACTAGATATTCTAGTTGTGGATTATTGTGATCTTGGTAGCGTTAAACGCTACACCGTAACTGGGTAGTTATAAAGACGTGTACTGGATACAATAAGAAGAAAGCTTAGAGATCGTAGTGGACGTACATAGAATTTTTCCCTCCCACATAACGGGAGCAAATATCTTAGGCCACTCGAGGGATAGTGCTTATAGAATGTCTGGCCAGACTCAAATAAATCAATATGGGATATTGATGTTATTTGCACGAATAAGGCTATTCCCATGGATCGAAAAACTATGTATTGGATATACGGGTGTGACTTGTATGTCTCGTGTCCAATCCGGATATAGAGACAAAGGGATGAGACAATTACTTGTACAAAGGTTGTCAAGATGACTATTCTATTAGTTGGCTAGAATGGATGTTTTGCTAGAGACCGCTCCATATTAGCAAATAGTTGCTACCAACTAGATAGAACCTATGGGGTCACACGCTGTATAGGGTTGAACTAGATTTGGGAATTAATTAATTGGATTAATTAATTAGAAGGATCACTTTGCAAACCCTTGCAAAGTTAGTAGGGACTAATTTGCAAGGAAGGGACTAAATTGAATTCTAGTAGGACTAGAATAAGTCCTTTAGGTAGTTAACAAGGAGTTGTTGGACTATATAAAGGACTGTCCTTCCTTCCTTCCCACATAACTTATGCTCATTATTGAACATAACAAGAGTGGGAGAGAACAAAAGGAGAGAGAGCAAGCAATAAGGGAGCCGACCGCCCCCTTGCCGCCGCCCCGTCCCCGTCGGCCAAAAAGGAGGCCGAGACCCTCCTTTTGGGTCTCGTTTTGCGTGATTCTTCTTCCTCTTCCTATTCCGGGCTAACACCAAGGACTTGGGAGATCTAGGATCAACTCTAGGCGTGGATCAACCATAGAGAACGTGACACAATTCGCGTTTGAAGTCACAAAGGAGAACCCTAAGGTGTGTTTATGATTTCTAACTCTTACCATCGTTATGTCTCTTGACTTGTGATCCTTGGAGGGTTTTGCATGGTTTTATGATTGTTTATGCTTCCGTTGCGCAATCCATGAATCAAAACCCTACATCTGGCATTTCCAGACGAAACAACATTTTTTTATCAATTTTCTGCAAAACTGGCACGTGACTAAATTTAATAAAAATACACCAACTCGTCAAAATGACAATTTTTACAAATTTCTGGTCAAAACAATATATTACAACAATTCACAAAAATAGCTAAAAACATACTATTTTAATTAAAAATCTATTTTTTAGCAACGGCTCCGCGATCGAGTCGCGCTCCGGCTCAACCTATAAAACAGAGGGGTGAGTCAAACAGTCCAGCAGGTACCGCCTAACCACTAGTGTAGAAATCTAAAATCTACTTAACACAACAACCAGTCATTACACATCAGCATGCGACACCAAATAGTCAAGCAACGTGATTTATCAATCACCAGATAATAATCAGCAGATAGCTAAAATGCTGTAAAAATTCACATAGCAGTATAAACATGTATAGACTGTAACTGCAGGAAACTTAGGAATTAGATTTTCCCTACCTCAAAAGGTGTCTGACTCCGAATAAAACCTTATTGGAAGCAAATCGTTCCCAAGCTAAGGAGTAACGGTATAGGGAAATCAATTTCATGAAGCTAAGAGTCTACTGGTTTCTCCAAGTCTTCTTCGAAAATAAGTAGAAAACAATTTCATGAAGTTTTTTGTGTTTTGATCTTTCCTACGTTGGGAGGAAAGGCACTGAAGTAACAACCAAGTTCATTCTCTCCTCACTACCCCATATCAAGGTGACTAAGCAAAAAAGTTACTTGCTGGAAAAGAGACATTAGTAGACATCAAAATATCTAGCTGTTGCTAGTCGCCACATAGCACCAAAGATAAGCATGAAACCTATTTCGCATATACACCCTACAAATTTATTATAACAACCAAATAAGCTACTTATTAAAGTTAGCTTGAGACTTAGTGTCAACACACATAGAACCAAAGAATATATACACGTCCATGTGAGCATAAACTTGTTATTTGAATAAGCAATTGCTTACAATCAATCTAGCTAGCATGAAACTTTTCAATTTACGTAAGAAATAAAAACAAGCTAACTCACGTGACAGTCCAAATAATACACAAACTTTTTTTTATATATATACAAATACTTCATGATTTAATGTAGAAGTCAGGGGTGTCACATAATCCATTGCCTAGCAGCTCCAACTAGGGAAAAGGGAAACATCGTCATCTTTATTGTGTCCTATGGAACTCTTTGATCATGGAATTTCTTAAAAATCTGAGTAAGAGTGGACATGTGAGCATAAGGATCATCCAATATAGCTCAACTAAATCTGCATTCATTATGTACCATCTGAATCATTGAGCTCTCCATATTTAAAGTGTGCTTTGTTTATGGGCGGCACCATGATTTCTGGATGATAAGTGGACTTAGTGGCTTGTACATGCTGACCATGGATCACCCCATTGGTTGCGCATCTTACAAGTGTCCTTGTGCCTCTCATGAGCCTATTGGAGAGCAGCTAATTATGCTCGGAGCTCCTCATTCTCCTTTTTGGCCATTTCTTTAGCAGCCACCTCGTTCGCTCAAATCTTGCAAATTCTCTCTCCTCCAGCTCTCACTTCTTCATCCATGTGGGCTGATTTCCTCTTGTCTCTATGCTCTGCGCGAACGAGTGCCTCGTGAACCTTTAGTTGTGGGTACAGTGACTCGTTAAGCGAATGGGACATGCACCGAAAAAGTAACCAGAGAACACATCAAAAACGAAGAGAATAGGTGAGTACTGATAATTTAAAAAAAGTATATCCCTAAAGCTATAAATGTTAATCAACTACAATGAAGTCCCAGACAACGGTGCCAAAAACTTGACACGTTCCAACCGCAAGTACATTTGTCGGTGCAGTAGTAATTAGAAAAGTTTGGTTTTATCGTATCCAAGAGGCTCCACAGTTAATCAATGTTTATTTCTTCAAAATGGGTAGAAAGTTCGATCTTTGATTTCTAAACAATGAACGAAAAGTAATGAAAGCGATAGAATTGTGAAATTAAGAGAGTTTCAATTGTTAAGTTTCAAATACGGGAGAAGTGATCAAAATGCCTCGTTGGTGGGGCGGGGGTTCAAGGGTTTTCTACTGATAGTTTATTACTACTTATAAAACAATGTTGTGATGTTCATGTCAAACAAACAATCATGCGATACTGAGTTACCAAGCATATACTTATTTGCCTAAATTCAGTTAAGACTAAGTTACCAAGTATTTAACTTACCCTAGTCAAGCATTACGAGCTGAATTTTTCCTCAAAGTTCCTAATCAACAACGCCTAGCTACCAAGCGACTGATACAATTAGGTGAGTGTTCTACTTTTTCCTCTTAACAACTATAGTGTTACCAGACAATTGATACATAAGTCCTACCTACTGAATCGTCACCTAAAAATTAGATATGATGAAGAACTCAGAACATTCATAACAGGTAATCACAACAATTAAGTTCCGAACATGAATTATAATCTCATGATATCAAAAACGGAAATAAACCCTAATCCCAACTCAGGTCCTCATCTAATGAGTTTAGGTACTCATAATTTTTTAATGATAAGAATCATAGTCAACATCATATGATAGAGATAGAAAGACTTTCTTGAAATCAAACAATGAATCCTAGCTCCTTCATTCTCCAAAGAATCCAACTCAGACTTCTCCACATCTCCTTTGCATTTCTCCAACGTATACCTGTCTAGAAACTCATCATTGGTCAAAATGTAGTCATAGGATTCCTTTCCAACCTTAACTATGCTTTATTTCACTGTTTACCCTCAAACTTGGCGGCCAGGTGCAGTGAACCTCGTGAGAGCTCATTGGGTGCTCGTGGGAGATCTAGTGCAGTCTGTGCGAGTTCGGGGACCACTCGTGCGAGCTCAACTGCTCCCATGATGATCTTGTTCGAGCCTTATCTCCCTCATACGAACTTCTTTTTGGGTGTACCATATATTGTTGGAAATCCTTGGATGCCTACTTTATAATGGCACATGCCTTGCTCCAATATTCCTATATACCTCTGATTATAGCCCCAAGAGTGCATAATTGTCTAGTGAAACTTTTAAAACTCTTCTTCTTTTGTGCGTCTTCTTCGACGGACTGTATATTCCTCGTCCGACCTCCGATTGAGCTCTTTGACCTATCGTTGGAAATATATAACATCAAAATAGTAAAGGATTGTCACTTTGGTCTTCTAACTTTTCTTTTCTCAATTCTCGCTGGCCATTTCTGAGCTTTTCTCATCTTAGAAAGTTCGTTCTCTCTTCCGATTCAACTCTTCGAGCCTACAAAACTTGAGGAACACAACGCACACTTGAAGAGATTGTTGGAGTATCCCCTAGAGACAATCTATTGATCGTGATCATTTATAAAGGCTTTCTATTCATTGTGCTATCGATATGGAGATATGTTAATATGATGAAATCATTCACATATGAATTTTGTATTCTTAAATAATCCCTAGTCAAGTATTAAATTTAATTAGGACAACCATAATACATAAACACTAGTATGTGGGTTGATTGATATGGAGATATCAAGTCTAACACATAGGTACGCATTATATTAATGGCGTACTGGATTACCCGCTATGAGAGGAAAACATGAGTGTTATGTGAGTGTCACAAGTGCTTCTCATAGTGAAAATGATATTTTGATCCTTCGACTTGAAGTAACTACATTCTCTAGATGCAGAGTACATGTTTTAATGTCGACTAGCGGCACGATGTAACAAGGTGACTATAAGGTAGATAAATGAACGTGTTACAAAACATGCTGAGAGATGTGAGTGATGTAGATATGATTTGTCCCTCCTACATAACAAGAGTAAATATACATGGCCACTCGATGAGTGAGACTTAGGGAAATGCATGGCCATGCTCAAATGAATCAATATGAGATATTGATGTCATTTTTTTTAACTAAGTCTACTCATAGAATCGAGAAACAATAGATTAGATGTACGAGTTTGACACTCCATGCCTTGTGTCTAATCTGGATATATGTGAAAAATAGATTATACAACACGGTAACATTGGTCATAGAGATTAATCAGATCACTGATCTTCCTATTACACGGGTAGCATTGATGTACTGCTTGATTCCTCTCAATGTTTGTAATTGTTACTTCCAACGTAATTAGTAACCTAATGGGTGACACAAATCGAATGGATCTAATTGGAATTAGTTGCCATTAGTTGGACTAAGAGCAATAATGAATTAATTTGACTAAAGTGTAAACTATGCTCATTAGTTGGACTAAAGAGCAGTTGTGGACTAGAATGCAAACTAATCCTAACTGTTAGGATTAAATGACAAATATGCATTTTCTAGTCTATATATAGGATTCATATGCTATGAAAATTCAGTCAGGTTCATCCCATACATACCATACACACATAAGAGAGAAAGAGAGACCAAGAGTTGGCCTCCTAGGGTTCGGCCACAAGGAAGTCACCGCCTTCTCCTTGCCGTTGGGTTGGAGCTCTTCCACCCATACTGAGTGTCCAACTTTATCATCTTTTGAGACAAGATCCTTCTTCTTCAAAGAGGCTAGCAACCTAGAAGACGAAGCCCAGTTCAGATATGTTCGTGTGGATACCGTAGCGGCGTCAGTCCTTCGATTTGCGTTAGTGATCGTCACCAATCAGTTTGACTGAGGTAAACTTATAATCATCCGATTATGGTCATTCACATGGGTCCTTGTGGGTTTTGGAAAATTTATTTGTTGTATTTCCGCTGCGTTTAATTGCCCAAAACCCAACAAAGATCATGGCCAACATATAAAATGCTCAAACTAATACTAAAAACGCCCGGAAAACATAATTATGCATATTAAGCTCTAATTTATAAATATTTCAATTCTACAGACAATATCCTCTCAAAACATTTCAAAAATCATGGAAATCGATATATTATCAATATAGAATATAACTCCGAGTAAGGAGTTATCTGTCTCTACCATGTGTTTTTTCTTGGAATGTGTCTGTATACAGATTTCATGATCCTTTTTCCATAAAATTTTATGTCAGCATACATGTTCACTTTGTTGAGTTTCATTTCCTCACAAAGTGAAATCTGACTCAACTTCCACCTAGCAGTCGACTTGGCATACTTCGTGTAATACCCATAGATTTCAAGGAGGATCTAAGTGCAATATCTGAAACTTTTGTGACAATTATGTAAATGAAATTTTGAGACAATGAAGTTGATAGTTGGACATAAAAATAAATTTAGGCTATTATTGGGTGCTGAACTGTGATTTCTACAAGTGATGGAGGTGTAATTATAGTTTCAAAAAGTAGTAATTCATCCTAATCCTAAGACTTACCCTAGGTATTGGGAAATCTATATATACTATTTGAGAATGTCTTCTTCAGCTTTGCCTGAGAAATTGCCACGTGGAATTACTTTATTTTTTTATTTGTTACCTTTTTAATTACAATTATACTAACAGTCTCATAATTAGAATACATAAAAAAGTAATGTATTGATGTCACAAATTAAAATTAAATGACATCCGAAATAGAAATAAGTTTCTCAATATAATAAGGAAATGTTACCTTCCACAAAAAATTGTTTAAGATATTAGTTGACTTATCATACACAGAAATCATATAATTCAATTCGAAACCATTATGTGAAATTTCAATAAAATTTACTCATAAATATTTAAAAAAAAAATTAATGTATTAATGTCACAAATTAAACTTTAATTACATCTGAAATAGAAATAATATGAGATCCATAAAATAGGGAATGTTACCAACCAAAAAGAAAAAAAATGTAAGGTATATTAGTTCTCATATTAAGAAATTCTAAAATTCATTTATAACCAAATTATGTGAAAATTCAAGAAAATTTACTCTTAAATATTAAAAATGGCAAATTTTAATTAGTTTATTTTTCAAATTTATTTATAATTATATACCTAATAAATAGTATGTCTCTTCTAAAAAATACTATGTCAAATGATGTAGAAAATAGAACGGTGTAACGATAAGTAATTTGCCCACATGTTTGTTTTGGATATTTTTCCTTTTTGAGTTTTGAATTTTCTTGGTTAAGGTAGTTGGAAAATTTAAATTGAAGGCATGGGGCCATAATAACTGATTTGGTCCATCATGGGATTCGATCAAAAATTTAAAACCATCAATGGTAATAGAGATTACAGGATTTTATTTCTCGAAAGTCTAACGTTTCGTAATGATTTATGTTGAAAAACGAGTCAAAGATTTATGGGAAAAAATAAGAAACTTTCGATAGATAAGGTATGATTTTTATGTAACTTAAATGGTAATAAATCATTCGATATGAGTTTACCTCACTGAAACTAATTTTCCTCCTTTCATTATGCTTGATTTTCACTAACCGGTTAGCCTATAAATCAAGTAAATCATACATCTCTTTATATTCATCCAATCATAGCACAAGACAATACTTTTTTTTTCATTATAAACAATATTGATTTCTCATTGGGGTTAGTTCCTCCTTTCATTAGGCTTTTCTGTGTTTTTTTTTATTTATCCTTGCTTGATCCGCTATTATTTGGATATATAGGTGTTAGTTTTCAAAATGTGTTATTCTACAAAATGTGAAATCAGCTCAAATATTGATGCTCAGTTGAGGTAAGTTTTCTTTCTTCCCTTTTCTTTCATCTTTTCTTATATATATATATATATATATATATATATATATATTAATTTTACACGATGCACAAGGTCTAATATTTCTATTATTCAGTAAATTAAATTGGAAAATATTGGTTTGTAATTAGAGGTTAGTTTATCTTCCGTTCTCTCTTACTGGTTCTTTATTTCATTCTTTCTTTCACAATGTGTATTCCCTTGACATCTCAACCAAGGGTCAACCTATCCTAACATCTCTAATGACTCAGCAAGTACTGAGACATCAAAACCAATATCACATTCATCAAAACACACTTGTTCTTCAAGCCTTCAATTAGCTACCTCTCAAATCTCTTTCTATCCTAATCATATCTTTGACTTGCTGCTGCTAGAGTATCTCAATTTTTTTTTGAAGCAAAGCTCCAACACAATTGTTTGAGACATTCATCGCAACCTTCGAACTTGGTAATTAGAGAAGTATCAAGAGTCCTCGTTCTTCAATCTATCAAAATTTTCCTTCTTAGTGTAATTCACTGTCTCTAATTTAATTTGTTGGACTCATAAGGTTTAGGCAAACCTGGACATCCTATTGATTTTCACCCAATCGCTAGAACTATCAAGCTTCGCCAGATTCTCGGTTTAAACTCGCCGAACAACTCATCACCAAACGGTATATTGGTGAAACCCTATAACCTTTGGTCATTTCTTGTTCTAATTGTTGATGAATGATCCCTAGATGATGTAGAACACATTCCCAAACCCATAATCCCAGAACTTGCGATTCCCTAATAGTCAATACCATGAACAAAATTTAATTTGTTGAGTGAGTCTCGTGTTATTTCCTCGCAATGGATGAACTTGCAGTTCCGTAATTCCTCAATCTGATAAATCATTCTCTTCTCCTCTTTCTGTTTTAATTCTCTATGAATTCTTTCTTTTGTGGTGATCATTATTTGATTTATGTCAAAATATGTTTAAAAACAGGAAAAATTAGTTGAAAAATCATGCTGAAAAACACGTTTGAAAATAAAATACTTATTTAGTATTACTATGGGCTAAAAAAACAATGTTGAAAAAAACTTTGGTAAAATTACTAAATTTCAATGTTAATTTATTCTTATATCATCTTTAGATATAAAATCAAAATGTATTTGTTACTTTATGCATCCAAGAAGGGTTAAACTATCTTTAATCGCCTAAAGTATGGAAAGCACCAAAACCCACCAAAGTTGACGTTTTGTAAGCAATTACTTTTCAGCTTCCATGTTTTTTTTTCAAACACACATGAAAAGTGATGTAACACTCCCACCCCTCAGAGCTGGGAAATCTATCAGAAGACCCCTCAGACTCACGGGAGTGTTCTCCGCTAAGGCACGGGAATGCCCCAGCAGTGAGTCAAATACTAACTATTCTGTTACAATGCAGAATTAAAGAAAGTGATACTCTGAAAGGGAAAGTTTAGAATTATAATTTTAAGTATGATAGATACGTGATCTGTTAGCTATCTGTTTGCATCTACTTCTCAATTCTTCGTGTGCACTCCTGCAAGATGTAGAAATACATAGATAATAGAGTTTGTCAAAAATAGTTGCAGTATTTGTATAAATTCATAAAGAAAATACGTAATATAGAGTTCTGCAAAGTTTATCATAGTACTTACAAGCCTCCAGTCATTATCTTGATATAATATTATAGATCACATAGATAGAGTTAATTTTTACTTGTGACTCAGGGAATCCACAACCATCCATACTGAATCAACCATATCAGGCTTATACAAAGTATTTCAAATCTCACCACCCAAAGGATTTTTTGGACGAGATTAAATTCCGACAATGAAGGATTAACTCGTATTGGATCATATGTCCAGAGAGTAGTACTAGTTGCCTACATGTCTGAAGACAATAGTAACCATCTAGGTGTCTGGAGATAATAGTAACCATCCAGGTGTCCGTAGAACGTCTGAAGATAATTATATCACAGCTCATACTCATATTACTCATACCTCTCCTACTAGCATAGAGAAATATTGTAACATCAAAACATACATATGCTTACCTGATATCTAGTTTCCTAACCAGCAGAGCTGATTCCATACTCCAGCGACCACTATAAAATTCAAGTATATATGCTATCAATACTTGTCATCTAGAGAGGTAGAATGCGCTATGCAGATGTGATGTTGACTGTCCAACTAAATTACCGTTTTGCCCATGACAACCCAAAATCTTCAGTATAGTCTCTGAATGTGACTGAACCCTCCAATGATACTCAGTCAAGTCTATAAATATACAACTGTAATTCATATCCCCTCCTTATAGACTCACTATTGAACACTACAACTTTACTTAATTACAACCATGTCCTGCAGTTTAGTGAAACTATAAAAAGTCCCTACAATTGACTTTTAGTCAATTCCAACCCAAATATGTACATATTGACTCCAAATATCATGGAACTTATTTAGAGGCATAAGGTCATGCCCATAGTTATGATTTGACTATGTAATTCAAGTTATTGCAAAATTACCAGTTGTCCCTCATGTACAACTCACTCAAACTAGAGTTCTGAAAAGTCAAATCGACACTTAAAATGTCATATGAACAACTTTTAAGAAGATTATTTTGGTCAGTTAGATCATCTGATAGCTCAACTCATAAAGTCAAAGAGAACTGTGAATTTGGCTCATAGGTTCAACTTTGCAATCAATTTATGGTCAATTTAGAAAGTGATTTGAGAATCAGAAAATAGGTCTTGTAGATTGAAGTAGCAGGTTTTCAGATCAAATTTGATCTCTTCAAAATTCAATATATACATGGAGATATTGCCGGTCAAAGTTGGATGAAAATCATTGACCAACACTTTCCTTTTGTTTTATGCATCATAACTTACGAACATGCCTTAGTGTAGGAAATAGGATTTATATTTTATGTTATTTTTGTATTTTATTGCAAACTCTAGCTGGATTGAATTGAAATCCAACCCGACCACGTACTATATGGATCTACAGATCGAATTTGATTAGCTGAATGAATCTGATCCGATCCGTGACGATCCAAACGGATATGGACTGAATCTGAATCACTTTTCTCCTAGTTGTATATGGATCGTAAAGGGCCTGATCCGATCCGGATCCGACCCCTTGTCATCCCTACTCATAGCTCCTCAGTCTTGGAGCCTTCAGATCAAAGGAGAACTTCTAATCTCAGCATCCCAAGGCTTGAGGCTAGGGGGCATATCTTTAATTTCTTGTTTCTTGTTTAATAGAATGGTGATGTACTCTTTTAGTTTTACTAGTAAGGAGCATGTGCTCTGCACGTGGGAGTATCTTATTGTTTGTCAAGTAGATTTAAGTATGCATCCTTCATGTATGTAGTAGACTAAAAGAGATAGAGAAAGGGTTTGCTCTTGGCTTAACCCTTTGTTGTCTTCCCTTCTTTTGGGCATCGGTTGAGTTCAGTAAAAGAAAGATAAGTGATTTATTTAACAAATCATCTTCACCCTTAAACATACTTAGCGCGGCCGGACCGATTTTAAGTTATTGACCAGTCACTTAAAACATTGCTACCGTCTACTTTTCTCTACTGAATATACATGAAATGTGTTGATCTATCTTAACCCTAAACTTTAACTCTGCCAATAAATCACTTGTAATTAACCCCTAATAACGCTTTCAAGTCAGCTTGACCTCAACAATTATATTACTATTTCCGAAACATGTATCCTTTCGACCAAATTTAAAATCACTTGGGTGCTTCTGCTTCGCACACGAGAATTTCAAAAAGAAAGTTGTGCTATATCATAATCCATTTCGTCGTCTAGAGGAATTATGTAATTTGTAATATTACACTTTCCCCTAAAATTCTACCCACCAATATAATATTTTCTAAATCACGAGTACACTTTCCTACCAACAATTTTACGACAATAGGTGATTTTTTATGAAATACTATAATGGAGATTGTGTATTTTTCATATTTTTTATATTTAGTGTTACTTCTTCAGCACCAGTTAGGCAATTTAGGAAAAACAATTCTTTATTTCTTCCATAGAAAACCTAAATTATAGGTGAGAGATTTAGAAAATTTATAGGAAAACAATTATTGTAATGTACAAGATAAAGTAAAACTTAATTATAATTTATACGAGACGCGTGTTTAAATCTACGCGCCCTAAAGATAGTAAAATATTAGACAGCGAGGTAATATTTTCGCTAAGCTGATGATGAGAATGGTTATTGAACTTTTGTTGTCACTCATTATCTTTATTTTTTTGCATGAAAGCAGACTTGGAAATTCATAAAAGTTTTGAATTCAAACCCAGTAGCATTGAATAGGCAATACCTTGAAAATAACTATCAAACTTGAGAGATTATCTGGTTGAATAATGTCGAAGAAACCACAAAAAGTAACATTCTCGAAATTGGATATTCCTTCAAGTACCCATAAGTTATTCTTCTAGTCATGAGATTTTCGTCACCGTTTCCTGAGTACAATGTGTGGTTCTTGTGTTTCACATTATGGCAATTTGGTATACGATTAGTAAATTCATAACGTACAGGTCAGTTAAAGAGAGAGGTATTATATTAACTTGTCAGATCTAATATTTGGATGCCGATCATATAAGTCCACATAAGGTGTATAAAAGATTGGAACCTATATTTTCTTAAACTTCTGTAGAACATGGCTAAGAGATTGATTAGCTAACCCAAAGTATTCCTAGTAGCTTATTGTTGAAATTTTCTTCTGGAGTAATTCTCTATAAAACAACTTGATCACAGTTTTGGGGTGGTCATGTTTCTCTGAGTTAGTCTTACAAAGCATATGATAAATAAGTTCACCCCACCATTTGGTTTTACAATTATTCAGTCATTCAATCGAACGCTATTCACCGGGTGGAACAACAATTCAACTACTTTCTAGTTAGTAGGAAATAGACCACTAATGGGAATACGAAAATAAACAATTCTGATTTCTCAGTTGTGAGATCAGGTTGTGCAAGGCTCGGAATAGTCTGACTATTTCAAGGCCTTGAACCAGCTTTCAAAGCCCTGAATCAGTTCTCATAGGCTTGAGCTATTTTCAAGGCCTTGAAACTGGATTCATAGCCTTGAAAATGTTTAACCTGTGTGAACATTCTCAGGGTGAGTTTTCTGCAAACTCTCCTGAGTTGATTTCCTTTCTATCCTTCATATGCTTGATTTACTGTTATTTGATGATGAAGGACAAAGCATTCTAACTCTTTTGAACATAGTATATCATCTGTTTGACTATGCTTTTGCAGGAGATTTTATCTCTTAAGTTTGCAGAGATTGTTTCCTAATCTGACTTATGCAAGGAAGGAAATAATCAAGTAGATGATTCTGTGTATGATCTGAATGACTTGACAGCTTCTCAATATATTCAAATTCAAGATCACGACATTATCTCTGAGGATTGTGATCACTAAACCGTTGGAGAAGATTGTCTATGAGTCAAAGTCTATTGCCTACAAAATAGGAGATTTGTTGCTGAAAATCTGGGAAGATATTCAGAGCTGTTTGAATTTTAAATAGAGCTCAATTCTGAAGCAATAAGACACAACACTCAACGGGAAAAAGAAATAAAGTATTCTGGATTGACAAGCATCAAAGAAGTTCATCATTTTCCCAATCTATTCACAGAAGATCACTGCATACTTCACTGCATTTTCTACACACTAAGTGTTCTTCTGTATTGTGCTTTATTGGAAGATCATTTCTTTAATATCTCTATATTTATTCTGGAGGATTGTTCAAGAAGAACAATAGAGAATTCTTAGTTAATCAGTTAGCTAGAACAGGTACTAGATAGTTTAGGAAGAACCACAAGCTGTAACAGAGTAAGACAATTCTCTGTGCTTGAGATCTAGGGCTTAGCTATTGATTAATAAGAATTGAGTTGAAAATCCTATAGGGAGAAGATCCCTGAGGTATAGATGTAGGTCCAAGTGGACTGAACTCTATAAATCATTTGTCACTTGCATTTTCAGTTCATTCATTTTCATAGTTCTTGTTTTTCTCTCAAAACTGTCTGTTTTTCAAGGGTTTGAAACTCTTTTCAAGGTCTTGAAAAAGGCTTATTTTCTTTAGTACAAACTGCATCTCTTTCAAATGCTTGAACTAGTTTTCAAGGCCTTTAACTTCACTAGTTTTCACAAGATCTCATCCTCCTAGCAAGTTTTGCAAAAAGTTGGCATACTCTATTCAACCCCCCCCCCCTAGAGTATATTAGCTGCATTACCACATGCACACTCACACTTTCAATTGGTATCAGAGCTTGTATCACTGTATAGATTTAACCATATGATGATCATGAGTGCTACAGGTGATGGTGGTTTCTCACAAGGAAGAGCTGCTAACAAACCTCCTCTATTTTGTGGAGAAAATTTTTCTCACTGGAAAGCCTTATTCAGAATGGACCTCAAACTTTCTACACATAGAAAGATAGGATTAGAACTCCCGAATCTGAAGACTTACTCTCCTCTTCTGAATTAGAACAATTCTCTAAGAATTACAAAGCTATTAACATCTTATATTGTGCTTTGAGTACAGATGAATTCAACAGGATTTCAGGCTGCACTACTGCCAAAGAAATCTGGGATAAACTTATGGTAACTTTTGAAGGAACCAGTCAAGTGAAGCAAACCAAGATCAAAATTTATATCATGCAATATGAGCTGTTTAAGATGAATGTAGATGAGTCTATCAGAGATATGTTCAAGAGGTTCACATACATTGTTAACAACCTAGATTCACTGGGAAAACACTTTTCCAATGAATAAAATGTGAGGAAAATTATAAGAAGTCTTCCAAAAGAAAACTGCGAACCAAAGACCACAACAATTGAAGAAGCTCATAATCTCTCAACCCTACAACTTGATAAGCTACAAGGGAAGCTTCTGAAACTTGAAATATCTATGAATGAAGCTGATGGAGAGCTACCAGAAAGTGTCAAGAACTTAGCTCTCAAATCCAAAGAAAATGAGAGAACTCAAAGCCTTGAAACTTAGGATGGTGATGATTATGATCCAATTGTCTTGATCTCCAAAGTCTTGACAAGGATTCTCAAAATGAAGAAAAACTTTGGAAACAAAGACTTCAACAGAGAGACACAGACCATCCAGTAGCAAGGACTACAAAGGTAAGTATTCTTCACATAGTAAATCAAAGGTCATGAACTGTTTTGAATGTGGTGATGCAGGATATTTGATAAGAGATTGTCCACACAAGAAAAGCAAGAACTTTCAAAAGAAAGACCTTGACAGAAGAAAGAAAGTTGTGATTGCTTCATGGAGTGATTCAGATAGTTCAAGTGAATCTGAATCAGAAGAAGAATATGCCAATCTATGCTTCATGGCCAAGCATGATGAAAGTTTTGAGAAAAATATTAAGGTAATGGTAAACTGTCTGATTTCTAAACCAAAAGATGCTCTTTCAGATTATCTCAGAACAATGCTTTTAAATGAAGAAGATTATCTGAAAGAGATCAAACTTTTGAAAGAAAAAGTTCATGAGCAAGCAAAAGAGAACTTACAACTTGTTTGTCTAAATCAGAATCTTGAAATCTCTCAGAAGAAAACTGACAGTGATTTCAAGGCCTTGAAAACCAGATTCAAAGCCTTGAAAACACAAGTTAAGGAATTAGTCACTGAGAACTCTGTGATGAGTAACAACCTTGTTAATCTAAAACATCAAGTTGATGAATTAGATAAACAAAAGACTACTCTTACTGAGAAACTTCAATAATCTGAATTGGTCAAAGTTAAGCTTGCTGGATCAGAACACAAGTTGAACTTGATTCTTGGAGGAAGTTCACAGTCAGTTCACAAAGCTGGTATTGGATTCAATCCAAATTTTCTAAGAAAGAACAATACCAGATTTGTGAAGGCTGGAAACAAAAATTCTCCTAAATTTCATTACTGTTGTAAAATTGGTCGTGTTAAGATGACTTGTCCTTTCAGAAGAAGAGACCCTCAGATAATGAGGAACACCTTTCCTTTTCAACTCAAAGGACAAGTTAAGCAGATTTGGGTTCCTATAGGGGTTAGACCACCTAACATGGTTGATCCTGAATATGAATCCAAATTCCACACTTGGTCTAACAGCTGGGTAAGGCAGTTATTGGTGTTTTCAGGGTGTCACCAAAGAACAAAAGTGGTTTATGTACAGTGGTTACTCAAGAAATATGATTGGAAAGAGATCTCTATTCTTAGAATTGAAGGAGCAATCAGAAGGTTCAATTACACTTGGTGACAAAGGCAAATGCAATATATTTGGTATTGGTAAAGTTGATAAAAATTCTAAAAACTCTATTTCTGATGTGTATCTAGTTGATGGTTTGAAATTTAACTTGCTTAGTGTATCTCAGCTTTGTGACAATGGCAACAAAGTTATCTTTGATAAAGAGAAGTGTGTGGTGCAAAATGAGAAATCAGGAAATTGCATTCTCACATCCTCTAGATCAAACAATGTTTATACTTTTCAGACTAACAAAGTTGCAGGTAAAAGTTTGAAGTGTCTCAAGGCCTTGAAAGAGGATTCAAAGCTTTGGCACAGGAAGCTTGGTCATATTAGTTTGCATACTTTAAACAAGTTGATTTCCAAAGACCTAGTAAGAGGATTGCCATCCATCAAGTTCAAAGAAGATGAATTGTGCAAAGCTTGTGCTCAGGGAAAGCAGACCAGAAGCTCTTTTAATCCAAAGAAGTTTGTAAGTAAAACTAGACCCATTGAACTGCTTTATATGGATCTCTGTGGTCCTATGAGAACTCCTACTCCAAAAGGTAAAAGGTATATGCTAGTTGTTGTAGATGATTTTTCTAGATCTTGGGTCATGTTTCTCAAAGAAAAATCTGAAGCCCTCTATGAATTTTCAAAGCTTTGCAGAGAACTTCAAACTATGTAAAACCTATTACCTACCTGTAGCTTCAATTAGAAGTGATCATGGTAGAGAATTTGATCAATTAGTGTTTGATTTGTTCTGTGATAAGCATGATATTACTCATAAATTTTTTGCTCCAAGAACTCCTCAACAGAATGGTGTTGTTAAAAGAAATAATAGGACTCTTGAAGATATGTCAAGGACAATGCTTCTTGGAAACAAATTGCCAAAACATTATTGGGCAGAAGCTGTGAATACAACAAACCATATACTGAACGGGTGCTTGATCAGACATATTCTTAAGAAGACCCCTTTGAACTATTCAAAGGGAGGAAGCAAAACATTTCATACTTCAGGCCTTTCTGGATGTACATGCTTTGTCCATAACAATGGAAAAGACAATATTGGTAAGTTTGATGCAAGGAGTGATGAATTGAAAGTTTTGCAGACTTGAATTTGAACAAGCATGAATCAGAGGAAGAGACTGAGAATCCACTGGATTCAAGAAAGGCTCAGGAGAAAACAGAATACATTTTCAAGACCTTGAATATGGTGCTCAAGGCCTTGAAAATAAGACTCAAAGCCTTGAAAAGATGATCAGAAGGATACAAGTGACAGAGCCACTACTTCAAGACCAGAGAAGATCTATGGAGAACGTGAACCCTCGTCTCCAAGAAAGAGATTTAAATATCTCTCATCTCATCCAGTTGACAATATTATTTCAGATCCAACCACTGGTACACAAACTAGATCACAGTTGAAGAACTTATGTGCTTTTAACGCTTTTATCTCTCTCGTAGAACCAAAAACTGTGAAAGAAGCATTAGAAAAGGCAGACGGGATCATTGCTATGCAAAGTGAACTCAATGAGTTTGAAAGGAATAATGTGGGGAACCTAGTTCCTCAACCTACAAACCAGTCTGTCATTGGTACCAGATGGGTGTTCAGAAATAAGTTGGATGAAAGTGGCAAAGTGATCAGAAACAAAGCAAGGTTAGTTGCCCAAGGTTACAACCAAGAATAAGGTATTGATTATGAGGAAAATTTTGCTCCAATTTACAGGTTATAAACAATTAGAATTTTACTTTCCTTTGCATCTCACAAGAACATGAAATTATCTCAAATGGATGTGAAGTGTGCTTTCTTGAATGGCTACTTACAAGAAGAATTTTATGTAGCACAACCTCCTGATTTTGAAAATGTCAATTTTCCAGATCATGTCTACAAACTTGACAAAGCTCTTTATGGTCTAAACAAGCTCCAAGAGCTTGGTATGAAAGATTGTCAAAGTTTTTGCTTTAAAATAATTTCAAAAGAGGTCTGGTAGACAAGACTCTTTTCATAAAGACTCATGAAAAAGATTTGCTTGTAGTTCAGATCTATGTTGATGATATCTTGTTTGGAGCTACTAATGATCTATTGTGCAAAGAATTCTCAAGTCTTATGAGCAGGGAATTTGAAATGAGCATGATGGGAGAGCTGATCTTCTTTCTAGGACTTCAAATACATCAGTTGAAGAAGGGCATCTTTCTACATCAAAGCAAATACACAAGAGACTTGTTAAGAAAATATAACATGGCTCAATGTAAGGAAGCAAAGACTCCTGTGAGTTCTACACTATCCAAGGATGAATCTTGTAAGAGTGTCAAGGTGAAAGAGTATAGAGGTATGATTGGATCATTTCTCTATCTCACAGCAAGCAGACCAGATATCATGTTTAGTGTATGTATGTGTGCTAGATTTCAAGCTGATCCAAAAGAATCACACTTGACTGTTGTGAAGAGAATATTTAGATATCTCAATGGTACCGAAGACCTAGGGCTTTGGTATCCGAGACATTCTAACTTCTCATTGCATGGATTTTCAGATGCTGACTTTGCAGGTTACAAAGTTGATAGGAAAAGGACTTCAAGAACTTTCCAATTATTGGATCATCCTTGATCAGTTGGCATTCCAAGAAACAGAATTAAGTTGCTCTATCAACAGCTGAAGCTGAATATATAGCTGCAGGAGCATGTTGCTCACAAGTACTATGGATTGCTCAACAGCTAAGAGACCTTGGATTTGATTTCAGAAGCATACCTATCAAGTGTGATAACACCAGTGCAATTTCAATTACAAAGAATCCAGTTCAACATTCAAGAACCAAACACATTGATGTCAGACACCATTTCATCAGAGATCATACTGAGAAAGGTGATATTGTTCTTGAATTTGTTGCTACTAACATGCAAATTGCTGATATCTTCACTAAACCATTAGCAGATGAAAGATTCTCAGCTCTAAGATCGGAATTGGGAAAGCTAAATAAAGATGCATTGGTTTAGGGGGAGCATCAGGTAAAGAAAGGTAAGTTATATGTGTTTTCAAAGGTTTGAATTGATTTTCAAAGCCTTGAAAATCACTTCAAAGTTTGATTTTTATCTGTTGCAATATTACAGCATTTCAAGACCTTGAAAACCTTTTCAAAGCCTTGAAAATAAGTCTGCTATGCTAGTAGTCAATAAACATGGATCATTCTATATTGGGTGATATCTCTGTAGATATTTGCTTTATATAGCCCCTACCTTTTTCAAAAACACGTTTTAGCCAAAAATAGTATTAGAATATTTTATTTTCCAACGGCCTAAAAGGTTTGAATTTTCTCTGATTATCGCAAATCTTTTGAGATCAGAGATATTCAAGTTTCCTTTTGAAACTCAAACTCTTTTAGTATTTATCTTCTTCTCTTCTCTTCTCTCCGTATCATTCCTACCTCTCTCTATTCTTCTCCCAAACCCTAATGAGCACAAGGAGAACCTCAGACAGAATCAAGATGGCAGGAGGATCAAAGTCTGGTTCAGAGAAGAAAAGAAAGGCAGCAGTGGATGAAGTTCAAGAGCTTAGTGGAGACTCTAGCTCTAGAACTCCTAGTGCAGAGGAAGTTGCAGATCTCCCTCCTCCTCAAAAGAAATCCAAGAAGGTTTCAACTCCCTCCCCAGAAAAGAAAAAGAAGAAAGAGAAGACTGCTATATAGAAGCAACCTGTTACAGAGGTTTCCAGTTCCAAGAAGTTGAAGAAACAGAAGAAGGCCACTCAAGCTGAAAAAGGGAAAGGGAAGGTGGCTGAAGAACAACCAGAAGATCATATGGAAAGGGCTCTGCAAGTTTACTCAAAGACTCCAACCCCTGATGAAACCTAGTTTGTCTCAAACACCTCCAAAGGTCAGTGGTTAGATGGCTTTGCTTCCAGATCTATTGCATTCTGTAGTATGATCAATATGCATATGGTGGAACACATGAAACTTAAGTGCATCTCTATGTTAAAGAAAAGTTCTCTGTGGTTTATGTTGAACTCTAAGGAGTTAGCCTATCCTAGACTCACCAAACTTTTCTATCTGAACTTTACACAAGTTAAGAGATCTGCACACTTGGTGATCAAATATGGAGTTGCTGGGATAGAAATTTAATTGGACCACTCTGAGTTTGCCAATGTGCTAGGCTGTCCCAAGAGGTATGACACTTGCAATCATCCACCAAAGACAGAAGTGCTGAAACTAGCCAAAGAACAGTTCTACCTACCAAACACTCCCACCACAGCCAAACAATTAACACACTCTATGTTAAATGTTGAAGCCAAATTCCTTCACACTATTCTGGCAAGATGTATCTTTCCCAGGGAACACTCTAGGGATTTGGTGACTGAAAGAATGTTGCACGTCATGTATCTGATCATGCATGGCTATGAGGTTGATCTCCCAAAGTTGGTGCTTGAACATATGCTCTTCAGCCATACCAATCAAAGGAAACACCCTCAGCCCTTTGTAAATCTACTCACATTGTTCTTTGAACACTTTGAGATCCCAACTGGTGGAGAGGAATCAGTCACTTCTGGCATGGGAATGCTAAATGAGAAGGCCTTTGAGAACATTGGAGTAGTGAAGACTAAAGATAAAGTTTGGAAGTTGTACTCAGATTTGACTGAAGCAGAACTGGGTGCAAAGAAGTTTCTTAAGCCCAAGACCTTGACTCCCACTTCAAGTCAGACTTCTCAGCCTACAGACAATCAGAGACTTGATGGTTTGGAGTTGGATATGGAAGAAATCTAAGAAACTGTTTATGGACTTGAGACTGACATGAGTCAAGTGAAGTATATGGTGGAAATCATTTCAGGCGCATGACTTTGCTTGATGTTCCTGAGGATGAAGAAGGTAAAAAGAAGGGTGAATCTGACAAGAATCTACCTAGTGAACACTCCAATCAAGAAGAGACTGCTCCAGCCAAAGATAAGGGAAAGCAAGTGGTAGAACAAGCAACTCAGAAAGGAGATGAAGTCAACAGTCCTGAATCAGATGATCTACTGATTACCTTGAAGAAAAAGAAGAAATCTCCAAAGGCTGCTACAAAGGACAAGACTGAAGAAGCTACTGTTGCTGGTGAGAATGAAGAAGAACAGGAAGAACTGGATAAGACTGATGCTGAAGACAGTGAGGAAGAAGAAGGAGATCAGGATGGAAATGAAGACCCAACCCCTTAATCTGGCCTATTCTTTCTTCCCCATTCTTTCTCTTAAGCTTTTAAAGTTTTCATTTCAAAATTTTCCAGACACTTGATCTGACATCCTCTCTATCTTTTTGATGAAAGTCAAAAAGGGGGAGAAATTCTAGGTTTTAGGTTTTATTCTAAGGTATTATTTGCTATTTGGTGAACTGTTTACTTTCTGTTGGTAAATTGAATAAGTTGGATCTTTTTGGAATCACTGTGTTATTATAAATTATGAACTAACCAGTATTTTTTGCAGAGACTAAGGATCTATTAGAATTTTGCTTTGTCTTTCATCAAGGGGGAGATTGTATGATCGGGTTGTGCAAGGCTCGGAATAGTCTGACTATTTCAAGGCCTTGAACCAGATTTCAAAGCCCTGAATCAGTTCTCATAGGCTTGAGCTATTTTCAAGGCCTTGAAACTAGATTCATAGCCTTGAAAATGTTTAACCTGTGTGAACATTCTCAGGGTGAGTTTTCTGCAAACTCTCCTGAGTTGATTTCCTTTCTATCCTTCATATGCTTGATTTACTGTTATTTGATGATGAAAGACAAAGCATTCTAACTCGTTTGAACATAGTATATCATCTGTTTGACTATGCTTTTGCAGGAGATTTTATCTCCTAAGTTTGCAGAAATTGTTTCCTAATCTGACTTATGCAAGGAAGAAAATAATCAAGTAGATGATTCTGTGTATGATCTGAATGACTTGACAGCTTCTCAATATATTCAAATTCAAGATCACGACATTATCTCTGAGGATTGTGATCACTTAACCGTTGGAGAAGATTGTCTATGAGTCAAAGTCTATTGCCTACAAAATAGGAGATTTGTTGCTGAAAATCGGGGAAGATATTCAGAGCTGTTTGAATTTTAAATAGAGCTCAATTCTGAAGCAATAAGACACAACACTCAACGGGAAAAAAGAAATAAAGTATTCTGGATTGACAAGCATCAAAGAAGTTCATCATTTTCCCAATATATTCACAAAAGATCACTGCATACTTCACTGCATTTTCTACACACTAAGTGTTCTTCTATATTGTGCTTTATTGGAAGATCATTTCTGTAATATCTCTATATTTATTCTGGAGGATTGTTCAAGAAGAACAATAGAGAATTCTTAGTTAATCAGTTAGCTAGAGCAGGTACTAGATAGGTTAGGAAGAACCACAAGCTGTAACAGAGTAAGGAAATTCTCTGTGCTTGATATCTAGGGCTTAACTTTTGATTAATAAGAATCGAGTTAAAAATCCTACAGGGAGAAGATTCCTGAGGTAGAGACCTAGGTACAAGTGGACTGAACTCTATAAATCATATGTCTCTTGCATTTTCAGTTCATTCATTTTCATAGTTCCTGCTGCTCTCAAAACTGTCTGTTTTTCAAGGGTTTGAAACTCTTTTCAAGGTCTTGAAAAAGACTTATTTGTTTTAGTACAAACTACATCTCTTTCAAAGGCTTGAACTAGTTTTCAAGGCCTTGAACTTCACTAGTTTTCACAAGATCTCATCCTCCTAGCAAGTTTTGAAAAAAGTTGGCATACTCTATTCAACCCTCCCCCCCCCCTTATAGAGTATATTAGCTGTATTACCACCTGCACGCTCACACTTTAATCTGTTAAATTCTAAAAAATTATACATTGAAAACCGAATAACCTGACATAGGTCCCAAAATTTGGTCGACGACGCTAACTATTTTGTGAGCATCATAGGAGTGGAATTTGAAACCAACTATATGGGGATGAATTGACTTTATTCCAAGTCTCCAATTCATCCAGAAGCTTCTAGGGAAAAGCTAGCAATAAAGATCATAGGAGAAAAACAAACGAAGAGATAAAAGAACAAATAAAGCACCAACACTAGGGAACTCAAAGTCTTAAACTCACCGTACAAACTTTTAATCATTGACGTAGCACACACACACCACCCAAAATGGAACGGAACAAAATAACTGAAATAACCCATCAAGAAGTTTCCATTGGATTGCGACATCTTCACGCACCAGATCGTATGAGATGGGCGGGGGATTGTGGATGAACCATCTCTGTTTCAGCGATGGTTTTAACTGTAGTGTGGAGCCATTGGTTTAGAAATCGCAACTCTTAAGAATCAGCGTTTCTGTTGACTTTTACAACTGTTGGGAGTTGGGTCACAGTGTAATTAGATCCATTTAGTGGGGTAATTTTGTTAAAATTAATCTTATGAAAACTTTTTTGGATCTTCACTCTTTTAAAGAGTAAAGATGATTATTTTGACGTTAGCAAAAGTGGCTACGAGGCAAATCACAATTGGTTAACGGTAATATACCGTTAGTTTGTTTTGGGGAGCACTACAGTACGTCCTGGCCCCACAGGAAATAAACCGGCTGAGCCGGTTTTAGCCGGTAATTATGGTTTTACCAGCAAAAAGACAAAAAATGGATCCTAGGGCGCCGTCATCAGAAACTCAGGTAGAAATGTAAAGAAAATGGACAAAATTGTAAAGTGTAAGATAAAGCTAAAGATAAAAATAATTAAAAATTGACAAAACTAAAGTGAAATGGACAAAACTGAAATGAATCTGATAGAAGCGCAAACAATGGTCAAAAACTGAGCTACTACAGCAGATTTGAAAGCACCGAAGCTTAAAAAAAAGATACATAATTTTTGGTACATAACCAATTGACACAAGCACACCTTAAGACGGTCGTTTCACCTAAAAAAATAACAAGTATTGCGAAACGTAACGCAAATGCAAGAACAGTGATGCATTTGTGTGCTATCCTTTAACTCTTTAGCATTTCTTCATTTTCATATTTCATTTGTCTCGTTCTGGCAATAATTGTGGACCATCCTTGCATTATTTCCTCGCAAAAAGTATCCAATGTTCTTCATTGGCCCATACGAAGTAGCCACATTGAGAACCTTGAGGTAGTGGGCACCGGAAGAAATCTCTACCTGGGTTCTTTGTGTAAGGACCTGCTGTTCTCATCACTCGTATCCTTCCACAGTAAAAATATATTGCTCGAGACTCGGTGTTACGATGGAGTTGGTGGGAGGAGTAGTTGAAGGAGGTATGTGACATGGTGTTAATGAGAAGTTGGGGATATTTGGAGCGGGAGAAAATGATGGAAAAGAGGTGTAAATGGCAGATCTGATTTTGCAATAATGGGTTGGTGTATAAGTAGAATAAGTGAATGGGTGGTTCGTTGTTGGACATGAATGGGGAGTAAATTGTCCATAATGACATGTTTAACTACTTTGAAATCAAAGAGCAAGTCTCAGCTGAGTAACACAGGGAAGGAAGCAATGAATGTGGTTAGGAGTGATAAACTGACATGACAAAATAACAGATAAAAGTATAAAGCCAATAAACATTAATTATAAACAAGCAGATGATATTGTCAAACATCTGAACAATAATCATACAAGTTGATTGTTTTGAAACCACATTCAACATTACAACCACAGTAACATTCACCACCTACATTATCCAACATAATCCGGTCAATTTTTTTTGAAAAAGCAAAACCGCAGAGAGAACAGAATGGACCACCCTGCTCAAAGCTAATGATCCTCATAAGCTAAAAATACCGTAAGTTTCTTCTTATTCTTCTTGACAAAAACCCCCTCATTGTTTCCATGAGCTTTGAAGTTGTTCATATCTTCAAGAAGGACTTCCCTGAGGTCGTTGTACGTGGAACTACCAATGAAATTGGCAAACCATATCGTAATGAAATCTTCATCGATCTTTATCTTCCTTTCAAGTTGGGGGGGGCATCATCTCTCTCAGATGTGCCATGTAAAAGCACAAAAATGCTCTACAATCATAGCTGGACAAAGCAGAAGATATTATTGGACATATGGATAGAAACTTAAAAAGAAAAGAATGAAACATAAGAGTGCAAACAGTACTTGTTAACTTGTCTTGGAATATCGTTGGACTGACATTGGTTGTTTCAGGGGAGACCATAGGTGATCCATGAGCATGCTTGATGGGTAGAAAAGGTGCAACCTTGGGTGATGCATGAGCAGGCCTCTGGCATAGTATTTTCGTAATCAAGTATGGTATTATATCAAGCAATAAGTGCTAAATATAACCGATACTATGCCATATACGAAAGGTAGTTAGTTAAGGCAAGAGGTATTCGTTCCATCCTCTTTAGGAGTCGGCATCCGTCCCAAATAAACTACCCACCTCTGGAGGCTTATTTGGGTACGGCCTACACTCACATAAAAAAACGGATAGAATACATAAGCAGATTGTACACGACATAAATACAATAGACAGAACAATGTTTGATACAGGTTGGAAACCATTCAAGAATGTTGTAAAGCCTAGCTCGATGCTTTAGGATTTTATCCATAAAGGGTTTCGGTGCTTTAAGTTATTATTCATATAGGGTTAGGGTTTATTTGCTCCAGGGTTTTTATCCAGTTATGGTTTATAGATCAGGAGCTTTACATTTCACTTCTTAGTTTCAAAACAGACCATGTTACTAGCTAGGTTTATGGTTTGAGATTGAGATTCGTTGGGATTGAGTAAAATTGACTTTTTTATGACAAACATATCGTGTAAAATATGTAGTTAACATGAGTTTACATTGTTGAAGTTGTACAATTTGTATCATAACACATTTTAGAAAAAAAATGAGCTTCTCCAACATGGGAATAAGTATAATATTTCATATTGAAATCATAAAGTTAAAAGAGATTCTCAATAACGTTTACACTGTTATCTGTTTTATCTTGCATGTTAACCAAAGGCTCAAGACTACTATCTGTCATAACCTATGTGAACATGGTTGTTTCTCCTTTACATTTGATTCATAGTTTAACTTTTGGGTATTTGGGGGTATAATACATGTATCTACATATTTATAAATATTTAATGTCTAAATATTTTGTGAAAATATTAAAATAAAATACAGAGTACAACACTTGGATACGTAGTTTAATACGTTAGATGTGAAGATGTGATGAAACACGTTAATTCCACAATCAGCCAAATTGAAACATATTGTTCTGGGAGATAGGTCATTGACCCATAGCTATTATAAGTACATTACATATAGTATTCACTAGTCATATATATGGAAGATTCATACTTGCATTATAATGTCTTGTATTGCATGTATGGAAGATTCATGTTGACATGACGACAGAGGGTCTCAAGAATATTATTTTGAAGCAAGAAAATGAAGAACATGTGGTTAATTTCAACTCTCAAGAGTACGCTTACGTAAGACCTCCATCGAAAGGGGATATAAAATCAAAGGGAGCTCTAAAAATGTTCGGAAGAAGTGCGAGAGATGTCAACAATATGGACACAATCGAACTACATGCCCGAATCCTCCAGTTGGTGTTTCCAATCACGATGTCGGCCAATCGCAATCGCAAGCCCTATCTCAATCATCACAACAAACTATGATCCAACGTCAAATACAACTGGTTGCAGGGAATGAGTGACCAATACTCTTTTGGGGGTGTTGGGAATGACTGAGTTTGATTTATTCAATGACTATATTAAATATGTGCATGTTTTGTTGAGTACCTTGACACTTTTATCCGATATTTGGTCTGTTTTGTCCGATGTTTTAGTGTGTTATCTCATTCTATGCTTGTTTATCCACTGTTGTGAAATTTTGATAATTTATGAATCCGTTTCTTTACATTTTTATTCGATTCAGCGATTTTTTATCCACTGGAGTGGTGACCTGCTACAACAAGTCACTTTCCCATATTTTTTTGCGTTTTTTGTCTTCTAGTAAGGGGACCACAACTTTTTTTAATAGCACCCCACCCCCTAGACGTACAATAGACAGACCCGTTTGTTTTCTTCAAATGGTTTGTTCCCTCTTTTCTCCATGTAATTCATTTTTCATATCTTACAAAAAATTAATGGTAAGAAACTCTCCCTCTACGCTATCTTCTACATCTCCTCTCTGGATTGAGGGTGAAACCCTAGCTTGCGGAAGTTTTCGATCCGCTAATTTTAATTAAATATATATTGTATAATTTCAGTGATTTAATTCTTTAGTTTCAGAAAATAACATAACTTCTTAAAAGAGAATGAGAGGATAAGTAATTCCTAAATAGTTTAACCGGGCGGGGGGGGGGGGGGGGGGGGGGGGGAATCGTCCGAATGCTTTTTTAAGCAGAAAAAACTGTTCGGTAGGTATCTAGCAATTAAAACCAGTGTAATTACCCAAAAAAAAATTAAAACCAGTGTATATTTTCCCGTTGATGAAGTCACAGAAGGAGGCGCGGGACCATTGGTGGCAGCAAAGGATATTATTCCCGATGAGGAAAGGAAGGTGAAGAAGAGAGAAAAAAAGAAAGAAAGAAAAGGGGGGTTATTATATGGTGCACTAGCTAGCTAGGTATAGTATAAAGATAGATAGAGGACTCCATAATAGAAGTAATTGTAGAATTAAAAATTGATGGAGAAGATGATGTGGGGGAGAGAAGATAAGGTGGTGGCAGAGAGAGTGCGATAACAATAATAATGCAAAGTTAAAATAAAATAAAAACACAACCCCAACACCAACAATCCAACAACAACAAGATCTCTCTGTTATCGATTCTTTCTATCCAAACGAACCTCTTCTTGCACAGAACATGTCTCTTTATTCATCTCAATCAATTTTTCCTCATTTCCAACTGTACGAAGAATCAATTTTAAGCTTGTAATATTAGACGTCGATACTGTAAAAATAGCATAAAGATCTACGAAATTATTTTAAATACAAAATTAATCTACGAAATTATTTTAAGTACAAAATTAACATTCTTTTGGAAAGAACAAGCATGCATGTACATAGCCCAACCCAACACGGAAACATGGCTTTCTATGTTATCTTCCTTGTTTGTCACTCTTCCTATCATTTTCATTCCAGCCTTGGCCTGTTGACTCAACAATACTCATTTTGCCATGTATTCGGACATTACTTGCTCTCACATTGGGGTCACTTTCCATATCCCTTCTCGGCTCTTTGTGATTCTCTTGTCGAAGCAATTCGTCTATATCTACTAAATTTACACGTTAGGATAATTTTTTATTGCTACCATCTAAACTTTATCGGATGTCCCCGAAGGGACCTACCATCTAAACTTTAAGATGTCACAGAATAGTAAATCACGTTTGACCAAAGCATTTCCTCCGTCAAATAAAATATATTTAAGTCGTATCATATTGTCTCTATCCGGGTTTATTTTTATCTCTCTTCTATTTTCTTCAATCGAAATCGTACCATTTCTTCAAACTGGAGCACCCGGCAATCTATGATACATGTGAACAAACTACCTAACATGATTCTCACTCATTTTGTCTACTATATGTGAATTTTTGAACGGGGAAGAGGCAGTGCATTGATGTTTGTCTTCTACTTATAACGATCAAACAAAACTTGTTTCTTACAGCAATCTTCAATTGCCCCAAAACCTGTCGCTATCGACATCTACATCAACTCATTATCCCTCCTACATATATATATATATTTTTTTTCTTTCTATCTTTGTCTTCACAACATTTCATCATCTACTGATTCATCATGAGGTCCCCCTCCCCATCCGAACGTTGAACATGCATGCATGATTCATCTTCATACATGTTGCAACTATAGTTTACCAATTGTTCATTGTTTGATCCATCAAGAAATTCAATTTTTCAGTTACATGGAGAAACTATATCCGCAAACGACAAAACGATGGAAAAATGTTTGAAGTAGTTTGGTTATATCAAACGTCCCAACTAAGAGATGTTGCAAATAATTGTAGTGCTTAGGAGGTTCAAAATAGTGTGTTGCGTTCATGCTTCTTCACATGGCCTTTGACCTTGGAATCTCTCTATACTTTTTGGCATCTTAGCCAAATTCCGGCGTGGACGCATTAGGGGCACGGGTCAAGTGCCCCCTTAGAATTTCCTGTAACTACAAATTCTACGTCATAACTTTACTAACGGAGTCCATTGGTATTCGAAACTTAAAAATTGATATATATATATATACCCATTTTTTGAGCTCCCAAGTAAACTACAGAGGTGCCAATTGCTATTCCAATTTCAGACCTAACATAACAAAGTAGTTTGATTCCTAACTCCACCGCTGTGCCACACTGCTCCCATTATTAGATACCACTCTGTCCCAGCTCTTTCTTCTCAATTTGACTTTTGTCACTATTCACTGGGTCACTTTGACCCGGTGATTTGAATAGCATATCGATGTAATTTTTTGAAAATTTTTTCATGGTGTTGTAGAGTAAAAGTTGGTCTATAATATGGTGAAAAAATTATCAAAAAATTGTATTATTTTGATATTCAAATCACCCGGTCAAAGTGACTTAGATACGAGTCAAAAAAGTCAGATGGGAAGAAAGAGCTGGGACGGACTGGTATGTATAAGCCGTTCAAGAGGGATGCACAAGTGTGAAATAACGAATGGTGATACAATTTATTTAGATGAGTAATTAAATATGGAAGGGGTAAGAGAAAGCCAGTTCACCAACAGGTAACGAGTTCGTTAACAACAAGTCTCCCAGCACATGAAACAGTGGTTGCAGCAAAAACCTAATCCACCTCGAAATGCGTTCCTTACCTAAATACCTAAGCTTTATTACCCTGGTCTCTGCACTTCCATCATGATAATTTGGAGTGTACCTTCCCAACAATACCCCTCATTCTTAATATATTTCCCACCCCCCAATTGATTCTTCCCACGCGTACCGGCACCGGCGGAACATATACCGGCCGGCGACCGACAGGCAGGTGGGTGGGATGAGATGAGACTGTCCCATTTAAAGGGATCAACTCTGGCTTCTGACTCCTTTCATGTGAGAACCTTTTTTTCTTCTATTCCAATGCTACTAAATTAATATTCATTTTTAAGGCAAAGTTGAAGTAGGATAATAATATTTTTCTTGCACCATCAAATTATGGCTAAGGCAATTATGGTTTCCCCTTGCAACAGTTGGTAGATCTGAGCCATTCAAATGGTGGCCCCTCATTCCCATCTCACAAGATCACTTGTTACTGTATTTTTTTTAGGAACTTCCTTATTTTTACCTTTAATTATAAGTGAAATGCAGCTAGGATAGTAGCTCAAGTGGTAGAACGTTGGAAGCCCTTGCATGAAGCCACCGGTTCAAACCCGGCTAACGAAAAAACAGTATCTAAAAAAAAATTATAATTATAAGTGAAAATAAGAAAGAAGTTCCTCCAAAAAAAAGAAAAATATGCATGTTGTTAGATTTTTTTCGGACAACATGGATTAGGCGTGAAAAAATCGAGAACCCAAATTAGGGAACATATGAAGAATAAGAGAGAAAAGGAGGCAATCAAATGATTTCTTATCAACCAAAACCCTAATCACTACAAGTGATATAGTGAAAGGTAAACTACAATATGGTCCCTCAGGCAGTGGCGGACATTGGACTTTCTTGAAACCAGAAGACATAAACATTTGCTTGACACTTGAGGATATAAGAGAAAGGTCACCTTCGATCTTGCCTTGATAAAAAGTTTTTCATGTATTGTAGTCCTGATATAGAATGAATCAACATGAAAAAGATGAATTTTCTGTTATTACCCATGCACATTTGATGAACAGATAAGTCGTTGGTTGATATATCATGAACACGAAGAACTTGATTCATCTTGAAAGTATGAGAGGAAGTTTAGAAGTACAAGTATTGGTAGTAGAAAGAGATTGTCTACTGCATGCTCATGTGATCAGATCTGTTAGAATACGCTTTGCGGAAGCACTATGCCACTTGTTAGGAATCAAGAAGAGTGATGAGACGAAGAACAAGATGAAGAAAAACGCAAGATTTTAACGTGGTTCACTGGTTTTGAGGCTAGCTACATCCACGGCCAAAATAAACCAATTTATTGATGAGAAATCAATTATAATGGACCATGATCCACCACACTATGTAAGTCTCGACCCTAGGTCTTTATATAGGCATAGGATACTGACTTGTTCCAAAGAAACGGTCAAAATATAAAATTGAACAAGGAAACAACGAAATCGCCCCAGCCCAGAGTGTTCACACGAACACCCAAAGTGTTCGCATGAACACTGTTCGCGCGAACACTTTTGGTGTTCGCGAGAACAGAAACATAAACTTCTCAATTTGCGCTTTGTTCTTGTTCCTTGCTTCGCCATTGCTTTTCCACTTCTCCAAATTCAATGCTACGGTTTTGATCACCCGAAAACATAAAAAGATCCAGTATATGTTTCAAAAAGGTGAAGATTGCCCAGCTTGAAAGTACCATGATTGGTTGCGCCAGTATCAGACCACCAATGTTGAAGAGTGTTAACATGAGGACCATTAATAGCAGCCATAGCAGTTAACTGTTGAGGATGAAGCATGTCTTCATATGCATAGTCCATCCTTTGATAACTGTCAAGAGCTAGGTATTAATTGTCATAACAGCTTTGACAAGAACAAAACCAAATTTTCAACCAGGATACCTCTAATTTGATCCGTTATAAAAATTAAAAGAACCCTCTCTACTAAGTGTTCTTCCATGGGAGACGGGAGCTTCAGAGTAGCTAGATCTACCTCTAAACCCTTCTCGTATACTCCTAGCACAATTAGAATTTCCCATGTTATAATTATTAAAGCCACAAAGATTGTTCCCATTAAAATTTGTTCCTCGACCTCTAAAATAATATTGCCCAAGACCATTCTGATTTGAGGACTCAGGAAAAGTCATAAACACAACACCATCATAATTAACAGAGTGTTGAGACTTATCATGTGCTCTTCCGATTTCAACATAACATGGAAGTCTTCAGAGAAATATGAGTTTAACTGGTTCTAATAGCATATCTAAAAGCATTATACTCGGCATGTTATGTTGGGTTTTGACGTAGGTAACGCAGCGGAATAACAAAATTAATCCTACTCAAAGCCCACCAAGGATCACAGGAAGAGACATCATAACATGATTAAGGTCATAGAAGATGTGTACCTTTTGATTTGTGAGATCACACGAAGAATGATGTCCTCGTCTCTACGGTTGATCCACGTCTAGAGGTGAGATCTACATTCTTCCTTCTCCACAAGTGCTAGCTTGAACCCGGAGGAAGAGGGATGAAGATCAAAGCAACAAAGCAACAAAGCACAAAGGGGGGGCTCGGCCACCCTTTTTGCCGTCGGGTAGAGGGGCGGACGGGGGCTAGGGTTTCGGCCCTAGCTCTTGGTCTTGCTCTCTCTTTTTCTCTCTCCCACTCTTTGTGTTATGACTAATAATAACTCTTGTGGGAAGGAAGCTAGAGCCTCTTATATATATACTCCAACAACTCCTTGTTGTTTCCATATTAGAGTTTTCTTGTTCTAGTAGGACTAGAACTATTCCCTTCCTTGCAAATTAGTCCTACTAAGTTTGCAAGGTGTTGCACAATGATCCTTCTTTTAATTAATCCCAAATCTAGCTCTACTCTATTTGACGTGTGACCCCATAGGTTTCTATATAGTTGGTAGTAACTATTACTAACATGGAGCGGTGTCTAGCAACACATCCATGCCACCCAACCCATGGAAATAGTCAGTTATCCCGACAAACCTTTGTGCCCAATATATCATATTGCATTATCCCTTTGTCTCCATATCCGGATTGGACACGAGACATAAATAGTCACACTCGTATATCCAATCCATAGTTCCTCGATCCTGGGAATATGCTTATACTTGCAGATAACATTAATATCTCTATATTAATTTATCTGAGTCTGGCCAGACATTCAATAAGCCTCATCACTCGAGTGGCCTTGGATATTTACCCCCATTATGTGGGAGGGACAAATCCTATCTACGTCACTACGATCTCTAAGCTTGCTTCCTATCACGCCCGATAGCCACCTTTATGATTACCCAGTTACGGTGTAACGTTTGATAACATCAAAGCGCAATATTTCACAACTAGAGTATCTAGTGACTTCAAGTCCAAGGATTGCAATAATATTAGCACTACGAAAAGCGATTGTGACTTCACATAATCTAATGTATCCTTTTCGTCGTTGGTCAATCCAGTATGCCATTACTCCTAATGCATACCCATGTGTTAGACTTGATATCTCCATATCAATCTACCCACATACTAGTCTATATTTGATTGTCCTATTAATCAATATAATAGACTAGGGATATTTAAGATAAATAACACAATTTATCTAAGGACTTCATTATATTAAATATCGCCATAAATAATAAATGAATATTCTAGCCAAAACATTGTTCATACTAAATCTACGATTACCTCTTGGGCATCTATTCCAACAGTCTCCCACTTGCACTAGAGCCAATCTGGCGCATCTCGTATGCCTATAGATCTGGCGTGCCCTTCATGCTTTCGCTGCGCAAGAGGTTTCGTGAGCGGATCTGACACGTTGTCATCCGTCGGAATCTTGCACATCTTCACATCTCCTCGATCGATCATATCACGAATAAGATGGAATCTCCTAAGTACATGCTTTGACTTTTGGTGCGATCTTGGTTCCTTTTGCCTGTGCGATTGCCCCAGAGTTGTCACAGTACAACTCTATGGGATCCACTATGCTAGGGACCACACCGAGCTCAGCGATAAACTTCTTTATCCATACTGCCTCTTTAGCCGCTTCCGCAGCAGCAATGTACTCAGCTTCTGTTGTAGAATCATCAACTGTGCCTTGCTTGCAACTCTTCCATCTCACAGCTCCTCCATTCAGGCAAAACACGTATCCAGACTGCGATCTGTAATCATCCTTGTCGGTTTGGAAGCTTGCGTCAGTGTAACCCTTTACACTTAGCTCTTCCATACCTCCAAATATCAAGAATACATCCTTAGTTCTTCTCAAGTACTTTAGGATGTTCTTGACAGCAATCCAGTGACTCTCACCCGGATTGGACTGATATCTGCTCACCATACTCAATGCGTATGATACGTCTGGTCTAGTACATAGCATGGCGTACATGATGGATCCTATGGCCGAAGCATAGGGTATCCTGCTCATGCGGTCCTTCTCCATCTCGTTGGAGGGACAGTCATTCTTGGAAAGAGTGACTCCATGTGACATGGGCAAGAATCCCTTCTTGGAATCTTGCATGTTGAACCTCTTCAACACCTTGTCAATATATGTACTCTGACTTAGGCCAAGCAACCTTTTAGATCTATCTCTATAGATCTTTATACTAAGTATATCGGCTACGTCTCCTAAGTCTTTCATCGCAAAGCACTTTCCTAGCCAATATTTAACAGATTGTAGAGTAGGAATATCATTGCCAATGATTAGTATGTCATCCACATACAAGACCAGAAATACTATAGAGCTCCCACTAACCTTCTTGTAAACACAAGGCTCATCTTTGTTCTTGATGAAGCCAAACTCTTTGACCGCGTCATCAAAACGTCGATTCCAGCTCCTAGAAGCTTGCTTTAATCCATAAATGGACCTTTGCAGCTTACAGACTTTATTGGCATTCTCTGGATCCTCAAAACCCTCTGGTTGTGTCATGTACACATCCTCAAGGAGGTTCCCATAAAGGAGCGCTGTTTTGACATCCATTTGCCAAATCTCATAGTCGTAGTATGCTGCAATAGCAAGTAAGATTCGAATGGATTTAGTCATGGCGACTGGTGAAAAGGTCTCATCATAGTCAATACCATGAATTTGTCTATAACCTTTAGCCACCAATCGGCCTTTATAGGCAACTACCTTGCCATCCATGTCGGTCTTCCTCTTGAAGACCCACTTGCACCCTATGGGTCGAGCCCCTTCGGGTGGTTCCACCAAAGTCCATACTTTGTTGGTGTACATGGAATCCATTTCGGATCTCATGGCTTCTAGCCACTTCTTAGAGTCTGGGCCACTCATGGCTTCCCCATAGTTTGCAGGCTCATCATCCATGAGTGGTACGTCATCGGGCTCAGTCACGAGAAGTCCATACCTCTCTGGCTCATGACGCACTCTCCCTGATCTACGGAGTTCCTGTGTTACCTGAACAGGTTCTTCCACAACTTCTTGTGGTTCCTGTTCATGTTCCATTATTGGTTCAGTGGTTTGTGGTTCATGAATTTCTTCAAGTTCTACAACCCTCCCACTTGCTTCTTTAGAGACTAACTCTCTTTCTAGAAACACGCCGGTCCGAGCAACGAACACTTTGTTCTCGGTAGGGTTATAGAAGTAATATCCTTTAGTCTCTTTAGGATATCCCACAAACTTACACTTATCCGCTTTAGGCCCGAGCTTGTCTGTCTGTAAACGCTTTACATAGACGTCGCAGCCCCAAATCTTCATAAACGACACTATGGGACGCCTCCCAGTCCATATCTCATATGGCGTCTTCATGACTGATTTGGATGGAACACGGTTAATGGTAAAAGCTGCCGTCATTAGAGCATGTCCCCAAAAGGATATCGGAAGATCTGTTTGAGACATCATAGATCGCACCATATCTAATAGAGTGCGATTCCTCCTCTCAGATACACCATTCCATTGTGGTGTTCCGGGTGGAGTGAGCTGGGATACTATCCCAGACTCTCTAAGATACTCATCAAACTCTTGGCTTAAGTATTCTCCTCCACGATCCGATCGTAGGGCTTTAATACTCTTGCCAAGTTCTTCTCTACTTCACTCTTGAATTCTTTGAACAATTCAAAGGATTCTGATTTGGCCTTCATAAGGTATACAAATCCATATCTACTGAAATCATTAGTGAATGTGATGAAGTAGGTATAACCACCTCTGGCAGGCGTGGGGAATGGTCTGCATACATCAGTATGTATGAGTGCCAATAACTCACTAGTCCGCTCTCCTTTCTTATTGAAAGGGGACTTTGTCATTTTTCCTAATAAACAAGATTCACATGTCTCATATGATTCCAAATCAAATTAGTCTAGAAGTCCATCCTTATGGAGTCTAGATATGCGTTTCTCATTTATATGGCCTAAACGACAGTGCCATAGATATGTAGGATTTAAATCATTAGTTTTAATCCTTTTAGTATTTATGTTATAGATTGGATTATTTAGATCCAGGATATACAATCCATTAGACAAATGCGCACTACAATAGTGCATACTATCAAAATAAATGGAGCAACACTTGTCCTTTATTGAAATAGAAAAACCTTTCTCGTCCAAACAAGAAACGGAAATAATGTTTCTGCTCATAGCAGGCACATAAAAGCAATTGTCTAATTCTAAAATAAGTCCAGAAGGCAAAGATAGCTCATAAACGCCTACAGCTAATGCAGCAACCTTTGCTCCATTCCCGACGCGCAAGTCTATCTCCCCTTTTCGCAATCTTCTACTTCTTTTCAAATCCTGCACATTACGACAAATGTGAGAACCACATCCGGTATCTAATACCCAGGATGATGAAATAGAGAGATTGACATCTATAACATAAATACCTGGTGGTGGTGGAATCACTATTCCAAGCTTCTTATCCTCCAGATATTTAGGGCAATTCCTTCTCCAGTGACCCGGATGGCTGCAGTAGTGACATTCACCTTTAGCCACGCCTCCACTAGGCTTCAGGGCATCCTTGGATTTCGCAACTTTCTTGCGTTTTCATTTTGAAGTAGATGCAACTGTCTTGCCCTTCTTCTTGTGTACCATTGTTATGGCTTTGCCCTTGCCTTTATTGATGCTTTGCTCGGCTGTCTTTAGCATGTTCAATAGGTCTGGCAAAGACTTGTTGATCTCATTCATATTATAGTTCATAATGAACTGATTATAACTGTCAGGCAACGATTGCAAGACGAGATCAGTCGCCAAGTCCTGGCCGAGTGGGAACCCCAGTCTCTCAAGGTTCTTTATGTACCCGATCATTCGGAGTACATGAGGGCCTACTGGATTCCCTTCTGCAAGACTGCTTTTGAACAACGCTTTAGACACCTCATAGCGCTCATGCCTTGCCTGTTCCTGAAACAATTGTTTCAAGTGTCTGATCATATCATAGGCTTCCATGTTCTCGTGTTGCTTCTGAAGCTCACCAGTCATGGTGCAAAGCATGAGGCAAGTCACGTTATTAGAATCATCAATATGTTTCTGACGTGCCCTTACTTCCGCTAGTAGAGACTCATCTTGTGGTGGGTCTGGAATTGGAGTGTCCAAGACGTACAGCTTCTTTTCTTGCTTGAGGACAATCCTCAAGTTTCTGTACCAGTCAAGGAAATTTGTTCCAGACAATTTATCCTTCTCAAGGACAGATCGTAGGGATGAACTCGATGCGTTGTTTGCCATTTGGAATTCTACAAAACAAGAAATATGCAATTTAGTATTTTGAACAATTTAACTATATTTAACAATGGCTAGATCATTAAATATAGCTCCCACTATTTTTCTCGGATTAATAGCCCTCACTATTAAAGCGGAAAATATCTTTATACTTTCTAGTGGGTCCAAGATCCCTTTTCACTTCTTCTTGAGCTTGCTTTGGCAAGTCACCCAAGAATTGGTTATTTAGGTAGGAACCATTCCAATTGCATCCCATGCAACTCTTAATCCAATTAGGTGAATAAATTCCTTTTATTCTTTATCCAATTGGATAACTCCTAATTGTCATGCCTCTAAGCTCATCAATCCAATTGACTCTTGCCTAGTTGCGTCCAACCTCTTGCTTTCAACATACACGCATTACTAGCTTGCGTCGTCCGCAACACATCATGAAAAATTAAAATCGCCTTGCTTTGGCAAGCCCGAATTTTAATAGGCCATGATCATGAAGGGTGTTTTGGCAAGAGAAGGCAAAACGCAGTATTTAATTGAGGGATTTCTTTTAATTTGTTTGGTTGATCTTATCAACATGGTCTACTTATTTGGATTGGGCCATCCACAATAAAAGACCAACCTTGTTTATTATTATCTTGTTATCGTTTTGCTTGTAGCGCCATACACACAAAATAAATAACAAGGCATGAATAATAAACATCCACAAAATAAAAAAATGTGGTATGGATATGGCCTCTAGACTAATGATATTATCAAGCCAATGATAATATCTAATTGCCCTAAAGTGTCGAGCTCATCTCCATGTGCTCCACCATAGCTGCGCGCCTAGGGATGTCTCTTGGCTCCTTTGGTTCTCCGGTCTTCTTCTCCATGTTCTTGGCTATCATCTAAATATTTCTAATTCTAGCCTAACATCTAGAATAAATAAATAACAAAAGCCTCACATGTCGAGGAGAAAAAGAACGACTCGCAGGCCGTAAAACTTAATTAATTATTACATTAATTTGATCAGCTCGCAGGCCGTAAACCAAACCACAAAAACAATAAACATCCACAATCCTAGGCCATATCCATCCACCATGCAATAAAGCACATAATACAGTTAAAACCAATTTTTAACGCGCTTGTTTAATTTTAATAAAATTGGGTAACTAGGGTTTTACAACGGTGCAAAGGGCCCAAGCCAACAAGTGGCCCGAACCCTAGGACCGCCGCACGCCTAGAGGCCCGCGGCCTTGCTTGGCGCGCAAGGGAGGGGCGGGCGGCTAGGGTTTCGGCCCTAGTCCCCTTCCTCCTTCCTTGTTTCCCAAGCAAGGTTGTTTCCTTATGAAATTATTTCCATAACTTTGTTTCCATAATTGAAAACTCCTTTTCAATCATGTGCCCATGAACCCTAATTTTTTTAAGAACCCAATTATTCACATCCTATGTGATTAAACTCACCAATTCTAACATCCAATGTTAAATTGGGTCTTGTTTGATTGAATCAAATTCAATATTGCATCTACTATGCCAATTTTTTCAGTTTTCGCGTAATAAACAATAATACGGTGTATGAACTAAAATCGAAAACACATAATATCATGTTATGCTCTACGACCTGTGGCTCTGATACCACTGTTTGGTTTTGACGTAGGTAACGCAGCGGAATAACAAAATTAATCCTACTCAAAGCCCACCAAGGATCACAGGAAGAGACATCATAACATGATTAAGGTCATAGAAGATGTGTACCTTTTGATTTGTGAGATCACACGAAGAATGATGTCCTCGTCTCTACGGTTGATCCACGTCTAGAGGTGAGATCTTGATTCTTCCTTCTCCACAAGTGCTAGCTTGAACCCGGAGGAAGAGGGATGAAGATCAAAGCAACAAAGCAACAAAGCACAAAGGGGGGGGGGGGCTCGGCCACTCTTTTTGCCGTCGGGTAGAGGGGCGGACGGGGGCTAGGGTTTCGGACCTAGCTCTTGGTCTTGCTCTCTCTTTTGCTCTCTCCCACTCTTTGTGTTATGACTAATAATAACTCTTGTGGGAAGGAAGCTAGAGCCTCTTATATATATACTCCAACAACTCCTTGTTGTTTCCATATTAGAGTTTTCTTGTTCTAGTAGGACTAGAACTATTCCCTTCCTTGCAAATTAGTCCTACTAAGTTTGCAAGGTGTTGCACAATGATCCTTCTATTAATTAATCCCAAATCTAGCTCTACTCTATTTGACGTGTGACCCCATAGGTTTCTATATAGTTGGTAGTAACTATTACTAACATGGAGCGGTGTCTAGCAACACATTCATGCCACCCAACCCATAGAAATAGTCAGTGATCCCGACAAACCTTTGTGCCCAATATATCATATTGCATTATCCCTTTGTCTCCATATCCGGATTGGACACGAGACATAAATAGTCACACTCGTATATCCAATCCATAGTTCCTCGATCCTGGGAATATGCTTATACTTGCAGATAACATTAATATCTCTATATTAATTTATCTGAGTCTGGCCAGACATTCAATAAGCCTCATCCCTCGAGTGTCCGTGGATATTTACCCCCATTATGTGGGAGGGACAAATCCTATCTACGTCACTACGATCTCTAAGCTTGCTTCCTATCACGCCCGATAGCCACCTTTATGATTACCCAGTTACGGTGTAACGTTTGATAACATCAAAGCGACATATTTCACAACTAGAGTATCTAGTGACTTCAAGTCCAAGGATTAGAATAATATTAGCACTACGAAAAGCGATTGTGACTTCACATAATCTAATGTATCCTTTTCGTTGTGGGTCAATCCAGTATGTCATTACTCCTAATGCATACCCATGTGTTAGACTTGATATCTCCATATCAATCTACCCACATACTAGTCTATATTTGATTGTCCTATTAATCAATATAATGGACTAGGGATATTTAAGATAAATAACACAATTTATCTAAGGACTTCATTATATTAAATATCGCCATAAATAATAAATGAATATTCTAGCCAAAACATTGTTCATACTAAATCTACGATTGCCTCTAGGGAATCTATTCCAACATGTTAACCATTTTGAGTATAGAGCAAGACATCTTCATCATGAATTTTCACAGAAGTAATAAGAAGCTTATCACAAATAATCTTAATCTTTTGGACATATGTATCAATATAATCATTCAACTTATTAGCGGACTAAAGATCGTATTTCACTCACAGAATTTTAGCCCTAGATTAAGAGGCATATTTTCATTTCAGAATAGGCCAATCTTTGGTAGAGGTTTGAGAACCAACTACGTAAGAAAGAGCTCTGACGGTTCCGGTCACTGAAGCGTCGTATGAATCTCTTGATCTTGTTGAAACCATTATGCATGTTCTAGGATAGGTTTTTCAACCGGAGAGGCACATGTGGTAAGGATGGAGGTCAGCGGTGACGAGATAGAGTCATCAAGGTAACCGAATAGGGATTAGGTTCAAAACACCGAATAAATCTCGTTTTTCTAGAGATCGTAATTGGCACTGTATGATTCGAATGGAATGAGGTTCTGTATCTGAAAAAAAAGCCCAATGGCGGCGAATTGTTAGCGCCGGTAGTCATAGCCATGAATATGTTACCATGAAAGAAATCAAGAACCCTAATTAAAGAGAAGAAGAAGAAGAAGAAGAAGAAGAAGAAGAAGAAGAAGAAGAAGAAGAAGAAGAAGAAGAAGAAGAAGAAGAAGAAGAAGAAGAAGAAGAAGAAGAAGAAGAAGAAGAAGAAGAAGAAGAAGAAAAAGAAGAAGAAGAAGAAGACAATCAAATTATTTCTCATTAACCAACACCCAAAACACTTTAATGAAGGGTGAGTTACATTACAGTTCCTCATGTGTAGCAATCACTATTTATCAATCTAAGTCCTTCCATCATAGGAATATAACAGTAAGGCCACAAAACATAATATAATGCTAATTATTCTACCAATTATGTTATTAAGGTGTTGCATTTTCTTAACCATAAAATTTAATTCAAGAATTTATAGTCATAAACCATCGGCCATCTTTTACAGACTATTCATAGAAGACAATCATTTGGCGTTCATTATCGCTTTGCTACACAATATACCGTTTGAAGCTTCTTTTATTGGAAAGTTGCATGGATATCCGAAGGGTTGAAGGACAATGAAGTGCCTCCACGGCATATTTACCTTATGTGGGTAATTTTAAAAAGTTGTAGTAGCGTCGCCATCAACAATGGATCATGAAGCAAAAACAGCACTCTTTCTCTTTGTGAAATCATTCATGAGGAGCTTCATCTCTTTGAATTGTACCGTCAATTGCTTCTCTTCATTCGAAGTACTGCAAATTGAAACGTTAAAGATCTAAGTTTTATCGCGCCTAATCACATTCCTCAAGAGACCGAGAATAAAAAAATGCATGTTGATGGTGGATGGTTCATGGAGCATAAGAAACCTTGTAATAATCACAATTTTACAAGTGTGTGTGTGTGTGTGTGTGTGTGTATATATATATATATATATATATATATATATATATATCAAACCAATCGTCAATGTTATGGATTATCAATTCTAAACTCATGCCACGTAAAGTATGATCAACTTTTTATGGAACAAAAATGAATTAAATTTTCTTACAATATGATTTCTATTTGGTTTCTGCACATATGGCGAGGACAATGCTGACTGGGTCTATAAGCATGCGTTTATGTAAGACCCACATCCTAGAGTGTTAGAGAACAACACTTGGATTCTACAGACTCTCCGGAGATGTCCTCCACTGAGCACGTAAATTATTAGCAAGGAGTCTAAATATAACGACTAAGTTACAAGACAGAATTCAAGAAAATGAAATTTTAAAGAAACTAACTATTAGAGAATGCATATACTTATGTGACAACTTCTATGTGGTTTCCTATTTCCCGGTCTCCCACGTACTCACTTGGCAAATATAGAAGGCAGTGACGTCATGGCATCAGACTATACGAACCAAAAATAAACCATATAATAAAATAGATATATACAATTTTGAAAATGTTTAAACCAGCACCTGTAATGCATATAGCCCACTAACCTGACCCATGTCAAAGAGGAAATAGTTATACCAGTAAAATAGTTATCAGTTAATACTCAATTATGACATATCCAAAATCGATTTCTTATTCCAGTATCCAATAATCGATCAAGACATACTAGATCTTAAGTGTGCTTACCCCTACTAGATCCTCGGTTCAGGGAGTAGTACTAGTTGCCAACAGTCAGGAGCTATCAATGTACCTACCAAAATTCCGTAGACCGGGTCCCATAAGTGTCTACCGTCGCAGAAGCTAGACGTCCAGAGACTGTAATGACCATGTAAGGTCTGGAGTACTCACAATTCTAATATCAACCAAGTAACTTAAAGGCAAGCATGATTCACAGTGTATGTCCACATATATATGTATACAAGAATGATCCAACATTACTTATTCTATAATCTGAGTATCATATATTCGTAGACACACACATTAATATATACTCTTTCTTTCCCCCAAATATTACGATCCTTATGCTTACTTGGCAATCTGCCTAGTACTCCTGATCAGCCTTGCAGATTCTCTATCTAGGCAACCTCTACACATAACAATATACATATAATTATTAGTACATATCCTCATTAGATAGGTAAACTACATATGCAGGTGTCTTGCTAGCTGTTTAGCCCAGAATGATCATTTTACACCTGAAGCCTCAGTCTTATCAGGACAGTCCCTGACTGTTCTTGAACCCCTTAGTTATGCCTCACAGTCTAGTCTTAAGTGTTTCTAAGTCTCCTAGTTGTTTACTTAAGATTGTAAATCAGTTTTGATTACTTACACTCAAGTCCATGAAGGTTAATTAAATTGCACTTTACCCCCTGACTGAGCATGAACTTCTACAAAAAGTCAAACTATGCTAAAAAATATGAAATAACCTTATTATCACCCTCTCATAGTCATAAAATCGAAAAACTTTAACTTTTAGTTATTTTCACTAAGGACCTTGAAGTTAAGCAAAATTGCAGAAATGCCTCAGTAGTTACCTGGGTCAACTACCAAAATAGCCTATTAAGACTCATAATATCTATGTAAGACATGTTTATAACTCCAAGACATTGATTTCAACTTTGCTTAGCTTTTATGTGAAATTATGATTTTGCCACTCTTATACAGTTTGGTCCACACAGAGTTTCTTAGAAGGTCAATTGGTCAAATTGGACACTTAAATGCATAATGGAAATGTCAGAAACTTTGCCCAAGAATGTGAAGGCCAAACAAATCATTTTGACAGACAAACTAAAGTTGCAGTTTAAGAGGAATCAACACAATTAGCCAACTTTAAAGCTAATTTAAGGATAATTGGGAAAGATTTTTAAGAAATATGAGAAAAGGGTTACAAAGATGATTGATCAAGGATTCCCGTCACATATTTGCATGCCTAGAAACTCAAAGTAATTGAAAAGTTATGGTTGGTCAAAGTTGGGCAATTTCAAGCTAATTCTATACTTGGTTAAAATTCACACATTTAATAGGATCTCACACAGTTTGCAGCCCTCTTTGAGGTAGATTTCAGACACACGTGCAATATTGTAGGAGAGTACTTCACACATATTTGAAGAGCTAAGATAGATGTACAAGTAAGCTCAAGAGTCATCCCATTCCATCGAGTTTTGCGAGAAATATAGGTTTTCAAACACAAGCCAAAACGGGGACTAGTTTCAAGCATGAACAACCCCAAGAACAACAATAAGTTTCAAGAACTTTATACAAGAATTTGAATTGGTTATAGGCTAAATCACTCAACTTGATTAACACAAAATTTGTAGAATGCAATTCAGGGAATACAAAGAGCCAAGTATCATGACATTCATCAACTATATAGGGATTTATCACCCCATGAAAAGGGAAGGAAGACCCGTTGGAGAAACGAAGAAACCCAAACTCAAATTCATTTTCAGGGGGTTCTTGCATGCTCACGAGGTCCTAGGGGACGAGATCGAGAAAAATTGGACAAGAAACATCGAAGAATGGAGGCTTATAGTTGCTCTGGCGTTAATGTCGCCGTTTCGGCGGTCATGCGCCCAGATTCCGGTGACCTAAGGCAATTTTTGCGATTCATGTCCTCCAAATGGCTCACTTGGGTTCGGTTTCCCCTCAGGAGCATGAAAACAACAAGAAATTGCACTGAAAATAAACATACAAGGTGAATTGGACGCAGAATCAAACTAGGGTTCATGACATTCACCGCCAAATTCCTTCTTGGTACGGGTTGAATCCACACAAGGGTAGATGGTGGTGGTGCCTCGTGGTTCTAGAATATAGGAGAGAAAGATGAATATGGTGATAAAGGTGGAGAAGATGCCACCAAATTAGCGTGGTGTCAAAATCCTCTTGACAAGTGGCACACATGCACCAAGGGAGTGCATGTTGTAATTTCTCAAAGTTTAGGGTATATTTGAGATTATAGTAGAATCTGGAGATTTTGAGAATTCCAACTTTAGCCCTATTATTTGCAATTATTGTAGATATTCCCACAAGTTCCAGAAATTTCAAATTGGCCAGCATTTTGAGCTATGACCTCCATTCCAGTAAATTACAGTTAAGCCCTAATTTTCAAATATTGGATTACTGTCCCAACTTGAGTTCTCACTTCCAAATAGTGTCGATTTGATCTCTATGCATGTATATATTTATAATTATTGTAAAAATAACCACCAGAATTTTGTGGTCTTAAGAACCTTGAAAGCAGGAGTCAAGTGGTGATCAAAGAAAAAGATGACAGTCATTCTTATGGTGAACGAAAATTGAAACTCATCTTCCTTCTAACAAAGCTTTTAGTCATATAGCATTGGTTTTAGCCTACATTTCAGTCATGTGCATCTATTTACATATGGTCTAACTAATTTCAATATTTTACAAGGATGTGAGCAGTTTTCATATGAGGATAAACCAGTGGTTTCAACGGTAAGGAAATATCGCGGCGAAGCTTAAATTTTTTGTTATTAGCAAGGTCCCTGGATATTTGGAAACAGTTGCGCACTCTCAGACTCAAAGCGTCACGTAATTTCGGTCATCCGAATTCAGTTGTATTATCGTAGCCTGTGTTTTTGGTCTCGTATTTAGCCTATGGTTTGGATTTCTAAGTCTTTGGCGCTCTTGCTCGCTTAGCTTTATGTTGTCTACTCCTCACTCGCTTATCTTTATGTTATATGCTTCTCGCTTTGTACTTTTTACTTTCCTATCTTTTAAACGATGTGACCACAGCGAATCAGTAATTCCTCATTCTTATAGTCTATACCATTTTAATAAACATTCAAAGTGGAGAAATGAAACAAAAATAAAACAAACACACACAAACGCTCTTTTTCTTTACTTTTCCCTTGCCATTTTCTTACAAGTGAAAAGATCCTTATATAGAAAGCTTTCCCAGCTAGTGCTAACTAGCATCAACACTGAACATCAGCACTGTCCAACTATGATGTGCCATGCTCTGCAAGACTGCAAAAGCACTGAATAAATCCCTCCCCCCTGCACCTACACCTGATGATCAATGATCTCCTCTCGTCAGTCCACTGTTTCAATGGTTATGATCAAACCGTAGTCAGTGAACGTGCTCCATTTGATTACATTTCTCACCAAACAATCATCACCTCAGCCAAATCCAAATTATTTTGTGCAAACATAGATTATTCCATTATTTAACACAAGATATTACGTAATCAAGACATCGTTTTTTATTTCAAATAGCTCATCACCTCTCCAAAAGAAACAAAGTGGTACTAAAAAAATGAAGCAAAAATGGAATAGCATTTATTCTAGTTTTTTAGAAAAACATTATTTTGTAGAAGATGATATTATGATAATATTATTATTATTATTCAACAACTTGTTATATATAGTCTAGCCTCTGTGTTTGATAGTCTGTTCCCGATATCACTATTCTATTCCCTCCCACTTTTATTTCATCATCATCATCTTCCCATTTCTCTCCTCTCCCTCCTAATAACCCTAACATCTCTCTCTCTCCCTGCACATTCTGATTAAATCTCTCTCCCTCCATACCATCTCTCTCTATCTCTCTTTCCCATCCCTCTGCACTAGCTACACCAGTTTTCTTTCACTCAGTCCTCAGCTTTTGCAACACTTGGAAGTTAACTTCTATCTTTCTCTCCTCTTCCCAATAACACCATTACCCCCATTCCTCTTTTTCAGGGAAAATTCAGCTATAAAGACACAAACGAAAGTGTGTTGAAAACCATGGACATTGACCTTTTCAAGTCCGTCTCTGAGGATGAACAAATGGACATGCTCATGATGATGCAGATGGGTGAAAAACTCCCCGGCTACTGCGGTCCCCACGGCGACCTCAGCGGCACCGGAGGGGACACCGAGTACTCTGAGGAGTTCTCAGGTAGCAGCGGCGGTGGCAGGTACTGCAATCTGCCACCGCATGCTGCCCAGAATGCTGGTGCGCCAGCATTCATGAACCTCCCGTCCACCATATCGTTTGGTGGCGGGGCCGGTCGGCTGGACACTGGACCAGCCGACCGACCTTTCCTGTCCGGTTCAAACACATTTCCCTCAGCGTCGCAGAAGCGGAGCTCCATGGCGGCGATGAGGGAAATGATATTCCGGATAGCGGTGATGCAGCCAATCCAGATCGATCCAGAAACAGTCAAGCCGCCTAAGCGGAGGAACGTGAAGATCTCGAAAGATCCGCAGAGCGTGGCGGCGCGCCACCGGAGGGAGAGGATCAGCGAGAGGATCCGGATACTGCAGAGACTGGTACCCGGGGGAACTAAAATGGACACCGCCTCGATGTTGGACGAAGCGATTCATTACGTGAAGTTCTTGAAATCACAAGTGCAGTCTTTGGAGCGAGTGGGGGTGAACCGGCCGACGAGCATGACCGGAGTAGGGTTTCCGGTGGCCATGTCCAATGGTAGCTACATTGGGAAAGCTAATAATTACCAAGGAGGAGCTCAAATGGTTCAACAGCAATATTGTGATGCTAATTAGTAATTTCATGGAACAAAAAGAAGGGGGAATAAAATTAGGTCATCCATCCATTTTTAGTTAGCAATGTCTCTCTATCTTATAGATAACATCCCTAGTAGTAGTTGTAGTACTACTAGGTGAGGTTGGAGTGCTGGGGGTAGTGAAGAGAAGAGAGACTTTGAGGACTCAATTGTTGTTTGTTACATTGAAACATTTCATAGTACTCATGATGTTCTTGTTGTTGTTGTAGTTGTTGTTTCTGGACAACATGTGTTCAGGAGTTTCTGTCCATGGTGGTGTGTGTATTGTTACAAAATAATTACCAGAAGTGAATACAAGAGCCTAACTTCCAGTCTCTCCTTTTTTTCATTTTTAATGCTGATCTGATTTACCATGTTGTTACTGTGAACAAAGTTAGCCAGGGATTAGAATTGGGACCAGATAAAAATGGAAATGCTCTTCCAAGTCAATTCCCGACGCCTGCAAACCGCGGTAAACATGAAGATCTTGTGGTTGGTCGGTTGAGTTAATATCGCATGCAATTGTCATATCAGTCAACCAATCCACGTGTTCAAGTTGGTAGAGTTTTTGTTACTGTTAAGAATTGTTGTTTGTCTAATATGGAAACTCTATTCTTTTTATAGGTGTTTAGTAAGACATTTGGTTTACTATTGAGATACGCAAATGCTCATTGTTTCATGTCTCGGGTACTATCATTGCTACTAATTTGTTGTTATAGACTTTCCTTGATGTAACGCATACATTGAGCTGTGAAATGTTTTTGTTGTTATAAGCATTGTGTCGATGCATGTTTCACTAACTAGACTTTTCATCAGCTTCGTTCGGCCCTTGGATGTTATTCAGTTTCTACTTGGTACGGCAAAATGAACAACCGCACACAATCGTTGATTGGATATAATTTCAGTGGAATCATATAAGTTGTACTGAAGCATTGCACGTATCATGCAGTTTCAATAGTTATTTTTTTTTCTTATTTATAATAAAAATTGAATTTTCCAGCTTCAGCAATTCCTGCAAATAGACTCGTAGCTTTGAAGACTCATAGACAGGTTCTTGAGCTCTCTTAAGTTATAGTACTTTGTGCTCTCGCACGATAGTATGTCTACAACACTAAGACAAATAAATTAATCAGCCAAAATTTTGAATGATTGCCTTTCAACTGTGAAGGCTCGTAAGTAACTTCTTTGGTTCTTTCAAGTATCAATGTCATTAAGTTTAAGATACATGCATACATGCTCGATTAATTCAACTACATTTAACATGTTGATCGCGCATAAGTAGAAGACGAAAATTATGAGTAATGCATAGTTAATTTCGTGGTGATAACTGATAAGTAACATATTGCAGTAGTTTATATCACTTGATGTTCTTACTGTACTCGTATAATCAAATACTACTATGATGTCCTTTCCGATGAATCAAAAAAAAAAATACTACTATGATTGGGAAGTTGAAGTAATTGGTGTTTTTTTCTTATTCTTTGAGCAAGCACTAGTAATTGTTTTATGGAAAAAGAGAAGATATGATAATAATACGAAGAAAAAAGAAAGAGAATAGAGAAACACGAGTGATACACGTGAAACTCTGACAATAGTTGATAGAGGATGATGCGGTGGTGGTGCTTTATTATTTTAGATAAAATATTTAATGAAAACGAAAAAATAATTGTGGGTCCCCCTTAATATATGTTGACATTCCTATCCGACGTGTCCGTCATCACATAGCACGTGAACACAATCTACGCGGCCATGGGCTCAGCTTACGTGTCGTCCGACTCAGCTCCATTCATAATTAAATGGGTAACAGACGAAAATCATTCCTTGAGTATGGGTTATATCCGCTTCTGTTTTGGTATATACCAATACCATGTAAGAAACAAAAAGTCATTTCTCATTGGATGGACATTGGAAAAATACCACCATTCTTTTAGTGTCGGCTAGTGAATTATACAATCAAATTTTTTATGATCATTTTGCCCATATTTGTGTTTTTGTGTTTATTTTGTTCATGTTATTGATATTCTTGACCATCATTCTTGGTATTCATGAACACCACCTCCACCACCACCAAATCCCCATCAGCAACACCACCACCACCACAAAAACAAACAAACAAACAAAAAAACACACAACAAAAACAAAAAAGAAAATTTAAGCCGGACAGAACTTTTGCAACCATGGTAGGTGCAATCTTCTTTGCCTGTTTTCAATTATGGGTTTAAATTAAACCCAGGAAAGAAACAAAATTGAAGTCGGACAACAACCAATTGCCAACAACAACAATCTTCTTCCTCCCTCGATTTGTAGAGAGATGAGAGAAAAGAAGCAGGAGAAACCGAAATTAACACAGAGAGATCAAGCCAAATCCTTCTGGGGTCAGGGGTGAGAGTAGCAGTTGGGGGGTTCGCCTCCACACTCCCTCAAAGGAGGAGGTAGTGGCAGATCCGTCGGAAGCCGACAAAGATCACCAGAGAAGTCGAACGTTAGCACGGATGTTGGTCTCAACCCCGTAACATCACTAGAGAGAGAGAGACGGAGGAAGAGGATAAAGAGAAGGATTGAACTCTCTATCTCTCTCTAGGGATGCAAGTTCAAACCGGAAAAACCGCATTCCGAGCCGAACCAGGCTGTTTGGTTCGGTTCGGTTTGGACACTATTACGGTTCAGTCCAGGTTTGCAAAAATCACAAACCGCATAATACGGTTCGGTTTAGGTTTGAGATACCACAAAACCGTATAAACTGAACCGTTTATGTAGCATATTAGGTTATACAACTACCAAACTTGAGAACTTATTCACATTTATCATATACAGTATGTACCTAAAAACCGAATCGAACCCCTTAAATGGTTCTAGAAATAATGTAATATTTTCAACTTTATTTTTTAATTGCTTGACATACAAATTTTAGCAATCAATTGATTTTTGAATGAACTACTGCAAAATTTTAAATGAAATAATATATTTCCAGAAACCATGGTTTAAAACCGAACCAAACCGGTCATTCACAGTTCGGTTCGGTTCGATTTTGAGCCATGAACGGTTTGGATTAGGTTTGGGTTTTGCCCAAACCGTTACATGCGGTTCGGTTCGGATGGGTGCCAAAACCAGACCGAACCAAACCGTTTTCATCCCTACTCTCTCTCTCTCTCTCTCTCTATGGTGGCTGGTGAAGAATTTTGGGTTTCATTTAGGTGTAGTTTTTTCTTGATTTTTACAGGACTGGGAGAGTAGGAAGAGGAAGAGAGAGAGACAGGGAGAGAGAGAGAAGAGAGGAGATTGTAGGGTAACAATGAAGGGATAAGGAGAAGAAAAGACTTGTATTGTCGGATAATTTTGCTTCATTTGAGGGTAAAGTAAGTATTTAGTGTATTCTGGTAGTTTCCGTTAGCCACTAATGTTGACATGGGGTATTCGTCTTTATCCGAATACGAAGGGTGTATCTGTATATAATCAAAACTCAAGGGGTGATTTTTGACTTTTACCATAATTAAATTCGTCTTCGTATTCTCTCAAAACTAACACATAGCAAAAAGTAGAACGGATTTTCACTAAATTCACTACTACTTTTTCAGAGAATCTTCTCTCTCAAGATAACATTTATGCTTCAGGTTTGGTGCTATGCATATATATATATGCATATATATATATATATATTGGGAAATGATAATTCATTCAGAATGGGTAGTAAAGGTCAAATGATCGAAACTAATTATATCAAATCGCCAATGTGAAGAATTGAGAGTCAAACGACATATCATCTTCTACCAAGCCTATTTTAACAAAACAATGAGCAAACTCACTACCTTCTCAAGGCAGAGTCGTAAAGGACACAACATCGAACTCGCTAGCAAGATGCTGGCATATCCCCACAAAACGGTTCAAATCAACGAGGGAATCATGAGCTTTGATCTTCCCCGTTGCTCCCTCTTTAACTAGCTTTACCACAATTGAATTATCACATTCGATCTCAATCCTCCTGAGGTTCAGGTCCTTCGCAAGCTTCAATCCCTCTTCCATTGCGTCCAGTTCGGCAAGAAGCGGCGAACACAACCTTGGAATACAATGATGCCTTCCCGCTACAAATTCTTCTGTATAATTCTGAATAGTACATCCCATCCCGGTGCCAGGCCATGGGGACCCACGATTTTCCACAGCTTGTTTCTTTGGCACTTCTAGTTTCCACAGCTTTTGAAGCCAAGATTTATGAATTGGACCCCCTGACGAAGTTGGCGACCACGTTGAGATTGCGAGATGAGCACTATAACATGTCCAAGTCGACTACAAATCGTCATCTGAATAAAAACCAATACAATTCTTCCCCCGTGGGATTCTCTTATGACTGCAGCGATCGGTCTCAAAGATCGTTGATGATCTTCTGGATGGATGAACTCTTCAGGAGTTTAGAAGCTTGATATTCAGAGCTCTCTCCTTGCAAGATGTAGTTGTGTGTGATTTATGCTTAGGGATGGCCCTTTTTGTATAGGCAATGGGTCGACTTGTTGGCCAAAGTAGAAAATAAAAAACACTATTATTTATTTATTTTCTGCATCAATTTAACAAGTGGCGTGATTTAATTGGCCAAACTTGTTAGTCTTAATAGCTGCATCATTTTGACAAGTGGTGCTATTTGATTGACCTTACTTGCTGACTTGTAGCCATGTCACGTAGTGACGTGGCGTCGCCATAAGAAGTCCTTACTTGTAAATAAGCTTTTGTCTCATTCACAATTTAGTCCCTCATCAATTAATGTTTAAGGACAACAATTTTATGACGATTGCTATTCGATCCATCTGTTTAATTATGCATTAATGGACGCCTGACACTATTTTTTGGCCGCAAATTTTGCGTGTCTACAATTACGTCCTGCAAGAATACTCCTGAAATCATAAGATACTTGGTTGTGACCCAGCTCCAAATTGAGAATAGAGGAAACTTTGCTCTGAAGACTCTACTACAAGACTATTCGGCTTCCTGAGTAAACGCCATGCCTGTTTTGCCAGAATGGCAACATTCGAGTCTTGAATATCTCTAAAACTAAGCCCACCATGCTCTTTTAGCATCATCATCATGTCCGAGGAAACCCATTGTATTTTCCTTTTATCTCTGCGTTCACTCCACCAGAACTGTCTCACCAGCTTCTCCATGTCATGACAAACTTTCGAGGGAAGTAAACAAGCATCCCACTGCATAATTTGAAATAGCCTATACGATAGATTTAATCAAGACTTCCTTACGTTCAAATGAAAACGCATTGCTTTTCAACCCTTTATGAATATTGTGAATTCTTTCTTATAAACACCCAAAAGTAATTGAGCGTCTCCTACCAATAGTTTTCGGTAGACTCATAAAGTTTGTGCTCATCAATCAACCGAACGCCGCACTGCTGACTCAATGAGAGCTTACCTGTTGCACTTACAATATCAAAAAAATACAAATGAAGACTTCTGTAAATTCGTCATCTGACCTGAAGCAACTCATAATCATGAAGGATAAATCAAAGAGCATTGATTTCTTTAATTGTAGCCTTTGTGAATAGAAGGCCGTCATCTGCGAAAAAGAGACGAGACACCATATGCCCCTGTGTGAGGCTCACAAACTAGATATCCTCGCATCCTGCACAGCTAAAGAAAGATTACGTGAGAGCGTTTCGCTGACTAGTAGAAAGTGATAAGGGGAAACTTGGCAGCCTTATCTTATCCCCCTCTTAGGAAGGATCATCCCTTGGATCTATCCATTAACAATAAGATTATAAGTCGATGTAGACACACACTTTATGATCATGTTGATCCATTTGGTGCATGAAGATTCTAATGGAGGTAGTAAATACAGGATCAAATACTCTAGAAGGGGGGGGTGAATAGAGTATAACAACTTTTTCCAAAAGAGTGATTTTCAAACAAAGTTTGAAGAGCTTGAAGTATTTCAAAGCTTAGAACTCAGTTTCAAGTCTTTGAAATTAAAAAAATATCGTAAAAGTTACTGATAGTTTTCAAAGCTTTGAAAAGCTTTTCAAAGCATTTAACTGAAACATGTTTTGATTCAGTTGTAAAGATAAGTGCGTAACTGAAATGCAAGACAAGGAAAACGGTGATTTGTTACGAAGTTTGGTCCCAAGTGACCTAATCTCTGCCCCAGGGATCTGATCCCTCTAGGATTTCAACAAATTCTTATTTATCAAAAGCTAAGCCCTAGATATCTGGCCAAGAGAATTGCCTTACTCTTTTTTATCTAGTAGTTCTTCCTAACCTATCTAGTATTTGCTATAGTTTCACTGATATAATAATAGCCTCTGTTGTTCCTCTTGAAAAAATCATGAGAATTGATGATCAAGTAATATAACAAAAAGATATACAAATGAAGCTCAAATGAAGAACACTGTAAAGACGGTGAAGCTGTGAAGCTTGAAGTGTTCTCATGGAAAATGGAATGGATTGAGTGATGAAATGATCTCCTTCAATGATGCTTGTCAATCCGTGAGAGTGTATGAATCTCTGTGTAATGCTTTGTGCTTCTAAATCTCTCACAATCTGTCTCTATTGACTGTCAATTTGATTTGCACCGTATATAGGAACTTCAAACATAAAATCCCTAAAAAACCTCTAGAGTTCTTTGACACTCAACAGCTTGCTTCCAACGGCTAGCTGCTTGACTTCCTCAATTATTTTGATATAATCTTCAATCCGCAGGTCTAAGGTAAGTTCAGATAAGTTTCCATAATTGTAGGATCAATCTGTAGGTGTGAATTCCCTTCTCTGCTAACCAGTGAATAAAGAAACTTCCTGCAAAACAGATAGCTAATAATTCCTTCAAAAAGCTTAGGCATATAATAAGATTGCTAATAATTCCAGAATTAATTTGTCACTCATCACAGAATATAGCATGATCAAGCATAGGAGATTAGAGATTGATTAGGAGGAATAACTCCCATGAGTTTATTCTATAAACTGCTGTGCAGTTTCAAGGCTTTGAAATCCGTTTCAAAGATTTGAAACAAACTGTGAACTTACAATCTCCCCCTTGATGAAAGGCAAAACCACTAATCTGTTTGAACTGTATTTATGCAAAAGATAGACATTAGTAGCATAGTAGAAACAGTTATATAAGATCACAACCAAATAACCAAACACTTATAAGCATAATCAAAATAAAACTAAGCACATAAAAGCAAATGAAGCAAATAAACAGTTTTAGCAGTAAAACTACCACAAACCCAAAACCAGATCTCCCTGCAAAAATCACCCCTAAATTTCTTCCCCTTTTTGAATTTCATCAAAGAAGTGAGAAAATATTGGATCAACCTTATTGAAAAATTAAAAGTTTTAAAAGAAATAGAAGTTTTGAAAGAAAAGAGAGGGTTCAAGGCTTTAAAAAAGAAGAAAGGGAAGGCTGGATTCAAGGCTTTGGATCTTCATTTGTCTTAGGCCCTGCAGCATCCTCCTGATCATCTTCTTCCTCTTCCTCATCCTATTACTGATCTTCTTCATGGGCATCATCATCCTGTGCAACTTCTTCACCAGGCTCATCAGCTACCACATCATCTTTAAACAATTCCTCTGAAGTGACAATCGCTGCAGCATTTCCTTTCTGTTTCTTCTTCTGTAGAGCTTCTGTGCGTAGCACCACTGAGTAAATGCTTCCTTCATTACCAGGTTCCTTTTCCTCAGCCACCTTTGACCCAGCTTCTTTATCCCCAACAGCCTTATCCCCAGTACACTTCTCATCAAATAAGTCTCTGGTAGATCCTGACTTGCTTGAGCCTTTTCGAACTGGGGTATCCTCTTCTTCCACATGTACCAAATTGATACTCTAGAAACTATCACAATCATGTACTTCATCCGCCTGAACTCAGTACGTAGCTGACATTGTCCTTGATTTATCACATCTATTTCATTCTCAGTAAACTCCAGCTTATGAAGAACTTGAGATTGGTCTTGAGTGGTAGAAGGTAGAGCTACTGGAGTGGTTAAGGATTTAGGTTTAGAGAACTTCTCGGGTTTCAACTCATTAGCAGATAATTTATTGTAGAACTTCCATTCTCCTTCACTGGTTTTCAAAATTTCAATCATTTGAAAAGACTTTTCATCAATCATTCCAGAACCAATAGCGATTGTCTCTTCATTGTTAACAGGTATTTCCAGATGGTGAAATAAAAAGTGGGAGGAGGTTGGATTGTTGGAATAGGTTCCCTAGAGGCAATCTATATTTAGTATGAACAAGGTTTGGCTAGAACATTCATTTATTATTTATTGGGAAATTTAATATAATGAAGTCCTTAGATACAATGTGTTGTTTGTCTTAAATATCCCTAGTCCATTATATTGATTATCGGGACGATCAACTATAGACTAGTATGTAGGTAGATTGATATGGAGATATCAAGTCTAACACATGGGTGTGCATTAGGAGTAATGTCATATTGGATTGACCCACAACGAGAAGGATGCATCAGATTATGTCGAAGTCACAATCGCTTCTCGTAGTGCTAATGGTTTTCTAATCCTTAGACTTGAAGTCCATAGATACTCTAGTTTTGGAATATCGTGCTTTGATATTATCAAACGTTGCGCCTTAACCGGGTAACTATAAAGATAGTTATCGGGCATGATAGGAAGCAAGATTAGAGATCGTGGTGACGTAGTAGAAAGGATTGTCCCTCCCCCATAATGGGAGAAAATATCCATGGGCCACTCGAGGGATGGTGCTTATAGAATGTCTGGCCAGACTCAGATAAATCAATACAGAGATATTGATGTTATCTGCTCGCGTAATCATATTCCCAGGATCGAGAAACTATGGATTGGATATACGAGTGTGACTAATATGTCTCGTGTCCAATCCGGATATGGAGACAAAGGGATATTACAATACATGAACATGGGGCACAAGGTTTGTCGGGATCACTGACTTATTTCTATTAGTTGGGTGGCATGGATGTGTTGCTAGACACCACTCCATGTTAGTAAATAGTTACTACCAACTAAGTAGAAACATATGCGTTCACACACCGGATGGATTAAATTAGATATTGGAATTAATTAGTTGGACTAATTAATAAAAGGATCATAACGCAATCACAAGCAAACTGAGTGGGACTAATTTTCAAGTGGACTAATCCATGTAATGACATGATTAATATTGGGGCTTTTATGTAGTTAATGAAGATTTATTACTATATAAAAGAACTCTAGCTTGTTATTTCTCAAGACAAGTCATTATTTAGAGAACATAACAAAGCAAGAGAGAGATAGCAACAATAGAGGTCGAACCCCTATTGCCGCCCCCTCACCCGTTGGCCACGATAGGAGGACCGCCCCTCCTTTGCGTCGTTTTGCGTAATTCGTTCCTCCTTCTTCCGTTGCTAGCACTACACGGTGGGAAGGAATCCAATCAAGAATCCAAGGCGTGGATATTCATAAAGACGAATACAATATTCTTCGTGTGATCTCCCAAACTAAGGTACACATCTTTTATGCCCTTATCATGTTATAATGGCTTGCATTACCAAGAACATAAGATAAAACACCCTATCAGACAGCAACTCTTTTGAATTCTCTTTTGGTACTACTCACCTCAAAATGACAGTAAATAGGATTTTGACTTCAACAGTTAAAACATAATGAGTTAACTGCTTAGAGATGGTGGCTATATTAGGCAAAAAGAATTCTTCCTTACCCATCACTATACCATCAATCTTGCTGGGGTAGTTTTCTGTATTGTACCTCTTTGGAAAACCCAAAACTCTAGCAAATTCAGCATGATCTAACTCCATCTCAATACCAGCAACCTTAGATGATACAGTTAAACTAAAGGAGTTCACTTGATTCAGATTCAGATGAAAGATTCTGGTAAGTCTAGGGTATGCTACCTCAGAGGGGTTTAGGATTTTTCAAATTGCACTATGTTTCAATCTCCTAATACACTTAAAATCCATACTATCCAGCATGCTAGTACTGATCATACTATAATAAGCAATAGGAGAAAATGCAAAACCATCTAACCAAATTCCATGAGTAGCATTATAGAGGAACCAAGCTCTAGAAATAGATCTCTTACCAGATGATAATTTCTTCTTAGTGTAAATCAGAATCTCCTTCCTTTCTTCTGTTTCAGAACTCTGGATATTTTTCCCCTTGTCTTTTATCTGAAATATGTATCTCCTTCCCTTTTCTTGATTTCTGATAATCTTTGACCTTCTTCACCTTCTTTGGGCTACCAATCTGAACACCCTTTTGTTTCCCAGAAGTATCTGCAGGGTCTGATTTCTTCTTCTTGCAGAAGCATCAGTCTGATCCTCCTTATTCTTCTTGCTTTTCTTCTTGGGAGGAGGAGAGGGATTCTTTGGTGCACTGACAGTTCTAGAGCTTGAGCTGTCACTAATAGCTTGAAATTCTTCTTCTTCTCCAACTTTTCTTTTCTTCCCTGCGTTCTTATTTGAGCCTCCATCCATCTTTATTCTTTCAGAAGTTCTCCGTAAGTCCATTAGGGTTTTGGGTTTCAAGAAGAGAGAGGCAGGAGAGGATAGAAGAAAGAGAGAAGATAAATACTGAAGATTTTGGATAAAGAAGATAATTAAATATTCTCAAATATTTTAAGGAAACATAATTTGTTTTAAATTCAAACTCGTTTAGGATGGAAATAATATTATTCTGATTTGAAAATGATTTGTTTAATAAGGTAAAAATAGTTTTAGTCAATTATCTATAGAGATAACACCCAGAATTAGTGATCCATTCATTGAAATATATAGTAAACAGATTTATTTTCACGGCTTTGAAAAGGATTTCAAGACCTTGAAAAACTGTTATACTGCACATAAAATTTTCAAGACTTTGAAAAGCTTTTTAAGGCTTTGAAAAACTTTTCAAAACATTGAAGCAAAAATAATTTACCCGATGCTCCCCCTAAACCAGCGCTTATTTATTCAACATGTCAAGTTCTAATCTCAGGGTTGTGAATCTATCTTCTGGCAGTGGTTTAGTGAAGATATCTGCAAACTGCATGTTAGCTGGCACAAAAGATAGAGATACATTACCTTTCTCCACCTGATCTCTAATGAAGTGATGTCTGACATCAATGTGCTTATTCCTTGAATTTTGTAGTGGATTCTTTGTAATTTAGATAGCACTAGTGTTATCACATTTGATAGGAATATCTCTGAATTCATAACCCATATCTCTGATGTGTTGAGCTATCCACAGCACTTGTGAGCAGCAAGCTCCTGCTGCTATGTATTCAGTTTCTGTTGTTGATAAGACTACTGAATTTGCTTTTTAAAATGCCAGCTTATCAGGGATGACTCAAGAAATTGATAACACCCTGAAATGCTTTTTCTGTCAACTTTATATCCTGCGAAATCTTCATCTGAATAGCCACAAAAGGAGAATTTAGACTGTTTAGGATACCAAAGCCCAAGTCTTTGGTACCATTGAGATATCTGAAAATTATTTTGACTCTTTAGGATCAACTTGGAATCTAGCACACATCCAAACACTAAACAAAATGTCTGGCCTACTTGTAGTGAGATAGAGCGGTGAACCAGTCATACCTCTAAACTCTTTCTGGTTCACACTCTTACCATTTTAATCCTTTTCTAAGGATAGTGTTGAACTCATGGGAGTTTTGGCTACCTTAGATTGAGACACATTATACTTAATCAGCAAATCCTTGGTGTACTTATTCTATTGTAAAAGAAATCCTATCTTCATTTGATGTACATTAAGTCCAAGAAAGAAATGTAACTCTCCCATCAAGCTCATCTCAAATTTCCTTCTCATAATACGAGAATCTTTGGAAAGAGAATCATTAGTAGCACCAAATAGAATATCATCAACTTATACTTGTACTACAATAATGTCTTTCTCATGTGTCATTATGAAAATAATTTTTCAACTAAACATCTTTTGAAACCAGTTTTAAGTAAGAATTTGAAACTCTTTCATACCAAGCTCTTGGAGCTTATTTGAGGCAAGAAACAGATTTTTCAAGCTTACAAACATGATTCGGAAACTCATCATTTTAAAAACCCGAAGGTTGAGCAACATATACTTCTTCTTGCAGATAACCATTTACAAATGCACATTTAACATCCATCTGAATTTTTTTGATGTTCTTGTGTGATGCAAATGCAAGTAACATTCTTACTGCTTCCAACCTGGCTATAGGAGCAAAAGTCTCCTCATAATCTATATCTTCTTCCTAGATGTAGCATTGAGCTACTAGTCTTACTTTATTTCTGATAACTTACCACTTTCATCCAGCTTGTTTCTGAATACCCACATTGTGCCAATAACAGACTGATCTTTGGGAGAAGGAACTAGATTCCAGACTTTGTCTCTCTCAAATTTATTCAGCTCACTTTGCATTGCAATGATCCAGTCTGCTTATTGTAATACTTCCTTCACATTATTAGGTTCTACAAGAGACACAAAAGCATTAAAAGAACATAAGTTCTTAACTGAGATCTTGTTTGTGTACCAGTGGATGGATCAGAAAGATGTTTCTGTTAGTTGAGATGACAGATATTTTAACTCCTTTCTTTGTATCCAGGGTTCTGGTTCTCCAGGAATGTTTTGAATGCCTTGAGAGTTTGATGTAGCTGCTTGACCACTCTATGTTACTTGAGGTTCTGTTTCAAGGATTTGAGGGCCACTTTCAAGGATTTGAAAATATCTTCTAGTTTCCTGCATATTAGTCTTAGAACCATTCTCTAGATTTACTTCATCCTCTAACTCATGTGTGTTCAGATTTAAGTCTGCAAAACCTTCACTCAAAGAACCATCATTGCTTTCATCAAATATAACATGTATATTGTTCTCAACAAGTCAGGTTCTCTTATTGTAAACTCTGTAGGCTTTTCTAGTCAAAGAATAATCAAGGAAAATGCCTTCATCACTTCTGGCATCAAACTTTCCAAGATTATCCTTACCGTTGTTGTGGAAAAAACAAGTACAACTAAAAGGTTTGAAATAAGATATATTTTGTTTTATACGTTTGAAAATTTCATAAGGACCCTTCTTCAAAATAGGCCTGATCAAGCACATGTTCAAAATATAATTTGCAGTGTTGACATCATCTACCCAAAAAGACTTCAGCAATTTTTTTTCAAAAGCATTGACCTAGACATGTCCTCAAGAGTTTTATTTCTCCTTTCAACTACACCATTTTGTTGAGGAGTTCTAGGAGAAGAAAAATTGTGAAAAAGACCAAACTTGACACAGAATAAGTCAAAATCTAGTCGATCGAATTATATGTCATGATCACTCCTTATTGAAACAATAGGAAGGTTTCTTAAAGTTTGCAGCTCTTTACGAAGTTTTGAAAATTCAGACAGAGCCTCAGACTTATCTCTTAAAAACATTACCCATGTAAATTTAGAGAAATCATCTACGATAATCAGCATATACTTCTTACTATTTGGATTTGGAACTCTCATAGGACCACAAAGATCCATATGAAGCAGTTCAATAGGTCTAGTTGTACTTGCAAAGTTCTTAGGCTTGAATGAGCTTCTTGTTTGCTTTCCTTGAGCACAAGCTTTGCAAACATCTTCATCCTTAAACTTGATGGATGGCAGACCTCTGACTAGGTCTTTAGAAACTAGTTTGTTCAGTGTATGCGATCTGATATGTCCAAGCTTTATGTGCCAAAGCTTTGAATCCTCTTTCAAAGCCTTGAGACATTTCAGATTTTCTCCTGCAACTTTTTTAGTATTCAAACAGTAAACATTTTTTGACCTTGGAGTAGTGAGGATGCAATTACCCGATTTTTCATCTTGCACCGCACATTTCTCCTTGCAAAAAATGACCTTATTAACTTTATCACACAGTTGAGATACACTAAGTCTACAAGATAAACACCTGAAATGTTGGAATAGATGCCCTAGAGGCAATCTAGTTTAGTATGAATTTGTAATTGGCTAGAAATTCATTTATTATTTATTGGATATTTAATATAATGAAGTCCTTAGATTTACAATCGTGTTGTTTATCTTAAATATCCCTAGTCAAGTATAATGATTAATTGGGACAATCATCTATAGACTAGTATGGGGTTGGATTGATATGGAGATATCATGATCCAACACATAGGTGTGCATTACGGAATGTTGCACTGGATTGACCCATTACCGAGAAGGCTACATACACGTTATGTTGAGTCACGAGTGCTTCTCGGGTACAATGGTATTGTCATCCTTAGACTTGAAGTCACTAGATGTTCTAGTTGTGGATCATTGTGATCTTGGTAGCGTTAAACGCTACACCGTAACTGGGTAGTTATAAAGGCGTGTACTGGATACAATGAGAAGCAAGCTTAGAGATCGTAGTGGACGTAGAGAGGATTTGCCCCTCCCACATAACGGGAGCAAATATCCAAGGCCACTCGAGGATAGTGCTTATAGAATGTCTGGCCAGACTCAAATAAATCAATATATGGGATATTGATGTTATTTGCACGAATAAGGCTATTCCATGGATCGAGAAACTAGGGATTGGATATACGAGTGTGACTTGTATGTCTCGTGTCCAATCCGGATATGGAGGCAAAGGGATGAGACAATTACTTGTACAAGGTTGTCTAGATGACTATTCTATTAGTTGGCTAGAATGGATGTTTTGCTAGAAACCGCTCCATATTAGCAAATAGTTGTTACCAACTAGATAGAACCTATGGGGTCACACGCTATATAGAGTTGTACTAGATTTGGGAATTAATTAATTGGATTAATTATTCTAGTAGGACTAGAATAAGTCCTTTAGGTAGTTAACAAGGAGTTGTTGGACTATATAAAGGACCCTCCTTCCTTCCTTCCCTACACAACTTATGCTCTAAAGAGAACATAACAAGAGTGGGAGAGAACAAAGGAGAGAGAGAGCAAGCAACAAGGAGGACGCCGCCCCCTTGCCGCCGCCCACTCGTCCCCGACGCCACAAGAGGGCCGAGCCCCCTTTTGTGCCTCGTTTTGCGTGATTCCTTCACCCTCCTTTCATTCCGGGCTAGCACCAAGGAGATTGGAGATCTAGGAACAACTCTAGGCGTGGATCAACTATAGAGAACGTGACACTATTCGCGTTTGAAGTCATCAAGGAGAACCCAAAGGTGTGTTTATGATTTCTTACTTTCACTATCGTTATGCATCTAGACTTGTGATCCTTGGAGGGTTTTGCATGGTTGTTTGTTTGATTATGCTTCCGTTTGCGCGATCCATGAATCAAAACCCTACAATGGTATCAGAGCCACAGGTCATAGAGCATAAACGTAGTTTATGTGTTACATTCTTGTTGTTTTACACCTTAATTTGTTGTTTATCGCGTAAAACAAGACAAATCAAGCATTGGATGCAATTTGTCAAAGAATTAATCATAACAAGACCCAATTATTGCATTGGATGCATGAATTGGTGAGTTTGAGAAATTTTAGGATCTTAGATCTAGGGTTTGGGCATCCTTGGGGAAGAAGGAGTTCTCCCACAACAAGGAAACAACCAAACTTGGGCTCCAAGCAAGGAGGTTGTTTTGGAAACAACCTCCACAAGGAGGTTCGGCCCCCTAGGGGACCGCCCCTTGCTTGCCGCCCAAGCTTGGCGCCCTAAGGGGCCGGGCGGCCCTAACCCGCGGGCCTAGCTTGCGGGTTTTGGGCCGGGCCGGCCCTAGGGCTTTATGGTTCACTTTATTTGGGCCCGGGCAATTGGATTGTTGGGCCCATGGACCGTTTTAACCCTAGACATCCTAAAATCAATTAAAATTGACCAAGCGCGTTAAAATTGGATTTTAACTGTTTATGTGCAATTCGCATGGTGATTGGATATGGCCTTAGGATGTGGTTTGATGTGGATGTTTAATTTTGTGGTTTGGTTTTACGGCCTGCGAGCTGATCAATTAATTGTAATAATTAATTAGGGTTTTTATGGCCTGCGTGCCATTTTTTTCTCAACTTGTGAGATTTATTTTATTTAGTATAGATATTAGCTAGTGCTAGATAAAGTAGATTGTTAGCCAAGATTGAAGAAGCCCAAAGCCAAAGAAGCCACAAAAGATGGAGCATGGAGCATGGAGTATCCCACATGACTATAAAGGATGGACCAAAAGATCAAGACGCATGGAGATGTGTTTGTTTAGGGTTCATAGATAATTTCATTGGCTTGGAATTATCTTAGTCTAGAAAAGGCCATATCCACATCACGTTTAATTTCTGTTTTGTGGTTGTTTATTTATTGTCTTATTATTTGTGTGGTTGGTGTATGGATGATGCATGCAATTAGGATAATAAGATAATTAGACAACCCGGATCTATTATTTGGAGTTGTGCCCAAACTCAAATAGATAGATTAGTTGATATTGATCAACAAAATAATTAAAATTGAATTGAAAAATCCCTCAAATTTTAAAATATTGTGTTCTTGCCTTCTCGTTATTTAAACACTCATTATCATCATTATTTATCAAGTTCGTGCGTGCCAAAGCATGGCGACTTGGTTCATAATGATGGAATGCGATGGCACGTAACAATGTGCAATTGTTTAGATAAGAGGTTGAACACAACTAGGCTATTAATTTGATTAAGAAACCTAGAGGCAATCAATTGGGATTATCCATATGGATGGATAAATAAGGAGTTATTTGCCCGATTGAACCAAGAGTTGCATATGGGATGCAATTGGAAATCGTTCCTACCTAAGAAGTAGTCAAATTATGGGTGACTTGCCAAAGCAAGCTCATAGATGAAAAAGATGGATCTTGGCCCACTAGAAAATATAAAGGATATTTTCCGCATTAATATTTTGAGGGTTATTAATCCGTAGAAAAATAGTGGGAGCTATATTTAATAAACTGGCCATTATTAAATATAGTCAAAAAAAAATTCACAAATACTAAAACTTGCGTATTTTCCTTTTGTAGAATTCCAAATGGCAAACAACTCATCGAGTTCACAACATTCCCTACGATCTGTCCTTGAGAAGGACAAGCTCTCTGGAACCAACTTTCTCGATTGGTACAGAAACTTGAGAATTGTTCTCAAGCAAGAGAAGAAGCTGTACGCAATAGAGGAGCAAGTTCCAGAAGGTCCAGAGAATCAGACACCTGCTGCCTTAAAGGCGTATCAAAAGCGTGTTGATGACGCTAATGATGCGGCCTGCCTAATGCTTTGCACCATGACCTCTGAGCTTCAGAAGCAACATGAGAACATGAATGCTGTCGATATGATCGAACATCTAAAGCAGCTCTTCCAAGAGCAGGCGAGGGTAGAGAGGTATGAGGTCTCAAAGGCACTGTTCAAATGTCATCTGGCAGAAGGGAACCCGGTGGGACCCCATGTACTCCGAATGATCGGATACTTGGAGAATCTCGCCCGGCTTGGGTTCCCGGTCGGCCAAGAGTTGGCAACGGATCTCGTGTTGCAATCGTTGCCTGAAAGTTATGGACAGTTCATTATGAACTATAACATGAACGAGATCGTTAAACCACTGCCAGATTTGCTCAACATGTTGAGGACGGCTGAACAGAGCATCAACAAGGGTAAGGGCAAGGCCATCATGATGGTTCATAAAGGAAAGGGCAAAAAGTTTGCATCTTCCTCCAAGGGCAAAGGCAAGTCAGTTGCTAAGTCCAAGGAACAAGCCCTTAAGCCTGTTGGTGGCATTGCCAAGGTCGTGACTAAGGGTGAATGTCACTACTGTAGTCAACCTGGACACTGGAGGAGGAACTGCCCAAAATATCTGGAGGACAAGAGGCTTGGAATAGTGATTCCACCACCACCAGGTATTTTTGTTGTAGATGTCAATTTAACTGTCTCTACATCATGGGTATTAGATACTGGATGTGGATCTCATATTTGTCGAAATATGCAGGATCTAAAGAGAAGTAAAAGATTGGCTAAAGGGGAGGTAGATCTGCGCGTTGGGAATGGAGCAAAGGTTGCTGCGTTGCCCATAGGCGTGTGCGAGCTATCTCTGCCTTCAGGATTAGTTTTAGAATTAAATAATTGCTATTTTTTGCCTGCTATGAGCAGAAACATTATTTCTATTTCTTGTTTGGACAAGGAAGGTTTTATTATTTCAATAAAGAACAATTGTTGTTCCTTTTATTTGAATAATATTCACTATTTTAGTGCGCAATTATTTAATGGACTTTATGTCCTTGATCTAAGTAATCCTGTCTACAACATTAATACCAAGCGGATTAAAATAAATGATTTAAATCCCGCTTATTTATGGCATTGTCGTTTAGGCCACATAAATGAGAAACGTGTATCTAGACTCCATAAGGATGGATTACTAGACTCATTTGATTTTGAATCATATGAGACATGTGAGGCTTGTTTATTGGGAAAAATGACAAAGTCCCCTTTCAATAAGAAAGGTGAGAGGACTAGTGAGCAATTGGCACTCATACATACCGATGTGTGTGGACCATTTGCCACGCCAGCCAGAGGTGGTTATGTCTACTTCATTACGTTTACTGATGATTACAGTAGATATGGATTTGTGTACCTTATGAGGGCAAAATCCGAATCCTTTGAAGTGTTCAAAGAATTCAAGAATGAAGTAGAGAAGCAACTTGGCAAAAGTATCAAGGCTCTACGATCGGATCGTGGAGGAGAATACTTGAGCCAAGAGTTTGATGACTATCTTAGAGAGTGTGGGATAGTGTCCCAACTCACTCCACCCGGAACGCCACAATGGAATGGCGTGTCCGAGAGGAGGAATCGAACCCTATTGGATATGGTTCGGTCTATGATGTGTCAAACCGATCTTCCATTATCATTTTGGGGCTACGCTCTATTAAGTGCAGCTTTTACCATTAACCGTGTTCCATCTAAATCAGTCATGAAGACACCATATGAGATGTGGAGTGGGAGGCGTCCCACACTGTCGTTCATGAGGATTTGGGGTTGCGATGTCTATGTAAAACGTTTACAATCAGACAAGCTAGGGCCTAAATCGGATAAGTGTAAATTTGTGGGGTACCCTAAGGAAACTAAGGGATACTACTTCTACAATCCAACCGAAAACAAAGTGTTTGTTGCTCGGACCGGCGTGTTTCTAGAAAGAGAGTTTGTCTCTAAAGAAGCAAGTGGGAGGAATGTAGAACTTGAAGAAGTTCAAGAACCACAAATTACTGAACCGATTATGGAACATGAACAGGAATCACAAGCAGTTGTGGATCCACCTGTTCAGGTAACACAAGAGCTTCGTAGATCTAGTAGAGTGCGCCAGGAACCCGAGAGGTACGGACTTCCCGTAACTGATTCCGGTGACACGATGCTCATAGATGATGAGCCTACTACCTATGAGGAGGCCATGAGTGGCCCAGACTCGCAGAAGTGGCTTGAAGCCATGAGATCCGAGATGGAATCCATGTATACCAACAAAGTATGGACTTTGGTGGAACCACCTGATGGGGCGCAGCCCATAGGGTGCAAGTGGGTCTTCAAGAAGAAGATCGACATGGATTGTAATGTGATTACCTATAAGGGCCGATTGGTGGCTAAAGGATTCAGACAAATTCATGGTATTGACTATGATGAAACCTTTTCACCAGTCGCAATGACCAAATCCATCCGAATCCTACTTGCGATTGCAGCATACTACGACTATGAGATTTGGCAGATGGATGTCAAAACAGCATTCCTTTATGGGAATCTCCTCGAGGACGTGTATATGATACAGCCAGAGGGTTTTGAAGATCCAAAGCAAGCCAACAAAGTCTGTAAGCTGCAACGATCCATTTATGGATTGAAGCAAGCTTCTAGGAGTTGGAATCGACGTTTTGATGAAGTGGTCAAAGAGTTTGGCTTCATCAGAAACGAAGATGAGTCTTGTGTCTACAAGAAGGTTAGTGGGAGCTCTGTAGCTTTTCTGGTCTTGTATGTGGATGACATACTACTCATTGGAAACGACATTCCCATGCTGCAATCTGTGAAAGATTGGCTAGGAAAGTGTTTCTCAATGAAGGACTTAGGGGAAGCAGCCTATATACTCGGTATAAAGATCTATAGAGATAGATCTAAGAGGTTGCTAGGCCTAAGTCAAAGTACATATATTGACAAGGTGTTGAAACGGTTCAACATGCAAGATTCCAGGAAGGGATTCTTGCCCATGTCACATGGAATCACTCTTTCGAAGAGTGGATGCCCTTCCAATGAGATTGAGAAGGAACGCATGAGTAGGATTCCCTATGCGTCGGCCATAGGATCTATCATGTACGCCATGTTATGTACTAGACCAGATGTGTCATATGCCTTGAGTATGACAAGCAGATACCAATCCAATCCAGGTGAGAGTCACTGGATTGCTGTCAAGAACATCCTAAAGTACTTGAGAAGAACTAAGGATGCTTTCTTGATGTTTGGCGGTGAGGAAGAGTTGCGTGTAAGGGGTTACACTGATGCAAGCTTCCAAACCGATAGAGATGACTTCAGATCACAGTCGGGATATGTGTTTTGCCTGAATGGAGCAGCGGTGAGCTGGAAGAGTTCCAAGCAAGAGACGGTTGCTGATTCTACAACAGAGGCTGAGTACATTGCTGCAAATGGCGCAGCAAAGGAGGCTGTTTGGATCAGAAAGTTTGTTTCTGAACTTGGTGTGGTCCCTAGCATTGCGGATCCAGTGGAGTTGTTCTGTGACAACACTGGGGCGATCGCGCAATCAAAGGAACCCAGATCGCACCAGAAGTCCAAGCATGTGCTCAGGAAGTTTCATCTGATTCGAGATATTATCGATAGAGGAGACGTTCGGATATGCAAGATTCCTACAGATGATAATCTGTCAGACCCGCTTACGAAGCCTCTCACGCAGTGGAAGCATGAAGGGCACACTAGGAGTATGGGCATACGAGATGCGCCAGATTGGCTCTAGTGCAAGTGGGAGACTGTTGGAATAGATGCCCTAGAGGCAATCTAGTTTAGTATGAATTTGTAATTGGCTAGAAATTCATTTATTATTTATTGGATATTTAATATAATGAAGTCCTTAGATTTACAATCGTGTTGTTTATCTTAAATATCCCTAGTCAAGTATAATGATTAATTGGGACAATCATCTATAGACTAGTATGGGGTTGGATTGATATGGAGATATCATGATCCAACACATAGGTGTGCATTACGGAATGTTGCACTGGATTGACCCATTACCGAGAAGGCTACATACACGTTATGTTGAGTCACGAGTGCTTCTCGGGTACAATGGTATTGTCATCCTTAGACTTGAAGTCACTAGATGTTCTAGTTGTGGATCATTGTGATCTTGGTAGCGTTAAACGCTACACCGTAACTGGGTAGTTATAAAGGCGTGTACTGGATACAATGAGAAGCAAGCTTAGAGATCGTAGTGGACGTAGAGAGGATTTGCCCCTCCCACATAACGGGAGCAAATATCCAAGGCCACTCGAGGATAGTGCTTATAGAATGTCTGGCCAGACTCAAATAAATCAATATATGGGATATTGATGTTATTTGCACGAATAAGGCTATTCCATGGATCGAGAAACTAGGGATTGGATATACGAGTTTGACTTGTATGTCTCGTGTCCAATCCGGATATGGAGGCAAAGGGATGAGACAATTACTTGTACAAGGTTGTCTAGATGACTATTCTATTAGTTGGCTAGAATGGATGTTTTGCTAGAAACCGCTCCATATTAGCAAATAGTTGCTACCAACTAGATAGAACCTATGGGGTCACACGCTATATAGAGTTGTACTAGATTTGGGAATTATTTAATTGGATTAATTAATTAGAAGGATCACTTTGCAAACCCTTGCAAACTTAGTAGGGACTAATTTGCAAGGAAGGGACTAAATTGAATTCTAGTAGGACTAGAATAAGTTCTTTAGGTAGTTAACAAGGAGTTGTTGGACTATATAAAGGACCCTCCTTCCTTCCTTCCCTACACAACTTATGCTCTAAAGAGAACATAACAAGAGTGGGAGAGAACAAAGGAGAGAGAGAGCAAGCAACAAGGAGGACGCCGCCCCCTTGCCGCCGCCCACTCGTCCCCGACGCCACAAGAGGGCCGAGCCCCCTTTTGTGCCTCGTTTTGCGTGATTCCTTCACCCTCCTTTCATTCCGGGCTAGCACCAAGGAGATTGGAGATCTAGGAACAACTCTAGGCGTGGATCAACTATAGAGAACGTGACACTATTCGCGTTTGAAGTCATCAAGGAGAACCCAAAGGTGTGTTTATGATTTCTTACTTTCACTATCGTTATGCATCTAGACTTGTGATCCTTGGAGGGTTTTGCATGGTTGTTTGTTTGATTATGCTTCCGTTTGCGCGATCCATGAATCAAAACCCTACATGAAATAGAATTTTCAGCACCATTACCAACTTTACCACTTCCTATGATATTGCATTTGCCTTTGTCACAAGTGTGATTATCCCTCTTGAATGTTCTTTTAGTTCAGTGAATAAAGAATATTTGCCACTCATGTGCCTGGAGAAACCACTATCCATGATCCACTTCTGCTCTTTGCTCTTGGTGAAAACCTGCAAACACCAGTCACTGCCTTACCCAGCTGTTAGACCAAGTGTAATATTTGGATTCATATTCAGGATCAATCATGTTAGGTGTTCAAACCCCTTTAGAAACCAAAATATGTCTCACATGTCCCTTAACATGAAAAGGAAATGTATTCTTCATGATGTGAGTTCTATTCTTCTAAAGGGACAGGTCATCTTAACATGGTCAATTTTGCCAGAGTAATGACATTTTGGAGAATGTCCACTAGTTGCTTTCACAAATCTAGTATTGTTCTTTCTTGGAAAGTTTGGATTATATCAAATGCCAGTTTTGTGAACGGAATGTAAACTTCCTCCAAGAATCAAGTTGAGATTATGTTCAGAGCCAGCAATTTTTTTCATAACCATCTTAGAGTGTTGAAGTTTCTCATTCAGAAGAATTTTCTCTTCCTCTAATTCATCATGCTGATGTCTTAGAGCAACAAGGTTTTCACTCAAAAGAGAGTTCTCTTTTACAACATATTTGAATTGCATTTTCAAGGCTTTGAAATTGACTTCCAAAGCTTTGAAATCTATGACTGTCTTTGCCTGAGAAATTTCAAGATTCTTGTTCTGGCAAACTAATTGCAAATTTTCTTTTGCTTTCTCATGAACTTTCTCTTTTAAAGACTTGATTTCATTTAAGTAATCTTCTTCATTCTGAAACATTGTTTTTAAAATCTCAGAAAGTACATGTGCAGGTTTAGAAATTATTCTATTCACCATTACCTCAATGTTCTTTTATGAGCTTTCATCATACTTTCCCATAAGACAGAGGTTGGCTTGATTTTCTTCAGTATCGGATTCACTAGAGAATCAGAGTCACTCTGTGTATCCACCATAGCCATCTTCTTTCTGTCATGGTCTTTCTTTTGATAATACTTGTTTTTCTCGAGAGGCAGTCTCTAATCAAGTGTCATGCATCACCACTTTCAAATCAATTCATTACTTTAGATTTATTTCCATGGGAAGAGGACTTACTTTAAGATCTTAATTTGTCTCTGCTGAAGTTTTTTTTTTTCCAAAGGTCTTTTTCATCTTAAGAATCCTTGTCAAGGGTTTGGAAATGAGAGCAAAAGGATCTTCTTCATCATCTTCTTTTTTTTTCAAGGCTTTGAGGTTGTTCACTCTCTTTGGCCTTGAGTACCATATTCTTGAAACTTTATGGTAGTACTCCATCATCTTCACTCATGGAGATCTCATGTGTAAGTAGCTTCCCCTGCAAATCATCTAGTTGAAGAGAGGACATGTCTTGAGCTTCTTCAATGGTTTTTGTCTTTGGTTACCATTTGGCTTTGGGAAGACTTCTCAAGATCTTTCTGACTTTCTCCTCATTGGAGAATGATTTCTCCAAAGACTCTAAATTGTTGACAATTTCAGTAAACCTCTTGAACATGTATTTGATGGATTCATCTCCATTCATCTTGAACAATTCATACTGTCTACGGAATATGCTGATCTTGGTTTACTTCACTTGGTTGGTTCCTTCAAAAGTGACCAAAAATTTATCCCAAATCTCATTAGCAGTCTTGCAGGTAGATATCATGTTGAATTCATCTGCATTCAAAGCACAATACAAAATATTCATGGATCTATAATTCTTTGAAAGCTGTTGTAATTCAGAAGTAGAGAGAGGGAGCGTATTCAGGTTTGGGAGTTCTAATTTCATCATTTTCTATGTAGAAGATCTGAGGTCCATTCTGGATAATAGACCACAGTTCAATGTCATGATCAATGATAAACATTTACATCAAGGTCTAATTGTGTACAAAATTGCTCCACAAAACAACGGATGTCTTTTAGCAGCTTTTCCTTGTGAGAAACCATATTCACCTACATTACTCATGATCACAAGATTGTTAGATCTGTACAATGATACAAACTCTAATACCAATTGAAGATTGTACTGCATGTAGTAAATACAGGATCAAATACTCTAGAAGGGGTGTTGAATAGAGTATGGCAACTTTTTCCAAAAGAATGATTTCAAACCACGTGTGAAGAGCTTTAAGTATTTCAAAGCTTTGAACTCATTTTTAAGTCTTGGAAATAAAAAATAGACAGAGTAAAAGTTACTGATAGTTTTCAAAGCTTTGAAAATCTTTTCACAACTTTCAACTGAAACCTGTTTTGAAGCTGTTGTAAAGATAAGTGCAGAACTGAAATGCAAGACAAGGAACACGGTGACTTGTTACGAAGTTAGGTCCCAGGTGACCTACTCTCCTCCTGATGGATCTGATCCCTATATGATTTCAACAAATTCTTATTTATCAAAAGCTAAGCCCTATATATCTGGCCAAGAGAATTGCCTTACTCTTTTCCAGCCAGTGGTTCTTCCTAACCTATCTAGTACCTGCTCTAGCTAACTGATACGATAAGAATATATGTTGTTCCAATTGAGTAACTCACGAGAATAGATGATTAATTAATATAACAAAAAGATATATAAATGAGCTCAGAAGAAGAACACTGTAAAGATAGTGAAGCTGTGAAACTTGATGTGTTCTCATAGAAACTGGAATGGATTGAGTGATGAAAAAATCTCCTTCAATGATGCTTGTCAATATGCGAGAGTGTATGAATCTCTTTTTAGTGCTCTATGCTTATGAATCTCTCACAATCTGTCTCTATTTCTATCAATTTTAATTGCAGCATATATAGGAACTTCAAACATAAATTTTCTAAAAATCCTCCAGATCTCTTTGACTCTCAACAGCTTGCTGCCAACTACTAGCTGCTTGATTTCCTCAATGATTTTGATATGATCTTCAATCTGCAGGTCTAAGGTAAGTTCAGAAAAGTTTCCATAATTCTAGGATCAATCTGCAGGCTTGAATTTCCTTTTCTGCAAACCAGTGAATAAGGAAACTTCCGGCAAAACAGCTAGCTAATAATTCCTGCAAAGAGCTTAGGCAAATAATAAATTCGAAGCATGTTATAACCCAGAATTAGTTTGTCTTTCATCACATAATATAGCATTACCAAGATTAGGAGATTAGAGATTGATTAGGATGAAGAACTCCCCCTGAGTTCATGCTATGAATTTTTGTGCAGTTTCAAGGCTTTGAAAACCAATTTCAAAGCTTTGAAATAAACTGTGAACTTACAGTGCCAAACCCTATCCTTTCCATCACAGCTCTCAGAAGATCCCAATCCACTCTGTCGTATGCTTTGATCATGTCTGCTTTCAAGGATAAATAGCCATCCGGAGCTTTCTTCTTTTTTTCATCGTATGTAATAACTCAAAGGCGATAAGAATATTATTTGAAATCAGTCTACCAGGGATAAAATCACTATGATTTTCATAAATTAGAGAATCAAAGATAACCTCCAATCGATTATCAATCACCTTAGTAATAAGCTTATACACATTGTAACACAAACTGATTCGACGTATATCAATAGGCTTTCTAACCTATTTTACTTTATAAATAAGAGAAATGAGTTTATGATTTAACTTGGAAATGTCTTCATTGCCATTTAGAATCTCCAAGCACGTATCCTCCACCTATGTGCCTACTTTGTGCCAGAATCTCCCAACGAATATTGCTGGGAAACCGTTCGTCCCATGAGCCTTTAGCGGAGGCAATTTCCTCAGATCTTCCTGGATTTGAGCCCTAGTAAAGTCCTGATTCATGAATGCTCTCTAGTCCATTGAAATGATCTCCTCAATGCCAGCCATAGCCAGCTTTGTCTGCTGTCTAGAGGGATCAGTCGAGTTGAAAATACCTTTGAAATAGCCTTCTAAAATTTCCACAACCTATTTCCTCTTGCTAATCAAGGAGCCCGACTCATTTTCGATATCCGATTCATGTTCCACCGAATAGAATCCTTATGATGGAAGAAACCCGTATTTTGATCTCCTTTTCGCAACTTCCCTATAACGTTGCCTCCAAATATCATACTCCCTAAGAAGTATTTGAATAATTTTATTACGTTCCATTTTGGTCTTCTCGATTGCCTCAGTAGTTTGTAAACCTTTGTATATAATTGCATTCGGTTCCTCATCTGACTAAGTTGGCTCTTAACTTGACCAAACGTACGTCGATCCCATTGTTTAAGGGCCGCAGCAACTGCGCCTTGCTTTCTGTCAACCTGGTTTTCTGAACTAGTCCATCTGTCCCCAACAACCTCTTTTCACCCTTCATGATTCATGATGTAGCCACATTCCTTCAAATTGAAAGCGACGATTCACTTTCACTTTCTTTAATCCGCTTACATTGAAAACCACTCCGATAGGAACATGATCTGACACTTCAACAATTAAATTATAAACTCTATCTCTTCAAAATATATCAGACCAACTGTCAGTAGCGAGACATCGATCTAATCTTTCTCTACTGGTCGCGCCATCACCCTGGTTGTTTCTCCAAGTAAATAGTGAACCTTTGAAACCCAAATCCCTCAGTTGTGGCCTCTGAATCATGCTACAGAAACCCGCTATCTAACTGAAGGGTACTGATCTACCCCCTTCGCTCACCAGAATAGACAAAAAAAGGCGTTGAAATCGCCGACTACGCACCAAGGCTGATCCCTAATGCGAGGAATGGTGTTGTTCAAATCTAAGCCCCCTCCTCTTCCGCGACCACTCTTAACACAGTTGCGGAAGATGCCACACTTGAAACCCAACTTCACCCTTACCCTTTCCATCTCATTTGCATACAACTTCGTTTCCTTCAAAAATACCATATTCGGATTCCTCCTCCTCACGAGATCTCGACGAGAGATAAACGCTATGGGTGTAATACCCCATCCTAGAGTACTGAAGAATTGCACTTGGATCCCTCAGACTCTCTGGGGATGTCCTCTTCTAAGCACATGCTCTGCAAGGAGTATAATCCTAATGGTTCTGTTACAAGAAAAAATTAAATGAAACTGAAGGTTAAATAAAACTGACTATCATAGTATGCATAATCCGCATAGTACACTTCTAGGTGATTAACTACTCCCCAGTTTCCCGCGTACTCACATGCCTACTTATAGAAGCCAAAGATGTCACGACGTCATGTTACACAAGTAAGATATGATTTCTTACAAAATTAGATATGTGTATTTTGAAACATATAACCCATACTTACAGACTAATTATTCAATAACCTGACTCAAAGCAAAGATTACAAAGATGATCATATCAGTTATTCAGATAGCTGTTAATACACAAGTGATACCAATTGAATACTAGATTCGACTTCCGACAAGGAAGGCAAGCCAAGAACCAATACATAACCTTTCTTATTAAAAACTAGACCTTAAGTGTGCACACCCCTACTAAATCATCAATCCTAAGAGTAGTACTAGATTCCTATAGTCGGGGCTAGCTCCTCCCGACTAAAATAATCCCGTAGACTGCGTCCTTGTGTCTGTTACCGCAGCCAGACGTCCAACGACAAAAATGACCAACCAAGAGTCTAGAGGTAAATGTGGATCCATAATCGGTCAAATATCTAAAAATAAACATCAATTTTTCCATATTCACAAGTTCCATATATGAACACATACATGAACCGACATTCTTCAGAAGGAAATTAAGCATACATATGCTTACCTGATATCAAGCCTCGTTTCCTGATCAACAAAGCTTGTTCTCCATCCTGGAAATCTCTACACATTGAAATACATGTATGATATCAATACATATCCTCAAGAGTGAGGTAGAGTGAAAATGCACGTTCTATGTTGGTTGACTAGCCCAAAATTACTATTTTCTTCTGAAGTTTGACTAAATTACATTTTAGTTCCTGATTTAGTCTGATTAGTCATATTCAAGTCCACATAGACACAGTTGTAACCCAATTATGTGACTCTATCATAGAGACATGAGGTCTTGTCCTGCAGCATGCTTCGAGTGTTTAACTGAATAAATTGTGAAATAATTATTTTACCCCACATAGCTAGCTCAGTTAAACAAGAGTTTCCAAACATCAAACCTGGTTAAGCTTGACCACTAAGCTCAAAATGTTGTTCATAACAACCTCCCGTAAGGATATTTTGGTCAATTAGGTCATCTGATGAGTCTAATCAAAAAGTCAAAGTTGAGAATAGGTCTTCTTAACTAGTTAACTTCACAGTCAGTTTTTGGTTCAATGAAGCAAAGATTGGAGAAACGTATAACAAGGTTTTGGAGGCTGCAGATTGGGGTTTCCATAACATATCTATACTCCCAAAAGATCAAATAATTTTAAAACACAAGATTAGTCAATATTGGATGGAAGATAGCAGTGCAACACTTAGAATATATTTGAGATATTTTACAGTTTCAAGTTAGTTACTTTGAGCCTGATTTCAGAGCAATCTGTTAAGGATATGGGAAGTTCCCCTCTAAGAATGATTTGAAACACTATCAGCCACCTTCTCACCGGAGAAAGCAGAGGGTAGTATTAATAGATATTCAGAGAGTTATGCTTGACAGAACTTAACAAATTGAAACTCGATTCTTAGTGATTTAACGGTTACCTTAGCTACTTTAAGCTAGATTTGAGTAAAAACCATGAAGAATGTGAAAGAAACTCATAAAACATGTTATGAAGTACTTGCAACCAGCTCTCATTATGAAGAAACAACTCCAGATTCCAGGAAATGCTGAGAGAAGTATCGGGTGATGAATACGTATGTTTAGCTCATTCCCAACACTAAGAAATATTTGAGTGAAGAAAAGATTCAGTTCACAAGTGCAGCCATTTTGTAACTGATTTTTAGGAGATTAGAGAAGGGATTTGATTCACTAAAGACATGGATTTGAAGCTCTTACAACCAGCTACAAGGAGGATAAAATAGTATTTCATTTCACCAAAAACATCTCGACATATCAATTCACACAAGTTGGGTAGTTTTAGCCTAGAATTACATACTTAGCCAAATTTTTAATTGTCAGATTTGCATGCGTACTGACCCAACTTTGGAGAAGAATTCAGAGATGTTAGAGTGGGAGTTGACAAATCAAATTAACTGAGAATTTGTAGTACTACAGAATAATTGGGTCCAAGATTCTACTCAAAACATCAAGCAATGAGTGAGTTCAAGAGCTCAAAGTTGAGCAAAATTGCATGAACAACTCAGAGCATGACTAAGATAGTTTGAACAAGCAATTTGCAGTGACTTTGATACCAAATTCGGGCGGGATACAGGCTGAGTCGGAGAGATTGTATAACATGAAAATTGTAGAGTGACCTGAAGAGAGTACACATGCGCAAAAATTACATTGATCCATCAAGTATTGACAGATTTGCGAGCCCAAGAACGGGGAAAGAAACCCCGCCAAAAAATGAAGAACAACTGATTCAACGTCATCCCATATCATGTTGTGGGTTATTGTGTTTGTTGTAAGCTAACAACTCTAGGATATTCATGCACCAACATAAGTTGAATTTTTCTAGAAAAAAAAGCAAGAACCAAAGCTTACCACCGCTCCAGTGGAAAAGTGCATGATCCGGCGATGGAAAACCCAGTTTTTGGCGACTGGTCGTGAATCCAGCGATTTGACAGCTAAATTTCGTCTCCCCATGTGTGTCGTGAAGCCAAGAAGATGTATTGATACACAAAATAAGCTAGGGTTCTTCATGATCATACTCGAATTCCTCCTTCTACATTTGTTGTTTCTCCAAATTATTTGGGGACTAATGATCTCCAAGCTGAGGTGCACCTCCAATAGCAGCAACTCGACAAGAGAGGAGAGGAGGAGAGGTGGTTTCACTGGTGGTGGTGGTGTTCACGGTGGAGATGATGGGATGAATAATGGAGAGAGTGATGAAAACCAAACACACTCATGCAAGTTGGTGGAGGAGAGTGATGAGGTGTTTCCACCTCTAAAAATGTTCTTGCCAAGTGGAAATCATGCACATTTGGGAGCATGTGTAATTACTACAAAGTTAGGATAGGAAATAGAATTAGAAGAAAATGATATTTTTTCTGAAAATTTCACATTGGCCCCATTACTTTAAATTATTTACAAGCAGCCCCACTATTCTTAGTAATCACAAGTTGGCTAGAGTCAGCCAGAAACTCAGTTTAGGGAAAATACATAGTTACCTCGGTTTTCTCATTATTTGCATAATTTCCTCAGTTATAAAACTAATTATGGACATTCACATTTGAACAGATGGACGCAAGCACTGCTGAACAATAAATTACACAACTAACTAAAAAGTTAGTAAAGTTTAACCCTAATAGATATTCCAAGGTATTACAACGAGGGTTGCCAATCCCTCATACGTTCCACCTTAGGAGATTCATTGCGGGTGGCTAGGATGTCCAGCAGCCTCAGCCAATGTAGGAGTGGGGCTCATTAAAGTTTCCCCCCTTGTGTTGGAATCCAAACAATACAAACATGAGTATCAAACTACGTTGTTTTATCAATCAGCTTCCTTCGAAACCTGTCGCTAACTGCCGTTAGACTAATTGGAGGGAAGTGACATGGGGTGTGCAATTTTTGACACCTTCTTCATGTTCATCATCACCTTCATCACCATCTTCTTTCTTTTCTTCTTTCTTCAAGCACAACCACGCCAAACTCTAACCAAACCGTCTGAGATGTACACAACCCGCCGCGTGAAGCCCGGACTGGAGCAGATTGACCGGTAACCGTCGAAAAACGAACAACCCATCTTCGTAATGGTATTTTCGGTGGAACCAGTCGGAGAGGAGAACAAAAATGGGTCAAAAACATCAACCCGGCCACTGAAACTGCATCTCCGGAGAGTACGTGAACAAGGAAGCTCCGATCTGTGGGGTTTGACCGGAAAAACAGAGCACAAAACCGGATCTGGAGAAGAACCCACTTTGCCACCACTTATCTTCCTCTCCAACCATAGCTCACACCTAGGTCCAAGAATGAGGAACAGAGAAGTAGTTCCTCTTCCTTATTTCACATATTCTTTCATCCTCCAAAAACACCGATCAAGATACTGAGGGTTTCAAGAATCATTACTCCAGTCAACAAACAGTGGAGCAAAACTACTCCACACACAAAATCTCCAACAGATAGACAAAGAGGAGACGTCTTTTTGACTCTAGGCACCGAAATGGTCTCAAACCCACTCACCTAACGATTTCCAATCACTGGAAAGAGAGGTTAGAGCAAGAATCAACCAAGAACATGATGGAGAAATTCATACACTCGAAGAAAGATCGGAACTAGTGCAGATTTCGGGGCACCAAGGGCACGAGTATCTTGGTGTTTGATTCGTGTATTCATTGTATTGTTACCGGGTTGGGGAAGGATTAAACAGGCGGTTCGGGTAGGGTTTGTAAGGGTACGTTGTCAAAAATTGCACAACCCCCCCCCCTTCCCCCGTTCCGTCCAATTAATCTAACGGCAGTTAGCGACGGATACATACTTGCTCAAAAATGCAAAATTTGAGACATGTGGTGCTCGATTTCGAAATTTGGATACCCACTTGTTCGTTTTTTGCAAAATATGGGTACCCCGGTGCAATTTAGCCAATGGAGTATTATGCTGTTTTTCGATCAACCTTTACCGAAACCGCAATTGATAATTGATTGCAAATTTTGCAACAAACATTTACTTTGTTGCACGTAGAAGTTGATGGGAGAGAAACAAGGGGCCAGTGCTCCTTTTAGAGGGAGGTCGATGGTTGGCTGCTACCGGACACTAAACACACACACAAATAGGAATACATTCTATTATATTATAGAGTAATAATATTTTATATTATTAAATATTATCTTGTGATGGATCTATTTTGTATTGACCAAAGTCACGTAGGGTGGTCTCTCTTTAAACTACTCCGTAGGAGGTGCAATGGAGAGAGATGAATGGTTTTGCCTGCCTTATTGAGAAAGATCCAAGAAGTTCTTGTATGTTTAGGATCATGAATGTTGCACTATAGTCCCATTCGTTCATTCATTCATTGCTCAAATCTATTGGGCAAACAAAGAATTGATTCTTTTAGAAGATAGATAGAGTATGGTGATGGTCAAACCATTTACTACTAAGATGAGAGATAGAATGAAACCTCACCTCCATCTCCATGTGGAAAACTTCAGACATCCATATGTGATAATACATCATATTCATATGTATATTGCGCTTTCTTTAAAATTTCTTCTATTCTTTTTGGGAGGGGACTCCCCCCTATACCATATGGTATGTATTTTGGAGACGGCACACGGGGCACTCGTTAGTTCAATGTACCAAATATTATGTTCGATGCTTAGAAGATATCACGTTGGTGATCTGGAGGGTGGAAGTTCGAATCCTGTTCTTAAAGGGCACGTTTGATGCAAGGATAAAGAGGCACGTTTGATGCAAGGATAAAGAAGGGGTACAGTAATAATAATACTAGTAAGGGGTAGTAACGGGTGTTTGGTGCAGGGATAATTTCAAGGGGGATTTATTATCTGTATCTCTTTTATGCCTAAAATATAATCCCACCATGTGGGTGGGATTGAATACTAAAACCTTAATACCCCTATTTATACTGGTGCAAACAAACACGTTACATTATCCCCCCTATATAATTATTAATCCTTAAATAAAAAAAATACACCCTATAATACAGTAGGACTCTCTGTACTCCTAATTTTTAATTCCGACACCAAACGTGCCCAGAAATTATTTGGAAGGAATTTCGTTTTAAGTGATCAGTTGGCAGCTGAGTGACTCTGACTCATCTTGCGGCTTGCATTCTTCATTACCCCAAGACATCCCCTATATATACATGTTTGATCGACTAACTCACACGGTCATAGTTTGAGGGTTGGGAAAATAATTGAGGATTTGAGGGTTGGGAACGTTCAACCTTTTCTCATACCTACACAGTACTATTATTTTTTTTTTTCTGCTCTTTCCAAACATGATTCATTTGTTATAAGCGTGCATTTCTTGTAAGAAAGTGACTTCGATCGGTAGTATACTTATGTAAATTGTAAACACGAGGAGTAAAATTCTCAGGGAATCCTCTTAGCTAGGGTTGCACTATGTACGTTTGAAATGAAGAATTTGACTTGCAACAGTGACCGTGTGAGTTATTCGATCAAACTGTATAGGTGATGACGGGATCCTAACTTAAACCGAATGTTCTTTTTAAAGTACATGTTAAAAATAAATAAAGTGGTCGTGTTAAGAAACAATGACAATAAAATGGGTAGGTTGGCTACGGTGGATGTAGGTGGGGGATGTCAAGAGTTGCAAGGGATATAAGAATACGCTACAAATGTCGTTTCCATCGAACTAATATTTCTTCTTCGTGGTTTGTCCTTTTCTGCCAGGTGAGATGTATCACTACCAACACCGTGATCTAATAGGATTTTCTTGTAAACCCTAGAGAGATGACAATTGCGACTTTTTTTTTTAACAAATTGTGACAACATTAAATGATGGTTCGGTTACATAAAGCTGCTACGGAGTAGTTAGTGACAACGGTGTTTACCGGGTCGAACCGCGATTTGACTGTATATGTTGTTGTTATATTACATCCTGATGACTCCCATACTATTATCTCGTTATATAAGTGATACAACAACTTGCAGGTGAACTAGCTAGTCAGCCCAGTGATTAAGAGACTGAGAGTGTTAATCTGAAGTCTCAGTGTTCGAGTCTCCTCCCTAACAAATGTGATTTCTTACCTTGTAAAAAAAAGGTAAAAGACAATTATCACTCCTGATTTTTGGATTAATTCTTTCCAGCTATCCTGATTTTTGGAAAAAGACAGTATGTACCTTTTTTTGGATGGAAGCTAACTGTTGAGTAACAGCACGGGCAAAAAGACAATTTTACCCCTCGCTCCTTTGCTCTCTGTGTTTCCTGTGTAGTGTTCCTGTGCCCATACTTTGCAAGTAAAACAATCAGATATTCCTATATTGCCGGTTTGTTTTGTTCTGGGATTGTGTTTTTAGCTTGGTTTGAGTTTGAAAATTTTGTTAGATTTTGTTCAATTGATGAGGTTTGACTGGTTCAGAGGTGGTGATTAGAAGATGAGATTTTAAACTTATTTTCAGTTAATGTTTCTGAGTTATTGAGAAATATTGAGAAATTTTGTTCTTGGCTTGATTTTTTTTCTTTTATGTTCTTGGCTTGATGTTCTTAGCTTGATGATAAATGGACAAAACGATCCAGAAAAATACACAGAGACAATGTAGTCCGAAAAAGTTTAATCACCCACTTTTCTAACGGTATGTGACAGAAGGGTGCTAAGTGTCCACGGAATATTCCGTTAAATAGATGCAGACTGTTTTTTTTTCAAAAATCAGAATAGCTGTGAGGAATTAATTCAAAAGTCACGGGTGGTCATTGTCTTTTACCAAAAAAACAACAAAAAACTTGCGGCTGTTTTCATAATTGAATGATTTACAAATATCTGGAAAATACATGCAAAAATATACCAAGGCGGGATGTTTTGGCTGGCACTAGACCATCTCACGATAGTATAAAAATTTAAAACACCCTTGTTTATATTCATTTTTCAGTAACTTTATAAAATTTACATTGTAGCCCCACTCAATTATAAAAAATAAAATATTTTGTATATATTGTTTAAAATTTCCAAATTAGCCCCCCATAGCAATAGATTCCTGTATCCCCCTCCTGCTCATGAGTTATGATTCTAATCCGGAACCGCAAACAATGCCAACACAAATGCAGTTTCTCTGCTGGATGCTGTTTCCTGACAGTAACCAAAGTTATGCAAGGTTTTTAGTTTGAAACACAGCCAAAATAATTTCTTATCTCCAACCGATACCATATAATATCAAGTTCTCTACTACAACAACAATCAAGCGATATTATACATAAGAAAAAAGGGAGACGGGGAAGAGAAAAAAAAAAAAAAAAAAAAAAAAAAAAAAAAAAAAAAAAAGAGAAGTAGATTTTCTCTCTGGATCATGCCATTCTTACAGAAAATCTACATGCAGATCCTCACTAGAAATATTTCCGATCAGCCGAGCCTGTTGCTTCTCACGTCTTTCAATGTTTTTCGACTTTCTGTTTGCACAACATCACCCACGTTTCATCCATCGCAGTTCAAATACTAATGAAGATACACACTAGAGCTTTACACACGGGCATTACTAGCCAAATTCAAAAATAAAGAACAGTTGGCTAATAGTGCTCTGACTACAATCTTGTAAACCATCAAAAACAACTTAGTCCCAGTGTGCTTGATGTGGCCACAAAACTGAGATGACACCGATCCGCGTGTCAATCTCACGCCTGCGTCTTACTGTACAATGCCCAATTGCCTCCTAGTCTCACTTTATCCAGCCCTTACTGAGGTTTGACCTTCATTTCAAAGGAAAACATCAATTAGTTAACTACTGAAATACTAGGCTGCAATTTTAGAAGAGGAATGCAATGGAACCCATTCCTTACATCTAAGGAAGCATGGACACTCAAACATAGGGGCCGTATCCGTGTTGGACACGTTGTACACTCGGACACTCATACGGCACTCCAAAATACGTGTCAGACACTCTAATTGGCGTATCCGAGTATTTTAGAGAAATTTTATTAGGCTGGAAAGTTGGGGGACACTTGGGACTTAGGATGTTTATTACACTTCCACACAGGTTTTCTCTATGAAATATTATAACTTCAAATGATTAAAATATACTAATTAGGCTAAAGTAGTTTTAATATGTAATGATATATTGAGGGGTTCAATATATGAAAAGCAGCTACTTTGAACAAAAAGTTCAAGCAAGGTTTTAAGTTCTCACATACGACAACTTCAAAGATTTTGACAGACACGATGCGTCAAACTCAAACCCACAGAAGCTACTCCTCTTTCTCTTCTCATTCTTATACTTGAGAACTTCAAGCAAGGTTTTATTATTATTATTATTATTATTATTATTATTATTATTATCCCTGCCATGTCCGTATCCTCGTATGTTTAAAAAATGACGTGTCCATTCCCTCAAAAAATGACGTATCATCTGTTCGTTTTATCATATTCGACACCTGTATTCGTATCTGTGCTTCTTAGCCTTACATCATAAACTAATACCGACATATTTGTAGGTACATGGCATTTATTTGTTACCTCTAACATCGTGGATGGAACACGACCTTGTATTGAGGGAGTTACTACTTACGTGCTTGGATTTGGAAGAGTCCAAACAAACACACAACACGGGATCTCTAGGGGACTTGTGGATTGGAGGCTAGAGTTTAGAGGATTTTTAGGGCCTATCCATCCCCTTGTGTGGAGTGTGGACATAGGACTCTAACCACCTGTAGAGAGAAGGAAATGTCCCCATTATGGGCACTTTATTTGACTAAGTTCACATAGTCTTAGAGTGGTGCCTAGGTCTCCTTGGCTATGTAAGTTGCATTTTTTGGGGGACATATGTAAGACGCATTCGGTTCACTGTATGCCAAGAGAAGTTTGATCAGAACTTTCACCATCTGACCTCCTCCTCTCTCTCTCTAGGTGCCCAACCTCTCTTCCCTCCATTCCTCTAGAGATCCCCTCATGTTAGAAGGCTACCATTATCTAATGATCTCCATTCTCCTCAAATAATCACTACCCTACACACAATATTCTATGCTTCAAGACAAAGTGCGGAGCAGATTTTGACCTAACATGAATGTAAGGTGAACTCGGTATATTTTGATAATTCCAAAAAATGTGCGCAACAACTTAACGTCCCACTAACTGTTGTACCAAGGAAGTCGAATTTCCCCTCAGTGTGTACCTCACTGGGTAAACGCATAAGCTGCATAAAACCCGTGAAAATCAAAATACTTCTACCTTTTTCGTTGTGTAATGCATTGGCAAGTGTTAACAAAATTTATGTACAATTCATGAAGTGTATTCATTCATACAGTGCATTGGTGGTTGGAAATCACGGTGTTCACTTATAACATGTAGATGACTAATTCAATGGAGATTGGCATGCTCGAGGGATGGGAGATTGGCTTCTCTAAAGAGACGCTGGTATACACACTAGACTGCTAAAGGTAGAGGACTGGCAAAGCTGATTTGGTCCTCCACATGCACTTAGATTCTAACCACCTACAGGGATAGAATGCTCTTTTCGTAGCTTTGGTGATCTCATGATTTCTTATCACGTCAGAGGACTCCATTATCCCCACTCAACAACTTGATCTATACTACTACCATGCCAACACAATGCTACTCTACGAATATGAGATAGTTGTTGAATGCTAGTGACAGTGCTACTTTTGGTCCTTTAACCTCCAAAAGCAAGTAGAACCATCCTTGAAAGCACAGAGAGGAAAGATAAAGAACAAAATGTACCAGTTCGCCGAAGTCGTAAAGGAGGAAAGAAGCCGGATGGAGCACTACGAAGCATGACAGGTGAAGCAGCCACTCAAAGAATTGATCTGGCGCGGCTTTCTGAAAGATACGAGTTTGCCGGATGTCCTAGCAACTTCATGGGATTGATTGGCCAATACTGAACTCCTCATCTCTTGGGCCTTCTTTTGAGCAGATCTCAGTTTTTTTATGATCTTATCCATGGATGAAGACCTCTTCTTTTCAAGCTTCATCTGAACAATGTGTCAAACAGTTGGAGTTAGCAAAAGCAATTAACAAGCCCCTCATCGCGAATGGGAATTCATATCAGGAACCATTTACTCAATGGATTTCAACGAACCTCTAGTTTCCTTATGGAAGCCTCAGCTTTTGCTTGTTGAAGGTTCTCCCAAGCAGTGATTTTGGCCTCTTCTCTCTTCACCCTGAACCAGGGAATAAAAGTTACATCATTACCAATCAAACTAGACCTTTAGAACAAAACTTAAAACACATTTCTGGGATTCCACAGGAATTAGCAACCACTTCCAAAGTCAAAACATCGAGGTAAAATTTGTGCATTACGGCAGGAAATTAAATCTGGAATTGAAAGAATGAGAACAAAAGAATATTAAGTGAAATAAACTGGTCAAAAGTGGACCAAACATACAGAATCTCAAAAAAGATGTCACATGATCCCCTGGCCATTATTCCTTGGTATGATACCAAAGGCAATTGAATAAATATGGCTTATAATTCTCTTATTATTCTTTTTGATCATATTTTCAACTAGCATCAAAAATAAAATAAACAAAGGAATGCACTCAACTATGAGGACTTACTACTCTTTCCCAACCATTATTCTTTTCTTGTTATCCTATTCGTGAAAGTTGGGTGAATCTGACCATCTCAAAGCCTATCAAGACAATGTATTGTGCTGACATAAAATGACTAACTTAAGGGAATCCTTGAGTTGGATGGTAACAGAAGTATTACCTAGAAATTCCTTTTCCCGACTCCGAAATTTCCCAGGCACAAGATTGACCCTCAACAGCTTGCATTTTCCAGTCGTCTGCAATTTCAGGGCCTTTTCCTTGAGATCGAGCTTTCTGCTTCTTGGACCACCTAGTCATGGTGACCCGTCCATCAACCTGAACATCTCTGACTTCTGGTTTTGAGGAACGGAAACTTTCAACCTCCACAATAGGAAGAGCAGATGGTGATGAGGGTGAGAACGTAAGCCTCCTTTCGGGAGATGAGTAGGGGCTACCCTCTGGGCTCATCTGAGTTGCCATATCCCTTCTGGAAACAACACGAGAAACATTGGTGGCTGCATCACTATCACCATCATACTTCTCTGATTGTTTTGTGAAACAAGCCATCACCAAGAAAGGAAAAGGTCAATAAGACTTGTGTTTACGTGAAAGGGAACATCAGGACATCATTGGAGATAAAACAGAAAAATAAATAAGTATGGAATGAGAATCTTGAACAAGTTTTCAAGATGCCTGAGAGGCTGAGCCTGAGCCAGCATGAGATCTAGCGTGCTCAAGCTTGGTTGGTCTAACTTTTAGCAGTCTCATGCTCTAGCTTATTAATTACTGAATGTGCCAAAACTTAAACCTTTGAGGCATTGACCCAGGCCTGACTTGAGCTAGCTCATAATCTGTACAAGTATCAATTTGTATCTAAACCAACTCAAATGCAACTACAATCCACAATAAACTACATGTTTGGTGGTATTCCACATTTTACACTGGGTAAATGCAAATGAATCATCCTTTTTATAATTGCGGGGGTGCTGCCAGCTTCCCACACACCTCAAGTAACACATAGAGCCCCGAATTTAGTGACAAGATGCTTCTAAGGGGGATGGAATGAGGCAACCTACGAGGACAGACCCAATGCTTGACTAGCTAAGACAACTTTCAGGATCTAATGCAAAGTTGCAAACCAAAGTTACCAAGCACCTTAAAACTTAATCATGAACTTGTATTTTATATAAACTGTATATGCATGAATCATAAATGAGTTACTTAATGATCAACAAATAAGTGGCATCCATCAGCAGCTAAATAACCAGATAACTTCTCTGAGCTTAGAATATTCTAAAACCTACTTTCTGATCGAGCTTCAAACTCTATTTCAAGCTACTTTAACTCAACGAGCTGGGCTTTACCAAACTGCGGTCAAACCATGTTCTACCAAACAGCTATCAAACCAACCTCTAGTAACCAAGCTACCAAACTCCTATCTTATAGTCCATTGACGCCCCTATTCAGCCTTTGTACCTCATGTCCACTTCCTGAACATTTAAGAGCAGCTATTGCACATGTTGGAAGCCCGCTCTATCAGGTCTCAAAAAGGTTCATATATCATCATACCTAAATTTAGTTTCAGCGATGCTAGAATGTGTGAAGTTAGTTCAGCAGCAAGTAGTTATGAAGAAGGGAGGGGAGTGGTTGACTAAAGGCACCATCCGAAGCAGATTCACGTGATGTTCAAATTACAGATAATCAATATTTTCAGAAGAAAAAACGCCATTGAACAGAGTCAATATACACAGTGGCAATATGCCAATGAGAGACAAAAATGCACATTAATATTGCATGATTTGCTACTTTGCTAAAGTGTCCAAACAGCTTCTGAAAGTGAATCTGCCGGAAATTCTGTAACTGGTGAGTGAATAATGATGTCACGGTTTAAGCTACAGAATGAGTATTGAATAAGAGCTACTGGAAATCGTCAGCATGTTGATCAGTGATTATACTGATTAAATGGTATAGATATAGAAACGGAAACCAGTATGTAAGATCGCCCTTCCCCATTCATACAAATAAACTTACCAACTCATCCAAACAAAACTTCAGAAAAGGTGGTAATGAAAGCCAGGCGTTAACCCAAATCATAAACTTCAAGATAACCCAACAAGCTAGAAGAAATAATGAGCTAGTACCTTGAGGGGCTGGCAGGGATAATTGGGTCCTCATGTCAGAGCACCCGTGTACACTAACTGACCTTGCCATGGAAGGCTCCACGCGTGCAAGATACATTCCAGCTGCACCACTGTCCATACTAGATCGCATGGACATACGATCTGCTGCTATTACTCCAGCTGAAAATGGAGAACCAGCCATTAAACTTCCAATGTTTGCCCCATCAAACATTGTCACTGCAGGTGAATACATTGAGTAATACGCAACCCCTGGAGGCCCAAGAGGCCCACTCTTAGCCTTTGGCCGTCTCTGGGGCTGCTGAGACGATTGCCTCGCTGAACTATCGCCAACCGGACTGAAAATCCACCTCTCAGCATCTTCCCATTTAGAGGGCAAAGTCCTTCCACTATTAAGAGGTAACAACGCAGCACCCGCTTGCCTCCGGTTACCACTAGTGGGCAGCGGCACACGCTCTGAGCTCCAACCCTTTTGAACTCCAACACTAGCATGACGGTAATTAGGAGTTCCGGGGCTCGGGAAACTCCCATTTGAACGATTCAAAGCAGGGGTCTTCTTCATCACTCCTAACCGTGGTGAAAAGTTGATGGTGTTTGATGTAGGAGTGTTCAAATCGAGCGAAGCCTGTCTTCTCTTATCTGCCCTTCTTAATAGAGCTTCAGATCTGGATCTCTGGTCCTTGCATTCTAAGTCAAAGCAATGTCAGTTATAGGTCACAAAAATGTAAAACATGAACAAGACATGATTGGTGTGGCACCTCTAAGAGCTTGAGAGAAGGAACTCCTAGCTGAATCAAGGGCTTCAACGCTGTCCACAATTTCGGCATAATTGTCATCTTTTGGAACTGCATAATTGAAGGGGACATTTGATTCCTAAGTGAGAACATGGAGCCACTAATATTTGAAATTTTACCCAAATTTACCCAAAGTCCATCACATTGAAAAAGCAAAGACCTAGAGAGTTATATTACCTTTAGCTTTTTCTACTACTTTTCTGCTAATGCGACTGTTCCAGTGTACGGTAGACTTGTTTGGATCTGAATCTGGACCACTGGAAGTAGTATCATGCAATTCATGTCCTGCCAAATGCTGGTTCAAATCGGAAGATTTTTACTCTTCGAAACAGACGAATACCGAATTCAACATCTAGATTTGACTATAAGACAGTGAAAATCATTTGAATAGCCTCAAATCAACAAGTTCACACCAAAATCACAAATTCTAACAATCGATTCTCTCTATCATCTACCGTAGAAACACAGGCTATTCCTCAAATAACAACACATTTGATATGATACGATTTGATTTGATTTGTTTCTCTCCAAATCTGAGTTGATGTGACTTTGTGTTTACTCGATTTGCATGCATTTCCAGAAACGAAATCGAATCGAGTGAAGAACTGACCTGAGAGACTTGAGAGGCGAGCGAGTCGTGGTCGTGGACATCGGAGGCGAAAGAGCAGCGATCGACGCTAGCGGAGGCGGAGGAGAAGAGGCTGAAGGTGGGGTCAACGGTGGAGATGACGGAGTCGGGGCTGATCTCTCGAGGTCTGAATCCGGATCTGAGGTGGTGTTGAAACCCTAGCTCCAGCATTGTTGTTGAACACTCCTTGGGTCTCATTTGCAGAGAGTCGGAGACGACGAACACGGTGAGAGACTGAGAGAAAAGAGTTGGCGCGTTTTAGAAAGAGGAATTGATTGACTGACTAGTGGTGGTACTGTTAATGTCGCTGTCATTAGTAGATTACCAACATGCTTATTGTCATATGCTTATTGGCTTCTTGCTTTTATTAAAGGGATTTGCATGGAATTTAAGTACATGAATGATGAATGTAGAAGGACGAGTCATCATCTATATTATAAATTAGGATGGTTGACTTTAAAATGTCTTTTAGACCGTTAGATTGAATTAACCCCAGCCCTTAGATCTCACCTACCACCCACTTAACTACCCAATACTCAGCTTCCCACTTAACTACCCACTCCTTTTATCATAATTATAAAAAAACGGGCTTCCTTTATTGCTGATTATTTACTACAAGTATTTATGTTGTCTTCATTTTCTGCCCCATATTCATTTTATTTAGAACATTACAATAGGCGAAAACGTGTTTTTGGGGTAGTGCCCTCGGGCACGGGCAATCCCCTAGTCTATATTATAAATTAGGACGGTTGACTTTAAAATGTTTTTTAGACCGTCAGATTGAATTAACACCAGCCCTTAGATCTCACCTACCACCCCCTAACTACCCACTACTCAACTACCCACTTAACTACCCACTCCTTTTATCATAATTATATAAAAAATGGGCTTCCTTTATCCTTGATTATTATTATTTTTTTTTGAGAATTTTTATAATTGATTATTTACTACAATTATTTATGTTGTTTTCATTTTCTGCCCATGTTTGTAGATAAAAATACTTATTTTATTTATGACATTACAATAGGTGAAACGTGTTTTTGGGGTAGTGCCCTCGGGCACGGGCAATCCCCTAGTCTATTCTATAAAATAGCATGGTTTAACAAACTTTTGAATTTCCAGCCGTTAGATTAAATCAATCTCATCCCCACCATTAGATCTCACCTACTTATTACATCTCTAATAACCCACTCTCTTTGGACATCCTTAACTACCCACTCTCCTTGGACATCCATAACTAATAGGAGAGACGTTTTTCTGAATTACACCCCTAACTTGGAAGTTGTTCTTTTTTTATTTCTTTTTTCACCACATTTGTAAATATAATTTTTGAATAACACCTCTAAATTCATTTTAAAAAACACCTCTAAATTAAAAAACTATTCAATGTAGGGATAGTTGCGAATACCGTTCCGGTCCCCGTTCCGTTTTGCTCTTGGGAACGGAACGGTCCCGGATCCGGACGGAACAGCGATCCGGATTTACCGCATTTTTACTCTCCCTCTCTCTCTCTCTCTCTCTCTCTCTCTCTATCTATCTATCTATATAATATATATATATATATATATATATATATATATTATATATATATATAACACAATATTAGTGATGCCCATAACAACATCACAATGCAAATTTCTCCAAAATACTTACTAAGTGGTCACACAAGTCCAAAAACATTAAACGCAAGTTCAAGAACATTAATTTATTTGTGTAATGTTCTTGGACTTGCATTTATTTGTGTGACCACCTAGTAACAACATCAAAATACAATTTTTTTTTTCAAAATACTTCAATATTTATTGAGATTCTAATCTTCTTTCACTTAATAGAGTTACATTAAAATAATATGATTTATCTTATGTAAATATGTGGTTTTGAAGTTCTTAAAAAAACATGTGATTTTGATGATGTTAAATTTTAAGTTCCATAAAACAACACACAAATACACATATAACTAAATTCATTAGTTGTGTTTATATTTAATATAATATATGATAAATTTGATTCAATAAAATGGGTGTGTTTTAATCATTATTTGTCATTTAAACTAAAGTGGGAATATAATAATTAAAATGAACAAAAGAAGTAAACAAACACTTGTCCCAGCGGAAAGCAGAGTTGGTTGTTACTACGAGGTTGGCTGTTCGATCGATTCATGGCAGTGACAAGTAATTTTTTTGCAGAGAGATCCGGATCAACCCGGATTTCGGGCGGATCGGCCCGGATCAGCCGGATCCGGGCGGATCTCACCGGATTGGGCCGGATTTTGACCCGGTATGGTACAACGTGTATTCCGTTCCGTTGTAGTGCCAAAACGGAATTCACAACTATGCTACACATACTTCCTCCGTCCCACTCCCACCAGACTGGTGAATAAGTTAATCGGGTATTATTTGAGCCTAGCGATTTGGTTAGTCAAACAAGGTAAGAATTTGATTTTTTTCGCATGATCCTGTAGAGTAAACTAGCCTCTACAAAACCAAGAAAAAAATATCAAATTCTTACTTTGTTTGACTAACTAAACCGCTAGGCCCAAATAATACCCGATTAACTTATTCACCAATCTGGTGGGACGGAAGGAGTATACTACAACGCCAGCAACCTCTACATGTATATTGTGCTTAGCTAAAAAGTGACCTTATGACTAGTGTACTTAAGAAGTTCTCGGCGAAGAAACAGATGTGCTAGTCTTTAGCATGCTACTTCTGCCATCGCATATATAAGTCGTCTAAAATTACGATTCAACCCAATCTTAAGTCAACATTTATAAGGTGGAGGCACTGATTGTTGAGTTAGATTATACGTATCGAAATCTTACAGAATCATAATTTTGGGCAGCTTTCAGATCAGTAGCTTCAGAAGCAAAGCAGTCTAGATGATTAAGACGTGTACATTATTTGAAGAAAACAGTCATACTAAGAAACTAAGCTTGAAGCACCCAAAAGAAAGTATATCTTATTGCATATGGAAAGGAATGTGTCACTCCATTATTTTTATGACAAATGACATTAAACCTATATGCAGTTTGACACTTGCGAAACTAAACTTTCGGCACATCACTATTATTTAAAAAGCCATGCAATTTTTTATTGAAACAAATAGCCTTCAATCATTAACAGGGTTAAATTAAATCAACCAAATTTACTGTAATATCCATCAAATTTGGTCACATGATGGGTTATAATACCATCACGTGATACGTATTATAGTAAAATTCACATATTTAATCTAACCATGTTCACGATTTGCCTATTTGTCTCAAAATGAAAGTTGCAAGGAATTTTTTTACGAAATTGAAAGTGTTGGAGGTTTAGTGTCACACGTGTCAAACTGCATAAAGGTTTAGTGTCAAATTTTTATGTTGGTACATCTATATTTACCTTGAACCACAAACAATGGTACGACCTTACAATGAATGTTTAGATCATGCTTATTACTCTTATAAAAAGAACTTGGGGGATTATGGAAATACAAGGAGGCATCACTAATAATACAAATAGAATGGTAACGATTCGTTGTCACTTGTCACTTGTCACAAATGATGTAGCGGTAATTTGTGTAAAATCTAATTCATGTGTAGCACTTAGTGTCGCTAATTTGCAGTCAAGTAAACAGATTATGGGGTGCGTTGTCATAAGTGATGTAGCGGTGATTCGTGTAAAACCTAATTCAGTAAAAACATTATGTATAGTAAATATATAGGGAGATTGAGAAGGAACGAATGAGAGTTTTGTCTTTGGACCATGAAAGTGAAAGGAATGTGTCATGTTGGTACATTAATTGCTACCTAGAAACACAAACCAGGGTAGGACCTTAAGAAGTGATTAATTGAAGCAAAATTTAACAGTATGGTAGCAGAAAGTTGAACAAGAAATGGCTCCAAAATCACTGCTATTTTTTGCATTTAGTCGTTTGTTTACTTTAAGGGATTTTTTTAACCCCCCACAAAGGTAAACACAGAGATTGACTGAGAAAATCAATCTGCATCAAAAGGCTCTCCAGAAAAGCAAATACTATGAGTAGAGTAATTTGTTGAAACTTTTGGCAAAAAAAAAGTATTGAAATTGAGAGCCAAATGCACTTTTATTCATTCAAATACAAAAGGCCTCCAGCTAGCTAACTAGCTAACTGTTTCGTCCAAAAGTTAAATTCAATGTTCTGACCTCCTCAGCTCTAGTACTGCCTGCTGCTTCTGCTGATGCTGCTGGTGTTATCAATATTTTTCAATGCTTGCAGAAGCTGGCAGATGATGTTTGAAACCAGCCTGATAGGGGAGTTTAATGCTACTGGTGGTGGCAGATAGCAAAAATTCTACTACAAAGTGGCTACTACAAAGTAGTACAAGCACATTTAAATAAAAAATCTAGCAGCTTAGATATGTTGTTGAGCAATTAAGTGCATGTTTGGTATCACCGATTTTAATTCAATTGGATTAAAATCGGCCTCTTTTCAACAATCTTGTTTGTTACGTCTGCAGATTTTAATCTGATAATCTGCAGATTAAAATAATCTCCGTGCAATTGTAGAATCTCCAAAATTGGGGTTATAGCTTAAAATCTCTAAAAAAATCATTTTAATTTTTTTACATTAACATAATCACAGTTTAGTTATAAACATGTGTATTCAATTGCTTGAATTTAGAGCTCTTTAAATTTTGTCAAATGGATCAAGTTAGTGATCTATAATTTCAGTTCATACCAAACAGATTGTGATTATCATTTAAGTTGGATTTTCTTTTCAGATTATTTTCAGCTGAATATTGAGATTTTCAGCTGGTACCAAACAGGCTCTAAGATTGAGCATTATGGCCTTGCTCGGAAAGGGAGTTTTTGTAAACTTCATCCCAGAGTTAACCAAAACCGCAACCCGAAATTTGTAGGATACATTCCATTTATTTTTTATTAACATAAAAACTAAAACCTCAAAATCTAGAACCCTCATATCTAAACACAACACAGGTTTAGTTTCTAAACCATAAACCTTCCTTCCCAAAGAAGCCCTATGTTTTACCTTTAGTCCCCACAAAATGGACACCTTTTACACGAGTCCGTGAATCCTAAATTTCTGCAAGGGGTAAATCCAATTCTGGTATAAACACCAGACATAACTCCAGCACCCAATTGACGCAAGTGTGGGGAGTAGTCAAAGTGTCTTAGTAAGAACATACAAAATTGACATAATCTCAATGTAAAAAACAAACAAAGATTTTTAACAGTGTTAATCTCTACCTTCTTAACTGAGATTGACGTCGAGAATGAATTTAAAGATATCAATTTGAAGTTTATTAGGAACCCACCCTCGTGAAACTGGGCTGGCAGGCATGTCCCAGCTAAATTCATGCCGGTCAAACAGGGGGGTTCACGTTGCCAAAAAAGTATTATAATGATTCTCCTAAGAAATTCCCCTGATCCTACTACCACTGATTGAATACAATCTTTGGTCTCCCAAGCATCTTTTTAAAAGAAAAGACTTGTATGATTCATGTTCATCTGCTTTCATTTTTTTTAGAATTAGTTTATAACCCGTGCCCGAGTGCACGACCAAAAAAAGGTATGATAATTCCTTTAGTTTAAATGGATGTGATTGTCTTATTATGAAGTATTCGATTTGTAGGATAGAGTGGGGATAAACTATTCCACATGTCACATTTTGGGAATAGCTTATTCCCCATAACAGCTTATTATGTAGATCTATCTGTTTTCATGTTAAATGAACATATGTGAGAAATTAAGTTACAAATTTGCTCATTTCTCGTTATTTTTCCACCATCCTACTTCTCTGGAAAAAATATTTCCTATACAACTTCACTAACAGTGGTAATACATACTGCCAGCCCTCTACTTAGGCACCACATCCATCCAGATCAAAAAAATAAAGTAGCCCCAGGGTGTAGCACAGTTGATATTCGAACAGATTTGTTTCAAGGTACAAGGTTCGACAGTCGCAGTGCGAGAGTTTCATTCTTAACAAATGGGCTCCTTGTGGCCTTGTGGGCACCATACCTTGGTCCTCCCCCATTAGGAGACCGATGTGTACATTGATTTACCCCTCTTTGGTTGCTTCGGAATGTGCCTAGGGTGTCAAGGGGTGCGGCCCACGGTTTAAAATGGCCCGGCCCGCACCTAAATCACCCCAGTCCGGCCCCAGACGGACCCCCTCTTACCCTCTAACCTGCCCAGCCCCGACCCCCTAATAACTGCCCCCAACCTGGCGTTGTTCAAGATCTAACCATTTTGAACAGGCCCGACCCGCTCTACTCTTCAACCCGCGCCAGCACGATACGGCACCCCCCGGCCGGTTCGGATCCCACCAAAAATGGTATCGTTTTATATGTTAATATATATATAAATAATATATAAATAGTAATAATGGCCCGCCCCCCTCAACCCCTAATCCCACAGGTTTAGGGTCCGGGACCGGTGGGGTGCAAGTTTCTCAACCGCTCAACGCAGCACGGACCCCTCTCCTCCCTCAACCCGGCCCCAGCACAACACCCCCCCCCCCCCTATCACTGCCCCCCTCCAACCCGGCCTGAACCCGCCCCGCACCATTGACACTTTGATTAGGGTGGCTGTCTCCACCTATTTCCTCCAAGAAAAATTAAGCAAATTACAATTCACATTTCCACCAGCTCTGCATTTCGTATGCAAAAATTCTACAAATGCCCATTATGTACAGCATAGTGCTCTTACCTGTGTCCCCTAGGGCTTGAAATTCCCACCAAAAGATGCATGAACAGTGCGTCCCCCAGAATCTTAGTGTGCTGCCGCAGAACCCCAACAAGTGGACATGCTCAAAACAATCCAACTTTCCAGCCTGCTTTCGAGAAGCTCAACTCATTCATAATTTCTGTCCCCAAGTTACTACTACTTCGAGTCGATTGGCAAGATTCTGAACTCATAGTTTTGAGGTTTTCCAGACCACAGAACATAAAACCGTGTAAACAACCATTTGCAAACAAAGTCAAACAGAAGAAAATTAAAAGAACTGCCGAGTGATACTATGAAATCTATAACTAAACTAAAACATGTAAATGTCACTAAATATCACTTTAATCTTATTGAAACCACGTAGTAGTATCGAGAGGAGTATGTTGCCAGGTTCTGCATCTAAAGTCTAAACTATGGCGGCATAAAGTTCAAATCAAAAGCAAATCAACTTCTGCTATCACGAAAACAACAAAAGAAAAAAACTGCAAGGCCCTATGCCTACAAATAGAGAGATATAAATCTCATCTCTTGGAGCATCAGCGCAAACCTGTTGCTCTCAGAATATGTACATCCATCTACCATTCACATAACAATAATAGCCTTTAAGTAAAAAAAGAATTCAAACTACTACCCCACTTCACCACGGCCCAGTCTGAGTTCGCCTCAGGCACCGCCTCTTAGCTCCCTGCTGCTCATTCATCATCTCCATCACCTGGTCAAGGTCATCACATATGCAAAAGGAATAAGAACATGAGAGAGAGAGAGAGAGAGAGAGAGAGAGAGAGAGAGCACTATTAACCATCTTAGCAAAAAAACTCCATGTTGTGTGCTCTGTGCTCACCAGTTAACAGTTATGCATCACAGATTAAGGAACTGTGAAGATTATTGCTTACTGAATTAGCTATTTCTGGCATTGTTCTGTAGATTGCCTATGTTTCACGTCAAAGTGTAACGAGGTTTACTAGCTTTACGATTAATAACAAGGAGAGGGATTAGCCTTGCCTAGCCCCTTTTTTTGCATACGCTTTCTTGCCTCTGGATTTGTGAAGATTTGAAGTAATGTTTTCTTTTGGGGCACTACCAGAACAAGGCAGAGTATGCTTAGTGCTCTAACAACCTTAAGTTATAAAGCTTGGAAGAAGCGGTAACCTATATGATTCCCAAGTTCACTATTGCCCCAAGGGTGTGATATTGAGGAGGCAGCTTGAAATTTTTGAATGATAATCATTGCGTACCTGTGAACCCATCTCAATCACAAGTAACAGGAAGTACATGACTGCTAGCAACTGTCTTTAACTACCCGCAGTCAATACTGCACTCAAGTAGGTACCTGTTACTTGTGATTGAGATGGCTTTCTGTATGATAGTACTTTAAAGGTGCAGCCTGTTCCTCGCTTGAAAGATCATATAGAAAGCTTTCTGGCACTTTAAAGTATCTAACCATGAAAGAGCGCCTAACAAGGATTTGGGTAATCACAGATCACGTTAACTTACACTGGCTGTTCATGCCTGTAAAAGATTCCAATCCCCTTGGCTACGCTAGAGCTGTCAGTTCGGTTAACCGTAACCGGGCCTGGACTGAAAAACCCTGAACTGCCTCTTACAGTTAATCGGTACCGGTTACGGTTAACAGGCCCGTGTGATTTCTCGGAACCCCTAACCGGCCCGGCCCTTAACCGCAACCACCTAAAAGCGGTTCGGTTCGGGCCGGTTAAAAACTGTTTTTTTTTAATTATCAGCTTATTAAATATTATATTTGTGTGTGTGTGTATGTGTGTGTGTGTGTGTGTGTGTGTGTGTGTGTGTGTGTATATATATATATATACATATAACTTGTAGGGGTGTTTGAATTAGCCGTTACCGAGCCGGTTACGGGCTGGTTTTCAGTTCTGTCCCGGTTACGGTTAATTTCATCACGGTTTGGTTAGGCGATTAGAGATACTACAACCTGCCCGGACCACTAATAAATCGGTCCTGGGCCGGTTTGGGACCGTGCGGTCTCTGTTTCGGTTACGCTTAATGCAAAGCCGGCCCGATTGACAGCTCTAGGCTACGCATCAAATTCTAGGGGGTCAGGAGTGTTGCAAAATAAAACTTGCTCTACTGGTTATATCTGTCATTTTCCTTATTCTGAATTATCAAAAGAGTTGAGTAGTTTCACTTCTGTTTTTTTTAGTATTTTAATATTTTCTATGTTATGAGTAGGTTACTCTCCAAGTCACTGTAAGCCTATAATTGTTTCGAATAATTCAGTTGTTGCATATTTAATTTAAGGGACTTGTCAGGTGACGGAGGACAGCAAAAAAGCTTTTAAAGAGATTTTGATCCAGTTAGGCTTCATTTAAATTTTATTTAAATATTCTCTATCTTTTTCCGATCTTTTAGTTTGTTGAACAGATTCTAATAACCAATTATTTATTTTTAATTTTTTGAGTGACTTTCTAATTTCATTGTTTCATTTATTGAACTCTTTGTGCTACATCAATCCGGCATCAGAGAGCCTCAATCTATACTCCACTAGTCCACTGCGATCTACATGGTCTTTTTTCAGTACAAGCAAATAAACCAAAAATGCCTTTCAGGAACAATTCCAGACATACGATTGAAGGTTTACTTTGACCATTGTTCCTTTGGCTAGAGCCATGGGACAATTATTGCCCACATGATTAAAGACATCATCAGCAGTCCGCACCACACGAACCACCGTCATCATTCCCCCATAACACACCAGCAAAGACATTTGAGCATGAACCATTTTCAATGATGCTGCCGAAAGCAGTCTCCTTTAGATTTACATTTGGAAATAACCCCCCCCCCCCCCCCCTCTCTCTTCCCAATTAACAACCACAAGAACAGAAGTACAGGGACAAAGACAATATAAGGGATACCCATCCCCCGCCAAACTGCTGCAACAGCCTCCCAAAATCAGCAACAAGAAAAATGGGGCGCAACTCTGCCATTCAAAATCAAACTCTAAAAAAGATAACCATACAATCTCCACAAAAGACCAGTTTAGAAATTTCACTGAAAAAATATCCAACGCGGACCACTGAATTCAGAGAAGCTAATGTGGCCCAAAAGGCGAGGGGAGAATCCTATAGAGGGGAACTTCCCCCACCACCACCATCACCACAGTTCCATCAAACGATTGTTCAGGAATATGACATCTAGGAAAGACCACAGTCGGCAAGCCAAAAATACAACGATGTGAACCAAGAAAGTAGAAAAACGGTGATATAGCATTCCTTTTGATGGTTACATGTTTTCTTTTCCGAATCTGGTTCACAAAGAGTTCTATGTAATCCAACCCATACCACAGACAATCTAATGTGGCCCACATTGCCCTTCAACACTGTGGAGATTCTCCATCCATCCCCCTCCCCCAAACCCACAGATCCATCCGCACCAAAGTTATCCATCACGATTTACACCAAAAAATACATCTGATGCACCAACAGGTGAATAATTGCATTGGTGGATGTTCAGAACGTACCCCCTGAAGTCTCAGATGTTCATGAAATTCATAAAAACCAAACCAAATCAAGTTGATCGACTAACAAGCAATTTTTACATTGGCTAAATATTTTCCAAATGTTAAAACATACATTAAGAGAAGACCTTTAGGGAAGAAAAAAACACGCAAAATTGTTTCACACCCATAACATTTTACTTTACCTTTTCTTTAGCCCCACAAGAACATTACAGTTGATAGATGTGTTAAAGTAAAACAATGGGGGCGTAGAGGCTAAAACTAAGGCATGCCAGATGTCGGTTGAGTGCTGGCATAAGCCGAAAAGTAATTTTACAAAAAGAATCAGGAAGAGAAAGATTGGGAAGGTTGCTGGCCTAATTAGGCTATTTTTAGAAAGACATCAAAGCATATAGGACACGATCTCAACTATGAATCCAGGAACACTTGTCAGATAGGTGTTATCAAACTATAAAATTACAAAGGCTAATCTCATTCATGAAAGCAAAATTTTCTACTGTTTCAAAGTTTTTTTTATTCTGTGAACATAGAACTTCAATGGATAAAACCAACCGAACCAGATAGCTATAGGGGATGAGCCATACAGATCATAAGCAACCAATCTAAAGCTACAGGAGTCTTTGAAAACAGACAAATTTATAACCCAAAAAAAAGGCAAAAGCAACCACATAGTTGTATTAGGAGCAAACAGATTTTTGATAGGTGGAACTCTAAGAGAAAATATAACATATATACAACCAAAAAAAACAGGCAAAATCAACCAACATAGTTGTTGTATTATTGGAATTTAGGGGCAAATATATATTTTGATACGAGAAATTTAAGAACAGATATAACATGTATATAAATATACATGTATATATAATTCCATATTTGTCATATAATTCATATCTCAGCATCCATGTGCCTATTTTTAGAAATTTCCCGACCCTGTGTGCTAGCCATATTGTTTAGACAACTTTATTGATATCCACGTGACATAGACCTAAAGCCTCATCCTTCTGTTTGCTCTCTCTAGCAAAACAATGAAACTAAACGACAACCAACAGGTCAACCTTTAAACTTATCTGCCGCCCAGCAAGACATATTCAAACCCAGAACTCTTCCTTTTTCCCGCCACCTCTATTTATAACATAAAGCCCAAATTTTGGCTATTTTATGTCAAAATCGCAGTCCTATGACCATACTATATTCTATAACTGGAACATTAATCTAGCCCAAATGCTCCCTCTAGATTAAGTAAACTGATTTGTGCTTTAGATCACCATGAACATGAAGGGATAAAGGACTGTGGAAAGGAATGTGGTATATCACACCATAGAGCATCTGAAACTGGTCGAGAGGGGACACCTCTACATGTTTCACTGTCGATCTCAAGTTACTAAAGGAGCTTTTCTAACAACTAGACACTAATCACACAGAATATTTTATTTCAGATTACTGTATGTCATATAAAGGCATATTTGTATATCATCATTCATATTTATTGCCCCCCGTTTTGCATTAACAAAGAAGAAACAGTAGATCTTTGATAACAGAACAACTAGTAACTAGTAAGATAATATTAATGACGAAAAAATGTTTTTTTTTTACCAGAGGGCTCTTTTACGAGAACATTTATTTCTCATTTTCAAAGAACATTTATTTCTTATAATGGAGTTAGAATACTTGTCGACGAGAAATTAAAGGTATAATAATTGCACGCAAGATAAACTACAATAATTAACATATGTCATAACTATAATACCTGATTTTTCCGCATTTCCAGTATTTCTGCCTGCATCAATCAGAGTTCAAAAGTTAGCTAATGCAGACATTTTAAAAATAAAAACTCTATTTAATGGGATTCTTAGGGAGCAAATAACTGCACAAACAGACAAAACAAATGAATGAAAACAGCACGGTATTTTATATTATCACACACCTGCTTCTTGCGCAATTCTTCATTTTCCTCTTTAAGTTTTGCAACTTCAGCTTCTAACTCCACAGTATAAGCCTGTTAAGGGGTAAAAAAATTAGTAACAACAAATACCAGATAATAAACCTGAAAAAAATGACATTACCAATGGCATTCTCTGAATAAAGCCACTAGTGATAAGTTTAAGCAATGCAATACTCCTAAGCTTAGATACTAGATCCTGAAGTCACTTCACATCATCTTCAGAGGATCAAGAGATATCTTATAAGAGGGTATGAGAGCTACACAGCCTGTGCTTATTCTTCAACAAATAGCAGACAGGATGAATGGATCCTTTCATTTTCTATGCATTAGGCCAAGCAAACTTATCAATATAGCATCAAAGAGTATACCCTATTATAGCTAGGACATCTTAAATTTGATAACTTGATGTCACTACTTGGAGCTTAAATTTAACCATAATATCAAGTGGTTAAGGATCATACAGCCATATCTGGACATAACTTGGATCATTCAAATGGTAAAAGATTGTTCATCATTAACAAGTAGTTCGGTAACCAGATCATCTCATCTCAGAAAACCTTTTACGAGCTTAGATTAACCGTGGTTGGCTACATGAATCAAACTCTTCCAGTTTTGTCTCTTTCATCGCTAGATGAAACTCTTCACGTGGTTACATAATAACTTGCAGATCGCGGGACCTAGACACAAGGGGAGGGAAGTCGTTAAGTTTGACTTTATTGACCACACGAGAGGTGAGTCTTGCAGGTTGCATGGGAGCAAGTTTGAAAAACCTCACACTGGGTTTAGGATAACTTCAGACCTTGCCTCCAGATTCAAACCAATTTCAACGAATTTAAACTCATTTTTTAAGATATTTTTTTCCGGGAAGCTCTAATATAGGCACACAATTAGTTTTCGTAGATATTAGGTCCTCTAGATTATTGATAGATACATACAAGATTTGTTGTGCAAGTAAATATCAACGGGCACAGGCACAGCCCTAAATGATCCTTCAGGAAACAGTTATAAAGAGACAAATTAAAGATTCATAGACTTAAGTCTCAAATTATTAACATGTGTAATTAGATATGTACAAAATTCCATAAATTTGGGCCATTACAGCTTATTCCATTAAAAACCAAGTATATTACAATCGAGTTGCTCATGTTGATCCATGTACTAAGTTACGTTAGAGGTGTGCTTCCTTAACCCTGTCGTATCTATTTTATCCTAGCATTCGAATTCAAGAAACAGATGCATGAAACCCAAGAGTGCTAAAATCTGAACATTCACCTGCTTACGAGCCCGCGATCTGGCAGCAGATTCTCTATTCTTGATCATTCTTCTCTGTCTCCTCTCAATAACTTTCTCCACACCATTCCCAACTTTGCGTCCTCGGACACCTCCATTGTTGAACACATAAGGAGCTGGTGACACTGAAGATGTATCTCCATTACTCTTACCCAACCCATCTGAAGAAACAGCAGGAGAGCCTGTGGCAACCGTAAGAGGACCTGCACTCAAACCAAACATCCCCATCCCTCCACCTGGCAATGCAGCGTTTTGAATCAAATTCCCATTCATTGATGTATCCGTCATCCCCACAATCCCACTTCTAATGCTTGGGCTACTCAACTGAGTACCATTAGGCATATGCACTGGATTGGCATAAGCTAGAGTAGGTTGCTTAGGAAAGGTTTGCAGTTGCTGTTGATGTTGATGTTGCTGTTGCTGGATCTGAGGCATAAACAGCTGCTGCTGGTTTGATCTAACCCCATTCACATTCAGCGGAAGATTCGCAGCTTGGTTGTTGACCTCATTGATCCTATTACCCATCAACCCATTGCTCTGATTCATTTGCTGAAACCCAAATCCTACACTGGTGCTAATGTTACCATGATTGGGACGCGAAAAATCCCCAAAGTAAGCGGCGGTAGTATTGGGTTTCGCTTGTAATTGAGCATCCTCTCTGACTACTCCAGCCCTCATCAAGAACTCTTCAAGGGTCATCTCCCCCAAAGTTTGCTGTCTCTGTGCCTGAGCAAAATTTGATCCACCACCAGAAGCTCCAATCCCATCTTTCCCACCAACCGATTCTTTCGCTAAATCTCTCCAAACCTCGTCGACCGTCTTCTGGCTTAAAGTTCTTGGCAAAGTCAATGATCCTTGCCTCTGTAAATACCCACTTGGACCATGCCCTTCTTGTCCTTGTCCTCCTCCACCAACAATGGCAGGAGTAGTAGTAGCTGCAGAGCTCTGTGCCTCTTCAGCACTCCATATGTTCTTCAAGAGCTCATCCATGTTCATTGACCCAAAATCTCTCACACCCCCACCTAAAGTGTTCTGGAACTCATCAAAAGTCAGCGAATAAACGGACGATTGCCGCGCCAACGGGAAGTTTCCCGGCGTCCTCTCTCCGCCGCCGGGAGGCTCGTTTCCGAAATTCTTGAAATTCATTATACCAATCCAAGCTCCTCACTTTATGGTGAATCAGAAGAAAAGGAGGCTTCTGGAGTCTGATCCTTCCTCTATGTATCTAATCTGTGAAATGTTTTTCAAGAAATAGATCAAATTTGGAAGCTTTTCAATGACCCTTTATTTGTTAATAATCACTCTCTGGGTTCATGTGGGTTCATGTAGGATGTATAGCTACCTCAACATTGTTTCTTTCTTCAACCCCCCCAAAAATAATTACTATAATTGTACACCAATTTTGGTAACCCAATTCAAAAACCCTAATTTTATTTCTGAAATCTGATTCAAACCCATGAAAATGGGGAATCGAGAAGCAAATACAGATACAACCCACTTCACAGATTCACTGAATTCAACGAATGTATGACACAGATTCAAACAATTCCAGGTAGCAAAAAAAAAATACTCAATTTGGGTTAGTTCAAAATACAGAGATTTAAAGTCCACAGAGGTTAAAGAGAAGAAGAACCTGTGAGATTTTTTCTTTTTTCTTTTTTTCTTTGCTCCGATTTTGGCGCTGGTGTGTGTAGAGTTGTAGACGATTCGCTCCAGGGGCTGCTGCTTCCGGTGAACGACAAGTGTCGGCTGTCCGATCTTCTCACTGCGAGGGTTTTATATGATTGAGGGAGGTAATGTTATTTTAATGATGTTTTTTTAATGTTAAAAATGAGCAACAATAATGTTATTAGTAATTTTGTTAATGGGCTACGTGGACCAGTAATAATAGGGTAGGAAGAACTGATGTGACGTTTGGCCAATAAGGGTGTGAAAGATGGGAGGATCTGGATGGTACATGTTGGGTTATGATGAACGGCTGTGATTGTCTTGGCGTGTTTTGGGGGAGGGTTGATTGCTGACGATGTGCGCCTTTGTGCGTAAGGCGCACTTTTGGAGATGAACGGGTAAAATTCACTTACACCCCTTCCATTTTGGTCTATCTTCACTTACATCCCTCTTAATTTGGAAAACTTCACTTACACTTCTTATGACTATCAAACATGTTGTCACTTACACGCCCTCTATGCATACATTATGCTATTTTTTATGGTAACTTTCAAAAATCAATTTTTCAGACAAAATTACCTTTGCAGAGGCTGCAAATTTCAATCGAGCCCAATTTATATTCTTAACACGTGCACAATATTTGTATTCTATCACATGTTTCATATGCATTTCTGAACATGGTGCAACTATTACAAGCAAAACTTAGGATTAACTCGGGGTAGATTTACGAAATTAAGGGTGAATTGACCTTTGTAGCATTTGCAAGGGTAATATGTCCAAAAAACTGATTTGGAAAGTAACGCTACCAACATACAGAGAAAATACATGTAGGGGTGTGAGTGACAACAGTGTTTGGTGGTTATAAGGGGTGTAAGTGAAATTTTTCAAATTAGAAGGGGTGTAAGTGAAGACCAACCAAAACTGAGGGGGTGTGCGTGAAAATTACCCAAACAAAACGGGTTCATTCTAAGTTTTAAGGCCTTGTTTGGGTAGCACCGTCAGGGGGCAGCATAGCATAACTTATGTTCCCCCCTTTCTATCCAGTGTTTGGGTGCCGTATAAGGGGGAGCATAAGTTACACCCCCAGCATAACTTTTCCAGTTTTGTGACTAGATAAGGGGATGCAACATAACTCATTATTTTTTTTACGAAAATACCCTCGTACTTTCACCCTAATTTCTACTTCTTATCCCCAAACCCTACAACATCAACTTAGATTTCATCACTGCCGTCATCATCACCATCTTCTTCATCTCCTTCAACCACCTACAAAACCACTAGTCACCACCACCATGATTAACCACCATCTCCACCATTAATTCCAACAAAAGTTATCATTTATCACCAAGAACATGTCACCAACCGAGAACATCAATTAAACCAGCATTACAGGCATTAGTTGTTCAATTCATCACATAACCATCTGACCACCACTACCAGAAACTCCTGTCACTGCCAACAACGCAGCACCAATCTCCCTAAAATCATACCTCCAATCGACCAAAACGTCAGACCACAATACCACCAAAACCCAAATACCCAATTCACCATCTTCTCAGCCTGAAACCCACACCCATCTCCAATCAATTCCTCCATGGAATCCGACCACAACCACTGAAACCCACCTTCAATTGCGGCGAGCAAGACTCTGCCTTCACCTTCATTCTTTCTTATCTAAGCTATGAACCACATCATTAGCCATCGCAGACCAACAATATATCTGCCAAGACAACCATCATCACAGAACCGCCATCAATATCCAATCCAATCCAACAAGCCATAAGAGGAGAAGAAGGCGAAACCGGAGGTCTCACGACCTGAATACGGAACTCCCACGAGTTCACAATATAGTTTGTTAATTAAGTTTATCAAAGTATGTTCAGTTGATTTGTGTGTTTTAATGGCAAATTATAATACGAACATCTACGTATTCAAAATCATGACACTGCAGGGTAATGTGATCATTTTCACATTAACCATTCATCATATCCTATCTCTTACCCGACAGCACCCAAACATAGACAGCCAACATATCTTATCAGGACTTATCAGACATCATAAATTATTTACTTATCTTGCATAAGCATTAACCATACATAACTTATTAACTACCTAAACGAGGCGTAGGGTAAAGAAACTTTCACTCCCTCAAGTTTGATGTAAAGACACGTTGACCCCTTCATGTTAGGAAAATGACACTTTCACCTCTTTGGTGCTCCAAACTTCAGGATACACTCCGGACAGTGTCATATCATACTCTAATAGAGTGAATTTGTCTCTGAAACTACTATAGTGTTGAACAGTACTCGTCCATAAACTAACGACGTCACAATCAGGGAGTGCAAATATCCTGAAATTTAAGTGACAGTAGGGGCAAGAAAATTATTTTCCAAACTAGAGGGAGTGAAATTGTCTTTACACCAAACTTGAGGGGGTGAAAGTGTCTTTTAGCCATGTCTTAATTCTTTTTTTTTTATGAGGAACACCATGTCTTAATTCTCATGAGTCATAATAGTGGTTGATGATGTAAGCCAATAATGCATGATAGAAACTAACATGATTTAGTTGGTTCTAAACAAGCAGATTCATGGTTGTTTCTGTCTAAATGATATCTACATATTCTTCAACAAATAAACCCATCACAAGCTATGGACATTGCTGTGATGCACGGTCCGAAAAATCTCTTTATGTCTCTGGTCATTTGGTTGTTCGAGAAAACGGTATACATTGTACAAGGCACACCGAATAAAACATGCTCTATGTTTATTGAGAAAAATCTTACACGTAGAAAGGAGGCGTGTTTGAAACGTGTCGAGCAAAACTTTCAAATTGTAAATGGGTGTTTGGTGTGCACTTCTAAAGTTAGTGCATCAGTTGTTCATGCTAAGTTAGTGAATAATTTGCACAAGTAAATCGCTTAGCTAAAGAGTTCGCAAAATTAACTGTGACTAATTGTTTAGACATGACAAAAGATACTTTCCCTAGATTGAAAGTCATAATTCAAATCTTCCAACATATGTTAGAATTACAAATGAACTGTATAAAACTACATACTACCTCTGTTCTTTCTGAATCTTCATCGTTTGACTTTTTCCTCTGTAATCGGGTCACTTTGACCCGGTGATTTGGACAGGCAAACGAGGCAATTTTTTGATGGTGTTGTAGAGTGTAGTTTACTCTAAAACATCGTCCAAAAATTATCAAATTCTTGCATCGTTTTACTGTAATATGCGGCAGTATGAATTATATAACTCTCTTCAACGGCCTGACAAGCCACCATCCAATGGTCAAAATATATTGTTCCTAGTAGGTTTTAATCGATCACTTGATTTGAGGCATGCATTTTCCACTCCTAACAAGAAGAGATTGGGTAACTAGATTTGGTCAGAAGTCTTCTTCATCCTTGTGGTGTGCTCAAAAGTAAAGCTCCCCAGTGAATGTGTGAACAAAAATAAAAGTAGGTGACCTCCATGACAATTCTGGATAATGTTATCAATTAATTGACCAGAAAAGAGAGGAAGAAAAAACATTAAAGAAATGCTTATCTTCTTCTAAGTTGTAGTGTTCTTGTTTGACTTAATAAGACATTCATTTGCTTAATTTAGACCTTCACCCCTCAAATCTTATCTACCTTTTACTTCCACAAAAATGTATAATTGACTTTCCTCTCAACTTTGCTCAAACCTGTAGTCTTGCTGATGATAATCCTGCAAAGGTACTTTCAAAAAAAGAATCCTGCAAAGGTTTGTACACCTCTGTCCCAGCTCTTCCCCATCATTTTGACTTTTACCACTATTCACTGGGTCACTTTGACTCGGTAATTTGGATAGCAAAGTAATTTAATTTTTTGATAATTTTTTCATGGTGTTGTAGAGTATAAGTTGCTCTATAACACCGTAAAAAAATTGTCGAAAAATCGCATATTTTTGCTATCGAAATCACCCGGTCAAAGTGACCCATATACGAGTCAAATATTCCAAATGATGGGCAAGAGCTGGGACAGAGTAGTACTTAAAACACAAATTTATTCCCTTTTCCCACTCTGTTCTTATACTAACATTTGAAAAATATCCAAGTTAGGTCAAGTATCTTAATTGGTTTATCCGATAAAAGTCACACAAAAGTTTGCAATTTCACCGAATGGTGTGTATCGAATTAGACCTGCAAGTTCTAGTTTGGTGTTTCGTTTCTTCAGCAGTCTAGTTATTAGTAGTCATTCTTCTTTTTGTCAATACGGAGTGTTGCATTTAGAGAAACTTAGGCTCTAACCGGTGCACCCCGGTTTGTATCTCATTCACTCTTACAGGTAGTGCGTTTGTGATGAATAGAATAATTGAGATAATGTATCATGGTCTTACATGTCACGTTGTGAGAGGCTGTTCATCCTGGTCATGAATAAATCACCAAAAAATCCCACACAACAGTATTGTCTCAACATTCGAAGCGACAAGAGTGGAGATGGATGTGACGCGTTGTTGGTGGCCCAGGCTCCATTTATTGCAATCGAGTAGGCTGCACGCACGTAACTAAATCACGTTGAGTCTCTGCGCCTCTTAGTGATGTACTACTACGTGTTACTCTATATCTATGGCTCTTAGATCATGTTTAGCAGTGACTCTTACAAACATTATCTAATACAAAAATTTTGGAAGTCCAAGTTTGAAGTTTGAAATTTATAAATTGATGAAGAGTCATGGATGTGTCCAACAGGAAATTAGGTAGGCGTCAAACCTAATGTTGCTCTACCAATAATGGAAAGATTCAACGGTCCCCCTTAATCCATGCCTGCAGCTACTAGCTGAAGTTTCTAGATTAATCAAATCTTAAACTATTAATCGAAGGGGATTGGTGATGATTAATTACTACTTTTGGAAGTGTGTAGGTGTTACTCCACAATGCCTGCTCATATTGGGACCACTATTATCTTTAGCTCAAGAACATGAAAAGAACTCCGTTGGAATCCAAAGGGCAAAAGTCATAACGTGATCGAATTAGAGAAATCAATAAAAGTTTAGAAAGTTGGGAGGAAGTAAAGTTGGATCTCAAACCTTTTAATATAAATTTTATAGACATAATTACAAATTAACAAAATTGTATACTCGTCAACTTGAAAATCAAATAAAATAAGAAAAATCAATAACCTTACTTTGTAGTTAGATGAAACGGTTAGTCAAAGCCATACATTGACATGCTTACCTTAGATAAAATCCTGTCACGAAGGATAATAGCTTACAAAATCACATTTACTCGTAGTGGACGGTGAACATGGTCATAGATCATATTTGAGACCTATTAGACACCAAGCTACCACCGTCAAACTCACATTCATGGGCTATAGCAACTAGATTAAATGTCTACACGTGACAGGATCTTTCATCAGTGTGAAATAATAGTTACTGAAGTTCTCCTTTCTCCGCAAAAAAAATTTTTTTAAGCCTACAGACCAAAAGAGGTTATTGATTACTTAGCTGAAATTCACAAGCTAAATCAGCCATACCCGCTAGCTCTTAGCCTCTTTACTATTCGTATAGCATGAGAGCTCTCCAATCTCAAAACCAACTCGAGCAGACCGAGTCTTATAAACTCAACAAACTCAGTGACACCTCATATCTTTCGCTCCGTGGGAGCATGTCTTCTCCACCACCAACCAGTAAAGCTAGGAAGGAAAAAAATATCGAGTCATGGCTCAACATCATTGTCCAAACATAAATTGATCAATCAAAGAAGACAAAGTGGGCCGGTGAAGCTAATGCCAACTCCACAAAAGTACAAACACTCTTTGCTACCATCTCTATCCTGTGTTTCCTTTTATGCTTTGCCCTTGCAAGATAAAAGAGCATGATTGATGTTGAACACTACTGCTCTATTCAGAAATAAATCATTTATTTTCCTTATCAAGGGTGCAAAGATAGCAACATGAGCAAACACTTTAATACCCCATTGATAGGAAGTGAACACATGTCACATACAGGCTACTTCTCAGTTTTTGGTGACGTGCTACTTCTTCCACTAAAAAAAACTAATACTTCTAGTAGTTCTATCTTTTGCAAGTCGATTGAAACACACATGCATGACATTAGTTCACCCGTTGACTACATAGAAACACAATATACCCTCACTCAGAAACATAAATGGTTGTTAGCTCAATAGAAGAGCATTTGGAACTCTTGCATTAGATTTCAAATTCAAACATCATAGTTGTAATGCTGTTCTATGTACTTAACAAAAGAAAATAAACATTTAACTCTAAAACAGGCCGGCCCTAGAGTTGTCGAGGAAACGACCTTTGTGAGTTAGAGCACGAGTCACACCAGTGACCAAAAATACTAGCTATCGTCAAACTAATATTAGTAATATAAATATATATATATATATATATGTATATATATTAATATATATATATGCGTATATATATAACAGCAAGTATCCTAACTGGTAACATAAAAAGAAATTGGCATGGTGTAGATCGTTCAACACCTGCGGCACAAACCCATATTTTAAATGAGTCCTCCACCACTATATTGATTGGCGTTTAGACCTCTTTCCCATTAGTCAGTAGAGCACAATTCGTGGAAGGATGTGACCTTGATCGTCCTAGATCTTTGAGCGAAAGGTAGGGTGGCACAGTCCAAGAGAGTGGTTATGTCCAGTATATATATAACTTCCCCTTGGCCTTTCCCTTGGGCCGGGCCAGGCCGGCCATGAAACCATTTATCGGAAGGTCAACACCTTTACAAGAGTAGATTGTAGATGATTCGAGGAAATGTGACAGAGCCAATCTAGTTCAGAGTTGAAACGACCAAGCGCTTCGATATGTTCATCACCCTACCTAGTTCACAAACTAAATGATGCTAAACTACAAAGAAAACAGTTCTACTAAAGTTACGAAATAGGGCATAACTCTGGGTTTAACATCTTATTTATAAGGAAGCCCTAAGGATTGCACAGCAAGTTCCCTAATGCGCGCAACTTACAATGAAATCAATAGGTTGATTATTCGCGTACAATGACATCTTGGTTCAACAGCACCAAAGGCGTGCCCCCGATAAAACTCACCTCATGTACAATTACAGATAGGTTCAAAAATAAACTCACCTCCAGAGATAGCTCACGTTTACTTTTCAACGTGAATAGAATCATATTAAATTTGTTTCCTGGTCCTCTATCAAACAAACATGAGATAAACGCGCTGGATAAGGCACGCGTGATCCAGATCATTATCTTCCAGAACATGTTTATGGATGAATAGCATTTTATCATCACTTTAGCCAATCACTTCAGGGCCCCAAACACTTCCTGAATGTGGTTGGAGAAGCACTACCCCCTACTTATTTAAAACCACTATATCACACCTGTCCAGCTGATGTCCTATTACAGTAAGGTTCACGATAGCAATTTAAAATGTTAAAATGGGTTAATCTTACTATAACTAGCAAAGTGAGATAAATATAAACTTCCTTCGGGAAGGTAGACAACTGAGTAATGAAAAGGACAGTTTCAGTACATAATTGTAGCTGATAGACACAGCTCAAGCAATCACATGTTATCAGCATTTGACTACCAAATCTAATCACCAAAGAGCGTCAATCACCATTAACACACGGCACCTCTCTTTGCGTCCCCAAAAAGAGCAAGCAGGGAGAAAGAGAGAACGAGTCATCTTCATACGGTAAGCAGATAAATGAAAAGAATGGACGAAACTAATTCAATGATTGGGATAACGAAGAACTTGAGTACACAACAAGCATAAAGAAAAATCAATCATTGAGAAAGAACTAAAGAGGGCCAACCATTATAAAATTTTCTCACCTACACGACTAAACATCAAACACGAATCCGTGGGAGCAGTGCTGCAGAAGTAGCTTGAATTAAGGTTACTAGTTCTGGATATCCTAGTAATAATAATATATTTATGGCACGTTTGGTTTTTCAGACTAGCCGGATTGAACTGGACTGAATTAGATTTTCAGAATAAGATTAGATTGGACTCGCTGAAGTATAAATAATAATATGTTTGGTTTCGTCCAGTACTAATTCAACATTAAGGTACAAATAGTCCGATCCAGCTAATACCCTCATGTGGGGACTAATTTGAGCATTAAACACAATCTTTTCACTATTTAATACAGGTATTAAAATTAGTCATGAACAATCAAACACATTATTAACTAATAACTTGACTTTATTTAGTCCAATCCGAACTAGTCCGGAAAACCAAACGTACCCTTAGAGAGGTTCAGGAGAATGCGTGTCCTGGGATTATAAGGGTCAAGCAACTTCCATCTTTATTGAACAAATGTTCCAGTTTTACAATCTCTTGAAACAACATTTGCGCTTTTCTCGTTGCTTTGACCCATTTAGAGCTTCGAGAAAAAGTATGTATCCTTCCACAATCCAAAATTCCAAATACATAAATCTCTAATAGGTTCCTTCTATGGCACAACACATTTAAGCAGATATAAATGACACTCTCCGTAGGTAAATGAATCTTCATAGACAACACTAGCTAGGCATACAAGTAAGAACGTCCACGCCTACCTTCAGTCATCCCGTCTACGCCGTCGAAAATGCCTGAGAATAAAGCTGTCTGCATATAGAGGGTAGTTTTTCTTGATTAAACCCTTTATGCATTTCCAATACGAAAAGTCGACCAGCTCCCCATCTTTCCGTGCTATGAACAAACATCGGGAGCTCTCGAAATCGGGATGGTACCCAACCTACCAGCCAGAAGAGATTCAATCATCCAATTCAAGAAAAGAAAGAGTGATGGACAAAATTGGTAGGTTAAATTGAAAAGTGCAATTGCTCAATGAAGGGAAGTGTAAATGGAGGAAAAATTTGTTTCCTTGGTTAAAGTTGTTTTCTCCCACACGGCTACTTCTCCCCCAAACTTTGCAAGATACCGTGTTTTCATGGATGGGTTATCCTATCAATATGTCAGACTTTTGACAAAAGCAAAAGATGGTCTATAAGCTTTGCATTATCTTGGAACCCGCCAACTTTTCATTGCCTAACATTGTTGATCTTCTCACCATAATCGACGGGTGATATTATCTAGAGTGAATTTTAACACTAGCCCAGGCCAGTCATCAAGAGCCCCCAAATGGTTTCTTTATTAAAACGTTGCCTGGCCATGTTCTCACTTCTCAGGTAACTGTTACTATAAATATAATGCAGTATCATTAACACACACACACACACACACACACCAAAAAAAAAAAAAAAAAAAAAAACACAAAGAGAGAGAGAGAGAGAGAGAGAGAGAGAGACCGTGATGTAATCCACTCCCGGTCCAACTTTCTTTGCACACTCTGGATGAAAAGGGAGCAACCTCTCTAGAATTGTCTTCTCGTGTTCGGGACTTAATCTAGCCCCACTTTCGTATCTGCAAGCAAACCCCATTTGCACATGATGATAAGTTGTAATATATGAATACATTGACATATTTGGCACAAATAATCAAAAGTAGGAGATAACATTTCAGGGTGGTTACAGTAGAGATGAGTTGATACAAGTTTTCCACACATAAATTAAAGGAAAGAAGCCATTAATCAAATTTAGTCGCAGAATTTAAACTGCAGAAGGATGTCACAGACAAACAGGGTACCTAGTCCTACATCTCTGAATAACTTTCGAGCTAAAGACATTAAGACAAATCTACGGGGAACAAGAGTTTCGATTTTCCAACTTCATAGCCCGTCTCTGGCGTGCCTTCGTCATATTTGTTACCCTGTAAACATTGCCTAGTCCTGAGATCAAGCAGATGATATTGATAATTTATTTAACAAAGCATTGTGGAAATTTCTTTGGTACCACTTTTCTCGCATGGCCTCGGTTACAAGTACTTCTCCAGGAGGAAACATGTACAAGCAAATATTCAGGATTTGCATAACTCACACTGCTCGTCGACAGCCAGGGACTAAAACAGGGCACATAATAGGTTGGTCTGACAATATTTTTGCTCCAACGAGGTGCATTGGGATTGAGACATGCCCCAATGGTCACAGGGGGTATCAGTGAGGAATGACTAATGACTAAAGTTCCAAAATCTAAAGTGACAAACTTTTTCTCAACAAAGAAAAGTAGTTCCAGCTTATGACCAGATCAGATGAATGATCCTTCATGTTTTCCTACTTCAAAAGTTAACAAAGTCACCTGAATCATAGAGGCCCAGCTTAAGCTACGGACATTTATAATGATGAGATAAATGTCCGTTCGCCATGAATCTGATGGGCATTAAAGCATTACATACTTGCAGGGATTTTCATATGAATAAATAGCTCGGCCAAATTATTATTTTAATTTGGATCTTATATGATCTCTATCTCACAAGTTCGCTGTTTCAATATGGGGTTAAAAAGTGAACTTAAGTCCCCCTCTGGGTACCGGGCTCTCATAAGTGGTGGCGGACACTCCATCCGGGGAGCCGTATGTGTTTAGGAAACTTGGAAACCAGGACAACGCTCCTGCAGAAGCTGGCATTCCGGCACTAAAAATATATAAAAGATGCCACAGGAAACATGTGGGGGACACTAGGTAGACGTGTCTCTCTTTCAGGGATACTTTTGAGAGATGTCATCAGGGAAAAAGAAATTCTTGGGAGATTTTATCAAATTTTACACTCGGGGTCAGGGGTTGATGTAAATGGTCTCATTTCCACTAACCATAGCCACACCGCTTCACTCTCTGGAACGACTTTGAAGCTAGTACATAGAGAAACCATATTCAGATCTTCGTAAGATGTTGCATTTATTTATTTATCAAGTTCTCATTTACATTAGGATAACCGTATTATATAAAAATTGGAATATATAGGCGTGTCGGGACTCCATTTTTCCAAATTGGCATGTCGGCATCTCCGTGTCGTGTCTCCATTTCAGTGCAGCATAGAGTGGTTGACTAGGGTATATGAAAGGAACATGAGACTCAAGGCAACACTATGCATGTCTACAGTCTACTGTCATGATCAGGAATAATAATAAACACAATTTCACCAAGTGTACAATAGACCTTGTTCATAGAGGTGCTCATTGGATATGGCGAGTAAGTCAGCAAAGTAAGAACGAATGAATCAATGTGAAGGTAAATAATCATATTCCATAAATAAATTTTTCACACACAAGTGGAGGTCCACAATTTGAAAACTAGAGAAGACCTCTTTGCACACAGCAGCATCTGATGGAAGGATTCTTGTGCGATGGATAATACATGTCCTTTATTCCACTGAACAGATATAAATTCATTCCTATATTTAAGATATTAGGTACTATCATGGGAACTGGCTACCACTTCAGGACGCTTTATGCATCCTAGGATGAAGTTGAAGCTCACTTCCCTGATCGAGGGCACCACAAGTCTAATCTGCCTGGGGCCAACAAGATTAAACTCAACTCGACAAGTCTTCTAATAATCCAAATTTCTACTACTATGTGCATTGCTAAAGAACACACTTCTTTGCAAATTGCAACTACAACATTCAATAAATATAGGGTTAAAGACACTTTCAAGACACATTGTCCCCCTGAATTTATGATATAGACACTCTGCCTCCTCGTAAGTCGTGACAGATGGATGTTAACAAAGGTTAAAGGATCTCAATAAAAGAGGATTGTACACTAGTATTTGAGCAAAATTACAGCACAACACAAACTCCCTTCTAACCCTAGCCAGTAGCCACCACTATTAATCCTGTCTCTCCATCTCATCGCCGCCACTGCCCTTCTAACCCTTGCCACCACTACAACTTATCCATTGATGGCTAAGACTGGAACTGATTGAGGAACCCAGAACTATATTGACTTCTGGATTTGGATTCTCTGATCTGGTCACTGAATCAGATAATCAAGCTTTGCGTTCGGCTTTGCAATCAGAGTTCTGTGTTCAACAAATTTGGGATGGTCAACGGAGAACACCAGCACAACCACCGCTCACCCACTGCCACACCACCACTAGTTTCGACCCATCACGACCTTGTCTCCGTATTCTTCTTGACCCCAACTGCTCCTCTCTCCCCTCTCTTCTAACCCTAATCCCTCTGTCTCTCTTTCCCAAATCACCACCTTTCCAACAGCCACACTTCTTGAGTTCTCGAGAGAACTACCCGCCACCGCCAAAAAAAACCAAGGAACCACTCCAAATCGATTTAATTGAGAAATTTCATGGGCCTGGGTTATTCTTGGTTGTCATCAAGAAGAATTACTCAAATTCTTCTTATAAGAGAACAGATATCGATTGTACAAGATGAAGACAACCTATGTGTTTGTAGTGGTCTGGGGTTAAGTTACAAGGTTTAGGTTTGCGATTGGAGGTTGAGATTGGTTCAGGAGTAAAAGCGATTAGTGTTCGGGGTGGTCAGCATCGCATGTGCTTTATCAGGAACCCCTCTCTCACTCCCCTTTTCTTGCTTATATTTTTTGGCTACAATTCAGGTCTCTCGTTTTCTCATAGACGAAGGCTTTGAGAGTTTCTAGAACTGAAACTCAACGAACAGAGAGTGTGCCTATGAGTTCCACTTCGCTATATATACAGTTGATTGACCGGCAATTTGGGGTCCAGGAGAGCTCTGAGTGTCATCAAGGGTAAGGGATATATGAGAAGACTTGATTTCTCTGGGTCACTAACTGGGGGTTGTAGAACTGAGATTTGAGGGTCGGTTGGTGGTGGTGATACCAGATTCATCTTCAACTCAGCAAGGAGAAGAACGATCGATACCTTTGGGTGATTGGTGACGGCGTTGGCTACTTGGCTGGGTGATTCTACCGGTGAGGAGAACGAATTTGTTTCTGACTGGCAGTTTGCTTAATATTCGAATTAATTCTTTCTCCGCACCTCTATGTTTTTTTGTTATTGTTTCAGTTCCATTGTTTCATCTTCTTTTAGATAAACCCATCTCTCATCCCTCACCTACATACTGAGATGAGAACATGGAGTTACCAGTTCTTGAAATGTAGGGTTTCACGCAAGAAGTTTCAATTTGAGCAATTGGAAGTTCGGTACTTTCTGTTTTAGAATTGGGGGTTGGCGAGTGGAGTGATGGTGTTGCTACTAGCTGTGGTGTATTTTATGAGTCTTGTGGTGGTGGTGGTTGTGGCAGCGGTAGTGTAGTATAGGTTGTCAAGGGTGTAATAGACTTTTTTACGTGAACTAGGGGTAAAACAGTCAAAGAAAATCGTGTCATAGGCAGACCATGTACAGAACTAACAGATCAGGACGGATGGCTGTAGAGTGAACGTTTGGCCAGACCAGGGGGGCAGAGTGTATTTATTCTAAACCCAAGGGAGCAATGCATCTTTGTGCCTAAACATAGGGGGTCAAAGTGTCTGTTAAACCCATAAATATATTCCGATCCAGTACAGAACTGGTTACAGGTGAAACTATAAAAAGGGGGGGGGGGGGGGGGGGGGGGGGGGGGATTAAATAACTACAAAAACAAAACGTGTCGTGGAACATCTTCCAAAATGGTTAATGAAAAGTTTTTTTTTTTAAATACGAAGAAGGTAATAAGGTCAGGGATAAATAGATGGTCTTGTCGGGAGTCCGGACCTGTGTCAGCTGGATAGTCAATTTTCCATTTCATGGAACAAACGCAAAATATGATGACCTGCACAACAGGGTGCAGTAGTGGATTGCTTGGTAGTAGGTATGAATAAAATTGGTTCCTTACTTCCTTTCCAGTCCTAGGACACTTTGCTATTTGTTACGGGTGACGATTTTGCAAAAGACATATCTTACCTTTGATCCTCTTCCTATAGAGAAGGATAAAGGTACTGGTTATGATTCTGGCAAAGCCTAACTCAACAAAGCCTTTTTTACCAGTCAATGGCACGGTGACTCATTTAACTATATCAGTTCCAATAATCTGCACAAAATCTTTGCTACGAAGTGTAAAGAAATGGATGAAATCTAGGAAGGATGGACACTCCTAAACAGGGTTTGTATCCTTGTCGGACACTTGGAACACTCGGACACTCGTACGACGCTCCAAAATACGTGTCAGACACTCGGCTGGCCTGTCCGGGAATTTTAAAGAATTTTATTAGACTGGAGCCCTGGAAGACACTTCAGGTACACTGAATGAGAGACACCAGTCGCCCCTTTGTGTTTTTTAAACTTTTAAATAGGTTGGTTTCCGAAATATTTCAACTTTAAATGGGTATACATATAATTAAACTAAATATATGAAACGGTTGCCCTTTGAGCGGACAGTTCAAGCGAGATTTTAAGTTCTCACATGCGGCAACTACAAGGTTTCCGAGACACAACTTGTCAAACTCGAGGCCACGTATGCTTTCCCTGATATTTAAGCTATAAATATTAAATAAATTGGAAACAATATTTTATCACCGATTAGCATAAAAATTCAAATATACATAAAAAGATATTATTATTATTATTATTATTATTATTATTATTATTATTATTATTATTATTATTATTTCAACGTATTGCTTCCCTAAAAATGTAATGCTGACGTGTCGTATCCTACTTTTTTTAGAAAATGATGCATCCCGTCTCCGTACCTGTATCGTATCCGTGCTTCTTAGGATTAAATCATAAAAGATGTTGTTAATATTCTTGGGGTTTATGTACGTTTGTAACAAGCTTAACCTATCAAACTTTGTTGTTGAGAATGTAATTTGACTTAAAAATACAAAGATATTAACAACTATCTGCAATAACAGGTTAAGTTAGAATTACGGTCATCAACACAGTGTTAAACAAATAGCTGAGTTGCTTTTGACCTAATTTTGACATGGGATCAACAGAGACGAGATCTTTGGCGACTGTCTTAGCAAGGTGTGCTGTCAATGGGAACAGCAAATTGGACTGATGAGTGATGACTAAAGGATTGGCGCATAACTGTTCATGGGATTAAGTGCCCCTCCCCGACCAAGTTATAACATTTAAAACAGAGTGGAAGATCTCGCAGAAGCACCCAAAACTTGCCAAAACCCTGATGCAGGGAGGGAGTATACCATCTCTTACTTCAAGCTCACATTGTACTTTGATCTCAAATTCTAGAGGGCTAATCAGTTTTTTTATCCAGAACAACGCCATCTGCCCACCTCATTAGAGTTCAAACGACATGATCATTGACAGCAGGTGGGAAATGTTTGGTTCGGCAGAAATGCTTCAGAGAAGTGAGCTCAGGAAAGAAAACTTCAGAGAAGACCGATGAAATGGGTTGTCACAGTCGAGCAACAATGCTAACTCGGAGTTCAATCCCTAGACGAATGCTCCAATAGCACGAATCTGCACTATAGACATTGAGCGGTGCTATACTAGGATGAGTTTCCTCCTGATATTTCTAGTAACACCAAGTCAACTCCAATGTCACATGTTACCTGTTGAACCTCACAAAGGAAGTAATTTGCCTTTACCCTACCAACCAATATATTATCAGAAACTATAAGACCAAACCCGTGAAAATTTAGTTTCCGATGTCTACATCAAATAATATCGAATTGGCTTCTCAGAAACGATCAGATCACTTGCACCAGGATTACACAAAAACCACCAATGATTAAAACGACAATATGTAGTCATTCATATAAGATCATTTGAATGTCCATGCGACACTAAGGAAAAACAACCAGGAGATGAAACATTTTTTGACAGGTACCAAATGTAACTGATCTAGTTTGGGTAAGTCACAATGAGGCTTGCAAGGCTCACGCAAATCTCCACACTAGTTGCATGGTTCCACCCTCGAAATGAAGAAACTGGGGTCACTTGCAGATCTATGCATTTTCAGATACTTCTTTCCACATCTGAATATCTAAAGGTTCAGGTTCTAGTTTTTCGGAGATTCGCATAAGTGATAGGTGACTTAGTTCACTCTCCCAAGTCTGTTTATTGAAAAGTTGATTGCCACAGATGAGCTAAACATGATATGGATTCAATTAGGAATTTACCTACTGGATACGTCTAAAGGTAATAAACTTCCAATGATAGATGTCTAAGTCAGCGAATATACTGACACAACCTGTGGAAGTCTGGCAGACACACCTCCAATCATATCTTATAATTAGAATGTTCTCACACTGAATGAGCAATGTGCGAATGCTCATCAGACACACTCGCGGCACAGCTTAAAATTATTCGGATAAGTCATCTCTGTCAGCTTAAAGCCAATTAGTATCACTTGCATTCTCTCATTATTTCAGGGTTACCATCCACATAAAAATGTACAAATGCATACACTAATGTGGTTGAGAAACTTGCACTTCAATTTCCACTCTGAAAGTGTAATAAATCAATAGACAAATGCCAAGCACAGAGTCAAAATCAACTACTATCAGAACACCAAATAATTTTAACAGAAAGAGAAATAAACAGAGACCTTACTTTCCAGAATGAAGAATCATCCTCACAAAGCCAACAAGAGGCACAGTGTCCTCCAATATCTGGTCCTCCCAATCCACCCAATTCTCTCCCTCAACTCCCGTATTATCTCCATCTTCATCCTCAATTCCGTACGAATCTTTCACCGGCTCCTCCACCGCCGGCGACACCGCCGGCTTCCTCAGTAACTCCGACGCCGTATAAGCGTCCTCGCCGCTGCTCCTGATTGATCGAGTCTTGAGAGCGCAGTGCCGGAACTGAGAGCGGTCGGAAGGGAAGGAGATGATGGACGGAGAGAGGAGGAAGTTGAGAGAGATAGGGTTTCTGTTGAGGCGAATGTGAGGTGAAGATAAGGAAGAGGAAGAAGAAGAAGAAGCCATGGGAGTGAAGGTGTGTGAAGCTAGAAAGAGGTGTTTTGATGGGGCTATTGTTCTACTTGCCGGCTCTCACCATGTTGTTCCGGCGATTCGATTGCTTCGTTCCAGATAGGAGGAGAAGATAGGATGGATACTGGATAGTGAACCCGTTTTTTCTGCTTTTGGTATTGGGTTTTACTTTACCGGGTTGTTTAAAGGCTAAAAACCAGTAAAAGGCCATCAGCCCAATTTATTTTTCTCACTTAAGCCCGACTTTTAATCAGGTTGGATTTCGATCGGATCCACCTATAATCATATCCATATCCGAATAAGCAGTAGAGATCCATATCCAATTTTAGATCCGCTTGATTATTCCATCCCATTAATAGAAAAATGTAAAGTCACTCAAAAGTTCAATGCACCACTTCATATACAAATTTAACTAAAGTTGACATACGAGAAATTCGTACATAACTCATTGTTCGTTGCGTGTAAGGCCGTTGAGTTATGTGAGGTTAGGTTAGTGGCACTTTTGAGAAAAAATAGTTTATATAGTAATATGTATGGTCACAATTATATAAAATCATTAGGCGTACTTTTATAAAATATCACTTACTTTGATCGGGTTCGATCGGGATCTAACGGTTTTGCACTCTGATCCAGATCTAAAACCAAATATGTTTGAATTTTATTTTCATAATCCATATCCGATTAATGTTTATTTGGACCATATTCAGACTCGAACCATTCAAATTAAATTATTCAAATCTCGAATTGGACCGAACCGAATTGTCATCCATATTTAATTTTCTACGTTTTATTACTCATGACATGTAAACGACGAACGGATAAAATATGCTCATGCATAATTATGTTGAAGAGGTATATCAACCAAAGTAGGCCATAGCAGCCTCATGGCAAAGGGATGCGAATAGAAATTAAAACATACACCAAGCTGGCTACTCTATTAACACAACTAACTCCCTTGTATTAGTATTTCCATACTCGCCCTACTTTTCTTTTATTCTTGACAAAAGCCGGATTTTTTTAGTTGTTAGTGGCGACTGGGGAGTTCAATTGCAGAACTACCAATTAAATGCATGACAATATACATGACTTTGCTATTGGGCTGCCAACCATCTGCATTTGAATATGCATCACTTTGAATATCTTGTCAATTTAGGGGAGCGTAAACGGGCGTTTCAGGTGTAATCAAATCATGACAAGACAATGCAAAAACCATCAGACCGTGTGTAATACTATGTATTTTTACCCAAGGGTAATTTAGTAATTTTTCACGATAATTAGTGTTGGGTTGCGAGTGGTAAATTGGGTATTTTTTCGAGAATTTTATTAGACCGGAAGTCGTGTGAGAATTTTAATTTTCCATGTTTTATTTTAATTTTTTTAGACCGCGACGCGATAGCGACCACCGCGACAACCTATACATTTGTCACACCCTAACATTTCTATTAAATATTTGTTTAATAAAACAAAACCCATGATTTTTCTCATCTTCTCCTTCCTTTCTCTACACGGTAAAGAAACAACCACCGCCCCCAACACCTCACCTCCTCTCCCTCATCACCGCCCTCACCAACATCACTTCCCCAAGAAACGTGCTGCCATTTTAAGGCCTCACCCCTGTCTCCTCCCTCCACACAATCACCATAGCCGCCACCTCTCTCTCTCTCTCATCTTTCTCTTCTCCGGCAAACAACCACCGAGACCACCGTCACAACCACCATCATCTTCAACACATTCAGCTTCATCACAGCACCATCTCTCTGACCTCCCACTGTCACTCTCTCTGTCTCGTGTATAACAGCAGCAACAGAAGTCGGAAGCAACCCAGCCACCATCGTCGCCCCTGTTTCCGACGGCAAAAGAGCCACCACCACCACCACTGTTCCTCTTTTCTTCACTCATATCCCTCTTTTTCCCTCGTTCCCCTCTCTGAACGGAACCCAGAAAAAGAAAGAAAAGAAGGAAACATACGCAGTTGCAGAGGACGCCGCCACCATCGTCAAACCACCATACTTTCCAGAGAAAGCTTGGACCGACAAAACCAGCGATGCCCAGGCCTTAAGACTTGTCATGCTTGACTCTAGGAGTCCCGAACAGCTTCCACTAAGTCTCAACCGCGCATGGAAGTGACCGGAACAGCTCCGGTCGAGTCCAACTCCGGCGACAACTTCGTCGTCCTTGACCCGTCGCGTTCCTCGACCATTTCTCGCGTTTCTTCAGCTAGGTATGCTCTAAATCGTCTTCTTAGTTGTTTTTAGTTGACAAAATCCTATTTTTAGAGCTTGAATCTATACTTTGATAGGGTGAGGTTGTGTGTTCATCGTGGGTGCATATTGGGGTGCCGAAGAGTGTTTTTTGAAACCTTGGGGGTGTTAGTTGTTTTTTTGCTAAACTGTTAGTAGGGGGGCTGCTTGTGTTTAAGGGAACCCCAGGGGGGCTAGCTATAATCACTATACATACATGTTGATTTGTTTAAACAATTAACAAATGTTTTAAGTAAATATGTTTTAATAAATAAATATGTGTTTTAGCAAATGGATATAATAAATCATTGTCTTGTAAAAATAAGATAAATAAAGGTATTTGCAATTAAATAGATGTTGTTTTAATATAAAATGTCGCATTTTTTTATTTGAATAAATAGTGATTAAGCTTTTTACCAACAAGAATACTTGTTTGAAATTAATATTGTTTTATTCAGGAATAACCTTTATAGCTAAAATAATTCTTTATAAATAACAGTTGCTCTTTTCCTATTATTGCTAACAATATAATTGTAATCGTTTCCAAATATTATTTTTCTATAAGTATCTATGAAGGTTGTTTTAATTAAATTTACTTTCCAAAATAGTTCCTTATACATATTTATGAGTATGTGACTTAGAGACGGGTTTTATTGGGGATTCTGGGAGCTGAATTTAGCAACCAACCTAGACGATAATTTCCTTATTTAGATATATTGTCGTTGTGGCTATAGAATTAGTGATTGTAGGCGACAGATTCACAGACAAGGACTACGAGCATCCGTAAAAGCTGTATGTGATAATTTTGAATAAGGTAAGATTACATGCTTTCCCTAGCGTGCCTTGCTCCTTTTCGTGTCGAATTGTGATATTTATTTTTAGTCTCAATTATTTTTGTGAATTAAATTTGTCAAACGTGATTTTATACTTGTCTCAAAATTGTATTGTTATGTGTCTTCTTGTCAAAATTGGACTTGTGATTACTATTCTTGGAAACTCTCACGAAATAATAATTCATTAACAACGTAAAATGAAACACCGCACGTACCGGATTCTGTTACTATTTGGGAGGTCCTTTGTTGACCATTAAGGAGGTCTTTTGTTGGCCATTACTATCTGGGAGGTCCTTTGTTGACCATTAAGGAGGTCATTTGTTGACCATTACTATTTGGGAGGTCCTTTGTCGACCATTAAGGAGGTCCTTTGTTGACCATTACTGTTTCCGGTACTGTGCTTAATAACTGGCTCCTTTGACTCTATATTTGAAAGCTGCAAAATTGATTCGTATTCTATTTGGAAAATGACACTTATGAAGGACATAATTGAAATGTTTACAGCTTTGGATATTGTCATTCGTGATTTGGTTATCACTGTTTTTTTTACCGTTGCAAACTCTGATAAAGTTTTACTTATTTTCTGCCACTTTCATTTTATTTAACTTGTGTTCCAGAAATTTATATTCTCTTTCCTGTTTTACATGCTAAGGTGTAGCTCACTCAGTATTTATTGCTGACTTTCAAAACTACGGTTTTTGTTATTTTCTTTCCCACCGCATGTCTAGGAGCTGGGACTTAAGGTGTCGGGAATCCAAGGTGCCTTGAATGTGCTTGGGCTTGGCGTGGAGTTGGCGACAAAGAGGGGCCAAGAAACAAGGCGAATAAACGGATCAAGACGAAGGAAAGAAAACAAAGAAGAAGAAGCAGTTCGACGGGTCTGGAACAGTTCGACGGGTCTGGGAACAGTTCGATAAAGACAGTCCCGAATAGTTCGATAGGGCGGTTGAATATTGTTTCCTTGTTCGTTTTGGTAACTTCTTTGTTTCTTGGGCACCAAGTCGGTATCCTAGGCCTATATAAGGACCTAGGGTCGTGGCTTATTGGTGTGGGTTGTATTCGTATCATTTCTCTTCAATAAAAAAGGTTTTCGGGTCGTGGAGGTAGCTAGCTCATCGCAAGTGAACCACGTTATATCGGGTGTGTTCTTTTGTTCTTGTTCTCATCATTATTATCATCGTTCAAAGCTTGGTCTAGATCATAACAAACTGGTATCAGAGCTTGGTCGGTGTTCCAAGATCAAGGTGGAGCTAAAGAGCTAGGGTTTCACAATTCGTGAAATTCATATCTAGGGTTTCGCGATCAAGGTGGAGCACACGTTCGGGGGTTAAGGATCTGAACTAGGAGCTGCAGAGAAGATGACCGGGGGGATGACCAAGATCGACATGTTCATAGGGAGAAACAGCTTCAGCTTATGGTAGATCAAGGTACATGCTTTGTTAAAGCAGCAAGGCCTGTGGTTGCCATTGGCGGAAGATAAGGAAGGGGCTTCTACAACCACCAAGGAGTACAAGACGATGGAAGAAAGAGCACACTCGACTATCATGTTGTGATTGGCGGACGACGTGATCACAGAGGTTGCAGATCAAGAGACGGCTGAAGGACTATGGAAAAAATTGGAGAGCCTCTACAAGAAGAAGTCGCTCACCAACAAGTTGATGTTGAAGCAGCAGTTGTTTGGTATACGCATGGGGGAAGGTACGGATCTAAGAGAGATCTAAGAGATCACTTGGATCGTCTTAATACTATTTTGCTTGAGTTGCGAAACATTAATGAGAAGATAAGTGATGAAGATGCCGCACTGATTTTGTTGGTTTCGCTACCACCGTCTTATGAGGGGTTTGTGCAGTCTTCTTGTGCTGGAAAAGAGACTCTCACGTTGGAGGAGGTGAGATCTGCTCTTCACACAAGGGACATGCGGCGCAGGGCCGCGTATGGGGAGTACGACGTTCCGGGTTCTGGCGCATTCATGGTTTCCAAAGGGGGTTATGGTAAGAGGATGAACAAGGGTTCTAAATTGCCAAACGACGTCTGTGCACTGTGTAAAGAGAGGGGTTACTGGAAGAGGGAGTGTCCGAAGAAGGCATCTGCAGATCTAGCTGTAGATGCGACGGCTTCGTAGGTCGACTACGTCCTCTAGGCCCCGTTGGGGGGCATGGAATCCGTTCTCTTGACGCGGAGGCGGATTTGGCATGGGGGAGTCTCTGGCGAGGGACACGGCACGTGTGAGACGTGCAAGGGGCGCGTATGAGGCACGCAAGGGGGCGATATTGCAGGAATTCGGTCGGAATTGGAGCAATCTCGCAAAGCGTTGCAGGAATTCAGGGGGAATTAGAGCAATGTGTTGGGGGTTTGTTGTAGGGACTCGGTGGGAGTCGGAACTCAGTGGGAGTTGGAACAACAAACAGGGGATTCGATTGCAGGAACTCGGCCGTAGTTGGAGCATCGACGGGGTTCGATTGCATGAACTAGAAGGGGGTTGGAGCATCGTTGGGGGCACACGTTGTAGGATCTCGGCGAAGATGGAACAACGTTGTGAATTGGGGGTTATTGGAGAGAACCGGCAATTCAAGCGCAAGCGGGCGAGGGGATTCAAGGCAAGGTGGAGATTTGTTGGGAATCCAAGGTGCCTTGAATGTACTTGGGCTTGGCGAGGATTTGGCGAAGAAGAGGGGCCAAGAAACAAGGCGAAGAAACGGATCAAGACGAAGGAAAGAAGACAAAGAAGAAGCAGCAGTTTGACGGGTCTGGAACAGTTCGACGGGTCTGGGAACAGTTCGATAATGACAGACCCGAATAGTTCGATAGGGCGGGTGAACATTGTTTCCTTGTTCGTTTTAGTAACTTCTTTGTTTCTTGGGCACCAAGTCGGTATCCTAGGCCTATATAAGGACCTAGGGTCGTGACATATTGGTGTGGGTTATATTCGTATCGTTTCTCTTCAATAAACAAGGGTTTTCGGGTCGTGGAGGTAGCTAGCTCATCGCTAGTGGACCACGTTATATCGAGTGTGTTCTTGTGTTCTTGTTCTCATCATTATTATCATCGTTCAAAGCTAGGTCCAGATCATAACATAAGGAATAGAAGGGGCGCGAGACTCACCTAGACTGACAATGTCATAATTCGTTTCTAGTGTCGTTAAATTATTGTGTAATAATAAGAACCTTTTGTATAAGACTCTAAGTTTAAAGTTTAATATTATAAATTTCATGTTGTAGATTGTATTGCTTTTGATCTCCGCCACTTCTATTAAGCATCCCCTCCCGGTCTTGTCCCGAGTCGGATAAGGGGGTTCTTGCACCGTGAGTCATGATGGTGTAGAGGACATTAATTAGGATTAAGAATGACCTGACTCCCTACGAGAATTTGTATATGAATTATTAAAATAGAATGTATTACTCGGGTAGAGTATCATATGACCTAGACATAATGTTATTTAAACAAAATTGTTCGTAGAATAATGAACTTTTCAACCACACGAGAAGCTTATTCATACTTGTTGTGATAGACGCCCCATATTACAAAACCACTCTTTTATCACCAGTGATATGTAAATCATGGTTACATGTTATTTAAAGAGAGTGTAAATTTTCATGAGGTATGAAAACTTGAAGATGGTAACTTGGTCCCTTTCGTTTTTACTTTATAACATCACAATGAACTTTTAAGTAACATTTTTTTTAAAATTGAAAAAAAAAGTCCCCATTAGAACGTTAAATTGAACAAATTTGTAACAAACACTTAAACACATCTCACTGTTTTAACAAAATATATCGTTTTATCAAACTACTTCATCCCTTGAAACGTAGCTCATAGATTATTCAGAATAAAAAAATTTACAATGTTATTACAGTTTTAAGTCTTTTTTATAATTGTTGTTTGTGTGCAAGTACACATATTGTGAGTGAGCACCAATACTGGGAAGGTTTGCACATGAGATGAATGAATCACACTAATAGTGTTTCTCAATAGAGGCTAGTGATTTGAAATACTTGGTGGGTGTTGGCGCTAACGTTCGTGAACACAAATATTGAATTTCACTTGTCTCAAATATCTCATTTAAGTGCATGATTAATCGACTAAAAATATGCATGGATTGACTTACTTGATAACATTAGTAAATGATACTTACATACACAATGCCACTCACAAATGCAAACTTCTATAAACATAATTCTAAAATTGTGTGATCTAAGCTTTTGTGATAAGGTCACGCCCGATGACACGATTCTTGAACGGACGCTATCCTAATGAGGGGCAGTAAGTACTAATAATAAGAAACAAGTTGAGGGTAAATGATATGTGAATTTTTTTAAATAACTCAACTATGACATAACAATCACAAATAATTTAAAAGTGTCTTAATTTATGATAAGACACTTCTAACTTCTAACAATCTCAATTACTATTCAGATTTGAATAATGAAAAATTGCGAGTTAAAGGAAAAGAATGTACAATATCAGTATATTGAGGAGCACATAGCTTTAGTTTGTTTCAATTAAATCAACTTACTTATAAATTAATTTGTAAGAGAAGAGACGGAGTAAAAAATGAGCTCCCTCGGCAACAACCTTGCACGCACACACCAGGCGCTCAGGCAGATGGATGAAAGTTTAGGGATATTTTAAATACTTTATGGTGTGTTCACGTTTATGAGATTACAATAACCGGAAGTTGGAAATTTGAAGTCCAAGATTATTTTATAATACTCTACGTATATATGTCGTTTGGGTTAGTCCTAGAAATAATTTCATTTCCTCACATAGTGCTACCAACCTTAGCTTCACAAAAATCACAGACATTCTGAACAATGAAATATGAGTTATGGAGGTATGGACAGTTTTCTCGTGCGTTTATTTTGGTTAAATTTGTCGATGAAGTGGTGTATTAAAGTTTTGTGTGTATTTGAATTTCCTATTTGTGGATTGGAAGTAGTGAAGACCCCGTCGATATGGATCAAAATATTATTTTGATGAAATAACATTTTATGTTTTTTAGTTTTCTTTATGTAGGGGGGTTCTTTGAAGAGTGATCCAGTTTGTGAATGTCGGATCTTTGGATCGAATATGTATATGGTAGTTAGAACGTGCATGAGTTCTAACTTTGACCGTTCATTCATTATTTATAGTAATGAACACAATTTTATAAGGGCTGTTTATGCATTTAACATATATAAAATTCTCTTTATATAAGAAATAGACTTAGACTTAATGAAGCAATTTATATTAAATTAATATACTCTCAAAAATAATTATTACGGGACTAGAGATTGTATAATCTTGAGATTTATTTGGCAATTTTTTTTGTTGAATTGAAACATTCAGTTTGAACCCATGAATCAATATTTTCAAAATTATTGGTTCAGAAGATTTGATTATGACACATTAGCTCTTATATTTGTTACAAACTCAAGTTAAATGAGCTATGCTAATATTTGAAAACATCAATTCAATGGAAATATAATAAGTTCGACTTTTATCTACATCAAGACTAATAAATACATGATTAAAATTGTGATTGGGTATTTGAAACTGCAATCATTATAGCATAATGCACATCACAAATTTATAAAATTTCGAACTTCATTATTAGACCTTTAGTCTATTTGCATTTTTCACCATATAGCTCCCAGTTTCCTTCGCCAGTTGGGCTCGTGGTTGCCCCTTTCTGACCTTAGCACTTCCTGATCAACCGACTTCGCATCCGACTATGTTACATCAAGTACCGAAGAATGGATTTTGACTCTCCAGATACATAATTTATCAATGGAAACCCTAAATACATAATTCCTACAAGAGGATGTTAAAGGTGGTAAACCTGCAGCAAACTCGCACATGTTCGAAATGTTCTAAGCAATCTCTATGTTGGTACTCAAATACTATCTACCAACCTGTGACATAATCTTATTACAAGAATGGTGCTTTTAAGTACAAAATCCATGAAGCTAAAGCACCTCGAGATAGGGATCGATTTTCAATGACTTCATAAGAGGATGAGTGAACGAAAACAGATGTCGGCGTTTCGCATAGCTCTCGGGAGATCCATTTCTCGGGATATGAATCAACAAAACTATGGAAGGCTCATGTCCTAACATATGTATGCATAATTAATTTTAGCTTTCTCCAGTTTCTCACAATGTAGGTACATAACTACACATTTCTATTAAATTCATGTACATAGTTGGTGAACTAGTATATGAATTTCATTTGTGCACATAATATTACATTTAACCTTACACAATAAATACACTAAAGTCATGCATGATTGAACACTTCACAAATGACACAAAACAAACATGAACTTATCATCTTTATTTTCTAATTCTCAACTTGATAAAACTAGAATAACACTTTTAAATAACACTTTATCACACAACCTAGCTTCTAGCATTCAGACGGGCTAAGAGGAACGTAGCTTATGCCCAACCAAGGTCGTGGCTCATGCTCAGCTGAGGTCCTTGTGTTTGACTGTTGCTGGAGTCGTCCCCTGAGGATGATTTCTCTTTGTGTGCATTTATGAACTCCACGACATCATACTAAAGGAATGTACTATTTGAATCAATGTAACTAAATCAAAATTTAGCAAATGATACGACCTTGGTTAGAATATTATAATAATTATGAATCTCCATGAAGTCAAGAGAAACAACATACAAATAAGATAGTATCGCAAATTCAAGTTTTGAAAATTAAGAATACCATTCGATCCTTGCACCGGTGACTCGGGAATAACTGTATTCTTCTTAATTGAGAAGCATAATGTTGAAAAAAATCTGAATGTTTTTCTATCCATGTAGGGTCCCTTGTAGACTCGTAAACTCGTTAAACCCGCAAGTTTGACAACCTTGAATAGTTGCGACATCATAGTTAAAAATATAATCCAAATGTGAAATAAGAATAATAAATGAGCAATAAATTTATAAAATGTCAGTGCATGCAAGAAAATATTGAAAGAGGGAAAATACATACATAATTAAGGGAAAATTAAGTAAGTGTCGTCCAACAAATTTGAATTCTACAGTCATGCAAGGATAAAAGATTCATACAATTTGATGGTGCAAGTTGTAAAATATAAGCTTCTAAAGATTAAAATGGACGCTACACATATTGCATTTAATGACTTAATTGAGATGAAGCAAAGACCAAAATTTGCACCACACTACCATCTCAAATTCAGTTAACGACAGTTGGCATAATGGTGTTACATGTTGACACAAAATAATTGCTTGCTGATTGCAAAAATAAAGGGTATATATTGTATAATTACCAATATCTACGGATAGTAAGTGTAGATCACCCTATTTAAAATTCGATGCATATCAGAAATAGGCTTAGACTAAATAGAACAATATATATTAAATAAAAATACTCTAAACAATTGTGATTTCTCGAGAGGGACTTGAGGTCGTACAATCTTGAGATTTGTTTGATATTAGTTTACTATGTTGAAACATTTACTTTGAACTCGTGAACTAATATATTCTAAATAATTGGTCTAGGAGATTTGAATATGACATATTACCATTTATGCTTGTTTTTTTAGAAAAAAGAGCAGCTTAAATAAATCAGGAAGTAGCTATTACAGTAGATGATTCCCTTCTAATACATTCTCTAAGCCACGAAGGCCCAAAATGGTTTGAGAAACTAGTCACAATGTTGTCTTCCTTTGCATGAACGGCCAAAAGATGAGTTGCTCGGTTAGAACTCCGGTGCCGGAAAGTGATATCAATCTCAGAAAACATCCTTGACAAGTCTGCAGCATGACTGATGACAGAACTCGCTTCAGATATGTCCTCTCCTTTGCTTCCCCCTCGAGCTCTTCGGATTTGATCAATGATAACTTTTGCATCCCCTTCCAAGACAAGAGCATTACACTGGAGCAAGATAGCCATACGGATTGCCTCCTGAGCCGCAATAGCTTCAACGTGTTTTGGTGAAAGAACACATTGAATAGGCATGCCCGTTCCTTGGATAACTTCGCCTTTATCGTTTCTAATTATCACCCCAATAGCGGCACTTCTCGTTTCTTCGCTCCACACACCGTCGAAATTGGCTTTCAGCCATCCCCTCTGAAGCTTTGTCCATGGGACCTGAGAAGAGCTTACAGTGGGTGAAACCTTCTGAAACACATCAAGTCGAGTGAGCTCATCCTTGAGGAGACCAATCTCTGTACAAATCTATGACGGGAAGTAAATTTTATTTCAAAACATCCAAGAATTTTGCGCCCTCCACAGCCACCAAACAGAAATGGCAAACGGAACAAGATCATTTGTACTCAGCTTCTCTAACCAGTACTCTGCCCGAGACGAAAAAATTCCAGGATACTTTTGTAGATAAACGCCATCCTTGATGTTCTACCAAACTTCCATCGCCAATGGACACAACCCGAAGACGTGAGAAACCGATTCGCCCCGGTGGCCTCATGCTTGACAAAAACCTGTTACATCAGTTGTTCTTCATCGGAGATTGTCAATTGTAGGGATACCGTTTTGGATACTTCGCCAGAGATGGTGTTGGAACGTCGGCGGGACTTTAATCTTCTAGATTTTACTCATAGCTTTGGAGGACGAGTTTGAAGAGCCCTCCGCGCTAGAGATTGTCTTTCGTTTAAGAGCTTGTTGGTACTCCGTCTTCACCGTATAGTGACCTGAATCCGAAAAGTGCCAAATAAGTCTATCCTTAGTATTATTCAAGGAAAGCGGAATACGATTAACTTCTTCTACATCAATGGCCGCCAAGTGCTCTTGTAAGGCTTGGGCATTCCATGTTCAGTCCTCTCTTATCAAATCATTTACTCTCAAATCTTTATTGCTTGGTTGGACATAGAGTTTTAACAATGGTTCCATAGAATCCACCTATCCGACACACGGATTTTGCTCCCATCTCCCACTTTCCATCGTGACCCTGAGTCCAAGAGTTTTCTCCCATGAAGAATGCTCCTCCAAGCATATCAAGGAACTGATCCTAGTTCAGCTTGCCAATATTCTTGAAGTACTTAGCTTTTACCACTCTACTAAGTAAGGAATTCGGGTACCCGAGAATTCCCCAGCACTTTTTTGCCAACATCGCGTCATTAAACAATTTTAGATCCTTGAACGCTAGTCCGCCTTGATCTTTCCGTTGTTGGATGCGGTCCCATTTAACCCAGTTGATACTTCTTCTATCATCCGCTTTACTCCACCAAAACTGGCGAATGAGAAGCTTCATGCGGTCACATTCACAATAAGGGAGTTTGAAGCATGACATGGCATTAAGCCTGGCCATTGGCCCAGTGGCCCGACCAACCCGCCCAACCCAGCCCAGCGTGGGTGGGTTTGGGTTCGGAAAATTTCAGCCTGGTACGGGCTTGGGCAACAAAACGAGCCCGAACCATGAATGGGTTGAGCTTGGGTTCAACCTCCTCAGCCCAGGCCCAGCACGGCCCGGGGACGTAATAAATAATCAAACATTAATAATTATACATACGGGTTATATATGTTTCGAATGGTTTTATTTTGTCAATGTGTAATTTTGTAGTTTTTACTAACACATGGGGGTATTGAATTGTCATAAAATAATATGCACTTACATATGAATATCATATAATAGTATTACGCTTACAAGTTACAAATCATCCAAAATTAATTAATCTTCTCATTTCTTTACAGACATCGGCACAACGATTGGCTTTCTTTACGTGAAACCTTAGTTGATATAAAAAATATTAAATGTGTTAAATGCATGATTTTTTTCAATCATATTTGTATTTAACGTAGTGCTAAGTAAATTTTAAATTTTTTAAAGTTATTGTTTTAAATAAATATTGAAATTATTTTGGCCCACGGGTTGGGTTTGGGTTTAGACTTTTTCAAATGGGTCGGGCTTGGGTTCTAGTGTTGGCCCAGACGATGTATTGGGTTGGGCCTGGGTTCACGTTTTAAAAACACTGGCCCAGTCTGGCCCGACCCAACCCAACCCAGTCCGGCCCTTGGCCAGCTATACACGGCATGCGTGGGAAGGGGTTAAGCAATGGCCCGAATAAGAACTTCCTTGCCCCTACTGAGAGTGTACACTCCTTCCAACCCTTGAGTTTTGAGAGGGGTCGCTCAATAAGATGCACAAAGGTAATCGCCTTCTTCCTCCCCATAGTAGTAGGAAGACCAAGATATTTATCATATTGAGTTACCTCAGTAACACCACAGTGCTTCATGATATCTTCTTTGACTGCAGTTGGGGTATTCGTGGAAAACACAATTGCGGATTTTGCTAGATTCAGTTCTTGACCCGAAGCCTTGCTGTAGAGATCAATAATTTAACACCCCCGATAGAGGAGCCGGAGATCGGGGAAGTGTCTCCGTATAGGGAATTACCCTTTCGTACAAGGATTAGTAGTAACAAGTAGTGAAAAGAGAACATCCCAACTATTGGTTATTATTACAAAAGTTAACAGTGTTCGCGAGTGAGTCCAAACTGGACAACAAGTCTAACAAAAGATATTTTAAAACGAAAGAGGTCTCTCCGGTTAATTACTAAGTATTACACTTTACATGTGAGAAAGAGCTCGTTAATCCCGCGCGTTTCCCCAAGCAAACCAGTCATACACCTGCGGGGGAAATAAAAGGAACAAAGACCGTAGTTATTCGAGTATCAGTAAATACTGAGTGAATAAACAACTTAGCATGTAAAACAGAGTGGCTAAGAAAGGTTACGAGGTCTGTATTTGAACCAGTTTAAACAGTGACGGAGTATAAGTATAAAGATCATAGTATGCAGTATTAAGAAGATTCCCAAACGTTCAGTATCTCCATTACAAATATCTTATCTCAAGTGGAGTCTCTATGAAAAACACGGCTTACAAATAATTGTTTCTAGATTTATAGATAAAGCAGTCAGATTAATAATTTGCAGTAACCAAGGGAGACTAGGATAAATAGTCACAGATGATACTGGTGTATAGGGGGTGTTGAAAACCCAACCTCTCTACCAAGCGTTATGAATCGGATCTCCCGTCCCGCTAGTCATCATACAAATAGCCAACTAGACCTAAAGTGTCGACAACCCCTTAAGATTGTAAGTCAGAAGAGTAGTAGATGCTAGACTCTAGCCTATGGCGATAAGAGTTGGGGCTCTCGGAGTCCCAAAGTAGTAACGGGTCCAAGACTCCAATAGGCAGTCAAGGGAAGCTGTTGAATCGATACTTCCGGCCGGAGCCAACCATAAGTCCAAGACTTCAACCAGTACAGTTAGTCAAGGGAAGCTGCCGAATCGGTACTTCCGGCGCGGAGCCAACATAGTAACAGTCCAGTGGTTCCAGTACATGTGATTCTTTATCTTTACGTTGTTAATGAATTCTGACTTAGTGACGTTTGAATAAGGAGTTTTTTTATTCCGAATACCAGTTATGAAATGACGGGTTAAAATTAGAATGACATGTTTAGCAATTTCAGAATAAAATACGACATTTATGTTGAAATAAACGAGTAGATTACATGATGGAGGTTTGGTAGTGGTCGGAGACGGACTCGGGAGTGATTCTGGTGGGTTGCTTCGGGCCAGAGAAGAGGGGGTTGAGAGAGATGGAGGTGGACCAGTGGTGGAGGAGAAACAGGGAGGTGAAGCTGGAGTCGGAGGCGGTGGTGGTTCTTGGGTCTGTTGCGAGGAAGAAAAGAATAGAAGAAGGTCTGATGGTAATATAAGGAGAGAAAAAAAACTACAGTAACGGCAAGGTGAGGTCAGTATTTGTTATGCTTCGGTCACTTCTCTTTTAATCTATGTTTTTTTTTTCCTTTTTAAAACAAATTATAAAGTATGTTAACAGCATGGGTTAAAGCGGTGATTCGGGCGTGCGAAGGCGTAAATACGTCACTAAAATTTTACGTGCGGCGGTATTAAAAATTATATTTTACAATCGGTTAACATTTTAAAAAATGTAAAACATAAGTTTTTAGAAAACGAAATTTATTAAACTAACTATAATTTAATTGCAACAATTAAAAGTTACTACGCGTGTTGACTTACTTAACGTCTCTAGCTAAAGGTGTACGAAGCTAGCCATGGGAGTGAAGGTGTATTAAACTAAGTAATTGTAATTTAATTGCAACAGTTGTAATTTAATTGTGATAAGGAAGAGGAAGAAGAGGAAGAAGAAGCCATGGGAGTGAAGGTGTATGAAGCTAGTAAGAGGTGTTTTGATAGGCTGCTATTGTTCTACTCGCCGGCTCACCATGTTCTTCCGTCGATTCGATTGCTTCGTTCCAGATAGAAGGAAAATATATGATGGATACTGGATAGTAAAACCGTTTTCTCTGCTTTTGGTATTGGGTTTTTACCGGGTTGTTGAAAGGGAGAAACCAGTAAAAGGCCATCAGCCCGATTTCATTTTTCTCAGCGAAGCCCAATTTTTTTTAATCTAAGATTTCCTTTTAGGGAGAACTATGGGTTGGATTTGGAATAGATCCACCTATAACTGTATTTATATCCGAATAAGCAGTGGAGATTCTTATCCTATTAAGATCCGCTCGAGTGTTCCATCCCTTTGATAGAAAAATGTAAAGTCACTGAAAAGTTCGATGCACCACTTCACTAATAAACTTAATTAAAATTGACATACGAGAAATACGTCCATAACTCATTGTTCGTTGCATATAAGGTTGGTGAGTTATGTGAGGTTGGATTTAGTGGTACTTTGGAGGTTGGTTAGTTAACAACTTATTCAAAGTAACACATATTCAAATAATAGTAACAGATAAACTATGCTCATGTATAATTATATTGTAAATCATGTTGAAGAGGTATATCAACCAAAGTAGCCCATAGCAGCCTTATGGCTAAAAGAGATGCGAATCAAACTTAAAACATACGCCAATCTGGATACTCTATTAATACAAGTAAGTCCCTTGTATTAGTGTTTCCTTACTCTCCCGACTCTTCTTTGTTTATTGACAAAAAAACGAACTTTTGAGTTGCTAGTGGAGCCTGGAGAGTTCAACTGCAAAACTACCAATTAAATGCATGATGATATACAGACTTTGCTATTGGGCTACCAACCATGTATAAGTTACTATTATTTGAATATGTGTTACTTTGAATAAGTTGTTAACTTATGAGAGAGTAGACAAACGTTTCAGTTGTAGTCATATCCAGTGGCGGAGCCAAGAAATCAAGTCACCCGGGACAAGATTAGCAAAGTCAAAAGTCCAAGTTAAAATTCAAATATTGAACACAAATATTGAATTTCACTCGTCTAAAATATCCCATTTAAGTGCATGATTAATCGTTTAAAATTATACATGAACTGACTAACTTGAAAGCATTAGTAAATTATACTTACATACACAATGCCACTCACAAATGCAGACTTCTGTAAACATACTTCTAAACTTTTGTGATATAAACTTGTGTGATAAGATCACGCCCGAGAACACGATCCTTGAACGGATGTTATCCTAATGAGTGGCAATAAGTACTAATAATAAGAAACAAGTTGAGGTTAAAATGATATATTGATTTTTTTTTCTAATAACTCAACCTTGACATAACAATCAAAAATAATTTAAAAGTGTGTCTTAATTTATGATAAGACGCTTCTAACAATCTCAACTACTATTCCGATTTGAATAATGAAAATCGAGAGTTTAAGGAAAAGAATGTATAATATCAGTATATTGAGGAGCACATGGTTTTAATTATTTTTTTCAATTAAATCAACTCACTAATCACACGGGGCTATTGTAGGTAGTGGATTCAGAGCAGATCAACTACCGTCCACGTGGCAGTCATCGAGCACATCCAATGGTACTCCGTATACAACCTACATAAATTTATATGAAAAACGGCTGAACAAAACTGTCGTTTAAGGCTCAAAAACCGTCATTTTTTCCTCTAACGGCAGCTGAACAAAACCGCCATTTAATAACAATTGTCGATTTTTGCGAGATTAACGACAGCTTTCTTTCTACCGCCGTGAAAAACATCTTAAAACGGCGGTTTTGCCTTCCGCCGTGTGTAAAACCGCCGGAAAAGGGCAAAATTCTAATAGTGACACCCAATCACATGCTTATATTCGAGCTTATCTACATGGGGGTTGTGAGACAGGACCACCCGCGATACTAATCACATGGGAGTTGTAGAGACTTAGTGGCATAGAGGCTAGAGCAAGGGACGTCGCGCGCGAGCAACAAACACGCTCGCGCGCGACCCTTGGTAGCTGTCTGAGAGATCTAGCCTACGTGTCGCATAAATGTGGTCGATCTCATAACGGTCACCTACTTATGCGGATGAGTGCGTAATGTGCCCTATATATACGGTCGAACGTGCCGTTACGAGGCTATCATTAAGCCGCCATTAATGGACGCATTAACCCCTCATAACGGTCACTTCCCCACTATATATAGGAGCGTTAGCCTCCTATGGCACTTCTTCTAAAATCTCTGACTAATCATCACTGTCTCTCTCTTAAGAACAGTTAACAATTTCTTATTCTTTCCCCTACGCTAACCCTCAATCTCTGTGTGTTCTTGTTCTTATCTTCTGTTAGAGGTGTACATGTAGGGTTTTGATTCATGGATGCACAACGGAAACAATAATTAACCATGCAAAACCCTCCAAGGATCACAAGTCAAGAGACATAACGATGGTAAAGGAAGAAATCAATAACGCACCTTAGGGTTCTCCTTTGATGACTTCAAACGCGAGTTGTGTCACGTTCTCTATGGTTGATCCACGCCTAGAGTTCCTAGATCTCCCACTCCTTGGTGCTAGCCCGGAAAGAGGAAGTGGAAGAAGAATCACGCAAAACGAGACGAACCAAAGGAGGTTTCGGCCTCCTTTGGGGCCGACGGGGACGGGCGGCGGGCTAGGGGGGCGGCGGCTCCTCTAGCTTGTTGCTCTCTCTCCTTTTGTTCTCTCCCACTCTTGTTATGTTCAATTATGAGCATAAGTTGTGGGAAGGAAGGAATGAAGGTCCTTTATATAGTCCAACAACTCCTTGCCAACTACCTAAAAGGCTTATTCTAGTCCTACTAGAATTCAATTTAGTCCCTTCCTTGCAAATTAGTCCCTACTAAGTTTGTAAGGTTTTGCAAAGTGATCCTTCTAATTAATTAATTCAATTAATTAATTTTCAAATCTAGTTCAACTGTATATAGCGTATGACCCCATAGGTTCTATCTAGTTGGTAGCAACTATTTGCTAATATGGAGCGGTTTCTAGCAAAACATCCATTCTAGCCAACTAATAGAATAGTCATCTTGACAACCTTTGTACAAGTAATTATCTCATCCCTTTGTCTCTATATCCGGATTGGACACGAGACATACAAGTCACACTCGTATATCCAATCCATAGTTTCTCGATCCATGGGAATAGCCTTATTCGTGCAAATAACATCAATATCCCATATTGATTTATTTGAGTCTGGCCAGACATTCTATAAGCACTATCCCTCGAGTGGCCTAGGATATTTGCTCCCGTTATGTGGGAGGGACAAATTCTATCTACGTCCACTACGATCTCTAAGTTTGCTTCTTATTGTATCCAGTACACGCCTTTATAACTACCCAGTTACGGTGTAGCGTTTAACGCTACCAAAATCACAATAATCCACAACTAGAATATCTAGTGACTTCAAGTCTAAGGATGACAATACCATTGCACCGCGAGAAGCGCTTGTGACTCAACATAACGTGTATGTAGCCTTCTCGGAGATGGGTCAATCCAGTGCGTCATTACCCCTAATGCACACCTATGTGTTGGATCGTGATATCTCCATATCAATCCAACCCCATACTAGTCTATAGATGATTGTCCCATTAATCATTATACTGGACTAGGGATATTTAAGATAAACAACACAATTGTAAATCTAAGGACTTCATTATATCAAATATCCAATAAATAATAAATGAATTTCTAGCCACAAATAAATTCATACTAAACTAGATTGCCTCTAGGGCATCTATTCCAACAGTCTCACACTTGCACTAGAGCCAATATGGCGCATCTCGTATGCCCATACTCCTAGTGTGCCCTTCATGCTTCCACATCGTGAGCGGCTTTGTAAGCGGGTCTGACAGATTCTCATCTGTAGGAATCTTGCATATCCGAACGTCTCCTCTATAGATAATATCTCGAATCAGATGAAACTTCCTGAGCACGTGCTTGGATTTCTGGTGTGACCTGGGTTCCTTTGATTGGCGATCGCCCCAGTTTTGTCACAGTACAACTCAACTGGATCCGCAATGCTAGGAACGACACTAAATTCAGAAACAAACTTTCTGATCCAAACAGCTTCCTTTGCTGCGCCATTTGCAGCAATGTACTCAGCCTCTGTTGTAGAATCAGCCACCGTCTCTTGCTTGGAACTCTTCCAGCTCACCGCTGCTCCATTCAGGCAAAACACATATCCCGACTGTGATCTAAAGTCATCTCTGTCGGTTTGGAAGCTTGCATCAGTGTAACCGCAACTCTTCCTCACCGCCAAATATCAAGAAAGCATCCTTAGTTCTTCTCAAGTACTTTAGGATGTTCTTGACTGCAATCCAGTGACTCTCACCCGGATTGGATTGGTATCTGCTTGTCATACTCAAGGCATATGACACATCTGGTCTAGTACATAACATGGTGTACATGATAGATCCTATGGCCGAGGCATAGGGAATTCGACTCATGCGTTCCTTCTCAATCTCATTGGAAGGACAACCACTCTTCGAAAGAGTGATTCCATGCGACATGGGCAAGAATCCCTTCTTGGAATCTTGCATGTTGAACCGTTTCAACACCTTGTCAATATATGTACTTTGACTTAGGCCTAGCAACCTTTTAGATCTATCTCTATAGATCTTTATACCGAGTATATAGGCTGCTTCCCCTAATTCTTTCATTGAGAAACACTTCCCTAGCCAATCTTTAACAGATTGTAGCATGGGAACGTCGTTTCTAATGAGTAGTATGTAATCCACATACAAGACCAGAAAAGCTACAGAGCTCCCACTAACCTTCTTGTAGACACAAGACTCATCTTCGTTCCTGATGAAGCCAAACTCTTTGACTACTTCATCAAAACGTCGATTCCAACTCCTAGAAGCTTGCTTCAATCCATAAATGGATCATTGCAGCTTACAGACTTTGTTGGCTTGCTTTGGATCCTCAAAACCCTCTGGCTGTATCATATACACGTCCTCGAGGAGATTCCCATAAAGGAATGCTGTTTTGACATCCATCTACCAAATCTCATAGTCGTGGTATGCTGCAATCGCAAGTAAGATTCGGATGGATTTGGTCATAGCGACTGGTGAAAAGGTTTCATCATTGTCAATACCATGAATCTGTCTGAATCCTTTAGCCACCAATCGGCCCTTATAGGTAATCACATTACCATCCATGTCGATCTTCTTCTTGAAGACCCACTTGCACCCCATGGGCCGCGCCCCTTCGGGTGGTTCCACCAAAGTCCATACTTTGTTGGTGTACATGGATTCCATCTCGGATCTCATGGCTTCTAGCCACTTCTGAGAGTCTGGGCCATTCATGGCCTCCTCATAGGTAGTAGGCTCATCATCTATGGGCATCGTGTCACCGGAATCGGTCACGAGAAGTCCATACCTCTAGGGTTCCTGACGCACTCTACTAGATCTACGAAGCTCTTGTGTTACCTGAACAGGTTGCTCCACAACTGTTTGTGGTTCCTGTTCATGTTCCATAATCGGTTCAGTGATTTGTGGTTCTTGAACCTCTTCAAGTTCTACAGTACTCCCACTTGCTTCTTTAGAGACAAACTCTCTTTCTAGAAACACGCCGGTCCGAGCAACAAACACTTTGTTCTCGGCTGGATTGTAGAAGTAGTAACCCTTAGTTTCCTTAGGGTACCCCACAAACTTACACTTATCCGATTTTGGCCCTAGCTTGTCTGAGTGTAAACGTTTTACATAGACATCGCAGCCCCAAATCCTCATGAACGACAGTGTGGGACGCCTCCCACTCCACATCTCATATGGTGTCTTCATGACTGATTTGGATGGAACACGGTTACTGGTGAAAGCTGCACTTAATAGAGCGTAGCCCCAAAATGATAATGGAAGATCGGTTTGACACATCATAGATCGAACCATATCCAATAGGGTTCGATTCCTCCTCTCAGACACGCCATTCCACTGTGGCGTTTCGGGTGGAGTGAGTTGGGACACGATCCCACACTCTCTAAGATAGTCGTCAAACTCTTGGCTTAAGTATTCTCCTCCACGATCCGATCGTAGAGCCTTGATACTTTTGCCAAGTTGCTTATCTACTTCATTCTTGAATTCTTTGAACACTTCAAAGGATTCGGATTTTGCCCTCATAAGGTACACAAATCCATATCTACTGTAATCATCAGTAAATGTAATGAAGTAGACATAACCACCCCTGGCAGGCGTGGCAAATGGTCCACACACATCAGTATGTATGAGCGTCAATTGCTCACTAGTCCTTTCACCTTTCTCATTGAAAGGGGAATTTCTCATTTTTCCCAATAAACAAGCCTCACATGTCTCATACGAGTCAAAATCAAATGAGTCCAGTAATCAATCCTTATGAAGTCTAGATACACGTTTCTCATTTATGTGGCCTAAACGACGGTGCCATAAATAAGCAGGATTTAAATCATTTATTTTAATCCGCTTGGTATTAATGTTGTAGACATGATTGCTTAGATCAAGGACATACAGTCCATTAAATAATTGCGCACTAAAATAGTGAATATTATTAAAATAAAATGAACAACAATTGTTCTTTATTGAAATAATAAAACCATCCTTGTCCAAACAAGAAATAGAAATAATGTTTCTGCTCATAACAGGCACGAAATAACAATTATTTAATTCTAAAACTAATCCTGAAGGCAGAGATAGCTCGCACACGCCTATGGCCAACGCAACAACTTTTGCTCCATTCCCAACGCGCAGATCTACCTCTCCTTTAGCCAATCTTCTACTTCTCTTTAGATCCTGCACATTCCGACAAAGGTGAGATCCACATCCAGTATCTAATACCCATGATGTAGAGACAGTTAAATTGACATCTACAACAAAAATACCTGGCGGTGGTGGAATCATATTCCAAGCCTCTTGTCCTCCAGATATTTTTGGCAGTTACTCCTCCAATGTCCAGGTTGACTGCAGTAGTGACATTCACCTTTAGTCACACCTTTGGCAATGCCAACAGGCTTAAGGGCAGGTTCCTTGGACTTGGCAATTGACTTGCCTTTGCCCTTGGAGGATGAGGCAAACCTTTTTCCCTTTCCTTTCTGTACCATCATAATGGCCTTGCCCTTACCCTTGTTGATGCTCTGTTCAGCTGTCCTCAACATATTGAGTAAATCTGGCAGTGGTTTTACGATCTCGTTCATGTTATAGTTCATGATGAACTGTCCATAACTCTCGGGCAACGATTGCAACACGAGATCGGTTGCCAACTCTTGGCCTACCGGGAACCCCAGTCGGGCGAGATTCTCCAAGTACCCGATCATACGGAGTACATGGGGTCCCACCGGGTTCCCTTCTGCCAGATGACACTTGAACAGTGCCTTAGAGACCTCGTACCTCTCTACCCTTGCCTGCTCTTGGAAGAGATGCTTCAGATGCTCGATCATATCGACGACATTCATGTTTTCATGTTGCTTCTGAAGCTCAGAAGTCATGGTGCATAGCATAAGGCAGGCCGCATCATTAGCGTCATCAACACGCTTTTGATACGCCTTTAGGGTAGCAGGTGTTTGGTTCTCTGGACCTTCTGGAACATGCTCCTCTATTGCGTACAGTTTCTTCTCTTGCTTGAGAACAATTCTCAAGTTTCTGTACCAATCAAGAAAGTTGGTTCCAGAGAGCTTGTCCTTCTCAAGGACAGATCGTAGGGAATGTTGTGAACTCGATGAGTTGTTTGCCATTTGAAATTCTACAAAAGGAAAATACGCAAGTTTTAGTATTTGTGAATTTTTTACTATATTCAATTATGGCTAGTTTATCAAATATAGATCCCACTATTTTTCTACGGATTAATAATCCTCAAGATATTAATGCGGAAAATATCTTTATATTTTCTAGTGGGCCAAGATCCATGTTTCATCTCCTTATGAGCTTGCTTTGGCAAGTCACCCATAATTTGACTAATTTAGGTAGGAACAATTCCAATTGCATCCCTTATGCAACTCTTGGTTCAATTGGGCAAATAATTCCTTATTTATCCATCCATATGGATAATCCCAATTGATTGCCTCTAGGTTTCTTAATCATATTAATTGCCTAGTTGTGTTCAACCTCTTATTTAAACAATTGCACATTACTAGCTTGTGCCATCGCATTCCGTCATTATGAACCAAGTCGCCATGCTTTGGCACGCACGAACTTGATAAATAATGATGATAATGAGTGTTTAAATGACGAGAAGGCAAGAACACAATATTTGAATTTTGAGGGATTTTAAATTCAATTTTAATTGTTTTGTTGATCAATATCAACTAATCTATCTATTTGAGTTTGGGCACAACTCCAAATAATAGATCCGGGTTGTCTAATTATCTTATTATCCTAATTGCATGCATCATCCATACACCAACCACATAATAGTAAGACAATAAAGTAAACAACCACAAAAACAAAAAAAAAACGTGATGTGGATATGGCCTTTTCTAGACTAAGATAATTCCAAGCCAATGGAATTATCTATGAACCCCTAAAAGCAAACAAATCTCCATGCGTCTTGATCTTTTGGTCCATCCTTTATAGTCTTGTGGAATGCTCCATGCTCCATGCTCCATCTTTTGTGGCTCCTTTTGGCTTTGGGCTTCTTTTTCTTCAATCTTGGCTAACAATCTACTTTATCTAGCACTAGCTACCTTCTATACTAAATAAAATAAATCTCACAAGTTGAGGAAAAAAATGGCACGCAGGCCATAAAACCCTAATTAATTGTTACAATTAATTGATCAGCTCGCAGGCCGTAAAACCAAACCACAAAATTAAACATCTACATCAAACCACATCCTAAGGCCATATCCAATCACCATGCGAATTGCACATAAACAGTTAAAATCCAATTTTAACGCGCTTGGTCAATTTTAATTGATTTTAGGAATTCTATGGTTAAAACGGTCCATGGGCCCAACAATCAAATTGCCCGGGCTCAAAAAAGGTGAACCGCAAGGCCCTAGGGCCGGCCCGGCCCCTAACCCACGCGGCTAGGCCGCGGGCTAGGGCCGCCCGACCCCTAGGGCGGCCAAGGCTTGGGCGGCAAGCAAGAGGGGCGGTCCCCCTAGGGGGCCGAACCTCTATAGGGAGTTGTTTCCAAAACAACTCCCTTGCTTGGTGCCCAAGTTTGGTTGTTTCCTTATTTTGGAAGAACTTCTTCTTCCCCAAGGATGCCCAAAACCTAGATCTTAGATCCTAAAATTTCTCAAACTCACTAATTCATGCATCTAATGCAAAAATTAGATCTTGTTATGATGGATTATTGACAAATTGCATCCCATGCTTGATTTGTCTTGTTTTACGCGATAAAACAATCAATTTAAGGTGTAAAACAACTAAAACGTAACACATAAACCACGTTTATGCTCTACGACCTGTGGCTCTGATACCACTGTAGGGTTTTGATTCATGGATGCGCAACGGAAACAATAATTAACCATGCAAAACCCTCCAAGGATCACAAGTCAAGAGACATAACAATGGTAAAGGAAGAAATCAATAACACACCTTAGGGTTCTCCTTTGATGACTTCAAACGCGAGTTGTGTCACGTTCTCTATGGTTGATCCACGCCTAGAGTTGATTCCTAGATCTCCCACTCCTTGGTGCTAGCCCGGAAAGAGGAAGAGGAAGAAGAATCACGCAAAACGAGACGAACCAAAGGAGGTTTCGGCCTCCTTTGGGGCCGACGGGGACGGGCGGCGGGCTAGGGGGCGGCGACTCCTCTAGCTTGTTGCTCTCTCTCCTTTTGTTCTCTCCCACTCTTGTTATGTTCAATTATGAGCATAAGTTGTGGGAAGGAAGGAAGGAAGGTCCTTTATATAGTCCAACAACTCCTTGCCAACTACCTAAAAGACTTATTCTAGTCCTACTAGAATTCAATTTAGTCCCTTCCTTGCAAATTAGTCCCTACTGAGTTTGCAAGGTTTTGCAAAGTGATCTTTCTAATTAATTAATCCAATTAATTAATTCCCAAATCTAGTTCAACTCTTTATAGCGTGTGACCCCATAGGTTATATCTAGTTGGTAGCAACTATTTTCTAATACGGAGCGGTTTCTAGCAAAACATCCATTCTAGCCAACTAATAGAATAGTCATCTTGACAACCTTTGTACAAGTAATTGTCTCATCCCTTTGTCTCTATATCCGGATTGGACACGAGACATACAAGTCACACTCGTATATCCAATCCATAGTTTCTCGATCCATGGGAATAGCCTTATTCGTGCAAATAACATCAATATCCCATATTGATATATTTGAGTCTGGCCAGACATTATATAAGCACTATCCCTCGAGTGGCCTAGGATATTTGCTCCCGTTATGTGGGAGGGACAAATTCTATCTACGTCCACTACGATCTCTAAGCTTGCTTCTTATTGTATCCAGTACACGGCTTTATAACTACCCAGTTACGGTGTAGCGTTTAACGCTACCAAAATCACAATAATCCAAAACTAGAATATCTAGTGACTTCAAGTCTAAGGATGACAATACCATTGCACCGCGAGAAGCGCTTGTGACTCAACATAACGTGCATGTAGACTTCTCGAAGATGGGTCAATCCAGTGCGTCATTACCCCTAATGCACACCTATGTGTTGGATCGTGATATCTCCATATCAATCCAACCTCATACTAGTCTATAGATGATCGTCCCATTAATCATTATACTGGACTAGGGATATTTAAGATAAACAACACAATTGTAAATCTAAGGACTTCATTATATTAAATATCTAATAAATAATAAATGAATTTCTAGCCACAAATAAATTCATACTAAACTAGATTGCCTCTAGGGCATCTATTCCAACAGTACACTTGGATCTCTCCCCAGGGTTTCCTTGTACACAATTTGGTGACCCCGACGTGAACATCAACCTTCAAAAGATTCAATAAATCAACCTAGTAGCCATGTCTCTTGAGGCCAACCTCCGTGATGGTGATCAATCTCTCCAAGAGGAAGAAACTCAGAGGGAGGAGACCCTCCCCAACACCAAAACCAATACCCAGCCCCTGACGGCTACTGGGACTAATACCTATTTGGAAATGCTGAATGCAACCATTCAAAGCCAAGCCAGGGCTATGCAAGTTCAATCTGCCCAGATAGCCCAGATCATGGCTATTTTGGGAGGGCTTGCATAAAGTGCTAGCCAGGGAGCCTTGCCCCTACCTGGATCCACTCCAGCAGCCAGCGCTCAGGGACCCTTGACTCTACCAGGAGCCACTGTGGCACCCACGGCGCACACGGCTGCACCACCAAACCCCCAGGCGTCCTTGCCTAATGGACACGTGCCTCAACCGAGAACATCATCAGAATCTCCCTTGGTGCCAAGTTATCAGCCAGAACGCGCGTCTACTGGAATCCACCTTCATACCCTGCGTTGCCATCGTACGCGACCGGAGTCCAGGGCAGCTACAAACCTCCACCTCCTTATGATCCCAATATGCCTTACATACCGGGGCTTGCAGCAACCCCGTCGTCGACTCCAGGGGTAGGCACACCTTCTAATGTGACAGCCTTGGAGAAAAGGCTAGTTAACCTTATTGCAAATCAGTGCTTTGCTAACACCATTATCCCAAAGGTTGATAACACACTGCCCATCTCGCGCGACATATTCTTGATGCCCAATCCTGCTGGATACAAAGCGCCAAAATGGGAGAAGTTTGATGAAGTAATCAGGAACGCCCATGAGCATGTAATGTGTTTCGTCGATCTGAGGGTCCCGCACGGGATCGATACCAGGCTGCTCATGCGTGAATTCCCTAAGTCTTTGGGGACTGTCGCGTATAAATGGTACTGGACGTTGGAGGCTGGATCGATTAAGAATTAGGAAGATATGGTGAAGAAGTTCTACACCAAATTCTACCAGGTTAAAGAGAAGGTCACAACCATACACCTCTCTCGAATGCACCAGAAACATGATGAGGAAGGGGTCGCATTCATCAAGAAATTCAGAACCAGGTCTCTGGAGTGTGTTGATGAAGTTTATGAGGGTCGTCTTGTGGAGATCTGTCTCCAAGGAATGCATGATGAGTATAAAGGTATGCTTATCAATCTGAACATGCCTACCTTTTCAAAATTGATTGACTGCACCAGAAATGTTGGAATTGTGCCCTAGAGGCAATCAATTCATCGTGACATTAATATGGACTTTCTATTCATTATGTTATCGATATGGAGATATGCTAACATGAATGAAGTCCTTAGAATATAAATTTTATATTCTTAAATGTCCCTAGTCGATTCTACAGTTAATAGGACGACTGTATTGCATCGAGACTAGTATGTGGGTAGATTGATATGGGATATCAAGTCTAACACATGGGTACGTATTAAGAGTAATGACGTACTGGATTGACCCACCATGAGAAGGCTACATGGGAGTTATGTGAATGTCGCAAGCGCTTCTCATAGTGACAATGGTGTTTTGATCCTTAGACTTGAAGTCACTAGATATTCTAGTTGTGAAATATCATGCTTTGATATTATAAAACGTTGCGCCATAACCGGGTAACTATAAATATGGTTATCGGGATGATAGGAAGCAAGCTGAGAGATCGTAGTGATGTATAGAGGATTTGCCCCTCCCACATAACGGGAGTAAATATCCATGGCCACTCGAGGAGTAGGACTTCAGAAAATGCATGGCCATGCTCGAATAAATCAATATGAGATATTGATGTTATTTGTTTATCTAAGTCTACTCACAGATCGAGAAATTATGGATTGGATATACAAGTGTGACACTCCATGCCTTGTGTCCAATCCGGATAGATGAGACAAATGGATTATACAACACGGTAACATTGGTCACAGAGGTTAGTCAGATCACTGACATTCCTATTACTTGGGAGCATTGATGTATTGCTAGATACCGCTCAATGTTTGTAATAATTATTATTACTGCCAACGTAATTAGGAACCTACAGGGTCACACACAATAATAGATCAAGCTGTGATTATTGCTAATTAGTTGGACTAAATAGCAATAATGAATTGATTGGACTAAAGTGTAAACTGTGCTCATTAGTTGGGCTAAAGAGAAATGATGGGCTAGAATGTAACTAGTCCCATATTGGTGGATTTATGGGTAAGGTGAATTTCTCTAGCTATAAATATGATTTGTAGGCTATGAGAATTCATTCATAATTAATCCTACACCACACTGTACACTAGAGAGAAAAGAGGAAATTTTAAAAAGGAGTTTTCACCCATCTAGGGTTCGGCCAAGGCAAGGAGTGCCGCCCCCTTTGTAGCCGTCGGCCATGGTGATGGCCGCCCCCTTCCCTGCTGCCCACAGAATGGTGATGCCGTCTCTCACTCTGCTGCCGTGGATGGATATGATCCATCATGCACATGTACAATTTCATCCTTATTCTCATATTGCTAGCACCATTGGAGAAGAAGCCCCGTTAAGGTCTATTCGTATGGATACCATGGAGACAAAGATACTATTCTTTGTATGTGATCGTCAACACCCTGATATAGATGAGGTAAACTTTATTCCTTCATCATGTTATGATGCTTCAACTGTGATCCTTGTAGGGATTTGAGCAGGATAATTTTTTGTTATTCCGCTGTGTAACCTGAATCAAAACCCTTCAAGGAATATTGAGCCACTGGTGGAGAAAATGGAGAAGAGATATGCGAACGATCGCGCGCCAGTAGGCTCTAGCTTCATAATTGGGAGATTCAGCTATAAATGTGGACGAGAAGCCGAAGTGTGTGCGGTCGCGTCTCCTTAAAAGCATCAACGACCTACACCCAGAGAGGCACCCCCATTGCCATGTTCAATCGAGGATGCAATAACTATATGCAAGCGGTGGCGAAAAGATGGAATTCTACCGGCACTGGAGCATAAGCCCTTTGGGGAACAACTGCGAGACCCCAAATGGTGTGAAGGCCATGGGCAAGTTATGCACCTAAAAAGGGAATGCACGAAGTTAAGATGGCTGGTGGACAGGAAAATCAAGGAGGGGCAGTTGGTCGTTGATGAGCCATCCAAGGATGTGCGCATCAATCCTTTGCCGTCCCATGCGCAACAGGATCCCAAGGGAAAAGAGATAGCAATGATCTCAATTGTGGACCTTGATGAAATCGCAGATTCAAGAGTTCCGGTGGTAGCCGAAATCTGCGAAGATGAAGATTATGGCGTGGGTAGGGAAGACTAGCATGCCGAACGGATGAAAGGCTCCAACAAGTTCGAGAAGTTCTTCGATGACATGAATTTCTCCAGCATTTGCAGACACGAGATGACGAAAGCAATTTTAAGGGTGGCATAAGACTATGGAGAGGAGCTCGTAGTCTCAAATGGCAAAGTTGTCAGAGCCGCGCGGTCACGCGGTCTAATCATGACGTTCAATGAATCGGACAATAAGATAGACGCGAACCATCAGATGCCATTGTATGTGACTGCCATTTTCAATGGCATTGAGTTCAAAAGAGCCTTCGTCGATGGAGGAGCAGCAGTGAATGTGATGCCAGCACCCTCGAGCTGGCTTTGTCAACAGACCATCACCATTGATGGGTTTTGGAAGCGACTCGAGAATGACTGTTGGATGGATTCTCCTCGGAATCCAGATGCCAAATCAAGTGCTCTGCCAAGTTCCGTGTCATTGATGACAATACTGCCTACCATATGATCATTGGTCGAGCATGGATCCATCGCTTTGATGTTGTGCCTTCCACGGCTCATCAATCAATGAAGGCTATTTGGAGAGACAGAGTAGTTGAAATACCAGCCTCAGTGAATCCTTTTAACTTGAAGGAGGCGCACTTATCTGAGGCGGTTTGGTTCACAGAAATGGCAGACGAAGTAATGCCAACACCATTTCAGCCAAATCCCCTGCCTAAGTGGGAGGACATCAAGGACCAGTCACCAGCAGGAGTAATGGTGATGCGAGAAGCTCACAAGGAGAAGGGACATGTGCAAGAGGAAGCACCAAAGATAGTCTACCAGAGGAAAAAACGTTTAAACCCTCAAAAGAGTCGTCGAGCACAACCGCGAAGGCAAAAAGATAAAAAGTTTCTACACGAATGGGAAGAAGTGCTATCGCATCTGAAGGTGCGCAGGGTCATCTTCGACCCTTCCCATCGAAGATATCCATGAGAAAATTTGCGAACTCACAAAAGCTCCAAACAAGGACGGGGAGAAGGCATCACTGGAGGAATTGAAAGAAGCTCATAAATGCATGGAGGATCGTCGAGAACCTTAGAAGAAGGAGTTGAAGGAATTATTCTTAAGCCCAACAGAGGGGAAGAAAATACCAGTTTTCCTAAGCGCAGATCTCAATGTTGAGGAGGAGCGAGGTCTGCTGGAGTTGCTTTAGGAGTAAAAATATGTATTTTCATGGGATTATGATGAAATGCCAAGTTTGGATAAGGAGGTTACTATGCACAGACTGGATGTCATCCCAGGATCAAGCCAGTGAAGCAGAGCGCGAGGACCTTTCGCCCAGAGGTCAATGTCAAGATAAAGGAGGAGATAGTGAAACTCCTGAATGCCAAGTTCATCGAGCCCAATCACCATCCCACCTGGCTTGCCAACATCGTGCATGTTTTAAAGATGAATGGAATCCTTTGCGTATGCGTCGATTTTAGGGATTTGAATTGCTTATGCCCAAAGGATGATTTCCCATTACCCGATGTAGATCTGCTGATTGACTCTACTGCTGGTCATCAGATGTTCAGCTTCATGGATGGATTCAGTGGCTACAGTCAAATCAAGATGGACCCTGAATATGCAAGGAAGACAGCCTTCATCACCCCCGGTGGGAGTGTTCCATTACACGGTTATGTCGTTTGGTTTGAAGAATGCAGGCGCGACTTACCAACGTGCGATGATGGCACTCTTCCATGACATGATGCACCAGGAAGTGGAATTCTATGTGGATGACATTGTCATCAAGTCTGGGCACAAGGAGGATCATTTGAAGGACTTGAGGATAGTTTTTGAGAGATGCAGAAAGTTCCATCTTAAGATGAATCCCATGAAATGTACATTTGGGGTAACCTTAAGGAAGTTCTTGGGATGCGTGATACATCGACATGGGATTGAGCCCGATCCCGCGAAAGTCTTAGCTGTTACTAACCTGCCAGTGCCTCAGACTCAGAGCGCGTTGAAGACATTTTTGGAAAAACTTTCCTATCTGCGAAGGTTCATACCAGCAATAGCGGAGGTCACATTTTGTTTTGGTAAGCTACTTAAGAAGGGTGCGATGTACGCTTGGACAACGGAGCACCATGTCGCATTTGAGTAATTGAAGCAACTATTTACATCTCCGCGGGTCATGATTGCACCACAGCTTGGATCTCTACTACTTTTGTTCCTTACCTCAACAAAGAAGTCCACCGGAGCTCTGTTAGCTTAGGAGTTTTAAGGACATGAGAGACCCATCTACTAAATCTCTCATGTGGTACAGTCTGCTGAGTCCCGGTACAGAGACATTGAACATCACTGTCTTGCTTTATTCTTTGTCATAGGAAAGTTAAAGAATTACTTTGCCTCCCATAAAGCTGTTATCATAACCAAAAGCGATCCCATTCGCTACCTGTTGGGACACTCTGCCCCCTCTGGGAGATTGGCAAAGTGGTACATGACTGTATCACAGTAAGATATAACATGCGCGCGCCCAAAGGCCATCAAATCTCAAGCGCCGGCGGATCTGTTGGCACAATTACCGGATGAGAACTACGAGCCTATGGTGGAGCAAGATTTAGAGAGACTGGAAGTCTACGCGATGGAGTCCCTATATTGGAAGCTGCATTTCAACGGCTCATTGACAAGATCAAGAGGAGGAACTGGAATCGTACTGACCAAACCCAATGGAAAAGTCATTCAGATGTCAAACAAGCTTGCCTTTGCGGTAACAAACAATGAAGCTGAATATGAAGCTTTGATTGCTGGTCTTCTCGCGGCCAAGGCCTTGGAAGTGCAAAATCTAATAGTAATGGGAGATTCCAAGTTGATTGTTTTGCACAAGAGAATCCTGCAGAGGGGACTTCGTGTACACCAAAGGCAGAGAATAGAAAATGGCACAGGAGGTGTTGGGTTTGTGTAGGGAGAGAGTAAGGCAATAACACTGTCTGAGAGAGAGACAGGGGTTTGGCAGAGCTTCCACGTATGTCTGGTGTGTCCTCCCCTGTATGGAAGGGTTAACGTCCTATATATAACGGAGAATGTGACCGTTGTAGTGTGGTTAATGCGCCCATCAATGGCGGCTTAATTAGCTTAACCATAACGGCACGTTCGTCCGCGTATATAGGGACCGTTACAGCACGTTATCCGCGTATACCGGAACCGTTATGGGGTTGACCGGGTTTGACCGGATTGACCGGGTTTATGGAGCTCGTGCCGTAAATCTCTCAAAAGCAGTTACTAAAGGTCGCGCGCGGGCTTGGCTCGCACGCGACAGGACTTACTCTAGCCTCCATACCACTAAGTCCCTACAAGTCCCGTGCAGTGGTATGCGAGGGCCCTGTCTCGCAGCCCCCACGTGGATCAGCGCGGCTGGTGATCCAGTGTGTGTGGAGCACAATATGGTGTGCTAGATGATTGCCACGTGGCCAAGATCTGTCTGCTCAGAAAGCACTATCTACATTAGCCCCCTTTCTGCGCGTGAAGACTTATAGCCGGATAGGCTTCCATGCGCAGGAACCAACGTACGCGTTGTTGCCACGCACCAATTCAAATACACGCAAGTTCAGCCCCCGTGCGTGCCATTATGACCTAAACCCCTAGAGTCGTGCCGTCTGGTCTTTTAGGGGCGTGACGTCAGCTTGTCCTGTGATTGCGCGATTCGACGGTGACGGTTGCGATTCGACTACTGAAAGGACGCAACCCTTCATTGTTTTTGGATAAATACTCTGTGCTCTCCATTGTTGCAAAGCATCACTTCTTTCTCTTAAAGTGAATGATACCCGGAAGCCTTCAAGAGAAGATTCAGATAATCAATAACCAGTTCTCTCTTGTCAATCGTCTTCTTCAAATGTGTGCATCCAAGCAAGCTTTACCAAAACAAGGTTTGCCTTGTTCCATTTTGCTTAATATACTGATATATGCTTTGAACTGCATTGGATCTGCAAACACATAACTTTCTGAAACATATTATCCACTGAAAACTATGAAGAAGATCCTGCTCTTTGAATCCAGATTTGATTAATCCCCAAATTGCAAGGATTTTGAGTGTAGGGTTTCTGAAATCCCTGATAATGCAAACGATTCCAATCTCTAATTTTGAAGATTGCCACTGGACTGTTCATCTTTCTTCCAATGAATCTTTGTATGCTTTGGACCAAATCTTGAAATTCAAACTAAAGTATATGTGTTTCTCCCCCCCCCCCCTTTTTTTTCTTGCTTTTCCGCAGGAATGAAAAAAACAAAAGGAACCAAACCCATTAAGGAGGTCGAAGAAATACCTGATCTTCCCCGGGACTTATGGCGAAAAGCCCCCTATTTGGGTGGCAAAGACTTCTACCATGCTAGGGTTAAGGCGAAGAAACTGCCAACTCCTGTCGCTGCTGAAGGATTGCAAACGTTAACCCCTCCAGTTAACTCGGCCCTGCTCGAATTGATCGATTCCGAGGACGTGGTTCGATTGGGAGTCGAAAATGGGTACTTCCCGTACACTGCGATTTCCACTCAAGCGTTTGTTCAGAAATTGGACTTCATGGATGAGTGGATTGACCATGTACTGACCCATCATGCCATGACTTTAAACGATGCTGGCATATACTTCGCAGTTCGTGCTATGAAGGGTGCTGCCGTGAAGCTGGACCAGTCCATGCTTCTAAACCTTCTTTCTCGTTACTCGCCTGCGACTCACACATTTCATTTTGCTGATTTCGAGGCTGCTCCCACGCTTGAAGATGTGCAGATGCTGTATGATCTGTCTCCCGTGGGCGAGGTGGATCCTTTGAGTCCCTTGAGAACTGATGCGGAGATCGCTTTGTACAACCAGATGGAGGAGTTCTTGTTATAAGTGAAGAAAATTTCCACCCGATGGATTCCTACAGAAGTCCTCTCTGACTGGCAGTTGGTCGACACATCTGCGAAGAACACTTGTAACAAGTGGGTGCAATATTTCTTTCGCGATTATGCGAACAGCAGTATCACCAAGAAGCTTCTGAGCCAAAACCCGAAGGCTAAGAACTATGTGAATGGCAAGGGTTATCACTTGACCCTATGCGCCTTCCTCTGTGCCTGGTTGTCGAGGTATCTAATTGATGGTCACCCGCATGACGGGGTCTTCTTTCATGTTCTGCCTCTTGCTGTGAAATTGGCCCTTGGTCAGAAAGTCGCACTTGGACCCTTAGTCTTGGGCACGCTGTACCACAAGTTGGATCAGCTGGTCGTGGCAATGAAGGAATCGCGTGGTCGCCTCGACGTACTGACTTACATTAACATTGCTTTCTTTACAATGTGGGTCTTCGAGCGATGGCCCTCTTATGCCCCAATTCCTTCTAAACCCAGCAAATGGTGTCCCCCAGGTGTGGAGGAGGAACGTAATAGCGGTAGAGCTGCGAGGTGGTTTGGAACTCACTTTCCCAAGTGCGTTTGGAGCCTGATATGCGACAATCGGGAAGAGTTTATAGCCAGGCCTTATGCTATGCACGTTGAGAATGTGCGATGGTTCCCAAAACTGTATCCCTCTAAGGATGTTGCTTTCTCTGAAGAGCTTCTTTTCGAGGGCGGGGAGCATTTCCACGAGCGCTACCGCGAATTCTTTTGCTGGTGTCTGAGAGGTTCTCTTCCTGCTCTTGCAGAGCATGTTCGTGAGCTCGCCCCTAGGTATGAGATGATTACCGTGGATGTTGATCCCACTCGCGTTTCTCCCAAGTTCGGCTTCGATGCAGTGGCTCCATCAATCTGGCCGCAGTCTATCATAAGAGGCTGCTACAAGCGGTTATTGTCTGGGGAGTGTAAAAAAATCTTGAGGAGCAATCTTCCCTTCGAGCAACCTCCAGGTAACCGCGAAGGTGGCTACTCCAGAAACTGGGTCGCTTATTGGAACGCCCAGCAGACAAGATTTGAGACGCAGTTAGCCCCTCAGCCAAGCAGAGCTCCTGTGATCAAAAGGAATTCATTCCCTTTTCGTCCCAACTGTAGCCTGGACGAGTCTGAATATGGCTGCTATTCGTTGCTGGATCGCGAGAATCACCTATGTCCCTCCACCATTCTCGATGAAAAGATAGCTGCGGTCAAGAGAGGTGATTCGCATGTCATCAGATACAGCAAAACTTTCGCTAAGGTAAGCAATTTCTCTTGCATGTGCTAAGTTTCCTTTATTCCAACATGTTGAAAACTTCATGCTTCATTTTCTGCCGCAGTGCTATGTGAGGAGGTTTGCATCTGGTGAGCGTTCCAAATCGCTGATCACTACCATTGTTACTGCAAGAAGGCAAGGACAACCAGTTCGGCTAGCTTCGAAAATGGATCCCGCGGTTGAGACCAAAATTCGCGAGATCATGAATGCTTTTGCTGATTCGCTGATAGACAATACTCCAGCCTTGTCTCTACCCAGGAATGATCCATCTCCTCCAGCGACTGCTGCTTCGAGAGCGAAGAGGCCCAGACAAAGAGTAATCACAATATCTTCCCCTAGGAGCGCTCCAACTTCCCCTCCTGCAAGATCCCTTACTTCCAGGGATAAAGGTAAAGGTCGCATGACCAGTAAAGCGCGGAAGGAACTCACAGTGGAGACCTTTGTTCCGTTTGGTCAGGAGGAAGAGGAGGAGAGAAGGGAGACAAGAGAAGAAGGCGAAGAAGAGGAAAGAATTGAAGATTTCAGAGACAGAGAGAGATGAGATACAAGAGGAAGAGTCAGGAGGTATCTCAGTCGTACTTCTCTTCTCATTATCTTAACTCTTTTGCAAGCTTATCTGAACGAATTGTTTCTTTGCATATGATGATGATGAGACCATCAGTGGCCTTTTTGGCCAAGAAGAAGAAGAGGGGTTCTCATTCTGGTGTTTCCAGCGAAACCATAAGCGAGGACATTCTTGCCGAGTCCAGGAGAACAGCTGCGGAGGCTGCTGAAAGAAGAAGAAAGCGAGAAGAAGAGGAGCTCGAACGTTTGAAGCAAAGGAGCCTAGAAGAACAACACGTCGACGACTTAGTGCGTCCGAATGATGAGGAAGATGTGCTTCCAGAATTGGTGGCTCCTCAAGTTGACGAGGATGAAGCGGCTCAAGAGGAGGATGCGGCTGCTCTAGAGCAAGTCCAAGCAGACTTCGAAGAGATTGCAGGCGGTAATGAAGGTGAGATTTTTAATCTCGCAGTAACTTACCGAGATGTGATTGTTAGTGCGTTAAAGCACGGCTTGTCAAAAGCTGACATTCGCCGCTGGCTAGTAGGCAAGTGCGGTGAACCTTCAGGTAATCACTTGAACAACATGTGTGAACTAGGCTTAGTAACCCAAACATAATCATGACTGGTTTCTTCGTGCCCCAGGTCACGCTCATCTTAAAGATATGCTTAATGAAGATACATTAATAGGACAAGGTTCCACGTCCTTAGCATATGACGCAGATGCTGCAATCCCACCTTCGCGTGGAGTTGCTCGCTCTTAGCTTACCAAAGATAATAAAACATTATGCAATGCAAGTTACCTCACATCATCGTATCTTGTATCGCAGGCAACGCTGATGAAGCTATGTTGGAACAAAGGAGTCAGCCTTCTGCATCCTATGTCCCGGTGCCGAGTTCCCATACTGAGAAGCCCGTCGCAGCCGCTGAATATGCGGGAGAGCCCTTTGAAGACGTCATTGAACTTTCTGATGATGCCGAAGCTGACACCGTGTTGATGGAGGAAGATGCCCATGCCGAAACAGGAACGGCTGCTGCGGGTGCTATCGCCCCTGAAGGCATCCCTGATCAAGCTGCAACTTCTGCCGCTGCCATGCCTCCGGCAATGACTGAGCCTGCGGCACCTCTTCCTGCGTGGAACTTTTGGAGTTTGCAGGCCGGGGCTGCAATCGCACCTGCTTATACTCTTCCTACCAATTATGAAGAATCAGAGCTCGCAGCTGATAGGAGGGCAATGGAGCGAGGACAACCCTCAGCTACCCCAGGAATGCGCATTCCCTCTTTGCGCGAGATCCTTGAAGGAACTGGTATGTCATGATTGTTTCTCGCATCTTGCACTCTTCATTTGCAAGTTCGATAGTCTAACTTGGTTTATCATTGCTTTAGGATTGAAGCAAGCTGACGTGGATTGGCTAGTTCGGATGCGCCTCTCCTATCCTCAATCATTTGCGAGGTCTCTGGAGATAGGACCCTTCGACAGGAGAATGTTTTTGACTGAAGCCATCTGGATTTTGGAGCAGCTATCTGCAGCCACACCTGCGACCTTTTCTCCTCAGAGCGCGGAGTTGCTTTTTGGCATGTGTCAAAACCTTCTCGCCAAGGTTCAAGGCAAGCTGGGCTTTGGGTTCCTTGTCAAAAGAGTCACCCAGATTCGCGCGGCCGTGAATTTGAAACGCGACTACCATAACCTTGTAGCTGAGGAGCAGAAGGTGGAGCAGCAAAAGCAGAAGGCTGAAGAGGCTGTGAAGCTCTTCCATGAGATGAACGCCAAATACGAGCAATTGAAGCAAGAAGTGGAGCAAGTGGAAATCTTTCGCGTCAGTTTACTCCTAATGACTCCCTGGTCAAAGGCTTATTTTGAAAAGTAGCAAATCTGTGTGGAGAAAAATGCTAAAACATTGCTGTAATGTTGTTGCTAGGGTTTCTCCCCCCTTTTTTCTTAAAAAAAAAAGAATTTGAATGCCTGTTTTGCCCTTCCCGGGATTTTCTTGAATATCTCTGTGCATATCAATTATGACGTCAGCTATTGATATCCTGCCTTGATTTTCGCGCTAATTGCTCATTAGATAAGCACGCTTTCCTTGGGAAGTCCATCCGTATCATGACCATCCGTCATTAATTAAGATACGCAACCGAATCGTCGTAGCCTTTAGTAGGGTAATTGATTGTTACCTGTTTTCAGGGCGTAAGTGATTGACTCTTACCCTCTTTTCAAGTTTTGCTGACTCTTCTCAGCAACTGAAGGGTCTCAACAGGGTCTATATAAACCCTGCCTTTTGCTTATTTGGGTTCTTCATCCCACAATGTGGCTTGCCGTGAGTCCTTACGACTGCTGGCTTCAACGCTTGTCTTTCGTTGATTCATGGCAGCTTCAAGTTGCAAAACCTGAGTTTGTGCTTTGCGCCATAGAAAGAGCTTCCAAGATTTGCTTTACAAGGCTTATTTATCTTTATAACTATCATAAAGAAGATGCAGATAATACCTCATACTTGCTATCTAGACAGATAAATTGTAAGTCATTTTGACTCATAATGATAAATTGCTTTGTATGATTTGCTGTTTTCGTTACAACAAATTACAATTTCGCATGTGTATTGGCAAATCTCGCCTTCTGTAGTGCTGTATTCACACTTTGCATTGTTGCCATGATTGGCTATCTGTCGAATAGATTCGCAGATATGATTGTAGATCGTATTTGCGTAGCTTTGCTACCTTAGCAGATAGGCTTAAGATTTACTTAAGGTTAGACTCAAGTACGGGTGCTATCTCGGCAGATAGGCTTCTGTAGATCACTTAAGATCATTTTACATAACGCTGCTATCATGGCAGATAGACTTAAGGATCGTTTTGAGATCGCATTCGTGTAGTGCTGCTACTATGGCAGATAGGCTTGAAAGATCATTCAAGATCATGTTCGCATAGGCTGGTATCATGGCAGATAGGCTTAAGAGATCACTTAAGATTATACTCGTATAGGCTGCTATCGTGGCAGATAGGCTTTTAAAAGATCACTTAAGATCATATTCACATAGGCTGCTATCATGGCAGATAGGCTTAAAAGATCACTTAGGATCGTATTCGCATGAGCTGCTATCGTGGCAGATAGGCTTAAAAGATCACTTAAGATCATATTCGCATGATCTGCTATCGTGGCAGATAGGCTTAAAAGATCACTTAAGATCATATTCGCATGGGCTGCTATCATGGCAGATAGGCTTAAAAGATCACTTAAGATTATATTCGCATGAGCTGCTATCACGGCGGGGAGTCTTTCGCTACTGAGAAATAATGAAATAAACAGAGAAATAAAGACAGCTGAAAGCATAAAGTTATTTTCATTTGGGAGAAGTCTTTTTATTATAAAATACTCTCATATGGGAGAGATAAGATTACAATTCCCTCATATGGGAGAGAAGATGCACGAGTTTTAGCGTTACAAAGCATGAAGTAGACGTTGTAATCTAATGCATATAATGAAAGGAGTTAAGGATAATACTTCTTAATCCAGCGCATGTTGACTGAGTTTGGGGTCGAGGTCGTTCCATGTAACCTCCGTATGTTGCAGTAGCCACTATCAAAGACTTTTGTGACTTCAAAAGGGCCTTCCCAATTGGCTGCAAATTTTGGGTGAGCTGCCTCTCGCATGCAATGGTCAGACGCGCGCAAGAACAAATCTCCAACTGCGAAATCTTGACGTTGGACTGTTTTGTTGTACGCCCGAGCGATCCTTTCTTGGTATCGCTTGTTAGTCCTTTTAGCTTGCTCCCGCTTCTCTTCTAGCAGGACTAAGTCATGATCGCGTTGGCTGTCATATAATGCATGAAAAGCCAACCTTGCAGAGTTAACCTTAACTTCCGCAGGTACCACAGCTTCAGCTCCATAGCATAAAAGAAATTGCGAGACCCCTGTGGGCGTCCTTGGAGAAGTCTGATAGGCCCACAAGGCTATGCTCAGAGAATCATCCCATTTCTTGTGGTCATCTGCGACCATCTTGCTCAAGATTCTCAATAACGTCTTGTTGGTTGCTTCCGCTTGTCCATTCCCCTTCGGGTAGTATGGAGTGGAGCATATTTGCCTGATGTTGTACTCTGCTAGCTTTGCAGCCACCTGGCGATTGACAAAAGGAGTGCCATTATCCGAAAGGATGGTGTTTGGAATTCCGAACCTGCATATGATGCTTTCTTGGATGAAATGGACCACGGCTAGCGCATTTGCTGTCTTCAGTGGTATCGTTTCTACCCACTTAGTGAACAACTCGGTCGCGGTGAGAATGAAATGATTCCCGTGCGAGGTCGGTTGAATGGGACCGACGAAATCCAGAGCCCATGTATGAAACGGCCATGGTGTTCCCAATGCATGTAGATCTACTGCAGGAGCGTGCACTAGATTACCTTTGAATTGGCACTCCTGGCAGCGTCTTACTTTTGTGCGGCAATCAGCCTCCATGGTCGAGAGGAGCTGTCTGCATAATTTCGCACCTCCCTGATGTTCCACCTGATGAGAAAGGTCCATCACTTCTTGTGCTTCCTTGCTGTCTAGACATCACAACAAGTTGCCTTCATGGCCCCTACGCCAAAGCAGATTTTCTATCACCACATATCGTGCTGCTTTTCTCTTTAGTTTCTCGGCTTCTTTTCTTGACTCAGGTATAATACCCTGCGTGAGAAAGTCAAAGAGTGGTTTCCTCCAATCCACATCATCGTCGGTTAAGGCAATTAATAGAGAGTCCTTGATCAGTGCGCAACTTTCGCAATTTCCTTGGATCAATGCTGCGGCCGTTGACATGTCCGGCCAATGAATTTCATACCTCTGGGCTTTTCGATAGATTGACACCTCACTTTCCCCGCAAGCATGTTGGTGAATCTTTTCTAACATCACTTGTCCCTCTTGCTCAGAGACGCATCGCATGAGTATTCCGCCAGGGCCCTTGTAGTAGAGGGTGTTGTCATGTATGCAATACCCCTTTGTGGATGCCCAGCTCTCGCTGCTCGTGCCTTCTTCAATGGCCCGTAAGATTGACTTTCTCCAGTCCGCATCATCCATGCATTCATCGTCGCATGCGTCCTCTGTCAACGCCGAGGATGTTCACACTTCAATCGAGATTCTCGCGGGACATTTATCCGCACTAACCTTGGATCCCAAGGTAGCTAGAGCGTCACCATGCCTATTGTCCGCTCGAGGTTTGTGCTCGTATCTAACGTCGCAGAACTGTTGCACCAGTTTCTGTGCCAAGGTCCGGTAGGGCAATAAGTTTATCTCCTTCAATCCATACTCGCCCGAGGCTTGTTTGACGATTAGCTTGGAGTCCCCCATAACCGTCAGATTGCTTACTTCCAAGGCCTTTGCCGCGCGAAGTCCCGCGATGAGAGCTTCATACTCTGCTTCGTTGTTGGTGACTGCAAAGTCAAGCTTTGCGGACATCTGTATGACCTCTCCATCTGGTTTGGTCAAGACTATCCCAATGCCTCCACCTTTCCTTGTTGATGAGCCATCGAAATGGAGCGTCCAATAGGGCAGCTCAACTGCGTAGATTTCAGGTCCCTCCAATTCTGCTTCAATCACAGGCTCATGACTGTTATCGGGGAACTGTGCTAGCAAATCCTCTACCGCCTGCGATTTGATCGCCGGCGGCCGAACGCATGTGATGTCATATTGGGAAATAGTCATATACCACTTTTCCAATCTTCCCCCAGGAGTGGTGTGAGTCAGAAGATACCGTATGGGATCGCTCTTTGTGACCACCACTACTTTGTGCGAAGCAAAATAGTGTCTCAACTTCTCTATTACAAAGAATAAAGCAAGGCAATGACGTTCGATGTCTGTGTACCTTGATTCTGCGGGCTGCACGATGCGAGAGATGTAGTAGATGGGCCTTTCTTGACCCTCGTAATCCTGAGCTAGGAGTGCTCCTATAGACCTCCTTGTTGACGTCAGATACAACAAGAGCGGTGATCCGAGCTGAGGTGCGATCATTAATTTTGACGATGTCAGCAGCTCTTTTAGTTTCCCGAACGCAGCTTCGTGCTCTGCAGTCCAGTTGTATACAGCATCTTTCTTGAGAAGATCACTGAAACAGAAGGTGATTTCGGCGATCGCTGGGATGAACCTTCGCAGATAGGATAGCTTTCCCAAGAAGGTTTTCAAGGCACTCTGGTTATGCGGCGGATTCATGCTAGTGATGGCTGATACTTTCGCAGGATCGGGCTCCATTCCTTGACGATGTACCACACATCCCAAGAACTTTCCCGATGTTAACCCGAATGCGCACTTCATGGGGTTCATCTTTAATTGAAAGCTTCTGCATCTATTGAACACTTTTCGCAAATCCCCCAGATGGTCTGCCTCCTCCTTGGATTTGACAACTAGGTCATCCACATAGAATTCCACTTCCTTATGCATCATGTCGTGGAACAGGGCCATCATGGCCCGCTGGTAAGTCGCACCCGCGTTTTTGAGACCAAAAGGCATCACCGTATAGTTGAATACTCCCACCGGGGTGATGAATGCGGTTTTCCGTGCATCTTCGGGGTCCATCTTGATCTGATTGTACCCACTGAAGCCGTCCGTGAAGCTGAACATGCGATGACCCGCGGTTGAATCGATAAGTAAGTCGATGTTGGGGAGTGGAAAATCATCCTTGGGACAGAAGCGATTAAGGTCCCGGAAGTCTACACAGATGCGAAGTTGCCCATTCTTCTTTACTACCGGCACAATGTTGGCCAACCATGTGGGATGGTGATTTGACTCTATGAATTTGGCATCCAGGAGTTTGACAATTTCCTGCTTAATCTTAACGTTGAGCTCTGGCCTAAAGCTTCTTGTGCTCTGCTTTACCGGTTTGGATCCTGGAATTACATCCAACCGGTGCGTTGTGATGCTCGTGTCCAGACCGGGCATCTCATCGTATTCCCATGCGAACACTTCTTTGTATTCAGTCAAGAGTTGTAGCAATCTTTCCTCCTCTTCGCCTGTGAGGTCCGCCCTTAGAAAGACTGGCCTCTTCTTTTCTTCGTTCGGGCTTAGGAATACCTCCTTCAGCTCCTTCTTTTGCGGTCTGGGTTTGTCTTCCATGCATTCGGGTGCTTCTTTGAGTTTCTCTTCTAGAGCGCTTGGCATTGGTTTTTCTGTCTCCAAAACCTGCTCAATTTGATTAATTTGCCCAGGGATATCCCCATGCTCGCGTGAGGACACCCCCGCGCACCTTCATATGTGATAGCATTTCTTCCCGTTGGCGTAGAAACTCTCTATCTCCTTGCCTTCAGGATCATGTTTTGCTATCCTTTTCAGAGTGTACACATTCTTTCGCTGGTAGGCAATCCGCGGCGCCTCTTCTCGCGTAGGCGGCTTTTCCTTGGCTTCCTCTCTTGTAACCATCACTCCCGCGGGTGACTGATCTTTGATGTCCTCCCATCGGGGCAAAGGAGTGGGGTTAAATGGTCCCGGCGTTTGCTCATCTGCCATCTCAGTGAACCACACTGCCTCACTGAGATGCGCTTCATCCATGTTGAAAGGATTTATCGAAGCAGGTATCTCAACTATTCTGTCATTCCAAATGGCTTTCATCACTTGGTGAGTTGTTGAAGGGACAGCATCAAAGCGGTGAATCCAGGCCCGGCCTATGATCATGTGATACGTAGTGTTCGCATCTATGACATAAAATTTTGCTGAACACTTGATTTTGTCGATCTGGACACCCAGACGGATCCATCCTATCGTCATTCTGGAGTCGCTTCCGAATCCCATCAGCGGGGATGGACGCTTGACAATCTTGTGCTCCGGAATTCCTGCTAACTTCAGAGTATGGAGCGACACAACGTTAACTGCTGCTCCTCCGTCAACGAACGCTCTTTTGAACTCCACGCCATTGACGATGGTTGTGACATACAGAGGCTTCTGATGGCTCGCATCTGTCTTTTTGTCGCTTGCGGAGAAGGTTATGACCTTTTATGTAGAGCGAGACGCCCTGACAATCTTTCCATTGGAGACTACGATATCCTCCTCGTAATCTTCTGCTATCCTCAGGATCGCCTTTGTCATCTCCTTGCGGCATTTCTCTGAGAATTTCATCTCATCGAAGAACCTGCTGAACCCATGCGATCCCTTCATTCGATCGGCACGTTCGTCCTCCGTGTCTATGCTGTAGTCCTCGTCATCATGGATCTCGGAAATTATGGGTAGACCATCCTCCGCAACCTCTTCAAGGTCCACAATCGAGATCATAGCGACCTCTTTGCCTTTCGATTCATGCTCCGCATGGGTAGGGAGTGGATTGTTGCGCACATTCTGCCTTTGATCACTGACAATCAGTTCGCCATTCTTCATCTTTTGGCTCACCATGATTCTGAGCTTCTTGCAGTCAGCTGTGGGATGCATGACCTTTCCGTGGCATTCGCACCACTTCGGGTCCCTCACCATCTCCCTGGAGGGTGCCTTTTCGAGCGGCGGCAGGACACCGTCCTTACGCCATTGTCTGCAAAGGTCGCTTGCTTCTTCCACCGAACATGGCAGAGGCGGTGCATCAAAGTTCACTACCTTCGGCTGCTTTTGGGGCGAGACCGTATTCACTTCAGCTTCACGTCCCCTCTTATAGCTGAATCTCCCGATTTTGAAAGTAGTACCGCCCGAGGATCGCTCGGGGGCGTTCCTCTTTTTCTGCCTCTCTACTATGGGCTCGATATTCTTCGTGCATTCGATTAGCTTTGAAAACGTAGGTGTTTGCAGGTTGATAAGCATACCTTTGTACTCTTCTCGCATGCATTGAAGGCATATCTCCACGAGTCTGCTTTCGAGTATCACATCTTTGCATTCCAAGGACTTGGCCCTGAACTTCTTGATGAATGTTATCCCATCCTCCTCGCGCTTCTGATACATCCGCGAGAGATGAATCATCGTCACCTTTTCCTCCATCTGGAAGAACTTGGTGTAAAACTTCTGGACCATGTCGTCCCAAGTCTTTACGGATCCGGCTTCCAACGTCCGGTACCACTTGTAAGCCACGTTCCCCAAGGATTTCGGGAACTCGCGCATCAGCAGCTTAGGATCAGCCCCATACGGCCCCATCACATCAATGAAGCGCATGACATGCTCATGGGCGTTCCCATTGACATCTTCGAACTTGTCCCATTTAGGAGCCTTGTACCCAGCGGGGTTAGGCATGAGATAGATCTCTCGTGGAATAGGCGGATCGTTGTCAAGCTTCGGGATGATGGTATCCGCGAAAGATTGGTGAGCCAGAATAGTGTCTATGCGCCGTTGCAGCGACGTCATACACTCCGGAGCACTTCCCTCGGCAGCGGGAGGAGGGGTTGCCGCAGGCGGAGGCGACACATACGTCGCAGGAGGGCTAGGGACATATTGTGAATTCACGTTACTCCAGATTGCCGTTGGAGGAGGCAAGGGATACTGTGAGGCCGGATTAGGTACCAAAGTTGGAGGTTGAGGAGTATGAGTAGCAAGAAGCAACATTTGAGCTGTTGACCCCTGAATTGAGGGTAGCTGCGTAGTCGCCGGTGGAGTTTGCAGGTTAGGGTTGGGTGGTGTGGTTGACACCCCCAATCCTTGAGTGGTGGAGGCTCCTCCTCCCTGAGAGACGGCGGTGGATGGTGCGGGGTTTGGAGCGAGAGTCCCCAAGACAGCCATGATCCGTTCTAGCTGTGCAGATTGAGCTTTGAGAGCCTTCGCTTGATTCTGGATGGTGGCGTCCAAGGCTTCTAGCGTCGGAGCTTCACCGGTAGCTGTAGGAGTACGACGGGCCTCCTCCCCCGAGGTGGTCTCCGTGGAAGGCGATCTGTTACTGACATCATCCTCATGAGACATGGTTGCTTGCAATGGTAAGTTCACGTCGGGTTCACCAAAATGTGCACAAGAGAATCCTGCAGAGGGGACTTCGTGTACACCAAAGAAAGAGAATAGAAAATGGCACAGGAGGTGTTGGGTTGTGTGTAGGGAGAGAGTAAGGCAATATCACTGTCTGAGAGAGAGACAGGGGTTTGGCATAGCTTCCGCGTATATCTGGTGTGTCCTCCCCTGTATGGAAGGGTTAACGTCCTATATATAACGGAGAATGTGACCGTTGTAGTGTGGTTAATGCGCCCATCAATGGCGGCTTAATTAGCTTAACCATAACGGCACGTTCGTCCGCGTATATAGGGACCGTTACAACACGTTATCCGCGGATACCGGAACCGTTATGGGGTTGACCGGGTTTGACCGGATTGACCGGGTTTATGGAGCTCGTGCCATAAATCTCTCAAAAGCAGTTACTAAAGGTCGCGCGCGGGCTTGGCTCGCACGCGACAGGACTTACTCTAGCCTCCAGACCACTAAGTCCCTACAAGTCCCGTGCAGTGGTATGCGAGGGCCCTGTCTCGCAGCCCCCACGTGGATCAGCGCGGCTGGTGATCCAGTGTGTGTGGAGCACAATATGGTGTGCTAGATGATTGCCACGTGGCCAAGATCTGTCTGCTTAGAAAGTACTATCTACAATTGTTAAACAAGCTCAGGAGAATATGGTCTGAAGGAAGTAAACTTGCTAAGCTACAGATCGATCGCGAAAAAGCTCGTGCAAAGGTTTGAATCCATCAAGTATGAGCACATTTATAGGTCAAGAAGCTCTTAACTGTTGTTTATTTCTGGCCAACCATGGAGGCTGATTGTCACGCGAAGGTCAGAAGATGGCAGCAACATCAGTTCCATGGCAATTTAGTCAATGCTCATGCAGTTGATCTGCACGCATTGGGAACCCCTTGGCCATTTCATACTTGGTCTCTGTACTTTATCGGTCCCATTCGTCCTCCATCGCACGGAAACTAGTTCATCCTTACTGGGATAGAACAATTTACCAAATGGGTCGAGGCAGTCCCACTCAAGACAGCAAACACATTGCATGTGGTCAAGTTCATCTATCGTTTTGGGATTCCAAATACTATCTTTCCTGACAATGGTACTCCTTTCGTTAATATTCAAGTAGCTTCAAAGCTGATGGAATATAACGTAAGGCAAGTATGCTCGACGCCTTATTACCCAAAAGGAAATGGTAAAAGCAGAAGCTACAAACAAGACGCTTCTCAGGATTTTGAGCAAGATGGTCACTGATGATCACAAGAAGTGGGCAGATTCCTTGGGTACAGCATTGTAGGAATATCGCACATCATCAAGAACTCCTATGGGGACCTCCACATTTTTGCTTTGCTATGGAGCTGAAGCAGTTGTGCCTATTGAAGTTAAGGTTAACTCCGCGAATTGGCCTTCAGTGCCTTATATGACAATGAACGCGACCACGACCTCATTTTGCTGGAGGAGAGGCGCGAACAAGCCAAAAGCAATACTCAAAGGCATGAGTTAGTCAAAAACGGCAAAATGATGTTTAATATATGAGAAGCAAGAGCAAAGGCAAAAGTTCACGGCTATGATTAAGATAGTGCAAAATCTTGTACATCAAAAGTCATTGTTCTAAAACAATTCAAACTATTACAATGCTAGACTACTAATCTTCGAAAAAGTCTTTCAGAAGTGAGTCTTCAGCTGACAGCTTTATAGAGTTAGCAGATAACAGATCCAAGCGAGCCTTGTTGTTCTTGTGATGCTTCACAGCCTCTTCAAACTCTTTGATGGCTTTATCAAGCATCTCCTTGCGCGCCATAAGAGCAACATTTTCCTTATTATAGTTGGTATAACCAAACTTGTGTTGCGCAAAATTATTAATCTTGACTTGCCTCTGTATGAGAAAATCAAGGTTTATCCTACCTGGTGCAACTTGTTGAAGGCCATACACGCTTGAGAGAAGACATTGAGAACTAGAAATAGAGGTGCTTGCCGGAGTTGTTTTACGTATTCTTTCCAAGAGAGCGGCCATCTCTTTAAGAAGATCCCCCTATCTCTGGGCGGTAGCTCCAGAACTCTTGCAAGCACCGTTGGATATGATACGCGCACCTTCATTAGCCATTCCAGGCAAGCCTGATCTATGACTGTAGATACAAAGATGAAACAAAAGTACTTAGTGGCGACATGAGATCATATGATGTGCAAAACGCTTGTATGGAAATCGTCTTACCAGTTCCCTCAACAATTTGCTGAAGTGAGGCAATTGGAGTCGCTGTTTGGACACTAGAAGAGGCTGCCTCAGCTAACCTCTGGTCTGTCAGCTTCACGTGCGAAGTATTCCTCAGGAATTGCATAGTTCCTTTTGGCAACAACTGGTTCGGCAACCTGCGAACCCCACACCGCCCATGGATTTTTAGCAAAGAGCGCATCCGGATCAAATCCAGAGGAATCAACAACCATTCTAGGAAGTGAAAAGTTTTCAATAGGGCCCTCTGAGGATGCATCACTTCTTGAAGTGTTTGGCACAGGTGGAGTGATTCTTGCTAGCACCTCCGTCGCAGCCACTGGAGTAATGGTCTTTGAGGTTGCATCTTGATGAGGCTCTTCTATAAGTGCGTCTTTATTCCTTCCTACTTCGACCAAACTCGGCGCAGACTCTGGAACTTCTGGCACATTTTCATGCGCGACGTTAAGTTGTGTTTCAGGAGTCGCAACGACATCAGCGTCATAGATTGACAATTGAGCATCCGCCATGTCTTGATCGAGCGCAAAACCATTCACATTAGACTCACGTTCAGCCCCTTATTCGTTAACTGGCATATTTTGAGGTGGGGTATTTGAAGTCACCGCCTCTTGAGCAACCTCATCTCGCTCGGCTATTCCAAGGGGGCCTCAGTTGGCAATGCAGCTGCAGGAGAGACTCTTGAATGAGCTTCAGAAGTAGAAGTTGCTTCCCTTTGAGTTTCAGTTGGAAGTGAACTTTGCTCAGGGGCATCAACTCTTGGGGAAGCTTCCATTGCAACGCGCGGGTTAGTTTCAGCACTTTGTTCCTGCTCTTGCTGAAGTGCTTCCTCCTCTTGCTCTTGCTCAATTATGAGTTCGAGGCACTCGCTCTCGATGTCAACCATTTCATTTCTTGGCCCTTGCGGCACGACTGTAGGCTCTTCAGTGTTAGGACCTTGGGGCGCGACAACAACTTTTTCCACTGTTTTGTCCCTCGGTTAGCCTCAATAACAGAATGAGGCACGGGAACAATAGCGCTGCGAAGCCGATGAGATCTTTGTATCAATGGTTCTGCATTTGTTAAAAAGTAAAGTCTTACGGTTTAATGCAAAGTGAAGGAAGTGTGGAGCATATTAAAAAAGGATTAAGGAGCTATGATGACATCCACTCTCATATGGGGCATATGCGCAAAGATTATCATCAATCCCTTTTAATTTCGCATGACCTGATGGGGTGTGGAATATTTTTATCGTGTGTAAAATGCTATTATCATCACTGGAAGAAAATTAAACGAAGCATGGCAGCACTAAGGAAGCAGAGGTACATGAGGATTCTCCACATTGAGCTACTAACCAGGGGCGAATATCACGCCTAGACACCCCATGGTATAATGCACGCAAGATAAGTTCATGGTGCGATAAAGCAAATTTAAAGATCGTACCTTATTCATCTTCATCACTTGTAAGGTCATGGAAGGCCATTTGCGCTTGCTGCATACGAGCAGTAGTTGAGCGCACTTTTTGCACTTGACTACCAGCTGAGCGCGAGGGAGGCCCTTGTTCTTCAATGCTCTTCGGTAGAGCTGCTTGAAGCTGGCGGTCTTCTTCATCCTTTTCTCTTCTCTCTCGCTCTTCAGCCATAGTACTGGACTCCGCGACTGCCTCCTCTTCAGTCATGCGTTCCACCTCTTCACTAGGGTTATCGTTGTCTGTGACAGAAGCAACAAAAGAGTGAATGTGATTGAGTACTTGCTCTCGCGACAATTGAGTATCTATACAACTTATCATAACTCAAGTGGGAATATGATTTGAATACCTTCTCTTGCCACAAATGTCTTCTTCGCAGCTGCCTTCTTTGCAGGGGCAGGAGGAGCTCGACTTTTCTTGGCTTGAGCTGTGGGGGCAGGATCATTTCTTGGGCGTTTTGATTTTTGGATTTCTACATCACTGGTCCCAGACTCATCATCAGCTCTCTTCTTCTTCGAAGATTTGACAAAGGGTGTGAGGTGGGCTTCGAGTGCTTTCGAGACCGCCTGTTGGACTTCAGGATTCATTGGCCACGCCGGAGAAATAGGGACCTCAGGCTTGATCTTCTTCGCGCGAAAATAGTCATTGAAGCCCACGCTACGATCCCCGGACGCGAAACGCCTCAAGCAACACTATTGTGGAAATACAAGTCAGTGTTGGCACTACTTATAAATAAATATAAGGGGAAAATGTTTAAGCTTACCTGTTTGAAGCCATCCGCATACCCAGTCCTCTCCTTAATAGACCTCTTCTTAACTATGTTTGTCTTCTCTTTCAAAATGAACTGAGGGCACAAATGATAGTCGTGATCCAACAGAGAATAAAAGCCGTATTGGGTCGCGTTCAGAGAGCACTTTGACTTGAAGGGTACCATCAGAAGTGCGAGAGCTTTGGTGGCTTGGAGCTGAGCCTGCGACCTCACGAGACGACGTACCTGCGAGTTCCAGATAGAAACACAGCATGGGTATTTTTCCCTCGCCTCTCTATAGAGGGTTGAGTTAATGGAAGTTCAACCAACAAAAGGTCGTTGCTTTCCCATACAGCAACCCGTCATAGAAACTTTTGACGACAATGTCAGACCATGCGGCGGGAAAGCATCAAAACCTAGGTGGGGGCTTACACGAATTGGATCGTAATGAACTGTGATGCATTCATAACTTGTGTTTTGAGGGATAGCCACAAATTCAGGAAGAGCAGGCAGATATCCCTCCTGTACCAGTTGTCAAACCTCCCGTAGCGCCTGGCCCCTTATGTGATATGCTCAGGCTCATACTTAGTATCCTCCTCTGGATACATGTTTTCTGAGAAAACAATGTGTCAAACTGTTTAACGTAAGGCATGGACTCAAAGCAATTGACGTCGTCGCACACCAAGGAGAAAGCACGTTGAACGAACCTAGTGTTGTACCAACGCCATGCTCGAGGGCAGAGGTCTTCATGTTGGGGTTTGGTGCATTCCAAAGCTCGACTGCCGACGAGATTGGAGCATAGGTTGGCCACCTTTGAAAGACCCACATGGTCAAGAATGCGATGTTGACAAAAGAGACAACATCAAATCTGCCCTGCGATTGTTCAATGTGTGTAGCAGCTAAGTCCAAACGGTGGTATAGGGAACCCAAGACCAGAGGCCCTAAAGAAACCTTACAACTGAGTGAGAGCTTGACTGCAAGTGCGAGCACGTGAGTAAAAACCCCGTGATGCGGATGCCCGTCTATCAGATAGCGTGACAACCAGACACAAAGGAAGCCACACAAGGTCCATGCAACACCTTTCCCTTCGAGGGCGATGGTCGCCTCCGGGTCTTCCTCCGCCAAATCTTGGGCAAACTTTGGCTTAGCGTAGTCTCTGAAGAAGTACATGACCCACTTCGACCAAATGTTTTTCGCGCCAGAGGAAACTGACATGTGTGAGTCAAAGTAGGTGGTCGAGTTAGGCTTCCATCTTGATGCGGCCTTCTTCATATCAGCAATGCACTCTTTCATTTGTGCGAAAAGAGTGAGCTCTTCATCAGTCTCCAGAGGAGCTAAGGGGTCGAAAGCTCCCATGCTTGGGAGCAGCAATAACATCTCTACATCTTCGAGGGTGGGTGCAGCCTCGAAGGTAGCAAAGTGGAAAGAGTGGGTCTTCTTAGAGTACCTTGAGAATAGAACTCTCAGCATCTCACTATCGAGCCTAAGGTTGAGTCCCTTGGTCGCGCGCACGGCGTGGAAGATCCCAGCCTTGGTCAGCATTCTTTCATAGTTATCGAGGATGCACTATGTCCATTCCTCCATCCAGTCGAGCTTCTCCATGAAGTATTTAAGGAGAAGGTTTGTGTAAGGATACAGGACAGTCTTGAGACCAAGGCGCTGCATGTCCTGAGTACTTGCTAAATCCCAGTCGCCTCTCTCCGGTTCAGGCACCAGTTGCAGGACATCCTCCACCGGAGGTTCTTGAAGGGTAGTCACTTTCATAGTTGGAAGGAAGAAATTTTCTCCACCCAGATAAGGAGCCTTGCACCACAGATCTTTGCTGAGTTCGGGCAAAACAACGGCCTCCTTGGAAGATTTCTTGGGAGGCATTTCTATAAAAATAAAGCACGTACAAAATTGACTTGAGTACAGCTAGCACTTCACATAAGGAAGACCTACAATGTATGACAATGTCCTACGTAACATGCATGTCACATCCATGCATATAATATTATACAGTTTATTGTTTTATTCTACTTTGTCTTACCATAATATGAATTACACAATTTATTTATTCACAACGCTAATTCTTTTGTGTGTGTGTGTTTGTGTCGCAGAGAACTAACAATATACATTGTATTTCCTAGTGAGTTGTGCTAACTATTGAATTTGGTGTATCTAACTATCCAACTCACGATGCTACGGTATTTCGTTAAATAAAATACGGAGAGTATGGGTTTAAAAACTATTATGAGGTTTGACTTTTTGAGAAAGGCTCTAGGGCGAACCCTAGGCGACAAGATGGAGACGACAATGAACGAAGTTTTCCGGTGATGTCCAAGGCTAAAGAAGAATTCAACGAGTATGACGAAGACTGTTTCTTGGAGACTGCAGCGGAATACAACCATTGTTGGATCGGTAAGTTTGTGGGAGAAGGCACGGATCAATTACGGGAGATGACAACCCTATTCCAAAAATATGGATTGATGGGAAGATCGGCCCGAATACCTACATCTTCCGCTTCCCTCGTGAGGAGACACTCAAATCAATCTTAGACGGGGGACCATGGGTGTATGATGATGAGATTCTTGCTTTGAATTCATGGAAACCGGGTGATCCAATCTCGGTTGTGGGATTTAGTATGATCAACATATGGGTTCAAGCTTAGAACCTACCACTCTTCACATTGAAGAAGGATGCTGGTGAACGTGCTTTGAGGGGAGTAGGGCAAGTTGTCCAAGCTGATGAAATAATTATGAAGGGCGACAAGGTGATTTCAGGGATCGAATCACCAGTAATGCGACAAAACTTCTCTACCATGGAGGTTACGTCAAGATCCTTAATGAGAAACTATGGCGGATTAGAATTATGAGATAATCTCTAGAGTTTGCTTGCGTTGCGAGAGAATTACGAAGGGATTTATGTTAAATTTTTTGGTGAAAGAATGATTGGCCTGAGCATTTTTCTTCTTCTAGTTATCCACGCTGGCCTCAATGTTCCTCGTGCTCTCAAGAAGCCTGGAGAATGTGAGGAGGTCCTGGTTGATTAGCAATTGTTTATATCTGATGCGCATTCTTTGTAGGCAGATGTCCACCAACCACTGATGAGGGGCATTTTCAGATGAAATTTTTGATGAACATGACACCATCCTCATTCTCTTTTTGGGCCATACGCGAAAAATGAATGGTCGTGACATGCATTCTCTTCGAACTGGAAGAATTTTGTGTAGAATTTCTTCACCATGTCATTCAATGTTTGTATGTAGCCTGGCTCGAGGACCTAGTACCACTTTTACGCGACCTTTCCCAGAGACTTCAGAAGTTCTCGCATCCTGAAGTTTTTGTCTATCTCATAATGGCCCAACAGGTCAATGAACCTCATCACGTGATCATGCGCATTCCATGTTGCCTCCTTGAATTTTTCAAATGTTGGTGCCTTGTACCCTACGGGGTTAGGCATCTAACAAATTTCCATATAGATCGGTGGCGGGCATTCGATGTTGGGTATCGCAGCGAGGTTGGGGTTCTGACTAGCCAGAGGTTGACAATATTTTGTTTATTACAACTAGGTCTTTTGTGGGCACGACTGTGGAGGGAGAGTTTACTGGGGATCTATGGGATCGTAGACCTCCGATGTAGGGCTCTAAGGGATTGGAAGGTGGGATTCCTAGGTCTCCTACAGCCGCGACCGTGGGACTTCTAAATCTGCGAGTGAACGGTGGAATCATAAAAGTGGCTTATAGCTGGATTCTGTAGGCCTTGAGAGTTGACAGGGGTGTTATCAACATATGCACCTAATCCTGGACGAGGAGGCGACAAAACGGTGTCTGAGGCTGACAGCCCCATCACAACCTGTATAGTGGAAATTTCTCGAGCGAGCTGATCGCTCTCCTGGTTGTTTGTAAGCATTGGTTCATCCTTAGGCTGTTTCAGTAAGTTAACCTGGTTTCGCAGATTGGTGTTTAGATTTTGAATGGCTTCCAGGATGGTGGTTTGAGAGTTTTGAGGGTCTTGAACCTCCGGCTGTGAAGAGTCAGGGAGGATATGCGAAGGAGTAGTTTCTGTATTGAGGTTATCCATGTATGTGAAGTCCGATCTGAGTGACTTGATGTGTGATTGGTTAGATCTCTTTCACGTCGAGTTTACCAAATATATGAAAGGAATTGGGATGAATATAATTGAAGCTTAGTTAATTGTGCTTGGATTACATGTAAGTTAACAATCTAATAAGTACACATATAGATCGAAGGGCCAAAAGAGAGAGGAAATGGGTGGAAATAAGTAGTATCGTACTTGTAGAGGACATAGACATCTTGTTGGCAACAATTCGGTAATTCACAGAGAATAAATCTTATATAATTGGCAGAAATGTATCGTCCTATTTATACTAGTAAGACTAGGGCAGTCAATAGAGACACACAATCGTACATACGACCCAATACCCAAGCGTACCCTAAATCCCTGAAGATTATCACACATGATGTCAGATAAGTACAAAAAATACGGTAGAACAAGTCGACTCCACAATACGTTCTGGTCGCGTATGGGACGAATCTCATATGCGACGGGCTTTATTCAAGTCTCTAAACCACTAGAACCCCTGACTCCCGTGCAAGGTGATGGGATGCGAGGGATTTTGTCTCATGGTCTCTTCAAGTGCGAGATGGGCTGATCTGGGGCTTCTGGAGCATGGTAGTGTGGACACATGTGGGCTGCTGATTGACCCATGTGATAGTGACCTAATGTCTCTCATGTGACTGTCTACAACAAAAAAAATAATATTTTAGCTACACTTTATTTATCTTATCTTATGCGAATCTTTTATATCTTTTCTCTAGTTGTAAATATTAGAATTCAGTTAGAACATTATCAAGATCTCTTTTAATAGCACAAGAAAAGAATGATTCTCTGTTTCGTATTATAAATAGTACTAAAATACTGCCGTTCGAACAAAATATACAAGAATATCACAATTGTGTAAGCTATTTTTGATATTGAGGTTTTCAAGCATCAAAACCTTATTTTCATCTTGAGCTTTTGGTCGATTTGTAGGCATAAAAAAATAATTTTTTTTTATTAGAAAGATAACCAATAATAACTTCTATAAGAATTCCACATTTTCTAAGAATCATATATAAAACTTCTAACATCTTCCTCACATCTCTTCTTTTCTCTTCCTCAAAAGAAACCACATATTTTGTGTACATTGTCACTTATAGAGACTTACCAATTCAAGATAGTGGCTAAAGATTCTTTTGTATTTTGTGGTTTCTTTTATTATAATTTCAATTTCTATTGCTTTAATGTGATTTGCTTTCATCACAGGCCCATCAACTACCTTCTACGAACGAGTCACTTCCACCTTTGGGTGGTCAACTACCGTTCGTACTTCTCTTTTTCCATAGGGCGGTCTACAATGGCTTATGAACGATTCTCTTCAGCCATAGGGGAACAAACTACTACCGAAGAACGGTTATCGCTACAGCGATATGGTAATTTGCCTCATAAATGTGGAGTAATGTCTCACTTGCTTGAAGAGATTAGCCATATATCTCTTTTAGAGACCAAATTCTGTTGCCGTGATAGATGCATTAATAACTTCACCCTTTCCATGCTCCCATTATTGGAGGTAGAAAAGAAAAAATGTTATGGTAGTTCAATGACATCAAAATGTAACGAGAAGGATAAGAATCACTAACCTTGTTGCCTTTTGAGTGATTGGATTGTCAGAACGACCTGATCGAGAATCTGGTTGAAAATCTGAGTGTCTTGTTGGGAGTTCTCTCTCTGGCTCATAAAACTTCAGTTGCAACAATGGTGGAAAAGTTATAATCGTTACAACGAAGGGTTTAAATAGGGCTCTGAAGCTCGAAGGGTTGCGACCGATCCGATTTGCTGAATCAGCATTATTTTGATAACTGGAGAAATTGACGACCTATCAGTTCATTTTGAATCATTTTTGCCTCAGAAAACGGCAAAAATATGTGGATGGCGTCTGGTTAGTTTCGCAACAGCCACGTCTCATTAAAATCTACTCGACGATACAGAGACCTAGGCAATCATGGCTATTTCTAGGGGCTAGGGTTGTCGAATAAAATTCGAACTCGTACGAGGATCTGCGTGGGTCCACGCACGGCTGGTTTTGCGCGTTTGCATGACAGAGCGCATCGCATATGCGCAAAAGGGGTTTAATGTAGATAGTGGATTCTGAGCAGATCAACTACCGTCCACGTGGCATTCATCGAGCACATCCAATGGTACTCCGTACACACCGAATCACATGCTTATATTCGAGCTTATCTACATGGGGGCTGTGAGACAGGGCCACCCGCGATACTAATCACACGGGAGTTGTAGGGCTTAGTGGCTTGGAGGCTAGAGTAAGGGACGTCGCGCGCGAGCAACAACCACGCTCATGCGCGACCCTTGGTAACTGTCTGAGAGATCTAAGGCCTACGTGTCCCATAAATACGATCGATCCTATAACGATACCCTACTTATGCGGATGAGTGCGTAACGTGTCCTATATATACGGTCGAACGTGCCGTTACGAGGCTATCATTAAGCCGCCATTAATGGGCGCATTAACCCCTCATAACGATCACTTCCCCACTATATATAGGAGCGTTAGCCTCCTATGGCACTTCTTCTAAACTCTCTTACTAATCATCACTCTCGCTCTCTCAAGAAAAGTTAACCATTCCTTACTCTTTCCCCTACGCTAACCCTCAATCTCTCTGTGTTCTTGTTCTTATCTTCTGTTAGAGGTGTACACTTGGATCTCTCCCCATGATTTTCTTGTACACACTTATAAATGAACTTGTAAGACAAGAGACAAAGTAACAATTGAGATCCCTCGACAACAACCACACACACACACACCAGGCACTCAGGCAGATGGATAAAAGCTTAGGGACAATTTCAAGACTTTATGTTGTGTTCAAGCTTATGAGATTACAAGAACCGGAAGTTGGAACTTGAAGTCCAATATTATTTTATAATACTCTACGTATATATGTCGTTGGATTAGTTCCTAGAAATAAGCTCATCTTCTTCCATAGTGCTACCAACCTTAGCTTCACAAAAATCACAGACATTGGGAACAATGAAAAATGAGTTATGGAGTTGTGGACAATTTTTTTGTGCGTTTATTTTGGTTAAATTTGTGGGTGAAGTGGGGTATTGAAGTTTTGTGTGTATTTGAATTTCCAATTTGTGGATTTGAAATAGTGAAGATCCTCTCGATATGGATCAAAATATTTTTATTTTAATGTTAAAATAACTTTTTTTTTATGTTTATTAGTTGGAAAAGTCTTGGTGAGCAAAAATTCATACAAAAGTTGAATATAAAGTGATGTGTATGAAAAAATGTCATTAATAAAAGGGATTATTACAAGTAAGGCAGAAACTTAAAAAGTATTTATGAATAAGACAATAAGACTTTTCTATTTATTTCAAAAGGAAGTTTGTGAAAACTATTTACTAAGAAGGCAACGATAAGCATATTAGTATACCAAGAGACAATTCTACCCCCAATTTTAAGATTAGAATCGATAGAGACAATCCCCATTGCCGCTCTTCAATTCCAACTTCCGTGAACCGTGAAATATATTCAATACATCCATAATATTACTCACAAATGCTTCACTGCCGCTATATAGTTGTCTTTTTTACATTCATGTGCTACATTTCTATTTTTCTATTCAAATGATGATAGCTTTAGAGGATCAAAACGGATACATTCTTGTGCTTATAATCTATGCGAGCTCAGTTTTGTGTTCTTTTTTGGCTGATTTTGTCCAATTCGTGGGAGAATAAATGCTATCTAAATAGGAGAATTGGGTTCTCAACCCAATTGAGAAGAGGAATTGACGTTTTTGGGTTGATAGGGTATGGCGTAAGTAGGTTTTGGGTTGATAGTATGGAGTCACTGATAGAAATGAGAAAGAGCAATTTAGTTGATAAATTTGGCCACTGGTCATGACTGGAACATTTTCATAATACTCGATGATGTTTTTGTGGTGAAAGATTAAGGCCGATGGTGATGATTTTGCTATGTTAACAGCCAAATGTGAATCTGACTATGGTGATGGTCTATTGCTTAGAAGTGTAGAGAGAGGGAGTCCATATCATTCCATTTACAAATTTGGGGAAATTGTCATTTGGTGTATTAATATACTCATTTTTTCCTTATTAGTAAATAGTTTTCATATATTTCCTTTTAAAATAATAGAAAAGTTGTATTGCCTTATTTATAAATAGTTTTTAATTATCTGCCATAATCGCAATAATCTCTTAATAAAAATCTGGGTGATGATTATGATGGAAATAGAAAGAATAAATTTGGATGATATTTAAAGTTTTGCTGATGTGGCATATGCCACGTAACTTTTTGTTCAAATTTATGTTCAATTTCCACCCCCTAGCACAGATCTTTTTAGTTTTATTTATTTAGGGGGATTCTTTGAAGTTCGACCCAGTTTGCGAATGTCGGATCTTTATTATCGAATATGTATATGGTAGTTTAGATCTGATTCAAATCCGATTAAGATCCGAATTAATATGAATTGGATATGGATATCTCATTCTTATTCGGATATGAATATTAACAAAAGGTTGATCTTATCCGAATTGGACCCACTGTCATCCCGCTTTAGAACGTGCATGAGTTCTAACATAGACAATTTATTATTGTTTGTAGTGATGAAAAATACTTTATTAACATCATTCATGCATTTAACATACTTAAAATTCTCTTTATATAAGAAATAGACTTAGACTTTACGAAGCAAATTATATTAAATAAATATACTATCAAAAATAATTATTACAGGACTACAAATTGTGCAATACTATGATTTATTTGGCAATTTTTTTGTTGAATTGAAACATATTTTTAAACCCACGAATTAATATTTTCAAAATTATTGGCTCGGGATATTTGATTATAACACATTAGCACTTATATTTGTTACAATGTCAAGTGAAATGATCTACCCTAATATTCGGAAACATCAATTCAATACAAGAATAATAAGTTCGACTTTATCTCCATCAAGACTAATAGATAAATGATTAAAATTGTGTTTGGTTATTTGAAATCGCAATCAGTAGCGTAATGTACATCACCAACTTTATAAAATTTGGATTTCATTGTTAGACCTTTAATCTATTTGTATTTTCTACCATATAGTTTCTAATTTCATTTATGAGTTGGCTTGTAGTTGTCTCTTTCTGACCTTAGCACTTCCTGATAAACCGACTTCACATCCGACTATGTTACCTCAAGTATCGGAGAATCTCCTGGTACAAATTTTATCAAAGGAAACCCAAAAACATAATTCCTACAAGCGTGTGGTAGAGCTCGTTCACCTGTAGGAAAATCGCACATGTTTGAAATGTTGTAAGCAATATCTATGTTGGTACTCAAATACTATCTACCAACTTGAATCATAATTTTATTACAAGAATTATGCTTTCCAGTAAAAAAAAGTCATGAAGCTAAAGTACCTCGAGGTAGCGATCGATAGGGGTTGATTTTGAATGACTTCATTCGATGATGAGCGAAAATAAGCAGGTGTCGACGCATTGCATAGCTCTCTATAGCTCCATTTCTCAGAATATGGATTAACAAAACTAGGGAAGGCTCGTGTCCTATTATATGTATGCATAATTAATTTTTAGCTTTCTCCAGTTTCCCACAATGTAGGTACACAACTACACGTTTCTATTAAATTCATACATAGTTGGTGAACTAATACATGAATCTCATTGGTGCACATAATATTACTTGTAAACTTACAAGATAAATACACTAAATTCATATATGATTGAATATTTCACAAATGGTACAAAACAAGCATGAACTTATCATCTTTATTTTCTAGTTCTCCACTCACATATGAAAAAACTACAATAACACTTCTAAATAACAGTGAAATATTTTGTCACACAACCTAGCTTCTAACATTCGGGTGGGCTAAGAGGAACGTGGCTTATGCCCAGCCAAGGTCGTAGCTTATGCACAACCGAGGTCCTTCTGTTTCTGGAGTCATCCCCTGAGGAGGATTTTCCCTTTGTGTGCAATTGTGAACTCCATACAACATCTTACTAAAGAAATGGACTACTTGAATCAAAGTATTGTAACTAAATCAAAATTTAGCAAATGAGGTGGCCTTGGTTAGAACATTGTAATAATTATAGATCTCCATGAAGTCAAGAGAAATGTTATACAAATAAGATAGTATCGCAAATTCAAGTTTTTAAAATTAAGAATACCATTCGATCCTTGAACAGGTGACTCGGGAAGAACTGTATTCTCCTCAATTCAGAAGCATAATTTTGAAAAATCACAAAAATCTGGTTGTTTTTCTATCCATGTGGAGTCCCTTGTGGACTCATAAACTCGTGAAATTTGTGGCTTTGACAACCTTGAATAGTTTTGACATTATAGGGCAAAAATTAAATTTATTGAAATATACAATCCATATGTGAAATAAGAAAAACAAATGAGCAATAAATTTTTAAAATATCAGTGCTTGCAAGAAAATATTGAAAGAGGAAAATGTATACATAATTAAGGGAAAATTGAGTAATGGTAGTCCAACAAATGTGAATTCTACAGTCATGCTAGGAAATTTGATGGTGCAAATTTTAAAATAAAGCTTTAAAAAATTAAAATGGACATTACACATATAGAATTGAAGGGCTTAATTGAGATAAAACAAAGATCCAAATTTGCACCACACTGCCATCTCAAATTCAGTTAATGGCAGTTGACATAATGGTGTTATGTTAAATGTTTTGACACACTATTATCCCTTATCGATTGCAGGAAGTAAAGGGTAACTATTGTATAATTACCAAAATCTGGGGATAATAAGAAATCACCCTATTTAAAATCGGATGCGTGTCAGAAATAGGCTTAGACTAGGACAATCTATATTAAATAAAAATACTCTAAGCAACTGTAATTTATCAAGAGGACTAGAGGTCGTACAATCTTAAGATTTGCTTGTCGTTGGTTTACTATGTTGAAACATTTATTTTGAACTCATGAACTAATATTTTTTAAATCATTGGTCTAGGAGATTTGAACATGAAATATTATAATTTATGCTTGTTACAATATAAGTTAATGATCTACAATAATTCAACACAAAAATACAAGCATGCATTTTATCTCCAACGAGACTGAGAAAAAAGAATTTAAAATGTTGATTGTTTTGCTGAAAGACGGTGATTGGTTCTTTTGAAACTGCAATAAGTAGCATAATTCACATAACCAACTTTGTGAAAGTTGAAAATTTGTTTACTCCTGTGTTAAAATCTACTGATTGATTTATACATTCTGTATATTCTACTCTATATTTCTCGGATTTTCTGTTTGGATCGGGGTCATGGTTGGCGCTTTCGGAGTTTAGCATTTTCAAATGGACCAACTTCGCATTCGCCTCAAGTATCGTAGACACTATTTCCAACTATCTTCGTAAAATTTCTACTAACAGAGTCAACATTCTCTAAGATTAAAAATCTACAAAAGAAATTAGATGCAGTGCATCTATAGCGGGATTGTCACCGACTCAAATTTTGTAAGCTTTGTCTATGCTCATACTATTTTTCTCATGAATGATTAAAGGTGGGTGGAGTTCAACTTAAACCACCAGCTAAGATACGAAACCAAGAATGTCTCAAGCGTAACAATAGTACATTAGTTCTAACATGTCATGCTTGCAAAGATTACAGATATCCAAAGGAAGTTGTATCTCATACAGAAAACTCCGAAACTTTGGACAAAAGTAACCACGAGACTATATGCTAATACTTGAGCACTATCTATGTTAGGACTAAAATCGTACTCTTATTAGCAGAATGGTGACTTTAAGTACAAAAGTCAGGGGATGCTTGAGGAAGTTGAGACTGGTTTTGAATGGTTCTATTATGAACATGACAAAAGAAAGCATAAGTGCTTCCCATAAGTCTCCATAGTTCAATTTCTCATAAGATGGATCAACAAAATGAAAGCTCCTAACATAATATATGCTTGCATACTATTCTTTTAGCTTTCTCCAATTTATCATATTGTATTTACACATTTTTATTAAATTCATGTATGTGATTGATGAGCTAATATATGAGCTTCAATTGTGAACATAATATTACCTCTACTCTTACACCATAAATACAATAAATTCATGCATAGTTGAACACTTCACAAATGCCACAAAAAGCATGCATGAAGATATTTTCATTATTTTTCAATTCCTCCATTTTCACACATGAAAAACTTCAATAACCATTTTTTATTAATAACAATGAAATATTTATCACACGAATTCTAGAATTCTGTTGGGCTAAGCAATGTTGGGGAACTTTAGGAAAAAAAAAATTATGATTATATTTCAATAATAATTATTAAGAGGTCTTATTACTTAATTGTAACACCCGCGTTATAACTGTATTCAATACAAAATATTTGGTGTAATTGAGCATTAGTGGGTGGTGTAAATTATGGATCCGGCTTCACAATTTTTTTAGGAAACCTCACTATTCCGATTGATATGATTTTTGTGTAATTAAGAGTATTGTACCCAATGACAATCCCACCCGCACGTGACAATTGCTCCCTCCTAAAAATTCTCGGGTTCTGTATCTCTCTCAAGTTGATTGAAACCCATCTCTATCACTCCCCCTCTGTTCAAATCTTGGACAAAAAATAAACTATTTTGGTACTTTTCTTGTTCGTAACTTTTTTTTTTTAGTTGTTCTCATATTTTATTTGCTATTGAAAATAATTTAACCAAGTAACCCACTTCTTGTGATGAGATTTTTTTTAACCCACGTGTAATTTTATTATCATATAGATTCAGACTATGATTGATACATGTATCCATCACAGGTGATTAACAACGTTGATTTCTTTGGGTATTAAGAGCGAACCTGCTAAAGTTTACATGTCATGTTCAGCTTCTCCTTAAACCAAATATGTGAACGGACATAATATTTATTAATTCTTGACTTCGGATATGTGATTTAAATTTTTAACATTGAAAGACAGTCTGGAATCAAAATGATCCATGGATGAAGAAAAAAGTTGTCATAAAGTGGGTAAGAGAACATACACCTATTTCACTACGTAGACTAACATGGACCAAAATGTTGATATATCAGTCAAATTTAATTGTACTTGGTTAAATTTGAACTAGAACATTTAAAGAGAATAAACATAGGGAAGCAATAGTAGCATGAGAAAAAAGACACAACGTGATGGGATAACAAAAAATAAGTGAGAGAACAATAATATTCGTCGGAGGTCGGAGTTGAGGGATCTATAACACAGTTCATATTTTTTTGCTTCCTTTTAAGACGTAACAATATATGAACACTCTAAACCGGAAAGATATAGTTCCCGTTAATTATAGTCCTTAATACTATATTATTTCGCAAGAGATTTTGTATGGATATGTCTATATATGTGTGCGTGTGCACATCCCCAGTAATGAGGCTTATGGAGAGCAAAAAGTGATGAGAGTTTTAATTAAAAAGTACTAGAGTTTAATATTACACATATGAAATATGCTTGATTTATTCTATATATTATAGTACGATAATATTGTTATTGTACAATTACGGTTCATGACTGTGCACGAGTCTTGCAACCGAAGTGACGATTGTAGAAATTGACTTGAGTACAGCTGGATTCCTATTTTGTAGCATACAGATAGCACTTCACATAAGGAAGACCTACAATGTATGACAATGTCCTACGTAACATGCATGTCACATCCATGCATATAATATTATACAGTTTATTGTTTTATTCTACTTTGTCTTACCATAATATGAATTACACAATTTATTTATTCACAACGCTAATTCTTTTGTGTGTGTGTGTTTGTGTCGCAGAGAACTAACAATATACATTGTATTTCCTAGTGAGTTGTGCTAACTATTGAATTTGGTGTATCTAACTATCCAACTCACGATGCTACGGTATTTCGTTAAATAAAATACGGAGAGTATGGGTTTAAAAACTATTATGAGGTTTGACTTTTTGAGAAAGGCTCTAGGGCGAACCCTAGGCGACAAGATGGAGACGACAATGAACGAAGTTTTCCGGTGATGTCCAAGGCTAAAGAAGAATTCAACGAGTATGACGAAGACTGTTTCTTGGAGACTGCAGCAAAATACAACCATTGTTGGATCGGTAAGTTTGTGGGAGAAGGCACGGATCAATTACGGGAGATGACAACCCTATTCCAAAAATATGGATTGATGGGAAGATCGGCCCGAATACCTACATCTTCCGCTTCCCTCGTGAGGAGACACTCAAATCAATCTTAGACGGGGGACCATGGGTGTATGATGATGAGATTCTTGCTTTGAATTCATGGAAACCGGGTGATCCAATCTCGGTTGTGGGATTTAGTATGATCAACATATGGGTTCAAGCTTAGAACCTACCACTCTTCACATTGAAGAAGGATGCTGGTGAACGTGCTTTGAGGGGAGTAGGGCAAGTTGTCCAAGCTGATGAAATAATTATGAAGGGCGACAAGGTGATTTCAGGGATCGAATCACCAGTAATGCGACAAAACTTCTCTACCATGGAGGTTACGTCAAGATCCTTAATGAGAAACTATGGCGGATTAGAATTATGAGATAATCTCTAGAGTTTGCTTGCGTTGCGAGAGAATTACGAAGGGATTTATGTTAAATTTTTTGGTGAAAGAATGATTGGCCTGAGCATTTTTCTTCTTCTAGTTATCCACGCTGGCCTCAATGTTCCTCGTGCTCTCAAGAAGCCTGGAGAATGTGAGGAGGTCCTGGTTGATTAGCAATTGTTTATATCTGATGCGCATTCTTTGTAGGCAGATGTCCACCAACCACTGATGAGGGGCATTTTCAGATGAAATTTTTGATGAACATGACACCATCCTCATTCTCTTTTTGGGCCATACGCGAAAAATGAATGGTCGTGACATGCATTCTCTTCGAACTGGAAGAATTTTGTGTAGAATTTCTTCACCATGTCATTCAATGTTTGTATGTAGCCTGGCTCGAGGACCTAGTACCACTTTTACGCAACCTTTCCCAGAGACTTCAGAAGTTCTCGCATCCTGAAGTTTTTGTCTATCTCATAATGGCCCAACAGGTCAATGAACCTCATCACGTGATCATGCGCATTCCATGTTGCCTCCTTGAATTTTTCAAATGTTGGTGCCTTGTACCCTACGGGGTTAGGCATCTAACAAATTTCCATATAGATCGGTGGCGGGCATTCGATGTTGGGTATCGCAGCGAGGTTGGGGTTCTGACTAGCCATGAGGTTGACAATATTTTGTTTATTGCAACTAGGTCTTGTGTAGGCACGACTGTGGAGGGAGAGTTTACTGGGGATCTCTGGGATCGTAGACCTCCGATGTAGGGCTCTAAGGGATTGGAAGGTGGGATTCCTAGGTCTCCTACAGCCGCGACCGTGGGACTTCTAAATCTGCGAGTGAACGGTGGAATCATAAAAGTGGCTTATAGCTGGATTCTGTAGGCCTTGAGAGTTGACAGGGGTGTTACCAACATATGCGCCTAATCCTGGACGAGGAGGCGACAAAACGGTGTCTGAGGCTGACAGCCCCATCACAACCTGTATAGTGGAAATTTCTCGAGCGAGCTGATCGCTCTCCTGGTTGTTTGTAAGCATTGGTTCATCCTTAGGCTGTTTCAGTAAGTTAACCTGGTTTCGCAGATTGGTGTTTAGATTTTGAATGGCTTCCAGGATGGTGGTTTGAGAGTTTTGAGGGTCTTGAACCTCCGGCTGTGAAGAGTCAGGGAGGATATGCGAAGGAGTAGTTTCTGTATTGAGGTTATCCATGTATGTGAAGTCCGATCTGAGTGACTTGATGTGTGATTGGTTAGATCTCTTTCACGTCGAGTTTACCAAATATATAAAAGGAATTGGGATGAATATAATTGAAGCTTAGTTAATTGTGCTTGGATTACATGTAAGTTAACAATCTAATAAGTACACATATAGATCTAGGGCCAAAAGAGATAGAGGAAATGGGTGGAAATAAGTAGTATCGTACTTGTAGAGGACATAGACATCTTGTTGGCAACAATTCGGTAATTCACAGAGAATAAATCTTATATAATTGGCAGAAATGTATCGTCCTATTTATACTAGTCAGACTAGGGCAGTCAATTAGAGACACACAATCGTACATACGACCCAATACCCAAGCCTACCCTAAATCCCTGAAAGATTATCACACATGATGTCAGATAAGTACAAAAAATACGGTAGAACAAGTCGACTCCACAATACGTTCTGGTCGCGTATGGGACGAATCTCATATGCGACGGGCTTTATTCAAGTCTCTAAACCACTAGAACCCCTGACTCCCGTGCAAGGTGATGGGATGCGAGGGATTTTGTCTCATGGTCTCTTCAAGCGCGAGATGGGCTGATCTGGGGCTTCTGGAGCATGGTAGTGTGGACACATGTGGGCTGCTGATTGACCCATGTGATAGTGACCTAATGTCTCTCATGTGACTGTCTACAACAAAAAAAATAATATTTTAGCTACACTTTATTTATCTTATCTTATGCGAATCTTTTATATCTTTTCTCTAGTTGTAAATATTAGAATTCAGTTAGAACATTATCAAGATCTCTTTTAATAGCACAAGAAAAGAATGATTCTCTGTTTCGTATTATAAATAGTACTAAAATACTGCCGTTCGAACAAAATATACAAGAATATCACAATTGTGTAAGCTATTTTTGATATTGAGGTTTTCAAGCATCAAAACCTTATTTTCATCTTGAGCTTTTGGTCGATTTGTAGGCATAAAAAAATGATTTTTTTTATTAGAAAGATAACCAATAATAACTTCTATAAGAATTCAACATTTTCTAAGAATCATATATAAAACTTCTAACATCTTCCTCACATCTCTTCTTTTCTCTTCCTCAAAAGAAACCACATATTTTGTGTACATTGTCACTTATAGAGACTTACCAATTCAAGATAGTGGCTAAAGATTCTTTTGTATTTTGTGGTTTCTTTTATTATAATTTCAATTTCTATTGCTTTAATGTGATTTGCTTTCATCACAGGCCCATCAACTACCTTCTACGAACGAGTCACTTCCACCTTTGGGTGGTCAACTACCGTTCGTACTTCTCTTTTTCCATAGGGCGGTCTACAATG